>OZ007562.1:23522266-25922266 GCA_963931875.1 Pollenia griseotomentosa
GAATGAAGTACACCAAGTTTCTGCAACAGTTGGACTTAAGAGAGCAAGCATATGGTTGCTGTGATTTGATGGAAGAATTGTTGAAACGGTTGGATGATGGATGACGGGTGCCGCAGAGGGCAAACATTGGAAACAGTAGTTGGAACCGTAATTATTATCCCAATATTGTTGACCTTTGCACTGGAAACGCACAGCGAATTCCAGTCTTTGGCCAACGTGCAAGGAATTACCAAATAAAACAAATGTGAATTTGTCAGAGAAGCCGTCGCATGAGTTTTCCACATAATTTGCCTGCAAATCAGCAAAACTACGCCAGCCATCTAACGAATAACGTATATGTACGGATTTATGGAAATCTAAATTTCGTACCCTAGCACAACCGGTAATGGTGCGATTAATGGAATCGGTCACGGCGGCATTTTCCAAAGAGACCAATTTCTCACGTACAATATCCATAAAGTTGGGTAATCCACCAGGTTGTTGGAATAGGGGCATAAGTAATCTATCGGATTTTGGGCCCAACTGTATGGGCGGTTCCGATTCTAGGACTTCTAAGTCTTCATAGGCTGATTTAGGTATTGTGGGTATTTCATCGAGGAAGGTCTTAATATCGGCCAGATCCAACCCCAAGACATCAGCAAAGCGTACTATCTTTTTGCGACCAGGCGTGCCAGGGGGGGTCTTTCCAGTTTTCAATGAAGAACAGCGTCTAATTCTTTGGGGTCGACAGTCATCTTCATCATCGGTTGTATCCATATGCAAATGAGATGTTTTGGGTTTTTCCGTTTCTGTTTTAGAGATTTCAATTTCATTAGAGTCTTTTGTTATTGCCGTATCATTTTCATTCGAGTCATTTTCTACTTTGTTTTCAGGTTCTTTAATAACTACTTGATTTACTTCTTCCACTTCTACCCGCAGAATATCCTCTCCATTTTCTGCATGACCATTAATTACGTGAACAACTTGTTGAGTTTCTTGCTTAACTTCTTCCTGTGCTATGTCCTTACTTATATTACAGTCTGCTGCAATTTCCTGATCTTCCGCATTTCTTCTGTTTTTATCCCCTTCCTCGTCATTGTATTCCAGTGACTGTCTGCGCAATTCCTGTAAAATTTGCTCCTGTATGCTTTTAGTAATGTCGACTTGTTTGGAATTTTCCATGTGATAGTCTTCATTTTGATTTTCAATATCGGGCCCTTCGTTAGGCAGTGTTTCTGTTAAGTCGTTATGATTTTGATAGCCATTACATTGACCTGTTTCTGTAGAAGTGGGGGCACAATCAACTTCGTCTTTAGCCACTTGATGATGCGGTTGACATATGTGGGGTAAGGAAGAGGTCTGTGGTTTTGGTTGGTGTTGATGCTGTGCGTGACTCATGCCGGCTTCATTCTCGGAATTCACATCAAAATAGGGACCATCTGAGGAACTATGTGAACTAGCAGCGGAGGTACAAGCATAACCCGATTCAGCTGCCGAGTTGTGAGGTGTATTTGAAGTAGATTCTATAAGTCTTAAATATTCACATTCATCAACTGGACTGCCAGGACTCTCCAGTTCACAATCAAAATCGAAGAAGGAGTCTGATTCATGTCGTAAAGGTTGAAGATCTGTGACCGTTTGTTCTCCACCATCACTCCCGGTGACCCAAGTATTTGTATTAACGCCATTCATAATAGGTTCATCCTCTTGTGAAACATTAGCATCGTCACCCTTTCAAAAAAATAAATTTATTTTCAACAATTAAAAATTGAACTCGGAACCCTCTCTCCCTCTTTCTCTCACCTGTGTGCCTAACGTGCGCAATTTGGATGACAAGCGGCGTGCAAATGCCTCAGCTCGGCCCCTACATGATGACATACCTACTATGGGTATTATAGAGACTAAACTGCAATTCTTAGGATCTGGTGTGGCACTACTATGTGTAACTGTTAAATCGCCTGGACCGTTCATTTACGACAGACTTTTCAATTTTGCGCGGAACTGCAAATAAAATAAAAAAACACTCATTATTTTAATGCATTTTGTTCTTTTTTTACTCGACCGGAGTCAGTTATATAGTATAGTATATAATCGAAATTAATTTGTATGCAATATGAATTATTTGACCGAATTTTTATTTAAATTAAATATATTTAGTATATTGATAAATAAAGTAAATACCAATATAAAATTACAAAGCATTGTACAAGAAAATGTATATAATGCACAGTGTCTTAGGTAAGTTCAAGACCAGATGCGACTTTAAATAAATAGAAAAGTTCCCTACGGTTAAAAATAGCAAATTAGTTATTTTTTAGAAAACCCTGTTTTTAAAACTGATAACAATTTGTCAATATTTATTATTTTATATTTATATTTATTTACTATTTTTTCCATATCGATCAATATTTTGTTTCTCAGTAGTTCAGTAGACTGATTTGTCTGCCTATCTTCTGATTAGATACAATTTTATAAACATTCTAAAAGTACTGTTTAAGACTAGTCGGTAAGTTTTTGACGCTTTTGATCAGGTTTATAGGAGAAATCGAAAAGTATTCCAATTTAGTAGATTACCCATCAGTTGTGGGGTAAATAAAGCTTGCCAGATTCAAGCACAGTGTTATTAGTGTTGATCATAGGGGAACCATATAAATGTTGAGACATTTATGCCCAATTTTCAGGATAAAAATATCATTAAAAAGTATAATTTTTTACACGGTGGTCTCAAAAACCAGCTGATTGTTATTTCTTTGCCTCTTGTTGTTGTATTGTCGTGATATTGAGGCCACCTTGCTAAAATATTACAATAGGAACTTAAGCTGAAATTAAGTGTACCACATCGGTGAATTAAGTTTGATTTAAGTATTTAGTGAAGAAGAGAATTCTGTATTTAAAACGATTTTAAACATAAATGTGTTTTAATATCAATCTTGAAAATTGGCCATAAGAACTACATATGGTCGATATTACTGTTTACAGTGCCCATGTTCTCTAACTCTCGCTTCGAGAAACTTTTCGATTGAAATGTGTGAAATGAAACAAAAATGTCATATATTGAAACAAACAGCTGTTTTTCTCACTAAACTGTGTCTGTAACTTTTTTTTTTTTTTGGCGAGTACTAGTTGTCACGTCAATTTACAGAAAAAGTGTGTCTGTAACATTTTTGTGAGAAAAGTTCCCGCTTTGAACGGTCAAATCGTGAGTTACGAATAAAAATGGGGCGAGAAAAAATTTAACTAAAAACAATTAAAAATGCAAAATACAAAGAATAATAATAATAATATTTACCGTATTCACAAAACCCCTTGTATCGTTGTATGTTGTATTAAAATATGTAGTTCACTATTGGTATTTTATACAACATACAATAGATACAATGATACAAGGGGTTTTGTGAATACGGCAATTATGTTCTTGGTTGATTTTTTCATTGTTTAATTTTAACATTTTTGAAAAATATACGAATGTTTTAAAGCCATTTTGTAAACAACACACATTAAAGTCGCACTTTACATTATTTGGTATAGTCGACAGTTGTCGTTGAAAATTTTTCAATTTTATTAAAGTTTGGTCGCCGTTAACGTATGTGTGACTGGCGTTCTCGACGTCTGCAATGTCATATTTTGTTTTGTTATATTTTGTTTCACATCTTTTCGACGCGAGAAGTTCTCACCAAAGTTACAAAACATGGGTACTGTAGAACTATGGAACCTTAAATTTGTGGATATAAATAAACTAGAACCCTTTGAAATGTGGATTTATCGACATGTACTGAAAATACCTTAGACATCTTACATATCTAAAACCGAAGTTTTGAAAAAAATTAACCGAAGACGAGAATTTATTAATCAAATAAAAAGACGAAAGCCATATAATTAGATACTCTTAATAATGGATAGAAAAGCAAGTTTTATAACGGGTTTCTGCTTCAAATTAGCATCTCAGTGTTTTCAAATATTAATTGTTGAATTAAGGAAACGTAATTTTGATAGATTGTCGAACAAATTCACTTGAACTTAACGATAAAATATGTATGTATTTGCAAAGCTGTGTGCACATTTAAAAAATAATAATAACATTTTTTGATTGCACTTTAAATAATCTTGACAAATCATATTTTTTTCTTGATTCTTGACGACCACTGAAAATTCTTGTATGAATTAAGAACGTCAGGCCTAGTCTTAATAGTTTTTGAATCTGGCTCCAAGATCGCTGAGCGAATTTGACAGGTTTTTACTTGTAATAATGGCAGAAAACCCACCTGTTAACTTTTAAGATCTATCATAAGATTCTTAAGAGAGCTAGGCGAAGAAAAACACTCCAGAACCAAATGCGAAAAATACGCACAAATACTTACGAGATTTAAAAATTTGTATGCATTTTCGGAAAAGAAACTAACTAATTTTAGTGTAGATTCCTAAACTTGGATACTAGAAGTGCCATGAAAAAATATTGTCAGCGTTTGAAATCTTTTTAAGAAATAAAATAGTTTTGTACCTTTTGGAAGAGATTCTTCGTTCTCAATAAATACTACACACATACATATGAAGCGCCTATTGTTAAAATATCATAACCCAGCAAACACAGAAATATATCATATGTATTTCCAAACGTGTTTCCTAGATGAAAGATATTACTGCGGGAATAATTGATTTCGTATTGCTGAAGACACTTCCTTCGGGAAGAAACGGGTCTCGATAGCAATACTCCTAAGCAATACGAAAGCGATTCTGCTAGATGATAAACTAGACATATTTCCAGATAACCACTTATAAAAAATAGGAAGTTATCGCAATAATATAATAAGGATAATAAAAAGAAGATTTTGCATTTTAAAACCTTTTTTTTATTTTTTTTTTTATTGTTTATTATATATATTACAAATGAATAATATAATTTATAATAAAGTGATATAATATAAATAGTCATTGTCCAGACTTGCAATTTTTATTGCAGCAGTTTTTTTAAATTCTGCTGAAATTCTAGGTTTGCAAGTTTTGTTTTATCTTGTTCTTTTTATATTTAAGTTGAAAAGTGTGAGATTTGCAAAACAAAACTAAATTGCAGAGTACATAAAAATGAGTACCCCTCCCCAATCTTCTCACCTCTCTTATCAATACACTGAAGAATTGCTACAACAAAAATTGCAAGTCTAGACGATGACACTTGACACTTGAGTTAAATCTTTCTTCGTTTTCCGTCAAAATTTCGTCCATAAATTCTGCAGTTTGTCTTTATCTTTGTTCTCTAATATCTGTAATATTTATAATCGTGGATATTACGCCCTTTATTATATATATTTTTAATATACATAAATGTACATATGTACATACATATGAATGTGTGTTTTAATAAATAATTTAAATATTATTCTGTCTATATTTTGTAATTTTTTTTTTAACTATAAAGAAAGAAAATAAACAAAAAACTTCGATTATTTTCTTCTAGATGACAATTTGGCGATATTGCCTACATAAAGGCTTAAAGGATATCTTCCTTTTGTTTGCAGGGAAGCTTCCAAAATTTAAAAAAATGTGTTCTTCCTATTTATAACTATTCTAACACCCCCTTAAACGATTTAAGCTATTTTCCAATTAGTTTCTGATTTAGACGGTAATTAACCTTTTACATACATATAATACATTTTATTTGAATTTTTAGTGAATAGTCCAAAAACAAAAATTTTGCGCAGCTTTGAAATTTTGCTTATACATATTGAATTCTCTTAAGCCCACAGTCTTAAAAACTTTAAGAAATTATGTTTTTATTTAATTTTTTTGTATACCAAAAAAAAGAGATATAAAAAAACGACATACATTTTACGAACGTCATACCACCCAAATAAATGTAATAAAAATTAAGAAAAAATAAATGCAAAAAAAAAAATAAAACAATTTAAAAAAAAAAAAACATAACATTTAAGCGCATTTATTATACATTTTTTTTTTCATTTTAAATTTGGATGAAAGCCATTTTAGAAAGAAATGCAAAAAAAGTGAAAAAACAAATCTGTTGATTTAAAAATATCTAAACTTAGAATACAATAAATAAATTAAGAATTTCGAGAAAAACGCGACAATTTTCTTGCAATTATAAATGAAATCAAAAAAATCATTTAAAGGGAAAGTTATCAAATTAAAAAAGGTTCTCTTAATTGTAAATTCAAACTACATAAGAAAAAAAAATTTTAAAATTTTGATATCGCTTTGCTATCAACGTAAATTACCAGTGCTGCTTCTTGCAAAAGCATTTCCGTATCCGCTTTCCTTTACACAAGACATTTTTACTATGTAGCATCTGCCACATTGACACGTCTGTAAAAGTATACAAACTCGTATGAACACATTTCCTCTCTTTTATGCCAAATGTAAAGACATACCTACATATTTCGTACGTTTTTCCCCCAATTGCTCTCTACGGTTCAAGGCCATTGGCTAATTAATTGGTAATTTTTTTTTTCATTTAAATCATTTCAAATATTTTTATTTCGTTTATCGCTTTTGCTATTTCGTCAATGCCTAAATTTTGTAAATAGTTTTATAATAGTTTTATGTGATGAAATCTTTTTTTTTTTTTTTTGTTTTGCCTCTTTTTGTTCAACAACTTAAGTGTGTTTTTGTTATAACCCATCACGACATATTTCAACAAACATCTGGTGAGAATGACATACAAAAAAAATTCACGTGCAAAATTGTTAAATTATTTTCTATAAATACTCCTAAAATTGTAATAAAAAATGTTCAAGAAAAAAAGAGCAAACACATATATTTTCCTAAAATTATCTTAAAAAAAATATTTAATTAATCCAATGAATCATGTAATTATATTTACGAACGTCAACAAGAAACAAATTATGATTTGATTTTTTCTATGAATGATTTATACATATTCAACCCTTTCAATTGCCAAAAATCTTCTTTTAAAAACATATTAAAATATTTTTAAAAATAGCTGACTTTGACGAATAATTTCATTAATTTAAAAATGAAATTACGCTCACGTTCTCAAAAAGAGTATACAGTCAAGGGCAAAAGTTTTCAGGCACTTAAAAAAAAAAAACATTTCTATAAGTAATAAGCAAAAAGAAATAACCTACAAAATTTATGAATTAATTTCAAAAGAAAACAACAACAACAAAACAAATAATTTATTGTATTTATGTTTATTTTTTGGTACTAAAAATTTTGCTGCATTTACGTACTATTTTGTTTATTTGATTTGGTTTTACGTAGTCGATTTAATAGTCTATTTTCAATATTTTTAGAAATTTATTTTAACACAGATTTTTTATTATATACAGGCATTTTATATTATATACAATGCAAATAAAATTTGCAAATATAATTGGAAAAATGTCTTAAGTATGATCTTAACTTTTCTCTAACATATTGTCTAGCGTATAGTTTATATAAAATGTTAACTAAATGTAGTCTAGATTTGAATACTCCACTTGCAAACACTATTATGGTAAAAAAACAAAATACCGAGAAAATCAATAAAAACAGTTTTTTAGAAGTGAAATGTCAAGCAATATTGAGAGTTGAAGGAGTTTTGAATATTTAACCAGAAGAATTGCGAGTTACTTACCGAGTTTTGAACGAAATTGATAATGGCTTAAGGCAGAAATAGTCTTTACTTTCCGTTCTGTTACGAATCAGCTGATTTGTTGTTGTTATTTAAAAACCTGTGAAATTGATTAGTTTTTCCGTTCTGTTACGGTCCAATCTGATAATATCAAAAACTTGTTAAGTAATTGTAAGTGACAGCGTAACAGAACAGAAAGTAAAGACTAATTCTGCCTTTAGGTGGCTTTTAAAAAAACAAATAAATTGCGGCAGATTTTTTATTTTTTTTAACCTTAACGGTGTTTACTAGTTGACTACAAATTTTATAGTTAATAGCCTATTTCTGATGTGCGAAAGAATTCTTTTTTTCGAACAATAACATTTAAAACAAAAACAAATTCTTAACAATTTTTTTTTTTTGTTTTAAATGAATTTAAATGAATTTTTTTTTGTTTTAAATGAATTTGTACAAAAGAAAGAATTCTTTCGCACATCGGAAATAGACAGTAAATCTTAAGTGTGAAGTATAAAAAATAGTATAAACTATATATGAATTAAAGTGCAATTTTCAGCCTAGTCTAGTCTAGTCTTATAGCAGGTAGTGACTACTAGCGGCCCCAAGATATCTTCTCAACACAAGCCGGCACTTGTATGGGGGCTATGCAAAATTCGATTCTCACCATTTTCAATAGGATTGTTCCTTGTGGCAATTGGAACCTGTGTACCAAATTTCATCAAATTACTTATTTCCAAACTTACGACCTGTATAAATTAAAGTTTTTTACTTCCCGGAATTTTTCATTTCCCAGGAAAGTGGGGTTGATTTTTCAATTTTCCAATACAAAACGATGCACAATATTATTGAATTTAATTTATTCAAACAAATAACAATTCATATTAAACGTTAATATTTAATGCAAAGCCAACAGCATTGATATAAATTTAAGTTAAATAATTTAAAGTCAAACGAGCGTTATATAACTCATAAGACTTTTAGTTTTTTACCACTACCTTTAAAAACGTGTACATAATTCCTTTTTTAAAGAAGGAATCTAAAAATGCATTTATACAGCTGCCATAATTAAATAAAAAAATCCCAGGACTTCACGCACTAATATTCGGGGAGTTTTTCCCCTGGGCAATCGCGTATGAAAAACACGAGTATAGATATTAAATATAGTAATAGCATAGTTGGGGGTAGTGCACTAAATATTGATTTTAATCAGCAGTGCACTATCACTAAATAAAACTTTAGTGATGATTGTTATTTTTTTAACTACCACTAAAAAAATTTAGTGATGGTGCAAATTTTTTCACTATCACTAAAAGCAGATTGAATGCAAAAATCTGCACTCAAATCAAATAGTGCAAAATTTGGGCATGCAATCAAAAAAGCTGCATACAAATATTGTCTCACTTAAATTTAAAAATGTAACTTTGTATGTGCGTGGTTTTTGATTTCTTTTGAGGATATGTATAAGTAAAGAACATTAAATAAAATAAAATTTTGTTAATAACGGTATAATAATTGGCTTAAATCATGAAAAAAACAAGTTTTTAATTTTAAAATTAGTGCAACAATTTAAGTTGCACTCAAATAAGTGAAGAAAAAAAAGTTGCAATAAGCTGATGATTGCTTTTTTTTTAAATCAAACTACTTTTTTTTGTGTGCAAAATTTTTTAACATCACTATCACTCATGTTGAGTGAGGCTGCAAATTTTCAAATTATCACTCAACATCAACAAAATGATTGCAATATTTTTGTACTATAACTAAGTGCGAGTTGAAACTGCAAAATAAGTGCACTACCCCCATCTATGAGTAATAGTATAACAAAGCGATGAATTCTATATCCATAGCAAACGAACTGGAAAAATCATAAATAATAAGCACATTTTGGGTCGTATCACCTTACCAAACAGTATCCACAACAGCAGCACTAAAAATTTCGGGTATAAAACCAGTTGAACTATTTGTCAGAAAGAGAGAGAGAGAGAAGTATATTCAGAAACAAATCATCTGGAAGAATATATTGACCAAATAGACAGAAAAAGTATAATTTTAGAGATACGAAAGACGGTCTAGAACTAGACTTTTATCAAAATGGCTAAAAAGATTGCAAAACAAGTCAGAGTGTTATATTCGGCTGTGCCGAATCTTTGATACCCTCCACCGATAATTTGAATATTTCAGGAGTGATATCTGTATGATGTCTATTTATTATTAATTTATTTTTATAAAAACAGACATCTGCATTAAAATTGTTTGCGGCTTAGACCTATATTAAATTATTGACCGACAAATTCTATTATGGAAGTATTACTTATTACGGTTTTAGGCTTACTAAACTGTTTTCCGGCAGTAGGGTTTATATGGGTCCTAGGGTAAATTATGGACCGATCTTCATGAAATATTACAGCGTCATTTCTATTCCTAAAAAACTGTGATGTGCCAAATTTTGTATTGATAGCAATAATAATTACGGTTTGAGCCGTACTATACTGTTTTCTGGGAGTAGGGTTTATATGGGGCCTAGGGTAAATTACGGACCGATCAACAAGAAATTTTTTAGTGTCATTTCTAGTCTTTAAAAACTATGACGTGCCAAATTTTGTTATGATAGCGTTATTAATTTTGGTTTTAGGCGTACTAAACTGTTTTCTGGGAGAAGGGTAATTTATGAACTGATCTTCATGAAATTATACGGTGTCATTTCTAGTTCTAAAAAACTGTGACGTGTCAAATTTTATTACGATAGCGTTAATAATTACGGTTTTAGGCGTAGGGTTTGTATTTGGCCTAGGGTAAATTATGGACGGATCTTCATGAAATTTCACAGTATGATTTCCAGTCGAATAAAACGAACATGTGCAAAATTTCATATCATTTCGTGCATTGTTCAATCATTTATGTTAGTTTTTGTAACAAAATTATCCATTTTTTTAAAGTGGTGGTTCCACATTTTGATTCATAGCTCTAATCCTACTGAACCGATTTAGCTGAATTTCAATCTCGAACTGCTTAGGATAACTACAAGCAATTTGGCACCCAGTTTTCTATTTCTTTTGAGTTTTTCGAAAGTGAGCGTGTTTTCAACAGACGGACAGACAGATGGACATGGCTTAATCGACTTAGAATTACTCAAGGAGCTAGTATATATATATACTTTATGGGGTCTGAGGTGAATAATAAAAAATTTTCACAAGGAATTACAATCTTAGTATACCCTCTTCACAACTTATTGTGGTGGAGGTTATAAAAAAGGAGGATTATGGACGCACTATCTAATTTCGTATACGAAAGTATAACGCAAACCATGACAAATCATGGCTTTTAATCAATACAAAATTAAACTAAAAGCAACATTTATCTGCGATATCTGTGAAGCAGAGAAAGAAACAGCCGAACACATTATTTTTATGTGTATCAGATGAACCGAGCAGATAATGTGAACTCACAATGAGAGACACGTTGATATCTTATCAAACATTTAGAATATTGCAATACCGAACCTTGGCAGAGATACATAGAAACTGTAATAAATAATGAAAAGCAAATTGAACTAACCCAGCCAGCCACTATAATGATATGCTAATACGCTCAAAAGAAAATGTAAATGTACATGATATTTACTAAAGCGTAAACTAAGTGCAAACTAAAATGTAAGCTTTTGTCTAATCAATAGCGTTAACTTTCGTCTTGTCTCTACACAGAAAGAAAAAAGCTCGTAGTAAATCTAAGTTTTTCTACTTTTTTTTTAGTGCGAGTCGTAATTTAAGTACAAATAGCACTAAAAAGTACTTAAAACAGTCTAAAATGATTTGAATTTCGAAAACCAATATGCGTGCATACGTGTGTGTTTGTAAAAGTTTCTTGTAGCAACCACAACTCTACAAGAGAGGGTAAAAACGATTTGATGTTTTGTGTAAAAACAACAACAACACTAAAAGAAGAAAAATATACATTATTTTAATTTTTAAAAAGCAAAATAAGAAGAAAAATTCCCAAATTCTATTTGTTGAAATTATTTAGGTAAATACATCAAATTTTCAAAGAAGAATGATTACGAAAACCATAACGGTCATAATGCTGGTGTCTTATAATTGAGAGCTCTTCTGAAAACAAAAGACGGAATAATAAATAAAAAGTGAAACGGTAGAATAAAATAATCTCATTTATCTCTGGTCCTTTGGGGTAAGGGTTCAGGTTTAGAATCAACCCCACCAACCAACTTAGAAATTCTTGAGTAAAGCACAGTTTGAGAGAAGCTTTTATCTTAATTTAACTTAAGCTAATCCTTGAATAATCCCTACTTGAATCAAGCATTCTGTATTTGAGTTAAGATAATCCGTACTCAGCGTACTATTGACACTGCTTTGGCTTGATTTGAGTACAGATGGATTGATTTTGCTTTTCAGTGTAGTACAAATTATAGTCTATTGAAAATTTTAACCTTGTGCAAAATTATTTAGTCTAAAGTTCAAACTATTCTATAACTAATCTATAGTGCAAGGTATAGTAAAGAATATAGTGTAAACTATGGCATAAATAAAGTGTGGCATCAGTGATGCCACAAGTGCAGATTTATCTGCATTTTACAGATTTTCTACCACAAAATTGCCAAAATGCAGGTTTGAAAATTTTTTAGCTCGGTCGAAACGTCTGTGCATTGCCACTTATGTTTGTACTATTTCCACTTCTTGCATTGATAAACGAAATATATCATGGAGGAACCGTGTGGAAATAGATTCATTAATAGGAATTTTATTCATAACAAATGAGCCATATGCTCATTTTCTGCAAGACCGGCATAACTCAAAAAAATCCATTTCGAGATAAACGCGTTTAAAGTTTTTGATTTGCTCTAATCACTTAGAAAAAATAACGATACATTCTCTTCAAATGGGAAAAGTATAAAAGATATAAAGATGAATTTTATACACAATATAAAGAAAAACATAGCGAACAATTCTGCATCACTAACTCTAAAATTGTGTTTTTTGATTTATGCCGGTCTTGCAGCAAATGAGCGATATGTTATAACTTATATATTCAAATGTTCTTATGTATAAATATCTTTAAAAGTTTCAATGTTTGATCTCTTGTAAATTTTTAATGAGACCCTTGATAGTTCAAACAATGTGTCAAGCAATTAACTTTTAATTTGTTGTTTAAAATAACAAAGATGTGATTATTTACTCAGTTTGAGTAATTAAATTTGGATAAATATTTTTAATGTAAAAATATTCAAAAATTATCAGCCATTTTCTGAACAGCGCATTCGAGTGAAATTAAAATCGAGCGAATTTTTAAAACTTTTCTGTTTTGAAAGTTCAAAAAATATTTTCTCGTACTTCGAGGACCACTTATAGATACTAACTATTTTTAAAACTTCCATCGGTTATTATATATTTTTTAAATAAACTACATACAAAATGTAATAAATGTATTTTGAAGATTTGTTAAAGAATTTTTAACTCTTGGCACAGATTTTGCAGATTTTTTAATAAAAAATTATGGTTTTTGGCGGATTTTACTTCTAAAAGTTCTGGCAACACTGTGTGGCATATCGAAGACAGTGCTTGTAGGCTTGCATGATCTTTCTAAAAAAACAAATTGGTAAAGATCTGCAGTGACACTAATGGAGTAGCTGCTGTTAAGAATGGGCGTTGTCGCTGGGTATTACAAACGAACCACTAACATACCAAACTGAGCTTGTATTTTTGAGTGAACCTAATCTAACATAAATTATATTATAGTCTATAGTATGAACTGAAAAATTGATTTCAATTAAAAAATTAATTAAATTTGCACCAGTAAACAAATTAATAGTCACAATTAAAAGTTTAATTTGCTTGATTAAACCTTCAATTAACTTGATTAAACGTTTAATTATCTTGATTAAATTTTTAATTACAACTAAGTTTATTTTTGATTAATGCTTTAATTGGTGAAACATTTTGGAGAATTTCTTCTGTGTGCATTTGTTTGAAACTATAACATGTTTTGAATACATCTAGACACAGAGTTCAGTCAACTCAAGAGTTTTTTACCTTCATTTGATATTATACATTGATACACAAAAGTGCACATTTTCAAATCCTTTTTAAGGAATTCTGATGTGATCATAAACCCTGATAACACTGTTTGATTATATCCATAGATAATTTTTAGTTAATGGGATTTAATTTCAAACGTATATTATCAATTTGTGTAGTTTTCTTCCTTTTTTTAGTTTATTATTAACATTTTTTTCTCTTTATGCTCGAACAAATCGTATTTTTTCTAAAATTAAATGCACCAGACATGTGACAGACATGTTTTTTTTAATAAATTTTACTCTTTATTAATAAAACGCTCAAAATATGGACTTTATAGATAAATAAATTTATGAAAGTTTTGAAAAAAAAACTAACAAGAGTTCTAGTACTTAACTTGTTCTTAAAACATTAATCGATTTCGTTTCAATTTTTGTATTTTTTATAATCAAGCAATAAATAAAAAAAATCACGCTATTCTTATAATTTTTATTAAATCATATTTTTTTTTTTAAGAAAATAACTAAAGCATATAAATGTCAGTGGGTGTGTATATTTGGAATTGTCTGTGTTATTTTCAAATGCGGGGGTTTCGAAAATACCATAATAATAAAAAAAAGCAAACAAAAATTGTGAAAGAAAAAACACTAAATCATGTGATGAAACTTGAAAAAGAAAAGTGTAATTATCACACTATGAAAATAGCAAGAAAGAATTTATATAATATTAAAAAAACTTCACCAAAATAAAACAAAACAAAATCAAAAGCATCTGCTAAAAAAAAAATCATGGATACATTTTTAAAAAATTTGCAAAAGTTCGCATTTATCTATAATTATTTTTAAAAACAAAATTATATACATACATACATATTGAAAAGTGACAGTCTTGTGAAAATTAAAAATTATTTAGGAGCTTTATAATAAATACGATTTTAATAAATTATGCCAAAAAAATATTTCTTAATTGCTAACAATAACAAGTAAAATTGCTATATTCGGCTGTGTTGAATCTTTGATACCCTCCACCGAGAGTATGAATATTTCAGTAGTGGGATTGAAATATATTAGCCATAACAAATAAATTTTAATTGCTAACAATAAGAAGTAAAATTGCTATATTCGGCTGTGTCGAATCTTTGATACCCTCCACCGAGAGTATGAATATTTCAGTAGTGGGATTTTTATAAAAACTAAACTTACAGAATTATACTTCGCTGCGGTTTAAGTCTATTTCAAATGTAGGATTAAAATGGGGCCTTTTGTAAATTATGGACGAAATTCACGATGTCAAGTGCTATCGCTCGCTTGCATATTCAACGACAAACAGCTGATTTTCGCTTCACTTTAAATTTTTAGCACGCAAGTCGATCGACAATACAAATTATGCGACCACAAATGTCAAAATAAGTCCCTTGTGCTGCGGTTGTCGACAGAGACATTTTGTTGCAATTTTAAACGAAATTATGTTCTGATTACTTGAAAACCCAAATCTAATGGTGTTTTCTTTTCTACACAAAAAATATCACCTTCTAAAAAGGTGGATGTATAAAATCTCTTGCCAACCCTGTAATAATGCTGTTTGTTATTTGTCGAGAATAACACACAAGTTATGAAAAAGTGGAATGCCCTGTTTTTAACACCTGACAAAAAATTGTTCTTTATCATTATAGCTCATTTTTAACGCTTTTTATGTAATTTTCCGACAATTAGTTTTTTTTTACCGATTTAGTGATTTCAAATAAATTTTACGTTTTGTTTCCAAATTAGCTGTTTTTCTCGAATTTTAGCCATGTTCGCTAGAAGCGAGTTTTCAGATTCTTTAAAGCTTAAATGATTTTTAATAAACTTTGCTATCATGCAGCTGTTAGAAAATGTTTGCGCAATTTTCGCGTAGCTTTGTTGCCCTTTGAGGCAATCGTTCCCGTTAATCTCCATATTTTACCTATGTATTTTACAGGACACAATCAACAATGTCGATTTATTCAGGGTGAAAAGTGCGCAATTTTCGCAATAAGTAAGGGTGAATGTTTTAGAATGAAACATGCTCCCCTTTTAGAGAGCAAAACATTTTTAAGAAACGAACACCATATTACATATTTAAAAAAAGTCAAATTTTTTTTGGTAAAAAGAAAACACCATAAGTATTATTTTGTAATAATATTTCTTTAAAAACACCACTAAAAAATTTTGTTGTTTTATAAAACACTTTTCACAAAATTCTATTGTAAGAAACAGATGTTTTTGGTTTACTGCTTTGTTGTCATGTGAAGCAATAGCTGTATTTTTATTGCTTAATTAACATGTTTTTCCGATTTTTGTCTTCCATCCAACTTTTGATTTGTATTATAGTTTATGTGGCAATATAGTCATTGGACAACGAATAAATGGATTACGCCGAGCATACACTACTCTAGCATACTCGCACAAATAAGTGATGTTGAATAGCACTGTGTGTAATTTTTTAAGTCATGGAAAAATAACCATATATGGACAACTCTACGTGATAAAAGACCAAAAAAAAGACCCCATCTTCAACTCAAAATCGCAAAAAACTTTAAGAAATTCGATTTTTTTTTACCTTTTTCCCCCTGTTCAGGTCCATAGTTTGCAAACCGTTCAAAATTCAAGAAAACAATATAACTATAAAAATGTACCTAAGATTTCAATAAACAATTTTCTAGAGAACATGAACTTCCTAGGAATGATGCTTAAAATTTTTTAATTTCATTTGTTTTTTTCTTTACGTCAACTTTGGGATACTACGCTATATATAACCATATACGGACACTACCACGTGATAAAAGATAAAAAAAAAAGACCCGTGTCTCCCAGTTTTGCCAAAAGTACATGACTTTGGGCAAAACTGGGAGACACGGGCCTTTTTTTTTGCTCTTTTATCACGTAGAGTTGTCCGTGTTGCACTGTGTAGTGCTCGAAAGACATACCATACGCTTGTATGTATACAGGTGCAAAATGCTCTTCTTTAACAGTTTTTTACGGTTAAGCTGTTGCATTTAGGCTTACTAAAGTGTTTTTCTAGTATTATTATATGGGGCATATAGTAAATTATAGACTCAAGGACCCAGAATATATGTAAATTTATAGGATCTCACATGAATACTAAAACACTTTTACACGAAATTACAAACTTTGAATACCCTCTTTACAACTAGCTGTAAAGGGTATAAAAACGCTCAACTAGCGTAACATTGTGAAATTGCTATTTAAAAAATATGTTTTTAGCTCAGTTTGGGCACGTGTTTTAAAAAATATTAAGTCGCGCGTCTCAGTTTTAATTTTAAATAAAATTATTTTCGTTTTATTATTATTGTAAATTAAATTCAATTAATCAGTTACAAATAAAACATCTTTTTTTCTTTTCTAACACATTTTAATTGCTTTTGCTATTTTTTTTTAGAAATTCTTACACATTTCTAATTTGTTAACATTTGATATGTCAAAAACATTTCAATTTCATTTTAGTAACAATTAAATAGTAATATACACGGTTATGTAAATAAGAATTTACTTATACATTGTAAACATAATGATAACTTTATATTAGGGGTGCGCCGAATATAGGTTAAGTGAATGTGAATGAAAATAATGATATTAAATATTTACGTATACGAATACCTACAATTTGTTAAAAGTTCATATGCAAATAAATTTTTATTTATGTTTAATTATAATATAC
Organism: Pollenia griseotomentosa; assembly: GCA_963931875.1. Lineage (NCBI taxonomy): Eukaryota > Metazoa > Arthropoda > Insecta > Diptera > Polleniidae > Pollenia > Pollenia griseotomentosa. The sequence continues at coordinate 23,539,550 of OZ007562.1, forward strand.
ACAAATATACATATATACTGGATGTTTGTATATTCAAAGGATTTATAAAATACCCAGCGGAAAAAAGAATGAGTAAAGAGGCCTAATAGAGAAGACCTTATTTAGCAGACACAAGCACTCCTCGCCGCATTCCATATTTATTTTTTACACAGGCCGTCATTGGGAACAAGCCCTTTCCCACTCTTCTTTTTCTTCTTAAAAGCTCTAAAAACTAAAACTGAAAAATTTCGTTTCTAGCTTCTTTAAGAAGGAAGTAGCATATGTGTAATGAATATTTTGAAAGGTATTTTTAAAAGAAATTTGTACCTTCTCGAAGGCATATATCTGAAACCAGGATATCATAAAAAACGAATTTTTTATATAGGAGTATAAAAGCCTTTAGAAAGCCTTGGCACTTGCGGTCCTTTAATATTTACCACTGGGAAATCGCTAGAAAATAAATCTTTGCCGTATATAAGGGATACAAGGCATAATCATAAAAAAATTGCATTATAATAATAATCCAATTTAAAAAATTAGGTTTTTAAAAAGTTTTTATAGGAGAAATTGTCATAGAAATTCAGGTCCATATTTATGTTTTAAGCCAAAAATGATTTTTTGGCATATTGACTCTAATACTTAAAGTCCAAGTTGTATTTTATAAACATAAGCTTTAATGCTTAAGGCTCAGTTAGGCAAACGTTGCTGTACCCGTAATGTACCGCACCGTACTGTAAGCACGTTAGTGCACTTATAGAACGTTTAAAAACGTGTCATATATTTTTCCATACAAAACAAAAAGCAATAGTATACATAAAACAATACACACAGTGATGGGAATCAAAAATGTTTAAATGGTGACCGCTGTGCAGAAAAAGTACCAATGTTTTAAATGATATTAAAACAGTATTTTGTGTATGTATAAAACGTTAATAACTTAATATTTATAATGTAGATTTACAATAAACAAATTTGAATTGCAGCATATATATTTTTAGCAAATATAGAATGGTACGTTGCAACTACGGTTCATTACATTTCGGTAAGCTTTTGTATTGGTTTGCATATAGCAAAAAGCTAACAGCTGATTGATACAATACAGATACGGTACAGCAACGTTCGCCTAACTGAGCCTTCAATCACTCATAAAAGTATTGCATTAATGGCATGTTTCTCAATGTATCAACATGCTATACGTTACTTAATGTCAACATAAATTTATTAGACCGATTAACCACTACGATTTTAGTTTTCTCGATATACCAACAAACATTTGTTTCAGTTAGCAACATCTTTCAAAATACATGTAAAAGTTGTGACTCAGCTGATTGAATTTATCTGTACGGCAAATAAATAATTTGCAGATGAGTGCCGGATAAATAGCTTTGCAACAGAATACATAAGAGCAAATGAGACATGTTCTTAATGTGCAGTCTTTCGTTGGAAAAAAAAGTTAATCGCTAAATGAAAAAACGGTTATAAGAATAGTAAATTAAATTTGCTTAAATTAAATTTTCGTCGCACCCCTACTTTAAATCCATTGAACCGTGGGATGATTATTGTTAAATGTGAAGAATATAAACAAATATGTATGTATTTATATTTTAAATTAAAAGTGAAAATTAAAAAATATTTGATCACAAAGAAAAAATTAACAAGAAATTTGAGTAAAAATACCGAATATTTTTCTTCGCAACTCCCGCACTGATAGACTAGCGCACTACCAGCTAGCCCACTGGGGCACGCACATTTTTTGACGGACTTAACATTTTAAATTTAATCTATTTAATTTCAGATTTTTTTTGTGAATATTTAAAAAAACATAAAGTTTGCCCAGAGTTAGTTTCTGACTTACTATAGAAGTAAAATGTTCTCCTATTCCAGCGGTAACTTGAATGAGTAAAAATGCCTAATATAAGGCCTTTTTTTAGCAGACACAAGCCCTCCTCGCCGCATTTTATACTCATTTATTTTCTACACAGGTTGTCATTGGGTGCAAGCCCTTCCACACTCCCTTTAATAACAACTTCGATCCATTCCCAAAGAAGGGAGTAAGGAAGGTCACTAAAAATAAATCAAAATTAACAACTTCCTTTCTTCCTTCTTAAAGACGGGAGTAGCGAATGTGTACTTAATATTTAGGAAGGTCTTACAAAATGAAATTTATACTAGAAGGCATACTTTTGAAGGCAGTATATCATACGAAGCGAATCTTTTAGAAAGGAGTATACAGGCCTTTAAAAAAGGCCTGCCACTTGCGGTCCTTCCAATATTTACCGCTGGGATTGGTGCAAGGTTTGAAAAAAAAAAATATTAATGACCTGTTCATCGATTTCGAACGAAGTAAAGTTTTCATTCGGAAATAGATGAACTGGCTGTAAGCCTGTGTGTTTTATTGTATGTAGTTCGATCTACATATGTTTTAAATTTCATCGAAATCGGTAAGGCAGAAATTGTCCATCTGTTCCTTCACATTCCTAGCTGTGAAAAAAAATATAAACCCTGTGTGTTTTATTTACGCTGGTCTCTCTATGATTCAAATTTTATAAAAACTGGTTAGATATTTTCGGAAAGGAAGTAGTGCTCCCTATCTCTTCCAAAAGTTACTTTCGCATTCAGGGGACGTTCGAGCAGACAGATAGACTGGAGGCGGAACTTTAGTGGAACACTTTATAGCCTATGACCCTTAGGAGGTTCCATTCTTTATTTTGTTGAAAAAATTTTTTTAGAACCACTCTAATACCACGAAATTCTAGTAATCAGAATTTGCACCATAGAACCAACCTAAGCTTATAACGGAGTTCAATATGCAATCAAACTTAAGGCCAGAGATAACAAACAATGCATTAAAAAAAACAGATTCCACTTCTCGCCACTGCAGAGCAATGATGCGAAAGATTTACGTGAGTACCTCCCATTGAGGCCTACCTCACGGTGGTTTTAGCACCAACAAACAATGCGTTTACGAACCGGCCCCACGTGTGAGAGCAACTAACACACAGGAAGCAAATTGAGTGTATAACTCTGCAGAATAATACACACGCCACTTGTTTGAGGACAGCAGTTATCAAACCTTCGATGCGGGTTTGAAGCAAGTAGAATCTGTTGAAATGGTAACAGCACCCAGTGAGATCCGCCAATAGCCCGCTTTTTTAAGATCTCCCTTTTTCGTAACTTTAGGCTTAAACCAAAAACACAACACGATCCCCGAAGGGCCCACACCTACAGCTAGGCTCAAAAGAAGGTTCCAGAGGCTTCTGACTCCCGTAGTACTAGATAGGATCTCTGGCCAACAGCGATTTTAAGAGATGTAAATTTTGAACTTAACCGAATGATAGGTATTGACTACCCCTGATTTTCTCGGAGGTTGTAAAACCAAAATCTGAAATATGCTTATGATGTCTCCCTACAACCCGAGAAGTTTCAATGCAGTGACAGAGGATGTGTTTTATGCTATTTTCGGCATTTCCGTCTTTGCAGAGAATATATATATATAAATTATTTAAATTAATTAGTTTGTTTATTCCCTATAGTCTCCTAAACTAATAAACGGATTTTTCTAAAATTTTCACAGTTATTTCATGATTAACCGGCGCTTAACATATTCTATAAATCGTTGAATTTGTTTTTATTCTACCTTTTCATTTTTAACATAAAAGTAATAATTAATAATAGTTTAATGTTTGAAGAACGGTAACAGTTTACAAATTTGGTGCAAATCAATACACAACTTCTGTCAAAAAGTGGACTGGATTGGAAAAGAGTGTGTTGTACCTCCCATTCAAAGAAAATATAGATTTCTTTATATATACATATGTCTATATGGAGTACTGTGACAGCGACAGTTTTCTAATTTTGTACAAATATATAAAACTCAACATCTGTCAAGAAGTACGCATGAAACCTCCCATAAAAAGACACTATAAATTTCTGTACATCTGTAGAACGGTAACAGTTAAAGCAATTAAATTTAGTACAAATCGCTTCGTTATCAAAACACGAGATCTGTTTTAAAAATATTTTACTAATTTTATTTCGATGGGAGTAGTAGCAAAGCTAACCGGGTTAAGTAGGTTAGTATGTATATAAAAGGACAATTTAAACATTTGTTTTTTTTTAGTTAATCTTCCCGGACTACTTTCTATGTATGGATTAAGTTCATGTAAATGGGTAATTTATTTTCTCAAAATGAATCAGAATTTCAAATTGAGTGTCGCGAAGCTTCTTTTAAGAACTGTCTATCAAGAAAATATAGAAAATTTTGATTTTGCTATACACTTTTCTTATTATTTTCACACTTTTTTATAAGGGCTTATTTTTAAAGTTTTTACTGTTGTTGTTTTTTTTATTTTAATTTACCTAATATAATTATGTAATTAAGGTAAAAATTTTCCTTTTATTATATTTAAAACGTAATTTTTTAAATTAAAATTTTTTACTTTAGTAAATCTTTCACTTATTATTTTTTTATTTTTTTTATTTTTATTATTATAATTTTTGTAAAATTTTACAATATTTTTTTTATTTAAAAATTCTTTTTTTTTTCAAAAAAAATCAAAACAAAATACAATCTTGTTTATACCGGTGTCTAAATGTGCACTGATTTGTTTTGATTTTGGCGTACAATGATAATAAAATTGAAAATATATATAAAAAAAAAATTTCAATATTTTGAGTTTATAGACAGTGCATTTGCCTGAGAGAGTGAGAGAGAAAGACAGACTGTATCGAACCGAAGGAACGATAAGAAACTGCCAAAGCAAAAGACTTGTCGCGTAAAAAATGCAACGAAAATAAGATTTAAAGCAAAAAATGCATTTTATTTAGTACGAATTTAATCGCACTATAGGTAGAAAAAATTTATGTACGTTGTAGATAGATAGAAAGATTTAGAGACAGACAAACATACGAAAGCAGCCTCTGGCTGCCTGCTTTCGAAATATAGAAAGATGCATTTTTAGATTAACGAATTACTTTTGTGTGGCAGTGTTAGTAAAGTACAAGATACTCGACGCCATAAAACTGCGGTTTGTTCATAAACAACGTATTGTTTTTCTTATTGAGAACCCTCCTGCAGTTTTTCGTCTTCGGGACAGAACGAAAATCAAAAGATACATACAAACAAATGCTAAATAAATTAGGAGTTCATTGTAATGTATCTGTTAATCTAGTACAACAATAAAAAACAAATTAACAGATATTTAAATAAGTAACAGATAGGCAACAACATTTTTGGTTTTGTTTGTTTTTTTTTCTAAAATTCGTATACCCTTATATATATATATTATAATTATTATTATATATTATGTTTGTCATTCCATTTGTAATTTCTACAATATGGACGCTAGATCATATAAAGTATACAAAATAAGAGTCCTTATGAGTAGCGAAGTTAATTTAGCGATGTCCGTTGAGATTGGGTTTGCGAAGACCCCAGATATGATGGGGACTGGGTAGTTATATGTATATCTATGTCACATATAATCCGGAATGGATTTCTATTGAAATTCAGCCTGATCGGTCCAAAAATGTATGAGAAAAAAGGAAAAAACCACGACTGCTTCTTATATTACCCTTTAATCTCTTGTTGCTGTTTTTATGTATGTATATCTGGAAAACGGCAAAAGCCAAAGTTTCTAAATTAGGTACAAACATCTTGGTTATCAATACAACACATCCGCCATAATTTGGGCGGGAGAGGAGAAGTGGGCGTGGTACAAACAATTTTTTTTATATCTAAAGAAGGGTGAGTGAAAATTTGTTCAAATTTGAAAAACATAGCTGGATTATCAATATCCATTAGAGAAGTGGGCATGGCACTTCCTGTGTATCTGCAGAACGGCAAAAGTTTCAAGCATCAATACACAACATCCGACAAAATGTGTTCGTGATTGAAGAAGTGGACCTGGTACAAAGTAGATTTATTTATATCCAAATAACGGTATTTATGTTCATAACTTTCTTTTCTTAACGCACCATAGTAAAGGGTATCAAAGATTCTGCACAGCCGAATATATCACTCTTACTTGTTTTTTTTTTTATTAAGCAATTTTACAAAATTTTGTCTTGTGGTACACTGTGGTTTTTGTTATTGCTACTGTTATTGACAACTGATAAGATCAATTGAACTTATAACACGTTTTAAATAATTTATTTTTATATTTATTCATAATGAACCTTAATCATTGAGAAGAAGCATTTTTTTCTTATAATACTTATATATTTCATTAAACTGTAAAAAATAACAAGCTTTCAAAATGAATTAAATTTACACCGTTGACGAGCTACCAACCATCTGTTAAATTAAACTTTGAAATTTAGGCAGAATAGAATCAATTGAAAATAGACAAAATATTTTAAAATGTCAAATGAAATTATATTTAGCTTTAGAATTTTATTAAGCAAGATGGAAAGAAAGAAGAATTTGGTGTATCGTGACCGTCACGATATGCCCAATTAAAAATGTTTAAAATTGTTCGAAAATTCAAGCGAAAGTTTTTCATGCCAGTAGACCCATCACATCACTAGAGAGTAAGTCATACTTTTATTTTTCCCTCTTAACAGTAGAACGTTTGTGTCAAACAAAGAGAAAATAAAACTGAGAACGAACACTTTAATGATACTTTTCCCTCTTAACAGTGCAGAATTTTTGAAAAAAAGGTAAATTAAAATAATTAGATGGGAATTAAATGTGTGTGAAGATCAAAACGAAAAGTTAAATTAATTTTTTTTAAATATCGCATGCGATAAAAATATTTAAGAAAAATATCGCAAGCGGTAAAAATATAATTAAGAAAATACGATTATATACACAAAATTTTAAAGTTTTTTATGAAATATCAATAATTTTTATCGATTTTTTTAATATTAATAACTTATTTGATATTTTTTTAGACTTTTAATGTTAAAATTTATGATTTTTGTAAAAATATGACTAAGACTAAATTCTTATGAATGAGTTCCGTGAGGGATATGGCCATTATGCCCAAACCCTTCCATCTCAGGGAATCAACCATATAAAAAAATGAAGACTATGGTCAAGGCTACCATCATCTATAAGCACTTTATTCAAATTGTATTGGTGAAAATTTTTATACATTATTGAAAATTTGACTGAGTGAAATTTTCATGAAAGTGCTCTGTGAGGGATATGGCCACTTATCCACTTCCATTTCAGGGAATCAAACCCATAGAAAATGAAAACCATGGACAAGGCTACTTTAATCTATAAACACTACATGCAAATTATATTTGTAAAATTTTGTATGCATTTTTGAAATTTTGACTTAGAGTAAAATTCTCATGAAATTGCTCTGTGAGGGATAGGGCCAAAAATTTCAAAATTTTAATACAAAAATTATTTTTTTTTTCCAAAAAAAAATTATGTTTTAAAAACGACTGCGCATATTTGAAAGGAAACTTCTTAAAGGAAATTTTATTGCGGAATTTCGGTTTTTTTAGTTTTTTCAACAAGCTAAAGCGTTTTTGAGTTATGCGAACATATGTTATGCAACTCCTCCATTTTCGAAATTTTTGTATGGGGACCACCCTAATGATTAAAGATGGAGACTAGGTATGTTCTGAAAAAATGCTCGGGTAGCAAAAATATTGGGGTTCCGTCATATATTTGACTCCTCTAGGGGCACTCTGGGGCTAGTTAGGGCGGTGGCTCCCATACTAAATAATATTTAGTATGGGAGCCATCTTAAGGAGTACAGATAGGGGGTTAGTATGTTAATAAAAAATGTAGGGGGGGGGGGGAATATTAGTGGGAGTCAGTCTTACATTTACTTTTTTTGACTTTTGTATCGTTTTCCCCTAACTTTGACCCCGATGAGGAGCCATTTACCCCCATTCCACACCCCTAATTTTTTGGCTCATGCGTTTTTTTTTATAAACTTCACAAAATTGGGGGTTCTAGCGTATCGAAATCAAAAAGTCGTGCACTATTCCATCCTTTAAAACTGTGGTGAAGATTATTATTATAATTAACATCCAACATTTGCTCATTAAGAAATTTTAAATAAAGTTTTATAAAAACTAACTTTAGAATTCGCTGGGTACTGACAATTTCTTATCTATAAATTATATAAAAGACCCCGTATACCCTACATTATCATTATTGATATATTGTTTTTTTTTTTTATTATAATCCTATTGCTTTTTTAAAATGCTTCTAATTTTAAGATCACAACTAAAAATAGAAAACTGAAAACATGGCAAAATCAACAAATGATTAGTCACGTTAGTTATCGCAAAAATTCCTTAAAAATTTCTATGTGAGTGGTTAATACCCTTATCTGGGTTAAAGCATAACAGTGATTATTGTTAATCAATTTCCTGTTATAGAAAACTGTTATCTCATCGGTTCATGTAAGACATCTGTTATCTTTTCTTTAGAAAAATTGTTTGAAAGGTCTTTGACACATAAATTCTTCCAGACGAAATATAAATCTACTGAGAAATTAATCACTTATTATAGTCTTTTGATCAATTTAGATAATTATAACAATATTGCAAATGTGGAAAAGGATAACATGAGCACCTGCAATGTACACCTAATCTCATAGTGGATCTTATCCACGTCAACGCCTATGTCGTTAACTTAAATCTATCTTAAAAACGACCCAGACGTTTACGTCAATACCAACCGTAATCAGGCTGAATGTTGTCAACTTTTAAATAAACTTCATAGAGATAAACCTTGGACCTTTTTACACAATAAAAAAGAACTGAACTTCACAGACATTAAAAACCTAACTAATCTTTTAAGGCGAAAATATGGCAAGATAAAAAAAGAAAAAATTTCTAGTTAAGAAAACAGGGACGTAATTGTCGCATTGCTGATCTAGTAAAACCTTTGTGCAATAGAGACATTACTCAAAAAACCAGATTTTTGATCTAAAGTTTTTAATTTTTTAATTCCCAGTAGAACATAGGGCCGCCTTGAAAAGTGAAATTTCTGTTTTGTTACTAAAAACTTCGGAGTTTGTTTACGACAGATCTTAACATATCGAATGACATTTCAGGAGAAGGCATTCGATTGACAACTCGTTATCGAATGCCATGAGTACGGCGAAAAAGTAAGATCGCGAATGAGACGATTTAACCCCAGTTGTTATTTTATGGTACATATAACAAACACCGACAACGCTACCTAAAGCTTCTCTGCGAGCCCGTGCGAAGGATTTCTTATCGTGGTAAAAATCTGAATTTTTTTATCAGGATTTTCAGATTTCTGAAATTCGGGATTTTAAGTCGGGATTAGTTGACAGTTAAAAGCCCAATTTAAATTTTTTTTATTTATACGTTAGCATGCTCAGTGCTAGATTTAAGAATTTCAAAACTTATTCTTATTCTCCTTTAGATGACATTAAAAAGGAAACGAAAAAAACTGTTTTTAACGAAAAATTTTACATTAAATCGAAATTTTTGCAAACCATTTGAGTTTGAGCGGAAACGTACATACATACATACATATGTATAAGTATTTCCAAAGAATCAATAAATTTAAAACATTTTTTTAATATGTATGTCGTCTAAAGGAATAAAGAAAAAAGTTGTATTTTTTCTGTTTAATTTTGGTTTTTTGTTTTTGTCTATAAATACGTAAACTTTGCAGATTATTTTCTGTAATTTTCCTTCTTCTGTTTTATTACTTTATTTTACTTTTACTTTTGCTATTTTATTACTTTCTTTATTATGAAATTGTTGTTGTACATATACATATACTTACGTAAATACTTTTGTTTTTGTTTCTAGTATTGCTTCGCTTATGTTTCGTATTTTAAGAATAAACGAACAAGAAATTGTTCTCATGTCTGCATGACATTTATTTTGGCATCCAATGTCATACAAATATAAATCGTATACCGACACGCGCTCATTTTATTAGCTCCATATTCACCCTCACAAAAAAAAAAAAAAACATAAAAACCAGAATAATACCAAAAGAAAGACCAAAGACGACACCAACCAATACCAACTTGAAAATGAATTGATGTTAAGAGAAATGTAGAAAAAGAAGAAATATCCCAGCGGTAAAATGAGGAATTGATTACATTAATAACTAAAAAAATTATGTATTATTTTCGAAAGAATAATACTGCATTCATTGGAATCGAGAAGGTAATTTTATCAGACAAAATAATTATGCATTGATTAACACGAATATATATTTCCACATTTGCAAAACAAGGAATAAATTTTTTTTTGTTCGTGACCATCGTTCCTGTTTTTTTTTATATATTTTCTTAATAAAAATTTGTTATTTGTTGCTACCTTTATGTCTTTAACAAATTTCATCATAAAGGATGCATTCGCAGGATACATAAAAATAATTTATTACAATCCTAGGACATGTTCCTTGTTAAGAATAATGAATTCTGGAATAAAATATTATACAAGATATGCATTACATTCTCGATTCCTATTGATTACATTTTCCCGCTGGAATAGGCCTTTACACTGGGAGAAATTGCAACAATGGAGCAATACTTCAACAATAGGAAATTTGATGTGAGTTGTGCTGGTTGAAAATTTCAAAACCTCTACCAAAATGTAAACAAAACATGTATTTTGACAGTTTTAACAAGCGAAAAACTAAAACCAGCTGATCGACTAAACACACAAGACACATGAATTCGCCTTGCAGCAACTGAGCTACTTTTTTATACTTAGAGAAAAAAATGTTCATATTTGTTAAGTTTTTGACTTATCACCCAATTAAAGCAGCCAAGGCGAATTCATAACAGGTGGTCTTGAAAGTTTATGTATATGATTATAATTTGCTGCTTGCATTTTATCTAGTTTGTTTGTCAAAATTTGTTTATATTTGTTTCTTCTTTGATTTAAAATAAGCGTGTGCGTCATTTCGTTTTGAAAGTGAACAATAATATTGTCTTTTAAAAAGCAATAAATTGTTCTTCATTGTGCCAAATTTTTAAATAGATTGAAAAATTTTCTGATTTTATCATTCAAAGTAGGCATTTTCTTAAGTTTATTGAGGCGAGTCTGTTATGAATTTCCCTTGTAAAGCAGCATAGTTCATTTTTATTTTTGTACTTCTGGTAAGATTGCTCCTCCTGATAATTCGCCTTGCCATGATCGTTAAAGAGAAAATATAAACAACAGAATTTTCTATTGTAATCAGCTTATGTATGAACGACTTCTCGGACATCTAAGCATTTCCCAAAAAGTTGACTTACCGAATTCTAGGTCATTGCTTAATCACTTCAATTTATTTGTACGCTCTTTATTTTGAAATGGTAAAGTTTTGACTAGATATTTGATCGAAATTAGCCAAGATTTCTTGGATGTCGAAACAGAAGCTAATTCAATAGAATAAAATGGATAATTCAAAAATCATTTTATTACCAGATGTTCTGATCCTAATTCAACATAAAATAATCAGAGGAGCATTTCTGGGAGGCATTAGTACGTGACACGGAAAATCTATACGATACAATTGTTACATCAACATCTTCTTTGCGACTGTGCATGACTGTAAGAGCGATAATATCAAGGGAACCTTCTACCACTAGCACAAATATGCCCCCAATGACTACTTGTTATCCTTGTAAACGGATCTGTCTAGTTTTTACTAACTAAGATCTAATAAGACATTTAAATGTTTTTACAGGCCTTTTTTTTCTATCGTTTTACATATAAGTCTAAGTTTTAACATACACCATTTTTTTATTTGCCATACCCGTTCTAAAAATCGTGTTTGCTTGAATTTTATAATGCTCTCAATTATATAACCCTGAGTATTTGTATTCAGATTTCTAGACTTACTTAGTATTTTTTAAATTTAAAAGAACAAGAAAAAATTTCTATTTAAATAACAAAAAACGACGCAATTGCTTAAGAACCTTTGGCGTCATTGGTTGGTCTATTTGTATTTATTAGAAATCTATACCAAATTAAAGTCCTTTTAAACAAACCCTTATGTTCTTGTTTAAATACTTGTGTGATTTTGGTATTTACTCTCATTCAAAACAGACATACAGAGATGCAGTAAATCAAGTGAAGGAACTCTTAACAAGTTTCATAAAAGAAAAAATAATATTTCAAGTGCCACGGAATTCTCTTAATACGAACCAGGTTTGTAAGGAAAATATCAAAAATAACTGTAAAAAAACATTCAGTGTGTAAAGCTGATACCTATTTTTTTATTTTTTTTTTTTATTTATTTAATCACGGTCTATGGTTTAAAATCCTTACAGACCAATAAAATAATCTACATTTTATAAGGATACTTAAATAATGGTATACATTCAAGAACGAAATGATGTTACGTTTTAAAATATTAACGTTTACAGGGTAATCGATAAAATTATAGAAATCATTAAATGTTTTGCATAATCCTTAAGGGGTCAGCGTTTGCATAATTAGTTTGAAAACACTGTAGATGAAGTGGTACGAAGTTCCGAGTAGATCTAAGAGGTATATATAAGTTAATTGTATTCAGCAGGAACTCTGAGAAAATTTAACAATTTAATTAATTTACTAAAAAAAGCAACGTTAAGCATGATGCGTCTACTTTCTGAAGTTGACAAATTAATTATAGAGAGTCGTGCAGAATATGGAAGAAGATTCACATTTACATTCCATGTTGTATTTCCTAGACAAAATAAAAGAAATTGTTTTTGAACAGATTCTTTTGATAATCAGTATAGGGGTCCCAAATAATAGAACCGTATTCCAGAATAGGCCTTACTAATGATGTATACAAACGTTTAGTTATTATAGGGTCAGTAAATTCTTTAGCCCATCGTTTGATACCTACGTTCACCAGTTTTTTATGCGTTGATTACAGCGCATTTTGTGTCATTGTGTATTGCTTCAAAGTGAGAACTCGCCATATTAAATTCATGTCTTCCGTGTGCGGTATGGTAAGCGAAATTCTTACATTTCTTCCTTACAAACATGCTGGTTTGAAGCTGAATTTTTTGTTGGGTAAATGAAAAGGGTTATCTTTGTTTGCTCCCTATAGACTCCTAAACTACTGAACCTTTTTTCCTGAAATTTACACAGTAATTTTCTGATTACCCGGCGCTCAACATAGGCTATTAATATTTTTAATTTTCAAATGTGTCCCATACAATGACAATAAAGTTTTCTACATATTTGGAGCACTATAACAGTGAAAATATTCCAATTTTGTACAAATAGCTTAGATAATAATACACAACATCTTTCAAAAAGTAGGTTCATTGAGAAAAGTAGGCATAGCACCTTAAAATTTCTATGAACGGTTACTGCAAAAGCATTTAAATTTAGTACAAGATGCTTTGTTATCAATGCACGAAATCTGTTTTAAAAAAAAATTACCAATTTTATTTCGATAGGTGGTAGCAAAGCGCACCGGGTTAAGCTAGTATTAAATATTATAAAACTTAGCGTTGTTTGTAGAAAGTTTTCTATGCAAACGTTAATGTTCGAAATAAAACAGGCAGAAAGTAATAAAGTAAATCATTCTTAAAGACTTTACATTTTTCAAGGAAATTTACGAGATATATTAAAATTGAATTTGTAAAAGATTGAGTTCAAAAAAATTTCTTTCAAATCAAAAAGTTAATTCTATAATAAAAGAATTGTGGAAAAAGTAATTCTGCAAAATTAATTTCTTTTTTGTAAAAAGAATTAAGGAATTCATTCTTTTAAACCTATTCATTTGAAGAGTGCTTACAATTTTGTCACATAGTTAAAATTATTTTAGAAATAAAAATCAGTTTCTTGTCAGTATATGGTCAATATTTAAATATTTAATTAATATCACTTTCGATTTTTATATCAATTGTGGTTGTTGGGGTTGTTTATTCATAATAATAATAAAAATAACAAAAAAAAACTAAATACATACATACATATGTATATAAATTATTTTTATTATTTGTTTTTATACCCTACACCACAAGTGGTGAATGAGGGTATGCAAAATGTATTATTCCTTGCCAAACCTTTTTTAATTTTTATCAAGGACCACATAAAGTAAATACATATATTCTGGGTCCTTGAGGAATTCCAAGCCATGTCCGTCTGTCTGTCCGTCTGTTGAAATCACGCTCACTTTCGAAATATTCAAAAGAAAAGAACAGTATATACTGTAGAACGAATTTGACGCCACTGCTAAATACTTACATGTCGTGTAAAAGCAAAACAAATGTGTTTCGATAACTGTCGGCTCGAATTTAAAGTATAAATACAATTAAAAGTAAGTAGAAATTTTATACTGATATATATTTGCTGTTGTAAACGATTTTAGGGTATGTCAGCCAGATAAAATTAAAAACAAATTTGTGATATCAAAAATTATAATCCTTCTTCTCTATTTGTAAATTTTGAGAGACATGCGCAATAACATATCAATTTTAGCGAATAATTTGGTAATATTTGGTCCAGTGTAGCTTTAGATTTCCACAAATATACCATGCCCTTTTGTGATAATCGGTCCATCATTTACCATAGATCCCATTTAAAGCAGTCTTTTGAAAAAAAACTTTAAACCGTATAAAACGCTAAAGCAAATTTCACTACTGTATTGACATTTGGTCTGATTTATGTTTTGTAATACCTCTTATACAGAGTGATCATCATTTTAGTACGGCTAAAACTTTTACGGATCATGCTTTTTTATTTCAGTAAGTTAAAATTAAGTATTATATGACTAGAAATTAAAGTATAAGGGTTTTTATTCAAACTTTTTATTTATTCACTTTTTGGAAAAAATTGACACGTAATATTTGTATCTACCCGCTACTAAAATATTTGGTTTACTCTTAGGTAGTGAAACGGTTGGTTTAAAAATTATCTTTCATATGACTTCAATATTAAATAAAAATTGTTTGCTTCTACTTAACAATTTTAAATTTTGAGTTAAACCCCTATTTATGATCAAGTGCGATAGATCTAAACCGCAACCAATTATAAAACTGACGTTAGTTTTAATAAAGATTGGTTTATAATTTTTAGAACCCACTCCCGAAATATTCCAACTTTCGGTAAAGGGTATAAACTATTCGGCAAAGCCGAATATAGCATTTTAACTTATTTTTACAAACTTTAATTGAGTATAATTTGTATACTTTTATGAATTGTTAATAAAAAACAAATAAAAAAATACATAAATTTATTTATGTCATGCCGTTATATTCATGTATTTCTTTGTTCATACATACATACTTTATATTTAGCTGTTTTCGTTTTTTGTTCCCGGGATTTTTTGACAGGCCAATTGTCTAGGTTCTTTTAAATTAACTTAAATACACTGGAAATAAGAGTTTTTAAATTTTTGCATTAGTGAAATTTTTACTGTCCTTAAGATGTTTTTTTTCGTGTAACATTTAATTGTGGAATCCTGAAAAATTATACTTTCTAATCAAGAGTACTACGTGCGTTTTCAATGCATACAACAAAGTTCACAAAAATTACTTCTGGTAATGTGCACCTCCATTACAATTTCAAATGTTTGAAAGTTTTTAAACGTTTTACCGTTATGACAACTGTCAGTAACTCAATATACATAATATAAAAGTTCATAGTTTTAAACCTAATATTGTTAAGTTTATCCAAGAGAGTATTTATAGTCATGTTCTACAGAAACAAGAACAATACTCCACCTTCCTCGGGCACTCCCGATCAACTAATCTCTATACATATATTGGTAAGTTCCTGGTGACGAAAAAGTAACGTTATGAATTATGAAGTGTATACAGTTTTTGCTTACGTTTTTTTATTTGCAAAAACTCGCGACTCCGACTCCAAAATTTTTTGGCATAAAAATTTTTCTAATATTTTTCCAAATAAAATAATGTTTAGAGGGTCTGCTTTAAAAATTTTGAAGTTGCAGAACTCGATTTTGGCAGATCTTTTAACAATTTATGAGAATAAATATATAGACTGTATCGAGGACCTATGCTCCTTATAGGATTGATGGGAACCTATAATATATACATATGTCGAAGCACGTTCTTTTCTATGTTTTTATGTGACCTAACATTGCAGTTGGTAACGTTCCACTCAACAGCCATTTTCAAAACTATCTCTTTGCATTTTCTGTAACAAAACTCGTTGGTTCACTGTTTTAACCTTTTTGTTTGAAGTGTGCCAAGATATCCTTGATGAAATAGAGTCAAATTAGGAAATTTAAAAATGCAAATTTGTAAACAAGTTCGCTTTGACATATTTGTTTCTTTTAAAACGTTTATTGAAAAAATTGTTCGTAGCGATGTTCATACACTATATGACTGAAAAGCTACTGTAGCTCCTATGATGAAGGCACTAAGTGAATTACATTTAAAATTCCAACCTTCAAAGTGAATGAAAATAGAAAAAAAAGGAAAAGGAACTCGGAAAAATACATGTCATTCTTCTAGATATAATTTCCATCAATGTGGAGGTCAACCCGAAAAAATATTTAAAAATACTTTTATGTAATCACTTTTGAGAAAATTGGAGAGAAAATAAAGATTTAAATTTTATATTTCGGTCTTTGACAGTAATAATATTGATAATGGAACAGAAAAAACAATGACAAGTACACTGAAGAAATAGATTTCAATTTATTTGTTAAAAATTCCAATTTTTTTTAATCCGCAGGTGGGTGACAGAAAAGTTCAAAAATACGTTGATAATCACAAATGCTTCTTTTTCTGTATTAAAAATTTGCCTTTGTCCGCATATTTTATATGACTCTAATATGTTTTTTTTATGACGTACCTTTACTTATTAAATTTGACTTGGTGATTTTTACCTCCCACGATGGTATTGGTACTGTTAAATACCTTGAGACAAACAGCACCAAGTCCAACAACAAAAGGTTTGCTGTTTCCCAAAAATAATACAAGGCTTACAACATTTTTTTTTACTTTAATTTTCTCTTTAAAATGTGTAACACAAATTATACAAGTAACAACTGAAGGCGCAACTGCATGGTTAAATAAAAATATATTTCATTTTCCTGAGAATGATTAACAAAGTTCGTCGAAGTTTTTGACTAAATACATAAATAGAATAAAACCAAAATGGCAGTGTTTTAATTTATCTATATTAAAAAAAAAAAGATCTACTTCACAATTTGCAAAAAGGGACTCTTGATGTTCTTTGCCTCGAAGCACATTCTCCATGTTGTCTACAAATTCAGTGGTAAACAACACTAAGTACACTTGATGCCCTTTACATCTAAGCAAGTTTGACTTGATGTTGTTTTTAAGTTTTCTGTCTCGAAAACTACATAAGATAGGGCTTATGGGGATTCACACATCGATAGAAGAAAAATTCTGATTCTAACAGTATAAAAAATGTTTTTTGAAAAAGATGTTAATTGGTGTTGTTTATCTCTCCCCTACAGAATTATTGTTATATTTTTATGCACTGTTTGCATAATTTTTATAAACTAATATAACTTTCAAATTATACTAAAGTTTAATGATTGTTTTTCCTGGTGGGCTATAGTGTGTTGCAAAACTAGTTCGATCCCACACGGATTATAGAAAAACTAGTTTCTTTCGAAAATTCTTAGCAAACCCCGTTCGTTTCAAAATTAAATCTATTATTTTTCTATATTTCAGTTGGTTGCAATTTTTCAACTGTTGAGTTATTAATCAAGAATGACATAACACGCCATTGCCAATCATTCGAGCGCTTAATCCAGCCTTGCTGCAATAGGGCCATAATTACAAAACAAATTCTGAAATTTTGCTTTAAATGTTAATTAAACGGGTCACTTTTGCGTAAATTAGTTTAACGAGTCACTTTTGCGCTCGCGTTCTAAAAATAGGCAGTTAATTTTATTGCCAACGTTAAATAAAATCAGAAAGAAAAAAGTTATTTATTCAGGGGTATTATTATAACTTGGCGTTAGATGTTGTCGGACCGACAACAGACGCATTTTGACAGATAACACATTACTGTCTGTCAACTTAATCCTAACTTTAGCTTATACCCAAGTTGTAATAATGTCTCTAAATAAAACATAACGTTACTTATGCGCCACCATGTATCTCCGATTCGAAAAATAATGGCTCTTTTTTAAGACTAAATTCCTTATTAACTCTGTTCAGTTTAAGTTTAACACTCGTACACACTTTTGTTGAAAATAATTTATGATTGTTTCTATTTGTTTTAATTAATTAATTTTTTTATGTTCAAATCTGACTAATTTTCTTTTAAACTTTTTTCTTGCAGTTTTTGCAAATGTTTGCTTATGCTTTTCATGTGTGCATGCGTTAGCATGTGTGTGTTTTGTTTTGATTTTTTTGTTGCCCACACCTTTATTAACTTGTTAACACTTATTGCGGCTTTCGTTATATATTTGACGTATTTTATTTAATCGCAAGAATTATGGAATCAAAATAAAAACAGAATAAAATGAAGTAAACTTACTTTTGTATGATTATACTCTTTCTTGTTTGGGTTGTTTTTGGGGTTTTTAGTTAACGGTGACGAAGAAGAAGAAGAATATGCGTTCTCTTTCTTATTAATGTTTGTATTCTCTGTTTATCTTTCTAACGATGTTTTGTTTATGCTCTCTGTGTTGTTTATCACTAATAAAAATGAGGGTAAAAATATTAGTTTTTTTTTTTGTTGCTAAATTAACTAACACGCCTGTATTAAAAAATATATGTATGTATTTACATACATATAAACATGCATATATATATGTACAAATTATTGGGATAGAGTGGGCGAAATTATTACTTGTGTAGTAGACTTTTTACGTAGTGTTATTAAGCTTTGTCCTTTTTTGGAAAGGATTTTTAGAAATATTTTGCAGATTTTCTTAAATACATGTTAAAAAAAAAATTATTAAAATTTTTTTTTTGGTTTCTTAGGTATTTGAAATAATTTTAGAAGAGTTTATAAAAAAACTTTGTTGTTGATTTTTATTTAATAAGTCGTTATTAATTTATAAAAATAAAATAATTTAATTTGTTTTTTTATTAGATTTAACTTTTTTGATTTGTTTGGCTTTGGTGGGATTAGATAATATTTTTAAGGGATATTTAAAATTCTTTTAAAACTTCCGTTACTTTTTTAATTTTTATATTATAAATCAAAAGATTATTAAACAAATTTGTTTTTTATTTTTATGCTTGTTTTTAATTTAACAAAATATATGTATGTAGGTATGTAAACCAAACTTTTTAAATCCGTTTCCTTTTCGAGGTTTTAAAATTATTTTTATAATATTTGTAAATTTTACAATTTTTGTAATAATTTCTTATTAAATTTTATTATTATGATTTTTTTCTCTTTTATTATTTTGTAATATTGTCATCCACCGTATTTTGACTGTAGTTTTAACGTAGCCTCCCGCCGTTCAAATGTTGTAGTATCTCCCGTATTATAAAGTCAAAACTGTTGTATATTTTTTGTTCTGTATAGAGTCTTGACGTGTGTGTGTTTTTTTTGTGCTCTGTTCAGTTTGTTTCGGTTCTGTTCTGTTTGCTGCGCGCACAACAGTGGCGTTCAAGGGCGTTGCAAGGTCGTAGAGCTGTGTATATTTTGCTTTTGCTGGTTTTTTTTACTAAAATACTACCACTGCCATCTACTTAGCTATAGCTGTTCTTTTTTGTTTGCCTTTTAAATTTTGTTCTTCAGTCACTTACTGTCCGTCTTTTCAGACACAACTCATAAAAATTCCATATGCAACATATGTTTCATGTTAGTTGTTCGCTGATTGTTGTGTTTGTGGTGTATCTTTCCCCTGTCTAACAAAATGCCAAAAATCCATGTACCATTGTAAGCACTGCGCTATTATCTTACTTTTAAGTACAGGGTGGCAAATAATGAGCGATATGGTTTAAGTACTTTATAACTTTTGTATTAACTGTTATTATTTTTTTAGAGGCCTTGATAAATTAATAACGAATAAATATGCAATCGAACAACGAACAAAAATAATTAAATTTTATTTTTTAAAACAACAATCCATTGTGCTGGCACACAGCGTCAGCAATAAACAAACCATTTGATTGAAAATTTTCGTCAACATGGGTCTGTAAGAACTAGGGGAAAACAATTGGCATAATTGTACCATTATTGGTGCCCCAATGGCTTTTCTAAGAAACATATTCGGTGACCCATTATTTCGCCTCCACGTTCACCGGATATGACAGCTCACGACAGTTTTCTTTGGGGATATTTAAAAGAAAGGGTGTATTTTAACAAGCCAAGAACCATTCCTCAACTAAAGCACAGCATTCGAAATGAAATCATTGTCTTTACGCCCGAAATTTTTCGCAAAGTTATGAAAAAAGAGCACGTTTGTGCTAATTGTGCTAATTTCAAAGCTAATTGAAATAAGTAAGAGTGCTTTATTCGGCTATGCCAAATAATATATACCCTTCCCCTATTGCGTTACAAACAGAAATTTATATAAATACCGTTCTTTAGTTATGAAAAATCAACTTTGTGCCACGCCCACAATTTTGTCGGATGTAGTGTATTGACAAAAAAGGTGTTTGTACCTAATTTGGAATCTTGCCGTTCTCCAGATATATATATAGAAATCCAATTCTGGCAACATTTTGGACCTTTCAGGCTGAACTTTAATAGCAAACAATTCCGGACTATATATGACATAAATATATAGCTACCACGTCGCTATCATATTTAGGGTCTTCGAAAACCCCATTTCAACGGACATCGTTAAATCAACTTCGCTTACTTTACTTTTCGAAAAACCCATTTTAACGACAGACCGACATCATTAAATCAACTTTGCTTACTTTACAGGGTCTAAGATCAATATTGTATAAATTAAAAACCGAATGACAAACCTATATGTACATACCCTTTAACCTTCGGTAAAGAGTAAGTGAGGGTAATGTGGTACAGTGCCTTTTTTCTTAAACTTACAAGTCAATCTAAATGATTTGCAGCTATCAAAAAATTAAGCTTTGATCTGATTTATTTGTACAAGTCATTATTAGTCTCGGCCGCAAAAAATTGGATTATGTAACTGTGTAGCCGACTTTTTTTGGGCGCTGTTAAAAAATAAGTTTTTGATCCAAAGATGCATTTAAAACTTCTTAAGTTATATTAAAGTAATTGGTAACAATCAAATTTATGAATAATATATGCAATTGTTCTACATAAATAAATATCTGCATTAAGCCCAAGTGCACGCACCTATTGTGGTATACCTTAAGTCAGCTAATTTGTTGTAGTGTATCACATTACCTTCCAAATAAAACTTTAATGAATTTGTGGTTTTTCACATGAATAGTTTTAGTAATCTTGTTTTTTATTATTATTTTTTAATTACAACAACTTTTAAAGAAAATATTATGCTTTGTTAAGTAGTTCACTATACCACATTACCAGCATATGTTGTACCACATTGAGGCTAGTTTACACGGTAATACAATGTATGTATTACGATATTGCAAAAAATTATGTAGAATGAGAAAAATCTCATCATGTAAAAGCAAAATGTATTGAGTAAAGCTTTGAACAGACTGTTGTCAGATCTTACAGTATTGTCATTTTTCTGACAATGGTGTCCTTGTCAGATGCATTATCTTTACACATCTGCTAAATGAAAATAAGCTTACAATGTTCACACAGTTGCAAGACATTTTTAGGCAATTTTAATGACAACATTGTAAGATCTGACCACCGTCTTGTACGAAGCTTAAGAGAGAATACGAATACAAAATCTGACAAGCGGTCGGTAAATGTTTTTTTTCTTAACCATTTTAGAAACTTATGTATTCTCATCACACAGAGGTATATTTTAACAGCATATATTGAAGGTGGTGACATTTTTATACAATTACAAAAACAACTAAAATCAACTCAGGAAATTTTCATGTTGTTTTTGTAAAAATTTAAAACTGCAACCATCTGCTTTTTTGTTATTATTTTTTTTTTTTTTTACTTTTACCATCCGTGTAAACATGAACCATACTTACAACAGATTTTTATATTTTTCTTTTAAGCATTCTACAAAGTCGTAATACATTGTATTACCGTGTACACTAGCCTTTACCTGCATTTTTTTTAAAGTCGTGTCTAATGGAAATTTCATTTTTTGTTTGTATAGCTCTGAAAATATAGCATACAAAAGTAATAATAATCGCATAAATAAAAATAGTTATAAGCCATACAGCTCATTCTGAATCACCCTGTACTTTTATTATTGTTGCGTCACAATTATTTATTACTACTCATATTAACGACTTATGCAAGAAACACAACTGGGACGAACGACGAATTATTCGCAACGTTTATTCGGCGTCAGAAATAAAACACATTGGTGTATATAAAAATACACACAATCATTGCGTTGACCGAAATTCATCAAACGTAACTCTGCGATAGGTTTTTTTTTATATTTATTACGCAAACGAACGAAAAATAAATTGGGACAGGGTGACCGCTTCTTATTACAATTTCTTAAGTGTCTTACCTGGCCTTTACACATGCAAATACAAGTTCGAAAAACTAAATACACTTTCACTTTTTCACTCCCATCCCTCGATTTTTCGTTGATAATACGTATACACTACTTGCAAGTAACTACTTGCATGTGTAAAGGCAGGGTTAGTATATAATTTTTGTGTTTCTTTAAAAATTGTTTTTGTTTTATGGGTATTTATAAAATATAAATTTAATAACAACTTAATTAATAATTATATACATATACAATAATGTTTAAAACTATTTTTTGCCAATAGTTCTTTTTATATTAGTAGTTTTTTTTTGTGGAAATATGGTCACACTATGATTTGATAAATGTAAATAAGCAAATAATAAAAATTTATTTACAAAGAAATTTTAATGCAAATTGCTATGTATTTAAAGATAAAGAAAAACGAATGCTTAAATAATCTAGCGTCCAAGGACTACAAAAATGTACAGATAAAGGCAGAGATCTGCGGAAAAAATTGTTAGCTCCTGTTCTTCACGCACTTATTGTGTCTCTTTTGACAAATTTACGCCACAAACTCGTCGTGCTATATGAAGTTCGTCGATCGTCCCAGTTGTGTTTATACCATAACTCATCATCATCATAATTTCGAAGCAATACTACACAGTAAAACGGGTAACAAAATTATGTTCGAACTTAATATGAAGATGTATCATAGTTTTAGCGTAAGTTCTACATAAGTACATTAGACTGGCACACGCTTGTAAGGAAAGGTAAAAGTATATGCCGATTCTTTCTCCATAAGCTTTATTTTCTATTGATAAAATTTTCAAGCGGACAATATTCCGAGATCGCGATGAATTGCGACTTTTATGATTCACATCTTATATTACATGCATTTACTACTGGTTTCATTATTGTACTTGTTTATGTAAAGGGTGGTTAAATTTAAAGGTTGATTTTGAATAAAACACAAATTATTTAGGAAGTTCTTTTTATTATGATAATTGTGGTATGTAGTGTTGCCAAAACTTGGTGACCAAAAATTGCTAAATTTACGGGAAAAATGACTAAAAATTGTCTTAAACATGGCTTAATAAAAACACACTAAATTTCAATGACAAGACAGAAATAATTCATTAAAAATTAAATAAATTAATATATTAGCATTGAAAAATCTTCGATATATTCAATTTCGTTATTGTTCATCTCATAGGAATAACTCACTATTAGTTTTAAATATTTTGAAGGTTAATCATTACTAATCATTAGAACCTATGTACCAAATTATCTCCAAAACTGGGACCACGGGCCTAATTCAGGCAGTCGTGATCAAGTACTTTCTCGATTCGAAAGCAATTTTATTGCAAATTCTTTCAGTCGATACTGAATTTTTTCAGTATTGTGAAGCACAAAATAATGCTTTACATCGTTGAAAAAATAATTCCGATCCGTTCAGTATTGACTGAAATAATTAGATATTAAATTGCTTTCGAATCGAGAAAGTACTCGATCACGACTGCCAAAATCAGGCCCTTGTACTTTGCCCACAAAGATTACATGGACAGCCAGCTAGCCAGGCAGCCTACCAGTCAGCCTGACGGACATCGTTAATTCGACTCAGAAAGTGATTCTTAATGTATATACCTAAAGGTGCGTCTAGGTCCAATATTTTAAGGTGTTACAAACATCAGCACAAATGCATAGTTCCCTCTCCACAATTGTGGTGTGGGTATGAATATTTTATTGTTAAGGTTAAAATATTTACCTTATTGATATAGAATTAACGGTTGCTATATGTAAACTTAAACTCAAATTACTTTTAACTATGTTTACTTGCCTAAATGTCCTCTCAACTTCAGATTTAGGACATGGAAGTGAGAGCAACTTTATAGTTATTTCTGAAATTTCTAAAATCTGTTGCCTCCAGCATCTCTATATTGAAGTACTTGTTGATCCACTTTATAAATTTAATATTGGAATACTGTTCCTTTATTTTGAAAGATGTTTCATCATCATCAATTTAAATGCGTTTCAAGTCTTAAAAATATTTATTTCACTTATATAATTTTTTATAAGAAAATAAAAATTATTATTTTAAAAGAAAAACGGCAAAAAAAATTTATGGCTAAACAAGTTGAAAAATTACTTAAAAAAATGGCTGATGGCTAAATTCATTTTTTATTTGGCTAAACAAGGCGAAAATGGCTAAATCTAGCCACTAAATGGCTTAATTGGCAACACTGTTGGTATGGTTCAATTATGTATGGAACAAAATATCGCTCTAAAGGTTATAAGCCATGGCCTTATTTCTTGAGTCAATTGCACCTTGTAAGTGTGTAAATGCAAGTCTTTATGCATAATGTTCATCAACTACGAGCGAGAGAGGTGCAATTTTTGAGCACGACGACGAGTTGAGGTGGACGGCTCTTCAGCCACACTATCGCGAACAGCAGCAATATTTTCTGCAATACAAGCTGTACAAGCATGCACTAGTGTTTTCACATCACCTACAGACCCGGTTTGCTCAATTTTTTGAACGATTTTTCATATTGTACGCACATTTTGACGATTAAATTGACCGAAAAAATCACGAAGTGCACGATATGCATTTTGATTTAAACGCCCGTTTTCATAATAAGCCTGAATTACTTTAACGCGTTGCTTGATTGTGTATCTTTCCATGGCTTAAATTGAGTTAGTCTGAAATTGTGAAATGTCAAATGAAATGCAGAAAAAAACGTTAAAAATTATTAATAAAAAATATGATAATTTTTTCGGATTGTTAAAAAAGTTCACGCAGGGATCGGGTTGAAGTTTCAAAACAACCATTTTTATCTCACAGAAATTTTAAGAAATATACACCTGATATTTGTATATATTCCTATACGTATCACTTAAATGCTATTTTGGAATTTATCCACTGCTTTAGACTTAAAAATTTTCCTACGGTTTACAATTCATTGCGATTCAAAATATCTTGGAAGGTTTTAGAAATTTGCTTCCCTGCGTGAGGTTTTTTTCGCAAAACGACGGGAGATAGGTGTTTTCATTACTAAAACATTCTTGGCCACTCCGTGGTACTATGCCAAAAATTTGGTTATTACCCTAATGTGCATATTTGTTTTAAAGAGTATCTATCAGGGACAGAAAATAACTGTTATTTTTAAAAATTTACATCAAAACAGCACACATAAAAAATGATCGTAG
Organism: Pollenia griseotomentosa; assembly: GCA_963931875.1. Classification (NCBI taxonomy): domain Eukaryota; kingdom Metazoa; phylum Arthropoda; class Insecta; order Diptera; family Polleniidae; genus Pollenia; species Pollenia griseotomentosa. The sequence goes on from OZ007562.1 coordinate 23,565,120, forward strand.
AAAATTTTGGTTCTTATCATTATGATACATGGGTGATGTACATGCAGATTTGTGTATGACTTTTAAATTTGTGACTTTTTTGATAAAAGTCAAAAAATAACTTTTAATTTTGACTTTTATTTTTTAAGGCAAAAATTAAAAGTTATTTTTGACTTTTATTATTTTACTCAAAAAAATAAAAGTTATCTTTTAACTTTTAAAATTTTAAAGCAAAAATAAAAGTCATGAATTAAATATTGCAATAAAACTAGCGTATTACTATGCAATACTTAATTCAAGACTTTTATTTTTGCCTTAAAAAATTAAAAGTTAAAAATAACTTTTATTTTTTGAGTAAAATAATAAAAGTCAAAAATAACTTTTAATTTTTGACTTAAAAAATAAAAGTTAAGAAATAACTTTTATTTCTTCCTTAAAAAATAAAAGTTAAAAAATAACTTTTTTTTCTTGACTTTTTCGATAAAAGTCATAACAGTTACGGTCCCTGGTATCTATACATATTTATAAATAGATACAATACAGTTAAGAACACTTTTCCTTGCTGTTTGTTTACCGATTTGAACAAAAAGTGGTGTTTTTGAAAGGTATTTACTTACGGAAGTGCACAATAATATTATTTAAATCTGAGGGGGTAAAATAGGTTAAAAACGGTAAATAGAGATACCAAAAATCAGGATAGTCTGCCCACTGGATAACCCAGAAAAACCCACCCGGGTTTTAATGGGGATTTTGTTTAAGAAACCCCAAGTGGGTTTTTTCTTTATAGTCGTTTAAACAAAGATGGTATAATTTTAAAATTTTTATTACAGAAAAATAAAAGAAAATGTTTATAAAATGCATACAACGGGTTTATATGCCCATTTGTACGTATGTTGATTTAACGTTAGTGGGCTTTTCTCTTTTTATTAATTGAATTTAACTTCAAACTCGGCCTTTTCTAAATCTAATTCATTTAAAAAATCAAAATCAGGTTTTTTTAAAATGAATTTGATATGAAAAATGCGGAATATGATTTGTCAAATATGTACTCAGTTTGATTACGATAATCCTAAATTTGTTTTTGAAAAACCTGAATTCGATTTTGAAATGGCCGAAATTGAAGTTAAAATAAAGGGTGGTTAAATTGTAAGGGCCGATGTTGAATGTGAACCACACCTAAACGCCAAGTTTTTTTCCGAATTTTATTTGACATTTCTCTATTTCAGACTTACTCAATTTGAACCATGGAGAGATACACAATCCAACAACGTGTTAAAGTTATCCAGACTTATGAAAATGGATGATAAATTTCGAAGAAAATCATCTTCAGTGATGAGGCACATTTTCACCTCAGTGGATTTGTCGATAAGCAGAATTTCCGCATTTGGGCGAATAATAATCCAAGAGTGATTGTCGAAAAACCAATGCACCCACAAAGAGTGACTGTTTGGTGCGGTTTATGGGCTGGCGGCATCATCGGGCCGTATTTTTTCCAAAATGAGGCCGGTCAGGCAGTTACTGTGAATGGTGTTCGCTATCGTGAGATGATAACGAACTTTTTATGGTCCGAATTGGAAGATATGGATGTGGACGATATGTGGTTTCAGCAGGACGGTGCCACTTGCCACACAGCTAACGAAACAATGGCTCTTTTGCGCAACAAATTCAATGGCCGTGTTATCTCACGTAATGGCGATGTCAATTGGCCGCCAAGATCATGTGATTTGACACCGTTGGACTTTTTTCTTTGGGGTTATTTGAAAGAAAAGGTGTACGTCGATAAGCCAGCAACAATTCAAGAGCTAAAGGATGAGATAATTCGGCACATTAACGGCATAGAACCTCCATTATGCCTCAGGGTCATCGAAATTTTGGACCATCGGATGGAGGTGTGCCGCCGTGGTCGCGGCGCCCATTTGGCCGATATTTTGTTCCATACATAATTGAGTAATACCAATATATCATAATAAAATAAAATTACAATAATTTCCTAAATAGTTTCCCCCGTATTTATAAACGTTTATTAAATTTAACAAACGCTTATTAAGGAAAATTTTCATAGAAAATTTGATTTGTAAACCTTTATTAAATTTAAAATTTTTTTATAAATACGGGGGTTTGTGTTTTATTCAAAATCAACATCGGCCCTTGAAATTTAACCACCCTTTACTATACAAAAAAAGTGGCTCAGATTTTAACAAGAGCTAATGCTTTTTCCAATCCAAGACGATTTCTATGGTTGATCTATATTAAACAATAAGGGGGATAATATTTTCTATTGATGCTGAACTAGCAGGGCAATTTATTACTGAAGTAAAAAAATCGTAAAAGTTTGCTGGTAAAAATGTTAAAATTTTGACTATTGTTGTTCAGTTCAGATTTTTATGATTGCAAGAAAGGAAAATTGAAAATTGCACTCATGTTGAATGTCTTTATTATAATTTAAAAGTGTAATTTTGTAAAAGTAAAACAGCCTGTCATCTTATTATTACGTCGTTAATGGAAATATGGGCATATCCAGGGGTCATGAACGTACGTTCGTACGCTTTTGATGTACAAATAATATAGAAAACAAAACTTTTCCTCGTTTTTTTTTTTTTTGCGATTCGATAGCATTTGGGTATCTCTATGTTTAGTGTAAAAGATGGATTTCATCGAGTTTAAGTTTTCGTAATGATAGTAATAAACATGTGGTCACGAACGTACGCAAAATAGAAGTCAACTTTGGATGACAGTAGTGAAATGTAAAAATCTGCGTAATGGAACGGAATATTCAAAAGTGATTAATTTATTTTAAAAGTGTATTAATTTAGGTCTCCATCCAGTATTTACAAAATAAAATATCTCTCTTGGTTTTTGTTTAATTGGCTTATGTTACCGGTCGCGAACGTACGATTTTTCCATATATTTTTTTATTATTATCACCATGAATTTTCCCATAAATATCTTCAAACTTCCTTTACCAAAAAACTTAATACTCCTTTTACAATTGATTGCAATGGAGAGATTGTGAAGAAAGAGTGCAAACATAACTTATTTTTTGCATGTAAAATAAGTATATAAAAATGTCTTAAGAAGTAGAAAATATAAGAAAATATAAAATTTTCCAGTTTCCAGCGCAATTTCCTTAAGTAAAACAACTGAGATATGCTATGAAACCATTCTTTTATAAAAACATAGACTTTTTTTATAACAACTAACAATAAAAGACGATGATTATCAACATTTTATTTTTTCATCCTGGTAGACCATTCTGGGGAAATGCCCATATATGATTTATATGAAAATAATGGTAAATGGAAATAGCTTTAAAAACTGCAATGTTTCAACTTTTAAACCTGATTGTTTACACTTGGTTTAAGGTTGTTTTAATTGAAGCTTTAAGTGTAAATACTTTTCCTTTTGTTTGTTGTAAAAAAATTAATTTTTCCATTTTTTTAATCAAATACAATCTGAACTGAATACCGTTATTGTGAAAAATATTCTGCAACTTAAATTTTAGATGGCAAACGGGGTGCAGGAAATAAGAGGTGCTTTTGACTTATCCTTTTTTCTGCTATCTACATACGTTTTCTTTACTAATTAGTTTGTATATATAAGTACATATGTGGGATGCATCATATTCGCCAAATAATGAGTTGGAGTAAGAACGCTTTTCAACAAAATTCCGTTTTGACAGTATATCATTGTTCAACAAATTACATCAATGGCAGTTGCACAGCGTTTAGATCTTTTTGAACTTTGAGTAACATTTGTTGTAGATTCAAAGCTTCTTTATACAACTGAACGTTATTTAAAATTCTATGAATGTCATTTTCAAATTCATTTATATGTTCCGATCATATTTGGGCATAAAAACTCAAAAAAATTTTCTACAGTGGAACTTGGCAGTTGAGGATTATATGTGTAAGGACTTATTTAAGTCCTAGCTTTTCTTTTAATCATCCATGCATTTGATGATGATGCCATACAAAATATTGAAGATTTTCTTGCTTAATCTATACCGAAAAGAGCTGAGTTGACAACATTGCTTAGACCAATTACACGGTGCTACAGTGAAAATATACTTGAAAAGCGACCTAGTGTAGGTTATAGACCTTATTGAGTAGATCATAAATCAATTTTAAAAAGTTCGGAAACACCCTAAGTTTTAAAAGGACTCTTTTGACACGTAAAAAAAATTTGGGGTGAGGATCCGAGATGACATAAGTGGCGCCCAGAACTTGAAGTCGGATTAAAAATGAAGCCACTGTCAAGCCATGAACAACGATATGCGATTTGATGAGATCGGACTTTAAGTGGCACCGCTACATATAAAAAACCAAAAGGGGTGTATTTGGGGGCGTGGCAGAAAAAATATTTTCTGTTTTAGAAACTTTATTGACATATATTCTACGGGTTGACTGGCAATATTTTTTTTTTTGTATGGAGGTTGACCCGGTCTTTGATCAATATTTATAAAAGCTAAATTTATCCCTTTTGAAAAACCTTAATAACTTTTTTATTTTTTACACGATTTTATTAATTGGTTTAACTCAAAACTAAATTAGCTTTAATGAAATGTATACATAAGGATATGTTTTTAAGCAAATTAATTTGAAAAAATGGTACCAAATTTGAAAAACCTAAAAAAATATAAAATTAAAATCAGATATAATTAAGAATATCACTACAAAAATTGTATACACATACCAAAGGGTGTACATATATATTTAAAAAGGCACATACATATATATTTTTTCAGAAACCGTTTAAAAAATAAATATCGGCTAAAAATCAACTGAATTACGTGTTCATAAGTTCTTGAACCTAGCAGAAAATGGGTTTTTCGGAATAACTCCGAAATTTAAGGGTGTTTCCGAATTTTTTAAAATTGATTTATGATCTACTCAATAAGGTCTATAACCTACACTAGGTCGCTTTTCAAGTATAAAAAAATGCTCATTTGTAGCACAGTGCTATTATACCATTACACTAAAAACAACAAAACCCAAAAGAAACCCAAATAAACTCAATAAAACCCATGAAAAAACCCGCTGGGTTGGGTTTGATTAAAAAACCCCGGGTTTTTGCCAGCCCTGCCAAAAATGTAGTACGTTATTGTGCATTAGAAAAATAAGATTACAGGTGTCTGATACTTTTCTGAAACTCGGCCCTTTTGGGATGTAAACGGATATAACCCGTATTTTAGAACTCCATTGTCACACTATTTATCCCATAAACCAATTAACAAAAATATAGATAATACCGAATTCGTAACTTATCTAAAAAATATAAATTTTAATTGTACTTTTTTGTTATTCGAATGTTTAAGAGGTGAAAATCGTACCTATTTTTATTACTTTTTTTACAAAACATTGTTCTCTATGTATTGACACATAAGTATATAATTTTGGGATCCCACTCCAATATTTAACTTTTTGGTACTTATTTGTTCTTTAACTGGTATTTTTTTTTTTAATTTCCGTTAGTATTAGACCTAGAAACTTAAAATTAACATGCAAGCTTCTGGGTAAATGAGAATTTGTAAGAAGGATCTTTTTTGTACTGTTTCGCTCTTTGACTGGTATTTTCAGAATTTTTGTTTTTACTGAACCTAGAAACATAAAATTCAACTTGCAGAGCCCAGAGTGACTCAGAAACTATAAGAGACTGTTTTGATACTATTTTTGGATGCCACTCCGTAAAGTAGATTGACGAATTACGTAATTATCTTTCGTATGATTGTCAATACACTCATGGATGTGACGATTCAAGCCCTGTACTTTGCGCTCAAGGCTACATGGGCAGACAACCAGCCGTACAGATGAGAACGGTGTACCTAAAGACCCACCAATATTTTTATCTGTCACACAACAGTGGCAACTTTATAACAAATCAGGTAGGTTTTTTTGGGGGCGAATTAAAAAAAAGAATTAATTAGAAAGATATTTCAAGGCACCTTCAAATGATATAAATCTTATCCGGATAACTTTCCAAGTAGTGGATATATAACAAACCCACATTCATATCGCGACTTATTTTTTATGTATATCGTTCCTTATTTTGTTAATTGTGATTGATTTGTAGATTTTGTTTTTTATTTTTACCTTTTGTTTATTTAAGTTTAATTTTTTTTCTTTATATTTTTTTTTTAAAAATAACAATATTTGTTTTACAATGAACTTTGTCCATTCATATTATTTTCAAAAAAAAAAAAAAAACAAATATAGACAAATAATATAAAATGTAATCTTAATTAATGAAAAAAATTTTAATTTTGTTTATAGTCTGTGTACTAGTTTTGTTGTTTCTGAAAAAAGATATATAATATTTGAACTTTAAGATTAAGAAATTTTCAATTTAAAAATTTTACAAACTCAAATGACTCAGCTACTTTACAAGAAAATGCAACTCTGATCGCAGGGAATCTATCATTCTATGAAAATTTTTATAAACATTTGCAAGTGGGACAGACTCGTCAAAATAATTTGTTACTTAATTCATTTTTGACAAATCGTACGACTGAATAGGATAATGTATCGCCGGCTTAAATATGTACATATATATTTATGGAAATAGCTTAAGTCCTGGCCTACTTCCCTTCATTACTAAAATATTCAGAGAACATTTATCGAATAGCTTCTGCGGCACCTTTGCGAGGATTGTAAGCGCAGTCCATGTTGTCAATGGTATCAAATAAGGAGTAAGACGGTTATGTGCTGTTCAAGTAGTTTTCATCTTCTTGCAATAAAAAACAAGTAAGATAGTATAGTCGGTCAAGCCTGACCATATGCTACGCTTGACCACAGCATAAAGAATAAAAGTGTACCCTTTTTGGGACCCATGGGCAATCATGGACCCGCCAGAACCAAATTATGTTAGGAGGTTAAGATTTAGTTTGCCTTTAAGTGATTTTAGGAAGGGGGTTTATATGGGACCTGTGAATAATTTTGGATCCACCAGCACATATGAAAAAATATATCATAGTAGCTGTCGTAAAAGTCATTGTCGCCAATTTATAATGTAAATACTAACATTTATAAGGAAGTTATGGCATTTAAAGCTATTTTTGGGAGAGTTTTTGTATAAAAAATTAGTAAAATGATTTTGATTGCAATAAAATTAGTTTGAACCAACTTTAATGTAAATACCAACATAATAAGATGGTTTGTGGGCACAAAGAACCTATTCCAGAAAAAAGCTTGTGAAATTATAGACCGATTTGCCACATTTTCATTAGGCTTGGTCTTGGCAAATGGTAACGCTGCACAGTCTCGTCATTTTATAAAACGAGTGGCCAAAAAAAGAAGGAGTCATTGGATAACGATGGAATTTTGCCCCCTAATTTATATTTATAAAAAAAAAAAAAAAATAAAAAACCAAAAAAATTGCAGCATGTCGGGGCAAGGATTCGATTCCTTTCCATATATCTTGAAACTAAAAACACTATAAAGGGCAGAAAAAATGCACCAACTGTTTGAAATTTGCGTGTGCATTATATATACATATCCACATATCCACACGCTATGCAATGATACAAATGATACAAAAAACATACATATTTGGTAAAACTTATCAACAAGATTTTAATCATTAAGAATATATACATATTAGGGTATTCAATTAATCGATGTTTTGTATTAATCGATTAATCGCGCGAATAATTATTCGAGGTAAAAATTTAATTTCCCGGAAATCGAAAAACTCCGGGGAAAAAACTCTAGTCGCAAAGCTAATCAGCACAAATCTACCAATTACACTATGCCACAAAAAAATGAACCTCAAAAATGAGATATTTTCTAAGCTAAATTGGTGCTGCTGAACACGAATATATACCTTCTTTTTTTTTAATTCCCTAAGCTAATCCCGCGAAGTTCTATGCTTGTCTGCAGGAACGAAACCAGAGTCTCTGGCAATTAGAATTTTAAAAATTTGTTTTTGTTTTAAATGTTATTTTCTATGCGAACGTTAACGTGTGACATCGTGGGGTTGGCTGAAAATTTACTTTATTAAAAGAAAGTTGCTTATGAATTGTTTTGTTAAGTTTTCTTTTTAAAAATTCCAACATAAATAAATAAAGTGTTGTTGTTTTTTTAAAAAAAGTTTTATATTAAAGAAATAAATTGATTCCGAAAAATCCCGGGATCCGGGATTTGTTAAAATCGATCCCATTAAATTATACTATCAACATGAGAGGTTTATGCCAGTCATCAATGCTAAAACTTTTTCTACAGATATGGTTTTCTCGTTAAAGCCTTTAGCCACTTTGTCTGCTGCATTTTTAACAACTTGAGGATGGGTTAATGAAATTTCCTTCTGTACCTGTCTTCTCATGGTTGAAACTAAACTTTTATCAAACGATGTCATTGGTCTTCCACGAACATTCTGTTACACCGAGAACCACTGACCTTTCTAGAAATCGTGGTTAGTTTTTAAAAATATTTCCTTTGTTCTTTGGCTTTTGGCCCACAAGCTAATTATTTTCTGTCTTAGTTATTCATGCTGAATCCAAAACGACTTTCAATAATTTTCTTTAACTTTTGAATGTTATTTCCGTCGGAACTATTCTTAGTTTGAAGCCAAAAATTAAAAAAAAAACACGTATTTTCACTAAAGCTGACACTAGAAATATAGAATAAATAAATACTTTAAGCAGTCATCGGAACCTAATCTTACTTTTTTTATTGTACTTACTTGCGGCAAAAGAATTTTGTAAACAATTTTGCGGGACCTAGCGAGAATTTTTTTAATCGTCTGCCAAAGTTGTAATAAAAAAAATTTTAAAAAATCGCAGCCAGCCTCAATACTTGCAACGTAAAATGAAACCAGACTCTTGGTAGGTCAAATCTGCCAAAGGGTTTGGCAAAGTTAGCTCGGGTTTCCGAAATTTCGGCCCCTAAAGTTTTGAAATTTTTTGAAAAGGCGTTTGGTACAAGTCAAAAAAAAATATACGAAATGTACTTCTGAGATAAAAAATTATTTCAGATGCCTTCAGTAGAATTGTAAGGCGATTCTTTTTTTAGAATTTATTAGCCCTCTAATGGCCAATTTCAACAATTCTATTTAAATATCAAATTATGATTAACAAGATTTTGTTTATCGTGCTTAATTCCCAATTTTTATTCTTGATAAAAACACTAAAATTTATTGTTGATGGCATAAGCTATTCCTATGCGCATTTCACTCTTTGCTTAGGCTAGATCATCAGGAAACTTCATCCAAAGATTTTAGAAAAACTAAAGATATTACACAAATAAAATTGTTAAGCGAATAAGAATTATAAGCACATATTTGTTCTGTTAAAAAAAAAATACTTAAAATTTTACAATCAACATGCATAATATGCTCTACAAATATTTTTTAAAATAAGCTGAACGAATTTTTTTCCGCAAAAATTATTATAAACTATGTGGCTCGAGATCACCTGATGCCGTTTTAGCGGAAATTTGTTGGTGGAGTAAATACTTGTTTGAAGAGGAAATATTCACAAATAAGTCAAAAGAAATATATGAAAGTTTATCAGAAGTAAAGATTACTTCTGATTCGAACTTACAAGCTAATAACCAGGGAAACCAGAAATATGCTCTAAAAAACACGTTTTATGCGCATTTAATATGCAGTAAAAACTTGAAAATTGTTAAAAATATGCCCAAAAAATTCCAAAATTAATAGTTTAAAAACAAAATACTCAACAATTTAATAACAGTTCCATTTAATAAAAACAATCCTTAAATTGTAACCGGTAAAGCACAAACACTATAGTATTTACATATGAATTTTCGAGATTTTACCCTATTTGGAAACGATAAGCAGCCATCGGCTCAAAAAAACAAAGCTAAATTGTTTATTAAAGTTAATATTCAAAGGAAGTTAAAGCTATTTATAGATGAGAGGTTTGGGCAAATGTAAACTGATTCGAAAATAGTTTTATTTGCAGCAAAATTTTCTTGGGGCGAATTAATTCTAAATACCAAAATAATAAGATAGTTTACGGACAGAAAGAGTCAAATTTGGAAAGAAGTTTTTATGGGAAATATGTAAAGTTATAGACCAATTCTCACCATTTACATTGACTTCGTTCTTAGTACAATTAAAATGTGTTTACCAAATTTGATCAAATTATCATCCACTTGTACTATGCGCACAAAACTAACATGGACAGCCAACCAGCCATACGGGCGGATGGTTATCGTTAGGTCTTGAACTACATACATAAATACATAATTGCGGCATTTATCCAAATTAAATTGTGTTTTTAGTTAAATTTTCCATAAAATTTTTTCTAAAAATACATTTTAAATCCATTAAATTTTTAATAAATAAGAACGTAAAAAAGCTTATCTAAATAAGCAAGTTACATTGAAAGTAATTAATTAAATTTTAAACATATATAAATTTTGGGCAAAAAGATTTTAGTTTGGGAGCTGTGACCCTCATACATCATATGAAATCTTTAGGGTTCTCAATTTAATATAATTTTTTTTGATGGTATATGACCCAGGATTCTCGGTAACTTTTTACCACTAAGTTCTCTCTTGGTCTGGCCAGACCACAATTTGGTTAATTTTTAAGGGCCGATGTTCAAGTGAACCACACCTAAACGTCAAGTTTTTTTCTGCATTTCATTTGACATTTCTCAATTTCAGACTAAGTCAATTTGAACCATGGAAAGATACACAATCGGGCAACGCGTTAAAGTTATTCATGCTTATTATGAAAATGATGATCAATTTTCGAAGAAAATCATCTTTAGTGATGAGGCACATTTTCACCTCAGTGAATTCGTCAATAAGCAGAATTGCCGCATTTGTGCGAATGAAAGTCCAAGAATGATTGTCGAAAAACCAATGCACCCACAAATAATGAATGTTTGCTGCGGTTTATGGGCTGGTAGCATTATCGGGCCGTATTGTTTCCAAAATGAGGCCGGTCAAGCAGTTACTGTGAATGGTGTTCGCTATCTTGAGATGATAACGAACTTTTTATGTCCCGAATCGGAAGATATGGATGTGGACGATATGCGGTTTCAACAGGACGGTGCCACTTTCCACACACAAAATTAATGACCGTGTTATCTCACGTGGTGACGATGTCAATTAGCCGCCAATATTACCTCAATTATGCCTCAGCGTTACCGAAAATTTGTGCCATCGGATGGAGGTGTGCCGCCCAGGTCGCGGCGGCCATTTATTTTGTTCCATACATAAATGACCCTTACCAATACTATCATAATAAAAAGAAATGACACTAATTTCCCAAATAATTTGTGTTTTACTCAAAATCAACAACGGCCCTTAAACGTTAACCACCCTTTATAATTTTATTCTTTCATGCAAGTCATCGAAAATGTAGTCCAAGAACTAATACCCTTTGTACACTTGCATACATTTCGGAGGAACTCATGCAAATGATAAAAATGTGAAATATGCGTTCACACTTGAAACATCTAACATCTACTATCAATAAAAAATGTCAACATTTCTGAAAAAAAAACTTTTTTTTATTTTTTAATACTTTTTTTTCTACAAAAGTTTCAAAATTTTTAAATATAAAAAAATAAGCAAAATATAGCTTGCAAAAAAGGAAAAACTTGAGAAATTGTAACGATGCTCTCACAGCAAATGCCATTTTGTCAGTGATGCCACAACAATAATAGAATTTATCGCCACTTATTTTAGTGATTACACTAAAATAATCAGAAGATGTAGAATGGAATACAAAGAAATAGGAACATTTTGTAAAGATTTTAAAAAATATCGATTTTTACACCTATGTATTTTTTATGGGAAAATTTCAGCATCTTCGCAAAATAATGTGTTAATGTGTTTTACACTTGCTCACATCTTACATCTTTCATCTTATTGCAAAGATGATAACATCTTCCCATAAGAATTGTACAGGGCAAAAAATCAACATCTTTCTTCATCTTTAAAAGATGTTCCTATCTCATGTTGTTTCATTCAACATCTTTCGGTTATTTTAGTGTAGTTTCTACGCGGGAAAGAATTCCTGGGAATCCCGGGGCATTTTTTTTAAATTATTCCCGGGAAATTTTTTCCGGGAATTTTCTGGAATTTTAAATTAAATTTTTTGAAATTTTAGTTTGTTAGATAAATAAATGTAAAGAAAATACAAAAGCCTGAAAAAATCTTAAAACGAGAATTTGACGTTTATGAAGTCACGGGTAACAGGCCAACAAATTTATAATCTTTGTATGATGGGCTTCTTACTATAAATTCAACGCCTGTAGTGAGCGAGAGCACTACATGAGCATGAGCTAAAAAATTAGGGGGGTGGAATGGGGGTAAATGACTCCTCATCGGGGTCAAAGCTAGGGGAAAACGATACAAAAGCCAATAAAAAAAGCTTCATAACTGTCCCTTAGTCGCTCCTAGAGGGGTAAAATTTAAAACTGACTCCAACTAATATTTCCCCCCTACATTTTTTATTAACATACTAACCCCCTATATGTGCTCCTTAAGGGCGCTCCCAAACTAAAAATTTTTTCTTAAATAAATTTCCTAACCGTTTCGAAATCTTGCTGCTAAGGATTTCTATATAACACTATTCCACCCCTAATGTACATATGAATGTAACAATTTACATATTTGGTTTTCAGTGGAACTAATAAAGCTTATTTTTTTAGACTGTTGTATATGTGTACATTCTTTAAAAAAAGTAAAAACTTTTGTCTTGAACTCATTTAATGAAATCATTGTTTTATTCAAAAAATCCCGGGATTCCCGGGAATAAGATTTTTTTGTTTCGTTTCCCGGGAATAGAAAAAGACCGGGAAATTAAAAACCCTGTTTTAGTGTCATCACTAGAAAAAACAAATAATTTGTTAAAAAGTATATACCATCAGCGTTGCCACGACCAAAAAAATTTTGTAACCAAAATGTAAAAATAAAGTAACCAAAAGCGAAAAAAAGTAACCAAAATTATTTTGTATCAAAAGTACTATTTTGTTCGCACTTCAGTTTAAAAATATGTCTAAAGAAGAAATTGTGTTTGTTTGTATCTTGTAGGCTCATTAGCCGCTGGACCGATTTCGGGAAAGAACAATAGGATATACAATTTTTCGAAATTTTTAGTGGAAGTGGCACTTCCTATACAAACTTATTTTCGTCATTTTTAAAAATTTTATGAGCTATAGCTTTCATTCTTTTTATATGAAGAGCTAAATTTTGCGGTAGATCTTTAATTTATAGATGATTTTAGCCCAGTGGTATATACTCATGTTAAACGGGATCGGATCGGAAGGGCCTTTGACCTTTTCATTTATCTAGAAAAGTGTTTCAGTTAGCCATATGAAGTATGAAGAGTAGCAGATAATGGCCATTTACTTGATAGTCTGTTAAAACTTAAGCTTCTAAAAAAATTATTTTTAACTAGATGAAAAAAGTATTGGTTTAAGATTCACAAATACCACACACAATTTTTAAAGGTCAAAAAAGCGGAGCGGGTAGTTCTTGCTCCAAAACAAAAAATTGGTTATTTTTGTGTTGAAAAAAAGTAACCAAAATGAAAAAAAAGTACACAAGTACACATTGAGAAAAAAAGTAACCAGTTTTGGTTAAAAGTAACCAAAACGGCAACGCTGTATACCATCACTAGAATAAAAAAACAAAAGAGCAGGACAGCAATATCATTTATTTAGTTTTCAAATGTAAACAAGTTTTTATCATTTTCAACATCTTTCTCTAAGATGTGCTCAAGTGTAAATAGGCTATTAGATGTTAAATGTGGACAAGTGTGAAAAGGCTATAAGGCGAAAAAATGTAAGCACAATTCATGGTGAAATAATACATACGATTTGTTGCTCTTGCATTGTTTGTCCAACCATTGTCAAGGTTTTGTTTATGTTTACAAAAAGTCCACATTTTGTGCTGTGATTAATGTATTTTATTAAAGTTTTTTATAATTTTAAATTCAAATATATAAGATATTGAATATAATTAGATATAAATGGCCTAAAAATTTATTTTTTTCATCATGTTCATCGGCACGCTATGATTTTTGTTTAAAATATTTTTTGACGTAAGCTGGGACCTAATTACCGTTTTTGTTGTAATGTTGTATTTGTTGCCGTAACGATTCCATCTGCTTATTCCACCATGGTACAATCTAACTCAACTACAGGTGGTGGCACTAATACAAAAATCAAAAAACCACAGAAACAACAGAGAAACATATTTTGCATTGTTAGTGTTTACGGTTCGAAATGTCAACCTTTTCTAACAAAATCAAAACAATTTGGTTCGAAATGCCAAAATCAGATGGCCTTTCGTTACCACCTGTAGTTGAATTCGTCTTGACTTTTACTTAGTTTTTTAATACACGGGCATTAAACAATTTTCATTAATTTAAAATATTAATTAATTTACCGGATAGGGTATTTTAAGGTCGTCACTTACCTTTGCAACTATTCACAGTTTTTTTTTTAATTTTCTGTAATATGTAGGTATTTGATTAAAGTTCAATTAAAAATGTTTTTATAGTATCACAGTCTTTGTTATTTGAAATATCTTAATTATATTTTATTTAAAACACTTTCACTTTATTTGTTTTTATTAAAAGATATTTTTATTTATTGTTTACACTAAAAAAAATTGCATGCTGTGTGCGTCTTTATCCCTGCATGCATCAAGTTTTTCTTGTTATCAAACATTTGTTTTTATTTCTTTTAATAAATTTTGTATTTAAGTACACATGTATATTTTTAATCTTGCATTTATTTAATTAATACCTACATACTTCGTTTTTTGTTCTAGTTATTTTTTTTTATTAATTTATTATTGTTATAGGTATGTACAATTTTTATATGTAGGTATTTTTTTGTGTACTTGTTTTGTATTTTGACATAAAAGAATGTATGTATTTATGTATGTACATATGCACTTATTTTTTTTTGGTTGTTTTTTTATCTTATTCTTACCATCTATCAGTGAAGTATTAAAAAATGTTTTGTTTTGCTTGAAGATGCTTGAAAATTAAATTTTCTATTTTAGCAAAAAAATATACTTAAGTACATACGTACACACAAATGTGTTTTCTTACAACCGACCCACCTAAGACCCCTATTCTGATATATTTTCATAGAACTGGTTAAATATTGTTTGCTTAATTTATTTTTTTTTTTTTTAATTTTGCTTTACTTAAATTTTTTCTCTCATTCGACAATTGTTCTCTTTCAAATTTAGCTATTTCTCTCTTAAATAGGGCTGTCAGGTATTTTTAATATTTTTCTCCCAAATTGTAAACTTGTTCCCCTAAAAATTCCCACTGAATGGTCTTAAATTTAAATTAAGTTAAGCTTCGTACAGACGATGGTCAGATCTTACAATATTGTAAACGGGCGTTGGCAACAGCAATATTTTTCTGACAATGGTGCGATTGTCAGATGTTGTAAGACATTTTAGCCAATTTAAATGCAATTTAAGCAACGCTGCTTACCAATATTGTAAGATCTGACCATCGTCTGTACGAAGCTTTATATTTTAGATTTGTCATTAAAAATAGTATTTGTATTTTATTAAATTGCACATTTCACGTTTATATGTACTAATGCTTTTTTTGTTAAATATTACTCGCACTTAATAAATGGTTAATTTCTGTTAAATTAACATCCAAACTTGTTGTTCTTCTCAACTTTAGATATATTCTTGTAGATCTATAAAGTCTTATTATTTCTGGAGATTGTTCAAACTTACCTGTTTCTATTAATATGAATGCAAATATTCAAAAAAAAAAAAGCTTAAAAACATGCACGCGAAACACACAAACAAATAATTTGTAATTTGTTTTATGTAAACAAATTTTATTACAAAATATAATCATATGTTTTTTAAGTATTCAAATTTAAATGACCCTCGATTGTCACTCAAAATCGTAGCTTATATTGAAAATATACGTTCAACATCAAGTCGATGTTGCTAGCGCATACTTAAATAATAATAATTAACAAGAAGCTAGAATTTCAATATATCCATGGATTTTCTTTTATTAAAATATATGTTATTTTTAGCTTGGTCAAAATTCTTTATTATTTTGATCCGAAGATGTACACGATTTAATGCAGTTCCCACTAAATCGATTTTTTTATATATTGTTATTCATCCTACAAAATTTTGTTTCAGTGTAACTGCAAATTAATAGACATTTCAGGAATTTAAAAGTAAAGCTTTTTATATCCAAACCACAATAGTGGTGTTGGTAACACCTCAATATATTGGTCCCAGGACCAACTTTGAGTATACCGATCGACTAAGAATCACTTTTTGAACCGATCCAACAAATATCTGTCCATCCGGCAGGCTGTCCATATAAACTTTTTGCGCAAAGTACAGATCGCAATTTTGGGTTGCGACATGGACGAAGTCTTTTAAAATTGGTAAGAATCGTTTCATAATTTCACATTTTATTATTACATATTAATATATATATTTGCTACGTATTTTATCTTCTACGGCCAATTTCATCAAGTTCAGTTAAAACTAACTATTACCTTAACTTCGAGTTTACAATAGTCTTTTTACAGTTATAACTCATAGGTAATTATAGCTTAACTTGGTGAAATAAGCCGTAAATGAAAAAGATGGCAATACTCTTTAAAAAATAAGAAGATAAGAGGCATTTTTCTGAAACCTAGTGCATTTCGCCAAAAATCATTGAAAAATACTTTTGCGGAATATAAGTATATGAAAAAATGTTAATAGAATTGTATTCTTTTCATATTTAAAAAAGTAACGAAATATTTCTGGCTACAGTAGAAGGGTAAATAATTAATGCGCCTCTGCTTTCATCAGTGTTGCCACTTTGTGGGAAATTACCCGAATTTGGTATAATTTTTACTGTCGTGGGTAGACTGTGTGTTATTTCTCTTAGGTGTAATTCAGGTATTATTTGAAATTCTTACTTCAGATACCCAAATAACCTGAAGTTTATTGAAAGAAGTTATTCAAACTACAAACTAGCCTAGGAGTAGAAATGTTTCCAATATTCCAACATATAATTTATTTTGTTTGTGTCTGGAAACTTTCAAACGCTTTAGTTTGAAGAATATTTAACGCTCTTAACAGTTGTTAAACTGAATTACGAATGGGACAGTTGTATAAAAGCCTGCAGGCATTTTGTTTACTAAATATGGTACCTATAAAGAGTATTTTTTTTAGATCATGAAACTTAAAATGGTAGAAAACACAAAACAAATGAATTTTAGTCGCAGATTAAAACACGGCATTACCATTTGAACGCATTACAGACGTCCAATTTTGTTCCTCTTTTCGAGCAATGCTGGCTGCATGTCACGAATAAAATGAGCAATGTCGACTTTCAAGACGTCAATTGTTACTGGTTTATGAGCATAAACCAGTGACTTTACAGGACTGCGAAAACAATCAAGTGTTGTCGCATTGCACGGCCTTGAAGTCTAATTGACGGTTTATTTTCTCTAAATCAACATATCGCCTTCATTTGTAAAAAATAAGTTGCGTCATTTAAATCATGAAGTCGCCTATACGTTGCGAAAATCGATGGCGGATTTTCAAAGTAAACTTGGATAATTTGGTGGCGTTGTTTAATTTGCACTGATGCCAACTTAGCTATTATGGGACTAAATTAAGCTCTTTTTTTCATTAATCCTAGCTCGTAATTTTTCCCGTTAGCTCTTTTTTTAAAAAAGAGCTAAAACGTGATATTGGAACGTTTGACACTTTAAACATCTATTAGAAAAACTTCCATTTCGTCTTTGGTTAAATTTTATATGTGTAAAAATTTTTTGCTTCTTTCAAAAGTATAGAAAGGATTGGAAATCAAATCTTGTGTTTATATTATATTCACCATTTTTAGCAATACAAGCATGTTTGTAAAAATAAATTCAATTGAAACATATAAAAAGTCAAATTTTATATAAAAACAAACATATGGCCAAAAGAAGAAAATTACTGTTCATATTTTTAATTCCATTTATTGGTATGTTACATATTGTAATGTAAATATTTGTATAAAATTTTTAAATAGTAATTTTATTAAACAATAATATGTACATATATGAAATTTTTTTTTATATAAATTAATAATAAATGGATTTAAAACAGAACAATCTTTGATTTTTAAATTTAGCACTTTTTAGCTCCTTATGACTGCTCGGTCGGCGCGCTTTGGCATTGAACAGTTGGCATCTCTGTTAGTTTGTGCCTTCTCTTTTATAAGATCTGCTCTCTTAAAAAATACCGGCTCTATTTCAGTATACCGGCTTTTTTTGTATATTGTTTTTTTTTTTTTTGCAGCCAGGGTTGCTAGATATGCCGATTTTTCGTCATTTTGACGTTTTTTTTGAGAAAATACAGTAAAATGAAGATTGAAGATTTTTTTTTTACAAAAAGTAATAGTGTTATGACGATTTTCTGGCATATATCAAACACTTGTAAGAA
This sequence comes from Pollenia griseotomentosa, assembly GCA_963931875.1. Classification (NCBI taxonomy): domain Eukaryota; kingdom Metazoa; phylum Arthropoda; class Insecta; order Diptera; family Polleniidae; genus Pollenia; species Pollenia griseotomentosa. The sequence goes on from OZ007562.1 coordinate 23,583,515, forward strand.
ATATTTTAAACTATGTTGAGAAAAGTCCAAAACGTAACAATTAATTTTTCGAAATACAAAAATTATTGGAAATTAAACAAAAAAAATTTTTTCCCCATCACAAACCAGGTGGCTTTCATTAGTAATTCGAATTCTACAATTATATTGGCATTCATATTCAAAAGATATACACTGCAACCCCGATTTGCGTCAGTCCTGTTTGCATCGTTTCGATTTGCGTCGCCTTTTAAAGTTGGATAAATCCGCTTTTCGCCGTTTTGATTTCGATTTGCGTCGCTACATACGATTGGATGTTTTCACTAAAATTGTAATCACATGTGAAGAATTTTTTTACTTGCGTGTTAAATGGGGGAATTGCCATTTAATTCTGTTAAGTAAGTTATTCTAAGCATAGTTGCTTGCTAGGAAGTAAGAAGTTTGTTCTTAATAAGAAGTTGTTTGGAAAAATGAGTGCAAAGAAAAGAAAATGCATTAGTTTGGAACTAAAATTGGACGTTATTAAACGTTTCAAGTCGGATGAAAAGGCTGTTGATGTTGACAGAACCCTTGGTTAAGCACCTTCAACAGTAAAAACAATTTGCAACGGAAATAACTCTAAAAATTAATCATTTAAAGACAGCTCGAGTTAATATCAAATGAGATTCTTTTTTTTTAATGTTTTTGTGAATATGTAATATGTAATAAATTAATTTTTGTTATGTTTTTATGAAAATATATTTTTTAATTAACAAGATTTTGTTTGTCGTGCTTAATTCCCAAATTTTATTCTTAATAAAAACACTGAAATTTATTGGCTAAGCTATATTGCATCAACAATAAATTTCAAACAAAATCTTGTTAATTAAAAATTTTGTATTCCCAGAAATTACATTGATAAAAAATATATTTTTTCTTATGTTTTTCTTTTTTTATTTCTTTTCAAATGATAAATATATTTTTACTTAATTAATATAATATCTAAGTCCACTTGCTGAAATAAATAGAATAAAACGTAACCATATCACTTTTTTTTATCATAAGTAGAATTTCTTGCTAAAAATTTATATTTTTGAACCAATCAATAAAAAATTAGTACAATAAATTGCCTATGATTTGTAGCATTTAAATATTTGACGATTTTGTTAAGTCTAAATTTACACGTTTCCTCTTTTGATGCTCAACTTCTTTTCAATTCCCGTTTAAAGATGCCAATATAATCACACGCAGCAATCGGTTTCAACTTTTTTCGGTTCAAAACAACAACAATTTTATTAACAGCGAATCAAAGAGAAAAAGAAAAGAAAAAAATTACATGCAGCCATTGTTGTGCATATATCAACGAATAAAAACACAAAGCGTACTGACCGAGTGCAGGCATCTCCGTTCTAACCCCCTTTCTTCTTTCTTCTCTCACCTAAAAACATAAGAGTTGAGCATCAAAAGATGAAACGTGTGAAAGCAGACTAAATGAAGCACAGCCGCGAATAACGTTGTAAAAGCCACTTTTTGCAATATCTGTTTTTTTTTTGCAAAAATTCGTTAACATATCTCTCTTACATTGTTTAAATATCATATTATCCAAAATTATGCACCTTAACCTCTTCAAAATGCAATACAAAAAGTCAGTCAGTGAAAGAACGTCTCATTTTGCTCCCGTTTACATTTTTCGATTCTTTTAGTGTCATCACTACAAAAGTGGCTATAAATTCTGTAATTATTATGGCATCACTGACAAAATGGAAGTTGCTTTGAAAGCAGCGTTACCATTTCTTAAGTTTTTCCTTTTTTGCAAGCCTTATTTTGCTAAAATTATTAAACAAAATGATTTAGAAATACATTTTGGTGTTATCTTTTAAAACGTTGGCACTTTTGTAGAAAAAAGTAGTTAAAAAAAAAAGTTTTTTTTTCAGAAATGATGACATTTTTTATTGATAGTAGATGTTAGATGTTTCAAGTGTGAACGCGTATTTCACATTTTCAACATTTTTCATGCGTTCCTCCGAAATGTATGCAAGTGTACAAAGGGTAGTAACGATGGCACCTGCTTATTCCACCATGATTAGTAATCGTTTTTCTATAAAATACATTTTTGCTCCGACGATATGTTCGCAATATATTGGGAAATATATTCTTTCATGTTTTTTTTTTATCTCTTAAGAATTTAACCATATTTTACAAAGATTGAAATGTTAAACTATTAATCGTAAAATAAAAAGTTATTTTTTTTTTTAAACTTGTTTATATTACTAACAACATACTAACATTAACCATTAAAAAAATTGTATTTCAAATTTATATTAAATTTGAAATGAAAATTCTATTACCATAATTTTTGATAAGCTACATAGAGAAAAAATTAAAAAAGAGCAATCTCGGCTCTTAAAATCGTTTTTTTGGTTACCTGCAGCGTTATTTTGTTACACAAGTTGGACAATTACACTGGTTTACAGCCAAAAAAAATACCAAGAACGCCACATGCCTAGATAAGTTAATTGGGACCTCCTGAACACGAAAAACGGTGTAATTTTTTTTCTAAGTAACGTTTTTTAGATAACCGTACTTTTGTGTTTTTCGGTGTACGGTCCCACTTAAATCCTTGTGGAGCCCAACCGAAACTTCTTATTCAGTCATTTGGATATTTTCCGCACGAACTTGGGCTCCGAAAGTGCTTCACAAGGAAATGGAAAAAATCGAGAGACGTTACAAAGGCTGGTAGGATGAACAAATGATGGTGCACTATTGTTGGTTCCTCATTCGCGAAGATCCATCCGAAAAAAACGCAAAAGTTCAAGATGCTCGTCATTTTAATTTAAATTTTTTGAATTTACGCCGAATATAGTGTGTGAGCAATGAAGATGAAAATATTGTCGTTCCGCAAAATCCTTAATAAAAACTTTATTTTTCATCCGATTCAAATTACGCTTAAAAAGTTGGTAATTAAATAAACTATTTGGTAAAAAATAACATTCCAGATCTTTACTAAAATGTAGAACAAAAAAACGAAATAAAAATGAAAAATTTTGAAAAAAACGTAAAAAATAGGCAAATTTTGAACTTTGAGGTGCTATAACTCTGCCACTTTTTATCAGATAGCATATCGACTGAAAAGGCATTCAATTACCTTTCCAACGATATGCTATTTATCTCGATTCGTTTTTCGTGTTCACGAGGTCCCAATTAACTTATCTAGGCATGTGGCGTTCTTGGTATTTTTCCAAATTACAAATTTGTAAAGCAGTGTTATCAATTTTAACTGGCAGAAATCAGCTACAAAGACCCCTTTCACACTCGGCAAGTTACTTGCGCAAGTCTCTTGCGCAACTCTTGGTTTGTAGACGTTAGCGGTAAGGTCGGGATAAAGAAAAAAAAAATTTGTACAGACTTTGTTGTTGTCGGCAAGTAACTTGCGCAACTAACTTGCCGAGTCTGAAAGGGGTCAAACATAACTTTTATTTTACTAAGTACTAGTTTATTGATACAAAACTCATCCACATTAACACTGTTTTCCATTTATCATTTTACTTGCGACAAGTGTCAAAAATTTACTTGCAAGCAAATTCTCTTCCAAGTTTCCTGCAGATAACGAAACTAGTCCACACATGCATGTAAAGAGTATTACATAAAGTAGTAGGAGTACTCCAAAACTACTCCAAATATATGGTTAAAAGGTTGTCGATAGGAGTGGACCATATAACCCAGTTTTGTATTACAACGGAGTAGTCTTAAAACTACTCTATGTTCATACATACTCTAGTGGACTAGTTTTGAAACTACTCCATTGTATATTACAGAGGATAAGTTTAAATTTCGTTTAAAAACGAAAACATTTCGTTTAAAAACGAAGACATGTCGTTTCACTACAAAGTCTTTTTAACAATGATATGGTCCACGTTTGCATTACATTGGGCCAGCGCAGGGAGCATTCCATTTGATCAAAATGGATCAAGTAGTCCAATATTATTTGCAGGGTTTAGCTGCAAGTACGAAAAAATGTAATGGTGTTAGAAAAAAGTGTAAGTGCATTACTACCTGTTTTTAGAACGCGAGTGCAAAACTAACTCGTTTAACTAACATATGAAACAAAAAAAAAAAATTCCAAATTTGTTGTTGTTTTAAATGTTAGTTAAACGAGTCACTTTTGCACCCCCGTTCTAAAAACAGGCAGTAAGTTTTTCAAACTTGTACTTGCATGTGGAAACGGGGGTAAGAAAATAAGAAATATGTCTGTTTTTTTTCTAATTCAACTTTCATCTTAATCATCTCAAATGAAATGTAAGTGGCTTTGATCGGCTAAATCAACATTTTGCTTCAACGCGCTTAAAACCCCAAGTGTTAAAACTATAAAATTTTTTGTAAACTTCATTCACTACCTATTAACAGAAGTGGCACATAAAAAACATTTTAATACTATCAATAGCACTTAAGCTAACTAATATAAAAATATCGGATGGGCCGACTATCGATAGCTTTGCAGCTTTTATCGCAACACGTATTCTTCTGTAAATAAAATAGTTCCAATTAGTTTTTCTCTAGTCTCAAAATGTCTAAATTATTTTTTTTAGTGTATTTCCCCAAATTACAACAAGTTAACCATCCCCAGTGAATTATAAATAATGTCATGACAATAAAAAGAAGCATTAGTATTTTTTCTTACTAGATGTAAAATACTAGTAGTTTATTGAGGAAAATTAACATTTGCCAAATAAAGTTTTAAAATTCATTTAAAAGCCATTAAAAATATCTGCTTATAGCTAAAATTAAGAACTGTACGAATCTGTCAAAAATTAATAGTCGCACTACGACAACTGGGAAAAGTTACGAATTTCTTTTACCGTTTTGTGGCGCTGTAAATACAGCAAATATAAAATACAGAAAAAGGAGAAGACCGGCAAGAGGGTAAGTTTTTTGTATTACATATATTTAGGTTATCCTTTTTTTGGGGGTTTCCTTTTTAAGGGATGTTGGAGCAAAATATACAGAAACAAGCAAAACAAAAAAAAAAAAAAAATCAACAACCTTCAATCTAGTCAGCTGTTTTGTGAGTCAGTTTTTGTTGTTTCTTTTGTTTGTAAACAAACTAAACAGGCTTTCGGAGTTGTTTATTTAGTGCTTTTTATAGCGTTTTAGTGCTATTTGGTAAAATAATTTATTAAATCATAAAGATATATATATATGTATGTATGTTCCCTCACTAAGGTGAAAAGGGTATTTATTATTTTTTTTTTATATATGTAACTTATTTTCCAAACGGGGAAACCTCCTGTGGTCCTTTTAAGTAAACAAATTTGAGTTTTACTTTTCAATCCACTTTTCTTGTAAAGCATGTTTTCGTAGATCTGGAAATCTGAATTGAACTCGCTGTTCTCGGCAACTAGGTTTGCCAGATATAAAATCTATAAAAACAGTACATCGAGAAAAAGGAAGTCCCTTAATGTAAAAAGAAGAAGGTATTTATATTTTTTTAATTCAGTACATATAATAATAAATTAATGTAACCTGCCTACCTGTAGAAACTAAAATTTCATTACGAGGTTACGTGACAGTTGTAGATAGTGATGGGCTGCTTGTATTTAACTGGAATGCGGGTAAAATCACTCTTTGGAAATTTTTCAGTAATAATATCTGTGGACTTTTGACAAAATAACTTACAATACATAGGTACATATTTTCATTTATACAAATATATTTTTAGATATATAAAATTAAAAAAATGCATACATAAAATACAATTGTTTCCCCCTTTGTAGTATAAGAGTACATATACTTAAAAAGGAAACTGTTTTTTGTCTCAACTGAAAAATTATAAATTTTGAGTTAACCCTCTTTAGAGGAATAAGTGCGATATACATATATACAGGTATATGTACTAAAAACTTCGACTGACCAATAAATAAATTTGTGCAACACTTTTGCCAACTTTTTTAAATAAGCAAAACTTAATAAATAAATTTATTTAATCGACCAGGCTGCTTTTTTTTACTTAAATCATATTCCACCTTCCTTCTTTTACATTTTTGTTTAAATTAATTGCCTAAATTAAAATATTCTCTAACTGTTTTATATTTTAGATGGAAATCCTCGACGTTGTTTATGGTAAAATTACCATACCATCCGATGTGGCGGCCATCGTAGCAACGCCTCAATTTCAACGTTTAAAATTTATCAAACAATTGGGTTTTTTAAAACTGAATAATGGTATCGAGACTAATCATCATCGTTATGCCCATTGTCTAGGGTAAGTTTTATTTTCTTAAAGACAAACTGATTATAAACTAATAACTATAAAATCTATTTCGATATTATTTTTCGAAAGAACTTATCATGCAGCCAGTCTTATGTTAAATGCTTTAGAGGAAAACACCGAATGGATTCAAAATAATAACAATAAAATACCACTGGTATATCGTAAAGCTGTACAGGTGAGTTTATTATTCTGAAGATTTATGCCTGTAATCACAAAAATATTTTAAATTTAATAAACGTTTTAATACAAATGTTCTATAGAAATTTCCTTAATAAACGTTTGTTAAATTTAATAATCGTTTATGAATACGGCGGCTAAAGATTACTAATAGACACTATTTATTTAATAAGCTTTCTTTCTTGGTTAAACACAACATATAGTAACTGACCGATATTAGGACATTTTAAATATCGTTGCAAATTTTTCCTTTGGCTTATTAGAGGTCAACTTCCGTTAACACAAATAAAAAAATTACAAAGATTTTTTGTATTAAGAGCATATGCTTTAATTAATAATATGCTGTTCGGATCAATTTGATTAAGTTTTATATTAAAATCGAAATGAATTCTAATTAAATTTGCTAAGGATCCGACTTAAATTCCATTAAGATTTGTCCCTAATTTGATTTAGATTAACCTTAAATTCGATTTATTTCTACTTTTTAATAGACTGTGGTAATAATACAAACATTATCAAATAAAGTTTATATAGTGCTTTTTACCATTTGTGTGATTGAAATTCATAAAGATATAAGGCTTTGTATAAAAAAAGATATAAAAAGCCTTTTACATGGTGACCCAGCTAGTATTTATTTAATGACTGACTTTTTTCTGATTTTTTAACGTTGCCTTTTTTAAATTTAGATTATAGCTTGGAAATATGTTTACAGTAGCTTTTTTCACTCTTAGTAGTAAAGTACCTCTGTTTGCCTTGTTAATCTTATTAATGTAGTTAACTTACTATCATTTACAATACCGCAACACCAAAATGTATTAAACTTTTATTTTCTACGCTGTGTTTGAAAAATCACACAAAAAGCAGTAGTAAACACGTGTGTTAAATCTATCAAAACAAACCAGTTGCCGAAACTCTATTTCTCTCAATCAGCAGATTCATTAATTTTCAATACATACGAAAAAGTATAAAATCGTATTAAGTACAACAGAGTTGTACTCTTAACACAAAGGTCGAAAACCGCTTTTATGTTTTGAAGATAATATCTTTCAAATCCGACCTTTTGACTTTTCTTAGAATTTCAGGTCCCTGTGTCTCATTTCTTCTAGGATATTTGCCTTAAGCTGTTGGATGGTTTTTCGTTTATTGGCATAAACCTTACTTTTTAGTCAAACCCAAAGAAAAGATATCGGGAGCCGTTGAAACGGGCGAACTTGGTGGCTAGTTAAAATCAGAAAAACGCGATACTATTCGGTCTTCAAAAATTTCGCGGAGGAGAGCCATAGTTGGACGAGCTATGTGAGTTGTGGCTCCATCTTGTTTGAACCACAATTCCGGATTGTTCTTTACTTTTTTTAGGCCTTAAACAACTTCCAATCAGTGAACGGTATTGAATGCCATTCACATTACCCACAACTTGTTAGTCGTATACGCAAAAATATGGAAAAAAAAATTTGCATCTAAATTTTGGGTGCCTAATATTCTGCAAAAATGTTTATTCATATGACCACTGATGTGAAAATGGGCCTTAACTCTAATTATTCGATATGATCTTTGTGTGTGTATAATCGATTTTTTTTTTATTATTGAATCTTTCTCGTCGAAATTTAGCAACATGTATTCAAAGCTTAATCCTAATTGTTATTTTTTAGTTATTACCAGGGAAACCATAAATATGCAATTGCATGTTTTTCCTTGTGCGACTAATGAAGGCAGAAACAATATATCGATCCCTAACCGCGAAAAGAACGTAAGCGACAAAAATCAAATTTAACAGGAGAGAGTTTTTTTTATTTTATTTCATATAAATTTTGTATGAAATTTGTCGCTTACGATTAAATTGTTCTTGCTATAAAATCGTAACGGTACCTTACCCCGGGTCTCCACGTTGCAATATTTATTGCTAAGTACAAGCAAAAACGGCGGCAGAACAAAGACAGAACAATGGAGCAATAATTGCTGAATTTATTGCTGGAGAACACTTGAAATTGCTTTGCCATAAATTTGCAATTTTCACCGCGAGTAGTCGTATAAAGTTTTGTGGCTGTACATATTTATAACAAATGTTTTATGCTGTGTTTTGAAGTGGTTGTGAATTTTTTTTTTTTTAAATTAATAAAATAATTAATTGTAATTGTCGTAGCTGTGTTTTGTATTACTTTTTTGTTTATTTGCGTTAAAAAAAAGTTGAATTGTTCTATTGAAAAAATAAAAATATACAAAAAAATAAATTCGTCGTTTGCTTTTGTTGATATTTACGTTTATTAAAAAATATAATATATAATAATATATTTATTGATTGCTTTTTTAATAAATAAACACACAACCAAAAAACAACCGTACAGAGAAATGAAATGTCAGATAAGTTACAACTGATTTGGCAGCATATTGCTAAGCAATAATTGCTCAAGCAATAAGAAGAGCAATCATTGCGCAATGGATTGCCACTCATGGCAATATGCGGTCTATACGTCGCAAATTTTATGGAGCAATGAAATTTGACGTTTGCCGCAATAAATATTGCTCCGTGAAGACCCGGGGTTATGTGACCATGACATTTTCGGAGATGATGCATGTTGCCAATAAAGTCATTTATTAAAAAAAAAAAAAAAACGAAAATTGAAAATAATGTCTCTTACGTTATTTTCGCGGTTAGCGCTCGATATTCATACGTTTTAGAGCTTTTTATGAGTTTTGGCATCAATTTTTTTAGTGCATATTCTTAAATATTTAACAGTTTACAGCATTTTTTTGCTAAATTAAGGTAAAAAAAACTTTTTGCAGCATTTTTTAAGTTTTTATCGCATATTTTGCCTTTTTGAGGCATATTTTGATACATGATAAATTTTTTAGATGCCAACAAGAGCTCTCGCAGCATATAAAAAAACTTTTTTTTTCAAAATTTTGGTTTTTCTGTTTTAAATATCTATGTATACATAACGTGTTGCTTTCATTTCGCCATCTACATTTAGTTTTTTTTTATAAGACAAAGCAGGTTGCCATTAAAGTTAAATGTTATTTAAAATTTTAAAATTTTACATATAAGCAAAAATGAAGGAAAAGGCAATTATATACGTTTTGGGCGATGCGTGTCATACATAGAAATCTGGACAATCTTTAAGTATACCGATCGATTTAGAATCACTTTTTAAAGTGATCTAACGATAACCATCCGTCCGTCCATGTTAATTTTGTATGCAAAGTTGCAATCTTGTTGATAATTTAATCAAAAACATTTTAATTGTACTAAAAACGAAGCCTATGTAAATGGTAAGAGCCAGTCAATAATTTCACATATTCCCCATAAAAAATTCTTTCAAAGTTAGACTCTTTGTGTCCGAAAACCATCTGTTGGTATTTAGATTAAGTTCGCCCTTAAAATTTGTTGCTGCAAATTAAATTCTCTTCGAATTAGTTCACATTTGCCCACAGCTACCACTTATAAAAAAACTTTAACTTCCTTTTAAATTTAAAAGATTTTGTAATTCGTGCTAAATTGCCAGTTTTTATTCTTGATAAAAACACTTGAAATTTATTGTTTTAAATGTTAACATTAATAAGCAATTTAGCGACCGTCCCTAAAGGCAAAAAATCTCACATGGATGTTAATATCTAGATAATATTCGGCACAAATAACTCGTATATAAATTTTAAACTCTTAACTAGCTTCGTTATGTTTCTAAATAGGGTATAATTGCGAAAATTCGTCTGTTAATACTATGGTGTTTGGGCCTTACCGATTTTTTTTTAAGGGTTGTTTTCATTAAATGGAACTGTTATATAATTTTTTTATTTAAAAATGTTTGATTATTTTGGGGCATGTTTTCAACCATTTTCAGGGCATATTTTAAGTTTTTAATGCATATTTAATGCGCATTAAACGTGTTTTTCAGACAAATTTCTGGTTTCCCAGAGTTATTACCAATGTAACCGCTAATTTACCGTATTCAAGTTACTTTTAACTTCTGGTGACCTTCAAACTGTAGCTGAGCGAGGTAGTTAGGATGGATCATTAGTTTATGTATTTAAGTGAATACTTTTTAATTTCCTTCTGAATGGTACAGATGCTAATAATGGTTTAAAAATAAAATTAAACAACTTTGGTTCATTGTTTTGTGCTGAGTCTTTCCATCATAAATTTACCAAGTTAATTACAAAAAAAATGCAAACAAAAAAATGTATTTATAACGTATGTAACTTATGCTCCACCGTTTTTTTACTGTGTTTTTAACACAAAATTTATTAAATATAATTTTTTACAAATCCTTCATGTGCAGTTCGATTTTCAGCCTTAATAGAAGTAAGAATTCTAATTATATTCTAGATTAATTTAAGGCTAGGTTTTTTGGTGCTGTTATACCCAGTACCAATTTTCTAATAAAAATAAGAAAGTAATTTCGTTTAATGTGAAGCAAGATACGAAATCACTTCCTCTTTCGATCGGTATTGGTTTCTGTAACAGGTCTGTTAGTTAGTTAGAACAAATTAACACTGATTTATCAAGGTATCTCCCACCAATGTCTTGAATTCCTGGAGATTGACACAGAACATGAATCACAGTTTTCTCTTCCTTCTCCTAATGACAACTTCTTAAGTAGTCATTGGGTTCCAGATCCATTTTGCCTCATGAATCCTTACCGGCCAGTGCCCAGTTGTTACTGATATCGCTTCCTATTAAAACTAGTATCCTCCGTTCATCATAGCCAGATTATAAAATCCTGACACAGGAGCAAGCGGATTCACGAGTTCCCCCACTTATGGTGTATAAGACTTACATAAGTATATAGTGACTTACAGTGAGCCATTGCTCATTGATCTACAAATCTGACATCCAAATGACCGCCATGTTTGGCAAGCTCATCTGCTTTTTGGTAAATCTTACAGTCCCAATGCCCCAGTATCCACATCAGCGTTACCTTCGAATGTTTCGCAATCTCATTAGTTTTGATTTAGACTGCGTTATTATTACAAAATTGTATAAAGGCAGTATTAAAAATGTTGTGTTTTATTACTTCTTGTGTGATTTAAATTCTACTTAGATTCGAATAGGTTTCGACCAAAGTATATTTATACCAAGTACATGCAACTCTACAACAAAACTACAATACAAAAAACAACAGGCATTTTGTTTGTGTAAAAACTTCCGAGCTTGTCAAAAATAAATTAATACATACACATCAGGGATGATAAAGTCAGTACAATTGTACATTTTTCAGTTCTGTTACCATTACAAAAGTACTTAAAACTACAAGTTAAGTACTATTTTAAAATTCAGGAAGGGTTGGAAATTTAAAACATGAAATTAATGAACTAATGTTTGCAGATATCAGAGAATCGCCAAAGGTATATTGTCTATACCACATTCGCCAAGGATCTGATATTTTCATACCAATGTTAGCTGTTTGGTCCCGGCGCTGCTCGGGATTTTCTAAATAAAAAAAAATAAATACTGGAGAATTTTGTTAATAACTTGACCCCAGCGCTATCTACCGGGTCAACATTTTATCAGGAAACTTATTTTTGTTTATTAATAATATTTTGTGAATTTCAGCCAAATCGTACCGTAAACTAAAAAAATGTTAATTTAAGAGAAGCTCCAGACTAAACTGATTTATTGTAAAATGGCGTTTAGCGATATACCAAATTCAAAAGGTTTGGACTTGCTACTCGGTTGAATGCATTTTTTCCTATTTCACTACCAACTCTAAGATAACAAGTTAAAAAGTTTTCCTTCCTTTTTACATATGTATGTATTTACTTATTTTTTTGTTAATTGCCAAATGTATAGTTAAATTATGTATGAAATTATAGTACAATTAATTAGTTATATATATACGACGATTTTTTGTTATTCAAATAACAAATATAGTAAAAAATATTTTTTGATTTTTAGTACAATTTTGGGTCGAAAAGACAACATTTTTTACTGAATTACGTACAATTTTAAAAAAGTAATATATCATTCCTGATACACATAAATATGTATATATATGTGTTTAAAAATGTAAACAAACATATCGTCACCTTCAATGCAAACGGCTGTACCTACACTTTTAATTTTTTTACAAAAAACTTAAGTTTTTTCACTTTCTTTATATTTCGTTTTTATGTTAGTTTCGTACTTTGGCTTGATTTTTTCTGAAACAAGAGGGCGCACCAACACTTACATAAGTCATTTTTAAATGTGCAATCAATAATGCCACAAATAATAATTCATTTTGTTATTTATATTTTGACAAAAAAAGGAAAAGAATTTATGTTATTAATTTTTTAACTAAAAAAACAAATGTTTTTAAATACAGACGGAATTGTAAATGAAAATAAAATTAATAAATTTTATAAATAAAAAATTTAAGTTTACATGAGCTGGGCAGATATTTTTAGATCCAGTCAAAAATTTATTGTTTAATGACCGGTATTTCAAATATTTTTTAATGTTACACAAATAAGCAATAATGCATAATAACATGGAGAGGGTTTGTTTGCGGTTTAGGTTAAAAAAGCTGAAGTAGATTTGTCAGTGTTTCCAACAGTATGTTTTTTTAAAGAGTAAAGTCTTTTTGCATTAAAAAATATATGCACTTGTAGTTACGTTCGTTTAAATTTCTTTTATAATGCTGCCATTTTTACCGAAGACTTTTACATATTTTTACATCGTTATCCAATTACCAACCGGGTGGTACTCCGCATGTGATAAAAAAAAACTGGTGGTCAAACGAATTTTTTTCATGTTTTGTTAAAGAACTTTACAATTTGTTCAGTGAATAAAAATTGGCTTAAATCTAGTCTGGCGACACACACCCAAATAAAGAAAGTACCAAGGGTAATAGAAAATTGAAAACTAAGAAGAAAAAATTAAATAAAAACATTGGCGCAAACGCTTAGTTTTCTAGTTATGGACGTTTTTAGTTTTCATAGAAATATTTAATTTGGCGAAGTGCAATTTAAGGGGCTACGAAAAAATATAAAAAATATGCCACCCGATTCAGAATAAAAAAAAAGAAAAAAAACGCTGGAAAGAATTCCTTAGCACATCGGAAATAGTCTATTAGTTACAAAAAATTAAAAAATTTATTAATTTTTTTATTAGTTTTGTATGTAGTACATATGTACTAATTTTTATTTAAATATTTCCATAAAAAATAAAACATCTTTAAAAAAAAAAAAAAAAATAATAAATAAATAAAAAATTTAAATTTATACACTTAGTACACAAAAACTGTAATGTGAGCTTAAGAGTTCAAAATTTTTAAATATATACTATATATCTAGAAAGATTTAGTCAAAACCTTCAAAATGATACCAATATTGGCCATATACTTTTAGAAATGTAGTGGAAAAATTACATATTTCTATGAAAACTAAAACCGTCTATAACTCGAAAACTAAGCGTTTGCGACAATTTTTTTATTTAAGTTTTTCTTCTTATTTTCCAATTTTCTATCACCCTAGGTACTTTTTTTATTTGGGTGTGCGTCGCTAAGGTAGATTTGTTCCTAAAAAATTATTTTTAACCGAAGCAAATTTAAAGAAATTATTTTACAAATAAAACAGAAATGGTCACTCGGGTGGGTATTGGTAACGCGAAGGTTAATAAAACAATCCATGATCAATCAGAAACTCGATTTCGAATTCTTGTGCAGTTTCGTCGTTTGCATTTTAGGTGACGATATTTAGAAAAAAAAAATAAAATAAAAATGTAAACAAATTTTGACACTATCGAAAATATAAACAACTGGACAGCTGATCACTTGCATGTACTTGGTATAAATATACTTTGGTTTCGACTTTAATTTATCAAATGAAGTAACAAAATATGATTTAACGTAAATTTAAATGAAAATTAGATTCGACTTAAATTCGAAAAAAAAAAAAAAAATAAAAAACTTAGAGGGAGTTTACACGGTGTCTTTTCAGACATGTCTAACAAACACGTCTGTTTTGTTTGTTGGCGATCGGGGTAGAGAAGAAAGAGGGATTGCTAAACAGACACGAAATGAGCTTTCATGTTTGTTTATATGAATTTTCATGTCTTCAATTTGTATGTATATGTAAATTAGACTATTAGATATGAAAACAGACATGTTTGGAAAGACATCGTGAAAAGACGAAATGTTTTTGGTAGCATGTTCAAAAGAGAATGTCAAAAACAGACATGTCTGGAAAGACACTGTGTAAATGTCCCCTTAGAAAATAATAAATCGAATTAAATTGTCATTAGAATTGACTTTAAAGCTTCGTTCACAATGGTAGCAACAATCGCGTTTTTTTTACCTTTCATATTTCATATTTCGAAAAAAATGTAACTAAAGTTTTTTTAAAAGCTTCTACTTCAGTAACAATAGGGTTGTTTATTTACTTTTCTAGTAGAAACCTGCAACGAGAGAGTAAATTTAAAATTTTCAAAATGTTTCTCCTAATTTCTCCAAAAAATAAAAAAGTGTTTATTTGCTTTACCAGCAAAAACTAGAAAGTAAGGCATATCGACACTATTCAGCTGAAGAGATTATTTCTTAATAAATTCAATTGTTTTCAATTATTTGTGCAAGATTATTGTTCCTAAATTGTAGAAAAATAAATATTTCCTATTATTGAAAAACTTTTAATCAAAGTTATTTTCGGGAATACAAAATTTATTATTAATAAGATTGAGGGAAAGCTAGCTTCTATCCGCATTTCACTGGTTGCTTAGGCCAGATCATCAGGAAACCTTTTCCTAAGATTTTAGAAAAGCTTAAAATATTATCTATGTATATATAAATCGGCTAAGGCAAAACAGTTCAGAACGCTTTCCTCCTCTGTATGTCAACCGATTTGAAAAAAACACACACTATTTGAAAGATATTTACTTACAGCAGTGCACAATATATATTTTGTTAAAATCTGTTCAATATTTTCGGAGTAATAAGCGTTCAAATTAGCTACTAACACATATATGTACAAAATACAAAATTTGTTGTTTTCAATTATCAAATAATAAAAAAATAGGGTGCTCGATTATTCGACATTTTTAAGAAACCGGTTTTCGAATATATCGACTATAAAAATACGGGAAATTAAATTTCTTTATTTTGGTTTTCCGTGCTGCATGTGGTGATTTATTTAACTTAGAATCATACTATTATAGGTGCAGGGTCCTGAGTAAATTAAAACCTATAAGATGAAAAATGAACATGAACATGTAAGGGGAGCTTTTTGGTACTTTTTCGTTCAACATCTGCTTTTTTGATTAATTTTCGTTAATATTAGACATAGAAAAAAAATTAAAATGCAATGTCTTGAGTAGAATACAATTTACAAAGGAGATTTTATGATACTTTTTTGTTTTTCAATTGATATTTTCTGATATTTTTTATAGTAGAAGATAGAATATGAACCAGAGGTTGGTCCCTTGCCAAATCGATCCTCTAAGATGGAAAAAATTAATGCTCAAAACATGTAAATTAATATATACTTTGATGTAGTATCTTCATATGAACCTAAAAATTTATGGTCGAATTTTGACCATAAGGCGAACACTCGTTTAAATAAAAATACAAATTTCATTGGAGATTTAACAAATTTTTTTTTTTAAATTTATTAATTTGATTCCGATTAATTAATTAAAAATCCTGGAGTATTATTATTTCAATAAATTTAGTGAATATGATGCAAATTACAAAACTTAATTAAATATCTATGTATATATAAATCGGCAAAGGCAAAACCGTTAAGAACACTTTCCTCCTCTGTATGTCAACCGATTTGAACCAAATATACACCATTTGAAAGATATTTACTTACAGAAGTGCACAATATATATTTTATTACAATCTGTTCAATATTTTCGGAGTAATAAGCGTTCAAATTTGTTACTAACACATATGCAAATACAATTTTTTTTTTCAATTATCAAATAATAAAAAATAGAATGTTCGATTATTCGATATTTTTTAGAAACCGGTTTTCAAATAATTTGACCATATAAATACGGGAAATTCAATTTCTTTCTTTAACTTTTCCTTGCTGTATTTGATAATTATTAAATTTTATATAATACTAGCTGGACCCAGTTCGCTTTGCTGGCCCTTAGTAAAGATTTAAAATTTTATAAAATATGAACGTGATTTTCATTTTCAAAACAATAAAAAAAAATAAAATAATAAATGTTTTATTTACCAGCAAATGCTATTAGATTCTTCATGTTTGTTTAAAATTATTGGATACCCTAACCGCGTATTTGAAATATATTTATGGAAGTGGAAATAGACTTTTGTAAATTAAAATTAACATAAATGTTTGGAATAAAACTGGCTATTAAACCATATAAATTTTTTTTTTCATTTTGGTGATATTAGCGTATTTTAGTGAATTACCGCTGAATTGATAAATGTATATTGATAAAGATTTAGTGACATACCATGCGTCTAAATTTTAAAACATTATGTTTAGCGATTACGACGAAAATGACAAAAATATAAAAACGTGGTGCCACTCCTCATGCCTCATACATCAAACACACAAATTTTGGTCAAAGTCGGTGCAGTAGTTTTTGAGTTTAGCGATTACAAACAAACACGTCTCTTTTATATATATAGACTTAACTTAGAAACATAATATTAAAGGTGTAGGGTCCTAAGTGAATAAAAACCCATAAGATGAAAAAAGTTGTTACTTTTTGTTTTTCATCTGGTACTTTTTGAATTTTTGTTAATATTCACCCTATATGGATAAAATTATACATTAAACTGGGTGAATAGGAACATGTAAGGGGAGCTTTTTTGTACTTTTTCGTTCAATATCTGGTACTTTGATTAATTTTCGTTAATATTACATATAAAAATTAAATTAAACATGCAAAAATGGAGATTTTTTGATACTTTTTTGTTTTTCAATTGATATTCTCTAATATTTTTTTTATATTGAACTAATAAATTAAAATAACTCACGTGGAGGATAAAATATGAACTGGAGGTTGGTCCCTCGCCAAATCGATGCACTAAGACGGAAAAAATAAATGCTCGAAACAAGCAAATTCATATATACTTAGATGTATTATGTTTTCTTCATATGAACATCAAAATTTATGGTCGAATTTTGACCGTTAGGCGAACACTTGTGTATATAAATCGGCAAAGGCAAAACAGTTAAGAACACTTTCCTCCTTTGTATGCCAACCGATTTGAGCAAAATATACACCATTTGAAAGGTATTTACTACCAGAAGTGCACAATATATATTTTATTGTTCAATAATTTCAGAGTTATAAGTTTTCAAAATTGCTACTAACACAAATACAAAAAATTTGTTTTTTTCAAATATCAAATAATAAAAAAATAGGGTGGTCGATTATACGACATTTTTCAGAAACCGGTTTTCGAATATTTTGTCTATATAAATCTTATGTAAAAACCACACAGGCTAAACAGTTAAGAACACTTCTTCCTTTGTTTGTCAATCGAACCTCAATGGGAAAAAAGTTTCAAAAAGGGGAAATACGGGAAATTAAATTTCTTTCTTTTACTTTTCCGTGCTTCATGTGATAATTTTAAAATTCTCTATAATATTGAACTTAGAAACATCATATTATAGGTGCAGGTTACTGAGAAAATGCGAACCTTTAAGACGAAAAATGTTGGTACTTTTTGTTTTTCATCTGGTACATTTTAATTTTTGTAATATTCGACCTACAGATATAAAAATAAGCATGCATGGTCCTGAGGGAATAAGAATGTCTAAGAGGGAGCTTTTTGGTACTTTTTCGTTTTACATCCGGTACTTTAATTAATTTTTGGTAATATTAGACATAGAAACATAAAATTAAACATGCAGTGTCCTGAGTTGATGGCAATCTATAAAGGAGACTTCTTGATTCCTTTTGTTTTTCAATTGATATTTTCTGATATTTTTTATATTGAACTTGCAAAATTAAATTAACTCACGTAGAAGATAAAATATGAAGCGGAGGTTGGTCCCTCGCCAACTAAGACGAAAAAATAAATGCTAGAAACATGTAAATTCATATATACTTAGATGAACTATGTTTTCTTCATATTTACATAAAAATTTATGGTCGAATTTTGACCATTTGGCGAACACTAGTACAAATAAAACCCTAAAGCAAATAAGAATTTTTAACACTCAAAGTCTTACTTGTCTTATCAAAGCTTAAACAAAACACCAACAATAAACAGTGAGTTTATCTTTTCTTACATTCCCCTACAATTGGTTGGGTTCTTTTCGACTCGAATTGTAGTTGTAAGTGGGTAAAAAGAAAAAACAAAATTAAAAAACAAATTGTTTCATTCACTTGTCTTCGTAAGAAAATAACAAAAAAAAAAAAAAAAAACAATTTGACAGAATGTACTAATAAAGTGACCTCCAAGCACGGCTGTTTGCAGAAATTTTCTTCGTGTGTGACGTTTGTCGTAATTTTTTTTTTTTTTTGTTTATTTACTTTTTTTAATAAGGCATTTTGACATTTGCCGTCTCAATGCTAGCAACAAAATGCCTGTTGTTTTTTCTCTTGTTTCATTGTTGTAGTACTGAGGTCACTTTGTTAATACATTTTGCAATATGCCTTTTAATTTAAAGATTATTTTTGTTTTGTAAACAAAAACATGAAACAGGTGGTTGAATAATTCTTGCTAGTAAAAATTTTACTATGAGAAATTTTCAATAAATTTTTTGTCTCTCAAATTTGTATGCTCTTTTTACACTTTCTCGTTGCAAGTTTTTCGAGTACGTGAACACTTTCTAGTAGCAATTATTGAAAATAAGCAATAATTTTTTGTAAATGAACACACCTTCTACCTTTATTTAGTTTTGAATGAAAATATTAACAACATTTTTTAAAAATAATAATAAATATGTGATATTATTGTGGGCAAAATTTGCAAACGTTTTCTAAATTAAAAATGTGGGTGGTTGCGAAAAAAAAATTGTTGCTTTATTGTGAACACCAAGTGAAAATGTTGCTGCCATTGTGAACGAAGCTTTATTCTTTTTAGATTCGAATTAAAAAAGTATTTAAATGTTTTGTTCTAATGCAATACGATAAAATTCGAAATAAATTCTATTGAAACTCGAATTAAGTTTAACTGAAATTTTAATTAGATCTAAACTAACTTTTTTGATCACGTTCATGATATCGAAATTCAGGGGAATTAAATCGAATATGATTAATATTTTAGTTACTTTTAAAATTACAAGATTTTAATAATTGTTCTAGTAAAGATAAGTGGTCTCAAAGTGTGAAGTATTAAAAAAGGAAAATATTTTTAAAACTGTCTTATGCGCCCCATACACGGTTATATTCAGTTGTCAACTGAGTCTTTCAACTCAGTTGACAACTTCATCAACTGAATTGAAAGATTTTAAATTTATTTTAAAATTTTATGAAATAAAAGACAATTTTTAAAATACTTAACTACAAAAATTAATTTTGACAGCTAATCAAGAGACTCGAGCACACACAGTACAATCGAATTGAAAGACTTAGTAGTCAACTTGAAAAAATCAAAATCTTTTGATTTTTCTTCAACCAACTCGACAACCGTCAAACTAATCAATTGACAAAGCCATACACGCTTTGATTTGGAGAACAACCGACTCAGTTGACAATTGAATTGAATCGTGTATGGTCTGCTTTAACATTAAAAATTGTTCAATTTTATTCGATTATCATTTTTAGAAAATGGCAAATGCGACGTTTAATTAATTAATCGATTATCACTTTGGCGTTTAATTTATGTTTAATTAACTTTTTTTATTGCCAATATGTATATCATAGATTCATCATAAGCTAATATTCTAACTCTCATTTAATACCTTGCAGATAGCAGCTCTTTTACATGATATTGCTCATGGGCCATTTTCTCATTCCTGGGAACGTGTGGTGCATGGTTATATCCATGAAAGGGAAGCATTTTCCTGTATCGATATCATTTTTGAACAGCTAAATGAAGAACAATTTCCAGAATTACGCCACAATAATAATTTTGGCATTGAATTAATAAAATCTTTAATTGAAGGTGATATTGAAAAATTCAAATTTAAAGAGCAAATCTCTCAAAAATTTAAATTCATATTTGAGGTAAAACAAAAAAAAAAAAAAAAAAAATCCAGTTGATTACTAAAACTTCGAAGTTTAACAATTTTCTTTTCATAGATTGTCAGCAATAAACATTCCAAATTAGATGTTGATAAATGGGATTATTTAAAACGTGATGCCTTTTATTTAAAACACTTAAGTCAACCAAATATGGATTTTAATGAGGTCTTCCTTATGGCCCGTGCCAGTGAATGTGGTTCACACATTGAGTATCGTTATGAAGACTATGATAAAATTTATAATCTTTTTGCTGCACGTTATGATTTCCATGTTCATTGTTATACTCTGCCGGAAAATTTACTATACGATTACATATTGAATATGGCCATACAAGAAATACAACCAAAAATTCATGACATTTTTGTTACTGAGATCGGTGCTCATAATGCAATCGAGTTTTTAGAAATGACCGATAAAAATGTTTTGAAATTGGTAGAAAGCAGTAAATTAAGTAAATTTTTTCAAGATGATACAAAATTTCAGTTAGTTGATGATTTAGAAAGTGAGGTAAGTTGCTTAAGGGTTAAAAGAAATTTTGATTATTATTTTCTTTTTCTATTTAAAAATTTTTATCTTAAAGACTCTCTCGGCCTGCGTTAAAGTAAAAAGTGTTAAAAGATATATGCCCAAAAAAGATCGAATCCGTTTTTATGGTGACAGTCGGTAAGTTTTTTAAAATTATTCCTGTTTGTTTATTAGGAAAAATTATTTTATATGCAATTTAACTTAATTTTAATTTGATTTGAAGCATTAACGCCAAGAACCAATGGACGGACCATCATTATGTGTGCCTTGTTTTCATAGTAGAGGTCACAATAACTATAAAATTTGGAACAACTGATTCTTGGGAAGACTATAAATAGCTGCCGTGCTAAACGTCTGCATCCATTGTAAAAGCAGTATATAAAAGCAAATCTACTTGACAACACTGCTAATCAAATGCATTGCCAAATTAAACTTTGCAAAAGCATCTTCAATTTAAATAATGCGTTAGTTGCGATTGTTTGTATATCATCTGTAAAATATACGCAAAGTTTGCGCGATTGCTTTTAGGATTTCGTGACAATGTTGCACTGCAAAGCAATATGCATTTAGGATTGAAGCTTTTTAATCGCCCTTATCTTGATTGGCGTAGGCGTATTTAGACGAACATTTATACATTACACTGTATTGATTAAAAAACTTAACGGCAGTTTTTGAAAAAAATCCGCCAACCACGGAAACCTTTTTTGTTAAAGATAAGTTAACAGTGTAAAATTTGTTGTCGTTTTTCGCAACAAAAACGCCAAACACGATAAGGGTGCGTATAGTTGAAATTGGTTCACTTTTTCACAAAGGCCTCATATATTTTCTAAAAATGCAGATAGTTATATCAAATTCAATTTATTTAAATGAAGCAAATACATTTAATTTACCAATCTTTGTAGTCCCACTATTGAAAATTACGTTTTATTTGAGAAATGTAATAAAAAGTTAGTTGCGAGGTAAAAATCAGCAGAAATTACGTTTACGGAAGTGGAATTTTTTTTTCGAAAGTTTCGGTAGGAGGCGGTCCAAACTTTTGGATCAAATGCGGCCTTACACGTCGCAACTGTTTGTACAATTGAGTTAAATAAACCAGTTGAATGAAAATCAAATTATTTAGACTTTTTATTCTACCGAAGACCAGGTTGTACAATGATTTGAGAATTCAAAATCATGTGACTCGGTATGATGATGTTCCGCTATTCTCCAGCTGGGGAGCAAACGGTCTCAATTATTGACTTCGAAAGGACTCTGTTGTATCGGATTCGTCTTTCAAAAATCTGGAATAATTTAGCAACAGCTAAAAGAAAATTTTCTTACTCACTGCCCTTATTAAAATCTAAGTTGTTGAAATTTGCAGAAATAAACAACATGTCAATTCACTAAGATGACTAATTTCTAATGTTGTATAATTTATATCTTGTGCTGCGTAATGTCTTTCTTATGTCTTTCTTATTTAATGAATATCATGTACTATTTTTTGAATTACAAATTAGTCTTTTTTATTATTTATTACTTTTAGTAACCATAAAAGGTTATGTAAATGAAGAAATAAAAAAATAAAATAGATCGCGGCAGACCAGAGGTCCTCAACTGGTACCACGGGAGTCTGTAGCCTTTGAAACCTCGGTTTCAGTCTGACTATTGGTAAAGCACCTTCGGGGATCACGTTGTGGTTGTTATTTTAACCCAATGACTCAGGAAGGGAGTTCTTAAGAAGCCGGCGTAAAGGGCTAATTTTTCACCCACTGTGGAAAAGTTCGGCCTGTTTAAGGATTTCCCTTGGTGCTATTGCTATTTCACAGATGCTGCTCTTTACCAGTGTGTACAATTATGCCAGATTCTACACTCAACCTGTGCTGGTTGCGCTATTCTCGCTTTGGTTGGGTAAGATTGGGTAAGGTCCGTTGGGTAAGGTCCACACGACAGGTACTCAAGTAAATCCAATCCGACTAATTAACCACTATCGAAAATTACTTTTAATGACAAAAATTTTAATAGCGAGACAAGATTCTGCACAATTTGTGATTAGGAAAGTGAAACCGTTATAAGAAAGACTTGGGGGGTTGCCGGTCCATCTTGCTGCTCGTTTTAAAATGAATGGTTTCAAGCCAAACTCAAGACTTATTAGGAACGTTTTTTTTTTTCTGAAACTAGTAAGAAATCGGTTTATAAAGGTCAAATTTTAACGATTTATTTTAACTGTATTTTTTTTGTGTTTCTGTGTGATTTTTTTTAGCAACCAACCCGTACTCAATGATAAAACGAAATGTGTTCATAAAATTTATACTTGTTATTGTGATCAAAAGTAAGTCGAAAATTTGTGTATAATTTTCCAAATATCAAATATTGAAAGTTAAATTTTTTTCTATTTTAGCACACAAACTGTTTATTACACTGTAGACAATATTAATTGAGCAAGTTGAAAACTGAAGTACAAAAAAGTGCAAATATCACGGAAGGTGGTAACAGAAAAAAATAATTAAATAACTATAAATTATTTAGAATTAAATCTCTTTTTTAATATTGAAATCGCAAATATCCTTTAATACCAAATCAAATTCACCCGTATTTCAAAATTTGTTAATCTTTTAGCTGTAAACTAAGTCTGAGTTCACACTATGAAAGTTTTCTTTCAGCAAGTCTAGGTTTATTGGTTAGAGGGGATAATAACATGTAGTTATTTTCTTCCCTTTTACCAACAAACTCAGATTTTCTGAAGGAAAACCCAGACTAAAAGGAAAAAAATATTTTTTAAAATAATGAAAAATTTTAAAATATTTCATCGTTTAAAACTGTTCGTTAAAATGTATAGCATATTCGTTTTTAGAAAAATATTTTTTTAATGAACTTTTCTGGTTAAATTTTCAATCTTTTTTGTTATTTACTAAATTTTTATGTTAATTTTTAAAATCTTTAAAGTTTTAAATAGTTTTATACCGCTAGAGTTTTAAATAAGCTTTAGTTTAGCTGCCCTTTAATTTATTTATACCAAAAATTAAATTTCATTGTTTTTGAAACAAAAAAAAGAAATAACGTGAATTCATGTCATAATATTTGTTTTCAATATTTAAGTGTGTTAAGTTTTTTTTTAATAACAGTCGATATTATAATTTTAAACATTAAATTAATTAAATTTTTTTTATATTTACAAAAATATATTATTAAAAATAAAATAAATAAAACTCACCAAAGAAAATTGAATTATATTCGTAAATGCTGGTTTTGTTTTACTTTTTACGTTATATTTTTAAGAAGAAAATAAGTCGCCTTTGGGATCACAAATTTTCATCCTTTTTGCTCTAGGACCTCTAGTTAACAAATTAAATTCGATTTTATGCTTTCATACAAAAAGTCAATTTGTTAAGAAGAATTTTGAATTTTTGAAGTGATTACAGATTTTTATCCTTTTTGCTTAAGGACCTCTAGTAAATGAAATAAATTCGATTTTATGTTTTCATATAAAAGTTTTTTATGAAAAATTTCGAATTTTGGTAGTGATCACAGATTTTCATCCGTTTTGTTCTAGCATCTCTAGTTAACGAAATAAATGCGATTTATGTTTTCATTTGTAAAATCAATTTTTTGAGAAAATTTTCGAATTTTGGTAGTGAAAACAGAAAACAGTCAATAGTTTATATTTCTCAAATACCGATAAAGTGGTATTGAGGTCCTCTAAGACACCCACTACAGCATATTGATTTTCTACCGCATGTTTGGCTACCTCTAAAGCACCCACTGTATAAAAGGTCTAGAGAGAAAAATAAAAGAACAATTTCAAGTCCAATCAATTACTTTCTCAAAGATCTCCGTTTGAAATACATACGTGCACTCATAAGCATGATCACAAAAGAATAAACTCTGGCGACGATGATCTCCAACCAGAACTCTTCCCTGGTGATTCATATGCTTGCTTTCAGTTTAGTTTAGTTTTTAATAAAAAGAAAAATAAATTAAGTGTATTCAAAATAGAACCTTCCTTCCCTGGTGATTGATATGCTTGCTTTCAGAATACCTAATTTCTGTTTAGTTTTTAATAAAAAAAAAAATAAAAAAAAATAACCAAAAAAAAAAAGCAAAATTTTTCCAATCACTGAAATTTGTTTCTTAATACCAGGCTCACAGAATCGTACGAAACACAGCAAGCAGAATTTTGCAATTTTTTTTAGAATATTTTTTGATGCATACTTTAGGGATGTATAAAATATTTGAGTCACCCTATGCGTTTTTAATGACAGGCAGACTCAAATACTTTGAACATCCCTAAAGTATGCTGCAAAAAATTCTAAAAAAAATTTGCAATATGCTGCTTACTGTGTTTTGAATGATTCTGTGCGCCTGGTATTAAGAAACTAATTTCAGTGATTTTTCGCTTGAATTTGGAAATTTTTTTGTTGATGACGTCAGCAGAAAAGAATTGAACGAAAGAAATTAAAATTAATTAATTATTTTTATTGTTTTAAAAGGG
The DNA here is from genome assembly GCA_963931875.1 of Pollenia griseotomentosa. NCBI lineage: Eukaryota > Metazoa > Arthropoda > Insecta > Diptera > Polleniidae > Pollenia > Pollenia griseotomentosa. The sequence continues at coordinate 23,608,997 of OZ007562.1, forward strand.
GCTTTTTAATGAATTTTAAGAGCATATATAAAAAAATAATACAGATAATAAAATTTGTGGATTTAAAAATATTGTTTTGCCAGGGCTGCCAGGTTATTTTAAGATGTGAGAGTGATTCTAAGCCCATGTTTGTTTAAGAATTGACTGCATAACCCAAACTGTCGAAAAACATTTCTTTCGTACAATCATTGACTAAACTTGACTAAACTAAAACAAAACAAAAACTAATATAAATAAATTTTTTTTAATTTCTTTTTTTAAATAAGTTTTGATCTTTTTTAATTCATCAGTATAAAAAGTTTTTTATGAAAAATTTCGAATTTTGGTAGTGATCACAGATTCATCCTTTTTGTTCTAGCATCTCTAGTTAACGAAATAAATGCGATTTATGTTTGCATTTGTAAAATCAATTTTTTGAGAAAAATTTCGAATTTTGGTAGTGAAAACAGAAAACAGTCATTAGTTTTGCTCTAGGACCCCTACTTTAGGTTTTAATTTTTTATATTAAAAATTTCTATGTTTTCATATTGAAAACTTAGTTTGTTTGTAAATAAATGTTTTGGGAAATTAAAGTGTTTTTACCTGACAATCTTTTAAATTTTCCTTATTTTAATTGATATTTTTTTTGTTAAAGTTTTTATAATTTTTATTAAATAATTTCATATAATCACATATATATTTTGTATAATTTTTTTATGAGTTCTTCTTTAACTAAACAAAAAATAACTAACAATTTATGGTTTTCGATTTGTTTAATACTTTTAATACATAAAATAGAAATAATTAATTACATTAGAAAAACACAACTTAAAACTATTAAACACAACAATATTAAAATAAGTAAAAAAAAAAATTAATAACTTAAAAATAATTATGTATTAAATGTAATGAAATTTTATATCCAAAGTTAAAAAAAACATCTTAGAAAAATAAAATTTTGGATCACAAATAAAAATAACAAAATGTTTGGCCTTATTGTGAGTCTCGTTGTCGTAAGTGAAAACTAGTTGCTTTAAAAAATTGGAATTATCATTGTCGTAAACGACATAATTACACGCCATACTTTCTAACAAACTAGCCTTAATCAGGCCTTCAAGCGTTTTTACCTATAAAAACATCTGGTGCTAATACAGATTGTATAAGGCAAAGAAAATTAGAGCGGCATCAGCGTTTTGCAATTGGAAAAGTTTAGCTATTTTTAGGTCAATGGAGATAAAACTGCCAGGGTTTTATTTAAGTACGTCATTTTGGTGGTAAGGCTAGGCGCTAGAAAACGTTAAGCATGTCGCACTAATTAAGTCTGTTATTTAAGTGTGTAATGTCAGTGTTAAGGCGTTACGTTTGTAGCTTTGATTAAGGTTCTGTCTGTTCGTGTTTTAAATGATATAGAAATTTCAAAGGCCAACGACTTCGACAACGAATCTCGAAATAAGGCGGATTGTTAAGTTAGCTTACTTTTAGGTGGTTATCAATGTTGGCAGTAGGATTTATATTTTAGTTGCAATTTCAGTTTTTTCCTATGATTTTTATTTGTGCTTTAATTGTTTTTTTTATTAAAAAAAAAATAAAAACAACGTATGAAATAAAAAGTTAATTTTTTTAGGTGTAAAGTATGCATTTTTTATGAATTTTAATTCTAGCATTAACTAAAATTTTTATTTATTTTTATATATATTTTTTAAAATTTTGTTTTCATAAATAAATAGTGAATAAAAACAAAAATAGTTAAAATAAATTCACTTATTCTATAAAGTTTATAAATTACAATATATTACACAATTAAGGCCAGTCATAGTTTAAAATAGGGCAGTTAAGTGATTTTGAATTAAATGGAGAATGAACTAAATGAGAATTAAGAAAACAGAAGTTTGACTTTTAGATTATAGTCAGAAGAGTAATAGGCTTTTTACACTGATCAACATCTAACATCAATTTGCGAAGATGTTAACATATTCCCATAAGAAATACTTAGGGCTAAAAATTCAAATCATTCATCATCTAAAAAATGGTAGTAGGTACTATTATTATTGCGGCATGAATGGCAAAAGGACGTTTGTTTTTAAAGAAGTCAGTGTTAAACTTTCCAATGTTATCTGTTATCCCAAAGTTCACCAAAAAAGTTAGTTATGTGTACAGAATAAGCAAACTGTATATTGTTAAACTTGATGATGTTTTGGAAGTCAGTCACAGGCATTTAATCTTATGACTTAGTTTCAAATGGCTTTAGACAAAAAGCTTGTCTCTTTTTTATTTGTTTTCCAAATATAACAATGATCGTTTGAGAAATTTGCAACATTTATGATCCCATCTTTGGAAGGTGCAATAAGAGCCGTTCTTTAAACAACTGAAGACACGCCACCTGTTGTGAATACTGTATTTTTACATTATATATTCAATAATATATTATATATTTCCCCGGACTAGGAAAAATATCCGGAGGTCGGTTGTATCATTTAATAAAAAAATTTCGCCTTGCAAAATACTGTCGGGGGGAACTTAGATATACATTCGAAGGACTAAGGTAAAGGAAAAAGTTGACATCCTTATGATTTTTTTCTACTGTAATTTCTTTAGATTACGTTTTGTTTCTAAAAAGGTCAGTCGAGAACTTTTGGTACATTTTCAACACCGCCACTATTGTGAAAAACCCCAGAAGGATTGCAGGTTTGTTTTCTTTAATAAAGAGCATAACCTTCTTAAACTTGGGTCATTTAAAGAATATAAGTTTGGCTTTCAGAAAATAACTAGTCTGGAGGAATTAGGCTTTAAACATAAAGACCGGTAGAGTACGACAAAATTAAGCTCCACTAAAATGTTTTTATCTCCTAACGTAGACACTTGCAGACAGCAATTCATCCGATGAAATCCGATGGTGAAAATGGAATCAGAATTGGACACACCCTTCGAAAAGCTCATGATAACATTGCAGGAAACCGCAATCCAATGAAACTCCTAAGGAAGCCGCAAGAAAGAATGTCAGATAAATAAGGAAGTAAGAAAGGCTAGTAAAACCTGGGATGAAAATAAGAACTTGGCATCAGGTAAATCACAAAACGCACGTGGAGGCGCACAAAAAAAAAAAAAAATATAACACAACTTGGATATTCTTTCAGCAAAGTGAAAAAATATAGCAAGGTATCGAAATAAATGGCGAAGTTTTGTTGAGGCTAAATGCTCCACAGGGAGCCAGAGGACTTAAGCAGAAGAAAAAGTAATAAGCTGCTGTGAAAATTTTAAAATCTTCTTAGACCATTCAAAATTCAAAACTTTTCCATTATTTCGATTCTAACTTTTAACTTGATCGGTTTAGAAATTAAGAATCAATTTATTCAAAACCATTCTGTATTGTAATCACTTTCACTGTAACTGTAAAGTATTTATTAAGGTTAGAACCCTTGAAAGTTTGTAAACCTATACAAAACCTTAAATATTTTTAAACCGGTTTGATATTTCCAAATCCGTGCCCTTGATCTTTAGTTTTTATTTTTTGTTTATTCCTTATTTTTAATAACTTATCTTATGGGAAACTTCTCCCAATTTGTCTTACTTATTCTAAATTGAAGGTTGTAAATGAGCCATTGTTTTGTCGGGCAGATTTGCGGCCAGATATTGTTTGTGCAAACGTTGTCGACAAAATTGATAGAATTCAATTTCATAGGTGAAATTACGCCTGACAATATCTTTGACTTTTTCACTTACGGGAGGTTTGAAATTATTTTTATTGATTTTTGTCAGGTACTCGGCACTACCTGGAATCAAAAATTAGAAATATGTAAAATTATAAAGGAGGATAAAAATGTAAATAAAAAAATTTATAAAAAATTAGTTTCATAAGAGATTTTAAAGTGTTTGTTTCTTTATTGGGTCGATTTATACTTACTATCATAAATTTCACGAACACCTTGGAAAAATCTGGGTATATATTTCTCAAATACCGATAAAGTGGTATTGAGGTCCTCTAAGACACCCACTACAGCATATTGACTTTCTACCGCATGTTTGGCTCTCTCTAAAGCACCCACTGTATTAAAAGGTCTAGAGAGAAAAATAAAAGAAAAATTTCAAGTCCAATCAATTACTTTCTCAAAGATCTCCGTTTGAAATACATACGTGCACTCATAAGCATGACCACAAAAGAACAAACTCTGGCGACGATGATCTCCAATACCCTCCACCGTAACACCTTGGGTATAAGTGCATTCCTGATCTCCCGATAAAACACAGGTCTCGAAATCTTTTTTCAACCAGGCTGGATGGGGCAAAGGCAAATCGGGAAATGCCGCTTTACGTTCTACAAAATACCAGGGCGCCCTTACATAGTAAAACCAACTGATGACTCGTTCTACAGGGTCTCTAACAACATTAATATAGATGGGAGTGGGTAATTTGAATTTGGTAAAATTCGTATAACAAACATGTTTAATAAACACTGAAGGTTCAGGTAAATCGCTAATAACTTCGGCCAACTCTTGCTGCTGATCTTCGGCTAAACGTATGGTTTCGACTTTTTGCACAGCATCACGGTGAAATTGGAAATTATTACGTTCCGAAAGACGTCTTAAAAGTTCCATAAACGTTTGACTGCCCACTTTGGGTACGCGATTAAAAAAAATCAATTCCAATTGGGCTTTGCGTGTGTTATTGAGATCGTGGACATTTAGAGATTGCATCTATAGTTGGAGTATAAGTTCAATTTTAAGAAACAATAATTAAGTGTATTAAAATAAAACTCTTCCCTGGTGATTGATATGCTTGCTTTCAGAATACCTAAATAAAATAAAAAAAAATAACCAAAAAAAAAACAGCAAAATTTTTCCAATCACTGAAATTTGTTTCTTAATACCAGGCTCACAGAATCCTACGAAACACAGTAAGCAGAATTTTGCAATTTTTTTTAGAATATTTTTTGCTGCATACTTTTGAGATGTATAAAATACAGTGTTGCCAATTTAGCCATTTAGTGGCTAGGTTTAGCCATTTTTCACCCTGTTTAGCCATTAAAAAATGAGTTTAGCCATTAGCCATTTTTCAACTTGTTTAGCCATAAAAATATTTTTTGCCGTTTTTCTTTTAAACGAATAATTTTTATTTTATTATAAAAATTTATAAAAGTAAAATAAACATTTTTAACAATTAAAACGCCTTTAAATTAAATCACAACTTTTACAATGTTGAAAATCGCTATAAACTATGATTATGAAAAATCTTTAAAAAAAAAAGGAAAACTATTCCAATATTAAATTTATAAAATGTATCAACACAAACGTCGGTGTTTCTTTCTGGTTGCAAGGATTTCAATAAAGAGATGTAGGCGGCAACAAAATTTTTTTAGAAATTTCCGAATTGACTATAAAGTTGCTCTCATTTCCATGGTCTAATGCTTAAAAGTAATTTGAGAAATAGGTTATAATTAGCAACCGTTAATTCGATTTTATCCATTAGGTAAATATTTTTACCATAACAATAAAATATTTATAGCAACATCACAATAGTAGAGATGGTGTTGATGTTTGCAACACCTTCAAATATTGGACCTACGCCCACCTTTTCGTATACCGATTGACTCAGAATCACTTTCTGAGTCGAATTAACGATGTTTGTCCGGCTGGCTGGCTGTCCATGTAAACCTTGTGCAAAAAGTTCAGGTCGCAATTTTGGAGATTATTTGATAAAATTTGGTACAAAGGTTCTAATTTGAATATGATACCCTACTTATAGTTGGGGTTGACCGACTATACTTTCTTACTTGTATTTTATTGTAGATCTAGACTCAAAAGGTAGGGTAAATATTGTCGTGGTTATGATTTACGTTTAAATTATTTAATTCCTATGAGATGAAAAATAACGAATTTATCGATGATTTAATTTTTTAAATATCTATCAAAATATTATTTTACGTTTATTCTTATTTATCAAGTTGATCTTAACTTACAATTTCATCGTAAGCAACTTTAATTTTATTATTTTTATTTTGTTATTGAATTTTAATGTGTTTTATTTAAAAAAGCTTTAAGCCATTTTTTAGCCATTTTTTCCGTAAATTTAGCCATTTTTGGTCACCAAGTTTTGGCAACACTGATAAAATATTTGAGTCACCCTATGCGTTTTTTAATGACAGGCAGACTCAAATACTTTGAACTAAAGTATGCTGCAAAAAATTCTAAAAAATTTGCAATATGCTGCTTACTGTGTTTTGAATGATTCTGTGAGCCTGGTATTAAGAAACTAATTTTAGTGATTTTTCGCTTGAAGTTGTAAATAAATTTTTTTGTTGATGACGTCAGCAGAAAAAAATTGAATCAACGAAATTAAAATTAATTAATTATTTTAATTGTTTTAAAAGGAGCTTTTTAATGAGTTTTAAGAGCATATATAAAATATAATACAGATAAAATTTGTGGATTTAAAATATTGTTTTGCTATGGCTGCCAGGTTATTTTAAAATGTGAGAGTGATTCTAAAGGTCATGTTTCTTTAAGAATTGACTGCATAACCCAAAATGTCGAAAAACATTTCTTTCGTACAATTAACATTGAAAACTTAAACAAAACAAAAACTAATATAAATAAATTTGTTTTAATTTCTTTTTTTAAATAAGTTTTGATCTTTTTTAATTCATCAGTATAAAAAACCAAATATTTTTGTTTACAAAAAAAAAATAAAATAATAATATCATATTCATTGGCAAACTTTTTATAATTAATTAACTAACACGTGCGGTGGTGTACTTTTTTTAAAGCAAATGGTTTTTAAAAGGCCTTAGAATAAAGGTAATCTTAAAGAGTCTTTTAGAAATGTATTTTAAAAGAGCTTCAAGTTATTGGCTCTAAAACCATTCATGGGATATGAAAATTTTCACTTTATGCCAAAATTAAAAAAAAACGAGACAAATTTACGGAAAATGGGCCAAGTCCCTTTGTTATAGAAATTTTATTGTGCACTTTTGATGGATATTTATTTTATAACTACATAATTAAAAGATGGTTTTAAGGTAAACATGGTTTTACACTAAAAATCAGAAAACAATTAAGTTTTGATTGTGCATTAAAGGGCTGCATGAACAACTTCATTCATAAACATACTGAAATGCTTATTCACTGAAAGTCGTGTTCGAATAAAATTGTGATTACCGAACAAACTGTTGTTTTATTCATGCTGCTATGAACACATTTCGTTTCATATCGTAAACACACAGAGGTCAGTGATGCCAACTTAGTGCTGTTGGCACTATTTATGGTGCTTTTTGATGCCTCAAAACGCTAAAATTGTATCCTTAGTGCCAAACTAAGAAAAAGCACTAACTTGGTGCTTTTTCAATTTTTCGTTAGTGCCTTTTTAAAATTTTTATTTTTTTTTTACCATTTTTTAAAACTTTGGTTATATAGAGGATGATTTGGATGAGAATTGCTATTTGGAGTACAATTTTGAGAAGGCCTGTAAAGATTTTAAGATTTCAAATGATAAAAAAAGGGATAAAAGAAAGTTGCATTCGTTTAACCAAAAACTTTATTTACGAGGTTTGAGCTAGGCTTCCTAGCAATTTGGAAATTTTAAAAAACGTTGCACTTTTAAGCGTTGACAGCATATTTAGTAATCGTAATAAAAACGATGTATTTGTTTTCGGTTAACATTTTTTTATAGATGTAGACACTGTTTCAAAAATAGAAAATGGCTTGAAAAATATTAGGAATTGTAAATGGAAAAATAAACAACGATTTTGAGTCATGTAGAAAAAACGTATTAAAAAGTTTAAAACATGCAGTCGGAATCCGTATTTTTTCGAGATACGAAAATCGAGCTCGCACTGTATTACTTTTAAACTGTTTTATGGCCAATTCAAACTGCAAATGATTTGGATAATATTATTTTTATTGAAGATAATAATAATACATTTAAAAATTTTTATATACAAATGTAAATATATTTATTATTTAATTTTAAATGAAAATGGTCCCCCATCTTCGCAGTCGCCTTTTTTTTAAATTTTGGAGGTATTTAATATTCGGCACAGCCGAAGGAAACTTGTTTTGTGTTTAATTAAATTGTAAAAATGGATTAGTGCTTTTTTACGCTTTTTTTTGTTCAAAATAGTGCTTTTTAGTGCTTTTTTTAAATTTTAAAGTGCTTTTTGCTCTCAAAAAGTTGGCATCACTGACAGAGGTTGTTCAATGAAACGGGCTTTGTTTCATAGTTTTCATTCTCTCTCATTTATTTTTATTAATACTCAATAGCAATGTTGCCACTTCAGTAAATTCATATAATTATTTGCATGCGTTGCCCATGTGTAATTTAAATTTTAACAAATATGTAGATATACCTATACACATATATGTATAGTATACATACAGTGCACTCGCGATAATATGAACTAATTAAAACAAAGCCAGTTCACTTTTGCAAGATTGTTCATGTTTGCGAATGGCATCTAATGTCCCTTCAAAAACGTTGTTCACATAAAAATAAGAGTTTCTAATGGTTAAGTTTTTTTTATTTATTGGATTTAAAAAACTGTTGATTTTTAAAAAAGAAAAACAAACTTAAAGTCTTATGCGAAAAATTCTGTGACACCTAAATTATTCGCCAAATTAGTAACACTTGCATCTTTTCCACAATGTTCTAAATTTTCTTAAATTTTTGATTTTTCTTTGAAAGTTATGCTTTTTTAAATTAATATTTAAGAACTTTTCACGTTAAAATTATATTTAAAGATGTATGTAGGTACATATATAGAATTCAATTTTAATGTGAGCACTAACTAAAACGTGTATGTAGGTATGTAAAACATTTGATTAACAACTGAAGACACTTTAAAACAAGTAGCTAGGGAAACCTCCAAGTTATAATGCAGTTGATTGAAAATTGATTTAGATTTTAACACTGTGTAGGTATATAAAAACCGTTTAAAATACAATTATAAGTTGTTCATATTTTAAAGCTTTTGCACAAGTTCATATTTTAGAGTAGTCAATGGAAGAAAATAAGTGTTCATATTTTGGGGTGTTCATATATTAAGGCGTTCATATTATCGCGAGTGCACTGTATTTGGAATATAAACAATAAATAAAATGCAAAATATGTTTTTTTTTGTTTGTCATTTGCATTTTTGAATAATACAAATCTTTGAAACACGGCAAGATTTAATTGTCTTGTAATGTACTGTACACGGCCCTGAAATGAAACGAACTCATAAAAAACACACACATTTTTAGGTGAAAGATGAAAAACAAAAGGAGGAATGTCTTAGGAGTCTGACCACGTGGTTTTTTTCCATGAAGTATTTCATGATAGCTTTGATGAGTTACTATGGTGGGAAATAAATAAATCAAAATTTCCTCTTTTATACCAGGTAAGATGCAAAATTTTCGCCACACCAGCTAGCAGTGCCTCTTCAGAACGGGTGTTTTCGTCAGCAAGAAATTTACTTTGCGAAAAACGTTGCATCATTGGGTGGAATACAACGTCAGTCGAATAAATTATGTTTTTACATCATAATATGAAAACGATGGATGTTGATCGTGCTGGATGATGTATATGACACTTTTTTGGCTAGAATTTATCACTTTTATTTTAACCATGAATTATCTCATTTTTTAGTTCTCATTATAATAATATCTGTAGATTGTGAAGCATTTTGAATTTATTAGCTATCTACTTTTTTCTGTTTAAGACAAAAATATTGCCGAAAATTTTTTAATGTAAGTGAATGTTTTTGAAAATAAAATTAAATATATTTAATTTTATTGAAAATTTACATTGAAAACAAAAATAAATTTGAGTTTTTATTTCAATATTAATGTATCTCTTAAACATGTTGCATTTACCCCTCATGGTTATTTCTATTTTTTTTTTTAACTTTCTTATGTTTTATTTTTCTACAACTGGCAACACTGACATTTAAATCATACTGTTTTTTCATGAACTTATTCGAGATTTGTTCAATGGTTGTTCTGTTTCATGGTTGTTAATGTTCATATTCTCTTGTATAAGCAAATAAACTAATTTCATCTTATTCGTCGCTTAAATATCGAGTGTTCATTGCTTTCATTTCATAGTATTTCATCTTACTGAATACGAATGAAGCGAACACAAAATTATAATGAAGGTTTCATGAACATCATTATTAAGTTTCATGCAGATGTTTATTGTGCATTTATTTTTTAATTTTTAAACTTTTTTTTAACATTTTTTAGCAGTTGTTTTTAGGTAAAACAACTCTTCTTTTTAACTTATTAAACTCAACTAAAATGATTTATTCTTTTTCATTTAACCGTTCTGTATTCTGTTTTTGTCTTTTTTTATGTAATTCAAATTTTATAACGCGCAAAAAAAAAAAAACTAAATATGTTAGTCCTTCTCTTCTCCCTTCTCATAAAAGGCTGTGGACTTCTAAGAGAACTTTTTTAGCAGTTAGATCAGAATCAAGATGAATTCACTGCTTCTAGGGTCCGATTGTCAAAAATATTGCTAGTAAAAAAAGGTTTGTTTACATAAAAAAGTGTAGTTTGTATACAATATTTGACAACTACACCACAGAAAAAAAATAACCATATGTTGACTTGACCCCACCTTCTAGTCCATTCGTCTTGATCAGAATGGTAATTGAATCAAAAAATGTCAAATTTTAATAAGGCCTGAATAAGAAGCTGTTCTGACTTTTCCCGCTAGGTAATTGTTTGTGCACATTTGTAAGTGGTAAACAGTGCTGCCACAACCAATACAATTTTTACAACCAAAATTTTTGAAAAAATTACCAAATGTAAAGAAATATAACCAAATTTAAAATGCCTTTTATTAATTGAGAAAATCATTAAAACTTATTTCAAGTTGCATTGTAATACAGAGCTTATTTGCACCTTATATGTAGTAAAATAATAATTGTAAATCAAGAAAACAAAACAAGAAATGAAATTCTTTTACATATTAAAAAAATAACGAGAAACTTGATTAAAAGATTTTATTTATTTGAGACTTTTTGCGTAAAATTTTTTTATTTTACAAGAGTTAAGCCCGTAAAATTTCCATACAAAATTCAGTTTATTGAAAGTTAATAAATTAAATATTTTTTAATATGCCAGTTATAAAAAACAAGAATGGGGAATTGTTTTCCGCTTTTTAGCTGTTATTGGCAGGACTGTCAAATGTGGCGATTTCTTAAATTTTATGTCGATGGAAATTTACGTATGACGATATGGCGATTATTTTGGCGAAATTTAAAACGATTACCGATATGCGAAATGCATTTTATGTAAATACTTTTGGGGTAAACGAATGCAGCTAATGGAAAAATTCGTAGTACACACTACAAATTATTCGAGCTCGTTAATAATTGTATCAAGAAAAACATATTCGTACGTATAATTATTTTAGAAAAAAGTAACCAAAATGAAAAAAATATTCACATCTCCACATTGAAAAAAAATATAACCAATTTTGGTTAGAAATAACCAAGAACGGCAGCTCTGGTGGTAAATGAAACGTCGAAAATTGTTGTTGTACTATACGTTATTCGAGTTTATTTGCAGAAAAAAAATTATTATTACACTCATAAAATTATTAGGATAATTGTTTGTGGATTATTTAATTCGTTTTTTATTTAATAAAAATATAGTTATTTTACGAATAACTATTCTGCGAATAAATTTAAACTTAAAAATTTAGAAATGTCAAGCCAAAATAAAACCATATTAATGTTTCATAAGTATCAAGGCGAATTCATTTTTCAGGTGGCGTTGAAAACACAGCTGTGCTACTTTTTTTTCTTAATTAGAGAGAGAAATGTCAAAAGTGCATTGTGATTTTGACATATGGATCAACGAAAGCAACAAAAAAATACATTGTTGTGTTTTTGTTGTTGTTACTTGTTGTAGTATCGACACCACCGTTTACATGAATTCGCCTTGATAAGTATGATAAAAATTTATTCTTTGCAATAAAAAATGTATTCAGGGTTGTCATAGAAACCAATATTGGTTTGGCTAATTGTCGGTTTTTAAACCAATATTGGGTTCATTTGGCGTCACGAAACCAAGTTGGTTTTGTAATTTCGAATGTGAATAAAACCAATATCGAAACAGCTGTTGTTTACATTTTAATTATTTTTTCTTTTACTTTTTTGCAGAAAATTTACAAAATATTATATTTTTTTCATTAAAATATCAGTAAAAGTGTTTTTTGTGAAAATAATTTATATCAAATAATTAAAAGGTGATAAGAACTTATAAAGAAAATAAAATGACATCAGCAGTTGTATCATTTTTGTTATTGGAAGATGATCTTGCATTGCATTTGCTGTTATAATTTGTGTAATTTTATTGTTTTGTAAAAATATGTAATTATAAAGCGAATTTATTAAAAATATAAACAAATTTGTTGTTTAACGTTATAAATAAGTAAAGTGACCACTGCTGTTGTTGCATATTTGTTGTTAGCAGAAAAAGTGAGAAGAAGACTTTTGCAAATTTGCAGCAGCCCGCTGCCGGAGACTACCGAAAACATGCAAAAATACTATTTTATCAATTTTATTTACTTCTATCTGTGAAAAGAATCTTACTGTTAAATAAAAATTAAGTTTTTAGCAACTATATTTATTTCCAATAAAAAAACAAGAGCTGTAAGCTGCTTGGTTTTTTCCAATAAAAAACCGATAACATTGGTTTCTGTGACACCTAAAACCGACACTAATTTTAGTTCGAATATAAAACCAATAACATTGGTTTCTATGACACCAACGCATTTTTTCTTTTCGGTTTTAAAACCAATTCTGACAATATTGGTTTCTATGACAACCCTGATTATATTTTCTCAAGGCAATACAAGCAAATAATGAATAACTTATCACAGATCTATTTCATTGTTATTTCATTTAATTTTGTTAATTTTCATAATTAAAAACTCCATTTGATTTTACCATTAATATATGTTCCACGTTTAAAGCTGAAAGCCTATTACGCTGGTCGGATAGTATGTATTTTAAGGATAAAAAAATTCGTTGAACGCTGACTTGTGTGGATGGTACTGCCAAAATTATTTCAGCTATCTTCGACAAAGAATAATTAATTTTGGACCAATATTCTAAGATGTTAGAATTTAAAGGCAATCTCGTTTCCCGCTCATACAACATAAAGTTATTTTCTATATCAGAAAGTATTGAGTCTGCTTTAGATGTATTAGGATCCAAATTTTGCAGATAATCAGAAAATTACTTTGCTTTTGTACTGGTGGATGGCCTATCCGCACTTATATTTGTCAAGACGTTGTTATTTTTATTTGCACACTTTATTGCAAAATGATCTGAATATAAAGTAGGGTGGAAACGTTTTAAATGTCTTTCTAGATTTCCGGTATAATTACTTAATTTTTTTTTTCACAACTTCCATTAACACAAAATACGTCACTTTCATCGATTAAACTATAATAATCGTGCAAAAAATTATTTTTAGGGCGCGGCATCTTACTTTCTTTTCAATTAAATGAAAGAGAGTCAAGTAAAAAAATTACCTTAAATGTATGAACAGTTCTTTAACTGAAAAATTTGTTATTATAAAAAACAAGAGCAGTCATAAAAATGTTTCTTCTTTCTTCAAATATACAAGGCACAAGTAAAAAATTCCTATAAAAAGGATCTTCACATATGTACATATGTACTTAGGTATGTGTACATATGCACATCAATTGTCTCAAATGTTGTTTACAATTATTTTACAGCGTTAATGTTGGCGCCATAAGTATTGCTTAATAAACCAATGTCCATGCAAGTGCATACAAAAATAATTAGGTAAAAAAAGGATTTACCTAAAATATATATATATATAAAAAAAACAAGAACTCTTTTACTGCAAAAAAAAAAAATTATAAAAAAGAAACAAGAGCACTCATCCCATAGTATAATATTCATACAATCAAAATATTATTTAGCTATATTCAAAAAGAAAATCAATTTTAAAGAACTGAAAATTTATTTGATTTAAAATAAATTTTTACATTTAATTTAAAAGAAATTTTTACTTTAATATAAATGAATTTCACATTAATTTTAAAATTTGTATTTATTAAACAGCATATTCCGAAAAATTTAATAGTTGTTGCTTTTAAAAAATATATTTTAAACGACAAAAAATCAAACTGCATAACATTATTTGTGCGGAAAAACTTTATTTTCTGCTAATTTGTTTTTTGAATAACAAACATATGTGTTAAAATCAAAGTTATTTAAAAACTAACTATATTTTTGTTCAATTTTATTAGTACGAAAAACGAATTCAATAACCCACAATCAATTTATTATTATTATGTCCTGTGGTTCCTATACAAAGGGCCACATCGGAACAATCAATTACTGTAATAATTTTATGAGTGTTATATTTTTTTTCTTCAAATAAACTCGAATAATACATAGCACAACAACAATTTTCGACGTTCAATTTTCCACCAGGGTTGCCGTTTAAAAAGTTTTTATCCAACCAAAATTGTCTATAAAACCTACAAAAATCCTTTGAAACCGACCAATTTTTTCAAATATTTAAAAATTTACATATGTATGTATATATGTATATTTTTGATGTTAAGCATAATTTTTATTGGATAAAGCTATTAATTTTTTTTGCAATACTTATGCAATTTATAATAAAACCAATAAGTAACAAAAAAAAAAAAAAAAAAAAAAAAACGTATATAAAAATTTATTTATTAACGCTTATAAACTAGAACTGTTCATTGAACATATGCAATAATATCAATAAAAAATTAATTACAATTTGGATTTACATATGTGTATCACTGATGGGATTTGTGGTACAATTGTACCAAATTTGGTACAATCGAAACTTTATTGGTACACTGGTACAATTCATTCATTTTTAGTACAATTAAAAAAAATATCCACGAAGTTTTATCATATCTTTTTTTTGATTTGCTCTTACTACTTAAAAAAAAAAAAGAAGACACCTTCTCTTCAAACTAAGAAAGTATTAAAATATATAAAGATGTTTTTAATACACAATATAGAGAAAAACAAAGCGAAAAATTCTGCACCTCTAACTCCAAAATTTCATTTTTTGAGTTATGCCGGTCTTGCAGCAAATTAGCGATATGTATTCGTACCCCTGTAGGAAGTATGGGATTAAGTGTTTCCAAATCGCCACTTTTGTATATTGTTTTGGTGGCACTGTCAACCAATCGCTTACGTTTTTGTCTGCCTTCGAGAAAAAAGTGAAATATGTAGTTAAATTTTAGCTTCTTCTTAATTTTGTGTAACCACACCACAATAGTGGAGAGGGTATTATGGGTTTGTGTGTAGCACTAAAAAAATATATAGTATAGCGATAGACTCAGAATCACTTTCTGAGTCGATTTAACGATGTCCCTCCGTCCGGCTGGTTGTTTCTCGATGTAACCTTGTGCGCAAGGTACAGGTCGCTATATTTAAGGTAACTCGATGAAATTTTGTACATAGGTTTTAATTCATAACGACAAAGTCTACTGAAAATGGTAAGAACCGGTCCATAATTTCATGTGGCCCTCATACAAACATCTTTCCGGAAGAGTGTTTCTGTCAACAAACCATTTTATTACGTTGGTATTTAGATTGAATTTAGACCAGACTTATTTTATTTCAATCTAAATCATCTTAACAAATTTTACTGGAATCGGTCCATATTTGACGAAATACAACTCCCCAAAATAGCTTTTAATGTCATAACTTCCTTATAAATGTTGGTATTGATATAAAAATTAGCGACAATAACTTTAGTTATAGCTGCTACGTATGATAAAATGTTGTGCTGGTAGGTCCAAAATGAACCATAAGTTCTATAGAAGCACCTTTCTAAAATAACATAAGGGGAAATTAATCTTTTTTAGATAATTATATCTAAATAATATTCGGCACAAAGAACTTTTATATGAATCTTAACCACATAACATGTTTTTTTTGTCCTGGTGGGTCCATGATTGCCCATGGAACCCAAATAACGGACACTCTCGAAAATTTGTCTTTACTTTCTTACTTGTTTTGTTTTAATTGAGTAAATAACTGTAATTAATTCTTTTATTTATGCTATTTAGCGAAATTTTGGTACAATTTATGTAAATTTGGTACAATTTTGTCAATACGACAGTACAATTTAAGAATTGTCAGATCCCAACAGTGATGTGTATGCACAATTTTTACTTTTTAGAAAGATCCCTTTTTGCTGACCACATATAGCGCGCATCATTATTTTACCAGAGCATTATGCTGTTAATTGTTCTTATATTGTGTTTATTTCTCACCTTTTTTTTTTAAACAAAGTGTTGAAAACTTTCGTTCGACAGCTGCGGAATTATGTGGGACCAAAGTGAATTAAAGACAAAGTTGGCATGATCGTAAAATATTTTCACCAACAATCAAGAAAATCTTCTGTTTTTAATTAGATATTATATTTTCTATTGCCTGCTTTGCGATATAGTCAGTTGCTTCAACAGACTTTGTCCTACCACATTTAACAAGTCAATTTATAAAATAAAAAAGTTAATTTTCTCAAACCGACCAAAATAAGGTTTAGCCTACCATCCTACCAAACGAAAATACCAAGTTCGGCAACCTTGTTTACCACTTAAAAATGTGCACAAACAATTTTACATATTTATAGATACGCATACTCTCTACAACTGATCATTACCAGCGTTGTCAACTTTGAAATTTCAAAACGCACCAAATAGGTGAAGAAAACGCGCCATTTAAAAATAGAAACGCACCAAGTTTAGACTTTCTTTTTAATTTAAAATGTTTATTGGATTAATTTTAAATAAAAAGTAAAATATTTTTGTATTAAAAATATTATAATAAAGCAGTGTTTTACAGTTCAGGGTTTTAGGAAAAAAATATAAAAAATAAAAAAAAAACCTTACAAATTTGTTTGTATTGATTTGTACTAGTGATGTCACGAATATCAATATTCAGCGAATACGTATATTCAAACTGAACTAAAACGTCACTCGATATTTCAAATTTAATTGAAACAAATCTTCTATTTGCGTTGTTAAAAATAAATTGTAAAAAAACTGTCACACTACTATTTAACTCTATTATCCCATTCCGATGACTAAATTTGAAATCCATTTGTCGATAATTTTCTTACGATAATTAGCACATTGCTTCAAATGATAATAAATCTGAAAAGTTGAAGTTAAAACTTGAGTAATTTTCATAAAATAGTTTTGTACCGGCACAAACTTCTAATGTTTGTTTGTTTTTTACTTTTCTAAAAGAAGATTTTTTTGTGTCAAGGACAAAAATCTTTCCTAATAAAAATTAATACTTTTTTTTTAGTTGTATGTATTTTTTACACTTTTGAATTTTTTTCTTCTTTGGAATGCATTAACAAAATATTCGCGAAATATTCCCTTGAATTTGGAGAATCCGAATAACGTAAAGCAGGCGAATATTCGGCATTTCAAATACGAATACAAATATTCGTAACATCACTAGTATGCACATAAGCCTAGAAAACTGCGTAACTCATGTAAATTTTTCGGACGGGGCCAATCTATTACAGCTATTTTTTATCTTTATCTGTTGAAAAATGCCTTTGGAGGTAACGCGTTGTCCCAGGTACTTTACTTCCTTTTGGAAGTCATGCCGTTGATATACGTTTCAGCACTTCTTCCAAGTTTTTCAGGTGTTCATCGAGTGTTTTCCCCATGACAATAATGTCATCAAAGTGCACCAAGCATGTCTTTTAGTGAAGATCTTTTGGCACCTGCTCCATTAAACGCTCGAATGTACCTGGAGCATTGCAAAGTCCAAATGGCATCACATTCAACTGTCATAAACCCGAGCCACTCCAGCACAACATTCTGCTCTTACTTTCTATACCCACACTGCTGTAGGTGCAGAGGATATTATGAGTTTGTACAAATATGTATATACATTTAAATAGGGTTCTAGTTTAGTATACCGATTGACTCAGAATCAATTTTAGAGTCGATCTAATGAGGTATGTCTTTCCAAGTTAACCTTGTGCGCAAAGTCTTTGGAAAAAATTTAATCTAATTTGGGATATATGTGTCAATTGTTACAAGGTTAAATCCTATTCAAAATGGTGCGAAGTGGTTCATAATATTACATAGCTTACATACAAACTTCTTTCCGGAATAGAGTTTTTGTACCCATAAACTGTTTTGGTTTTTAGGTATTTAGGTTTTATAAGGTACAAACATATTTTGGTGCAACCTAAATCAGCGTAGCAAATTTTTTTGGAATCGGACCATATTTGACTATGGCTTTTTTTTTGGTTTACACATAATATCGTTATTGTTTACAAGAACTTTGTTTGTGTTGTTAGCTACCGATATTGGTTACCGATAGAAATTTTGAAATTTTATAAATTCATTACATATTAGTACTTAAAGACAATTATAGTTGACTAACAAATTTTGACTGCTTAAGCACAAAATTAAAAAAAAATTTAAAAAAGCACCCAAAATGGTGCGAAACGCACCAAGTTGACAACGCTGATCATTACTTACAACATTCTTTTCTCTGATGCATTGATGCACAAAAATGTTTTGCGAGAGAATGTACAGTGACAGGCAAAACCCAGCCCAAAATTTTTATTAATATTTAATCACAAGAAATAGTTTTGGTTGTAAAACTTTGTTTTTTTTTTAAATAAAATCTGATTTATTTTCATCATTTTCTTCTCCTGTTAACTATGCCAAAAAATCGTTTCAATTCTAATAAAAAGCTTTTTTTTCTTATCAGTGTACTCAGTAATTTAACTATAAAAATAACCATAATGCCTCTTAAGGCCGTTACTCACTATCCCACAAAGTCTTACGTATTTTTCAAAAATGCCTCCCTGATCTAATTATTCTTTGAACATTTTTAAAAAACAATAACAACTTATCATGACAGGGTTGCATTTTCGTAAATTACTAAAGACTTTGTGGGATAGTGTATAACGGCCTTTAATAACATTTTTCCTATGCCATTCAAATGTTTAATAATATAAAAGACTGTGGACATTAACAAGGACAATGTGTGTGAAGATAAATATGCCGAGTTAAATATGTTTCGACGTAACGGCTTACGTCACTACATATTTAACTCTGGGTGAAATGACGTAACGAAATAATTAAATATGACATATTTAAGATTTGATTGTCTTAATAAAAAATACTTTAAAAAAGCAGAAAAAATATCCAATTAATTTATTAATTATTTCCTAATAATTTCTATGGACAAACTAAAAAAATCAAACAAAAATAAATTGGAGTTGTCACATCCTTCTGTGTCACACATCCGGACCATATGGAAAATGAGGACTAGGGACCAACCACACTATCCTTCTATGGTACCCATATGTCTGAATTGTATTTGTGATTTTTTTAAAAAATTTTCAAAAATTGAACTTTGAAATTTTTTTGGTGTTCACTATGGGATTTTGGCCATATTTGGACAGATCCTTCGTTGTCACTCATCCGGACCATATGGAAAATGAGGACTAGGGACCAACCACACTATCCTTCTATGGTACCCATATGTCTGAATTGTATTTGTGATTTTTTTTAAAAAATTTTCAAAAATTGAACTTTGAAAATTTTTTGGTGTTCACTATGGGATTTTGGCCATATTTGGACAGATCCTTCGTTGTCACTCATCCGGACCTTGAAAGGCAAAACTTGATCGTGTGGCCACCAAGTTAGTTAAAACTGTCAGTTAAAACTGTACGTATGTGGGAATTTATATTCGGACTAAAATTTACATAAAGATTAAGTGTCAGATATATTTTATCACGACTTTGTTGAAAATTTGTGACACAGTGTAATAAAAGGAAATTATATTGGAAATCTATTTTAAAAGATACTAAAAACGAAATATTTGGTTTTCAATCGTTACTTTTTCGAAATCGATTTCCATCACGTACCTGTAAACAGAAAAAGATTTTCGCCATTTTTTTTTTTTTTTTTTTTTGAATTAAACCGTTAATCAAAAATAAAATCAGTTTTAATTAAAAATTTAATTAAACGTTAACTTATATCAACAACATTACTGCAGAAAATATTGTTTATATCAAAAAAACGTGTGTGAAGATAAATATGAAAAGTTAAATTAGTTTTTTAAAAATATCGCATGCGATAAAAAATATTTAAAAAAAATATCGCATGCGTATTATAAAGAAAATACTACTATTTACACGAAATTTTACAGTTTTTATGAAAAATCAATAATTTTTATTTAATATTTAAAACTAATTAGATATTTATTTAGTCTTTTTACATTAAAATTTATAAGTTTTGAAAAAATACGACTTAGAGTGAAATTCTCATGAAAGTGCTGTGTGAGGGATATGGCCACTGTGTCCAAACCCTTCGATCTCAGGGAATCAAACCGAATGGAAAATGAAGACTATGGACAGGGCTACAATAATCAATAATTACTATATCCAAATTGTATTTGTGAAAAAAGTTATTCATTTTTTAAAATTTGACTTAGAGTGAAATTCTCTTGAAAGTGCTGTGTGAGGGATATGGCCACTGTGTCCAAACCCTTCGATCTCAGGGAATCAAACCAAATGGAAAATGAAGACTATGGACAGGGCTACAATAATCAATTATTACTTTATCCAAATTGTATTTGTGAAAAAAGTTATTCATTTTTGAAAATTTGACTTAGAGTGAAATTCTCTTGAAAGTGCTGTGTGAGGGATATGGCCACTGTGTCCAAACCCTTCGATCTCAGGGAATCAAACCAAATGGAAAATGAAGACTATGGACAGGGCTACAATAATCAATAATTACTATATCCAAATTGTATTTGTGAAAAAAGTTATTCATTTTTGAAAATTTGACTTAGAGTGAAATTCTCTTGAAAGTGCTGTGTGAGGGATATGGCCACTGTGTCCAAACCCTTCGATCTCAGGGAATCAAACCAAATGGAAAATGAAGACTATGGCCAGGGCTACAATAATCAATAATTACTATATCCAAATTGTATTTGTGAAAGAGAATTTCACTCTAAGTCAAATTTTCAAAAATGAATAACTTTTTTCACAAATACAATTTGGATAAAGTAATTATTGATTATTGTAGCCCTGTCCCAAGTCTTCATTTTCCATTCGGTTTGATTTCCTGAGATCGAAGGGTTTGGACACAGTGGCCATATCCCTCACACAGCACTTTCATGAGAATTTCACTCTAAGTCGTATTTTTTCAAAACTTATAAATTTTAATGTAAAAAGACTAAATAAATATCTAATTAGTTTTAAATATTAAATAAAAATTATTGATTTTTCATAAAAACTGTAAAATTTCTTGTAAATAGTAGTATTTTCTTTATAATACGCATGGATATTTTTTTAAAATATTTTTTAACGCATGCGATATTTTTAAAAAACGAATTTAACTTTTCATATTTATCTTCACACACGTATCAAAAAATATTTAATTGATACTATTAATGTTAATATGTTTATTGGTGCAAATTCAATAAATTTTTTAATTAATATCACAAATTTTTAAATTAAAATCAATATTTATTTTTTTCTGTGTATATGACAAATTTACGAACTTTATTTTAATTTATTCAATGTCATAAAATGCGTCATTTGCGATTCATAAAACCGAGTTTTTTGTTTTTTAGAAAAAGCTTTTTAATCCAATAAATTATGGGCCTGCAAAGTTGTCATACTAACGGCCAAATATTGTTTATACAAACGCTGTTTGCAAAAGTGGTAAAACTCATATTCATGGGTAAAATTTTTACGTATCATTTCCTTAACATCAGCATCAATTTTGGGCTTACGGTTATTCTTATTACGATTGGTAATTTTATCGATGTTTACTAAAAGTTTTGATATAAATTAAAAAGCTATTATGTTTTTTTACCCATAATATACAGTTAACTTACTTTCGAATAAAAATCTAGCACTATTAAAGAATTTGGGTATATATTTCTCGAAAACGGTTAAAGTTATATTGGTCTCTTCCCAGGTGCCGACAACAGCATAATCACGTTCCACATGTTCTTTGGCCATTTGAACAGCAGCCGGGGAATTAAAAGGTCTATTCGTAAAACAAAACAGATTAGTTTGCCACAACAAGTTCAATCACAAATTCGGAACATTAAGGGGTTTAAACCTGTTTTTTTTTTGAAACTTTGATACTTACATACAATCATCATGATGACCACAATAGAATAATGACTGTCTTTTAAAATTTCCCACATAATCCTTAACACTAAACGGCACATATTGACATTCCGGATCGCCATTGCGCACACAATGATTAAAATCTTTTTTATACCATGACTCTGATTTTAAAGGCTTTTTGGGATTTTTTATATATTCAACTGCATTCTTATAAGCACCTCTTATATAAAAATACCACGATATAACTCTATCCACCGGATCACGTACCATATTAATATAAATCGGTTTTGGTAAATCGAATTCTTCAAAATCTATCCAATTTACGTGTTGTATCCATACAGAACCATCAGAAAGTTCTGAAATTTTTTCGGCCAATTCAAGTTGTTCGAAACGATTAAACTGACGCTTATTGAGTGCATGCAAACCATCGCGTTCCAGGTTTAAATCATTAAACGTTTCGAGAACTTGGAAAAGCTCTAAAAGAGCTTCACTGCCAACTTTGGCACAACGATTGAAAAATATGACATCTATTTCAGCTTTGCGGGTATTATTGAGCCTGTAGGCATTTAAGCTTTTAAGCTAATGAAGTAAACATAGTTAAAGCAAAAAGGGGGAAAAAAGCGTTGGCAATTTTATTCTCTACGGATTTTCTTTTAAGATATTTAAATCAGGAAGATTGGCAAAGCTGATGAAAATGTTCAAAGAGTCCAAAGATGTTAGTTAAAGACTTTTTTTATTTAACGAAAAATAATTAAAAAATACGACAATTTATTTAATTTCATAAGTAGAAACTGAGGAAAATTAGATGGAAAAAGCTTTTTTTTATTTAAAAATAATAAACTTTTTATAGATTTAAGCGATAGACATTTAATTGTTTTAGCTAAAAAGGGGAAGAATTAAAAATAAAGCTTGCTTTATATATCTTAATGTGGATGCGATGAAAAGCAAACCTTTTTATAAAGCAGTTAGAGTTTTTGTTTCAAAAGCTTATCTAAAATCTAAACTAGTTTCAATCTTTTTTTAATGTTATCAATTTGCCAAAATCTTACTAAAGCATCGTAAAGACGGTGGTCAGATCTTACAATGTTTTCATTAAAATTGCCTAAAAATGTCTTGCAACTGTGTGAGCATTGTAAGCTCATTTTCATTTGGCAGATGTGTAAAATTAATGCATCTGCCAATGGCACCATTGTCAGAAAAATGACAACATTGTAAGATCTTACCACCGTCTTACCACCGTACGAAGCTTAGACCGTAATGCCGGTGTTTTCTTTTCTGACAATAATGTTCCATGTATGCTACCATTCGTGCGGGTTTTTGTTCTATTCTAAAAATATATGTATGCAAAAATGTGAGAAGTTGTCGTTTTTATTTCGAAATATGTTGCAAAAATAAAATGCAAATTTGTTCCATATCTTACTTATCTTTTATCTTTGGACAAAAACAAACTGTTACTTTTACTTCTGATTCATTACATGTCGACTGCCGACGTTCTTTGTTGTGTACAACTTTTCGTTTTTTGCTTTTGGCCTTGACTGCGACCGTGTTCATTTAATGAATCAGAAGTAAAGGCAACAGTTTATTTTTGTCCAATGACAAATGAAGAAGTCAAAGTTACAGCACAATCTTATGACTTTTATCATCCCAACTGCTACTTTTTAACATTGGAAAAAACATGTAGGCAAAGTTAACGTTGACATTACAAAAAAAGTTTTACTGGATAGGTAACTAACTGTTAGGTACGAACACGACCAGATATATGTTTGTATAAATTACGGGCATAAGTCAGTTCTTTAAGCCACCCGTAATGTAAACGCCGTTATGCTTAAAAGCTTCTTTAAATTAAATCATTATTATAATGAACTTATTCGTAACTTAATATAATTTTAATCGAGCTTTCTTATAAAATGACAACTAGTCGGAGTCACTTTCATAAGCCGACTGTAATTTGAACGCTGTTAGGTTCAAAACTTTTGTTATACTTAAGAAAGAGCTTAAAACATTTTATTTTTAGCATTCCATGCGTAAACTTCAATAAAGCTTTCTATTAAAGCTCCATTTTCAGGTCAGTTCAATAAGCTGCCTGATTTGAACAAAAAAAGTTTATTTATAATTTTATTTTAAACTCAATTCAATTTCAATAAAGCATTCTTAAAATATGTAAATTTTCCTTTTGTTTCTTTAACAGCAAAAGCTTTTAAATCATCCTTTTTCAAAGCTAAATATTGTTTGTGCAAACGCTGACGGCAAAATTGATAGAATTCTATTTCACGTGTGAAATTTTGGCGTACCATTTCTTTGATTTCATTATCAATGTGGGGCTTAAAGGGGTTACTATATTGAATATCGGTACTAAGGCCATCTAAAATTCAAAATTAACAAACTATCAATAAGAAAAATATTGAAATTCTATGTTTTTTTTTTTCTTAATTCTTACTGTAATATATTCTGGTAGCTCCTTTAAAATAACGTGGTACATAATGTTCCAAAACACTTAAAGTAACATTGGTATCTTCCCAAGTTCCTACCACAGCGTAATTTTGCTCCACATTACGTTTGGCTATGTTTAAAGGGATTTTAGTATTAAAGGGCCTAAAACAGACAGAGCAATTTAAATAAATGCAAATAAATTCCTTAATCTCAATCAATTAAAAAAAAACTTACATGCATTTCTTGGCATCATTACCGCAAAAGAATAATGTTTGTCTCCTATGATCACCCACTCCTTCCAAACCGGAACCCTCTATAAAGGTACAAACTTTTTCCTTTTTCATAACACACTGATCGAATTCGGTATTAACCCATTGGGGATTTGGCATTTTTCTGTTTGTTTTCCTGCGTCCGGGCACAAAAATCCAAGGTGAACGTAGATAATAGTACCAGCTTATAACTCTTTCCACTGGATTTCTAACCATATTAATGTATATGGGCAGAGGATGATCATAATTGGTAAAATTTAAATAGTTCATATGCGACACAAAGGCGGTCCCATCATCTAAATTACTGATATTTTCTATTGTGTTTTCTTCCTCCTGCTCATCAAGGGAAGTTCTAATGCCACCATTATTGGGATCAACTTCGACTTCGTAATCGTGCACCTTGCCCAATTTTTGCATTAGCGAAATCAATCGCTTGCTACCGGTTTTGGGTACACGATTGAAAAATAATATATCCACTTCAGATTTTCTGGTATTATTCAAAAGACCGGCATTAAGGGTATAAAGCTATTAGGAATATATTGATTTTTGTGGGAGATTTTAACGGATTTAAGTTCACATAGATTTCAGTTGATAAATTTTTGCACCCAAGCCATTATTCGGAGAAATTTTTTGTAGAAAAAGCTTTATAAGATGGTTAAGTTAGAAATATGGTTCAAAATAAATGGAAAACAGAGAAATATGGCTAAGCAGAAAGACTTTAATCTACAGCTATTATTAAGGAGCGAACTTAATTTTACAATTATCCTTTTCTTATGTTGAACATTTTTGCCGAATAAGATTTGAAACTTATATACAAAATTAAAGTCTTTTATTCAAAACATCCTGTTGTATCAACACTTTGCACGAATTTTTAAAAATCTCAAAAATTGTATAGGTTTTTTGGGTAAGAAGCACAGTTACCGTTTTCAATGCTTTTTTTGTCTAAGCTTAAGGTTTGCATGAAGTTAACTTAATATAGTCCGAAGGTTTAAAAATCATTCTAGCTTTTAAGTTTATAAAAAAAACTTTAAAAGCTCAGTTTTGTAAGCTTAACAAATTTATTCTTATTTCATTTCGTTACGACAGTTTACATATTGAATAGAAAATAAATGTCACAGTGCAATAATTTTTGAAATATTTAAATACGTAAAGGGTTTAATTAAAACTTCAAAGACCCTTAACATTAATAAACATAATTTGATGGTTTAAAATCCGTGAACAGCTTTTCATCTTCGATATAACGCGTTCAAGCTTAAGAACCTATTTCCTCAAAAATAAAAAGATTCGCAAGATTTAAAACGTATGTATGTTTGCAAAGTTGGAAGCTTTTAAGAACATCTCTCGATGAGCAGGGTCAATAAAGGTTAAGCTCTTCGAATCTTAAATTTTTTACATTCAGTCTAAATTTTGCATAATTTAATATTTAAATTTTGAAAGCATCAAACTTAAGTTTAAACCTTAAAAGCTCTTTCTATAATCATTAGTTATAATCAAAAATCTGAGTGCTTTTCATATAAATTTTACTACACGTTCAGTCACCAGGGTTGTCAGATTGATTTTGACATTTTTCACCAAATTCAATGTCAAAAATCGCCAAAGCCTTTGTTTTTCAGTTTTTGATAAAATATATATTTTTAGAATTATTAAAAAAAATATTTTTTATAAATTCTAAAAAATAAATTCATTCAGTAACGCAAAAATACGCCAAAGATTTAAAAAAAGTCGCCTAATATATGTTTTGTTTAATATTTATGAAGAACACATTAAAAATAGTCAGTGAACACAAAAGAGGTACAATTTTACTATAAAATAGTTTATGTAGTCTACTTAAACCAATAAAAAAAGAATTTTTGCAGTTAGTATTAAACAAATATTGGATATACATTTGTATATAAGTTGCAGTGTTCTAAAGCGCTTCACTGGCAAGACTCACTATTTGTCCTCTTTTTTGGAATACATTGTGAGAGAATTACATTTATTAAATAAAGGTACAAAAGAAGTGCAACATGTACTATTCACATTCATAGAAGTTCGTAATGCAATCTACTTCGAAGGCGAGATTTTGTGGAGTTCTTAATTTCAACACAGGCAATACTTGTTGGAATTACCAGCATATAAAGTACAGCCAAAGCAAGTTCCTTTAAATGCTACGTACCTGCCGTATCCATGTAGCTAAAAATTTTGGGCTAAACCAATATAAATAAGATGAAATGTCATCATTAAGACCTTCTTTACAATTAACAAACGCTAATTTTTTCGAGTGTCTTTCGTAAACATCAAAAGGTACGCTAAGCTCGATTACCATCAGCGTTGCCGTTTTGGTTACTTTTAACCAAAATTGGTTACTTTTTTTTCCAATGTGTACTTGTGTACTTTTTTTTCATTTTGGTTACTTTTTTTCAAGACAAAAATAACCAATTTTTGGTTTTGGGACAAGCTTACCCGCTCCGCTTTTTAACTTTAGAAATGTTTATGGTATTGGTGCTTCCCATACTGTTTCTATCTACTTTAAAATGATTTTTCTAGCATATTATTCTGTAACAAACTATCAGCTTAAGAATGTAAAGCGCCTATTAGACGCCCATACTTGGTATGCGAGAATGGTATCCATCATACCATCAAGCTCGTGTAATAGCGAAAGTACACGAATTTTTCGCTATTACACGAGTTTGATGGTATGATGGATACCATTCTCGCATATCGGTTTGATATGGTAAAATAAAAAATTTTTGATTTTTATGAATGCCATCATACAATCGTATTCGTGTAATAGCAATTCTGTCATACTCAGTAAAAACATAATTTGAACTTTGCAAGCAAAGGGTAACGACTTGGTTAGAGCTCGCATTTTTAAACGGTTTTATTTAGAAATATGATCTATATTTTTAAACTTAAATAAAACACGTAATTTTGACACAAAGTTTTATTTAGAGCATTGAACGATAGAATGCAAATGCGAATCTTATTTTATAAAGAGTATGTCATCCAGATGTCTTCCGTCGAGTTGAACACACTATTCGAAGAGGAGCCTTGTTTTTCGAAAATTTTCGGAAAAAAAATGATATAGTTATCTCATGCGTGGATAAAGCACACCCTGCGGCAATGCAATGGTTTTTGATGTTTCAATCGAGGGTTGCAAGTTCTTGGAGACCAGTAACGGCAGTTTTGCTTGTTGACGTGGCCGTTAAAGTGAAAATGACCCTCGCCGCTCCAAGAAAGGGATTTACAGTAGAAATCGCTCCGACATCGTTTCACAAAAATTATTGCGTAAATCAAAGTCACTTTCTTTCAGTTCTTGAACGATTAAAATTTTAAAAGAATGGAACTTCAGATCCTTTTTAAAAATTTCATGAATAATCGCTCTTGGAAGTCCCAGTGAGGCTGCACTTTTCCGTATTAAAAGTCACGGATTTTTACGTAAAGATCGACTGAGACCTGTCCGAGGGACATTCATAGCCGCTGCAGTTGGGCGGAATCTCTGCGCCCACGAACGAATTAAATTTACACTCGGCTTATCACGTATTCGCCGAATACCGAACTTCGAACAAAATTGTCGACGAGCAATTACTCTTAAAAAATGTGTGCACAGCGAAAGCGCGATGCTCACTCGACCACAATCGGTAATTCCAACGGCGCCACCCTCCCTCCGCACCGTTTATTTCTTTTTGAAATAAGCGTATTTAAAAATATAAATTTGCCACCAGACACCCTGTATATACAACCTTCACTACTTTTAATGCTTCATAGGTCTAACTGAAATAATTTTCTAGGAAAAACGATTAGGTGAAATATCTTTCCAAATCCAGCCCGATTAATATAATTCTTACTATTTTCACTTGGCTGAAAGCCTCTATATATCTGTGCTCACAAGCAATAACAGTTGAAGTCGAGTTAGGAAAAATTTGACTTACGAAATGCTATAAAATTGCTTACAAAGAGCTTGCAACTGTAAGCTTAATAAAAATTCACTGATTTTTGCCAACGGGTTTTCAATTAAAAATGCTCTGCTGAGCACTTGCCGAAAACGAGTTAAGATAATTTATCTCATTTATGCGCTTTGATACAGGAAGGCTTAAGAAGTTCTACTTGTAATAGCTACTTATAAAAAAGGTTGAAAGCTCTAGCTCAAAAAGTTTTTCAAATAGACGAAAATAAGTGTTAACTTGCGATTCCACGCCCACGAAAAAATATAGCCTATTGTTTTTTCCCGACCATCGGTAACATAGTGTCAAAATTTTATGAAAATCGGCACAGCGGCTTAGGCGCATTTAATACAAAATAATTTTGGTTACTTTTTTTCGCTTTTGGTTACTTTTTGATTTGATTTTGGTTACAAATTTTTTTTGGTCGTGGCAACGCTGATTACCATGCGTTCCGAACAAAATTTTTGTCCGGACAAAATTTTTTTTATTTTGAGTTTGACATTTTACTTTTGAGAGAGAGAGCAATGATTTTGTTCGGCAAGTTTTTTCTTGAATTGGTTTAATTTTAATTCTTGTGCCGAACAAAATGAACTGAGATGCCACTTTTTTTAAATTTGTACATAAAAGTAGAATTGAGCTGCCACATATGTAGTGTTATTACATTTTTCGTTTTGTGCTGAATAATTAAATAAAAAAAATTATTATTATTATAAATTACTATTTTTGTTATATTCGACATTTTTATTTTTCGAATTTTATTCTCTGAGATAAATTTCAATTATTTTAATAAAGATATTACAAAAAAGCTTTATTAAAATAATTGAAATTTACATCAGAGAAAAAATTTGAAAAATAAAAATTTTGAATATAATAAAAATGTCTTTTATGTGATAATATGCATATAAAATCTTTACTGACTGACTGATTCATCATCGTACAGCCTAAGCGCCTGAAGCTAAAAACTTGAAATTGGGACCGAAGGGTTATCTCTCCCCAAATCGATCCCCTTAGACGGGATTTTTGGAAATTCGAATGTTAAGGGGGTAAAAAAGGGTAAGTTCGGTAACCTTATATCTCCAAAACTAAAAGAGATACCACAAAAAATAAATACTTATCCATTTTGCTTCGATAAATAAGCGGATATGTGTCTGTTACTTTTTTGAAATTCGGCCCTTTAAGGGAGTAAACGGATAAAACCTGTATCTTGGCACTTTTTTTTGTCACCCTATCTATTTTTTAAACCAATTAATATAGAAATAAATGCTATATTACATTCGAAACTTATCTAAAGCATACAAAAGTTTCGTATTACTTCTTTGCTGTAATATTTTTCTAACTGCTATTCTTTTTTACTTTCAACGTTTTTTGATAAACTTGTTTTGCTAGTAAATGAGTTTTATGCAATGCAATTAAGTTTAATTAATTAAAATTAAAATTAATTTTCTTCTTTCGTTCATTTTCTTTAACACACTTTTATAAAAAAATTAATAGTTTGCTAACTGTGCTGCCACTTTGTATAATCGTATACATCTGTAAACCATATGGTAGCTTTGTTTGTCCGGACAAATTTTCCGAAATGGGTGAATCGTTCTGCAATACACTCTGTAAAAAAATTATTCTCCGGACAAAAATATTGTTCGGAACGCATGGGTGAATCGAGCTTTAAGATTCATAAAAATCTTTAACAACAACGTTTTTATATATGATAATAAATTGCCACGAACATATAATGGAAAATTGTTCATAGACTTTCGGGCCTGTTTTGAAAATCACGTGATTTCAAATCACGTGTTTTTGAAATCACGAGCGTGATTTTGTATTGTTCTGAAAGTCATACCGTTTTTGTGTTTCTCGGTGTGCTTTCGGCAATTGAAGATCACACCAAAACACACAAAAACGAGACACTAAAATATCACACGTGTGATTTTAATAGGCACATGTGATTTGAGTAAAAGTGATTTGCAGAACAGGCATTTTTAAATAAATTCATGTTTTAAGGAATTATATTTATTGATTCTTTCAAGAGCACTGTTAAAAACGAAAAACAAATTTCTCGGAGATTTTTATTATCTTCATCAGCCATTTGAACATACATACTTTCAAATACTGACCAAACAAATGAATGCCTCAAACTTCGTACATAAAAATACTAGAATAAAAGTAATATTTTTTCTTCTTATTGAATATAACGAATCTTAAAACAAATCCAAAGCTCATCAAAAATAGCCAACAAAATCGCAAACTATTGTTTTAGATCGCCAAAAAGTCGCCATGTCGCCAAATCAAAAATTAGGTCGCCAAACAAGTTTGAAAATCGCCACATCTGACAACCCTGATCACAGCTGTCAGCACACTAGGCAATTTTCCTATCTGATATTGCAAAATTTTGGATACGACTATTTGCAATTGCAATACAGCTCCCTTGTTCTTACGCACAATTATCACTGCGTCAGGAAGTGATAAAAGTATTTCCAAAAAATGTACAATAATCATTAATAACCATCATTAAAATCAACATCATTCATTTCATTAACACCATCTAAAGTTTTTTTTTCTTATGCTAATCCCGCGAAGCTCTACGCTTGTCTGCAGGAGATCGGAGTCTCTGGCGGGAATCGAACCCGCATCCACCACACCGATAGACTAGCTTCCAACCAGCTACCCCACCGGGGCACTGTATGTGCTTTCGAATGAAGACTAAGAAGCTTAATTTAAAAATTTTGCAAAAAGTTTTTTAGGATTAATACAGTGCTTTCCAGGCTAAAATCCTTGCGTTCAAAATGGTTGTAAATTTACTAAGATATAATTTTGTTTCTTTAACAGAATAATAACCAAATGGCCGTATTAACCGTGAAGTTTTGTATTGAAATCATTTGGGTCACAGGACTCAGGATATGGCTTAGTAATGTGAAATAAAATGGATATAGAGAAAAAATTACTAAATACTTTTTGATTTCCTAACTATAAAAAAAACTCTTTATTACAATTTTCGACTAAATTTTATTTTTTTTTTTTTTCATCCTACAGCTTAAATTAAATAAATCTTTTCACCTCAAACAATAAATACCTGTAATTACTCTTTCCTGTCAGTTTTTTAATTGCGACAATTTAAGCGTAAAACTGTATTTAATTTTATAATTATGTAAATAGTACTATTTTCTCGAAGATTTTTATTATCTTCATCAGCCATTTGAACATACATACTTCCAAATACTGACCATACATTTGAATGCCTCAAATTTCATACATAAAAAAATAGAATTAAGGTACATAATATTTTTTTCTTCTTATTGAATATAACGAATTTTAAAACATATCCATTGCTCATCAAAAATAGCCAACAAAATTGCCAACTATTTTTTAAAATCGTCAAAAAGTCGCCATGTCGCCAAATCAAAAATTAGGTCGCCAAACAAGTTTGAAAATCGCCACGTTTGGCGAGAAATCGCCACATCTGACAACCCTGTCAGTCACATGTTTTTTGGAAACAGCACATTTTTTACACTCGTAAAACTGCTCTGAGTGGAGAAGCAGCTCGCGCTTTTTGTCATTATTTCTTAAGGACAAACAGGTCATTCTTGTTTGTCTGCTTTTCGTGCGTTTTGCGTTGTCACCCCACATTGGTTTGTGGTTCGGCGTCGTATAACTGTACCGAGTTACAGTTTTCGCGGTTTCTACATTAACTATATGCAATCGTTTTTAACCTCAATGTTTTAATGTGTCGTCTGGTGGAGAACCAAACATAACTCAACGTGACTGGTGGTGAAACATATAAAACTCAGACCTTTTTCTGGTGGAGTACCAAGGAAATAACTCAGACGTTTACTGGTGGAGACCAAAATACTCTGGAGCGGATTCTGGAAGCTCTCGCCTTCCTATACGAAGGTTTAGGTCGAACCAGTACTTGTGGTTGAAGCTCCAAAAATTGTGTGATACCCTGGCAATATAACTCAAGAGAGTTAGCCAAAAAAATTTTAAAATAAAAAAATAAAAAAAAAAAAACATTTTTTATGTATTTTTCGATAATTTTCTTACTATTGTAACTTAAAATTTTTTTTTTTGATGTCAAATTGTTCGGTCGTATATTGAATCGCGATTTTTCCATTTGCTTTAATTGTTCTGAAATTTTATTCTGTAAAATTAGAAATTAAGTAAATTGTTAAATTGTTTGGAAAAATTTTTCTTGTATCAAATAAATGGAAGTTTTATAACGTTTGAAAAAAACTAGGAAAGGAAGTGCTTTCTTCTTGTTAAAATACTACTTTTTTTCTAGCCTTTATAATATCACCAAGTTGCTTGGATACTTGGCTGATATTTTAGCGCTTGATCCCAAACGTCATCGACGTTTAATAATAACAAAATTAAATTTTTAAATTTATTATATTTAAAAACAAAAACTTTTTACGTTAGTTAGTTCAATTAAAGGGGAATTAATTATTTTTACTAAACTTCTTCATCATTTCTTCCTTTTGAATGGCAATATACTGTCTGTAAAGACGTTGCTTGCAAAAATGATACAACTCAATTTCAAAGCCAAATTGTATTTTTAATTTTGCGTCAACATCCGGATCCAATTCGGTTTTATGGGGTGTGCCATTTTGGTGGAATTTTTTACTGTCACCTTTAACAAATAATAAAAATAAAAAAGCAATTTTAGCTTTGTTCAAAGTACATCTCAAGATTAAAAGACCTACTGTAAAAAAATTTCGTAGCACTTCGAAAGAAACGAGGTATATAATGTTCCAAAACTGTCAAAGTAATATTGGTATCCTCCCAGGAACCCACCACAGCATAATCCTGTTCTATATTATGTTTGGCAATTTGGGTAGCAATTTTGGAATTGAATTGTCTGTTTTTTTTAAAGTTGTTTAGATAAAAAATTAAATATTTTAAAATATGTACTTTATTTTCTACATACTTGCACACGTTCTTATTGCCACAAAAATGTAAGGCAGCTCTACGCCAGTCTGAATTGTACTCAATATGAGATTCAAATATACACTCTTGACTTTTTGCTTCTCTAACACATTGATTAAAACTCATTTCAAAATATTCTTTATACCCCGCAGTGTGATTGTATTTTTTCACATAGAACGCATGTACTTCAGGTCTGCGTATAAAATAAAAGGCCGACATAACTCTTTGGATCGGGTGTCTAATAAGATTTATGTATATCGGTTTGGGTAAAGCGTAATTTGTAAAATTTATCCAATTTGTATGTTCGGTGTAAGACATGGGATATCCGACTTCATCTAATGCTTCGGCCATTGCCTGTTCTTCATCAGAGTCGTAAACCATACGCACAAAGCAATTTGATCGATTTTCACGAGCAGTAAAATTATTAACTGTTGCCAGATCTTGCAGTAAAACAATCATACTTCGAGAGCCCACCTTTTCTACCCGATTAAAGAAAATCCATTCTTTTTCGGCTTTAGCGGTTTTATTGATATGGGAGGGCTGTAGGGTGTCGAGCTTAGGAAAAGCGTAGTGAAATAACATTTTGTAGATTTAAGTGGTAATTTTTTTTTAAGATAAGCAACCTAATGTTGCAAAGTGTTTGATTATAATGAAATGGAAATCATAAAGTAAATAAAGTTTTTGAATTTAAAGCTTTTTAAAAAGCAAGATTTCCAGGTTTTGCCTTCTTTTTGAAGAACTATATGCAGTTATTTTTTTTTGTAATCATTATTATCAGCTTTTTTAATAAATATTATTATAAGCGCTATTCTATTATCTATAAAGGGTGCTTTTGATAAAAAGCTTTATAAAGTCAGTCCGTTAAAAACAGCGATTTCGAAATAATAATAATGCATTTATTGGAATCGAGAAGGTAATTTTATCAGAAAAAAATTATGCATTGATTACCACGTATATTCCCACATTGGCAGAACAAGGAATGTATTGTTTCTGTTCGTGACTATTATTCGTGTTTGTCTTTTACATATTTCCTTAGTAAAAAATCGTTCTTTTTTGCTGCCCTTATGGTGTTTACAAAATTTCATCATTTTATCATTTTATTCATTCGCAGGATACATTAAAATAATTTATTACAATCCAAGAACATGTTCCGTGTTAAGAATAATGAATTCTGGAATCAAAATATGTATTACATTCTCGATTCCTATCAATTACATTTTCCCGCTGGGATCACTCACCAACCAACTCGATACCATAAAGAAAAACAAGATATGATTTTAGTGGGTGATGTAAACATATATATTAAGAGACAATATATCAACCACAACATATTTTAATATGATAATGAGTAATGGGTTAGCAATGCATGATCAACGAGAGCACACGCGAAGATGTAAACAAGAAAACAGCAGCCATATAGACAGCGTTGTCAACTTTTTATTACCAAAACGCGCTATTACCCTTCTAAAAATCCGCGCAATAGATGTTATAAAGAACAACTGGATTGACATAGAGAAACATACAAATATGCCAAAGGAACTGTTTTTGAGAATTCTAAGATTTTGCATTAAGGATAACAGATATTTTAAGTAAAACGACAAAGTATACATCCAATGCAAAGGACTGCCAATGGGTTCACCGGCATCACCTATTGTGGCAGATATAGTGATGGAGGAACTCCTTGGAACATGTATGAATAATCTGGACGAAAAACCTAAATTATTGACGAAATATGTTGACGACCTTTTTGGAATTAATAAGATAAGTGCAATAGAAAGGACCTTAGAACAACTGAACACATTTCATAAAAACATTAAATTTACAATGGAGGAGGAGGTTAACGGAAAACTCCCATACTTGGATACCCTGGTCATAAGAAGCGAAAACATAATTAAAATAGACTGGTACCAAAAACCGACGGCTTCAGGGAGAATTATTAATTTCAATTCTTGTCAACCGAAAAAGATAATAATGAATACGGCCAACAATTTGATCAACAGTGTCCTTTCCATTAGCGATGAGTCGTTCCATTCTTACTATAACTAAAAAATAAAATGTTTTCTTACAAGAAACTCTTTCCCTAAAAATATAATAGAAACTTTAATTAAAAACTATGGAAAAAAACCACCTAGGAAACATAAATTAAAAACTATGGAAAAAAACCACCTAGGAAACATAAAGAGAATACGAAAATATATAAATCAATGTACCACGTATCGCAGAAAGAATAAAGAATGCTTTTATTTATAATAAGGACAAATTTATGATTGCTCACACATCGACGAATACATTAAAACAACTTTTCTCCAACACCAAATGTAAAGTTGACAAATTGGATAACGCTAACGGAATATATTAGATTAGTTGTGCAGGAAATGACCAAGGCATATGCGATCAAGTTTATGTCGGTACTACAAAAAATAAGCTTAAGACACAATAGTTTGAAAAAAAAGATGGAAAATAAATAACAAACTTAAATTTGTATGGAACTGCTCGAAATTATAACGGTACTGATTTAAACTGTTTTAATAATTGCTCTTTTTGGTTTTTTGACTTGAATTTGTGTTTGCTGGGTAAACTCTCTCTATTCACTAATACTAATATGAAGCAATACAACCACAATTTACTTTTTTCTGAAGCATATATAGATATAGATATGCTTCATATAATAAATATACCAAAGGAGAGGAGAATTAATTATAAAACAGACACGGAAAACTGCGCCAATACCCAGCGGGAAAAAGGAGGAGTAGGAAGGCCTTCTAGAAGGCCTCTGTACCCCTTCTTTTGGATGTACAAGGCCTTCTTGCTCCATTCCATACTCATATCTTTTTTACACACGTTGTCATTGCGGAGAAGGCCTTCCGCTCTCGCTTCTTCAGCAGGTACATAAGAAGGGTAACGGGACCAAAAAAAATTGATTTTGCTTTTGCTTGTGCAAAAAAACAATTCATAAAATGTTACTCCTTCTCTACTCCCTTCTCATAGAAGCGAGTGTGGAAGGTGTATCTTATCTTTTATACGAAAGAGCCGAGGCCTTCTATGAGGCCTTCTTAAGCAGTTAGATAAGAATAGTAATTGAATCAAAACATCTTTTAAGCAGGCCTTTTAAAAGGCCTGAAGTAAGAAGGTCTTCTGAGTTTTCCCGCTGGGTAGCTATAGACCTGCGATCGGCAAGCTATACTATTACATTTTGCGATTGTATGTGTTGTATAAATTTTAAATATGTTGTTGTTAATGTTGTTTAATTCTCTTTAATGTGTGTGCACACGCAGTGTTACCGTCGGATATTTTCAAAAAGTACCAAAAAAAGGGGATATCTAGAAAAAAAGTGGCACCAAAAAGTGGATTTTTCTAAAAAAAAGGTGCACATCTTTTAAAATTAAATAAGTATACCACATTATGTATTTTTTACGTTTTTTTCTATTTATTATAATTTTAAATGGTATAAAAACTTTGTAAATATTTCTCTCGAGAAGTAATTTTTGTAAAATATTTACTTTAATGTTTAGGTAATTCAAAAACGTTAAACTTGTTTTCTGCCAAACATGTTTTTTGGATTATGACATTGTTGCAGCAAATAGAAGATATTTATGAAATGTGTTTTATATATACATTAAGTAATATATTTCTTGTACTCTTCCTTCTGAATACATTTTCTTTGATTTATTTAAGACGCTATATTGCATAGGTAGACATTTAAAAACTTTTTAGAAATTTATTTGCCCATTGCACCAGATTCTTATGTTTTTTGGAATGCTTTGGCCGAATATGAGCACAGTTTTCTCCCATCACGTCACATTTATCAGAAACACCAATTATTGTAATTTCGGATGATGTTTTGTACCACAATTAATAACAAAATCCATAGTTTTATAAATTTATTCTACAGTCAACCTTATTACAAAAGTTGTAGGCTCAGGCCCACGATGTCGACCATAAAATTTCTTTCGTATATTTGTTTTGAAAACAAAACCAAATTTTAGTTTTTATTATTGTTTTCAACATAAATATGCGAAAGAAATGTTGTTTTCGACACCGTGGGCCTGGCAGCTAAGCTATAATCGGATGAAAACAAGAAATCCTATAACAAAAAAACAAAAATATCACTTTTTCAAATACTTTATATATAATCAGTTCCTCACTTTAATACAAATAAATGCACGGCATGCATACATGCTACTAAATTTAAGTGCTAGTGTTTCAATTTCTTGACTATAGCATATTCAGTTTTTATCCAATTTCGTCTATTATTGCTTAAAATTTTTGTAATCAGGTTTATAGAACAAAACTATAAAACTGGATTTTGTTATTAATTTTGGTAAAAAAAACATCTTCCGAAATTACAATAATTGGTGTATCTGATAGATGTGACGTGATGGGAGAAAACTGTGTTCATATTCGTCTTTAGCATTCCAAAAACATAAGAATCAGTTGGAATGGTTAAACAAACTTTTTCAATGTCGTCCTGTGCTATATATTTATTAATGGTCAGTTTCATACAAATTTTACAATTAAAACGACTTCCATACTTTCGTAAAATGTCTTTAGCTTATTATTTACTTTATTTTCGATTAAAGCTAACTCAGTAAAAACACGCTCAGCAGAAGCACTACTATGTGACAATGTAAAAACATGAGATATCAATTTGTACAAGTTTGAATATATATATAGGTATATTCATCAAATCTATTTTTCAATGTTCCTATTTCACGCCAAAAATCTTTAGCATTCGAAATTTTAAAACGTGTGTGAAGATAAATATGAAAAGTTAAATTCGTTTTTTAAAAATATCGCATGCGATAAAAAATATTTTAAAAAAATATCGCATGCGTATTATAAAAAAAATACTACTATTTACACGAAATTTTACAGTTTTTATGAAAAATCAATAATTTTTATTTAATATTTAAAACTAATTAGATATTTAATTACTCTTTTTATAATAAAATTCATGATTTTTGAAAAAATACGACTTAGAGTGAAATTCTCATGAAAGTGCTGTGTGAGGGATATGGCCACTGTGTCCAAACGCTTCGATCTCAGGGAATCAAACCGAATGGAAAATGAAGACTATGGACAGGGCTACAATAATCAATAATGACTTTATCCAAATTGTATTTGTGAAAATTTTTATACATTTTTGAAAATTTGATTTAGAGTGAAATTCTCATGAAAGTGCTGTGTGAGGGATATGGCCACTGTGTCCAAACCCTTCGATCTCAGGGAATCAAACCGAATGGAAAATGAAGACTATGGACAGGTTTGATTCCATGAGATCGTGACTTTCGTAAAAATGTTGCAATTGCAGAAATGAAGTTAGTTCTACGTGCAATTATCAAAAATCACTCTTTTAACTCTATGGACGGTTTAAGTAAATTCAACTCATCAATTTTTCCAGACTCGAATATAGCAAAATCAGTAAGTAAAGTAAACTACTTAACAGTATCCGACCGAGGTCACTTTTATAGGCCGAATCGTCAGCCGATTATTTGGTCGGACACGTTTAATTTATGAAAGTATGTACATTTTAATAAAACAGCAAACATGTTATTATTGCAGGTAACTTGCGGTCGATCTAAGTGCAAACAAATTGCAGAGTTTCTTGGAAAGGAAGGGCATATGTCCGTAGTTCATAAAATGAAGAGTCAAGAGTTTAGTCTAATTATCGACGAAACAACAGACATGTCAACCAATAAATGCCTTGTCATTGTAGTGAGACAGTTCAACATTAATTAAGGCAAGAGCGAAGATAGTTTTTTTCAATTAGTTCAACCAGAAAATGGAGAAGGCGAAACAATATCCAATGCTGTACTTGAAACACTTAAAAACGATAACATTCCATTGCATAATTTCATTGGGCTTGCAACTGATAATGCTTCAACTATGGTTGGTAAAAATATTGGTGTGTCAACTTTATTAAAAAGGAGAGTAAGCAATATGTTCCACCTTGGCTGTGTCTGCCATTCTGTTAATCTAATGAATGTTTCAGCATTAGAATGCATACCTGAGGGCGTTGAAAAGTTATCCAAAAATATTTTTAATTTTTTTAAAAGCGCAAACAGACAAGTTGATTTTTGAAATTATTGTGGCTGGTTAAAAAGATGCAATCAATATTAAAGATTTAAAAAATGTATATATAGGCCATGAAGCGGAGTCTACCATAAATGATCAAAATATATCTGAAAATGATTGCATTTATATTAAACGACATATCTTAAATTTTTATCAAAGGCTTTGCGATGAAATATTGAAAAGGATAAATTTTGATGATAAAAAACTTAATATTTTAAGGTATTTGCAACCTGATTTTTTTTACCACTTTTCAAGACTTTAACTACAATGATCTCGTTTTAGAATTTAGTTTTGTTATACATAAATAAGCCTGAAGATTTCATAAGTGAGTACAAATTATTAGAAAGTAAAGCAAATAATAAACATTATGAACACTTTTTTGAAATTAAAAATGTTGAAAAATTTTGGCATAAAATTGGTAATTTAAAAAATTTGCTGGACGAACCAATGTTTTCTAATTTGTAGAAACTGGCCGTACATGTATTAACTTTACCTCACAGCAGCGCTTGTGCAGAAAGAATTTGTTCAAAACTAGCTTTGCTTAAAAATAAATTAACGAATTAATTAAAAGTAAAAACATGCAATTCAATGCTGTCAGCTTTAAATTTAATAGACAAAGATATAGAAGACTGGATACCCTGTGATGAACTTATTTCTAAATATAGAAATAAAATTTCAAAAAAGTAGTATTTATGTAGGTATGTTAAGAAAAAGAAATATTGCGCCAAGATCAAACGAACGGAATTAAAATAAAATTTTCAAGGGGCTTTAGTTGGACAAGTTTAAATTTTGTCAAAAATATATTAACCTTAACTTTTTTGGCTGGTTTTTAAACAGAAATTCTACTCCTTTGACCTTGGCAGCATACGACAAATTTATTAAACTTAAGTAAATGTTTTCACTATACATGAAAACATGGACAAACATGTACATTGTTATGAAATATGATATAAATGATTTCTGTAATAAGCTTTTTGTTTCAATTGTTTTTTGTTTTGTTATGCTTTTTATTAATAAAAAACGTTAAAAAAAAGATGTGAGATTTTCTGAAACGACTTTTTTGTGCGACTTTATTATTAGAAAACAACCTTTTGTGCAACTAACGGTAACCCTGATCACTTGTGTTGTTAAAACAGAACATTAACTTTTTGAAAAAAACTCAAAAACTCTTAAAAAGTTATTTAGTTAATCTCTAGTTGCATTATACGACTTTTCTTGCAGAAAGGACTTGTTATTGCAATTTAAAACAATAAAGTACTGCAGCTTACTTCAGGTTAAATACACGCACATGCATGCACATGAATACATCAACTGAAAAATATCTTTTTGCATAGAGTGAACGCAAATGCAAAAATGAGAACAACGCAGCAAGAAAACTTTAATTTTTTTAGCTCCGCGTTAAGATTATAAAAGCTCTCATTTTATTTTACTTTTAATTTAACTTAATTTTAATTTAAGATTTGATGAAAAAAGCTCTTTGTTCTCTAATTTTTAAGACAAACTAAATTCGTTCTATTTCTATCTGTATCGACAGATTATTGTATTGGATTTTGAAAACAATCTGTTCAAGTCTAAACCGAAGGTAGTAGTTTTCCCATCTCTGGTTTTTATTTTAAATAATGAAACTACCCTAAGACGAATTGACAACTTGAGGCGCCACTGTCATCATGTTTTATATTTTAAATTTTTCTTTAATGTGCGGTTTCCACAATACAAGTGATTGACTGAACGTGTAGTAAAAAACTTATATGAAAAGCACTCTTTTCCCTTCTCTCCTAAAAGCACAAGACTTGACGAGTCAAACTTGACGTGTATGAACCGGCACTTATAAATTACATACAAATTTTTTGATGTCGAATCTTTGTATAACCACCATATTGTTCGTTCGTATATTGAATTGTGATTTTTAAATTTTCTTAAATTGTTCTGAAATTTTATTCTGTAAAATTAGTAATTGACTTATCTGCTTGGCATTTTTTTTGTGTCAAATGAATGGAAGTTTTATAAAGTTGGAACTGCTTTCGTTTTTTCAAATACTAGTGCCTTTTTTATTTCTTTTCTAGCCTTTATAATATCACCAAGTTGGTTGGATACTTTGGTGATATTATAGAGCTGAATCCCTAATCCATAACCTAAGGAAAGCAATCGGCGTTTTCTCTGGGAATATCAGCAAGGTGTTTGGATCCTTGGCGGATATTCCCCTAAATACAATCCATTTCCCACGAATCGTATCGGCGTTTCGTCCGGACCAGCATAGTATGTACGTTTTTAAATTAATAAAATTTATTTCATTTAAAGTGTTTTTTTATTTGTTTAAATTAAAAATAAAAACTTTGTTCGTTAATTAGATCAATTAAAGGGGAATTAATTATTTTTACTAAACTTCTTCATCATTTCTTCCTTTTGAATGGCAATATACTGTCTGTAAAGACGTTGCTTGCAAAAATGATACAACTCAATTTCAAAGCCAAATTGTATTTTCA
This sequence comes from Pollenia griseotomentosa, assembly GCA_963931875.1. Taxonomy (NCBI): domain Eukaryota; kingdom Metazoa; phylum Arthropoda; class Insecta; order Diptera; family Polleniidae; genus Pollenia; species Pollenia griseotomentosa. Next base: position 23,651,224 of record OZ007562.1, read on the forward strand.
ATTTTGCCTCAACATCCGGATCCAATTCGGTCTTATGGGGTGTGGCATTTTTGTAGAATTTTTTACCACCACCGTCACCTTTAACAAATAATAAAAATAAAAAAGCAATTTCAGCTTTGTTTAAAGCAAATATCAAAAAACCTACTGTAAAAAATTGTCGTAGCACTTCGAAAGAAACGAGGTATATAATGTTCCAAAACTGTCAAAGTAATATTGGTATCCTCCCAGGAACCCACCACAGCATAATCCTGTTCTATATTATGTTTGGCAATTTGGGTAGCAATTTTGGAATTGAATTGTCTGTTTTTTTTAAGTTGTTTAGATAAAAAATTAAATATTTTAAAATATGTACTTTATTTTCTACATACTTGCACACGTTCTTATTGCCACAAAAATGTAAGGCAGCTCTACGCCAGTCTGAATTGTACTCAATATGAGATTCAAATATACACTCTTGACTTTTTGCTTCTCTAACACATTGACTAAAACTCATTTCAAAATATTCTTTAGACCCCGCACTGCGATTGTTTTTCTTCACATAGAACGCATGTACATCCGGTTTGCGTATAAAATAATAGGCCGACATAACTCTTTGGATCGGGTGTCTAATAAGGTTTATGTATATCGGTTTAGGTAAATCGTAATTTGTAAAATTTATCCAATTTGTATGTTCGGTATAAGACATGGGATATTCGACTTCGTCTAATTCATCGGCCATTGCCTGTTCTTCATCAGAGTGGTAAACCAGACGCACAAAGGAATTTGGTCGATTTTGATGAGCAACAAAATTATTAACTGTTGCCAGATCTTGCAGTAAAGCCATCATACTTTGAGAGCCCACCTTTTCTAACCGATTAAAGAAAATCCATTCTTTTTCCGCTTTGGCGGTATTATTAATATGGGAGGGCTGTAGGGTATAGAGCTTAGAAAAAAACCGTAGAAATAACATTTTTTAGATTTTAGTGGTAACATTTTTTTAGATAAGCAACCTAATTTTGCAAAGAGTTTGATTATAATGAAATGGAAATCATAAATTTAATAAGGTTTTTTAATTTAAAGCTTTCATAAGAGCAAGATTTCCAGCTTTTGATAATTATTTGAAAAGCTTACATAATAAAATTCCACTATAGCAAGGCTTCTTCATATTTACAGCTTTTTTTACAAAAATTATATTATAAGCATTATTCTTTCAAAAGCTTTTTAACATCAAAGAAAAAAATTTGTTTAATACATTTTTCAGGCCAAAGTTTTGTTAACTTTAGAAAAGTAGAGTTTAAAAAAACTTTGAAAAAAAGAATCAATTTAGCATGCTTTTGATTAAAAAACTTTATAAAGTAAGTCCATTAAATGAAAGCTTTCATAGTGCTTTTTGCCTTGAAAGATTATTTCTTTAAAATAAGTGAAAATGCTTCAATAAAATTATTTTACCAGGCCCAAGATGTTTTAAAAATTTAGAATAGTAGTACATATTTGCAAAGGAAACTTTACGTAATTTAGTTAAAAGAGCTTTTAAAAATTAAGCCCTCCAAAAGATAGCTTTTTTATTTGGTAAAGATTCTTAAGATAAAGCTTAAGATTGATTGAATCTAAAAAAGATCTCTTTAATTTTTATTAAAATGAAAAATAATATGAACTAGAAAAGGTTGGGTTAAAGTTAAAGATAAGTTACATATAAGTTTTTGCGAGCTTTTTAGAAAATTAATTTTTTTCCAAAAAAGCTCGTAAACTTAAAAGATCTGATGTAAAAAATTAACATCCTATAAGTGTTTTTTTTTTTTTTTGCAAAATTTTCGCTACATTAAAAGTTAAGGTTGAGAAAAGTTAATTTACCTCAAAAGTTTGGGAGAAAAAAGCGTAAAATTTTTATGGGGACAAGGAAATAAAATACATATTGAGTAAAATTGTTTGTCCTTATAATGTTTGTGAAAAATAAGTTTTCATAATTCGGCTACAAAATTAGCAAAATGCTAGATTTTATAAAAAAGTTCACGAACGGTCGTTGTTCTAAAATATTTTGGGACAAAGAAATTGGTTAACAATTTTATGAAACACAAAAAATTGTTTAATCACATGAATTAAATTTTTTTTTTTTTTTTTTGTATAGAAATTCAAAAAAAAAGTATTAAACAAATATTAAAAAGTAATTTTAAACAGTGTACCAGTGGCAGAAGATTGCACAAGTCTGCGCGGATAGCTCAAAATCCGTTAAAGGTATAAAAAAACGCAAACGCATGATCAAACTTGGCAACAGATAAAAGTTCGAAAACAACTCCAAAACGCTCCAAAACGGCTGAAGAAAAACAAAGCCACAAGATATCGGGTTATTCAACCAGAACTTTGTTTTCTAAAACAAAAAGTTTAGATGAAGATGATGAAAGTTTTTATTGTATTACGAAGAGAAAAGTTCGGCAATTATGAATGAAAAATTAAATCTGGTAAACGTCCACCACGAGCACGCTGACAGATGTCGATTCTTCCATCAAAGATTTTAATCACTTTTTGGCAAAATGGCGGGTCTATTTCGTTAATCACATCACGGATTTTGAGTTTTAAGGCTGCAATAGATTCGAATGGCTCCGTATAGACTCTGTCCTTAACATAGCCCCACAAAAAATAATCCAGTGGTGTTAAATCACACGATATGGCTGGCCACTTAACAGCTAATGCTCGTCACATTATGCGACCTGCTTCAACATTGCGGCTCACGGCTGTGATTTTTTCAGTTGAAAAACCCCGTCGAACACGCGTTGGTGTTGGCATATTTTGTATCGACCCTGTCGACTCAAATTTAATGACCAAATTCCAGGGACCGTAACGGTTATAAGTGATATCAAAAAAGTTATTTTTTAACAGTTATTTTAAGAATTAAAAAAAAAACTCAATCTTTAACAGTTATTTTTCAACGTAAAAATAAAAGGTCGAATAAACTCTTAAAAATGGAGTTTTATTTTGCCATCAAAAAATAAAACTCATTTAGGAGTTTTATTTTTTCTGTCTAAAATAAAACTCATTTTAGGAGTTTTATTTTTTCCGTCTGAAGTAAAACTCATTTAAGGAGTTTTATTTTTTCCGTCAAAAAATAAAACTCATTTCAGGAGTTTTATTTTTTCCGTCTCGTTTGAGTTTTATTTTTTCCGTCAGAAACAATTTTGCATATTAATACAATTTATTTTGCACTAAGTTCATTGCAAAAATCTGATTTTTTTCAATTAATTAATTTGTTTTTGACATTTAAAAATATTTTCAAGCAAATAAATTTTCAATTATCAAACACCAGCAGATTCGTCCGCTATATTTACGTTAATTTGGCAACTTTTGTTTCTATTTTGAATTTAGTTATGTTTTACTCATAGTGAAATAAGTACAAGGTATGTTAACTGCGGAGAGTTGTCATATACGCTTGTTGTAATATTATGGGTTTTAAAATTAAGAACAAATTTTATAATGACTATTCCTTGTATTTATTCTGCCATGGTTTTAATTATGATGCAGTAAGGGGGTGGGCTCACAAGGCCAGCTGTTTGCAGTGTTTTTCTTCGTGGTGTGTCGTTTGGTTTATGAAGGCAAAATGAGTTTTATTTACGACGAAAAAATTCTCGTAAAATGAGTTTTACTTTATACGGAAAAAATAAAAGTCCTCAAATGAGTTTTACTTTAGACGGATAAAATAAAACTCCACAGATATTTTTGGTGGAAAAAATAAAACTCCTAAAATGAGTTTTATTTTTGACGGAAAACATAAAACTCTTTTTTTTTAAGATCACTACAGATTCTGAAAGAGCTCGTCAGTTCGAATCTATTGGTATATGACACTATAAGTCTCCGTTGGCGCTAACATGAAGAGTTTTTATGTTAAAATTTTTCGGATAACTGTTATTTACGGTCCCTGCCAAATTCTTAATAGCGGTCTCAGAAAGACGATTGTGTTGTCCGAAAATATCACGAATTTTACGAAATGTAACTTTAACGGAACCACAATTTTCATAGTGGATTTTAATTATTTTAATGCGTTTTTCGAGCGAAATTGAATTCATTGTTACAATTGCCAATGCATCTACTACAAATACGAAAAAAAAACTAACAGGGGTGTGCTGGAAATCGCAAACGCAAAACGCAAGAATTTTAAAAGTCGTTTTTTAGTAAGATTTCTGTAATAAAAGAATTTTATGACAAATATTATACAAACATTTCTCTATTAAACAGAATTTTATGACAAAAATTATAAAAATTAGATTAAAAGTGTATTAAAAACAGCCTCCAAATTCTTGCGTTTTGCGTTTGCGATTTGCAGCACACCCCCCTAAATATCAAAACTATCATGGTGTTGCCACAATGAAAAAACAAAGTTCTTGTTGAAAAACCCGATAGAATATCGTTTGGCCGCACGTAGAATAAAATTTATGGTAAAGATGGATTGCGAAAAATATTATAATAATTTTGAAAAGGCTGCAAATACGGGAAACCTACGTTCTGTACATAGTGCAATAAAAGAACTGAACGGGAGTAAAACTGGCATTACTACAAAGCTTAAAGATGAAGACGGTAGTGATCTAACTACTTTTGATTTTTCTCTTCTGCCTACCATATAAATATCTTCACATATCCTACAAGTAACGCGACCCACTCAAAATGAAGTACTTGAGACCTTCAAAAACCTTAAGAATCAAAAATCCCCCTGTAACCACAACATGCCGGTCGCGCTTTGCAACAATATTTTAAAAATAAACGTTAAAAAAAACATGGTCACGAGCTAAGTTTACTTTTAGACACCCAAACTAGATGGTATTCAATCATACCAATGCTTGAGAGATTATTGCTATTAAAAGAATGTATTTAAAAAAAATTAAGAAGAATTGGCAGCCTTGCATTTATTGGATGCTATAAATTTTAAGTTTTTAACATTTTTTTAAAATTATTACTGTTTATTAAAATGACTGTTATAAAAAAGCTAAAATTGATGTTAAGCAAAAAAGTGATAACTTCAACGTTCTCCGTCAAGAATTATTCTTTACAAAAAAAAAAACTAATAACAAAACAACAAACATATTATTGCTTCACAAGGCAATACAAAGCCGTCTTCAACTGAAAGCGAAAGAATATTTTCAGTCGCTGGTGACTTTTGCACAAAATTAACATCTCATTTAAACAATTCAAACTCTAGTTTCACAAGATATCGAGATGTAACCATATATCTAGGAAAAAAATGCATATTTTTAACTGTAGTGTAATATGGAATCTTCTATACGGTTGCACAACCTTAGGTACAAAACAATATCAAATGGCTAGGATACAAAGGTTTATTAACCGATGCCTAAGACAAAAACACAACATTTTCTGGCCAAATTGGGTGACAAATGAGTAGTTGCTGTCAATGTCAAATATGGTTGCTGTGAAACGTAAATTAACGTGGATAGGCCACATACTCCGTAGACCCGAAATGTTATCGCAAAAACCGCCTTGGAATAAAATCCCCAAAGACACCGTAGACAAATAAATCCTGGAGTAAAATAAAATTCCTCGCCAATAACCGTTATGAAAGGAGAAGATTCGTTGGTGCCCTATATTTTACTACATGAACTTGGCAAAAGAAACTTCTCAGCTTACTAATATAAATGTTGGAAACATTTACTTTGCGTTTAAGTAATAAAACCTTTAAAATAAAGCCAAAATTCTTTTATTAGTTACCAAAATATATTTTGGGACAAAGAAAAACCATACGATATCTAAAGTATACAATTTTAGTTATGGCCATATTTAAAAATAAAGACTTTTTGCTGGAAAGTGTCCCAAAGTTATTTGGGGCAAAAATATTTTTTAAAATTCTTATTACGCACTAAATTTCTTTTATAAATGCTGTTTCCATTGATATTTTTTTTAAATTAAAAGTTTTGTTGCAAATATTAATCCTGCAGCTTCGTCTCAAAATTATTTGGGACAAAGATTTTTTTTAGCATATAAATAAAATTCTTAAAAGTTCTAACAGAACATTAAAGTGACATGTAAGTGTCTATAACTTTTGTCTAAAAATTTTTTGGGGGTAAAGAAATAATTAAAATTTTTTATAATACCTTAAAGTGTTTTTTCAAAAAAGATTTTCAAAATGTAAAATTGTATTATTGACTTTTGTTGGAGCTAAGTTTTTAAATGTTTTGTCCCAAAAATATTTGGAACAAAGAGAGTACACCAATACCCCGGTTTGCGTCGCTAATTGGGACCGGATAAACGGGACGCAAATCGAAACGACGCAAACCGAAGCACGATTTTCCATACATTTCTATTGATTTTTATTTAATTGGTTCCGAGATTCATAATTACCATTTGACTCAAGGACATTCTTTGCTTATTTTTATCTTCAATCCAAATGATAGGAAGTGGCTTTATTTTTTCATTAAAGAATTTTTAATTTTGGTAACTGTTTATGTTGTAACGATGTAGCGGTTTCATTTTTAATGTAGAAGGGGCTAATCCAAAAAGCCCAGTTTTTGTCCTAAATTTATTTGCTTTCTTTTTTGACTCATTCGGGCCTGTTCTGAAAATCACGTGATTTCAAATCACGAGCGTGATTTTTTGGTGTTCTGTAGGTCACACCGGATATGATAACACCAAAACACACAAAAACGGGACACTAAAATATTTGAAATCAACTGATTCGAGTAAAAGTGATTTGCAGAACAGGCCTGATTGTTGCAAAATATTTAGATTTAACTTCACTTCAGCAAATGTAATTTGAAACTACTACTACTTCACATACATATATAAATTAGACTTAACCGGGAAATTCCATTTTTCGATTTTAGTTTTGAACAAACATTTGTATATTAACGACTTTGAAGCCATTCGACGCAAACTGAAACAAAAACGACGCAACTTCGAAATCACAGAAATTTTAAAAAGACGCAACTTCGAAACGACGCAAACCGAAGCGACGCAAACCGGGATATTGGTGTATTAAAATTTCTTACCTGTTTAATATATTTAAATTAAGCAGGTAAGATAAAATTATATTTTCATTAAAAACAAAAATGTTTTACAAAAAAAAAAAAACTTTTATATATCTTTTGATATTAATTTTATAAAAATACTTTAAAATTACTAACAAATTTTGAACCAAAATTAAAAAATTATTTTATTTTCAAGGCTTTTTGGGACAAAAAAATCCTTAACTTACTTCCTAAACATTTTTTGGGACAAGCAAATATTTACTTTTACTTAAAATTAAATATTTGTAGTCTTCTCATGACTCAAAATCGCAATTTTTTCTTGTCCCAAAATTGTTTAAGTCTAAAAATGGTATAAAAAACTCCTGAAAATTTTTTTATTTGAAATTAAGCTTTTATTTGTGTTCAAAAAATAACTTGGGACCAACTTTTTCTCTAAAAAACTAGTATTCTCGTCTATTCCCCTTTTTGAAAAGTCAAGAAAGTGTGCAAGTACCGTTAGAAACTTTAAAATCAAAATTAAAAATATTTACTCAACAAACATACTTGCAAATATCCTCATTTCCACAAAAATGCAATGAAAATCTTCTCCAGTCACGATTATAAGAAGTTTGTGCATCAAATACACAAAAAGGTCTTACTTCACGTTTAACGCACTCGTTAAATGTCATGGTAAGATTTTCCTTTGACATGCTGGCAAGTTGTGGTTGTCCCTTTGCATAATGGTCATAAACTTTAGGCGATCTTAAATAACAATAGGCACTTAATACTTTTTGTATGGGATGTCTTATTAAATTCACATATATAGGCCGGGGTAAATCAAGTTTTGTGAAATTGATCCAATTTTTGTGTTCCACATACGATGAGGCTTCGGGTAGTGTTATTAATTCTTCGGCAAATTCATATTCATCTTGTGGAGTTTGTAGCATAGGGTTTTTTTGGTGAAATACATTACGATGTGCAATAAAATTATTGATTTTCGAAAGAGTATATAGCAAATTCGACATTGAAGTACTGCCCACTTTTTCAATGCGATTAAAAAATAGTATATCACGTTCGGCCAAACGAGTGTTGTTTAAATGTTGCGAGTTTAATTTTGCCAACTAATAGAGAGATAAGCAAAATACAGGGAGGAGTGCAAAAACAAATTTAAATTATAAACTTAAAAATATTGTCGGTTTTTTTCCATTTAGGTTTTATGAAGAAAATAATGTGAAATCAAAATAAAGTTTAAAGTAGGTTATATATAAAGCTTTTATGTTTAAGTGGGACGTTATTTAAATGCTTATTTAAATTACAATGAAAGCTCCGAAAACAATTATTTAGTGCATGTTGGTTAACGAATATTAAAAACGTTTTCGGCATTTTTTGTTAAAATTATGAATACGAAGTTTTGAATATTCTGAGTTATGATGGTTTTTTTTAGTGAATAGTTGTCAATGTTTTCAGGCTTAAAAAGGAAGAAATCAAAATTAATTTGAAATTAAAAGCTCTTAGAAATAAAACCTAAAGCATTTAAAATTAACCACAACATTAATTTCTATTCAAAAAAAAAAAAAAAAAAAAAAAAAAAATAAACTTTTTATATTTAAATAAATAGACTTTTATTCGACCTTTACAAAATTTATTATTATTATTTAATTAAGCTTGAGGTCTTTTTTTATATAAAAAATATATTAAATTTATTAAACCAATATTTCGGCACTCCGTTGTGTGCCTTCTTCAGGGTTTTTCTTGAATTTTTGACAACAATTTTTAACAAATTAAATAAATATAACAATAAATCAAAAAATAATTTTCAATTAAATACAAAAAAAGGTTTTCCAATTCAAAATCTAATCCATTACATTATAAATAAACTTTTAACTTCCGTTTTTATTTTTATAAACTAAATGCCTATAATTTTGTGCTAAACTTTCAGTATCTGACTTAAAATTAATTCTGAAGAAGGCACACAACGGAGTGCGGAAATATTGGTTTAATAAATTTAATATATTTTTTATATAAAAAAAAGACCTCAAGCTTAATTAAATAATAATAATAAATTTTTATATTTAATTTATTTTGTAATAGCTTTTTAATTCAACTTGAATTTAAAAGCTTTAAAGTACTCAAAATATTTCTAATTTAGAAAAAAGACAGAGATTTTAAGTTTATCGGCTTAGATAAATAACATTTTTCCATAATATTTTCATAGAATTTTAAGTTGAAATTCAAAAATCAAGTTTTAAAAAAGCGTTAACGTTTGATCGCTAATTTTTGAAATAAATAAATTTAATGTTTAATGTTTCTTGCTTTAATACAATGTTCACACTTGGGTTTTTAAACGCGCTTAAGCACCTCGAACGTGATTAAGAATCGATACATAGAGTCCATTATTTACAAAAGCTACAAGAGAAACCTCTTTCTCCCTTTAACTAACTGAAATAAAACTTTCAAAAAGCTTTCTGTTAAAATATTTCATTATAAAAATTTAAATTCTATCTTTAAGATTTACAAAGTATTAAAAGATTTTCGCTTGATATTGAAAAGACTTATTTTTTTTTGAAGAGTGTTGTTAAAACTCTTTAAGCATAAATAAAAATATTTACATAATAAATAAAAAAAGCTTTTAAAAATAGCTTGTCAAATAAATAAAATATTTTATTTTTTAGAACTTGAAAATAAACCCTGCAACATTTCAAGGCAATTTGAAGTTTTTCACACCAGTATCCCATTACAACGAATCTTTTTACAAAAAAAAAAAAAAAAAAAAAAAAAAAAAAAAAAAAAAAAAAATAATTAAAAAAAAATATAAAAAGAATTTTAGAAATTTTAAAGGACTTTATTTAAAATTTTGTCATGTCACTTGTACAATATATGTACATGTTCAAAAGCTTTACAACAATAAAGCATTTTTATTTATTAAACATTTTGTAATGCAAAATACTGTTTGTACAATCTTTGCTTGCAAAAATAATAAAATTCATATTCTCTGGAAAAATTTTGTTTAACGATATTTTTTATTTTATCACTAACAGGAGGTTTCCAGGTATTATCATTACGTTTTTCCCTAGACAAACCATGATTTTCATCTGAAAATCAAAAACTTTAATAAAAATGTGGTTAAATTTAAATGTGAAAAAAAAGTTTACCATAATACAACTGTGTTACCCCCTTAAAGTACTTAGGTATGTACTCGTCCAAAACCCTTAAGGTAACATTAACATCTTCCCACAAACCTACTACGGCAAAATCATGTTCAACATTTTCTTTGGCTTGCTGTAAAGCTCCGTAGGAATTAAAAGGTCTAGGAGTAAAAAAAAAGACCATAAATAGACTCTCTTAAATTTACTTAAAGCACTACCTACTCGCACACGGCATCATGACCACAGAAATACAAAGTTTGCCTTATATGGTTGGCCACAGTTTGTTCGAAACTTCCACCCTCCACATACACACATTCCGGATCTTTTTTCATAACACATTGCTCGTAATTTTTCTTATAGAATTTTACAGAGCGAAACTTCTTATCCAATCTATACATTTGTACCGCACTCCAGGGTGTCCGACGATAATAGAACCAACTTATAACACGTTCCACTGGATCGCGTACCATATTTATATAGATTGGTTGTGGTAGATCGAATTTACGAAAATTTATATAATTGAAATGCATGGAATAGGCATATGGGGAACCCATGTTATGGATCTTTTCAGCTAATTCTCCTTGCTCGTTAAAGTCCAATTGATAAGAAATAAGTTCGGAAAAAGGTGCACGACCGACACCGAAATTATTTCGTTCACCTAGACGACGCATCAGTTCAATCAATTGTTCGCTGCCCACCTTAGGGACTCGATTGAAGAGCAAAAAATTATGGGCAGCAAACTGAGTATTATTAAGCAGTTTGGGGTTGAGAATATCGATCTGTTTGGGGAAAGAGAGAAAGAAATTTGCTAATATTTTAAAAGAGTCACATTTTTGGATGAACATATACATACGGGCATGTTAGACTTTATGATAGAAGACAAGGAAAACGAAATTTTTAATTGAAAATTTTTAAAACAGTTTTTGTCCATGGGTGTTAACTACATTGGAGTATACTAATTTATCTAATAACAAACAAATATAATTTTATCTCCTATAACTTTTCCGAACCTAACACTAGATATAAAATCATAAATTGTCTTTGTGGATAGACTGTCTAAAATTTGTCTTAAAACTTTAAAATCGAATCAGAAAAAATATAGATTTCAAATTGGAACTATTAAGAAACGCGATCGAAATATTTAAAAATATTGATTTTCTAGTTCTTACTGTTGAGAAAAATTTTTTATAAGTAATTGAATATAGAGATAATACGACGTTAAATTTCGACACCTTTTTAGTCTCCTTTGAAAGAAATAATAATTTGCACAGTCATCAAAATAGGTATTTTTTTGTGAGATGATTTTATCGTTTGAGAAAAATTTATTTCCACCAAGCAATTTTTTCATGCTTGGAAAAAATAAATCGACCCAATAAGTTGGCATAATCAGCTCAATTTTTTAAACCTCACCATCTGCAATCTGCATATCAAGTTTAGCAAAAAAAAGTACCAAAGTATAATTTTTTCCCTCTTAAGAGTAGTTTAAATTTAAATCTGGCCCAATTGCTATCCGTTTCCCAAATTTCATTTAAACCCATTAAGCGGGTTTCGCGCGATTGAGCCACAAACATCCAAACATACGAACTTTCTCATATATAATATTTGTTAGTAGGATATCCGTTACCTACTGTGACGATTTTGCTGTTCAAAATGATGTCAGAAATCGTGAATGTCAACATTGTTTTGTATGCCAATTTAACATTATTATATTACAAATGTAAACAAGCTGACTATTTAAGATACATAATATTGTTTACAAATTTCATAAATCATCGATTTTTAAACTCTTTTATTTAATTTGTAGGTATTTATTTGAATAAATTCAAAAAAAATATTTCAATTAAAAAAATCCTTAACCTTAACTTAATTATAAGCATCATTATCATCAGTATTATCATCATCATCATCATCATGATCGGGTATTAGCATGTATTCATCATTATCAACATTTTCTCCATCGTTAATGGCGGCATATTGCAAATATAAGCGCTGCTTGCAAAATTCATAAAATTCTATTTCATGTGTGAGATTTTTACGTAAAATTTCTTTCGTTAATTCACTAACGGGACGAGTAGAGTTATTTTTATTAATTTTAGTCAAATGATCTTTGCTTACTGGAAGGAGGAGACAAGAGAGAATGGTGGAGAAAATATAGGTTTAAAGTTCAATAAAACTAAAGAAATTCACATCCAGAGAAAATATGTATATTTTTTGGGAAAATTGTTTTTTAAAAAAAGAAATCATGAACAATTTTTTTTAAAGCAAAAACAAAGAAAAATCTCAACGAATTATTTTCTTAATTAAAAATTTTCAATCTTCAATGATTTTCTATATAAAAACAAGTAAAAGGGCCATACTCGGTTGTGCCGAATCTTACATAATAGAGAAATATTTCGTTAGCTAAAATACAAAAAGGCGTAACTAACAAAAATATAATTTTACAGGAGAAGCAAAAAACTTTGTAAAGTGAAAACCATAAACATGTCAGAAAATATGCATTGGAAAGTCGCCGATGGAATTATTCAAACAATTTTCAAAGAAAACCATTTTATTATAATTTGTTAGAAAAAGTGTGTAATTACGTCGTTTTGCATTTATCAAATAAAGATACTTGTAGTTACGTCAAGACATGTAGCTAAACCGCATTGATAATAATCAATCAAAAAACTCGATTATAATTTTTTGTTAGTTACGCCTTTTTACATTTTAGCTAACGATTTGTGTAATATTTGTCATAAAATTCTGTTTCGATATCCAGAAAAGGGGTGCATATGGTTTTTGTAAAAAGTAAGATTGAATGTTATAAAATTATTTGTTAATAAGATAAAAAGGGAATTTTTTTGTTTATAAAATATACACAATCGCTTAAGCTGCATGTACACGCCATGTTTTTTACATCTGACTTATCAAATTTTCCACAGCAAAATACATACATGTCGTGTGTTACCTTTTGGAACCTTGCTTCTGTAAAAGTCAGATGCAAAGTCATCTGACAAAATTTCAATTAGAGCATGGTCTATTTTCTGACATCAGCTGTGTCAGAAATCTATGCCGGGAAGAAACTAGCAGCGGCGGTAATCTATTGACGGAATCGTTAGCCAGCTGCAGGTAATATTTTACAATACCAATATATGTGTGATCATTTCACCATTGAATAGAAATTATGTACATATATTTACAAAAAACTTTTCATTATAATATCCTAAATTGGTATCTTCAAATTTAGGGGAAACAATTTTAAAATGCTTGAACTCTTTTACGGCGCAAAAAAAAAGTATGTGGCGGCAGCTAGCTTTTTTGAAACCGAGAATTACTTTGGTTTCTGCAATAACTATGCGAAAAAAAAAACAGAGACAATGTCAGAAGCAAATAAGATGTACGTTTGTGACCGAATATTATAAACCTTTTGAAAATAGCAATTTCGACAGACATGCACAATTACATGTTACTTAAAAGTTGATAAGTCAGATGCAAAAAACTTTTTTTTGTATTGCAAATTTATAGAGGTCCCACTTATTCACTTAGTTTGTTTTAAAATTTAAATAAGTTTTTTTTTCAAGTATTTCAAGTAAAAAAATATTAATAAATAAATAAACAATAAACAGATGAGATGACTCGAATATCTCACCTGTATGATTTCGCCTTGGTAATTATCGTGCTATTTCGTCTACCTTTACCTAGGGTTTACACTTGCAAGTGCAAGTTCGAAAAACTCAATACACTCACACTTTTTCACTAATTCCATCAAATTTTTCGTACTTGCAGCTCAACTTGCAAGAGAATTTGCTTGCAAGTAAATTTTTGACACTTCCTGCAAGTAAAATGACAAATGAAGAAACAGTGTTGCCGTGGATGACTTTTGTATAAATCTACTAGTACTAAGTAAAATAAATTTATGTTTATAGCGGATTTTCTGTGTATTTATAAAAAATAACAAATAAAAAAGAGCTCAACTATACAACAACGCATCTTTAATCATGAATTTTAAGCATTTTGAAAAAAAATTGTTAATCAAAATATTTTCTCAGTTGTAATATCGCCACTACGGCAATACTGTAGTCACATATTTTATAAAATAAACATAATTTTTTCATCAAGATGGACCGAAAATTAAATAAAAAAGAAATTATTAAATTTATTTTGTTATAACATGGTAATGTTTTCAACATGATAATGTTTTTTAACCGAAAAACAAACCTTTTTTAATAAGATGTTTTCGCTTCGAGAACATTTGAAAAATGAACTTACAACTGACCGTGTAAACACTCAAGCTACTTGCAAGACTTTCGGCTTTTTCTTCAACATTTTCGTTGATAATACGTATACACTACTTGCAAGTAATTACTTGCATGTGTAAAGGCAGGGTTAGGTAATGAAACGGTTCTTTTTCATATGCCTTTAATGTTAATTTAAAAATTGTCTTGCTTCTACTGAAATTTTTAAAATTTTGAGTTAATAAAGTATTGTTGAACCAGTGCGATAAACACCCCTGTCACCTGTACTGATTGGTAAAAATACTTCGAAATCAAAACTCCTAACAATTCCCTCAAAAAAAAAAAAAATATATTCCTGGATGTGAATATTTGTACAAAAAAAATAAAAAGTTCTTACAATGAAAAGCGGTTTTGGCATTTTTAAAGAAACGCGGTATATAATGCTCCAAAACGGATAGAGTAATATTAGTGTCCTCCCATGTTCCCACGACAGCATATTCTTCCTCTACGGTTCGTTTGGCTTTTTGCATCGCAGCTTCAGAGTTGAAAGGCCTAAATTTTGAAATTGTTAAAGCTCTCCTCTGAAAAAACCTTCACTTAGACAAATCTTACATACACAACGGACGATTTTGACCACAAAAGAACAGCGTCTGGCGTCTATGATCTCCTGCAAGAGTATCTATTTCCATTTGATTAAATTGACAATGAATGTCCTGTTTCTGTACACACGTATCCAAATCCATGTTCATAAACTCATCGGATGGCCTTTTGAGGGCATTATCACCTAATTTCGCTAACAAATCCCTGTAATACCACTCAGCACGGACATAATAATGCCAGGAGATAATACGTTCTAGGGGATCACGTACCAAATTAATGTAAATTGGTTTGGGCATATGGAAGCGGGTAAAGTTGACATAGGCCAAATGCTGGGAATAGATATGGGGTCTTGGTTTTCTATAAATCTCCTCTATAAGCTGTTTTTGTTGGGCCTGCGGCAGCAAAATAGTTTCATGGGATTTGCTAGTATCCCGGGAATGTATGAAATTATTGACTTGACCTAATTGTATCATTAATTGCATCATTGATTGAGAACCAACTTTCGGTACACGATTAAAGATGACAACATCCACTTGAGCTTTTTTGGTGTTGTTCAAAGCATCGGCTGCAGTATTAAAATAGTCCTCATATTCATCTTTATAGTTATCCTCTTTACTCTCCTGATCATGATCATTCCGTTTCTTTTCATACTTGTTCTGATGTTTTGAATCATGATTTTTATAATCCAATTGCTGCTCAATTTTTCCCGTTGAGGGCGTATTGGCAATAGATATCTGTTTATTTTCATCCCATCGTTGTATATGTTTTCGTTTATGTGTTGAAAGGTGTTGCTCTATTTTACTTTTATATTCTTTGTGTTGTTTATCCTGATTTGTATCTTCCGATTTCTGTATATGTTGTCGTCTGTATCTTGAAAGACTCTGTTGAAAATTTAAGCAGAGTTTAGTTTATGTGGTACTAGTTTTTTTTTTTTTAAATAGAGTTCGGTAGAACCGCTAAGCCATGAAACAGCCATGCTAACTTCACTACCCCTCGATTTGGCAATAATTCATAATGATTAAAATAAAGCTGATGATGATGATGCTCAGACAACCGGAAATTTTAAATTAGTAAGCAATTTAGAACCGCATTTTTTTAGTTTTACGCAAAAGCTTTACCAAGAAATTCCCTTTAATGGTACCTCTTTTGTGTTTATTTTAGAAAATTTTTAACTAAAATCTCTTTAAAAGGCTTATAATAAATAATTGTTTCAATATTATTTTTTTTTTAGCATATTTCATATTTAAGGTTTTAAAAGTTTTCTGTATAACATAAATATAAAAAAATATTTTTTCTCTAATACCGTGTTCAGATATGCACCTTAATTGAGTTTTACGCAATAAATGACATTATTGAGCTCAATTATCCATATAAAATTGCAATTTAGTTATTGCTCAATTAATACTAAATTGTTATAAATATTGAGTAAAATTAAAATGCGACCCTGTCACAAGTGTGTTTATTGAGCATAACACAGCTTACTAAACAGGGTTTTGACATTTGGCAACTGAAATTACAACAAAACAAATGCCCATCAATTAGGTCGTTGCAAAAGCCAGATGTTTATTCCTTAAAGATGTCAAAACTTGTTTACATTTTGCTTATACATGTACATTTTTGTTTACGTTGAATGTTGTATGTAGTAGTAATATAAATTGAGTTAGCTAAATTGTGTATATGTGAACAGAAAGATAATTATGTCAATAAACCGAATATTGACTCAATAAAAAAGGTATATCTGAACACGGTATAAGAATGGATTTTTAACATCGAGTTTAGTCTTAGCGGCAAACTATAATTAATTAATCTGAGAATAAATTTAATTGAGTACTAATTGTGTTTGGCGTTTTTAAGAGGTAGTTTAAACCTCGCAGCATTGCCATACTAAATTACAACAAATGGCAGCAACATATTTAAAAATGGCAACTTTTTATCAATCCACTAAGCATTTTATACAGAAGAAGAAGAATTTTCACCCTTTTAATTCTTATAAAAAGAAAATTAATACTTATAATTATTTTATTTAGGTTTTCATATGTTTCACAATCACTTAAGTCTTCATCTTTACTAAAATAATCAATTTTTCTATTTTCTAAAAAAAATTTTAGCAGCTGCTTTTGTTAAACATGTGAATGTGTTGACCAGTGTTAGGCAAAATACATGGTTTGCGGTATTTAAAACACAAAATACTTGCTGGTCATGTATTTAAAATACAAAATACTTTCAGGTTATGTATTTAAAATACAAAATACTTCCATTTATTGTATGTATTTAAAATACAAAATACTTCCACGTCTTGTACATGTATGTATTTAAAATACGAAATACACCATCTTTATTGAAACAAAAAAATACATTAGATAAAACTAATTAACAAAACAATTGTTTCCTTTCATAAATATTAGATTTTTGAATGTAGCATCAGACAAACAGTTTCTTTTTGGAGAATAAATAAAACCTGCTGAAGAAAATAATCTTTCTACAGGTCCTGATGAGCACAAACTTGTATTAAATTCTATGAATACTCTTTTTATATTGTCAAGAGTGATAATGTCTTTTCTCTTGTCACTGACGAAACTGACAAATTCCAACTCCAAATTTGATTTCCTAGATTCTATCTACGAAAAAAAAAAAAAAAACAAAATTATCGTCTTCTTTACTGGTGCTTCTACTTCTGATATTTCCAGGTGTCATTTTAAGTTTTTTGTAATTTTCCTATAGAGTATAAATTGCAAGATTTTGGATTCTTTGTCTTTATTTAAAATACAAAATACTTAGACATCTGTATGTATTTAAAATACAAAATACTTCTTTTTATTGTATGTATTTAAAATTCAAAATACTTGCTGGACATGTATTTAAAATACAAAATACTTGCACGTCATGTATTTAAAACACAAATACAAAATACGTATTTGTATATTAAATACGTATTTCAAATACATGTATTTCAAATACTGCCCAGCCCTGGTGTTGACATTTAATGATTAAGTTTAAACTACCAACATTGGCCGCTTAAACTGGCAAATAAAATAAATTAATCCTCATCTAAAAACTAAAAACACAGATTAAAAATGACTAAATCTCTAATCTCCATGTTAAAAACCCACCCTAAAAAATCCACAATAAAGCCCGATAACTGGAGTTTTTCCTGCATTTTTTTTGGTTGCCGGGACTGCGGGAAATAAAAATCGAATTCCCGGGATTCCCACCCAAAATTTTTTATTTACTTTTTTTTCTAATGAAATTTATATTTTTCTTACTAGCTAGTGTGCCTAAAATAACTAAATTTAGTATCTTTTATATAACAAATATGAAAACATTCAAGATTAAAGTTATTTTAAGACAATTAGAAGGTTATTTTTGATGTCAATAAGACCATTTAAATCAATATACGTATAATTTTGATCATATCATTATGCGGATATGATCAAAATTTGCATAATTAGGCTGAACGTATTGAAGTCTTAGGGGCATATAATTTCTGGAAGGACGAATAGGAAAGGAAAACTCAACATTACGAAGTAGGAATTTTGTAATAAGTTCTCCGCTTAATAAATTCAGCATGAAGGAGAAATACCCTTAATCAGCTGTTGTGTATGAAGGTATGCTGAGTTTGTCATTCCATGTGAATCTTTTTAATATTAATTTAAGATCAGATAAAGTATATATCTTTGACTGTAGTTTTTCGTAATGTTAAATTGAAAAATTATTTATTTGGTGTTTATCATAGACTTTTTTCCTAAAGAGCAAATAATAATGATTAGAAGCAGTTGTGGTAGTTATTGATACTAAACGAAAGAAAACAAAACTAAATAAAGATATTTAAAAGCTCAATTTTAATTAAGACCTTTTTGCTTAACGGCAAGGATATATTCTGGGGCCTTCAGAAATATCAAATTCGAAAATTTGTTTTTGTTTTTAATGTAATTTTCTATGCGAACGTTAACGTTCAAAAACGATGAACAAGCTGTAAGTCGATTTAGCCATTTGGTTAGTTTCATGTACTCCTAGGCAGTTTGGGATTGAATTCCAGCATAATCAGTTTAGTAGGAAAATAATTATGCACGTAAATGTGGATTAACCTTCCTAAAAAGGATCAGAAAAACTAAGATAAATTGGTGACGTAGTCCACTGATTGTCATCCAATTTCAAAAAATTTGACAGATCACTATGTTTGTCGGTTTGTTTTGTTAAAAATGTATTAGAAATAGAATTTTTATACATATTTTAAAGACGCTTGCCGCTCTTGTTTAGGTAGCTTCGTTTACTTCAAAAGAGCTTTTTATTCTCCAAAATATTTTTTTTGTAAAATATCTGACGTTTCAAGTAAAGGAGCTAAAAGAGCTTTTTTAATAATATGTTATTAGTTATATAAAATTTTAAAATTAGCTTTTTTAAAAGCGGTGCGTGTGAGGAGATTTTGACTTAAGATTACGCAATACGAAGTTTAACAGCCAGTCCATAGATTTTGAACGTTAACGTTCGCATAAAAAATTATATTAAAAACAAAAACAAAATTCAAAATTTTTTTTTGTTTTAAATGTAATTTTCTATGCGAACGTTGACGTTCGAAATCGTTAAACAGGCAGTAAAATTTTATTCTTTTGAAGAGTTTTTAAAAATATTCTTTTTTTTAATGTTCTTATTTTAAGAAGCACTTTTTGATATTAGAACTTTTTTTGTAAAAAATCTTTTTTAGTACAGCTTTTTCCTAAAAATTTGTTTATGTAAATTTCAACAAAAATAAAGCTTTTAAAAGTACAAACTAAAGTATAATGTATCAACAAAGTGTTTTAAGTTTGATGCTATAAGGGCCTTTTTGTAAGAAACATTTTTATTACAAAGATATCTTTTTTGAAAAGATCTTAAAAACAGAATTTCAGTAAAAAAGATTTACAAAACTAGCATTCGTCATTATAATTCCCTAGATTTTGAGATTCAAAATTGTTCTTGCATATCAGGCTTCTTTATACTATTTGTTATATTAAAATAGCTTTTACATTTATGTCGGTGATTTCTTAAATCGATTTAAGGCTTAAACAAGAACTTTTAAGCTTTTAAACTAATTACCTGAGAACTGATTGTTTAACAATTTTTTATTAACACGCTCAATTTACTAATAATAAAAGCTTACTAGGTACACAGAAAAAAATTGCGCCAATTTTTTTTTTTCAATTAAACCATTAATCAGAAATGAAATCAGTTTTAACTAACAATTTAACTGCAATAACACGGTCCAATTGGTTGGTCTGCTTGAAACGCCTGCTGATTTTATGCAGGGTTGTGTTTTTCTCGTGCATTTGTTTTTGACATTTCTACCATTTTTTTACACAAACAATTGCTTTTGTTATTTTCATCTTTATAATTTTTTACACAAACGAAATGCGTGTTGTTTTTTCTATTGTTCGATTGTTGTAGTCGCGCGCAGATCTACTAATTCAAATCCTAATAATATATTCCTGGCACAACTTAATACTACGTATACAATTTGAGCTTTAGAAAGCTTTGACCTTTACACGTTCTATTCGATTTAAAAAAGAAAAACTAAGTACACTACATTATTTTTTTTATAAAAATGTATATTTCGATTAGCAGTATTTTCTATTATTCTAATTAATATAATTATATTTTACTTCAATTCTTAAAATAACCTTAAACGTTTTAAATTTTTACGATTATGCGAATTTAACAAATAAATAGCCAAATATTGTTTGTACAAACGTTGTTTGCAAAACTGATAGAATTCAATTTCATTCGTTAAATTTTTACTCAAAATCTGGCGAGCTTCCATTGAAACGGGAGGTCTAAAGGAGTTGCGATTGGTTTTATATAAACTATTTTCAGCTTCTAAAAAAAATTTCGATAAATAAAAAAAAAAATTGAAATAAAACAAAAAAAAAAAAATACTAAAAGTTTCAGAAAAGAAGAATTTCTTACTATAATATTCATCTGCAGCACCTCTAAAGAACCGCGGTATATAATGCTCTAAAACTGTTAAGGTAACATTAGTTTCCTCCCAAGAGCCCACTACAGCATATTCGGTTTCAACATGTTTTTTGGCTCTTTGCATGGCTTCGAAGGAATCAAACGGCCTGATTGGTTAAGCAAAAGTTTGTTTAGCAAATCATTTTTCCTTATAACCTTTTAAATTACTCACGTGCAAGTCTCGGCGTCCTGACCACAGAAAAACAACACTTGACTTCTATGATCCCCCAGATTACGCGTATCATTTGGCAAATACGTACATTCCTGATCTTGCTTTAACACACATTCGGAAAAATCTTTTTTCAGAAAATCTATGCTGGGCAATTTATATTGTTGAGGAAACGTTGTTTTACGTTCGGCTATATACCAGGGACTACGAATATAATAAAACCAGGATATAATCCGTTCCACGGGGTCTCTTACCATATTGATGTAAATCGGCTTAAGATATTCCATTGAGGCGAAATCAATATAAGCCACATGTTTTGTATATGAAGATGGTTCTTCTTCCTGTATAATCTCTTGCACAAGGTGCTCTTTAAAATTTTGTGTCAACATTATGGTCTCAACATTCCTGGGTTTATCGCGGGTCGCTTTAAAGCCATTGCTTTTGCTTAGTAACAGCAAAAGCACCATTAAAGTTTGACTGCCAACTTTGGGTACCCGATTAAAGAATAAAATGTCTTTTTCCGCATTGGTGGTATTATTTAGATTGTCTGGATTCAAATTATGCAACTAACAAAGAACTTTTTGTTATTATATTAAATAACAATAAACAGATAATTTTGTACAGCTTTTAAAACACACATCTTTAAGCCAAAATTTAAGTTAAATTTTTATAAAAACCCTATTTTGTTAATGTAGAAAATAAAATTAACGAAGCCTTTTTGAATACCCTGAATTAAAACACAACAAATATGAAACCCTTTAATACTACACCACATATTAATCTTATTAACTTAGTCCCTTCAAAAACTTACCTGCAGCTTTTAAGTTTTAGTAAGTATAAAAGCCTTTTATTATATTTTACGTTTTAAGATCCCTTTAATTTTTTTCTAACTGAATAAAAGCTTTTTCTTGTTTTCTTAACAAAAGATTAAAATTGAACTACAATTTAATACAAAAAAAGCTTAAAAGCTTTTCCTAAAATATGTATTTGTTTAATTATTTTTAAATTCAATCAAAGAAACCTAAAAGTGATACATATTTTTTTTAATAAAACCTGCAAAGCTTTTAACAAAACTGCATTTTAAATACTTCATTTTCTAACAAAAAACTTAAAAGTTAGATAAAAATAGGTCAATAAAATCTTTAAAAAATGCTTATCTAAAGGTATTTATCTTAATTATCGTAAACTTTTAGAGAATCTTTAAACATCAGTAAAACACGTTGGAAGCTTTTGGAATTTAAGAGACTCATTAATTTAAATGTTTCATTAAAACTTTGTAAAATTTAATTCAAATTTTTATATTAAAAGATTTTTTTAAGCAAAAATTACTGCTCATAAGAGATTCTAAGCAGCCAATAAAACTAACAATATTTTAGAAAACCTGAAAAGCTTAAATGCGTTTGTGGCTTTATATCAGGTTTACAAAAATTACAAAGACACATTTAAGGCTTACAAAACCTTTCAGAAGTCCACAATATTTTAAAAAAATAAAAAAAAGCTTCGTAAAAGCTTAAGTTCATTATACAAGTTTATCAATGATTTAAACGGTTTGTAAGAGTTTTTTAAAATGTTGATGCTTTATAAAAGATTTTTTTTTCATAAAGCGTTAAAGTGTTAAAAAAAACAAAAAAGTTTAATAAAACAGTTTAAAAAGCTTAAAATAATAAAAAAAAAAACATAAAGACTTACAAGTCTTTAAACATTTTTAAAGAAACATTAATACTTCATAAAAGAAATATAAAAACGTTAATTTAACACACGCTTTATACAAATTTTAAAGCTTAAATACTGCAAAGAACTTTAAAAAAATTCTAAAAAAAGCTTAACATAAACACAAAATCTTAAATGCTTAATTAAATCATGATAAACTTTTTTAAGAAAGCTTTTTAAAATCTTTCAGCTTTATACAAGCTTAAATAGTGTTAAGGCTTAGGAGCTTTTATGTAGACAATTGAAAATAACGTTGTCATTTTAAAACTCAAAATATTTAAAAAGGGTTTTAAAAATTGTCAAGCTATATATAAACTAAAATGCTTTCTATAATCAAAATAAAAGTTTAAATTCATTACGAACGCTTTATGAAAACTTGCAAGCTTTGCAGAAGCTAACATAACATTTTTTAAAGCTTAAGAACTTTAGAAAGGCTAATGATGTTTAAATAAATGTTTTAAAATTTAGTATATAACATAGTGGAAGGACATGCCTTAAAGGTGGAGAGCCTTCAAATTTTTTTAGATCTTTTGGGAACACAAATAAACAATTTTAACGTAAAAGCTAATATCGAAATATTTACCCTTAATGTTTTAAAATTTGTAACGTTCAAAATATGTTTTATGATTTATAATCTTTTTCTTTAATGGTTTTAAATATGTTTAGTTTTTTTCTACTTCATAACCGCTTAAGCCAATTATAATTAAAAAACGTCTTAATCCCCTACCGTTTAAAAGCTTTAAAAATATGTTTGGGTACCCAATAAAAAATGGAGCTTCCAACGAAGCAGGTTTGTAAGGGAGAAACATAAAAGTTTCGCTTACCATTGCGCTTACGGAAGACATGAATTTTATATGGCGAGTTCCCACTTTGAAGCGATACATTTTAGATAAATAAAGTGCATTATTCAGCGCATGTAAAAATTGTTGGATATAACGATCAGCTTTATACACTCAATGTTTTGATACAGGTATTTTTTGTAATCTCCCTTACAAACCTGCTTCGTTGTAAGGGAATGCCGCGGCACCTGAAATGTTTTATGTTTTTATAAAAGTTGTTGAGAGTTCTTTCACTTACTTTACTGCATTTCTGTTTGTCTTATTGCGTAGCGCATAATTGTGCGCTTATTTTTTTAAATGTACCATTAGTGCTTCGCAAAATGATAAAATTGTTTATTGGGTAACAATTTACAGTTCATTTACAATTTTCAAACTTAAATCAAAATAGATTTTGTAAAAAATTTCGTGTTTTACTTTTATCTTAACCGTCATTGACAATGTTATTTGATTTAAGCTTAAAAGCTTGCAATACTAAGATGCTTAAAAGTTTTTAAAAGAGCTTGCAACAAATAGTTAACATTATATTACAAATTATGAAAGTACTGAAAAACTTTACTTATACGAAAAAGGTTTCATTTAATTTTAAAAGCTTTTGAAAGTTTCTTTTATACCCTTCATCACAGGTGGAAAGTAATTTCTACCCTATAAGATTTTATGTATACTCTGGGTGCTTATGAAGAGCGAAGTTGATTTAACGATGTGCGTATATCTGTTGAAACAGGTTTTCCCAATAATTACACTATGCTAGTTGAAAAAACAGAAAAGCCGGGCAGGGCACATGGCGTTTTAACATTATTCGGGTACGCTGAATCCAGTTTTTCGCTGTTTTTCTTAGATTGGCTCTGGTTTTCGAGATATACCGTTATTTCGAAAATGGAAGAGGTTGCACAACATATATTCGCATAACTCAAAAACGGTTTAGTTTATTGTACCCGAATTAGGTTAAAACGTCAGGTGCCCAGCTTGTCTCAAAAAAAGTGTTAATTTCTTGCACAGTGTTATCGGTCCGCAAATGGCTGATGTATAAGCAAAAAACAACGACTTCCTCTAAGTTTGGCCC
Source organism: Pollenia griseotomentosa (assembly GCA_963931875.1). Classification (NCBI taxonomy): domain Eukaryota; kingdom Metazoa; phylum Arthropoda; class Insecta; order Diptera; family Polleniidae; genus Pollenia; species Pollenia griseotomentosa. Next base: position 23,675,870 of record OZ007562.1, read on the forward strand.
TAAATACCATATTGTTGTTTTTTTCTGTATATCTGGAGAGCCGCAACAGCCAAAAATACCAAGTAACGTACTATCTTGGTTCCCAATACACAGCATCCGACAAAATGTGGTTGAGATTGTGAAGTTGGGACATTATAGATTTCTGTATATCTGGAGAACGATAAGAGCCAATGTTTCCAAATGAGTTACAAGCATCTTGTTTTAAAATGGACAATATCCTCCATAATGTGGGCGGGAATGGGGAAGTGAGCGTCGCACAAAATAGATATATTTTTATCTGAAGAACGGTATGGTATTTATATAACTTTCTGTTCTTATTGCACCATTGTGAAGAGTTATCTTACTTGATAATCTTCACAACGTTGTAAAAGATTTATTATATTTTTAAACTTCTTTGAAAATGAAACTTCTTTTTATTTCTGACAAATTTGTGTGTTTAAGTGTAAAATTGTTTTTTTCTGGAAGGAATGTAGGAACTTATGGGCCTTTGAGAGAAAATCTATACAAATAATTTCGATATTATTTCAAAATCTAACTTGTTCTATAAAACCTCTTATCTTCTATTCTTTAAAACCTTTTGAAATAAAAGAATAAAATGCAGATAGGAAAATAATTTTTCAGGTTAGTTTGTTAGAGAAAGTGAGAGATTGAGATCAAAAGATTGGCCTAAAAGTTTAAAGAACCTCAAAAGTTTAAGAAGAAAGAGAGAGAAGAGAGAGAGAGAGAGAGAGAGAAGAGAGAGAGAGAGAGAGAGAGAGAGAGGGGTAATGTACAGATTTATCCTTTGAAATGCAAAAATTTTTATAATAAAAAGTTTTAACTGAAAGCCAAAAATGGATTTTATCCAGATAATGGGTAGAGATAAGCTTTAATGGATAAAATATAAACGAAAGCCTTAAATTCAGTAAAAATAATGTTAACTTTGAACTATCCAAGGAGAAAAATAGACTTAACTTAATAGGAATAGCTTTATAAAATCTAGAGTTAAAAGTTAAATGGGCCCATATTTTTCAAGGTAGGTGTGTGTAGGATGGTTGGATGTGTAGTGTAAGTGTTGAAATAAAAAATGTGTTTAAAACTACTTTTTCATGTCACAAATTTCTAAATGATTTTTTTTTTTTGAGATAAGTTCGAACAATGAAAACCCGTTACAAATAACTAAAATCACATAACAAAATGTTTGTAAAGAAAATGCATATCAATCACCATGAATTTTTACAATAAATGTAATAAAAATAACTAATAAATCATAAAAAATTAAATGTGGCTACAAGTGCAACATTACCATTTTAACGAGCATCTGTTGAAAATATTAAATGGCTAAAAAAAATGATATTTTTTAGCCAATTTTCACATACGACGACGCGCGTGTTAGGACGATACATAGTTTTTCACACTAAAGATTAAAGGAAAAAGAAAAAAGAGATAGAAGTGAAGAGAAGACAAAGATATGTATAGAGCGAGCAGCAGTTTGTCAAACAGAGGGAGAGAGAGATAGAGAGAGTTACCTAGTTTGCTAGCGAGAAAACCGTAACCGTGAGATGCTTATGATGGTAATTTCGCGAAATTTTGCGTAAATGTTGCTACAATTGATTGGATGCGCTCCATGATGTAGATTTGAAAATATCTTAAAACTTACCTGGCCGGTGCTTTTTAGGTATTGGTAGGTGCCATGTAAAGTATTGATATCTTCTCCTTCTGAAAATAGAGACAGAGAGAAAAAAGAGAGTTTAACAATGAAGAAATTTTGCTGCACATCAGACATGGAAAAGGCTTAAAAAAGTTTTAAAAATTACATTTGTGTGCTATAGAAAATTTATCGAAAACACAATTTTTCGCTAGCTTTAGTTTTGTTTACAGACAATTATTCGATAACGTAGATTATAAAAAAAATTAATTGATAGATAATTATTCGATGTACTGTTTATAGAAAACTTATCGCTAACATAAAAGTTCTATAGAAAATGTATAGCTAACAGAAAATGTTTATGAAAAATATATCGTTAGCATAAAATAATTGTAATAAATGTATCACTAACTGAAAATGTGTATAGAAAATTTATCTCTAACATAAAATTTCTATAGAAAAATTATCGCTTACATAAAATTTCTATAGAAAAATTATCGCTTACATAAAATCAATCTACTATAAAAAAGTTCCTTAGGAAAATTTATCGCTAACAGAAAATGTCAATGGAAAATATATCTCTAACATAAAATTTCTATAGAAAATTTATCGCTTACACAGAACAACTAAAGAAAATGTATCGCCATCATAAATATTTATGTAAAATTTATCGCTATCATAAAAGTTCTTAAGAAATTTTATAGCTAACAGAAAACATCAATGTAAAATTTATAGCTAACATAAAATTTCAATAGATAATTAAACGCTTACGTAGAATTCCTATAGAAAAAAATGTATATTTATTGCCTGCATTTAACGTTAATAGTATATAAGATTATCGCTCGCATGAAAATTTCTTAGAAAATTTTTCGCTGAAAAAAACTTACCGCTAGTAAAATATTTCTATTGAAAAAGAGAGAAAAGATAAAATTTCTATATAGAAGTTATCTCAAAACCGAAATTGCTCTAGAAAATTTATCACTTACGTAAAAATTCTGTAGAAAATTTATCGCCTTCTTCAAATTTCTAAAGTAAATGTACCACTAATATAATTTTTATAAAAAATGTTATCGCTTATAAACACCACTCGCATAAAATTTCTTACTTACATTAAGCTTAGTCTAGACGATATGTTGATTCAGCAAATTTATATTGAAAAATTTGCTTTCAGCACCAACATATCGTGTAGACACCAAATTTTTTCAACAAACGTATGCTTACCAACATATGACAGGCATTTGTTAACCAAGTCAGCAAACGTTTGTTCACAATTATAGCATATCGTCTAGACACAATATTTTTACTTTTCAACAAATTTTCTACGTATGTTGACAAATATGTTATTTGTTGAAAGTCGTATACAAGCTTTTCAGCATACGGCAAATTTGGTAGCATATAAAATATATAAAAATTTGTATTCTTTTAATTACTTGTTTAATTTTGTATATAACCCCGGAACTTATCAAGATTTCTAGCTCATCGGCAAGCAAGAAACAAAAAAATGCATTTAGAAGTGCTTTGAAAATAAAAATGTTGGCCAACGAACTTTGTTTTTGAGTTATAGACCATAAAAGTTGATAAATTCTTAACCAATATCTCTTGAAGTATAAATTTGATCTCAGCAATATGGGTATCGCTGAACGGTGTTTCCAAATACCTTTCACGTGGTATATAAAACATGCCAAAATATTAACCCATTAATAACCAATTTCAAAAAATATTTTTAGTAACTAATGTAGTTTATCAAAACGGCTCCAATCTCATAATTTTGTCGATATTGTGGTAATGTTTTACATATATTTTTTAGAGAACGCTTCAAGCTTTCATATAATAGAATGCATGGTACGGTAGCGTATAGAATTCTGAAGTTATTAAAGTTAAAAATGTAAATTCTAATAAATGTTATTGTTTAATATGTAGGTTTGAGTTTACATGTGGTAATAATTTATATACTTTATGCAATTGTTGCAATATGAGTGTTATTTAACTATGTGGTATGACAAACACCAGGGGCCTAATTCTGGCAGTCGTGATCGAGAACTTTCTCGATTCGAAAGCCATTTTATTTCAGTCGATACTGAACGAATCGAAATTATTTTTTCAGCATTCTGAACATCAAAATTAATGCCTTACAACACTGAAAAAATAATTTCGATTCGTTCAGTATTGACTGAAAAAATTAGATATTAAATTGCTTTCGAATCGAGAAAGAACTCGATCACGAATGCCAGAATTAGGCCCCAGCTTCGCTTAATAAGGGTTCTTAATTTAATGGTCTATCAAGCACCGACTTCGCTTAGCTGAGTTAATTTTCTTTTAAACCAGAACCCCAACACACTTACAAATTGATATTTCTGAACTCGTTTTCTACGACTAGATATTACATTAAGATGATCGTTCCATAATTTACAATAGGCCCCATGTAAAACCCATTTTCGGAAATACTTAAATATGCCTAAGACGTACCGAATAACGTTATTATAGTAAAATTTGGTCTGTCATAGTTTCATAAAACTAGAAATCACACAACTAAATTTGGAGAAGATCCGCCCACAATTTACCATATGCTCCACATAAAGCCTTATCTGGAAATCATTTTAATAGGCCTTAAACCGTAAAAATATCGATATTGTGCTAAAATATGGTCCAATTTAGCTTTAAATAGCTAAAAATAACACAATGCAATTTTGTGATAATCGGCATACAACTCACTAAAGGTCACGTAGATAGCGGGACTTTAAAACGGTTAAAAAATTGTATAATTGTATTGAAATTTGGTCTAATTTATGTTTTTAATACTATAAATTACTCAACCGACCAGAAATCCCAAATATCTCTTTAATAAGGCTAAACTGATACAAATCATGATAGTTTATACAAATTTGGTCAAATTAAGTTATATATGATAAACAAGTCGGTTAAGTCCGGTCATTTAATATCCTATATAGGGTTGCCAGATCTAATTTGCCAAAAAGCTTGACATTGACCAAAAAAAAACTTGATTTTGAAAAAAAAACTTGACAAATAAAAACACTCATACTATTGTTTTTTATTTAATTTTTTATTATTTTTTTCATAAAAATTATTAATATAAAAACAAAAATATCATAAAAAGTAAAAATAACAGAAACAATATAAAAGAAAAAAAAAAACAATAAAAATTCAGTCTTTATATATTTTAAAGAAAACTTAGGTATCATTTAAAACAAAAAATAGCTACTATCTTAAGAAAAAAATATAGGTTCTATTTATTTTGCGACTTATATTTGGTATTCTTAGATACAGAATTAATTAATTCTTTACCATCGGGTGTTGTTAAAAAATTTTTAAAGTTTTTGCAATCCTCATTAAAATTTATTCTTATTAATAGTTCGGCTTTTATAAGATCGAAGGACATTCTATTCCTATCTTTGGTATATAAATTATTTAGAACACTAAATGCTTTTTCACAAAAGGCATTGCTTATTGGAATGGAAAACACAAATGAGATCAACTTTTTTAAATTTTGAAGATTGCTTTCTGCACACTTTTTTAAAAAATATGACCATATCTTATCATTTGGTATATCTTTTGGTAAAATATCGTAAACTTCTCGAAGAACACAGTAATCGGCATACAGTTTATCATTGTCAATGTCATTTGAAATACCTAATAATTGCGGAAGCTCTAACAGCTTATTCCAAGTCACAAGGGACTTTTTTATATTTAAACAGGAAATTTGATTGTATATTGATGTTTCTCCAAAATCATACCGTTCAGCTAAATAACTGGTAGCTCTTTTAAGAAACTCATTTGCTTCGAACTTGAAAGTACTTATTTCATCAGGAGAAAGCGATTTCATAATTGTAGCAACTTTGCTTCCATAAAAATTATCATTCATACGGCTTTGAATACTGTTCATAAGTTTGGTCATTACGTTATTTAGTTCTACAATTGTGCAGGAGTCACTTTCTAAAACTAGTGTAGCAACTTGGAACTCGTGCATCACATTATGAATGAAATATAAATATGCCTCGGACAAACCTTCAATTGTGCATTCATCATCTTCATTTGTAAGTTCTATTTCGGAAATTGCATGTGCTACGAATTCCCAAAGAACTTTTCGGCAATTTTTCTTACCTTTTTGCAAAAAATATCTTTTAAATGCCGGCCAACAATGTAACAAACGGTCAATTGCTGGCAGAAGTGAAAGCCATCTTGTAGGCACATGTCGAAGGAGATTTTTGTACTCGATGTTTGCAAATTCAAAACATTGTTTTAATTTTTTTGTAGCCGCAGCCGAAGAGCTAAATTCATTATATACTTTGATTACAATGTTTTCAATGTCAACAGATAAAGCGTTAAGAGCATTTTTAATACAATTATTAATTACATGGCAATTGCAATTTGCTTTTATAATTTGGCTATTTTCATTTTTAAGTTTTTGAAATACAGAATTATATAAACCGTAATTAACATTTGCGTTATCAGCACTATATGATGTAATTTGTTCAATTTTTAATTTATTATCATTTGTAATTCTAATAATATTACCAAATATATCCTTAGACGCTTCATTAGGATCTTCGTAAAAATCTAAAATTTGTTTGCATATCCCAGTTTCGGGATCAAAATATTGTACAGCATACGGATAGGTTTTTACGTTACCGATGTTTGAAGCATCGCTACTTACGGAATAATACCAACATTCTTTTAAGGCTTTAGCAACTTTTTCTTGCGAATATGGACCCAAAACATTTCTTGTTATAGCTGCTGATTTTGTACGTCCACATGTTATTTTGTTGGCAATTTTACTGTCGCAGTATATAGTAGAACTCATTTTCATTTGGCAATCTAAGCTGTTATAGCTGAGGCCGTGTAATACGTTATGAAATACACATAATAGTTCAGCCCGTGCAATTTGTGTTTCAATTGTAGTTTCTGCTGAAACAGTGAAATTCGAAATGCTTCGGGACATTTTTTGCGACAATACGATTTTGGCATGTTTTTTAGTTTTCATATGTCTATTTAATGCCCAGCTGCCTTCATATTTTATAGAAACTTCTGTCTGACATAATTTACACAATGCAGTGTATTCATCTTTCTTTTGTATCCAATTGGAATATTCTGGTGCCACATGCCATCTTTCCAAGAAAACAGTATATCTTGGTTTTTTTGATGGTCCAGCATCTTCGTTACCTTCCAGCATTTTTGTTATATTTTCACTAATCCAACGTATCACAATAGAATATTCTGCAAATAATATACTCGTTAAAACAAATTAACAAACAAAAATATAAACTCACTTTTTTCCAAAAACTTCAATGTACGTATTGCAACTCAGCTGTTCAATGTTGTCAATTTACTAGTGTTGAGTAATGGGGTAAATATCAGTGTTGGCACTTTTATTATAATTATACAGAAAGAGATCTATATTTTTTAAACTATAATTGCCCACAAAAAAATATGTATCATATAAGTCCTTAGTTCTATTGATAGTAAAAATATGGGCTTTGGATTTGTTTATGTATTATTAAATTTGAGAAAAAAAATTAACTTACAAAAAAGCTTGACAAATCACTTTTTCACTTGACACTTGACGCGCATTAAAAAACTTGACAATCAGGCCAAATCAGGCCCATCTGGTAACCCTAATCCTATACCACAGAATATACAAGCAAGCTTGAGAAATTATGGACTGTTCCTCACAGTTTTTAATTACAATAAATAATTAGAACCAATGTACCAAATTTTATCAAATAATTGCGACCTGTACTTTGCGCACTACAAGCTGGACAGCCAGCCAGCCGCCCGGACGGACATAATTACATATACTCAGATAGTGATTGAGTCGATTGGTATACTTAACGATGGTTATAGGACCAATATTTTAAGGTGTTACAGACACTATGGTGGTGTAAGTATCAAATGAATCCATAAAATATTCTGCTGGTCGGCACATAATATACCATACAGGTACAACTGCAATAAATTAATTAACTGTGAGGCTTTATTAATAATTTGTAGATCAATCCAGTCCTTAAATATTTTAATTTTTTGCGGACTTGACCCAGCCCATTAAAGCACTCTTACTTATTAAGTATTAATATGCACTAAAACTATTCATTTTTGCACTAAAGCGACAACTGATAAAACAAATTTAAATTAAATAATAAAAAAGAGAATTGTCAAATTAAATTAAATTTTTAAACAAATGTTCTCCTTACTCAACATACATAACAACATACACAATTCAACATATCGTGTAGACACAAAAATTGTATGCTAACTTGTATGTTGAAATATCATTTGCTGGCATTTGTTGAATTTGAAAATTTTGGTATTTTCAGCATATCGTCTAGACACCTAACATATGAAATATGCTGATAGAGGCATTTGTTATTATTTTTAAGCATATGAGTGTAAGCATACATTTGCTGATTCAACATATCGTCTAGACTAAGCTTTAAATTTTGGCCGAGTTCCAAATCATCATAATGCTTTGCATTTAAAGTCAGAAATGTGTCATTAAGTTTGACGATACACAGGTTGCTAATTGTGTATGCATCGTTAACTTTTTTGGCGGACTTTTGTGGAAAAAATTTACATTAGCGCCTGCCTAATGACCTTATTTGCCACATTGGCGACAGAAAATGCGTTTACCAACCGCCCACGAGTGTGATAGGAACCATCATACCCTGGTAGAAATTAAGTGCATTATCTGGTAATATTATATATTATACACTCGTCCCATGTAACCACCGCATTTTTTTTAGAAAAATGCCAGCAGCTTGTGTTGAGTTGCAACAGCACCTGGGAAAGATCCTACCTCGTGCCGAACTTTTCCACAAGTGGCAAAAATAAGATATTCATTCAGACATTTTCATGAACCCCCTTCCCGCGACTTTAGGTAGTAGACCATAAAGACCACACGCTCCCCGAAAGCATCTCTATTAGAGGGCAAGCGAAACTTCCGCAATGACAATCTCCCTGAAACAGGGGGCCTCAACCCGTTGTCAGTCTGATGCCATTTAGGATTCTTCCCCCAAATGTCCAATATTTTACGGGCCAAAAAAGTCCTGCGCGAACTAAGTATGTCTAGCGCTATAACAAATTTATTGTTTAAATAAAATTTGCTTAGTATCTTTATCGTTAATTAGCCCTATAACAAACTTGAGCTTTAATAAAATTTTCAACGAAAATTATCGTTATGGATAGTTAATCGCTAACATCAATTTCTGTAGAAAATTTTTCGCTGACATAAAAACTCTATAGAAAATTTATCGCTTGCATAAAAATTCTACTAAAAAATATTTTTTAATTTTACAGTTATTTCGATTAATTTGATTTCGCCTAATAATGTTATCGATATTAAGACTTTCAGAAAACTATCGCTTATAAAAAATTTCTAACGAAAAATTATCGCTTACATAGAAAATTTATTACTCACATAAAAATTCTATAGAAAATTTATCGCTGACTTAAAAATTCTACTAAAGAAATATATAAATAGCTATTACATATTAAATTCCCATAGAATTTTTTAATAAAGAATTTTTAATTTTACAGTTATTTTGATTAATTTGATTTCGTCTATCAAATAATTTAATTATTTATTAATATTTTATTTTTTAAGTTTGCTTCTTACTGCATTTGAAAACCTATCACCACTTTTTAAAATCTTTTACCACATGACAGGCAAATAAACTTTCATATTTATGCTGTCATAAATAAAAATCCTTTTAACTATTTATATGTTAATTTTCACTGTCTGTTATTTGCCCGTCTGTCTGGTCGCCAATATGGTTGCTTTTTCGCTTTAATTTGAATTTTGAAGAACACATCGCACACCTTTTGAAACGTAATTTTTACAGCCTTTATAATATTACATACATTGTTAACAGTTTACATAAAAAGGAAAAAACTGTGTGACTTGCATTATCATCATCATTTTGTAATGGTCAACTTTCCAAAAAACATATATAAATTTTTTACAAAAAAGTGAAAGGATTTCATGTAAATAAAAAATTAAAAATCAAAGTCATTTAAAAAAAAGAAAAAAAATATATATTAAGGAGGCAGAGACTATAATAATTGAGATAACGATAAAAGAGCATATCTATGTATATTTTAACAAGTACTTAATACGCTTAAGAAGTATTAACATGGTACCGACAAACATTTTTGGGCTTTTCACCACCGGTATACAGTTTAGTGCACATTGACTGCTTTTAATCAGTTAATCTTGGATTCTTGGTTGTTTTGATAATATTTTCCAATATTTTGCAAATTTCCTGATACGTGCTGCCCCCCTAATATTTATTTCGCAATTGCTGATATCTCTTATATCATTTACTGATCTTTTAATTTAACAATGAAGAGCAATGAGGAAAATCAATGATGCAACTTCATATTTGTTTTATGTGTGTAAATTATTTTCTTGTTCAACACAAAAAAAAAAAAAAAAATAGAAAAACAAAACTAGCTTATAAAAACCTGCTGCAAATAAATTTAATGAACTAAATTTAATAAGCAAAAATATATTCAGCCAAGAAAATAAAAACTAAAGCACAATGGGCCTTCGCAATAAAAGTGGTCACTTATAGCATTCAATACACAAATGATGGATAAGCAGGAAATAGATTTATTAAAGTTAAATAACTAAAAAAGATTTAAAACAAATTTTGATATTTTTTATCTGTTTAATTGAGCAAAATAATAGCTTAGAAATGCAATTAGTTTAATTAGTGTTAAAATACTTCCTTGTACATTAAAAATATTTTAAGGGGCAGCAGAAATTTCAAAAAAGTTATGCAGCAATTTTAATGAAGAAAACAAATGCGATAAATACTTTTAAACAACTTATCAGTTAGTTTATTTTCCTATGGAAAATTCGAGAAATCAATTTTGAAGAAAACTTTTGGAAGCGATAAAAGAATGGTAGCAAAACTTATTAATATAAACTTTCTAAAAAAGACAATTTTATTGTCTTTAGAACAAAACTTATGTAGAATGGTGGTTTTCTCTAGAAAACTTATTAATACATTTATGTTTTTAATAGAAAAGTCATCGAAAAAATAAGTTTTCCGTTGGCAGTTTATCGATAACTTTAGTTTTCTTAAAAAAACTTTTACGTTTTTTTATTGAAAATTCGAGGAATTAATTTTGATGAAAACTTTTAGAAGCGATAAAAGAATGATAGGGAAACTTATCGATAATATTTTTAATAGGTTAAGTTTTCCATAGAAACTTTCTAAAGAAGACAAATTTATTGTTTTTAGAAGAAAACTTATATAGAATGGTGGTTTTCTTTAGAAAACTTATCAATTCAATTTATTTTTTTTAATAGAAAAGTCATCGAAAAAATAAGTTTTCCGCAGGCAATTTATCGATAACTTTAGTTTTCTTTAAACAACTTACCAGCAAGTTTAGTTTGTTTTGGAAAAATTTTTGTTAATTGTAGTTTATTTATCGATAAGTTTAGTTTCTATTGAAAACTTATAGATTTCATAAATTTGTTTAATAGAAAACTAAGCGGTAAGATCATTTATCTTTAAAAAATGACATCGGTTTTATAGAAAACTTTTTGACAAGTTTATTTTGCTATAGGAAATTCAGCGATAGCTCTGGTTTTCTGTAAAAAATTTATTGTAAACACTAGTTTTCTATTGAAAATTTTTAGATAGTTTTGGATTTTGCTAAAAACTTTTTCGATAATGTAAGTTAAAATTTAATTGTTAGTTTTATAAAAAAAAAATAATTGACAATTTAATTTTCCAGATAATTTTTATTGATAGCTTTGATTTTCCAAAATTTTTAGCTTAAAATGTGGGCTAGATTGTACAAGTGGGCGTGGCACTTCCTATACAAAGACATTATAGATTTCTATACATCTGGAGAACGGTAAGAGCCAAAGTTTCCAAATAAGGTACAAGCATCTTGATTATAAATACACAACATTCGACAAAATTCGGGCGGTATTGGACAAGTGGGCGTTGCACAAAGTATAATTATTTGTAACTAAAGAACAGTATTTATATTACTTTCTATTATTATCGCACTATGGTGAAGGGCATATAAGATTCCACATAGCCGAATATAGCACTTTTACTTGTTTTATTTATGTTTAGAATAAAACTCTTTGTCTGTTAATTATAAATTTACCCGTTTTGTTTTTTTTTATATTTTTTTTTATCATAACACATTACGAGTATTTTATTGCATTTAACTTCCTTTATTAGTGAAACGTAACAGAGAAACAAAAAATTCTTTAAAGAAAAAGAGCCAGTGCCTACTTAATTGTATATAAATTGTAAGAAAATCTAAAGAGGAACAAAAAACAAATTTGTTTTTATTAATACTGGTACTCGAACACAACAACAAGTACTTTGAAAAAATATTAGAAGCACTTGTGTACACTGGTTTATAAGAGCCTTCGACTGCCATTATGTTCCACACAATTGAACATTTTCAATGAAAATTTGTTCGATTTTTTCCCCTTAATTTTTCACTTTTTTTTTTTTTTTTGTCTTTGTTTTCATCATTATTTTATTTAGATTTTTACGAAAAGATAAATTTTATAGATGTTTTTTATTGTTGTTCATGTGGTAGATGGAGCGGGCCGGGTGACTTATTGAAATAGTACTCAACTACTGCAAGTTCTTAAAGATATGGTAAGGCAGCCAATTTAAGATTTTTTTTTGTATTTTGGGCACAAAAAAAATATTTTTTGCATAAAATTTTGTGGCACAAGCTTTAAGTTAATCAAAGATTTCTCTTAAAGATTAAATTAAAGTTAAAATTTAAAATACAAAATAACAATACCAAAAAATACCAAAAGATTTGAAAAATTCCTCAGAAATCCCAAGCGGACAGAAAATAATGCGGTTACCCATGTCATACGAATAACTGTTAAAATGTATTAAAGGATAATACCTTAGATAGGATCTTATAGCCTGATTCTGTTAAAGATTTTACGAAAAAGGCAATTGCTTTTCTAAATGCTTTCTTTACATCATTTAATTTTACGTAACTTTAAATAACATTCCACAAAATTTTTTTTAAATGCGATTTATATCTAAAATTTAACCAAAAGCTGTTGTTTGTTGAATAAATTAAAGTTTTTTTAGTCTATTTAACTATTATTTTGCATTTAAAAGTTTATGCCTAAATGATTTGTACAAATTCTTAAAATAAATATTAAACAAAAAATTATAATCAAGAGCCTGGTGTAGAATTTATAACCAGTCATTTCCCAATAGATTTTAAATAAAATGCAAGTAAAAGATTTTTTACTATCGCTAGCAATAGTTTTGTACAGAATATTAATGGTTTCTTAAGTTTTCTATAGAAAAGTTATCGCTTACATCGCTAACATAGAAATTGTATCGCCATTATAAGTTTTTTATGAAAAATTTCCTGCTAGCAAAAGTTTTGTATAAATAATTATCTATATAATGTGTCGCTTTCTTAAATTTTGTATAGAAAATTTATTGCTAGCATAAGTTTTCAGTAGAAAATTTCGCGTTAAAAACGTTTTCTTTATATAATTTATGGCCAGTAAAAGTTTTTTAAAGAAAATTGATCGCTTTCTTAAGTTTTGTATAGAAAATTTCTGGTTAGCATAAGTTTTCTATAGAAAATGTATTGCCAGCCAAATGTTTTTAAATAAAATTTAGAGCTTTCTTAAGTTTTGTATATAGATCGTAAGCACAATTTATTTTCGTTTCATATGTTTTCTATAGAAAATAGGTTTTCTTGAAAGTAAATTTACCCCTAGAAAATTTTTTTTTTAAAAAATTTGTCGCTTTCTTAAGTTTTGTATAGAAAATTTATCGCTTGCATAAGTTTTTTGAAAAAAATTTTCGTTAACAAAAATTTGTCATTAACAATTTATCGCCAGGAAAAGTTTTCTATAGAAAAGGTATCACTAAAAAAAGTTATCTAAACTTATCGCTACCACTTGTTTTTTTTTAATAGAAAATCTATGGCTACCATAATTTATAATGGTGATAAATTTTCTATAGTAAATTTACAACACGAAAATATTTTCTAAAGAAAATGTATCGCTTTCTTAAGTTAGAAAATTTATCGCTTGCATAAGTTTTTTTGAAATTAATATTTCGTTAACATAAATTTTCCCAATAAAAAGTTATCGCCAGGAAAGATTTTCTATAGAAAATTTATCGCCATAATTAGTTTTTTATAGTAAATTTACCGCCAGCAAAAGTCTTCAAAAGAAATTTTTTCGCATTTTTAAGTTTTGTATAGAAATTTTAGCGCTTGTATATGTTTTTGGAAAATAATTTTTTTTAACTTGTTGGTTACTTGATAAAGTTTTGCTTCAAGTTTCAATACACATACACCTTTTTCACTAATATATTCATACTTATAAAATTTGATGCGAACTCGCTTTCAAAGTCTCTTTCAATCGTTCTTTCAATTTACAGTCAAGAAAACTGCTGATTGTAATTTTAACAAGTTTTTCTTTTGTCTTTATTAATTGTGTTCTTTGCTTAAAAACTAAGTGTAGCCTATGTCATAGCTCTTGTTAAAAGCTATCAAGACAAACTTGAACGTGTAACTGCAGTTTAACTCAAATTTTCTATTAAAAATATCCCGCCAGCAAAAGCTCTCTATAGGAAACTTATCGCCATAATTTGCTTCCCTTAAAAAATGTATCGCCATAATAACAATGTTATAAATATCTTATCCCTTTCCTTAGTTTTGTATAGAAAAGTTATTCCTAGAATATGTTATATGCAGAAAATTTCCCGCTAGTTCCGGGTTCGAGCCCCGGCCACGGTCAAGAATAAAAGATTATCAATAGCAATTTTAATTAATTTTCATGTTGTAAAATTCCTTTCTTCATAAAAATAATTTAATGAAAATTAAATTTAATGAACTTAAGCCTAATTAAAATTATTAAAAATTTGGATTAAAAACCATAAATAGTTAAACAAAATAACCACAATACTAATTATTGTTAAAGCTAAGGCACGAGCTCTATGTATTCATTTGTCCTTCAAGTTGTACTGAAAAAGGTCAACAAGAAAAAGAAAGACAAAAAATGAAAAAACAAAAAATGTACTTTGGACTTCAAGAAAAATTCTTGACAAAAAGTACGAAAAAACAGAAGTAAGGAAGAACATGTAAAATCAATTAAAATGGATAATCATTCAAAAAAGAAAACTTCGATCTACCAAAGGTTAAAATACAATTTGGTTTAAGGATTGATGTTTGACTATTGACGTCAGCAGTCGTCGATGGCTGCGAGTGTAAAAAACGGCAAATCCATCTGAGGAGATCGAGTGGTTACGATCGAAACATGTCATGGTAACCTGCCGGCCCGGGTTCGAGCCCCGGCCACGGTCAAGAATGAAAGATTATCAATAGCAATTTTAATTAATTTTCATGTTGTAAAATTCCTTTCTTCATAAAAATAATTTAATGAAAATTAAATTTAATGAACTTAAGCCTAATTAAAATTATTAAAAATTTGGATTAAAAACCATAAATAGTTCAACAAAATAACCACAATACTAATTATTATTTTTCATTGCTAGGATACTTCGAAGCAAAATCCTCTATAGGAAAGTTTAACTAACCCCTGGCTACAGTGTAAATATTCCAAATAACCTAAAATATTTTAAAATAATATTTGTTGAATTAACAAACAAAAAGAAGCACAAACTTTCAAAATATTTCTCTATTAAATGTAATGTACTAATTTTGTTTATTTAATAAATTTTTAAATCAACAAAACGAAAAATTATGTATATACTTATGTATGTAAAACACTACTTTTTGCAAATATGCATGTAAAAAATTTTATTTAGTTTTTAAGGATAGATTTTTTGGCTGATAAACCTGCTAAATATGTATGAACTTTGAATAGCAAATAAATGCTTACAATGTTTTTACAATAAATTACTTGGCAATGTAATTTTAGTGGTAGTTTTTTTTTCGCTGGAAGAGAAAAAAAAATATTAAAGTAAAGAAAAGAATTGCGGCGATTTTTTGTCAGGCAAAAAACCTATCTAGAGAAACATTTTGTATAAAAAATTATACAGACGAAAAATATTTTGTAAAGAAGTTATAACAGCGATAAATTTTCTACAGAAAACTTACACTAGCGATATATATTCTGCAGAAAACTTATACTAGCGCTTAAATTTCTGTAGAAATCCTACACTAGCAATAATTTTTTTTGTAGAAAACTTCTACAGACGATAAATTTGAAAACTTATGTTAGTGATACAAATTTTATACTTAAACAAGCCATAAATTTAATATAGAAAACTTACCCTTGCCATAAATTATCTGTAGAAAATTTATGCTAGCGATAATTTTTCTCTAGAAATCTTACACTAGCGATATATTATTTGTAGATAATTTATACTCGCGATTCATTTTCGTCTGAAATCTTATGCAAGTGATAAATTTTTTATAGAAAACTTATACCAGTAGCCCGTTTCTGTATTTCTCGCATCGTAAAATTTTCCGACTGAAACCAGTGAATCGGGACAGAAACAGTGAAAAATGAAACAAAAAATGGTTTTTCTCACACAAGTGTTTCTGTATCTTTTTTTTGCGAGAATTATCTGTCATTTAAATAATTTTCCAGCAATTATTGGAAGGATGCGAGAAAAAGTGTTTCTATAACAATATTTTGCGAAAAGTTTTTTTCAAGAACTGTCAAAATAAGTCACATTTGAAATTGGTGGCGAGAAAAACAAAATGTAGATATTTTGAATTTAAAATATGTTTATATACTATTTTTTTTTAATAAATAAAAAAATAGAAGGAATATAAATGATAAATGCATAATTTATATGATGAAAATTAACAAAAAACAATTGTTATATTTTGTTAGTTTAAATTTTTGTTAGCCTTTTCTTGTTTTGGTTTTAATCAGTGCTGCCAGATAAATTTGTGTCAAAACCGTCAATTTCCTGAGAAAAAAATAAAAAAGATCGTCTTTTTTGTTTTAAAAATCGTGCAATTTAAAATCAATTTAAAACAAATTTGTTTCGACTTTTATTAAAAAATAATCAAACAAAAACATAGTTAAAGTTCATGGGTATTTAATAATTATTATTTAATAATTGAGATATAAATCTTGAATTTACCTATTCCTATAATCTTTTTCTTTTTTACCTGAAATAGACTTAGTAGAATACCTTGTAGTTAAAATTAAAAAAATCGGTTCATAAATAAACGGGTTAAAGACCCAGTAAAATCTTCGCCTACAAAATAATATGTTAAGTAATCAGAAACACATAAAAGCACTACATACAATTCTACTGAAAAACTAATGAATTTTACAAGGGTTGTGCCAAAAAGAACAAATTCAAAAGTAAGTCATTTTTTTATATCTTAATACATCCAGAAAAAAGTAGTTATCGAAGTTCTTATGGAAGAAAGCTACTTAATAACGAGTGAAAGAAGCTATCCATTTTGAAAAAGTTTTTACTGGGAGACAAACAAATTTCTTTCTTGCCGGAATAATGGTTTTGGCACAAAAGTGTTCATATAAGATAAGAATATCAAATATCAATCATATTTTGTATAAGAAGTATTAAATTTTCAAAATAAGCCAAGTCGGTCCATTACCTTTCCTCGAAATTTTGCTTTTGCCGATACATTTTTTAGGGAAGAAACAAACAATTTCGAGGACAATTTTCACAATAGGGATAAATATAAAAATTTAAGCAGCCTTGTTTCTAAAGATATCTTTTTTTCTAATAAACAAACATATAAAAATATTTACAATTATCTTATTTCGAAGACTAATGCCCGTAATTTCTACAAATAGATATCTAGTGGTGTTCATACCTAACAGTTATCTTTACCTATCCGGTATCACTATTGTGGTAACTTCAACGTTTATTTTGCCTACGTGAATTAACTACCGAAAATCGATTGGGTAAAATACATTACACTTTAACCCGTAGGTTAGAAATACGTTTTAAAATTATGAAAACCATAGATATCTATACACAGCTAAAACCTATTTGTAGAAATTACGGGCATAAGGGGCTTATAGTGTAAAACGCAACGCCAACAATTTCATTAAAAGCAAAAATAAAATCAAAAATATTTTATAAATTTGTTGTTGCTTTCTACAGACAATCATATTATTTTTTTTTTTTCAATTTTCAACACCACAAAATAGAAGTGTTTGAAATTTAAAAATTCAAGATGAATTTCTATAGAAAGTAACAACAAAATTATAAAATATTTTTGATTTTGTTTTTGCTTTCGTCACTTTTTTAGAAAAAATCATCAAAACGTCACTTTGTTAATATCGGAACAAAAAATCGTCAAGATGACGATAAATCGTCAAATCTGGCAGCCCTGTTTTTATTATATTTATTTCTTTTGTTGACGTTTCGCTTTTATTTGACACTTAATTACTGGAAATATTCCAGTATAAACAGAATCTGTTGTGTATGTTTTCGCATTCAAATACAGAAACACTTTTATTTCATAAATCGAGAAACGATGGAATTTTTTGTTTCACACTTCATGTAAGAAATTTTACGACGCGAGAAATACAGAAACGAGCTACAGGGATACATTTTTTGTAGAAAACCTATACTAGCGATAAATTTTCCATATAAAACTTATTCAAGACATTAATTTTCTATAGAAAACTATGCAAGTGATTTAATTTCAAAAGAAAACTTTTCTAGCAATAAATTTTCTAGAAAAAACTTATAATAGCTATAAATTTTCTATAGAAAAATATTTGAACGATAAATTGACTATAAAAAAACTTATTATAGCGATAAATTTTCTATAGAAAACTTATTATGGCGACAAGTTTTTATGGAGAACGTATGCTGGTCATAAGTTTTCGTTAAAAAACTTTTGCATGCGATTGATTTTTTATAGAAAAATTATATTGACGAAAACAAATAGATATATGCTAGATATTCTATAAATTAAATTTCCTTAGAAGTTTTAAGTTATCTATTCATTTGCTCAACCATTTTAAAGTTATCGTTGGTAATAAATTTTCGGTGGAAAATTTTTATTGGTTATAATTTCTCTATAGAAAGTTAATATTGGCGATATAAAAAAACGTTTGCTAGAGACATATTTTCTAATTTTTCTATAGAAAGTAAATATTGGCGATATAGAAAAACTTTTCTGCCCTTAAATTTTCCTTAAAAGTATTAAGTTATCGATAAATGTGGTTAACAATTTTATAGATATCAAAGTTATCTTTTGGGAATACAAAATTTCATATATGATAAACACACTGAAATTCATTGTTGAGGGAAAGCTAGCTTCTATGCGCATTTCACTGGTTAAGAAAGGGATTTTTTGTTTTCGATAAAGTACAAAAACGTCCGTTTATTCGAAACAAATATTACGAAAATCGTAATACGTAGTACAAGTTGTTCGAATTCGTAAATAAATTCTTTCAAATCGAAATACGCAGTAACCCCCCTGACTTCTTGCCAGTTCGATGTTGTAATCTCTCACAGCCCTAGCGGCCATTTGTTTTACTGCTGTGTTTGCAGCAAACTGTTTCGCCAATTTTCTGTAACCAGTGCCAATGTTCTGTAACTCTCGCGTTGAGAAACTTTTCGATTGAAATGTGTGAAATCAAACAAAAATGCCATATATTGAAACACACAGCTGTTTTTTCCATAAACTGTGTCTGCAACTTTTTTTTGGCGAGTTCTAGCTGTCAAGTAAGGAAATTACTCGCCAATTTACAGAAAAAGTGTGTCTGTAACATTTTTGTGAGAAAAGTTTCCGAATAAAAATGGAGCGAGCAAACATTTTAACACTAAAAAACAAATTCAAATGCAAAGTGCAAAGTGCAAAGAATAATAATAATACTATTTCTTTATGGTTGATTTTTTTATTGTTTAATTATTTTGCTTTTAAAGTCGCACTTTACATTATTTGGTATAGCCGACGGTTGTTTTTTCGCCGCCGTCGCGCAGTGGGAGAAATGGCCAATCTAGCAGAGATTTATTAATAACTTCTGAAAAAAAGCTGATATTTTAATTCGGAATTTTTTTTATATAGATAAGAATACAATAAATATAAGTTAATACAAATAGAATTTTTCGTAAAGGCTAAACATTTTTTATTATTTTTTTTTAATTTCCATATAAAAGTGCTCTACTCAGTATCTGAAGAGCTATCATCTGACATATTGTTTTCTTCACTTGTTTTGAAAAGAAGACTTATAACATCATTATCTAATAGCTCAGCCTTTTTTGAACAGCGTACTGGACCTTTTGATAACATGGATATGAAAGGATCTGATGAAACAAACAGAGTATGAGCCAAGTCTTCCATTGTGTTTTTCCGTGAATTTTTTCGAGTATGATGTAGGCGAAATTTTCTCAGGTCTTTATTTCTGGCTTCGAGAGCTTCTTCTGACATCATACCTATTGGGAGTGAAACGTATTTGATTATATCTGCACCATGGATTAAAATTTTATGGACAGACGAAAACATATAAAACCATGGATACAAATCAACAAAATTAGTTGCTGTTTGGTATGCATACAACTGAAAGGCATCCGTATTGACTTCATATCCAGAAGCCATTGTGCGTAAAATAACGCTGAAACGATAAATTAGTGAATAGCTTACACTAGTTATTTGAGCAGCCAATTTTGGCTGTTGGAAAAATTTTCTGGCTGTGTTGCCATTATTAGTTGTTCCTGATCCAGGCATTGGAATATCAACTAGTATAGCCATTTCCTTTCTCAGATTGGTTTGTATTTCAGTTTTTTTTTTTATCAACAATCGCTTTATCACAACTACGAATCTGCCATTTTTGAATAGGAATCCTGTAGGCGATATGGAGAATACATTCAAAGAAGCGAATCCACGCATGTAAAGTTGATAATCCACATTCATATAAATATTCTTTGCAGGGCAAATTATCGACCATTTTAAGGTCGTTCATATTTTTTGGCGATACATCACAAATTCCACATTTTTGGGATGATGATTCTGCCACAACAGTAAATACCTTCCCATCTATCATGGTCATATGGAACTCATGCTTAACTTCATAATTTTCAAGTTTCGTTGGCTGTATTTTAGCTATCTGACTTTTAAAACTGTTAACTTCATCATGGATCAAGTCGGCTGTTTCCTTTTGACAAAGTAATTTTAATGGCCTGCAATAACGAGTGGATGAAGGTTTCATATTTTTCCAGAGTATGGTTGATCCGTGGACTATTTGTAATGGTACCAAGCAGACCACAAACATATGTTGGTCGATCATACAAGCGTCAACATTATTAAAATTTTGTCGATAAGTTGCATGGCCACTTCTTCCATCACAACCCCATTTGTAAATGGCAGTTATCGTTAGAGTGTTATTATTATTTTGAAAATCTTGGGAATGTGCAGCAAATATTCTGGAAATTGTGTGATCTATTAAGCACTGTAAAGGTACCTCGAAAGAGTGATCAGTTACTTGTAAACCATTTGGATAGCACAGTTTTTTCGCAGACCGTATAACATCATAGGTGGGAAATATATTTGCATTTCTCTTTTTAGTGCCAATCTGCAAGTCCATGTAAACCTTTTTTGTGTAACCGCCATCAATAAATAAGGCTAAAGCTTCCTCTGCTGTGTATTTAATAAGTCCTTTATCGTCGGATTCAATGGCAGATTTCAATATTTTCGGCAAATTTTTATCTGAGTTCAACATAGATACGACATAGATACGACCATGGAAGCATTCCTCTTACCAGTCTTGTATAAACTAGTGCTGGCCGCAGACATGAGTACATCGCACGGGATTTCTTTGGCAATATCATAGACTTTTTTTTTTATTGTTTTTTCCTGACAGTCAGTAAAGCTTATTTCGGGTCGCCCAGCACTTGGAGTTGGGTCTACCAATAAAAGTTCATCATCTAACCAGACCTTATTATTTTTCTCAAAAACCCTCCGAGATCGGTGGCTTTCTCTCCATTTCATGCCTATTTTTGAGGTGAAATTTTTAACTCTCTTAGAAATTTCAATGCGTTGACCATTATTATATTTGCTTCTATCTATAATGTCATAAACATAAGATTAAACAGCAGAAAATTTTTTAGAAGCGCAATCTTCCTCACACCAAACCAAAAATAACGCTCGCTTGGACACTGACATTCTACCTAAAACAATTAATTTGTCAAAAAGTTGCGAAAATTTGCATCCCATTTTAAACATTTCACATCACAAGACTTTATATAAATTTTTAAAATTAATATTAGACCGAATCCAGTCGAATCACAGAAGTTTAACTCTACAACAGGAAAATTTATTGTTCAACATTATATTTCTCACTAGCACTATAAACAACAACAAATCTACAACACGAAACACAATCACATGTCAAAAAAAATTTTTTTTTAGTTAATACATACCTTTAACTTTAATAATAAAGACTAAATAGAATTTTACTGTCACTCCAAAAAATCTTATTTAAACTTGCAGATGGTTGTTAAAAAAGGCGGGAAAAATTTAAGCTGTAGCTGGTGCAACATATGTTGCGTTTGAAGCTTTACAGCTGTACGAATATTGAGAGCAAAACAAAATGGAAAAAGAAGATGATTTATCTAATGTATTATAAATCGATAGCAAAACTATTTTGGCGCCAAAATAAATTTTAAAATTTGAATTAATCGGAGCTAGATTGGCCATTTCTCCCACTGTGCGTCGTTGAAAAATTTTCAATTTTAGTAAATTTTGGTTGCCGTCAACGATTTGTGTTACTGACGTTCTCAACGTCTGCAATGTCACATCGGCTTCGGGTGAAATGTTATGACATTTATAACGTAGCGACGTAATTTCTTTTTCTAGTTTTCGATATGAGTTACAGACACAGTTTTTTCTCACTTCTACGAGAAACGATGGAATATTTTGTTTAACATGTTTTTGATGCGTGAAGTTCTCACTAAAGTTGCAGTTCTGTTCAAAATTATGATTGTCGTGAACGACATAGATAGGACAAACTTGAGATGTGTATTACATTGTCGTTGTCGTAATTTTGAAATGATATCGAAAAAATTTTCAAACGACTAATAATTCGATCACAAAAACCACTCTCGTTAAAAGGTCGATAAATTTTCCATGGTATCGATAAATAAATCCTTTTAACAAATAACTTTTATAATTGTTTCTAAGAAATTAAAAATTTTCGATATTTGGTTTTTATTTTTTTTATAAAAAATCGCTAAAAGGTCATTACTGTTACAATCATAAGTATTCAACACACACAAACACACAACTTGGCTGCAAACTCATGTTAAAAACCACTTGCACACGCGCCCATACTTAATGAATAATTTTATGGATTTTATTACAAGCTTGCAAGTTCGTCAAAGAAAAGTGAAGATGCACATTACATATTTTTTTCTTCAAGAAACAAGAAAATCAAACAGCACTTGATAAACAACAACGAAACCACTTATTAGACTGTTAAGTTTAATATTTTCTTTATTTATTACAAACAAACGCCATTATTTACAAGGTGGTTTTGGCTTAACAGCACACACTTTAATTCAATACAGTTTTCATTACAAAGTTTTAAAAT
Source organism: Pollenia griseotomentosa (assembly GCA_963931875.1). Lineage (NCBI taxonomy): Eukaryota > Metazoa > Arthropoda > Insecta > Diptera > Polleniidae > Pollenia > Pollenia griseotomentosa. Next base: position 23,699,047 of record OZ007562.1, read on the forward strand.
ACAAAAAGTAACAAGAGCCTCAAATGGGGGGAATAGCAAAAGAAGATGAGAAAAATGTTGATAAAAATGTATAAAAAGATTGAAGATCGCTAAAACATGATTTATGAATAACATTGAACTTGAAAAATTAAAAAAAAACGTGGTTTAGATTTTCTTTGTTTGAAGAAAAATATATTAATATAAAAAGGAAAAATGTAAAAATGAAAAATAATCAATAAAATAATAATCGACTTAATAATGCGGCATTTAGAGCAGACGGCGTATTTTTTATACATGATTTGTGTCTAAAATAAGTTATATGCCATTTTCAAGGGTGCATTGCCAGGTTGACCGTACGAATTAAGTCCATAGCCGAATAATTTTGGCGCCAAGGTAATGTTTCGTATTTTTAAGACCAGACGGGTTCCATTTCCTATGAGTTTCTTAAATCGGGTCAGACGATTACAACGGATTTGTTTGAAGCGAGCACTGTCATGAAGTCTTACCCCCATATTCATAAAAATATTGTTGATTTATAAGAGCTTTGTTAAACAGATTCCCATAGGAAATTCGTTTGATAAACCTGTTATTAGCCTGAAATATTTCAATTATATACAATTATATATTTAATTATGACAAAGCTTGGCAACATGTTGCCTAAAAAAAATTATACCAAATTCGTAACTTATCTAAAATATGTTCGGACGCTTTTTATGTACAAATAATATAGAAAACAAAACTTTTCCTAGCATTTTTTTTTGCGGTTCGATAGCATTTGGGTAGCTCTTTGTTAAGTGCAAAAGATGGATTTCATCGAGAAGTCAACTTTGGCTGACAGTAGTGAAATGTAAAAATCTGCAAAATGGAACGGACTATTCAAAAGTGATTAATTTATTTTGAAAGTGTATTAATGTTGTTCTCTCTCCAGTATTTACACAATAAAATATCTTTTTTGGTTTTTTTTTAATTGGCTTAAGTACCGGTCGTGAACGTACGATTTTTCCATATGTTTTTTTTATTATTATCACCAGGGAAACCAAACATATGCAATTGCATGTTCGACCAATTAAAGCAGAAACAATATATTTATCCGTTTTAGAGCTTTTTAAGAACTTTGGCATCGATTTGTTAGTGCATATTTTTGCATATTTTTGCATATTTTACCGTTTTCAGCATTTTTTGCATAATTTAGTTGAAAGAGCCTATTTGCAGCATTTTTTTAGTTTTTAGCGCATATTTTGTCTTTTTGAGGCATATTTTGATACATTTTAATTTTTTAGATGCAGCAAATAAAAAAAAATTTGTTTGCGAAATTTTGGCATTTCTTTTTTAAATATCTATCTGTATACCCAACGTGTTGCTTCAATTTCACCATCTACATTTAATTTTTACTCGAAAATTGTAAGATAATCACTTTTAAAAGTGATCTAACGATAACCATTCGTCCGTCTGGCCCTTTGCCTGTCCATGTTAATTTTTGTTAATTTGATCCAATTTGGCAAATACATTTTGATTGTAGAAAGGACGAATTCTATGTAAATGTTGAGAATCGGTCTATAATTTTACATATTCCCCATTAAAACTTATGTCCAAATTAGACTCTTTGTGTCCGTCAACCATCTAATTATGTTGGTATTTAGATGAAATTCGTCCAAAAAATATTTTACTGCAAATAAAATTTTTTTCGAATCAGTTCACATTTACCCAAAGTTTCCATCTATAAATAGCTTAAACTTCCTTTTAAATGTTAACATTAATTAACAATTTAGCCACCGTCCCTAGAATCCCTTTAAGACAAAAATCTAATATGGATGTTAATATCTAGATAATATTCGGCACAAATAACTCTTATATAAATTTTAACCTCATTACATAACTTTGTTTTTGTGAGCCGATGACTACCCATTGTTTCCAAATAGGGTCAAATCTCAAAAATTCGTCTTTAAATACTATGATATGTGGGCTTTACTGCATTTCATTTTGGGATTGTTTTTATTAAATGATACTGTTATAAAATTGTTGAATATTTTGTTTTAAAATAAGCAATTTTTGCATTTTTTGGGCATATGTTTGACAATTTTCAGGGCATGTTTTCAAGTTTTTACTGCATATTTAATGCGCATAAAACTTGATTCTTAGAGCATATTTCTGGTTTCCCTGATTATCGCCATGCATTTCCCCATAAATATCTATAAATTTCCTTAACAAACAACTTAATACTCACTTTACAATTGATTGTAATGGAGCTATTATGAAGAAAGAGTGCAAACACTATACATTTTTTGCATGTAAAATAATTATATAAAAATGTCTTTAGAAGTAGCTTAAACAGAAAATATCAAATTTTCCAGTTTCCAGTCCAATTTCCTCAAGTAAAACAGCTGAGATATGCTATGAAATCATTCTATTATAAAAACATAGACTTTTTTTTTAATAATAAACAATAAAAGACGGTGATTATCAACATTTTATTTTTCCATGCTGGTTGACCATTCTGAGGAAATGCCTATATACAAATAAAAATTTGGTACTTTTTTGAAAATTTAAACGTTTAAGAGGTGAATTTTGTACCTGTTTTTGGTACTTTTTTTACAAAACAGTTTTTTTCGTGCATTGACATATACTGCGTATTATATTATGGGTACTTTTAGGGGGAGGAAAAAAATTATTATAAAGGGCGACTAACGGGAAAATCAATTTCTTTCTCTTTCCGGTATATATACTTTTTGAAACTAAATTATAGGTGCAGGGACCTGAGTGAATGAGAACCAATTAAATGAAAAATTTTGGCAATTATTTTTAACAACATAGAAATAGTAACTTTGGCATATAAATACTTGGGCTATTCACAAGGTGTGCTATCAAGTCATATCGTCATAATGTCCTAAATAATATTTTACAATTGTTTAGAAAAAATATTGTTGTGTTTGAAACAAAATAAAAATTTTAATGCTGTGTTCATTATTTCGTCGTAACTGAACATTAGAAATCTAAATTATAAGCGCTTGCCCACAGCAGTGATATATTTTTCTTGTAATTATTTTAAGACTCATGACTTTACAATTTTATGACTACCTTGTGAATTGCCCAACTATGTCCACGAAAAAAGGGAGATTCTAACAAAGTAGCGGGCAAAATACTACACCATTTTTAATTGAAAATGAGAAAATTCCAAATGAAAATGAGATTTTTAATTTGAAATTGAGAAAATTCAAGTTGAAATTGAGAATTAAAATTTGAAATTGAGAAAATTCCAATTGAAATTGAGAATATTAATTTGAAATTGGGAAAATTCCAAATGAAATTGAAAATTTCAATTTGAAATTGAGAAAATTCCAAATGATATTGAGAATTTCAATTTGATATTGAGAAAATTCCAAATGAAATTGGGAAATTTTAATTTGAAATTGAGAAAATTCCAAATGAAATTGATAAATTTTAATTTGAAATTGAGAAAATTCCAAGTGAAATTGAGAAATTAAAATTTTTAATTGATAAAATTGAATTATGTATATAATTTTTATTATATTCATACAACATGCATACATAACTCACATAAGGATCGAAAAAAATTAAAATAAATACAAATATACAAAATTATTGACCAACAGGCATATCTTCCAGATCCAGAGCAGATTGGTAAAACGTTGTAGTATGTTGTATGGCTCTACTGCAATCTCCAGTAGTTATACATGTCTTAGAAGTATTAATCACCTGTTCTAAAATGGCAAGCCTCTGTTCTCCTACATGGGGGGAATTACGTTCGGTACATTCATCTTTGTTTTCACCATACTTTTTATTTTTGACCAAATAATTTCAATAGGGTTAAGCATCGGTGAATAGCGTAGCTGGAGAGTTGTCAAAAATAATTTGCAGCCGACTGTGGCATGGAGCATTGTCACATACCAACACGAGTTCTGATAATTCATTCCCCAACTCTTCCCATCTACGAAAAACACTTCTAATCCATTCATTTGCGCTGACAGCACTAAATGAACCCCTCCGGGTGTCCATTTGAATAATTCCTGATGTACTAATTGCACCATACAACATACTACAACGTTTTACCAATCTGCTCTGGATCTGGAAGATATGCCTGTTGGTCAATAATGCTGCGATTTATATTTATTTTATTTTTTTCGATCCTTATGTGAGTTATGTATGTTTGTTGTATGAATATAATAAAAATTATATACATAATTAAATTTTATCAATTAAAAATTTTCTCAATTTCATTTGGAATTTTCTCAATTTCAAATTAAAATTTCTCAATTTCATTTGGAATTTTCTCAATTTCACTTGGAATTTTCTCAATTTCAAATTGAAATTCTCAATTTCATTTGGAATTTTCTCAATATCAAATTGAATTTCTCATTTTCAATTGGAATTTTCTCAATTTCAAATTGAAATTCTCAATTTCATTTGGAATTTTCTCAATTTCAAATTGAAATTCCCAATATCAATTGGAATTTTCTCAATTTCAAAATGAAATTCTCAATTTCATTTGGAATTTTCTCAATTTCATCTAGAATTTTCTCATTTTAAATGAAAAAGGGTGTAGTTGAGTATAAAACGGTTGTCTGAGAAAAAGCCTTTTGTTTTAGTATAAGACTTAAGTGTGAGTATAAGGATTAAGTCTGATTATAAGACATAAGTTTGTATATAAAACTTTGTCTGAGTATAAGGTTTTAGTCTGCTTACTATACTTTAGTCTGATTATAGCACTTAAAGACAGTGTCTTGAGTATAAAATGTTAGCAAGTATAAGACAGACAAATAATGAAATCATAAGCTGTTTTTAAGATAGTATAATACAACAGTTTAAGCGTGAGTTTAAGGCGATAGCCTATATTATTTACTTCAATAAAAATGCGAATAACCAAAATAATTCCATTTTTCAAAAATTAAAAAAACGATTCTATAAAAAGTTTATGTAACATGGAAAAGTGCATTAAGAAAATTTCACTTGCAAAAATTTGTATATATGAAACACTAATACTAATTAAAATAAATAATAACCATTAAAAAGTTAATAAAAAAAACACAAAAACGTGTAAACATTAAGTAAAAATAATAAATAATAATATGTAAATATGTTTGTGGCGATCTAAAATCAGTGTTTATACCCATACACGTACCTTCACTTACAGTATAACGGTTTGCTATAACTCTCATTTAAATGTTAAAGGAGGAGACATTTACAGAAAATACTAAATTTAAATTGTATTATTGTATTTTTTTCTAGAACACATTACGTTAACATAAAAATGTTGATGTTTTTTTTGCCCATTTTAGGAGTGTTTTGCTCATAACTTACCCCGACGAAGTGCTTAAGAAAAAAGATTCCATTTACTTGGGTTATAAAACTTGGATTCAAGAAGATCTATGGTTCCCGGAAATGGGTATTTTTCAAAAAAAATGTATATTTTGGGTATAACATTTTTGTATCTTAACCGATTTTTCCGAGTTTTTCAGAAAATAAGTTCTACTAAAGATTTCCGATTTTTTGATATAAAAGGCGTATCTATACGTCATATGACAGCCTTAAAATTCAATATAAAATTGTTTATGTTTTCTGTACGCTAGGCACCACGCCCACTTCTCCAAACCCGCCCACATTTTGTAGATGCTGAGTATTGATAACCTAAATGTTTGTACCTAATCTCGAAATTTTGGCTCTTGCCGTTCTCGAGATATACAGAAAAAAAGATATAAAAAACAACAACAACAAGATAAATCCCTAAAAAATTAGAGGTAGTCGTGGTTTTTTGCTTATATTTTTATTATATATTATATTATATCTTAAATTAAGACTGTATAAGACTCTTACACATAAAAAAGACTAAATTCGAAGTATAAAACATTTTTTAAATAAAACACTTGCAACTGATTTTAGTATGTTAGTCTAGGTATAAGACAACTGTCGAGCAAAATACGATTTTCTGCGTATAAACCGAATATAAATATGATTTTCTGAGTTAAGAACCGCATTCCGAGTAAAACACTATATTCTAAGTATAAGACAGTTTTATAATAAAAAACCTTACACAGATTATAACATGTAAGTCTAAGTACAAAGCAACTGTCAATCAAAATACGATTTTCTGCGTTTGAAGCCAACATAAATTTGATTTTCTGAGTATAAGTCTTCATATAACTTTTATACCGAATTTACATTCACCCCTGTTTTACAATTTATGCTCATTTTCTGATATACTGCTTTCTTTATGAATTGGCGGTCACAACTTTAGTTATAATTTGTTTGAAAAATAAGTAAAAGTGCTATCTATATTCGATTGTTCCGAATCATTTCAACCCTTCATCGAAGAATTAAAGGCTTATTATTTATATCGTATCAAAACCCTAAATTTGGGTATACACATGTTTGGGGCCTACGTATAATACTATAGCGATTTAGTTTAGTTTTAATAGTAAATACTTTTTTATTTCAAGGAAGCTAAATTTGATCCTTCAATAGAAAGAGTAAAGATTTATGTGTAAGAATTAAGGGGATGTGGTGGTTACTGTTAATCGCTATGTCGATTTGCCTGAATTTTAATTGCAAACTCTACGATAGTGTATGTGATATAAAAGTATAACAACTAGGGTTGCCAGACGGCCTGGAATGGCCTGGATTGTCCAGTTTTTTAGGGTCTTGCCCAGTTTCCAGCTAAATTACAATTTCTCCAGTTACAAAATAATTTTGAAAACAAATGTTTTTATTAATTATATAATGAATAAAAAGAAAAATTTACAATTAGCCGAAAGATATATCAATTAATAAGGTTCGTTTTTTTTAAATTCAATAAAAACAAACGTACGTTTTGTGAAAGTACTTTAAGCATTTTAAATAATCTATACTAACAAGAAAGAAATAGAATGTACTTACGTACACACAGACATCCTTTTATCAACTCCGTTGCTCATAAGAATATTAACAAGATCTAAAATATCTATTGCAGAAATTACATACGGAATGACAAACTTAAATATACCCTTTCCACCTGTGGTTAAGGGTATAAAAATACTATTTGTTCACGAGTGTAACTGTATTCGAAATTCGAATAATAAAGCAACAACAAATGCATGTATGCAAACAATTCGTTATACAAAGTGTTAAATAAATTGTTTGATTCTTGTGCATACAATGCTGCCAGTTATCAACAATTATCAACACACACACAAACACACTCATAATACACAAACAAGTTCATATGCATATTTTTATTTACCCTGCAAATAATAGGACCAGTCCAAGCACGCGTGTAAAGAGTAGCTCACAAGGGACTAGGACTAGTCCAAAAGTAACCCAAACGTATGGCAAAAACATGGCCTATTTAACATTACGATGTCCTAGGGCAGGACCATATAACCCGGCTTTGGACTACAAAGGAGTAGTTTTAAAACTACGCCATGGTATACTCAAGAGGATTAGTTTTGAAGTCGTTTAAAAACGAAAGCACGTCGTTAAAAAAGAAGACATGTCGTCTCACTACAAACACTTATTAACAATGACATGGTCCATGCTTGCATTAAATCGGACCAGTCCATGGTGTAGTCCATTTTATCAAAATGGATCAGGTGGTCCAATATTATTTGCAGGGTATTAATTCACATACACAAAATGTTTAAATAAAATTTGTATGTGTGAAATATTTTTGCACCTGAAATAATAAAACAATAAGCCGACAGAATTTATGGAAAAAATTTAAATAATTTTTGTTTCACTAAACTTTTTTACTGAACTTCTAAAGAGAAATTAGAATTTATTGAAATTAATGAAAGATAATGAAAATAGAAATTTGCATGCTCTTATACTAAGATATTGTTTGAGTGTAAGACGATATTCTGAGTATAAGTCTAAATTTACACGTTTCATCTTTTGATGCTCAACTTTTTTTCAATTCCCTTTTAAAGATGCCAATATAATCACACGCAGCAATCGGTTTCAACTTTTTTCGGTTCAAAACAACAACAATTTTATTAACAGCGAATCAAAGAGAAAAAAAAAGAAAAAAATTACATGCAGCCGCTGTTGTGCATATATCAACGAATAAAAACACAAAGCGTACTGCCCGAGTACAGGCATCTCCGTACTAACCCCCTTTCTTCTTTCTTCTCTCACCTAAAAACATAAGAGTTGAGCATTAAAAGATGAAACGTGTGAAAGCAGACTAAGAATAACATTTTGGTGCAAGAAGTATCGATATGTTCAGTTATTTTGAGCGGCGAATTCTTTGTACTTTATACGTCGTTTTTTCAACTGACACTAACGTAACAACGGAGGAATGGCGCACAATGAACACTTTAATGACGGATATTAAATCAAGACCGAGACAATTTTATTTTTTTAATTTTTGGTTAATTTTAATAACAATTTTGATTTTTAGTTGAACTGTTAATTTTTAATTTTTTTGATATTCTTTAATTCATCATCAAATTTAATTTTTATTAAATTATTTTTACTCGAGCCTAATTAAGCAATATCAAAAAAAGTTAATTTTTAATTTAATTTAGTTTTGATGAAACACAACACAAAAAATTTAATTAAAACAAATCAAAAAACAAACTGATATAAGTTTCAATAACTCAAAGTAAAAAATGTTAAGCTTAATATGATAATTATACAGGAGTCACAGTATAGAATAATAAAACTAGTCCCCTTAAGACAATAGTCTAACAGCCGTATTTATAAAAACTTATTGATGATTAATTGACCGATTTTAAGCAAAAATTGCTAAAGTTGTATTCATAAACGAAAAATAGTCTATGGAACCTTTAATAAACCATTCATAAAGTAAGAACATTTATTGTTGGATTTGCCCTTCTTTAAACCAAAAATAAAATGACATTTTGAAAGGTGTTTGCATTTTATGATATTATTTTTGTGAAATATGTTGAAAAATAATGACAAAAATGTTTTATTTATTACAACGGACATGTTAAATACATTTTGCTAATTTTTTTTTTATTTTAACAGCCAATTTAAAGTTATATTGATTGATAACACTATGCTAGTTGAAAAAACTGACAAGCCGGGCACATGGCGTTTTAACATAATTCGGGGACGCTGAATCCAGTGGTGCCCGCGGTTTTTTCAGATTGGCTCCGGTTTTCGAGATATACCGTTATTTCGAAAATGGAGGAGGTTGCACAACATATATTCGCGTAACTCAAAAACGGTTTAGTTTATTGAAATTACTAAAAAAAACCGAAATTCCGCTACAAACAAAATAAGCCATAAATGGTTAAAATCTGTTTGCAACTTTTGATTTTGTCCACAAAAGTCGACAAATTTTAATTAATTTAACCCTCTAACTGGCAAAACAGAATCCGTTAATTTTTTTTATCGGGAATTTTACTAAGGGTAAACAATGGTCAAAAATGACGATTTTTAAAGTTTCAAGTTAAACAAATCAGCCGTTTAGCCGCCAGATAAATTTTTATTTTGCGCTCCTATAGGGTCGCTTACCAGTTTGAGCGTAAAAAATATAGATAAGTAAGAACTATGTAACTATATATTCAAGAGTGGTTTTTATTAGAAAATAAGAAGAAAAAAGTTGAAAATAAACAATAACAAGGCTTAATAAGTAATGAAAAGATTAAACACGACGGTGATAGGCGCCGAAACAATTTTTTGCAGTAGTTATGCAGAGATGCAAGTGACACTTTTCACAAAAAAATTGTGTTCTGGACGTTTTGCATAACTTACAAAATCTTTTTTCACTGTTTCCCAGCATTGTTGGATTATGGTTGAATCCGTCATAACGAATATCATCAATGGACTCTTTGGCTTTCTGACCAATCCTCAAATTACTTGGTGGTGTTGATGCTGGTGATGTTGTGGGAGTAGGTGGTCGCGATATTGGCCGGCCAACAAATCGTTTATCTACAAACTTGACAAGACCACTGGCAATTTTTTCGCGAAATTCAGGTAACTGCAACAATTTTTCATTCTGAACAGAATCAGTCGAATCATTTCTCTTTTCAGCGTGAATTCGTCGATATAATATAAATGAATTTGTTGCGGCCATGTCAACGAAATGGTAGAAAAGCCGCACCATCATATTTCTTGTTTTCGCCCTTATATGGTAGCGGCCCATAAGTCCGTCCATTAAATCAACACCACCCATGTGGCTGTTGTATTCACGTATTATTTGTGGACATTCCACTTCGATGAAACGCTTTTGCTTCCGATCAAACCGTGATGCCTTCGCTGCCTGATGCTCCGGATTTAAGCGCAAGAACGGCAGGATTCCAACATATGTTGAGGCTAACCGGACAGACTTATTATCTTTCCACAATACTGTAGAAATATCCACACCATATGTATGAATATATATTTCATTTTTCCACTATATAAAACCATAAATTTACCTGTACCGCCTGTAAAACCACCTACACCTGGATTAACTTCAGGGCCAGTTATTTCCATCGACGGTAATGGTGATCGACACCTTTTTGATGGTCTGATTAAATTTGAATTCGCTGCTTGCGGCTGCACATCGGTGGAAGTCGTAGCTGAGGCTCTGTTTCCACATATTCTTCATTCGAAATAGGAATGGGATGCAGAGTTGACTGCACATCATCTATGCTCATATCGATTGACAAATTTATAGCATCCACAAATAAGTCCGTATTGTCGCAAACCTTTCCAAAATACCAAAAAAATTAATAACAACTCATTACAAAAATATTAAACTATGTAAATATTGATAAAGTACATTTGCAAGGTGTTCATCGATTGCTCTTTCATTTTCTGGACTTATTTGATGGATTTGTGGATCGAAATCAGGGTCTTGTATGCTGTCGTCGCTGTCATAATCATCTTCATCTGCCTCCTCATCCGTTTCAACAGAATCCATAATTTCAGCGATTTCTTCCTCAGACAATAAATTTAATTTGTATAATTTTTTACGCTCCATTGCTATAAAAAGGGAAACTATAGAAAAATTATATGAAAGGAAAAAGTACACGTAAACTGGTAAGCGCTCATATAGGGATGCATTACTTTTACTTACCTGTACGTTGTAAATATAAAGAAAATCACTGAACTATGATTTGTATGAACTTAAAATGATTCCAACACTATGAAAAAAAATTCACAATCACCTTGGTATATTAGAAATATAAATTATATCGAATTAAAAACTCGGTTCACAAAAAAATAATTTCACGTGCTATTAAATTGAAATTCTATATAAAAATGCTTAAAAATATCAAACCAAAGGTCAGATCGGCTTGTTTGTTGAACTTAAAGCTTCGGTATAGTATTGCCATCATATTTTTGTTTGGGTGAACTTTCATTGATTGCCACCTGTCGTACTAAAGTACATTTTGTGATGCTTCCCTACAGGGATGCTTACCAGTTAGAGGGTTAAGAATTTCATAAAACGCAATATTTGTATGCCCCCTAAGGGAAATTTTTAAATTAATGAAAAATTTGTCGACTTTTGTGAATAAAATCAAAAGTTGCAAACAGATTTTAATCATTTATAGCTTATTTTGTTTGTAGCTTCGTTTTTTATAAGTCTGCAAAAAATTAGAAGCCTAGCTGCATTTTTTAATTTTTTATGAATTTTTAAAAAATAAAAATTTCGAAATTTTGATAAAAAAATTCATTTTTTTTTCAAAAAAAAAATTATGTTTCAATAACGACTACTCATATTAGAAAAAGAGTTTTACTTTTCTGAAATGAAATTTTATTGCGGAATTTCGGTTTTTTTTAGTAATTTCAATAAACTAAACCGTTTTTGAGTTACGAGAATATATGTTGTGCAACCTCCTCCATTTTCGAAATAACGGTATATCTCGAAAACCGGAGCCAATCTGAAAAAACCGCGGGCACCACTGGATTCAGCGTCCCCGAATTATGTTAAAACGCCATAAAACGCCATAAAAAAAAACTAGCATAGTGTAATTAGTTTGAAAAATGTGACTAAACAAGCTGAATCTTCACAAACTAATTTGTAAATTTTGTGAAGAAAATCTATATAAAATTTAAAGTGAAATTTTTATTCATTTTCAAGACATGGGTTAAAAAAAAAAAACGTTTATCTACAGGACAGTAAGCTAAAAATTTGTAGCTTCGTTTTTTATAAGTCTGCAAAAAATTAGAAGCCTAGCTGCATTTTTTAATTTTTTATGAATTTTTAAAAAATAAAAATTTCGAAATTTTGATAAAAAAATTCATTTTTTTTTCAAAAAAAAAATTATGTTTCAATAACGACTACTCATATTAGAAAAAGAGTTTTACTTTTCTGAAATGAAATTTTATTGCGGATTTTCGGTTTTTTTAGTAATTTCAATAAACTAAACCGTTTTTGAGTTACGCGAATATATGTTGAGACACCTCCTCCATTTTCGAAATAACGGTATATCTCGAAAACCAGAGCCAATCTGAAAAAACCGCGGGCACCACTGGATTCAGCGTCCCAGAATTATGTTAAAACGCCATGTGCCCGGCTTGTCACGAAAAAAAAGTGTCAATTTCATGCACAGTGTAATTATTTAAAAAAAAAAAAAAATTATATGATTTAAATGAATATGTACGGGACAAATGCAGATACATATTCTCTTTAATTATTTATTAAATTATTGCAACTAGTTGTTTTTTTTATGTTTAAAACAACAAATTATTGTTCAAAAATATAAAAAAAAAATAAAATAAACAAATCATAATGATAGTGATGTTAATAAAAAGTAAACAAACTTTTTATTCGAATACTTTCTTAAAAAGAGGTTCAAACAAAAGTTTTTATGATACCTTTCGGAAACATTTTGTTCAGAAACTAAAATAATATGTAGTTTTATTTGATAAGAATAATTTTGAAGGTCTACAATTAAAAAAAAATTATAAAAAAAATTTAAATGTAGAATATCATGTAAACCGAATAGAAGTTTCATGCATCACTAAAAATAAAATGGCAGCCAAATATAAAGAAAGTTGCCATACTTAAACAGAAAATCGTTGCAAACAGTAAATAGTAGAAAAGCTGTTATTGTACGTTTATGAATACAAATTTTTATACGAGGTTTATAAGACAAAAAGTGTTTAATAGTTATTACATACTATAAACTTAAAATAAGAACTTTTTATGAATATGGCTGTAAATATATGACAAAAGTTTCACTAAACGATAATTCTAGTAGTAAAGTATAATAAGGGAATCAAATAATAATACAGTAAAATGTTCAATGAAGTAAAAAATGGTAATCTCAGTACAATATCATTGGTATAAGCTGGATGCCAGAGATAAATTAAGAGGGTTAGTATATTCATGACGATAATTGTAAGGTAAAATAATGCTCTGAATATAACAAAAGAAGTATGTGACTGTATAATAAGTATATCTGAGTATAGAATTATTACATTACAGATGGTTTGCCTTAGTATAAGAGATTACAAAATCGTATTTTTAGTAGAAGATATTAAATTAATATGTGAATAATATAGCAATGCCAGTATAAACAAGTAAGAAAGTACAGTCGGTCAAGACAGACCATATGATAGCCTACACTTCAGTATTTAGAGACAAATTTTCCAGAGTGGATCCTATTTCGGATCCATGGACAATAATGAAACAACCAGTCATCTTTACCTATTTCAACGTTTATTTGGCCTAGGTTTACCTTCAGTTTTAAAATCTTATAAATATGACAGCTTTTACTCCATAGATTTCTATACACAGCTTGATACTTATTTATATATATATATTTAGTATAAACTGGTGGTTTAGGTATAAGACAGGAGTCTTACTGCCTGTTTTTAGAAAACGTAAGCATGTGAGTGAGTGAGAAATTATATTGAAAACAATAACAAATTTTCGTTTTTTCTTGTTGTTTTCATTATAATTTCTCACTCACTCACTTGTTTACGTTTTCTAAAAACAGGCAGTTAGTCCCTATTTACATTATATGGTTTTTGTCGTTGCGATTTTTGTCGTTTCTTCTGTTAACTCGGTCTTATTGTTCGATTTTTGACATTACAACTTTTTCTGTGCCACCGAACTTAAATACATTTTTCGTCAAATAAGAGAACGATTCAGCGAACAAAACGAATTGAAGAGTACACTCGCTATTGTACGCCTTTTAATTCCTCTCTTTCCTCTCGATTAAAAGGTAAGAATCGCAACGACTAAAATCGTATAATATAAATGGGGACTTAGTAAACGGCAGAAGTTATAACACTGTATTATACTGAGAATAAGAAAAAGGATCAAAGTATATGACTGTATAAAAAGTTTCTGTTTGTATAAAATGGTCAAAGTATATGGTGATTTTTTTAGCTATTATCTTTTTGGCAACACTGGTTTAAACAGCTGACGCACGTTTCGTGTTTTGTTTCACTGTCAAACATCTTCAGTTTGGAAATTATTAAATTTTATTATCAAAATGCGTGCTCTGTTAAGAATGTTCATCGCGCGCTTCTTCCATTTTATGGTCAGTTTAATCGACCCACTGAAGCGGCTATTCGGGCTATTGTGACTAAATTTCGCACCAAATTTACATTGTTGGACATTAAACCACCAACACGCTTACGTAGAGTGCGAAGTTAAGAAAATATCGCAGCTGTATCGGCCAGTGTTAACGATGCCCATCAATTATCGATTCGTCGCCGTTCGCAGCAATTGGGCCTCTGTTACTCAACAACGTGGAAAATTTTGCGGAAGGATTTAGGTGTGAAGCCTTTCAAAATACAGCTGGTGCAAGAATTGAAACCGAACGACCTACCACCGCAACGCAGAATTTTTGGTGAATGAACTCTTGGAAAGTTGGCCGAAGATCCACTTTTTTATCGAAAATTGTGTTCAGCGACGAAGCTCATTTTTGGCTCAATGGGTACGTTTATAAGCAGAATTGTCGATTTTGGAGTGAAGATCAGCCAGAAGCATTGCAAGAGCTACCAATGCATCCAGAAAAAGTCACAGTTTGGTGCGGTTTATGGGCTGGTGGCATCATTGGACCGTACTTCTTCAAAAATGATGCGAATCGTAACGTAACTGTGAATGGTGAGCGCTACCGTGAGATGATATCCATCTTTTTTTGCCCAAAATGCAAGAGCTTGACTTGCATGGCATGTGGTTTCAACAAGACGGTGCCACATGCCACACAGCACGCTTAACAATGGACTTATTGAGAGGCGAGTTCGGTGAACATTTTATTTCACGTTCGGGACCGGTCAATTGGCCGCCTAGATAATGCGATTTAACGCCTTTAGACTATTTTTTGTGGGGCTATGTTAAAGCTCATGTCTATACACACATGCCCGCTTCAATTGACGTATTGGAAGACAACATTGAAGCATTTATTCATGAGATACCGGCCGAAATGTTGGAAAGAGTATGCCAAAATTGGACTAAGCGGATGGACCATTTGAGGCGCAGTCACGGTCAACATTTGCATGAAATAATCTTCACACACCGTACCGTACTATCGATTCAAATAAAGATTTCATGCATTTTTCTTAATTTTATGTGTTTTTTTTAAAAAAGTTTCCTATAGCTCTTAAAAAATCACCCATTAAAAGAGTATCTAGGGCATAAGGCGGTAGACGACAAGTGCATATGTGTAAGAGTCATTACCTTATATACAATCTTATACATATGCACTTGTCGTCTACCGCCTTATGCCCTAGATACTCTTTTAATGGGTAGCAGGGAAACCAAAAGTATGCTCTAATGGTGTTTTCTTTTCTACAAAAAATGTCACACTTTATTTAAAAAAATGCAATTTGGTGTTCGTTTCTTAAAAATGATTTGCTCTCTAAGAGGGCAGCGTGTTTTATTCTAAAAAAATGCACCCTTAAATGTCATAAGGCATTGCACTTTACGCCCCGTATAAATCGAGAGTGTTGATAATGTCCTGTAAAAAGATGGCTTCTGTTTATATATAGGGTTACCAGACGAAGTTGGGAAAAAATCACCTCTAATCAGGACAGTAAAATTTTTAAGTTTTAATAGTAATTTTGTCTATTATTTTATAGTAAAAACAAAAGAAAGCATTACATTATTAACGGTAGGTTGTCAGTGACATAAAATTTAAATGGATTCGGTGTTAAAAAATTGTTTTTGAAAAAAAAACGTCAAATCAAGAAATCGTAAAAACTTGGTGTTAATAAATTCGCAATCTGGCAAAGGTATTTTCTTGTTTACATATTTTATGAAAAACAAACTAAAGAAGTTGGAATTTGGTCATTCATTTTGTTCGTTTATTTATTTATTTAATATTAATATATTAACAAATTTGGGTTTATGTGTATTTTTTTTTATTTTGAAGAACATCCTTTTTGATTTATGTACATATTTTTTTATATATTGAAGTACAAAATTTTTGTCAGCAGCGATCCAATTTTGTGTTTTTTTCTCGTCAAATAAAAAATTGCATTATTACATGTAAGGCAAGACATTTTATAAATGCACCTTTTAAAATGTGGTATTTCTTTTGTAGAAAAGAAAACACCATAAGACACGTTTTATGCGCTTAAAAATACCCTTAAAAAAGTGAAATATGGTCTAAAAATCTTAAAAATATGCTTCTTTTTTAATTCATAAAATTCAATATTTTATTGAATAAAAATAATAAAAACACAAAGAAAATAACAAAATCTTAACCCTACACTTCATATTGTATCACTGGTGATACACGATTTTCTTATTTGAATAACAGTTATCTCGCTCTTGCTCTCGAAAAATATAAACTCATTTTACATTATATTGAACATATTTGCACAATAAAAAAAAAGAACCGTAATGTTATTCTCAATAGTTTTATATTGTCAACTCAGTTTTTAAAACGTCTTACAGTTTAAGTGAAAGTGTTCGGAGTACGTAGACAATAATTAGCTGCAAGTTTTGGTTTTTTACGTAAAAAGGCGTAAGTTGAACTAAATTTGTATAATATTATAATATATTTATGATTAAACAACATTTTATTACATAAATTATTCTTATTTTCTTTATAAATCACTATAAACTTCATGTATCACTGTTGATACACCATGCAGTGGTATATATTTTTGTACAATATATTCATAGTAAAAATATAAAAATTTAAACAAAAATATACAGGACTATAATAATGTTTTTTTTTATAATATTTAAGATTTACTACTTATATAAAATAATGTTCCTCATATATTATAATATAAAATAAAATAATATGAACAGTGTTTGTCACTTGACGAACAGTTATGTTCGAGCAAAGCTAGGAGTTATCTAAAACAATATTTGCCAGACAAACCTCACAAATGGGGTTACAAACTTTTTGTTCTAAGCGGAATTTCCGGATTTACGTATATTTTTGAAATTTATACCGGGCAGGAAAATGATCCCACAAAACGGCTATCCAATGAACCAGATTGGGCTGTTCAGCTAACATTGTTATCAGATTATTACGCAATGTTCCAAAATATGAAAATTATCGTGTATATTTTGATAACTATTATACCACGTCAAATATATACCATTGGAACAGTTCGCAGAAATCGCATCCCAAATTGCAAGCTACCTACAGAAATAGAGTTGAAAAAGGAAAAACGTGGAACTATTGTAGAATATGTTGGATGTATTGATGACATTTAAATTGCAGCTGTAGTTTGGAAAGATAATAAGCTTGTCAATTTGATTTCAACGTTCACAGGAAAGGACCCAATACAAACAGCGGAACGTTTTGACAAAAATCGAAAGGAAATGATTACTTTAGAATGCCCAAATATATTCAAAGAATACAATATGTTTATGGGTGGAGTGGATAAAACTGATAGCCTTATTGGGAGGTATAAAATTAAAATAAGATCAAAAAAATGGTACATTAGAATTTTTTATCACTTGATAGATGTATCTTTAGTTAATTCGTGGTTATTATACAAACGCGCTTTCGCAAAGAGAAACAAGGAGACTTTGTTGTTATTGGATTTTCGACTTGAAGTAGCTGAAAGTTTATGTAAAACTGGTAAGTCTACAGCACGAAAAGGTAGACCATCTAGCACAAAAATAGAAACTACAATTGAAGGGAAACGACAGAAAACGTCTGCAACTCATTACCCAACAGCAGACGTGCGATTGGACAATTTTGCACATTGGCCAATATGGACTCATGAGAGGCAACGATGTTAAAAATCCAAAATGCAACTTTTTATCTTCTGTGATATGTGAAAAATGCAAATTGCATTTGAGCCTTTTAAAAAATAGAAATTGTTTTACTAATTTTCATTTGAACAAATAATTCATTCTTAGTCAAATTAAATGAAATTATTATGAATTAATTTATATTTATTTTTATAATTTTATTTTATAGTTATTTTTTTAATTTTTTTTTATATTATAATGAATTGTTATTTTGAATTATAATAAACTGCCAAATAAATTGTGCTATATTGAAGACAATAAAATGTTATGTCTTACATTTCCTTACTGCATAATGTATCACTGGTGATACATATGAAAATTGCATCATATCTTCTAAATTAGTGTTTTTATTTATTTTTCAATATTTTTTCTGAACTCAGACGGTAATTTCCCCTTAAAAAACATTTTTTTCGATCAAATATAAAAAATCATGCAGTGTAGGGTTAAACTATATAACAAAATATGAAGTAAAGAAGGTATAAATGGTATAAACTTGAACATAAAGATGGTGAAATAAATTAAAAATTGGAATTCTTAAAAACCAAATAATCAATTTCTATTCTCACAAAATTTTGATTAAAGTGGTATTTTTTGATTTACAAATTATAACTTCAAAAAAATTTATAGTTCTGAAAATGAAATTAATAATATTTGAAATACAATTTTAAATTTAGTTCATCAAAATCACTTGGAATTAAGAAAAAAAATAAATTCTTAAAAGATAGGTAGAAATTGATGATTTAAAAAATCTTATTGAGGAAAAAAAAAATTTTATAAATTTCGTAAATTTTTTTTTTTTTTTTTTGGGACTTAAAATTCAATTAGTTGAAATTCAGAATTTCAAAAGTAGTTTTAACATTTCTGTTAATTTAAGTTTTTTAATCAAAGTTTTTGTTGCAGTAAATAACAAAGTTATAGCTGAAATTATCAATTAAGAAGCTTTGCCTTTTATTTCTTAGCATATTTTTGTACATCGAAAAAGTTCGTTCCACCTCTACAGATGTGATAGGAGCAAATTAAAATGCTAATAATTCTTTTACACTGTATTTTAAAGACGTTTTTTTTTAGAATCCTTAAATGCTCCACAACTATTTCTAATAATTTTAAAGCCATTATTTTTATAAATAACTTGCTTAAGCTTAAGCTGAATACTTTTAGAAGAACCAAAGCAAACATTTCAAAAAATAAACAAAATACGCATAAAAAAAACAACATAAAAAAGCTTAAACACTTAATAAAACAAAATTAAAAAATGCCCTTTGAAAAAATGTTCTAAAATATGCTCCAAAACTTGAAAAAATGCTTTAAAAAGGCTGTGATGCTAAAATATGCTCTTTAATCTAAAATATGTAAAAATATGCTCTTAAGGCTAAAATATGGAAAAATATGCTCTAACAAATCGATGTCAGATTTCTTTAAATCTTCAGAAACGGAAAAAAACATGATACTGCATATTTTTGGTGTTCCTGGTAATGAGTATTGAAAGTTAAAGTATGCGTTTTAGAAGCTTAACTGAGTATAATACATTATCTTATGTATAAAATGACAATATCTTTTTATTAATTTTACAAAAATTTTTAATTTTCCGTCAGCTTTTTTACACAACTCTAACTATTTAATAACTATTATTATCTTCTGTTCGTTAATAAAAACATAATTTATCTAGTTTAAAATTCTTTGCAAATCTTAAGTTAATATTGTTTTTATTTTTTATAATATGTATCTACATATTTTGTTGCGTATATTAAATACTCAACCATGACCTCGTTTCTCTTACCAACTAATACACATATTTTTCATTAATAAAATCAGCTAAACATTATTAAAGAATATTTTTTTTTTGTTAGCTTTAATTTCCACTTTTTAACACCGACTTGTTTGTGGAAATGACGTAGTTGCTTGTTATAGTCGTAAGAGTCTTACAATTACTTGCCATAAACGTTGCTACTGTTTCAGCCACAAAGACTGCAACTTCACATATTCACTATGATTCCTAGTAGCAGTGCAATGACTGACTTGACTACTGGCACTTTATCTTTTACAAGTCTGATTAAGTTTATTTTCCATCATAATAACATGGAAAAACACTGCCACTGATTTTATAATATTTTACTTTTTTATTTTTATTTTTTTTTTTTTGCATATTTACATAAAAATTTAAGTTGTTGTTTGTTTGAATGAAACACACTGGCAGTGGAAATTGCAATTACTATTTGAAAATTGATAGAAATTATAATCTAAGAAGTTTTTGGGAATACATAATTTTTAATTACTTAGATTTTGTTTGTTGTGCTTAATTCCCAATTTTAAAAGAAGTTAAATTGTTGTTGCAATTGAATCATAAAGAACTAAGGCGTTTTAAAAATATGTTGTATAAGACTGAGTATAAGATGGTAGTCTGAGAGTAAGATGGTAGTCTAATTGCCAGTCTAATTTGGTTTTATCTATGTTTAATTTGCTTATATTCTGCAAACCTAAACCTCTCTAATCTGCCAATTATTAATTTGCCGTACAGATGAATTCAATCAGCTGACTGATGATCATAGTTTTTGCGACAGAAAATAAAAAGATTTTAGAGAAAAATGTTTAATAGAAGAATAAACCTTAATTTGATGGAAGGTGAACTCGAAGAACACGAGTTGCAAGTGAATGCTGGAAGAGTTTATTATGACTCGGAGTATAATGAATATTGCATTAATGTCTTTATAAAATGGCCTTCTACTCTGAGTATAAAATAGAAGAAAGAGAATAACCCGTTACTTAAAGTGTAAGTCGGTATTCCGAATATTGATACGAGGTCTAAGTGCAAGATGTTCATATTTATAAGAAGAAGTAAGTCGTAGTTGAAGTAAAAGATATATTTATATATATTTAAATAAAATACTTGTAGCTTTGTATAAGACGGCAGTCTAATAATTAGATATGGCCAAGATAAGACAAGATCGTTAAGTATAAAATCGTCTAAGAATTATACAGGGTACATAACATAATTCTTTATATAAGATATATTTCTAAATAGAATTCATTTGTTTGTTCCCTAACAACTTTCCAGGGTATAAGACAGAGTATGTTTCGCTATGAACGTATTCTTTCAACAAGTCAGAGCTTATTTGTGAGAGGATAAGATAACAAGCTTTTCTTCTCTCCCATTTCATTAATAAGCATTGACTTTCTTAAAGAAAACTTAAATAGTGTGAATCCAGAACATAATTCAATAGCTAAAGGATATCGCTCATTTGCAGCAACAACGTCATAAGTAATGCATAGTAAATAAGGTGTTTTATAAAATCGTAAAGTCTCACACACAGCTTTTACGATTTCACACAGAATCGGCAAAGGATCATTTCGTCATAATTGTGTTGTGTATTACTGGTCGATATTGTTCATACATATTTGTATCAGGTTTAAAGATAAATAAACGTCTCTTGAAAAATCTAATTGTTTTTAGTTATGATAACGTTGCATTTGCTATGTCCGGGCGATATGAGAAAAGTAGAAGTGTAAGATGAAAGTCGAAGTTAATTTCAGTACTTCTAGTAACAAAGAATGCTCTAAGTATAATACGATAGTGTTTGTATAAGACTAAAAAAAATATTTTGATAGATTTTTTAACCTGATTAGAAGACGTTCTCTGCTTTTGAAAAGTAATTTCCGTAAGATCCCATTTATCAATTGAAAAAGTCTCCTTTTCCTTCACCAGTGTAAACACTTCTTTCTTCTCCATTCATTTTCGTCATTTATTAAATATTTTATTACTTCAAAAGACAAAAAAAAAAAAAAAAAAAACAATTCTACAACGTTGTTGGCTTTTTGTTTGAAACTTTCTGGATGGATTTTGCATTCAAAATGCGTTTAAACAAATATGCTGTAATACACTCTGCTGATGTGACTCCTTACAACGACTGCAATTTAAGTTGTAAAATGATGGACAATGTGCCAACACAAGAACAAAATACGATAAACTTGATTTAAGAAACGCGCAAACGTTATAAAGAGGATTATAAAACAAACAGAAAAACCAAAAATAGCAAACAAAAAATAAAACTATAAAGTAACTATGAAAAAGGAAATCATCATCAGCAACATCCAACAACAGTAGAAACAGCCACGACAACAACTACTACAACAACAAATAAAAGAACATAAACTTACTGGGTGAATCCAAATGATTACTGCCTGTCAGACCAAGTGCTGAAAATTCGGATGGCTGTAATTTCATTTCCATCTCCTTAAGACGACTGTTGAGTTTATTTGTGTGCATAAATAGGAAAAATGTACAGGATATGGCCAGTAGGGCAATCAATTCAACCGATCTAAAATGAATGAAAAGAAAATAGATTTTATTAATTTCTTTTTTCTTGAATATTTTATTAAAAAGTTCAGAATGCAAAATGTATAAAAAATAATGTTGTTATGAATTAACAAAAAAAAGGGCAAAATATTGGGTGTATAACCCTAAAATGCAGGGAGGGTAACCATTGTTCATTTGTTCTTTTTTTAGTCATTGAACGAAATAGTGCGAAAAACAATTTATTTGCTTCAAAACTGACGAATTTTTGCTATATTTCTTCAATTAAAAAAAAAAAAAAAATAACAGGTAAAGGGCATCGATCACTCGCCAAAGATTATCCTTTATTGATGGCGAGAGAAAGTTTGTGCGGCTTAGAAGTAGTGATTTTGACAAGATCACCTAGAACGGAGAAAGGGATTCGAAGAGGATGAATAAATTGGAGGCATTACTCTATGAAGCTGGCTGTAACGCTCAAGACAAATATGCAAAATCAGTGGGAGCCTACCAAGAAACATTATCAAAATGAACTTAATGTAAGCTTCAGCTTAGGTTTTGAGAAGGCAGATGCCACCAGTGGTAAATTTAACCAAACTATCCTGTTATGCAGGGTTTAAAAAACTGCAGTCGAAACCAAAAACTGTCGAACAAAAAACGAAAATTTGTGTACAATTTTTCGATTTTTGAGTTGGTTTGACAGCGATTGTTTACATTTAATAAATCCGAAATACAAGCAACAGTTTTTTTCCAATGACAAATGAAGAAGTGGAAGAAATTGCAGTTTTTAAACTCTTACTGCAGTTTTTTAAACCCTGCTATTAGGTATACATCTCACTCCATATGCGGCATTGTTGTTTTTTTTAAAAAACCCGTAGAGCCAAAAATGAGCCTTACTGCTGAACGCAAGTTTGTCGTTTATTAGTTTTGCAAATATATCCCTTATTTTCAAAGTAATTTTGGGTAATTTGGTAGCTTTGCTGAAGAGTGAATCTATTCATGATGATTTTTTTTTTTGAGAATATGTACTTATCATATATGTCAAAAGGTGAGCATTATATGACAGTTTGTGGCTTAAAAACACCCGTTACACTGAAAGAATTTTCTTTACAGATCCATTGGATTTTGACATTAATCCAATGAAAAATTTCATAAAATTTCAACTTATTTAACATTTCATTGGATTAATGAAGAATTTTTTTTTATGAAAATTTTGCATTAACTTAAGACTAGTTATCAATGCTATAATGAAGCATTTTATTAACATAATGAAGAAGAGTCAATCAACCGTTTAATGTATTTTTTTTTTAATTTTATTTTAATAAAAAAATGTTTTTGTATTTCAATACAATTTTGAATCTACTTAAGGCCGTTATACACTATCCCACAAAGTCTTTAATAATTTACAAAAAAGCAACCCTGTCATGATAAGTTGTTATTGTTTTTTACAAATGTTCAAAAAATAATTAGATCAGGGAAGCAGTTTTGAAAAATACGTAAGACTTTGTGGGATAGTGTGTAACGGCCTTTAATGACATAAATTCATTTACTGCCTGTTTTTTTAAAATAAAATAAAATCAAACAAATTTGAGTTTTTTTATTGTTGTTTCAATATATTTTCCAAAAGGAAAATTTTTATTTTATTTTGAAAAACAGGAAGTTAATTAATTAGTAAATTTCGTAATTTTTATGACAGTCTTCTATTAGTTTTATGATTATTATGGTCATTTATTTAGGGTTATTCATTTCAGCCATTTTTTAAATGTGCGCTTTGAGTTGTTGCGAATTAAATTTCGTTTTTTAACAGTTAAAGAAAAAAGAATGTAAGAAGTTTTTGCCTTTGTTTTTTAATTTGTCGTTGTTTGTTTTAAAACTATTGCTAATATTTTGTTAAACTCTCTCGCTCATTATCGGCATGAATGAGTATCATTGATATTATGAAACATTTAAATTTACTCATTTTTTTCACAAATTTTAATGTGTATTGCAGTGTTGCCACCAACGAAAGGCTAAATTACACATAGATCATGCTAAAATTACACATGAAAATACGAATTACACATGCTATCTTTTTACAAATTTCGATCAAAAGTGGAACTAAAATCGTATTTGGCTTCTTCATAAAACGTAAACCAATTTCAATTTTCTAAGTGGAATTGATATTTTAAGCAGCATATATAACAAAAAAAACTTATTATTGCTACCTTTTTATTTTGTACAAACCACTAAAAATTTTTGACCCTAAAAGCGATAATACTAATGTATAGAATTTTTGTTTGCAAACAAATAAACATAAATATCGTCACCTAAAATGCAAAAGGGCGTAACGACACTTTTTATTTTGTTGCAGGAGAAGCAAACCACTTTACAAAATCAATAACAACAAGGTATAGTTGGCGCTTGAATTTCTTTAATAAAGTCGCCATTTTTGATCTAAATTTTTTTTTTAATAAACGAACAAAACTCAATCAAAAACTCTTATTTCGAATTTTTTTTTGTTGCTAATCCCTTTTGCATTTTAGGTGACAATATATAACTAACATTTTATTTGGGTATGATAAATGATCTGATGCATCCTTCAAGTGTCGTCGACTCAATTTTTCAACGGAATGTTAATTCAGTTCATCTATTTCTGCAACATTGGATATGCCGGACATTTTAATATTGTTTACTTATTCAGCACAGAAATATTTTTCAAATGTCACTTTATTTGCTAGATTAAAACAAAAATAACTGTTTGCAAAGTAGGAAATAATCTGTCTCCAAAGGAATTTTTATTTCAAAAACCTTTTTCCAATAATATTTTGCCTTCAAATTACTATGAAGCTAAAATTTTTCAAAATTTAAGAGTGCATGTTGTCGCGAAAATATTCTTGAAACTCCTTAAGTTTTATCTGCGAAGCATTACTTCTAATAAAACAAGATCTAATAGTACTAAGTAAAACTTTCAAATATGTTGGAAGGTTCAGACAGGCCTTCGAGGCTACGAAATGTATTAGGTGGCACGAGCATTTAATCAAAGCAATATCTGGCTTTTCGTCTTTTAGCAACTTAACTTCTGAATTATACTGTCCAAATATAACATTACCTGTATCTGATGCAAATCCAACTAGATTTTCAAAAAGAATCCATTTTTCTATAATTGTGCTTTATAATTGTTCTTTGGCAGTCGATGATCGACTCTCTTTTAAATAAAAAAAAAAGAATAATGTACCCAGGAAGTTTCATCGTTATAAAAAATTGTGGCAAATGCTATCTAAGTGCCAAATGGTTAGTAGTTAATGATCTAACCATTTTTAGTATAGCTCTTTTAACGCTTCCATTCTTTTAATAACATTTTTAAGTTTTGCTAAGAATGATAAACCTTTTTACTTCTTGTGAAAAAATTATAACAAAAATCAGTGCAACAAAACGTTAAAATTTTAAATTACACATGAATTACACATGGAGTCAATTACACATGGGCTACACATGAAAAAAGAAATTACACATGATATGTGTAATTACACGTGAGGTGGCAACACTGGTGTATTGCCAAAAAATTAGTTAAAAATACAAGTTCTAGGAAGCAATTCTTTTCAAATTATAAGTATTTTTAAGTTAAAGAACTTTTTCTTTTTTTTGATTGATTAAGTGACATTTTTTATTAAAAATATGAAGTTACAAAAGTTTTATTTTTCTTCATTAATTTAAAAATATTTAAATATTTTAATCTTAGTTCATTTTGATTTAAAAAAAATCTGTTTCAATAATGTAGAACATTAGTTGGATTATCTTTTAAAAGTGATTATTAAAGGCTTTACTATACTATACTACACAGTATTCCACGGATAATTACCTCGCCAAAAATGCCAATATTTTTGGGTAATTATGCGGGGTAAGCATTTAAACGAATACGCTTAAATACCTCGTTGAGGTAATTATAAGAATACGTTTAACTACCTCATTGAGGTAATTAAGCGAATACGTTTAAATACCACAGTGAGGTAATTAAACGTATTTATTTACAAGATACCTTAACTTTGATGTATGAAAAAAAGTTGACAGGAATTTTTACATGTATCAGCTAAATCTAAAGAGATAACAATAAAAAGCAATGGGATTGCTGTATTTTTAACTGTAATGCTTTTTGAGAAGTTTTGTCATATCCTACTAACAAAAGCGTACTCATACATATTTACAAACTTATGATCAGGGAAACCGTAAATACGGAATTGCATGGTTTTTCAATGAAGACAGCAACAATATATTTATCCGTTTAGAGCTTGTTATGAATTTTGGTATTGATCTGTTTGTGAATAATTTGCATATTTTAGCTATTGCTGCATTTTTATTGCATATATCACATTTTTAAAGCATATTTTTATACATGGTCAGCAAATAAAAAAAATTCCTTAAAATTCTGGTTAACAGATCAATTTTCTGTTGCTTTAATTTTGCCATCTACATTTAATTTCACTCTACAATTGTAAGTCAAAGAAAGTTTTTGTGAAGATAAATGTTTTTCAACACTTTTAATTTTTATTCAACATTTTTTTATTTTTCGAATTTATTCTATGAGTTAAATTTCAGTTATGTATTTTATAAAGCTTTTTTGTAATAGTTCTATTCCTTAAATTTTTAGGAATGACTTTTATACACTACCAGACTATTATATTGTATTTTCTTGTTACATTTTACCTTAGCTATCCTTTGGATAGCAATGAAGTATATTGTATGTACAGAAAAATTTACAATTATTAGACACCAGCAGAATGTAATGCATTTTCTGGCCCGCTACGGCCTTCGTCAGCATTCTTTGTGTCACACTGGATAGTGATACTTTATAAATTGAATGTATTTAACTCAACTATTTTAACAAATAGAAACTGGGAATTATTTCCTTTCGCAGGTTACTTTATATTATATTCAACATTTTTTTATTTTTCGAATTTATTCTATGAGTTAAATTTCAGTTATGTATTTTATAAAGCTTTTTTGTAATAGTTCTATTCCTTAAATTTTTAGGAATGACTTTTATACACTACCAGACTATTATATTGTATTTTCTTGTTACATTTTACCTTAGCTATCCTTTGGATAGCAATGAAGTATATTGTATGTACAGAAAAATTTACAATTATTAGACACCAGCAGAATGTAATGCATTTTCTGGCCCGCTACGGCCTTCGTCAGCATTCTTTGTGTCACACTGGATAGTGATACTTTATAAATTGAATGTATTTAACTCAACTATTTTAACAAATAGAAACTGGGAATTATTTCCTTTCGCAGGTTACTTTATATTATATTCAACATTTTTTTATTTTTCGAATTTATTCTATGAGTTAAATTTCAGTTATGTATTTTATAAAGCTTTTTTGTAATAGTTCTATTCCTTAAATTTTTAGGAATGACTTTTATACACTACCAGACTATTATATTGTATTTTCTTGTTACATTTTACCTTAGCTATCCTTTGGATAGCAATGAAGTATATTGTATGTACAGAAAAATTTACAATTATTAGACACCAGCAGAATGTAATGCATTTTCTGGCCCGCTACGGCCTTCGTCAGCATTCTTTGTGTCACACTGGATAGTGATACTTTATAAATTGAATGTATTTAACTCAACTATTTTAACAAATAGAAACTGGGAATTATTTCCTTTCGCAGGTTACTTTATATTATATTCAACATTTTTTTATTTTTCGAATTTATTCTATGAGTTAAATTTCAGTTATGTATTTTATAAAGCTTTTTTGTAATAGTTCTATTCCTTAAATTTTTAGGAATGACTTTTATACACTACCAGACTATTATATTGTATTTTCTTGTTACATTTTACCTTAGCTATCCTTTGGATAGCAATGAAGTATATTGTATGTACAGAAAAATTTACAATTATTAGACACCAGCAGAATGTAATGCATTTTCTGGCCCGCTACGGCCTTCGTCAGCATTCTTTGTGTCACACTGGATAGTGATACTTTATAAATTGAATGTATTTAACTCAACTATTTTAACAAATAGAAACTGGGAATTATTTCCTTTCGCAGGTTACTTTATATTATATTCAACATTTTTTTATTTTTCGAATTTATTCTATGAGTTAAATTTCAGTTATGTATTTTATAAAGCTTTTTTGTAATAGTTCTATTCCTTAAATTTTTAGGAATGACTTTTATACACTACCAGACTATTATATTGTATTTTCTTGTTACATTTTACCTTAGCTATCCTTTGGATAGCAATGAAGTATATTGTATGTACAGAAAAATTTACAATTATTAGACACCAGCAGAATGTAATGCATTTTCTGGCCCGCTACGGCCTTCGTCAGCATTCTTTGTGTCACACTGGATAGTGATACTTTATAAATTGAATGTATTTAACTCAACTATTTTAACAAATAGAAACTGGGAATTATTTCCTTTCGCAGGTTACTTTATATTATATTCAACATTTTTTTATTTTTCGAATTTATTCTATGAGTTAAATTTCAGTTATGTATTTTATAAAGCTTTTTTGTAATAGTTCTATTCCTTAAATTTTTAGGAATGACTTTTATACACTACCAGACTATTATATTGTATTTTCTTGTTACATTTTACCTTAGCTATCCTTTGGATAGCAATGAAGTATATTGTATGTACAGAAAAATTTACAATTATTAGACACCAGCAGAATGTAATGCATTTTCTGGCCCGCTACGGCCTTCGTCAGCATTCTTTGTGTCACACTGGATAGTGATACTTTATAAATTGAATGTATTTAACTCAACTATTTTAACAAATAGAAACTGGGAATTATTTCCTTTCGCAGGTTACTTTATATTATATTCAACATTTTTTTATTTTTCGAATTTATTCTATGAGTTAAATTTCAGTTATGTATTTTATAAAGCTTTTTTGTAATAGTTCTATTCCTTAAATTTTTAGGAATGACTTTTATACACTACCAGACTATTATATTGTATTTTCTTGTTACATTTTACCTTAGCTATCCTTTGGATAGCAATGAAGTATATTGTATGTACAGAAAAATTTACAATTATTAGACACCAGCAGAATGTAATGCATTTTCTGGCCCGCTACGGCCTTCGTCAGCATTCTTTGTGTCACACTGGATAGTGATACTTTATAAATTGAATGTATTTAACTCAACTATTTTAACAAATAGAAACTGGGAATTATTTCCTTTCGCAGGTTACTTTATATTATATTCAACATTTTTTTATTTTTCGAATTTATTCTATGAGTTAAATTTCAGTTATGTATTTTATAAAGCTTTTTTGTAATAGTTCTATTCCTTAAATTTTTAGGAATGACTTTTATACACTACCAGACTATTATATTGTATTTTCTTGTTACATTTTACCTTAGCTATCCTTTGGATAGCAATGAAGTATATTGTATGTACAGAAAAATTTACAATTATTAGACACCAGCAGAATGTAATGCATTTTCTGGCCCGCTACGGCCTTCGTCAGCATTCTTTGTGTCACACTGGATAGTGATACTTTATAAATTGAATGTATTTAACTCAACTATTTTAACAAATAGAAACTGGGAATTATTTCCTTTCGCAGGTTACTTTATATTATATTCAACATTTTTTTATTTTTCGAATTTATTCTATGAGTTAAATTTCAGTTATGTATTTTATAAAGCTTTTTTGTAATAGTTCTATTCCTTAAATTTTTAGGAATGACTTTTATACACTACCAGACTATTATATTGTATTTTCTTGTTACATTTTACCTTAGCTATCCTTTGGATAGCAATGAAGTATATTGTATGTACAGAAAAATTTACAATTATTAGACACCAGCAGAATGTAATGCATTTTCTGGCCCGCTACGGCCTTCGTCAGCATTCTTTGTGTCACACTGGAAATAATTCCCAGTTTCTATTTGTTAAAATAGTTGAGTTAAATACATTCAATTTATAAAGTATCACTATCCAGTGTGACACAAAGAATGCTGACGAAGGCCGTAGCGGGCCAGAAAATGCATTACATTCTGCTGGTGTCTAATAATTGTAAATTTTTCTGTACATACAATATACTTCATTGCTATCCAAAGGATAGCTAAGGTAAAATGTAACAAGAAAATACAATATAATAGTCTGGTAGTGTATAAAAGTCATTCCTAAAAATTTAAGGAATAGAACTATTACAAAAAAGCTTTATAAAATACATAACTGAAATTTAACTCATAGAATAAATTCGAAAAATAAAAAAATGTTGAATATAATATAAAGTAACCTGCGAAAGGAAATAATTCCCAGTTTCTATTTGTTAAAATAGTTGAGTTAAATACATTCAATTTATAAAGTATCACTATCCAGTGTGACCAGGGCTGCCAGAATTGACGATTTATCGTCGTTTTGACGATTTTTTGTTCCGGAATTAGCGAAGTGCCGATTTGCTGATTTTTTTCTTAAAAGTGACGATTTTTTTCAGTCTCCAGTCTGAATAAAACATTAAATTTTCTGACACGTTCGTTTTTAAATTTTGGAATGTTTGACAGCCGTACCTTAACAAGAGCGGAAGCCGGAACGTTTTCTTTCGCTTAGCTTTTACGCTGATATGCCATACCTAAGCAAGAGCGTCAACGTTGTGTAAAAAACAGTAGTGATAGCTTTCTTGTGTAATAAAACCCACAAATTATAAATAAAAAATAGAGATAAAAACGCTAGATTGTTCAAAAACTAGAAAACGCGTGGCGCTTTTGTTTAGGTACGGCCATAATATGCAAGTCTTAAGAAAATCTTTAAATAATTATTTTCAGAGTACAAAAACAACAATGTTACACTTTGTTTATCTTTCGTCAAACCATCAGCGAATGAATCTTTTACGACTCTCTGTATAAATCATATTTTCAACAATTATACGGCGAACATTTCACGAGTTGTGAGATAATATCTACAAGAGTCTCATCCCAGTAAAAAATGTTTATGTTTCGGGAAGCACGAAAACTACATGAGCGCTGATATATGCGCTGGCTATTACACACTACTAAGAAGCAGCAGATAAGCGAATACCATTTAAGTGAATTTTTAATTTAATGATTGAATAACATCGCATTATCCCTTATACGAACAATGTTTTATGTGCTTTTGTTATTCCCTTACATCGAAGCAGGTTGTATTGCAATGATTTTAAAATGTGTTTACGATCATTTTTGAAATATTACCGAACATAGAAATTTAATTTGTTTCATAACGCAATCAGTTATCAAAGTGCTTCCAAGTGGGAATTCGCCATATAAAAATCATGCCTCTTGTAAGCAGGTTTTGTAAGGGGGTATTGTGCTTCTCTCCCTTACAAAACTGCTGTAAGCTCCATTTTTTACTGGGAAACGATTCTTGACATGAAAGACTCGATAGATAATCTTTACCCACATCTTAAACGATTCCCACAACGGTTGAAGAAGCGTCTTTCACTGTGCTATGGATTAATCTCAGTCGTGTTGCAGTTTTCCCATGTGAGGAATCTTCCATGATTAAAAAATGCGGCATCGACGATCAAAGACGCTTTGTATGAGACTCCCAATATCTCTTACACAATTGAAAATGCTAGCTGGGTATGAAGTAATTATGTTTTTGTTTGAATGCTTTTTTATAAAAAAAATCAAACAAAAACTGTTTAAAAAAACTAAATTTTAAGTTGTGCGATTTTTTTGACGATTTTTCGAAACGTGAAAGACGATTTTTCTATTTTTTCTCAGGAAATTGACGATTTCCTCACAAATTTATCCGGCAGCCCTGAGTGTGACACAAAGAATGCTGACGAAGGCCGTAGCGGGCCAGAAAATGCATTACATTCTGCTGGTGTCTAATAATTGTAAATTTTTCTGTACATACAATATACTTCATTGCTATCCAAAGGATAGCTAAGGTAAAATGTAACAAGAAAATACAATATAATAGTCTGGTAGTGTATAAAAGTCATTCCTAAAAATTTAAGGAATAGAACTATTACAAAAAAGCTTTATAAAATACATAACTGAAATTTAACTCATAGAATAAATTCGAAAAATAAAAAAATGTTGAATATAATATAAAGTAACCTGCGAAAGGAAATAATTCCCAGTTTCTATTTGTTAAAATAGTTGAGTTAAATACATTCAATTTATAAAGTATCACTATCCAGTGTGACACAAAGAATGCTGACGAAGGCCGTAGCGGGCCAGAAAATGCATTACATTCTGCTGGTGTCTAATAATTGTAAATTTTTCTGTACATACAATATACTTCATTGCTATCCAAAGGATAGCTAAGGTAAAATGTAACAAGAAAATACAATATAATAGTCTGGTAGTGTATAAAAGTCATTCCTAAAAATTTAAGGAATAGAACTATTACAAAAAAGCTTTATAAAATACATAACTGAAATTTAACTCATAGAATAAATTCGAAAAATAAAAAAATGTTGAATATAATATAAAGTAACCTGCGAAAGGAAATAATTCCCAGTTTCTATTTGTTAAAATAGTTGAGTTAAATACATTCAATTTATAAAGTATCACTATCCAGTGTGACACAAAGAATGCTGACGAAGGCCGTAGCGGGCCAGAAAATGCATTACATTCTGCTGGTGTCTAATAATTGTAAATTTTTCTGTACATACAATATACTTCATTGCTATCCAAAGGATAGCTAAGGTAAAATGTAACAAGAAAATACAATATAATAGTCTGGTAGTGTATAAAAGTCATTCCTAAAAATTTAAGGAATAGAACTATTACAAAAAAGCTTTATAAAATACATAACTGAAATTTAACTCATAGAATAAATTCGAAAAATAAAAAAATGTTGAATATAATATAAAGTAACCTGCGAAAGGAAATAATTCCCAGTTTCTTTTAATTTTTATTTATATGCAAAAATTAAGAAAAAAGCCATTATATAAATGTTTGTCCGTCCCTCTGGCTGGTCGTCTGTCCATGTTAACCTTGTGCGGAAAGTAAAAGTAGCAGTTATTAGATAATTTGATATTATTTGGTAAATAAGTTTTAATTGTCATAAGAACGAAACCTATGTAAATTGTGAGAATCGGTCTATAATATCACATAGTCCCCATGCAAACTTCTTTCTTTTTGTCCATAAACCATTTAATCATGTTCGCATTAAGATTAAATTTGGCCCAAAATATCTTACAGCAAATTAACTATTGTTGAATCGGTGCAGATTTAAACATACAGCTTTCATTCAACTAACTTTATTCTGGTGAGCACAGAATACATTTTATTTTAATGCAAATATGAAATTGTGGAAAATTTTGCTTTCAAATAAGTCATATTTTGGTACTATTGTGTTACTTGCTGTGTTGTTGTCAAATAGTACTGAGGCAATTAAACGAGTGAAATTTAGGTGTAATTTTGTTTTTGGATTTTATTTTTTAAGGCAATTACCCGAATTGGGCAATTAAGCGTAAGGCAATTAAACGTGGATTTTTGTTTCAAAAATGGAAGAAAAAAACGGGGATTTAAAACTCAAGGTAAATAACCGAGAAAGGCATTTAAGCGTGGGGTAATTAACCGGGTTATACTGTACTACATTCATAAGCTGGCTTAAGCTACTGTCAAAAATTAACAAAAAAATTAAAAAAAGTATTTAAAAAAACAAAAATAAAATCAAAAAATATTTTATTCTTGCTTAAGTAAATGCCAGTTTCATAAAATTTACCAAAAAATGCGCTTTGTCAAAAACAGCCGCGGTGCCCATATGCCCGAAATCATTTTCAAATGTTAATGTCACGTATTGATCTTTCGAATAAAAAAAAAATTTTGATTACAATTTAATTTTTTGTGTTATTTTTTACAATTTCAAGTTCTATCGGGCTTAAAAAAACAGCCTTATGAATCACATGTATTCGCATAATTGCTTCAGTCATCTTAAGCACATTATAGTTGAGCCTAAAGTATTAAATTATCCAAAGAACAATTTTAAAGAAATTACGAAACTCAATTTCGTAATGTTATTAAAATTGGTTCACTAAATTTATGAAATTTCATTCCCATTATGAAATTTTTAATTGGATTGTGTAAAAAAATTCAATGAAATTGATTCATTAGATTTATGAAGCATAATTTTGTCAGTGTAGAATAATTTGTATTTTTTTTTGTATTATGATCTAAAGTGCTTTTTGTTATGTGCTTTAATTTTCATTTATTAACAGTTTTGTTAGCATTGAGAAGTCCTTTAGCAAAAATGTTATTGATTAGTGTTTGTAAGTAATTTTTTTTTTGTAAAATTTTGTGATTTGTAATTTCAAGTATTTTAAAATAAAATGCAGCAATGCATGTAGTCATGGTATTTAACAGATTTTGTATTGTTTTTGTCTTCTTTTTTTTTTTTTTTTTTTTTGTTAAAAGTTTGCTCTTATTTATTTTTGGTATTAAATTTAAATTTATTTCTTCTTTTTTGTTATTTATTTAATCTTCTATAAGTCCACAATTTTAATTTTTTGTAAAAGATTTTTTTTTTTGTATTTTTTTATATGTACGATACATACATTTTTATTTAATTTTTTTTTTTATTGTCCATTAATTTGATTTATTGCATTGTTGCGTAAAATGCACTCAAAGCTAAAACAATAACAAAATTACTTTAGATGCTGCAAGAAAAACTAAAAAAAAGAGTAATTGAAAAAAAATGTTTTATATAAAAATAAATGCAGATTTTTAACCATTCGCTGGTATTTTCCAATAAAAAAATTACAACAATTGTAAATTTTCATTTAAAAGAAAAAGAAAAATTGAATTGTAATAAAAGCAAATAATAATAATAAAAAAACAACTTTGGGATTTATTTTATGTTTCATCAGGTGCAACAAATAATTTATTGCAAATGACTGACTTCAGGTGTATGTCTATTTATTTGTCTATCTGTCTGTCTGTCTGCATAAGTATAAGTTGCTGGGGGTTCTTGCTTTTTTCTTTTATTGTGGGAAAGAATATTAATAAATAAAAAATAGTTAACAGAAAATTCTTTATTGCAAATTAACAAAGTGCACACAGAATATTTAGACCATAACGCATTACTTGGGGTTCTTGGAATGGAAACTATTTTATTGACCATTTTTTTTAATCGACCTCAAAGTAGTCTACATATGAGCAATGATCCAAAAAATTATTTCTAATAAAATTCCTAAGTAAATTTGTATGTGCAGAAAGTGAAAAATTGACTGTTTTGTTTAAAAAGTGATTTTGTGCAGAAAGTGATTTTTTTTTCTATACAATGTGATATCTTGCGTCAAAAGAGCTTTTTCTTAAGTAAAAAATATAAATTTGTTTCTGAAAAAGTGCCGGTTCCTATGACTTGTTGTATAAAAAAGTGACTTCTTTTGTGTAAAAAGTAATTTTTTTTGTTCAAAAAGAGACTTTTTGTGTATAAAAGACACTTTTTGTGTATAAAAGACACTTTTTGTGTATAAAAGAGACTTTTTGTAGCGACTTTTTTTTTGTAAGTGAGATTTTTTTGTAAAATATATTTTTTTTTTTGAATTAACTAATTTTTTTTCAAAAGATGTACCTTTTTGTCTAAAAGGAGAGACTTTTTGTGCAAAAGAGGACTGTTTTCTGTAAAATGAGACTTTTGGTCTAAAAAAAGAGACTGTTTTGTGTAAAGGGGAACTTTTGTGCCGAAATTGATATAGTTTTTGTAAACACCTTGAAATTTTGTGTACAAGAGGTTTTTTCTTTTGTAAAAGATCAAAAAGTGTCTATTTCGTGTTACTTTTTGTGTAAAATCAATTTTTTTTTGGAAAAGCGACTGTTTGTTTGCAAAAGTATTTTTTTTTTTGTAGAATAGATATTTTTGGGCGAATTTTTTATAAGACGTGCCTGATTGTATAAAATAAGCGAATTTTTGTGTAAAAAGCATTTTTTGCAAATACACATTTAATATCGTTCCTAAGTATTCGGTTCGGCAGATTTGGAGAAAACAAACGCTAATACACCCAGAGAAAAAACATGTTTAAATATGGTCACCTCCAACAAAACTATTATTAAATAAAATTTTAAACATATTATGGTTAATGTAACCATATTATTGTCATCTACAACCATATTATGGTTGAATTATTCCTCCATCAAGAAGCCACAACCATATTATGGTTGTTTCCGAACATGTTATGATCAAAAATAAATAAGACATGTTTAACACTTATTATAGCATGGTTGGTTTTCAACCATAGCATGTTGCTCTTGAAAGAGAGGAAAATACTACTGCTAATTTTAAAACAAATTATTGTCATATTTAACCATAACATGTTTAGAGGCAACCATAATATGGTTGTGGCTTCTTGATGGAGGACTAATTCAACCATAATATGGTTGTAGATGACAATAATATGGTTATATTTACCATAATATATTTAAAATTTTTCTTTAAAAATAGTTTTGTTGGAGGTGACTATATTTAAACATGTTTTTTCTCTGCGTGTAGTGTTTGTATAGTAAATCATAAAAAAATAACGTTTCTCTTATTGTGATCTTCGAACATAAAAATAATACTGTACTTATCCAATTCAACAACAAAATGAGAACATCAAATTGCGTTTTGTTTTTTAAAAAAACCACAAACTTCGTTGTGTTCGGCTCAGTACATTAATGTTCGTTCGTTTCAGTTGGCTGGGAAAAAAACCAAACATTTTTTACAAAAACAAAATACATATACTAAAAAAAAACAAAAAGCCAGCAAAAATATTACACAAACAAAACTTGTGGACAATACACACACAAGACATTCGTGCTGTGGTCGTTGCTACAATATTTTGTTTGCTCTTTTCTTTATAAATGTAAAAAAGAAACACTATAAAACATTAAAATTAATGTAAGTATGTCTTCAGAAACACTACAATTGTTCTGTTTTATAACAAAGAACAGAACACTTTATAATGTTTGTTACATTCTTGAAAATAGTTACGTTAGGTATTAAGGGTTGTGTTCGTAGGCGCAAACACTAAAAAAGTAGATATCGTTTCTGGATTGTAAACCGTTTAAAAATTTTCACAAATACAATTTGGATATAGTAATTATTGAATATTGTAGCCCTGTCCATAGTCTTCATTTTCCATTCGGTTTGATTCCCTTAGATCGAAGGGTTTGGACACAGTGGCCATATCCCTCACACAGCACTTTCATGAGAATTTCACTCTAAATCGTATTTTTTCAAAAATGTATACAAATTTTCACAAATACAATTTGGATATAGTATTTATTGATTATTGTAGCTCTGTCCATAGTCTTCATTTTCTATTTGGTTTGATTCCCTGAGATCGAATGGTTTGGACACCGTGGCCATATCCCTCACAGCACTTTCATGAGAATTTCAATCTAAGTCGTATTTTTTCAAAAATCATAAATTTAAATATAAAAAGACTAATTAAATATATAATTAGTTTTAAATATTAAATAATAATCATTGATTTTTCATAAAGACTGTAAAATTTCGTGTATTTTCTTTATAATACACATGCGATATTTTTTTTAAATATTTTTTATCGCATCCGATATTTTTCAAAAATTAATTTAACTTTTCATATTTATCTTCACACAAGACATTTAGTTTCGTAAAAAAAGTTATTGTTTGTAAAAAAGATATATTTTTGTATAAAAAACTTACTTTTTAAAAAACTTTTATCAAAAAAGTGCGTTTTTCTCTAAAAGTAGTGACTGTTTTGTAAAAAAAGTTGTTTGGTGCAGAAAATGTCTTTTTTTTGTACAACTTGACTTTTTGTGTAATCAGAGTAACTTTTCGTGAAAATGTGGCTGTTGTGACAGTGTCAAAATTGGATTTTTGTGTAAACAATATTGAGTTTTTGTAGAAAAGTAAAAGCAACTTTTTACGTAAAAAATTTTCTTTTTGTGCAAAAAGCTCTATTTTTCATCGACTTTCACAGTTATTATTTGAACAATAATGCTAACTAATTACACAAAATAATAAACTCCAAAAAGTCGTTGTTTCTTTAACAAATCTTTTTTTTTTTGTTTTTAAATAAGCAAAGAACTCTTTTTCTTTTTTTTTCCTAGCCTTTATAACAAAAAAGTGAAAAACTTTTCTATTTTTTTGTAACAAAGTCAACTTTGTTAACTAAAGTAGACATCTTGAAAAAAACTAAAACCAGAGACAAAATAAAACAGGACTAAACAAAGCCAAACAAAACAAAAATAAAAGCAAAAAATTAACAATACAAGAATTGAGAACGAAACCATCTCTGCAAGGGAAATAAAGAAAAATAGAGTTATAAACAAGTATAATGGTTAAAGTAAACAAAGAAAAAAAATAACAACAACTTATTATAATATGTTTGTTATAACAAAATTGTATAAAAAGAGCTAACAGAAAAACAAACAACAACAAAAACTCGAAGAACTAATATACGGCCAAAGACAATGATGGCATTAGAAGAGCAAAGTAAGAAAGTAGACCGTAAGTAGTTGTAGGTATAGAAAAAAACTAATAAAAATGACAACAAACACAATAAAAACAGTAATAACTATTATAAGAACGTATTTTTGTTTAAGGATCGTGTGTAAAATTATTCGACCGACCGCATTGTAAATAAAAAGAAGCAACAAGAAAGAGGAGATTAGCAAGTTGGTTAAGTTGTTGTTACTGCGTTTCTTTGTGTGAGTGTGTGCGTCTGCTCAAAGCCAAAAGCAAAACGACTTTGTTTTAAAACATAAAGTTTTCTCATAAATGTACCAAGCGTGACCAGATAAAATGAATGGAATTAAAAGGGGGAACCTAAAAATTTTACATAATCTTTAATTTTCTTCGACCCCTTACACATATTCACATAAAAATTAACTGTAACACAAAAAGTAATATTTTATAAAAGATTTATATTAACAAAAACTTTAGACTTTTTTACAAAAATGTTGTTTTATCATAAAATTTTAATAAACAATAAATTTTTACACAAAAATAGTTTTTAACACTAAAAGTATTTTTTTACACTCAACGTAGCATCATAAACAAAAAGTCCTATTTTACACAAAAAGTACCATTTTACACAAAAAGTACCATTTTACACAAAAAATTACTTTTTTTACAAAAAAAAAAATTATTTTTTTACACAAAAATCGTTTTTAACACTGACAATAAAATTTACTGTTTTTTTACAAACAAAAAAAAAAAAACAATAAAAAAACAATGTTTTTTTTACACAAAAGGTACCATTTTAAACCAAAAGTTCAAACTGAAACTGAGGTTTCGATTTTATACCAAAAAAACATTTTTTACAACATAAAATAATATTTTTTACACAAAAATTTTTTTAACACAACAAAAAGCATTTTACACAAAAGGTATCACTTTACACAAAATATTGCACAAAAGTCCGAGTTAAAACAAAAGTGCCATTTAACGTTGAGGGTCCCATTCCATACAAAAAATGACTTTTTTTTTAATAAAATAACTTAACCACCTTAAACTGTACATTTTAAACAGAAACTGACACATTAAGCTGGGGTACTATTTTATTAAAACAAATTCTCTTTTTACAACAAAAAATATTGTTTCAGACATTTTTTTTGCTGGTACAATAAGTCACTTTTTGCCTAAGCTTTTAACACGTAAAATTCCGTTTACACAAAAAGTTCGCTGAATACAAAAAAGTCTCATTTACACAAAAATGTAATTTATGACAAAATGGGGTTTTGAAACAAAAAATCTAATATTGCAGAAATAGTCTTTTATTTTAGACAAAAAGTCACTTAAAAAAAAAACATTTTGCACATAAGCATACTTTTAGCAGAAAGAGTCCTTTTTAGTAAAAAGTTTTCCTTACACAAGTAAATGCCATGTACACAAATAGTCCCTACACATAAAACCCATTTCTTTCACAAAAAGTTCCTTTTTACCCAAAAAGTTCCCTTTTTAGACAAAGAGTTCCACTAAAAGGCGCTTTTTACATATAAAGGGACACAAAAAGCCTTTTTTACACAATATGTCCCTTTATATTAAAAATTTTCTAATTGTACACAAGAAGTCTAATTTTGCTCAAAAAGTGCTTTTCACACAAATGTCTTTTATACAAAAAGTATTGTTTTTAATACACAAAAGTCCTTTTTTCCAGAAAACTTGTGGTTTACACCAAAAAGTTTCTTTAACAAAAAAATTTCTTTTTATATGAAAAATTCCTTTTTACGACAAAACATTTGTTTTAACACAAAAATATCTATTTAACCCAAAAAGTACTTATTTGCGGAAAAAGTTCCTTTTATAGAAAAAGTATCTTTTGACACGAAAAAATCTTTTTTTTTTAAATTACTTATTCATAAAAAGTGATTTTTTCATAAAAAATACTTTTTTACAAAAAGTCCTTTTTTACATTGAATCCTTTTTTTCACAAAAAGTCCTCCTTTACAAAAATTTTTTTAATGAAGTGTTTTTTCAAATAAAATGTTCTTTTTTACATAAAAAGTTCCTTTTTAACATAAAAAGTCCTTTTTCACAAAAATCCCCTTTTAACACAAAAAGTTCAGTTTTAATTAGTAAGTGATTTCTTAGCTTTTAGAAGATAAAACTGTGCTGTTTTTACTTTTTCTTCAGTTGGCTCTATTTTGGTTTTTGTATACTATAACAAAAGTAGGCAAGCGACTATTTTGTAATGTGTTTTTCCAGGGAAAATAAAAATGTGGAAAAAAATAATTTTTTTAGTATTTATTATTAATTTATTTTTTTTTTGTAAATGTATATGTGGGCATTTTTATGTCCATAAGTTTTGTTATGTAGTTCCTGGTAAAATGACAACGTTGGCTGTTTGGTAAACTTAACATCCCACAACTACTAACCAGACAACCTGCCAAGACAAACCAATCAACCAACTGGTCGGGGAGGCACTCACTTGGCTGCTTTTTTAGGTGTAAAAATGAATTTGCCTGACCATCTGTGAAAATGAGAGGAAAATAAATTTGTACCCATAAATAAACTTTTTCAAACTTAATGCTTTTTATATTGTATTTTTCCCCTGGTGAAAAGCATAAAAAAACTTATTTTTTAATAGAATATTTTTGCTTTCTTCTGGAGAATTATTTTCAAATTTTTTTTATAATTCTTCCGCTTTTTTGTGCATCGAAACTGGAAGCGGGAGGAGATGCAAAAAATTTCAAAAGAAATAAAGAAAAAGTTATGAAAATTTAGTTTTTTTTAGCTTTTCAAGCGCAGAATTCTTTCTTTGGTTGTGAAAACGTTTTGGTTCCAATGTTTGTCATCTACTTTGTCTCTTAAATAAATGCTTTGGCTAAATTATTGTTCCATAAAAAAACAAATTACAAACGAAGGAGGACTGCAACAAATAATAAAGCAAATAGGAAGAAGAGATGAAGAAAATAGAAAATAAAAAAAAATTGTGACAGCAAAGTGTTGTGTAAATCCCATTTTAACACTGGGTATAAGTTTCTTAAGTCTGCAGATTTTTCTTTTTATTATTCATATTAATGCATATAATGAGAGGGGGAAATTGTAATTTTAACAATTTTAAGCATCAACGACAAACATACATCCATTTAAATTATTAAATATAAAATACTTACGTTTCTCATCAAGGTTAAAAACCTAAGTAAGAGTCAAAAATCAACGCGGCTTAAAGGTATTTTTACATGGTAATACAAAGTATTAAGACTTAGGTTAGGTTATGTTCAATGGGCAGCCGTAACGACGACGGCTCACTTGGGTCCTTAAAGCGGTCACTTTGTGATACCCTTAGCCAGTGACAAGAGTCAGCTAGTATTCACTAGACTTTCCCCAGAGGTCACTGCAGCCTCGAACCACTTCGACTCCCTGCAGAACAGTCCAGACATGTCAATTCCGGGCTTCCAAAATGCCTAAACCTAATTTTCCCCAGACCGGGACATTGGCAGAGAAAGTGATACATCGTCTCCAAGTATTAAGACTTTGTTAAATCAAAATATTATGAAATTATCTTCATGTTTTTGATATCTTTTAATTAGGCTTAAGTTCATCAAATTTAATTTTCATTAAATCTGTGGCACTTTGACAAAACATCTTAAGTCGAGATAAGATAGTAAAAAAGTTAAAAAAAAAACGTGGTGAAAAAATCATTTTTATTAAACTTTTTCTAAGTTGTATTTTTATTCGACCTTTAAAATTCAATATTAAGTTAAAATGATTTACTCGAGGTCTGTTGTACATAAAATTTTTCTTTATTTGTTTCCGATATTTCGATATTCTTTGAATACCAACATCAGGGAATGTTTTTTGAATGAAAATTCGTACGATTGATAACCCACATTTTTTTCAACTTTTAAAATTTGACTTAAGATGTTTCGTCAAAATGCCACATAAATTTTGTTTATATACGAAGGTATTTTACAACATTAAGTTATTTACATTTTTTTTTGACTGAGCACCGGCTCAGTTGAAACTCAAGTTGAACTTACATGTTTCGAAAATAACCACATTCCCTTTATCCGAATTCTTTCAAGCTCTACTGTTTGCGCCACTGCGGTGGCTACTTTTTATAGTTAAACATCAATCTTTACAAATGGTATTGGTTTATTAATAGTATGAAATGGGAATAAAGCACATTTCAACGAAACCTTGTTAATAAATTTGATGAACATAAGCCTAATTTAAAAATATCAGAAGTTTCAATTAAAAACCAACAGCTCAATAAAATCACAATTATTGTTAACTTCATGTTAAAGCTTCGTACAGACGGTGGTCAGATCTTACAATGTTGTCATTAAAATTGACTAAAAATGTCTTGCTAAGCTTAAGCAACTGTGCGCATACATGTAAATCATATGTGTCAAGAAATATTGAATTTTGTTAAACTGCCATTTGCCATTAAGCAAAGTGTGATACTGATCGCACATTCCGTACGGAATCAGATGCTTTGCTGCTCGAACAGACCCAAAAACGAAACTTTAATGCCCTCTAAAAAAATCCGATGTGATCTTTAAATGTACATATTTTTTTGGTCTCCTCTACAAAAATGCATCTAGATGACACATTCATTATTCAATTCGTTGGCTTTCCAATGACTCACTGTAAGTAACTTATCAAGCTTGAGGCTAGATCTTCGTACAGACGGTGGTCAGATCTTACAATGTTGTCATTTTTCTTTATGCATTAATTTTACACATCTGCCAAATGAAAATGAGCTTACAATGTTCACACAGTTGCAAGACATTTTTAGGCAATTTTAATGACAACATTGTAAGATCTGACCACCGTCAGAACGAAGCTTAATGGACTTGGGCAGCTGGAATGGATTTGCAGATCCATGGCTATAATGAACCGAGAACTAGATATCTACTTAGGTTCAATAGGGACCATATTAGAACAGTGGCCTCAGTTGTGACTGGGCACTGGCCTGTGGGAATAAATGCGAGAAGAATGGGTGCCTGGGTTTAAACGACTTCTGCAGAAGTTGTCATTTCATTTTTCATTTTCTATGTCAATGTCCTGGAATTCGGGACATTAGGGAAAATATCTCGGAGAACCGGTGTTTGCCTGTTTGGAGGATCTATCTAGGATATAACTCAGGTTGCTTTTTCTCTTCATTAGGAAGACGAATGGCTTTAATTCAAGGAAGGTAATTTATCTTTATGTTATAAATAATGCTTCACTGAAATTTTAATTGGCCTGTCATTTAGGATAATGTAACTAAAATTACATAAAATTAAAAATTCCGGAAGTTTTGTTTACGTATGATTAAAATTTCAAAAAAAGCAAGAAATATTGAAATTATTACAAAATCTAAAACACCTTTTACAAATTAAAAAAAAAAAAATGTGAAAAAACCTGTAGTTTGCTAAAATAAACTGTTGCTGCATTTGACATATGGGCATTTCCATGAGCATGTCAATAACGACTTAAAAAAAATCAAATAAAATAAATTTTTGTTTGTAGAAAGAAAAAAACAAACACTTAAACTTTATTATGCAGAGGTACTTATAGCTTATTACAATTTTGAAGGATAAAAAAAAATAAAGTTTAAACTGACTTTATCTTTGATTCATTTAAGGAAATAGCAATCATTTTAAGGGTGATTTTTTATGAAAGTTTTTCGGGCTGGCAGCACTGGTTGGTAATTGTGTCCAAACTACATATGTGAAAGTGAAAAGTGTTCAGTATACACTACCATTTCATCATGGATAAACTCACAAACGAGCAAC
The DNA here is from genome assembly GCA_963931875.1 of Pollenia griseotomentosa. NCBI lineage: Eukaryota > Metazoa > Arthropoda > Insecta > Diptera > Polleniidae > Pollenia > Pollenia griseotomentosa. The sequence continues at coordinate 23,743,581 of OZ007562.1, forward strand.
GACTGCAAATCGTTGAAATTTATTATCAAAATTCAGCTCGATGGAAATCCACTGTTTAATCGAAAAATTGTGTTCAGCGACGAGGCTCATTTCTGGCTAAATGGATTCATAAACAAGCAAACCTGCCGCATCTGGGGTGAAGAACAGCCCCTTTTATATATATATATAAAATGTTTGGTATTTTGTTGGTAATTTTCTTCATTATTTTCTGAAATATTAATTTTAGCAAAAAACGTTCTTTGATGTTGTTGACTAGAAGGGCTAAAATATTGCCATATATCATATTCTTGTAAAATGTTTTTTTAAAGAGATAGTCATATGCAAGCAAATTACATTTGAATAAATGGGCTTGAAGGCAAACTTTGAGGGGCGGACGCCCCTCCCCCCTAAAACACAACTTAGCGCTATGAATTTTTCATGGTATTTTTTTTTTAATAAAACTTAACCGATTTGGGGGTGGGGGGGGGGGGGTAGAATAAAAGAAATAAAAAATTCCCCATACAACTAACGGCCACGCTAATGTACCATAAGAGAAAAATCTGTCACAAACGGTATGTCAAAAACGATATAAAACTGTGTTCATTATAAAACCATCAAAATTTTTTTAAATTACGGATAATAAAGGAAAAAATATTTGATTTAATGGAAGAGATTAAAAAAAAAAAAGTTAGAGTGTTATATTCGGCTGTGCCGAATCTTTGATACCCTCCACCGACAATTTGAATATTTCAGGAGTGATTGACCGACAAATCCTATTATGATAGCATTATTTATTACGGTTTTAGGCGTACTAAACTGTTTTCCGGGAGTAGGGTTTATATGGGGCCTAGGGTAAATTATGGACCGATCTTCATGAAATTTCACAGTGTCATTTTTAGTCTTGAAAAACTGTGACGTGCTAAATTTTGTTATAAAAGCATTAATAATTACGGTTTAAGGCATACTAAACTCTATTCTGGGAGTAGGGTTTATATGGGGCCTAGGGTAAATTATGGACCGATCTTCATGAAATTTTACAGCGTCATTTCTAGTGCGAAAAAACGTTGACGTGGCAAATTTTATTACTATAATAATAACGGTTTTAGGCGTACTAAATTGTTTTCCGGGAGTAGGGTTTATATGGGGCCTAGGGTAAGTTATCGACCGATCTTTATGAAATTTCACAGTGTCATTTTTAGTCTTGAAAAACTGTGACGTGCCAAATTTTGTTATAATAGCATTAATAATTTCGGTTTTAGGCGTACTAAACCGTTTTCCTGGAGTAGGGTTTATATGGGGCCTAGGGTAAGTTATCGACCGATCTTTATGAAATTTCACAGTGTCATTTTTAGTCTTGAAAAACTGTGACGTGCCAAATTTTGTTATAATAGCATTAATAATTTCGGTTTTAGGCGTACTAAACTGTTTTCCTGGAGTAGGGTTTATATGGGGCCTAGGGTAAATTTTGGACCGATCTTCATGAAATTTAACAGTGTTATTTCCAGTCGAATAAAACGAACATTTCCAAAATTTCATATCATTTCGTGTATTGTTCAATCATTTATGTTAGTTTTTGTAACAAAATTATAAATTTTTTAAAGTGGTGGTTCCGGTGAACCGATTTGGCTGGATTTCAATCCCAAACTGCTTAAGGTAACTACAAGCAATTTGACAGCCAGATTATTGTTTATTTCTTTTGAGTTTTTTGAAAGTGAGCGTGTTTTCAACAGACGAGCAAACATGGCTAAATCGACTTAGAATTACTCAAGGAGCCCGAATATATACTATACTTTATGGGGTCTGAGGTGAATAATAAAAAAGTTTCACACGGAATGACAAACTTAGTATATCCTCTTCACAGCTTATTTTCTCATATTTTTACATTCACCTCAAAATCACTTCCGTTTTATGTCACGTACGATTTGCACCAATTTTGCTCGATATTTTGGACAACTAGGTTTCGAATGTTTCTAAATAAAAAAAAATTTAAAATTATTTTCCAGTTATTACTCTATATGCAAAACCTCTACCTAAGAGAGTACAAATGTTGCATGCAATGACATGGAAATGTCCATATATGTTTTTGTATGGGGTTTTGGGGGGAAATATGCAAAAACTTTTTTATGCAGATTCGCTTAAGTATAAACGTATTTAAGCGCTTTTATTTTGGAATTTAAGTTGTCGTGCATTTTTTTTTGTCAGTTTCGTAAACATGCGTTACAATTTCTTATGCTCCCCCTGTGCCCTTACTCATATTCACACACACGCTTTTTTTGGCATAATAATTTTTTTATTATTCATTTTTTTTTGCATTTTTTTTTTTGTTGCAGCAAATGCTACTGCAACACCAGAAAGCAAAAAAAATAAAATAAAATTTGAGCTTAACATTACTGTGTCATATAATGTTACTAACAATATGGTTATGAGACACAAACTACACAAATGCAGCAAAGAAAAAATGTATAACAACTATAGCAGGAGATGTGGTAGCAATAGCGGTAGTAGCATATACTTACATATGCAGCACTAGCAGACAAACCAACCAGTCAACCCATGAAGTACAATGCTACAATCATCATTAGCAATATTGGGTGTATAACTTAAAAATGCAGAATTCGCAACAAATGTTGTGTTTTTTTATGCAAGATTTGTGTCTTAAATAATTTTTTTCTCATTTGGTAATTGAACTAAAATCATTGGTAATATTGGGTGAATAACTTTAAAGTGTTGGAGTCAATTGCCATACATTGTATGCTTGTTTGTTTTTTTGCTTTTAAAATGCCGATTTTTGTGGCAACATTTGCATTTTTTGAGAAAAGCTTTGTGTTACTTTTTCAATTTGAAAAACAATGCAGTTGAAGTACACTGATTGGACGGTCAGCGAAAAAGAAGAAAAAGCAAGAAAATAGGTTACCACACAAGTTTAAGCTGAGAGGCCTTGAAAGACAAATTTGCATGTTCGAAATGCTTTTTGATCGCCATTCAAAGAAGCCATTCTTGTTTTCAATCCTTACTGGCGATAAAAAGTAGATCTATTCCTTCAACTCGACGTCCAAGAAATCGTAGCTGAAAAATAAACGCCAAAGTCGCAAAGGTAATGCTCACTAATTAATGGGATCAGAAGGTCGCCATTTATTATGAACAGAGCCCTTCTATCCGCCACAATGCATGCGTTCGAATCAAGCATTGAGCGAAAAACACCTGAAATACAAGCGTGGATCCAAGAAGGGGGGGGGGGGGGGCATCATCCTGGGCTAGTCGCGCACATATTTGCAATATTATTTTTTAATAATTGATATTGAACAACAAAATTGGCTGCTTGAATATTACATTAGTAGGTGAAAAAATATATTGGATACAATCCAGTCTTTAAATTTATATTGCGAAGAAGAAAACATTTGTGATGTGTTGAAAACATTGTACAATATGCACCTGTCGTCATTGGCCTGGTTGACTTTTACATATATTCAATGAACTTATTGAATAGTGTGGAGCGAAATACCAATAATAATAGCGATAAAGTACTCAATAATATTGTGTAGTCGTTGGATACCTTAAAATCATAAATTGGGTTTCGATGCTGTCCCGAATGAGCTCTCATAATGTGGCTCACCTACACTGAATGCTGGATCAGCTTTTGCGTGAAATAATATTTTACCACGACAATACCAGTTAAAAACTATAGAAAATTCTGATTGCGAAGTTTTGCCTTAACCGCCATATAGCTTACACTTTGCCCCGATTGATGTTAAATGTATTTAAAGGAATACGTTTAACTTTGGAAAAGTGTATTCGAAATCGGCTTGATTCGTTTCTATATCTATATCTATATGTTGCCAGAAAAATGGGAAAACGTTACAGCTTACCATGTCCAAAAACGGTTTTATCAATAAACACTCAAAATTTGCTAAAAATTCTGCCTTCTAAGCTTATAGACCTAATACCATGCAAATAATATGAATGAAAATATACATTTAGATCTTTAAATGTAGTTAGCGAACAATATCGGAAATAAGAGTTAAATATTTTTTTTTTGTTCTTAAACGAGAACTGCAAAAAAGCTATTTAAAAGTATTTTTTACCATTTGCCCTTTTACACACAAATATAATTTTAAAATACAAAACTGCCTTTAAAAACAAAAGTACCTTAAAAACAAAAAGTACCTTTAAGTACAAAAAGTACTTTAAAAAAAAGTACATTTAAAAAGTACCTTTACATACAAAAATAACCTTTAAATACAACAAGTTAGAGTGGACCGATTTTCACGATCTTCAATTTAGTAGTATGATTTCTAGTCACACAAAGCGAATTTATGGTGGTTATTCCACTATTTGATTCATCCTGCTGAGCGGATTTTGCTGGATCTGCTTAGGATAATTGGAAGTAATTTGACACCAATTTTGTTCTTTTCTTTTAAGCTGTTCTGTTCTGTGTGTGTTTTCAACAGACAGACAGAGAGACAGACAGACGGGAAGTGCCATATCAACTTAGAATTACTCAAAGACCCATTATATAAACTAAAAACTAGGATGGCAGGACATAAGTCACATAAAAAATATAGAAATATTTCATCACAAAAAACAGCTTTATCAACTCATTGTGCCTATCTAAAGCATTATCCAGATTTTGAAAATACAACAGTTTTAGACACAGAAAATGATTATATACGTAGATTTATGTTAGAAATGTTACAAATCATAAAGTTATAGACAATGTTGAGAATTAATTTTGAGTCAGGCATTGAAAATGTAGCACAAAATTATAGGCACTTAATTTATAAAAATAGAAACGGAAGTTAAAAATTTTATTATATTGTAATAGATCAAGTTTGAATCGGAAAATTTTTTTTTATTCAATTTAGAAAAATTTTTAGTTTGTCATAATATTAAGGTTCACACGGAATGACAAACTTATAATACTCCCATTCACCACTTTTGGTGCAGTGTATAAAAAGTACCTTTGAAGACAAAAAATACCTCTAAATACAAAAAGTAATTTTAAATGCGAAAAGTACCTTAAAATACAAAAAGTACCTCTTAATACAATTTTGATACTAAAAATAATATTTTTTTTTTCTTTTGATCTTAAATTTAGACATAACGTTTCGTTCTTGATCCTGTTTTTATAGATTATTAGAAAAAGAGTTGTAGAAACTTTTCCTACTGCCTTCGTATAGAAATCGCTAGCACATTTTTTTTTTCAAAATGTGAATGTACATGTAAGTAATGTATTTTTTATATGAATATTTAGTATTTTTTTGATCTGTATATGGAGCACCAGTATCAATAACACTACTGTTGCTGCTCAGCCACAGAGATGATAGTACTCTGATACTTGTACTTTCTGTTCAGACTCGTTTCTACATAAATTGTTGTTGCAACACATTTGTATATTTATGTGTTGTATGTTTGTGTTGAGGGTTTTGAATATTTAGTTGAATTTTAAGATTATATAAATTGTTTGTTGTTACCATTTTAAGTGTGTCCTCTACTGGGACAAGGAGAAGCATATAGAAAAATTAATGGTTAGTAACAGAGAAATCGAGGATCATTACAAAAAAATAATGTAAATATTATTATTTAAAATTTTAAATAATTAACAAAACAGATGGATGGATGGATCATTAGCAGACAAGCTCGCTAAATATTTTAGATTATGCACAATGGGATGGATTGTAAAAAACATGGTCTGATGGTAAGAACATGTTTAGATGCATTTTAGAGGAGTGCTTAAGCTTTTAGATAATTAATTAAAATGATTAACAGTTTGAACCCATCTAAAGCTGTACATCCAGAGAAAAAACATATTTCAATATGGTCACCTCCAACAAAACTATTTTTAAAGAAAATTTTTAACATATTTTATTTGATTTAATTGTCGCCGACAAAAATATTATGTATAAATTAGTCCTCTATCAAGAACTCACAACCATATTATGGTTGCATCCAAACATGTTATGATTAATATAAAACTTAAATATGTTTAACACTTATAATGGCATGGTTGTTTTTCAACCATAGCAAGCTGCTCTTGGAAAAGAGTAAAATACTATTGTTTATTTAAAAACAAATACGTGTCTTAGTTTCTTAGTTAACTAAAACATGTTTAGAAGCAACCATAATATGGTTGGGGCTTCTTGATGGCTGACCAATTTAACCATCATATAGTTGTCGGTGACAAAAATATTGTTAAAATAAACATGTTTTAAACTTTCTTTAAAAATAGTTTTGTTGAAGGCGATCATATTGCAACATGTTTTTCTCTGCGTGTAGGAAGTCGAAGTTGGTTACCTCTGAAAAAAGAAACATTTTAAAGATTTGTAAAATCCAAGTTACCTTCATAGTTAGAACATCCTGATTGAAATTTTCTATATTCAAAGCCCTACTTAGCCTCTGCAAAGCTCAAAATATCTAAATTTAACGCAACACTTACTTTAAAACTATATTTTCCGATTCCTATTGTTAGTAACTGCCTTTAACTTCGATCTCTTTCTCTGAGTTTTAAGATTTAAACATTTTTTCTATTTTCTAACACATAAATGTTGTTCTGTGCATATTAGATTTTATTTGTACAGCAATTGTAACATTAAATTCATGTTTTAGCCCCTTCCGTTTCGTTCCAATTCAAGTGAAAGATATAGCGCTGAGGCAACAAAAAATGTAAAAATGGGGGGATAAAAAGAAGAAAACGCATATAATAATTGTAACATATAAAGGTTTTCCATGTTGCCCATATAACGAAATGTTTATAATGTTGCACACAGAGATATCAGAGTTCTACACATATTCACAATTAGATATAAAGGGTACCATTCCATTTATAAGCAACAAAGACGATGATGACGTTGTTAATGGTGAGTGTGACTGTTGTATTATTGTCGTTGTTGCTGTTGGTACTATTTTTGGGTGGCAAAATTATGTTGCCAGTGTTAAGGGCATCAACAACAAATGCTCAGTATGATTACAACGTGCATAAGTTTTAAAATTGTTTATTTAATTTTTACACATGTTGTACACTAGTTTTTGTATTTTTTAATATTTTTTTTAGACGTTAATCTTTTAAGGTAGGGGAAAAAGGTTTCATGGGTTTCGTGGTAAAAAGGTAACATATTTTTGTGATTTTTTGTCTGATAAAGTATTTTTTTTTTTAATAAAAGTATGTTTTTTTCGTGAAAATGTAAATTTTGTATGAAATTATGCCTTTTAGTATGAAAATACGATTTGTATGAAATTCTAAGATATTTTTTGTATAAGGAAAACATTTTTATGAAAAGCAGGGACAGTAAAAAACAGATACCCGGAGAATTTAAACTCAAGAACTCTCCATATTAGTGTCAAGGGAGGCCTATACCAAGATATTCGTAGTGAATTGCTGTTGCAGAATCTATAAAGATTAAAAAAAAACAATCTTAACTCCACAGTTGAGGCCCAACCATAATATACATGAGCTGGCATAATCAACTGTTCGAATAAATGTTAATCATATAAGTCAAACCAAATTGAACTTTAGGAAACTTTTCGTTAAGTCTTATGAAACTCTCATTTTGTTTATTTCCTTCTTTATTGAGTCTATCTAAAATAATGTATGTAGTAATTTATTTATTGAATTTAATGAACATAATGTTTACCAAATTTTCTACGGAAAGATTGGAACGCAGGCCGCTCTTACGAATTTAAGAACAGAAAATGCCCTTTCCACGCATTACCCGGGTTACATCAATACATTGTACAGTTTTTGCCAACTTAGTACGGATATGCATTTTTTTGGCCTTTTACAACTCAAAAAGAGATTAATCAATCGATAAGAGCGTTGGAGAAAGATGATCTCATTCATACAAAGGCTTATTTTCATTCTCATTATCATTTCATTTGCGTTCTTGTTCCCTACCTACATTAAGGGAGTTCAAATACTGCCCCAAAAGTTATGGTCTGATCAGCGTTATGATTTAGGTGTCGATTTATAAAAATTAGTTTTATTTTCTGACGAGAAAAAAACTATTTTAACCAAAATTTAAGGTGACCATTTAGGTTACTTCAGTGACCTGTTACAAAGTGTCAAAAAGGTGCCAACTACCTCCCTTCTAGGAAGTCGCCATGTAAAAGTGCCAAGTCCCCTTCATATAAAGTGTTAGAACTAGAATCGGTCCCTATCACTTAAAAACTGTCACGTAACAATTTTGGTGCTAGTTCCCTTTCCCCTAGGGTTATATTTTTTTTACGTGGATTTTATGCAATACACAAAAAAAAACTGTCAAAAAAACCGTTGCAATTACAAAACGACCGTTACACGTTAAAAATTCTTGCCAAATTATTTTTTTCAATTAAACCATTAATCAAAAATAAAAGAATTATTTACTAAATATGGCTTAAATAAAGAAAATTTTGCATGATCCTAGTTCAAACAAAAAATTACTTATTCTAAATATATGTGTGGCTTGGTTTAAGCAAAATTTTGCATTATTTAAGAAAAGTTTACAAAATAAAAACAAAATATGTTAAAATCAAGAAATTTTGGGCTTGGACGAGAAGAACCATGCTAAATTTAGTAAATTCGTTCCGCGAAAATAAACATTTAATTCAGTAAATTAAACGTTTACTTATATCAACACCATTACTACATAAAATGTACATTGGCACAAAGTTTGTGTTCTTTTCTCTAGAAAACATGTTTATAAATAATTTGTGTCTGTTTGTAAAAAAGCAGGGAAATCTCTATATAAAACCTGGAAGTCTTTATAAAGGGAATGACTTTTCTGTACAAAATTTGTGACTCCTTGTAAATAACAGACTTTTAAATAAAAAATTGTGTCTCCTTGTGAAGATTAAAAATTTTCTATAGAAAATTTGTTACTTTTTGTTAAAAGATAAATTTTGAGCCGAATGCCTGTTCGGAAATGCATCACTGCGCTGCAGTTTTGTTATATTTTTAACCAACAATACGCAGCAGCCATTTTTATTCTGCGTGTTTTAGATTATCTTGCGCATCAACTGCTTTTGTTATGTAATTTCAAACAGCTGACATTTGTAGTGTTACCATATGATACTTTTACGAACGTGCTGCGCATCAGATGCAGCGCAGTGATGCATTTCCAAACAGGTCCAGATAATTTGTGTCTCATTGGGAAGAGTTGAACTATTTTTTTTTTTTTTTAGAAAATTTGTGGCTCTTTGCTGAATTACCTGTAGAAAAAGCAGAAATCTTTTTAGCTAATGTGTGAATCTCCAAATTTAAAATAATTTCTTATATAAAAAAAAAAACATTTTGTTTAGAATTTTAACTGTAGCGTCGTAAATTGTCATTGTTTTCTCAAATTTCCCTCATAAAGTTTATGCCACCGGGTGTCAGTTGCTTTGGTTGTAGTGGTGGGACCATTAAAAATGATAATAAAATTTTAGCAACATCTAGCTATAATTATATTTTTAACACATGTTTAAGCAAATATATGCCAAAACAGATATAAAGAGAATTTTCTACTTTAAGCCGAATAAAATGATTAAAATCTAAAATTTGTTGAAAAATCTGTTGCTATAAATTGCTTGCGCAACATTTAATACAAATTGTAAATAATTTCACTTTATTGCAACATTAAAAATGTAAACTGAGTATGAAAAAATAGTAATATTATGAAGTATTTATTTGTTTTGTGAAAAAAAAATCGTCTTTCGTATGCAAAATTTGTTAGGAAAGAGAGTTGGGTTAAATTGAAGCTGCTCTAACAAGAGACAAATTTAAAATTGTGAAAATATATTTTGCTTAATCTAGACCGTAACAGGGAGTTTGTTGATTTATTGCTGTCAGTTATACACGCATTATTAAAAAATCTTCAGCGTAACAAACAACCGAATGTGTGGTTAGTTATGCTTGTTACCCAGATTGCTGAATGGATAATTTAATGTGTATATTTTGCTTTTGGAAGACAAAAAAAAAAAAAAAAAATTATATAAATATTTTAAAATGATGAACATTTTAATGTGACATAAGATAGTTGTCAGTCACATGCCACAAATAAAAAGACAATTGCAGACAGAAAGGTAACAGAAAGTGAAAGAGTTTGTTCAGGTTTAATATTTAAATAAAAGTATATTTAGGGACGATAAAAAGAATTCATATTAGACTTCTTCTATATCCTATTGAAATCTTATACCTGGCTCAAACTATGCGACATGTAGCAAAGAAATATTTCACGAAACTGCGGATTGATGACAAAGGGTGTAGAGACGCTTGAGGGTTAAACAATTCCGCACGAAATTTAAAATCAAGCAACATGTCGCCTTAGGCCATCTTAAGCATGTTGGTCGTGTATGAACCCCTTAACAAGTTTCCTTTTTTTACAAGGCCCTTTTTTTAGAAGATGCCTTTTTTACCTTTAACAAACAAGTTTGTAATATGATAGATATTACGTCATGTACACATACACGTGCTTGACATCAAGCATTTTGATCGTGTAGAAAATTTGTGTCTCTTTGTACAGGGCAAACATTTGTTGTATTTTCTATAGAAAATTTGTGTCTCTTTGTAAAAAGAAAAAATGTGTATAAAATATTTGTGAATTGTTATAAAGAGCAAAGAGCAAACATTTTCTGTACAAAATTTGTGTCTTTTTATAAAAAGCTAAAAGTTTCTATAAAAAATGTGTGTCTCTTTATAAAAAGCAATAACTTTCTATAGAAAATTTGTGTCTCTTTATAAAGAGCAATAATTTTCCATAGAAAATTTGTGTCTCTTTATAATGAGCAATAATTTTCGATTCTTTTTTTTTCTTTTGGTAAAAAATAAAATTTATGAATACTTTGAAAAGAGCAAAAATTTTTTATTGAAAATTTGTCTATTTATAAAAAGCAATAATTTTCTATAGAAAATTTGTGTCTCTTTATAAAGAGCAATAATTTTCTATGGAAAATGTGTGTCTATTTATAAAAAAGCAATTATTTTTGATAGAAAATTGGTGTCTCTTTTTGTAAAGAAAAACATTTTCTATATATAATGTATGTATTTTTGTAATCAAATAAAATTTTCTCTAGAAATTTTGTGTCTCACTGTAAAGAGTAAACAATTTCTACAGAAAATTTGTGTCTCTTTGTGGAGAATAAAAATGATAAATAGAAAGCTTGGTTCTCCTTTTAAAGAGCAAACATTTTCAATTGAAAATTTGTGTCACTTAGTGAAGAGTAAAAACTTTCTATAATAAATTTGTCTCGTTAAAAATTTTGTTAAAAATTTTTTACCATTTCGAAAATAAATAGTCTAACCTAACATTTTTCTTTATTATCTTGTAGTTAGTGCTCAAGGTGTTTTTAAAAATAGTTCATTGAACTTTTTTAAATTATTAAATAATAGGTTGGTTTCTCATCTTGTTTAATTCCAGTACCATTAAAAATAATTTATGTTCGATAACCATTTGAAATAAGGTGTCTGTCCGTCAATACAGTTCTTTTCTTGTGTTGTATTAATTTAATTTACAATAGAGAAGCAAACTGTTTAATCATGGCTCTTAGAAGAGGTCATTAGTTAGAAAAAAAAAATAATTTGATCAATACAAAGTTGTTTAAAAATTAACGATTTTAATAATAATAATAATGAGTTCATTCAACTTTTACGTTTTCTATCCATCTTCGTTCTTCTTTATTAACATGCCTGTGGCTTTTATAACACAATCACACGCCTAATGACCATCTCTATTCGTATCTAATGGAAACAAATTTATCATGGACAGTGATTTTTATTTTGAAATTTTTTAATTTTCTTCAAATAATTTGTTGCTGCTTTACTTTTTTGCAAAACTACAAAATTTGTAGTTTCTCGATTAAATCATTTGGCTGGGTCAAATACCTGTTGATTGGATTTGAGTTACGCATGTTTTAACACTTAAACTTTTAAGCAGTTTATTGTTGTTTTTGTTGTAAATGGATTTTGAATTTTTAAACCAGTTTTAAGATTTAATATACATAAATTCAAACTGGTAGATTTAAATTCTTGTTTATGCAAATGTGTTTTAAGGTTGAGGTTTAACAGAATTCTTTAAATCCAAAACTATACCTTGACATTGCGAGACAAAACTTGCACGCAGAAATTATTTGAACACCAAATGAAAATACCAGATAAGCTGGTTAAGTTGACAAAATACTAGTAAAAATGTTTGAATAACGATTTTGTGTTGGCAAAAAGTTATCAGAGGCGGTATAAAAATACAGAGAGTGATGTCTTCTTACAGTAAGAGATATCAAATTAATGCTTTACAAGAGGAACAAATTGATCTCTTAAGACCTCCCGCAGGATCATATCAATAAAAGTTTACCTTTTGGTGTTACTTTCTCCCGAAAAAATCGGATGCACGCATAGCTAGGATCCGACAAAGATCAAAATGACAGCCCTTCCGAAAGTCTTCGTAATTTCTTGAGACCAAAGCACTCACCAGAATACCTAGTCCATCCATCGCCACGGGATTCAGTAGCATCCTGTGAGCAGGCAGCAGTCTGACTTGTGTACGGTTGAGGCCCGTGTTAGAATGCTTCTTGCGGGAAATGCGAGATACGAGGCTGGTTTTTTTTTTAGGTTTTGAAATTTAACGCAAAATTAATATTATAAACTATCGTAATGAAAAAAAAACTTAATAGTTAAAAAGAATTAAAATATATTTAAGGATTGATGTTTGACTATTGACGTCAGCAGTCGTCGATGGCTGCGAGTGTAAGACGGCAAATCCCTCTGAGGAGATCGAGTGGTTGCGATCGAAACATGTCAGGGTAACATGCCGGCTAGGGTTCGAGCCCGGCTACAGGCAAGAATGAAAAATTATCAATAACAATCTACATATATATAATCGGCTCGATAATTCGACATTTTTAAGAAACCGGTTTTCGAATATATCGACTATATAAATACGTGAAATTAAATTTCTTTATTTTCCGTGCAGCATGTGATGATTTTAAAATTTTCTATAATATTAAACTTAGAAACATACATAATATTATAGGTGCAGGGTCCTGAGTGAATGAAAAATGAATAAAAACATGTAAGGGCAGCTTTTTTGCACTTTTTCGTTCAACATCTGGTACTTTGATTAATTTTAAAATTAAACTTGCAATGTCCTGAGTGGAATACAATTTACAAAAGAAGATTTTATTACACTTTTTTGTTTTTCAATTGATATTTTTTATATTAAACTTACAAAATTCAATAAGTAGAAGACAAAATATGAACAAAAGGTTGGTCCCTTGCCAAATCGATCCACTAAGGTAAAAAAATGAATGCTCAAAACATGTTAATTCATATATTCTTAGATGTAGTATGTTTTCTTCATATGTACATACAAATTTATGGTCGAATTTTGACCATTAGGCGAACACTAGTTTTAATTAATTTTCATGTTGTAAAATTCCTTTCTTCATAAAAATAATTTAATGAAAATTAAATTTGATGAACTAAAGCCTAATTAAAAATATTAAAAATTTGGGTTAAAATTTTTTTTTCTTATTTATATTGAACAATATTTGTAAAAGCTAAATTTTTCACTTTTGAAAAACCTTAATAACTTCTTTATTTTTTAATCGATTTTATTTAATGAAAGCTGGTTTAACTTAAAACTAAATTAGCATATATACATAAGGGTATGTTTCTAAACAAATTAATTTACAAAAATGGCACCAAAGTTGAAAAACATAGAAAAAATAAAATTAAAATCAGTTTTAATTAAGAATATCACTACACAAATTGTATACAAATACCAAAGGGTGTAAAACATAAAAAGTTAATAATAAAAAATATGATAATTTTTTCGGATTAATAAAAAAGTTCACGCAGGGATCGTGTTGAAGTTTGAAACCACCATTTTTATCTAACGGAAATTTTTAAAAATATACACCTGATACTTGTATATACGTATCACTTAAATGCTGTTTTGGAATTTATCCACTGCTTTAGATTAAAAAATTTTCCTACGGTTTACAATTCATCGCGGTTCAAAATTTCTTTTTCGCAAAACGACGGGAGACAGGTGTTTTTATTACTAAAACATTCTTGGCGACTCCGTGCGTGGTACTATGCCAAAAATAAATATTGGCTTAAAATCAACTGAGTTACGTGTTCATAAGTACTCAAACTACCAGAAAATGGGTTTTTCGGAATAACTCCGAGGGTGTTTCCCAACTTTTTAAAATTGATTAATGATCTACTCAAAAAGGTCTATAACCTAAACTAGGTCGCTTTTTATTTAACTTTATATAGTAACTGCCACGCCCACTTTTGATAGTCCGCCCTTTTTTGTTCAGTTTTGAAAATATGCAAATTGTGGTATTTAACTTAAAAGGGAAGTGCCAAACCCACTTTTGTTAGCGCACCACCCATTGCTTCCCGAAATGTTTATGTGGATGTAAAAGTTGCTTTGTGCAAAATTTGATGATTTTATCGGTTATAGTTCTCATATATACGAATTTTAGTATTTAATTCATGTTGGAGGTGCCCCGATCACTATTGCTAGAGCACCCGTTTCTTATCCAAATGTTCATATAGATGTCAAAGTTCCTCTAGCAAAATTTGAGTACTCTTTCTGTTAACGTTTTCCAGATATACGAATTTTAGTGTTTAATTCATGTGGGAGTTGACATTAGATTTTTGGGGTAGATTCTGATATTTATTTAGAAATCGTAACACATTTTAATGAGACTTTATTTCTTACAGAAAGTTTTTGATCTTCTAACTAAAATATAAACAAAGTTTTCTTTACAATATTTTTCTTTTCTGAAAGAGATATAAATTTAAATATATAAATATGTACACATATTTATATAAAATAAGAATGTATAGTACATATAAAGAATTCTGTTTTTTTTTTAATAAAATTTTTAAGAAAAAAATATTTCCCTTTTTAAAAGTAAATCAAATTTTTTATAAAATTGTTTAGTAATTTTTTTTTTTTATTACTTTTCTACCAATTTTCTACATCGTTGTCAGTTTTTAATGTCGCCATAAAGCTATTTAAATGAAATAATTTTCGCCATGTTTACAAGCAATTTCCATTAGGATATCACTAAAATAAAAATCTTGTTAAACAATTACTAATAAAAATCCTAAATGACTATTATCTTGTTTCCCCGTATCATAAAAAAGTTGATAAAAAAAAAAACAAAAACTAAAAAAATAAAAAAATACTGAAAATCTAAAAAGAGTAAATACTAAATAAAAACCCGCGTTTAATAAAAAATAAAATTTACACAAAAAAGTGGTTTATTTTATGAGATCACGTTCTAAACTATACGTGAAATATAACAACGAAATAACTGATGGCTTTTAACTTGATATTGCTCTGAACATGGCTGGAGAGATGGATGGATGGTTGGATGGATGGTTGGATAGATGGATGCATGAATGAATGAATCGTTGGTTGGCTGGTTGGTTGGTTGTAAAAATGAGTGGATGTATGAGGATGTGGCATAAGCGAACTTTAAAATGTTCGCACATACAAACATGCATGAATACCAGGAAGGAGGTGATGTACCCAGATAACTAAAGAATATGCCATCAGATTTATACCCAGTCATATATATATAAGTATATATACATATATATATATATGTTTGTATTGGTTTCTATGTCAGCATATATATCTGTGTAAGTCTATGCAATATGATATGGTTATGAAATGCTATTATACAATTACATTCATACATACAGTTGTATAATACATACTACAAACGCTCATATCATTAACATCTGTTCATACACAGATATTTGTATATATAAAAATATTATGTTTGTATAATAATGATCCAATTTTATGATTTTGATATGTATAGAAACACTAATACCATTGCAAAAAAAAGAAACTCCTTTTTCCACCAACATTTAACCATACTTACTCAAGCTCATTGGCATACAAGTCTTGCTTTAATAGTTAAAACGTCATTAAAATTAAGTTATTTTTTTTTTTTTTTTTTTTAAAGAAAACAAAATGTTGCAAAAAATTTAAAAGAGGATAAACTCAACTTATAATGATTCCCTAAATATGTTTTCGGTTAAATTACAATTATTGTTCTCAATAAAGAGAAACCGATTTTCTAAAGAAAATTGCTGCTCTTTATAAAGAGACAAACATTTTGTATAGAAAGTTGCTGCTTTTCACAAAAAGGCACACATTTTCTTTAGAAAATTTCTTCTTTTCTATAGAAAACTTTTACTCCTCACAAACAGACAGAATTTTCTATAAAAAACAATTTTCTACAGAAAATTTCTACTCTTCAAAAAGAGGCACAATTTTTTTTAGAAATTTTTTTTTTTAAATTTCTACTCCTCACAAAGAGACATTAATGTTCTATGGAAACTTCTCTTTACAAAGAGACACACATTTTCTAAAGATAATTTATACTCTTTATAAAGAGACACCAATTCTATAGACAATTTTTACTCTTCACAAAGTGACAAAAGCTTTCTATTCCTCACAAAGAGACACAAATTTTCTAAAGAAAGTTTCTGCTCTTCAAAAATTTTCTAAAGAAAATGTCTGCTCTTCACAAAGAGACACAAATTTTTTATAGAAAATAATGAGGTACACATTTTATAAAAAAAATTCTACCCTTTACAAAGAGACAAACATTTTCTATAGAAGATTTCTATTCCTCACAAAGAGACACAAATTTTCTAAAGAAAGCTTCTGCTTTTCACAAATTTCTCCTCTTCACAAAGAGGCACAAATTTCTACTCTTCACACAGAGACACAAGTTATTTATAGAAAATTTCTACTCTTCGCAAAGATACAAAAATTTTTATGGAAAATATCTGCTTTTCACATAGTGACATTTTTAATAAAAAATTTCTACGCTCTACAAAGAAACAAACATTTTCTGTATAAAGTTTGATTTCTTTACAAAGAGACACAATAGAATATTTCTGCTTTTCACCCATTTTTTTACTATAGAGAATTTCTGCTTTTCACAAGAAAGCTAAATTTTTCTACAGAAGATGTCGGTTCTTCACAAATAACGACAAATTTTTATAGAAAATTTCTGCTCTTCACAAATTTTCAATAGAAATTTTTTCCTCTTAACAAAAAAAAAAAAAAAAAAAAATATTCTAGAGAAAATTGCAAAATTTGTATAGAAATTCTATTTTATGGACTAGACCAAGTTTTTCCTTAAAAGAGATCAAATTTTCTTTAGAAAAACTGTTCTTGAAGGAGAAAGTCTTATGAAGTTTTCTAAAAAGATCTTGATATAGAGAGTAACAACACTCTTTTTTTTGTAGTGCGTTTATTATTCGGCCTCTTTAAGTTCAACTACAAACAAAATTTTTTAAGTAAACTGATTTCGTGCTTTGATTGTTAATAACAAAAATGCTTATTCGAAACAAAAAACCAATAATTTTGTTTTCTTTTTTTTTACGAAATTTTTTGTTAAAAATTTAATTTATTGAAATCTATTGGAAAGTTTAAACATCCCCTCTTTATCTCTCGTTTGCAAAACTATAAACCCATTTAACAATTTAAAAGATATCAATTCCATATTGTTATGTAAACGAAATTAGTTTTAAAATTGATTTTCAAATTATTTTTATATGTACATATGTACATTTGAAACATAAAGGATTTGTTATGTTATAAGTCGTTTAACGAAATATTGTGTAAATTCAAACCATTTTTGTTATGAATTTCGTATATGTACATACAAAGTTGAGTTGTTAGATTGAAAACGTTTTCTTCTTTTACCCTGTTGGCTGTTTTGAATTTCTCAACTGAATGATTGATTTCAATTTTGCATTTTACGCCAAATCTGTGCCAATCATAATTGAAACAAATTATTTTCGTGTGTCTGTGTTCTGCTTGAAAGTCGTGGAAAAGGAAGGAATGTAAATGTTTTGATTGATATTAGGGAGGTATAGAATAATGCTTAGAATGGAAGCAGAGATTTAAGAAAAACTTCTAGTAATAATAATGTAAGGAAACAGTTTGTTTCAAACCTCCCTTCTTTTTAAAATGCTTTTGCAAATTCTTCTTTTTTTTATTTTTCTTTAACTAAGTATTTGCATTTCTATGTTTTGCTTTAATTTTAATATTCTAGATTCCCGTTTTAATACAAAATTCTCAATTCGCATACAATGTGTTTTGTATGAACTTTTTATAGTCTATTAAATTACTAAAAAGGCAGAAGATGCCTGCGTTTTGAACAATGTTGCTAAGAGTTAAAATTTATGGAAAATAAAAATTGAATTTATATTGCATTGATTGAAAAAGAAAAATAAAAAAATTAAAGCTCTTTATAAGAGACAAAAACTCTTTAAGAAAATTTCTCCCTCTCTTAGAAGGAAACAGATTTTCTTCCTCTCTCCCTCTCCAACGCTTTCTATCTTTAAATAAGAAATGAAATGTGTTTATAGAACATTTTCGTTTATTTTGTAATAGATGGAAATCGCTACAGAAATATTTTTCTTTCTTAATCAACGACGTATTTTTATTTAAAAAAATTATCGCTCTCTTAATAAGAGACGAAATTTTTCTAACGAAAATTTTTGCTTTCTTAATAAGAAACATCATTTTCTTGGAAGTTTTTATAGAAAACAATTTGCCGTTAAAACATTTAATAAGTGACATAATTGTTCATTACTCTTAGCAAAAAAACTTTTCAGTTCTTTCTTTACATGAAACGAAATTTTCTATAGTAAATTTTTGCTTTCTTCAAAAGCGAGGAATTTTTCTTTAGAAAATTTTCGTCATCTTAATAACAGGCGATTTATCTTTATTAGAGACAACATTTTCTATATTAAATTTTCGTTCTCTTAATAATTGAAGAATTTATCTATGGAATATTTTGCTCTCTTAAAAAGAGACGAAATTTTATATAGCTAAATTTACATTCTTACAAAATTTACACTCTTAATAAACGATGAAATTTTCTATAACAACTTTTCGCTCTCTTAATAAGAGACAAGCTTTTATAAAGACATTATTCGCTATGCAAGCATGGATTGTTAAAATTATCTACCCGCTCTTTCAATAATAGACAAAATTTTCTATAGATAAATTTCAAGCTCTTAATAAGACAAATAGTTTCCTATCCCTTTCAGACCCTGATGCAAGACACGTTCGCGGATTAAATCGAGATTTTTTGATTCTTTGCTTTACAAACTTTTCGGAGCAGTGTTATCTATAGAAATAATTGTAATTATAAAAACTTTTGTTTTAAATTATTTATTTAATAAAGCATAAAAAAAAGGAAGCAAATATAAGGACCCCCGTTGACTTTATTTAACCTGGAAACCAACTGAGCAAATCCTGGCAAAGTATGTTATAAATTGTGCAGGGGGTTTCGGACTCTATATTTTTGCTTCTGCTTGACCAATATCAATTAGACCGGCATGCATCGATTACGCTTAATGTTCTTTATGTTTGTTTTTCTAATTATCCGCTGTTCGCTTAACTGTTGCTTAATTTATTGCGAAATTCTTGCATCACATTTCAGTTTTGCCAAAATGAAGTTAGTTGTGTTTTCAATTACAAAAGTACTAATCGTTAACTAATAGTGAATTGGTCATATTTTAACTAAAAAAAATTATAAATTTGAATGTTTCAAGCCAATTGAATTCATTTAATGCAATAAAAATGCGTTTTAGCTAAAAAAAATTAACGAGATGCATCAGTAGTTTGTGTCCTGAAAATCCTTGAAAGATATAAAAATGGTAAAACCTAAACATTGATTATATTTCTATAAGATAAAGAGACCATATATTCCAAAAATTATGAAAAATTTCCTAGTAGTTTGGCGTCAGGTCTGAAAGGGCTATAGAAAGTTTTTTTTCTCTTAATTAGCGACAAAATTTTCAATAGATCAAAGAAAAAAATATAATTTTTTATAAAAGCCTTTTACTATTTTAAAAGGATATGAAATTTTTAATGTTCAATTTTCGCTCTCTTTTCATAAGTGATAACATTTTCTATAAAACGGTTTCTGGTCTTAGCAAGAGACCAAAATTTTCGCTATCTTACTAAGATGCAAAATCTTATTTATAGACAAAAACTTTTCGGTCTTCCCATGAGAGGTGGAATTCTATGTAATAAAACTATTTATAAAAAGACCTAAAGCATTTTTATTGAAAGGTTGTTTTCCTATTTAAAAATACAACATTAAAAACAAAATTGTTCTCATTTTTTAAGATACAAAAAGCGACTCAGGCGTATACGCCAACCTTAATCAGGCTGAATTTGTTTTATCAGGACATAAATATTGTCACAGTTTTTTTTCTTCTTAATAAGAATACACCATATAGTCACACTCAAAATATTATGTAGTTAAATTCAAACGAAAATCCATTTTAAACAACTCAAAATTCATTTAAAAAACGGATCATTTACATTTCATTTAAAACATATGATTTTTACATTCATCTTTAAATCGAAAGAGCTATTTGTGATTTAAACCCCAAGAAGGCTCCTGGTTTTGATAAGATCAGCAACAAAATGCTTCTGGAGCTACCCAGCATAGCAAAGAAAATTATTCTTTTAATTTTTAATGCTATTTTACGACTTGAATACTACCCTCAAGAATGGAAGGTCTCCTTAGTTACGATGATACCAAAGCCAGGAAAAGATCACTCCAAAGTTAAGTCATATAGGCCTATCAGCTTACTATCTAATATATCAAAGCTGTTTGAGAAGCTCTTAGCGTCCAAATTAACCCCAATTTTAAATGACAATGGGTGTATACCTAACCATCAATTCGGTTTCAGACGAGAACATAGCACAATTGAACAAACCCATCGGATAGTAAACGCCATAAGAAAAGCCTTTGAAGAAAGAAAATATTGCTCCGCTCTCTTCATCGATGTCTCTCAAGCTTTTGATAAAGTCTGGCATGTAGGTTTGTTACATAAATTAAATCTGAACCTACCGGTTAACACACACAAGCTGTTA
The DNA here is from genome assembly GCA_963931875.1 of Pollenia griseotomentosa. Lineage (NCBI taxonomy): Eukaryota > Metazoa > Arthropoda > Insecta > Diptera > Polleniidae > Pollenia > Pollenia griseotomentosa. The sequence continues at coordinate 23,764,454 of OZ007562.1, forward strand.
GAAAGCTACTTGGTCGGTCGAAAATTTATTATTAAAGAAGGTGATTTTTTAAGTTCTCCTCAGACAATTGAAGCTGGAGTCCCTCAGGGAAGTATCCTGGGCCCACTTTTTTATCTTATATATACCTCGGACATGCCGACAAACAATTACACCCTAACCTCAACTTTTGCTGATGATACAGCTTTCCTAAGCGTACACGAGAACAGTCGTGAAGCATCTCGATACCTGCAGGATCATATATTTCAACTAGAACTGTGGTTAAAACAATGGAGAATAAAGGTCAATGAGCAAAAATGCGTACATATTACATTTACCTTGCGTCGGGAAACATGCCCCCCTATTAAAATCAATAATCAACTAGTGCCTCAACAATCGCATGTCAAATATCTCGGTATTCATCTAGATCGGCGTTTAACATGGAAATGCCATATAGAAGCAAAATTAACCCAAATGAAACTAAAAGCAATTCAAATTAACTGGCTTATTGGAAGAAATTCTGTTCTTAGTCTCGATTGCAAACTACTACTTTACAACTCTATTTTAAAGCCAATCTGGTGCTACGGTATTCAACTATGGGGCACTGCCTCGGCCTCAAATATCGAAAAAATTCAAAGGCGCCAAAATAAACTTCTTCGAATAATCACAGCTGCCCCTTGGTATGTTAAAAACTCAAATATCCACAAGGATCTCAATGTGCCACTGGTAAGGACTATTATTACGAAGTATGCGGTAAAATATTTAAAAAGACTAGAGTTGCACCCAAATCCACTAGCTCGAAATATTTTAAATGATAGCGGCCACACTCGCTTAAGGAGAAGAGACACTGCAGCACTTACCCATTAAGATGAGCGATAAACACATATGTAAATGTGATACAGAACCCGTGATGAAGAAAATTTTTGTCTTGCACTGGCAGGACATAAAATAAAGAATTAGGATAAGATTTGATTAATTATTGTTAGTTCATATTTAATATATGAAGATTCAATAAATAAATAATGAGAAAAAAAAAAAAAAAAATCTTTAAATTTTTTATTTATTAAAGTGCATATTCCTTAAAATTTAATAGTTTTTACTTTTAAAAAATATATTTTAACTGACAAAAATCAAACTACATAACAAAATAAATACGGACAATTATTATATTTTGGTAGTTTGTTTTTTGAATAACAAACATAAATGTTGAAAAATAAAATTATTCGTAAAATAACTAAATTTTTATTCAATTTTAACAGTACGGAAAACGAATTTAATAACCTACAATCAGTTACTGTAATAATTTTGTGAGTGGATTAAAATTTTTTTCTTAAATTAAAAACCCATGTAACGTCAGACAAAAAAAAAAAAAAAATATGGAAACAAATTAAAACAAGTGTCAAAAATCAAATAAATTATTTTGACATTATATGGGTAAATAATGAAAACTATCCCTAATGAACATACCTGGTACTTATTATACTATGGAATACACAATTTTGTATTTTAAATTTTATTTCTTTTATTAAGACACAAAAACTTAAAAAAAACAAGTTAGAGTGCTATATTCGGCTGTGCCGAATCTTTGATACCCTCCACCGACAGTTCGAATGTTTAAGGAGTAATATCTGTATGACGTCTTTTTATTATTAATATCTTAAACTGTGACGATTTGTTATTAATTATGGTTTTAGGAGACTAAACTGTTTTCCGGGAGTAGGACATATATGGGGCCTAGGGTAAATTATGTACCGATCTTCACGAAATTTCACAGCATCATTTATAGTCCTATAAAATTGTGACGAGCCAAAATTTGTTATGATTGCATTATTTTTTACGGTTTTAGGCGTACTAAACTGTTTTCCGGGAGTAGTGTTTATATGGGGCTTAGGGTAAATTACGGACTTGTGCAAAATCTTATGTCATTCCGTGCATTTTTGCATCATTTATGTTAGTTTTTGTAACAAAATTATCTAGTTTTTGAAGGTGGTGGTTCCACATTTTGATTCATTGCTCTGGTCCTACTGAACCGATTTTGCTGAAATTCAATCCCAAACTGATTAGGATAACTACAAGCAATTTGACACCTAGTTTGTTTATTTCTTTTGAGTTTTTCGAAAGTGAGCGTGTTTTCAACAGACGGACAGACGGACAGACAGACGGACATGGCTAAATCGACTTAGAATTACTCAAGCAGCCAGAATATATATACTTTATGGGGTCTGAGATGAATAATAAAAAAGTTTCACACGGAATGACAAACTTAGTATACCCTCTTCACAACTAATTGTGGTGGAGGGTATAAAAAATGTCTAAACTTTTCGTGACAGACAAAATATTCTATGAAAAATGTGCTTTCTGTAAATGATAAACAAAATTTTCTTTTGAAAATTTTTTTCTGAGAGACAGACAAGATTTTTCTATAGAAAAATTTCTCTCTGTCTGTGATAGACAAAATTTATTGTCTCTCTGTTTGTGACAGACAAAATTTTCTATCAAAAGTTTTCTCTCTGTAGACAAAATTTTCTACAGAAAAATTAAATACAAAATTTTTTAAAGTAAATGTTCTCTCTGCTAGTGACAGATACAATTTTTTATAAAAAAAGTGTTTTTCTGTTAATGACGACAGAATTTTCTATATGAAATGTTTTTTCTGTTAGTGAAAGATTAAATTTAATATCATAAGTTTTCTCTCTGTTTTTTAAAAGTGGCATAAAAAATTTCCTAAAGTAAATTTTCTAAATTTAAATTTTGTCTGTCTTAAGAGATTTTCTTAAGAAAAAAATTTTTACTTTAGAGTGAGAAATTTCTATTAAAAAACTTGTGTCTTAAGAGAGAAAATATTCTATAATAAAATCTGTGTCGTAAGAAGTCCATAATTCTATTTAAAGTTTGTGTCCTAAGAGATCAAATTTTCTCTTTGTTATTGAAAAACAAAATTGTCTTAAGGAAAGTGACACACAAAGTTTTGTATAGAAAATTTTCTCTCTGTAAGTCTGTCACTTACACTATCACTTTCTATAAAAAATCTTTTCTCTGTTAGTGACAAACTAAATTTTCTATAGAAAATGTTTTTCTCTTAGTGACAGATAAAATTTTCTATGTGACATACATACATACATAAAATTTTCTCTCTATAGAAAAATTTATATAGAACATTTTCTCTCGGCTAGTGACAGACAAAATTTTCTATAGAAAATTTTCTATCTGTTAGTGACAGAATTTTTTTTATTTATTTAAAGAAAATTTCCCTCTCTTATTGATGGATAAAATTTTCAATTGAAAATATTCTATCTGTTGTTGCCAGTCAATACTGTCTTTAGAAAATACTATATTTGTTAGTTACGAACAAAATTTTAAATAAAAAATTTAGGCCTTATCTAAAATTTCGTCATTCTTAGTGAGAGAACAAAACTTGCATATAAAATGATGCCCTTTAAAGAAAAAGAAGATAATTTTTACTTCGTTTTCAGATTGATATGTGGTCTACTTCTTTAATACATGTTTAGCGAACATTGATAGCAAATATTCTCTGGTTTAAAATAATTATAGACTAAAATTTACATGTTGTGTTGTGTTTTCTTTAGGTATATGAAGGTAAATCATCATAATTATCATCATCATCATTATCATATTACATAGCAAATCAGATAATAACGGCTATAAGCATAGACAGATAAATAGAGACTTACAATTACAGTTTACGTTTTAACAGTAAAACGAAACAGACACAGATTTACCGTTACATTAAACAGAGTTTATCTATCTTTCGTTTTTAAAAGAAAACACTGATTGTTTAAAAAATGACTTTAAATTTTCAAAAAAAAAAAAAATAAAATAAAATGAAAAAAGTTAACAAAGTATTAACATCATTAAAACATTACGTACTTTTTTGTTTTTTTGTTGTTCTTAGAAAATAGTTGCTAAGAATTGTTGTACTTCATTTCAAAGAAGTGTGGCATTAAGCTGTTGTACACAGAAAGAAGCAGGCGAAAAACAGCTTGTCATATGTGTGCAACAATTTAGACAATGTTTCTTAAATCCGCCTTTAAGCCAACTTTGGCGGCAGCAGTGTTAAAAAAAATTGTTTAAATTTTTATAAGACTACCAGGCAGACAGACATCCAGACAAAATTGAAAAGCCGTACAAAAAGTCTGTCTAATAACTTGAAAATAGTAGCGAAAAATTATAAAAAAACAAGTGTAAAACATATTTTATAATAAAGATATAATTATTTCTTTGACTATTTTGCTTTTGGCTTGACAAAGTAGTTTAATATCTACACTTTATGGAAACTGACGAAATTTTAAACGAAGTGAATTAAAATTAGGGAGATCGAACGACCGTTCGACCGGTTTAAACCGGTTTTTTTAGTCTTGCCCAAGTCGAATATTTTAAAATGCCTTTTTTTCGAATATCGAATAAACCGGTTATTTTGGTAAAAAAACCGGTTATTTTAGTTATTTTTAATTTATATACGTTTTCCTTACTTTTGTTATAAATGTACCCGTAATTTAAGTATTTTTCTCATTGAATATTGGGCAAACTTATACTTTTTATGAAGAATGTCAAAACAAAATGTAACAAAAGTCAAAAAACATTATGAGCAATGTAAATACAAATCACTTATAAAAGCGTGTGTTCTTGTAACAAGAACCAAAAAAAAAAATGTTTAGCTTAAAAAGTAACTAGCAATTTGACAGTATTCTAAATATTATATATATTTTTATAAAGATGCCAACTCTGGTGATATTTGGCCCTAAAATAATAAGTTGCAAGGCTTCTTAAAGGTCACGACTTATTAATAACCTTTAATAAGTCCACAAGCTTGACATAAATATATGCCAAGTAAAACTTGACTCTGTTCCCTGTAGAGACTGCAAATAATACTTTACTAATATATGCTGCCAAAAATTAATCATTGGGTGAAATACTAGCCTGTTGTATTGCCGAGGACGGAATGTCCGTTAAGGCACTAAAAAATCTTAAGTAATTCCAGCATATCTTTATGCTTAAACTACAACATACCGAAGGAATCAACGATATGGGGAAATTCATCAGTTTTATTTATTAAATTACCAACAACTTAAAACAAAATTGAAAGAAACAAACAATGTCACGGAAGGTTTAAAATTGTGTTCGATGAATTGACAGATATTTCATACAAAAAGCATGTTCATATTACTATTCGTTTCTATAATGCTGAAACAAAATAATTTAAAATATACAATCCTGGCTAAGAGGTTTGGTTTGCGACTTTTCAAATATATGGCTGAAGTCTACTGAATCAAATAGACATAATTAATTAGCCACCAACAAATTAAAACTTATTTAAAATAAATTTTTGAGAATATCTCAAATAATAAATTTATTAAATTCCTATAATGTTTTAAAACCAAAGTTTTTAAAAAATTCTAAAGCTTTGTTTACTTACTAAATATTTGACGTCCTACACGTAACTACTAGTTTTCTTAAAGAATTGTTTTCTTTTGCAAAACGTTTTGCTAGAGCAAACATTATTTAACAGTTTCTAAATTACATTATACAATTATCATCTTAGAAATAAAGTTTAGTGAATAAATAGAAATTGTTAAAAATAAAGCTTGAGTTTGATCAATTTACTCAACACGTTGTTGGTTCCTTACCTTCGTGGATTGTTTTGTTTTTATTCAAATTGACTTTTTATTACAAAAACTAATTTGATTTTTGTATTTTTATGTATTCGAATAAAAACCGGTTATTTAAAAAATGCTTAACCGAGAACCGGTTTTTTTAAAATAGCAACTATTCGGAATATTCGAAAACCGGTTTTTGAAAAAAGTCAAATAATCGATCTCCCTAATAAAAATGTTTTATAACTCAATTATAAAAAAAGACTAATTAAAGTGTTATTCAAAGAGAAATGGTTTCTTTCAAAAAAATTTGTGCATTTTTTTTTGTCAACTGCTTGGCAATTTACTGGAAAAATAAAAAAACCTGTTGAAGTTTAAAATAAATTTCATAATGTTTAGTAAAGCTAAGAAACCAAATAGGAATGATTCACCCAGTTACGCAGTCAAAACGGAGTCACAATCGACTTTAACATATTTGTCGCTGCAACTTTTATCGTTTCTTCTATGGAGTTAATTTTGCGTTTACATTGGCCAATTTTACAATAAATGAATAACAGATTTTCGGCCAACCATAAATAAATTTTTCAAGAGAACAGCAAGAGAAAGAATTAGGGAACAAAACGAATGGAACAGTACACGTACTTTCGTCAACAAAGCAAAAGTTAAGGCCATAAAAATCGCTTAATCGCTTGCGTGCTAAAAGGTTAACCAACCAAGCTTCGTTATTTCTGAAAGAGAAAATTTGTCGATAGAAAATTTCGGATTTAAAAATTGTCTACCTTTGAAAAAAATTTTGTCTCTAAAATCAAGTTTTCTAAAGAAAAACTTACAACTTTTCGTAAGAGAGCAAAATTTTCAATTGAAAATTTGTTTATTTTTTTACAATGTAGACCTTGAGCCAGTTGTAGTGAAACATAGGAGAGCCTTAGGTGGGGATCGGTCCCGCAACCCTTGCACTGATAAATTAGCACACTACCAACTACAGTACGTGGACATTGTTTCTCTTCTTAAAAAAAAACTAAATTTTTTTGTAAGCCATTTTATTTCTATTCTTCGGAAAGCAAATTTTCTTTAGCAAAATTGTACTTTTTCTTAAGGTAACAAATAACTTATAAGAAACGTTTGTTGTTTTAAAGCAAGCAAATTTTCTAGAGAAAAATTTATGCTGCAACTTAAAAGAGCAAATTTTTTTTAACAAAAACTTGCATCTCTAGAGAGGCAATTTTCTAACAAAAAAATTTGTGTCTTAAACAGAAATTTTGTCTATCTTAAGAGATTTTCTTAAAAAAAAACTCGAACTTTAGTAAGCAAAATTTCTTTAAAAAACTTGTGTCTTAAGAGAAAAAATATTCAATGAAAAATTTTGTCTTAAGAAATTTATTTTTCTATTAAAAAATTTATATCCTAAGAGAGCAAATTTTCTTTTGAGATGTTTATTTTTTAAGAGAGAAAATTATCTTTAGGCAATTTTGGCTGTTTCCTAAAAAATGTTTCTTTCAAAAAATTTTATTTCTTAAAGAGCAAACATTTTCTTAAAAAACATAGTTCGTATTTCTAAAAAGCAAACATTTTCTATTGAAAATTTTTTAAGAGCAATATTTTCTATAGAAAATTTTACCTCTTTCTTAAAGAGCACAAATTTTCTATAGAATACTTTATCCGTTTCTTAATGAGTTTCCAATTTTGTGAGGTTCTTAAAAAGCAAACATTTTGAATAGAGACTTTTTATTGTTTCTTACAGAGCAAACTTACGTCTTAATGATGAAACAGAACTGGGGCTGAACGATGTTTTTCATACAGTTTGACATAAAATTATGCCAGAGAATGCGGTCGAAAAATAAAATCAATTTTATTTTGAGGACGTTTTTTCTAATGCTCTCACATAAAGACGCTTATTTTCTTAACAATGCTACCATACTTTCATTCAATTTCATACAATTTGTAAACAAAGAAAAATAAGAACAAAAGAAAAAGAAAGAAATGAGAGAGATTTTGAAGTTACTGCCGACGTTTTAATTATGGGCTTTAGAATTTTTGCCTGAAGTTGAAGACTCAATTCTGTTTCATCATTTAGACTATTTCTTCTCTTTCTTGGAGAGTAAAATTAAGATTTATAAAAAAGACTTTTTAAAATAAAATCTTGTCGCTTCTTTAGCAAGTATTAGCTCTTTCTTTCTAAATATTTTCTGAAGGAAATTTCATTTCTTTTAACGGCAAAGCATTTTCTGTGTGGAAATTTTCGTCAATGGATCACATTCGTCTTCGAGTGTAAGTTACCCTTCTAAAGCCCTTATGACACTACATTTTTATTCATTAATTGATATAGAATTGATAGAAAGAAACAGTAAATGTAAGAAAGAGCAAACTATATGTATGTTATGTTTTTGTTTCAGGGATGGCGTTGAGAATTTTTAATATTGTACCAACAACCTTTAAAAATTATAGTTTTTTACCCTAATTGTACTAAAAGATTTTTTTTAGTTGAAATTAATTTTAATTATGTTCATAAAAAACACCACAAAAGGTATTATAAATCTTAGTTAAAAAAGTATCAACAAAAAAGAACAATTGAAACAACTTAGCCATCCCTGTTTTGTTTATTTTATTAAATGCTGCCAACTTTTTGTTTATGAGAAACCTAAAAAAAGAAAGCGGTAAATCGCTGAATTTGCCCATAAACCGCTGATTCAGCAACACTTTTAATATTTCAAGCTGGAAATGTCAATTTTAAGTTAAACAATTTTACATTTTTTTTGACATAACTTCATTTTTTATCGATAACTTTTTAAAAATTGTTGACAGTTTGCCATTTATCTTAATACAGCTGAACTCTTTGCACTTGGTAAATTTTTCTATTACATTATATTTGTACTGTTCACCAAAACTTGAACAATGCATTAAAAATGTAGTGTCATATGGGCTTAAGCCTAACCTAACCTGACCTAAGAGAACAAATAGTTTCTATAGAAGGAATATTTTCCTATCTAAAAGTAAAAAATTTTCTAAAGAAGACATTAATTCTTTTTAATAGAACAAACATATTCTATTTAAAATTAAAATTTTTCATAGATGATTTTGTTTTTTTTTTTTTTTTTTTGAGAGGAAATATTTTTTCTATACAAATATTGTCTTTTATTATGGAGTAGAGTAAATTATAAGAACAAATCTGAATCATTAAGAAATCTCCTGTTCTTCCTTGCGTTAAAAAAATTTATTGTTTTAATTTAAATAAAAACAAAAGAAGAATGAAAAAAATTAAAGCAAATAAAAAATAATTTCTGCAAACCTCCTTCCATTTGACTCCTTCATATATAACGTCCTTTATTATGCTGTTTGCATACATCAGTTGTTTATTTGTCTTTTCTTTTTCTTGTAGTAAAAAGTAAAAATCCATAATAAAAATAAATTTGTTTAGAAATTAATTCACAATTGTGCACGAGTATCTATCTAAGTTGTACAATTACTTTTGTTTTGTTGTCTTTTAACTAACAAATTTCGAAATTTTCTTTAGTTTTTCCATCTTTCTATTTGGCACATTTGTCCATTGGAAACTCTTATAAAACAACATTCATTTTATGGCAAAAGGCAACAGCTACAGTGGCACAGGTTTTTTTAATACAGTGGGCTTTTGCTTAATGTAAACAAACGACATTCAAAGCACCATCATTGTCATCATCATCGTGCAGGCAACATGGAAAGAGAGAGAGAGAGAAGACTTTAAGACCAAAATGACAATTGTTAAATTGACACGTTTAGTCAACGACCATGACTGTGACTGCAATGGAGGTTGGTAAGTTGGTTAGATCGCTGCTTGGCTGGCTGTGAGGTTGGTTGGCAGTCTTTTTGCTTGTTTGACTGTCTCGTTATTTGGCTGACTGAATGGCTGGCTGGCTGTTTTGTCTAGTGTTCTTCATTTTCCAACATTTTTTTTTTTTTTTCAAAAATAAAAAGTTTGTTTTTTCTTGCTTTGAGTTTAAATTGAAATTGCCTTCACTTGTCTGCTGCTGCCTGTCTTTTCTATTAGTACTTTAGCGTTGATTATTGCTGTCGATTTTTTTCTTCTTCTTCTTTATCTTGTGCCATTACCACCAAAGCATTTATAATTTTCATCTCAGTTGTTGGTTGTTTAGTTACAGTTTTGTTGTTTTCCTTTCCATCTGTGTTGTTGGTCTGATTGTTTATTTGCTAAAGCTAATGATGATCATCATAATCTTTCAAAGCTTCAAATATCTTTTTATTAACTACATACGTAACGTTATTGTTACGTTATTTTTTTTAGCTGTACTCGAACTTTCAGCAAATAAAAAGTACTTACTTCAGTTATTTGCCTTTAATATTTCTTAACACGTCAAAAATATTTGAAAATATTTGCAAGCAAAAGGTGAAAATACTCAACGAATTGAAAGTACCCTTTTTAGATATTTAGTATTTTAAAAAAGTACCAAACTGGTTACATTTAAAAACTTCTTATTAATCAATCAATCAATAATTATGTTTGTGTCGTTTATTTGCAAGCGAAAAGTATGTGTTTTTGCTAAGCCGTTTGTTTAATTTATTTCGTTCTTTAGACAAACGAAAGGCGAATTCATAGTGGCGGCAGTCCTACAACTTTAAAAAAAAAAAGCAACAACTGTTTTTTATTTATTTCAGTTAATCAACGAGACATAAAACAGAAACAACTTTTGACTTTATTTTCCTAAGTTTCGTGGCAAATTCATTGCAGGTTGTAGCGAAAACCCTGTTGACTTTGACAGTTTGAAGCAGTATGTTTTGGTTAAACGAGCCGTAAACACTAACAATGCAATGCAAAAAACTCTGCTGTTTCTGTTATTAAAGAATTGTTACAGTAATGCTGCCACCGTTTTCACAAATTCGCCTTGCTGAGTATAAAACAAAGTAGCTCAGCTGTTTTATTCATCCTCTATTATGTAAGTCGTTGTCGATGTCGACGACTACATCATTTCGACGATAATTTGGTATTTTATAAGAATGTTGTGTGTCGACGTCGTCAAGTTATCGAAAATCTGACAGAAAAATCCCACATTTTTAATAAAAAGTTATGAATGTATCAAACCTTTTTTATATATTTTAAAATAATGTACTGTAGGGTACGCTTATACAAATTTGCTAAAACGCTATAATAACAGAAAATTTGTTATTTTAGTTTCTAAAGATTTGTTTCGTTTTTCTCCATTCCATGCTTTTTTTTTTTGTTGTTTTTGAACAATAATTGCACGTTTCATTTTATTGTTTATATTTAACTGTGATTTTTCTTTTAAAACTGTTGTAAATAATTTTTCTTCATCTTAGGTTTGTTATTTTTTTTATTTGAGAAATTTACTTTATCTAACGAATTGTTTATAAACTTTTCGTGTTGAAAAATTTATGGAAAAGGCATAAGAATAGATGGAATAATGAGTGAATGAAAAAAATGAACAAATGAGTGCTGGTGATGACGATTTTATTTCACAAGTTCAAGTATTTTTATTTTTATATATTTTTTTTATGTACTAAAAAATAATTGCTTTAAGTTTTTGTTATGATTTCATTTGCTGGTAATTTAATAATTAATACTTTTTATTTTTATATAAATATTTGAAATGTGTGTTACACAATCTTAAGGCGTAAATTACTGTAATGAACTGTTACATTTCTCCACATACTTTTATGTGTGACAATAGTACAGTGGGTGACATAAAAACAAAGCACTGTACTTGGTTTTTTGTTTAATAAGTATTTGATTACCAAGTAGGAAATATGATGAGATACATTTGGTATTTATTAAAGAAAATTTACTAGACCGCAGCAGATACAATTTCTTTGTAATTAATAATAATAAAAAAATAAAGAAATGGCAAATTAAGTTGGTAATTATTAAAAAAAGCAGAGAAATGTGGTAAATTATTTTAAAAGAAAAAAAAAAAAAAAAAAAAATTGGCAAAATGTTTTTATTTACAACAAAAATTTGTTAAAATTAAAAACTAAAAATATCGCTTTATGTAATTCTTTAAGACAAAGTTGCTTTGTCTAAGGCCACCTTGTCCGATCCTAGTATTAAGACTGCCACTAGCCTGTATGCAGGCTAACCGTGGCAAAAGTTACTTTGGTTTTGATTCATTAAAAGAGGCTGAAGGCACACAACAAAATATTGGTTCTAAATCACTTTCTGGGTCGATCTAGCGATGTCCGTCCATCCGCTGGTAATTTGAGGAAATTAGAACACATATATTTTAATTCTTACAAGGACGAAACCTATTAAAAATACTGAGAATCGAACCATAATTTCATATAGCCACCCTGCAAACTTCTTTTCAGGATAGAGTCTTATTGCCCATCAACCATAATATTATGTTGGCATTTAAATTAAATTTGGTCTAAACTTATTTTATTTCAATCTTAATCACATATACAAATTTTGTTCGAATCGGTCCATATTTGAACACAGCTCTCATATAAATTCCAGTTTCCAAAATAGCTTTTTTTTATAAATATTGGTGTTAATTTATAATATAACGACAATAACTTTTATAACAGCTACTATGTCATATAATTTTGTGTGGTATGTTAAGAATTGATCATAGGCCCCTTGTAAATTCACTGTCTAAAATCACTTATGACATGCATAGATCCCATATAAACCCTCTGCAAAAAGCACTTTAAGACAAAAAAAAAACTCTCATATAGATGTTAATATATAGATAATATTCTGTACAATAACTCTTATATGAATCTTAACCTTATAATCACCCCTATTATGAAAGTCGACGTCAACACAAGTTGACGATACCGGAACAGTAATTGTATTTTCTTAGTCGTTGTTGACAATAATCGATTACGATTGATAGTCACTTTATATTTTTTAAAGCGCTTTCGAGTAGAATTGCCTCTGTTTTAGACGACAGGAAATTTTACGACTACTCAAATGAAAGTCGAAGAAATTTTTAATAGAATGTAAACATATTTTTTTAATAAGTTTAAAATAAAAAAAATGTAAATTTAAAAGAAGCTATGGGCGCAAATTTTGTTACTAAATTAAACGCAAAAATTCGAAAAAGTTTGCTAAAATAGCGAAAATTTTTAACTTGCGGCGATTACTTCAAAGAGAACAAAGCTACGCGAAAATTTGAAAAAGTTTGCTAAAATTCGCGAAAATTATTAATATGAGAACGTGTACGCGAATTTGCAAATATTTGGAAATGTTGGAGAAAATAGCGAAAATTCGCGAAAATTTTTAATATTTTTAACAAGCCATAAAGTTGATTAAAAGTCCCTAAAACTATAAGAAATGGCAAAAATTGCCAAAACTTGCTAACAGCTGCATGATAGCAAAGTCTTATTTTTATTTAAAATCGCTAAATCTGTAAAGAATCAGAAAACTTACAGTAAAAAATCGCTTATATCGCGAAAATTACATAAATTTGCAAAAAACAGAAAATTGGAAACAAAGTCCAAAATTAATTTGAAATCTCTAAATCGGTTAAAAAAAACAAAATGTCGAAAAATAGCATAAATGGCGTTAAAACATGAGCTTTAAGCTTGAAGAACATAAATAATAGAAAAATAATTAGAGATGGGATTTTTTTTGTCAGATTTACGATAACGAGTCGACATTAACACTACATTCTTGTAAAATACCAAATTTTCGTCGAATTGATGTAGTCGTAGTGGTTTTCATACAGGGTTTAACGGGACAAAAATACCGGGATCCCGCATATTTTTCCGGGAAAAAAATTCCGGGAAATATGTGTGGGAATTCCCGGTATTTTTTAATTTTATTACAGCAACTTTACTGCTTATTTAAAAATTTTATAACGGCAACTTTACTGTTGATATAGTTGTAAATAACTTGTGTCAAGAAATAGGTTTCATTTCATATCTTGTAGGTACGGTAGTGTTGGTTGTTGTTTGGTGCTCTGAAATTTCTAACTACATAGTAAAAGAAGAAGAGCAAAACTGTATACAATTTTTAATATTTCTTAAGACCCAGATTTATCTTATAAATACGAAAAAGAATTGTTCCCACTTGCTTAAAAATATTTTATGATTTTATATGCACATCTGCTGCAGCATAAAAGATTTTTTGGATTAGATTCTGTAAGCGCTGATGACAAAAGTGATTAGTATAAAAGAGCTTATTCGATTCAAAGAATATAACTTTTTTTTTAAAAAAGAATTACAAGTTGTGAAGGAAGTGCTAAGAAACAGAAAGCATCAAGAGATTTTATAATGTTCTTTTGACTATAAAAAGTGCCAATTATGAAATGCCTAGAAGGGAAAAATACCAAATAATATAAACCAATTTTATTATTTTTTTATTTTCACTGTTTTCTGCTCCACTGTGTTTTATATTTACAGTGCGTGTAATTCATTGTCGTAACATCTAAAAAATACTACGTTTAATCTATATTTAATTATGTGTTCACTCATTTATGTGAATAGTTTAAATAAAAAATTTTGGGGGAGGAGTAAGAAATTATAGTGACATTTGCCTGCAATTTATGTTACTTATGAAAATATAACTTTAGGTAACAGTTAATTGCATAGTTTTTCTAGGTTAAAATAAAAATGGGACTTAAGGTCAGACATAACATCAGACAAACAGAGATTTTATTAAAAAACCTCAATTTTAAATACAGGGTCTTTTAAGTAGGAATTTCTTCTAAAAATGTAAATTAAAAACTTAAAATGTGTGGAAATTTATCATTAAAGTAGTTAAGGACCTAAAATTTATACATGATAAGCACCTAAGAAAGTAGAGTGGGTCAAAACCGGCCACAGGATGCCCTACACTACAGTATTTACATTCATATTAGGTAACACACAACCTGTGTTCTTTAATCTACTACAAAAAACTACTCTAGCGTATACGCCAACGCCAACCGTAATCAGGCTGAATGATTTGAGGTTAAGTTTCTTTTAAGAGTTCTTTGTGCTGAATATTATATATGTATATTAGCGTGGCCGTTAGTTGTATGGAGAACTTTTTTTTTTTGATTTCTTATACTCTCCCCCTCCAAATCGGTTCAGTTTTATGTAAAAAAAATACAAAAAAATTTCGTAGCGATAAGTTGTGTTTTAGGGAGGGCGTCCGCCCCTCAAAGTTTGCCATCAAGCCATTTATTCAAATGTAATTTGTTTGCGTATGACTATCTTCTAAAAACAACATTTTACAAGAATATGATATATGGCAATATTTTAGCTCTTCTAGTCAACAACATAAACCTCCAAGAAAGTTTTTTGCTAAGACTAATATCTTAGAAAATAATTAAGAAAATAACAACAAAATACCAAACATTTTATATACGTTTTATATATATAAAAAGGCGATTTAATGTCAAGTGACACAATTTTGAAATCGATGTCTTCCGATTTGGATGAAGTTTACACCAAGGTTAGTCCCATTAGATAGTAGTTTACACACAAATTTTCAAATTTTTTTAGCCAAGTGTTAAATTTAAAAAAAAAAAATTTTTAAATTTTTTAAAAAAACAAAAACAATTTTTTTAAAAAGTTTGATCAAAAAGCTATCTAAGCTACTTGGGACAAATTTTGCTTACACCAATAGGTAATAAGTTACATGGATGAGAAAGAACACCTGTATGGCCAAAATTACAAAATTTCATCCCCTTTATCTCAGAAACTTTTTGACCGATCTTGTTGAAAATTTGTGTCTAAACTACTATCTAACAGTAATAAAATTAGTGTAAATTTCATTTAAATCGAAAGACATCTATTTCAAAATTGGGTCACTTTACATTAAATCCACCTTTTATATATATAAAACGTATATAAAATGTTTGGTATTTTATTTTTATTTTCTTAATTATTTTCTAAAATATTGATTCTAGCAAAAAACTTTCTTAGAGGCTTATGTTGTTGACTAGAAGAGCTAAAATATTGCCAAATATCATATTCTTGTAAAATGTTGTTTTTAGAAAATAGTCATACGCAAACAAATTACATATGAATAAATGGCTTGATGGCAAACTTTGAGGGACGGACGCCCCCCTAAAACACAACTTATCGCTACGAAATTTTTTTGTATTTTTTTTTACATAAAACTGAACCGATTTAGGGGGGGGGGGAGAATATAAGAAATCAAAATAAAAAAAATAACGGCCACCCTAATGTATATGTTTACAGCTATATAATAAATTATCACCGTGCTTAGTTAGATGTAGTGTTTTTCATACGGAATTTTCCGGGACAAAAATCCCGGGATCCCGCTCATTTTCCGGGAAAAAATCCCGGGAAATTTGTGCGGGAATTCCCGGGATTTTTTTTATTTAAATATTACAACTTTACTGCTGATATAATAGTTAATAGGTGGTGGCAAGAAAAAGATCTTATTCTTATTCGGTAGGCAAAATAGTCTTAAGTCAAAAAAGGAATTTTGAGTTGTTGATTGGCTTCAATTCAATTAAATCCGAATTTTATATAATCATCAGTTCTCTGCAGTTATATTTATTTTAGTTTTTATTTCTAAACACTACTAATGTCACAGATTGCAAGTTTTTGTTAGTCCCAATGTTATTGCACATTGAAAAAGTATAACCAAAAAGTAATTTCGCTATTACTTCCTTAAAAATCCTTTAAATAATTGAAGTTTTGCCCATGTGTGTACTTTTGGAACATGAAGATCTTAAGGTGCCATTATGCACTTTTTCCTTTTTGCCACAGAAATAAAAAAGTTGAATGCATTTATAAACTTATTTAATTGATGTCAGGAATTGTTATTTGTTCAAATTAATTAAATTAAATAAAATTTTGCATGGATTTGTATTGAGCGGGAATTTCCGGGATCCCGGGAAATCGAAAAATAAATCCCACTTTCCCGGGAAATGAAAAAGTCCGGGAAAAGAAAAAATTTAGTTAGATGTGTAGTACGTAGCGCCTTATTTGGCATCTCATGTGGCATGTTTCCACTATTTAAGACCTCGGTCAAGTATGGAGCCAGAGGTAAACAAATTTAAATATGTTTTTGCCATGTTGGTATTCAAATAAAATATGTAACAAACTTTTTCCCAAAACCAACATCAAAATTAAAACGATTAATGCAGAAATAACTTTATATGAGCCGATTTCCGCAAAAGATTCTAGACTAAATTTTCGTTAAGGCTATTTAATTTGTGAAGGGGAAATTTACCTGATTTGCCCCAAATTTTTAAGGAAAATTTTTAAACATACCTGTAAATAAAAGAAAATAAGTGAAATTGATATTATTTTGTATATAAAATATTCTATATAAATTATTCAATATACATAATTTGAATTTAATTTAAATATTCTTAAACTTGAAAATATTTTAAGATATTAAAATACTCCTTGCAAATAGTAAACCATACCACAACCCCTTTCTTAAACACTAGGCACTCTATCCGCCAGTTTTACTATCTGTCAATTTTTGTTACTTAAATATCATTTCAAAAGTTTTTTTTCAGCCTTAAACTTTAATCTACAAAATATATTCACCCCTAAAATTTATTCATTATTTTGAAATTCAAGCCAAAATTGAATTAAGAACAAAAATAAAAAAAAGACGTTGAAGGAAAAAACTTTCCACCAAAAATCATTTAATACCAAACCAAAAAATTATATAAAATAATCAAGAGACATAAAAACTTTAACCAATAAAAAAAATAAAGAGAGAGTTACGAAAATAGGAGGTATATTTGAAAAAAAAAAAAAAAAATGTTAACATAAATTTTTTAAAATGTGTTCTAAGCAACGATAATTTGTTTCAATCCCATGAGAGCCGAATATCACAAATAAAAATAAATAATTAAATAGAACCGAAGAGAGTTTGCATTTTAAGAAAAGATTTGTATAACACTTTTCAAGATAATTATTAAAAATTTTTGGTTTTTTTAGGATGCCTTGAAATTAAAAAAAACCTCGTTTTTTCGATAAGAACTTGCACCTTCGTTGATCGAAAACTTTTCCAAACTGAAAAAAACGAAACAATTTTCGAAATCTTATTTAGTTAATTAACCCAAAACTTGTTAAGATTTAAGGAATCCATAGACCGCGCTTGCTTTTTAGCAACAATCGGCTTTCATTGGCAACAAATGTGATTGTCGAAAAACAAAACATCAATCACATTTAATGCGTCCCTGGTTAATCGTTTCTAGGACCTTGCAGGACAATTATTTAAAATCTTTGGATTCGAATTGATAGCAATCTAAATAATTTTAAAGTGCCCCGGTAGGCTAGCTAAAGAGCTAGCTTCTCAGCCCGGGGTTGCGGGTTCGATTCTTGCCAGAGACTCTGGTTTCTTTCCTGCAGACAAGCGTAGAGCTTCGCGGGGATTAGCTTAGGGAACAAAAAAAAATAAAAAAAGAGCTTCTTTTAAACCTATCCCCTACATCCCCTTAATTTTTTAAGAATTTCTACAGTTGTCTTTAAAATTTTCCCAATATTTTCGATGCAAATTTATAACTATTGATAATGGAAAACAGCAACGAAATTAACAATAGACTTGCTCTTTTTCTAAGAGAGTATTTTTTTGTATAATATTCCAATAATTTTTCCAAATGTCCGAATTCAGTTCGAACCAATTTCCAAAATTCTCTTTAATAGTTCTCTTCGTATTTAAATCAAAAGTCATAATGGCCCCTATTACGGTTTACAACTCAACTCAGTTGATTCTACTTTTTTGAAAAATGTCTGAATGCATCAACGCCTTGAATGCATGGTGTGGAGCTCCTGTTTAAGAGTTCTCACTGTTCCCTAGTAATCCATATTTTTGGTGATTTTAAACATTTACAGATTTTTTTTGTTAAATAATTTTTTTTAACATAAATTCTGTCTTTGTGTTTAATAACTTTGATACTGAGAGCGTATTCATTGGCTGGATTTTCTCCTTTTTTACATAGTGAGAAGAGTTACGTAATCAGTATTCGTTATATAGTTGACAGTAACAGTGGTACAGTCTCTTGTTGCTTCGGCGCCGACCACTCCTTTCCACATAATTCTGTGGTTTTCACGAATAATCGCGTAAGTCGGTTTTAACCGAAATCGAGATAATGATGTCAAAGTGCTACATTTTGCATTAGGTTTTTATAAGTATTAAGCTTTTTAGAATATAATGTAGTATTATTATTAATTTTTTTCTGCTAGAAACAACTTAAGTTAACTGTTTAATAAAATATTTTGCTATTATAACGATTTATGTCGACATACATCGCCAAAAATTGTAAAATTGCTGAATATTTTTCCAAATAAAAAGCATATGTGATGTAATGTTGTTATTCGTGCAAAAAATATGAAAGTATTTTTTGAAAATTTTTCTATTAATAACAACTTATATGTACATGTGCGTTTATTGTTGACTTCTTTAGTTGCAACAACAGCAGATGAGCGGTTGTTTGTAATTTTAAGTCCATACGTTGTGCTGTAAGTATCAAAACCTCTGAATATGTCGCCAACTTGTGTGCTAAAAATAACAACGTAAGTCGTCATGTGTGATTAAAATGATAACATTTATTTTCACAAAAAAGAACTTATGTGGAGATATTATGTTATATTGCACACACTTAATGAGTCAATCAAACATATGCATTTTTAATCCTTTTACAGATTGTGATCCTGTGAGGATTTTTTCATGAAAACTATGTATAATACGTAGAAAGTCACTGTTAAGAGGATAGTAAAGAAAAAAGTTTAAAAAAGCATCTACAGAAGCCGCAATTGAAAAAAATAATTGTTTTTGCTCTCCTGAAAAGTTTGGTTTTATAACTTACGCGATTATTCGTGAAAACCACAGAATTTAGGTTTAGGTTTGTAGAAATATTTTTTTTCAATTAAACTTGAGGGAAAGAGTTAGTAACAAATTGCTTCTTTTTTTTTTGCTAAATCTAATAAAATAAATTATCAAAAAATTTTAATTAAATTTCATGTCGTAAAATTCCTTCCTTCAGTAAAAATAATTTAATTAAAATTAAATTTGATGAACTCAAGCCTAATTAAAAATATCCAAAAAAAAAAAAAAAAAAAAAAAAAAAAAAATCTAATAATTTTCAATCGGTTAAGACAATCTGTTGAAATGATATTATTATT
This sequence comes from Pollenia griseotomentosa, assembly GCA_963931875.1. Lineage (NCBI taxonomy): Eukaryota > Metazoa > Arthropoda > Insecta > Diptera > Polleniidae > Pollenia > Pollenia griseotomentosa. The sequence goes on from OZ007562.1 coordinate 23,784,100, forward strand.
CCTTTTTTGTACTCCCCATTTCGACTTACCCTTTTTTAATAAATAAAAAAGTTTGCTTAGCACTACGTCAAGGTTCGAAATTATTAAAAATCTATCTATACATATTTTCCTATATTTTTTTTTTTTTATTTTTTTCATTAAACTTTATCTTCCGAAGACGCTGATGGGCTGCATTAAGTTTCTGAAGACTCCTCCTCTTCACACCCAATCGTAGGCAAACATTTGTAAAATCTTGATCTGGCAAAAAGGTGTATTTATAACGAAGATGAAAAATTAAATTTAATATTGCTGAAGATGAAAGTGCTGTAATAGGATAAATTGAAGGAAGATGAAACACATTAAAAGTTTTCATACAACATAAAAGTTTTCTTCTCCTTTCGGATGTTGTAGTGGGTGTAAAAATAAAAAGAGGAAACTAAAAAAGAAGGAAAAATGATGATGATTAAAGCAAGATGGAAGAGAGAAGTGGTGAAAGCTAAATTTGAAACTTCATTAATTTTTGTTTGCTGCCACCACGCATAAGATGTAAACACTATGGTGGAGAGCGTTTACAATAGAATAAAAAAAAGGAAAAGTTTTGAATAATGGAGGTCTTATCGACATGTTCAAGTCCTTTGTTCTCTTAAAAATCATAACAAAATAAAAAATTTTCAATAATATTTCGTCTAGAATCCGACTTATTCTTTCTAAATCTGTTTCAGATAGTTAAAATAAACATTTCGGAGCTGTTTAAAATGTTTTAATTCTTTAACCGAATTGATATAAGAATGAAAAATATTTCGAAACAAATTTTTCACAGAAATTTCTCTGCCTTTTAAATTTCCACTGCCAGTGTAACCCTTTTCAATGCCATGCATTATCATTTGTCAGTCCTTCAAAAAAAAAAAAAAAAAACAAAAAACAAAAAAAAAAAAGATACAAGAGTAATGAAAAAACTGATATTAAAAAGTTTAAGTTTATCCTACGATGAAGAACATGCATAAGCATGAAAAAACATGCATGTTTGTTTTAGCGACTATACAAACAGGCATGAAGAAATTGTTGCGGCGGAAAATTAATGGAACCAAAGCAAATATAAAAAATATAAAAAGGCCCAAACATTTGATTTCTTTTTATTTAAAAAATCTCGAGTTTTCGATTGATTTAAATTAGAAATTTTGAGTATAATAACAGTTGTGTATCTAGATTAAGGCCCTTAAAGAAGTAAAACTAAAGATTCAAGGGCTTAAATTTAGAACGAACTTTACAAAAACAATAAGAAACTTTACAAAATGCTCAAATTTAAATTGGAATTCTGCAAAGATATATGATTGGTTTTAAAGTCTTCGTAAATTTATGAATTATGAAACTCCTTAAAGATCTACTATTGATTATGAAAATTAGGAAAGATTAACGATGCAAAATAAGACTGTACAAATGAAACTCTACAAAAAACTGTGAATAATTTAATAGACTTATGGCCAATTTCCAGGACTGAGAGTAAAACACATTTATGTTTTAAATCGTTTTAAATACAGAATTCTCTTCTTCGCTAAATACTTAAATCAAACTTAATTCACCGATGTGGTACACTTAATTTCAACTTAAGTTTCTATTGTAATATTTTAGCAACGCGACAATACAACAACAAGAGGCAAAGCAATAACAATCAGCTGTTTTTTGAGACCACCTTGTAAATAAAAATACTTTTTTATAATATTTTTTGTATTTAGTAGTGCTACCATACTTTTATCTTTTATCTTATTTAAATAAAACTTTTCAAATAAAACTTAAAAATCAATCTGCATTTAAATACAATTTAAGTTTTTATCAAAATTAAATTAATTTAGATTTAATTACTATCCTGAAAATAAGACATTAGTATTAAAAACAAAATTCTCCAAAAGATCTACAATTGGTTATGAATAGGGAAACCAAAAAAAAGCACTAAAACAGTTTTAAGCTCTTAAAAAAAGCTTTTAAAAACATGAAAATAAGCTGTTAAAATTAAAAAAAAGCAATTTAAACTTGTTTATTTTCCACTTAATTCGTTTAATACATTGTTATAGGAGTTATTATTAGTTGCTGCAATGCATTTTCGAAAAGAAAACTATGTCTGTTTGGAGTCAGCAAATTCTTGTACATAGAAAATGTTCTTCCTACGTCTACAGATGTTAAGGTAGCATATTTAAAATTGAGTATTTGCTCTGAAGTATATTTTATACGATTAGACTCATATTCCGCTTGCCTCCAAAAATATCCCCATTGTCTTTTAATACCGAAAATCCTTCATTTTTTAATGAAACTGATTTAAATTTTGTATTAACTTTGTCTTCTATATCTGAAACACAGGACATTTTTCTTACGGTCCATTATTATGTTCACTTAGAAAACCAATGAAAGATTTTTTGTTTCCAATTTTGTAACAACTTCGAGTAAAACCCCAAAATTTGCAGAAATTAACAATATTTGATATACAGAGAAATTCTTAATAGTTAAAACTATATTAAAAAATAACACGTTACTATACCAAAAACAGAGAGAATGGGAACTAACAGACGTTACTTTATACAAAAACTATATTTAAAAAGAAATAAGTCGTTACAAAGTATGATGGTAAAGGATGTTACAGACTAAGGAATTTGATCGTAAGAATACAGCTATGAAATTTTCGAGAGAAAAGAACTTAAACAAGCAAATATTAAATTAGGTTTATAAAAAGGCTTACACAGAAAAAAATTTTGCACCAGTAAACGCATTAATCAAAAATAAAATCAGTTTTAATTAAAAATTTAATAAAGTGAATTAAACGTTTAATCAAGTGAATTAAACGTTTAATCAAGTGTATTAAACGTTTATTTGACAATATTAATTTGCCCTAGTAAACAAATTAATAATATCAATTAAACGTTTAATTCACTTAATTAAACGTTTAATTCACTTGATTAAACGTTTAATTAACTTGATTAAAATTTTAATTAAAACTGATTTTATTTTTGATTAATGCGTTTACTGGTGCAAAATTTTTTTCTGTGTAATACTAAAAACATAAACACATAAAAATTATACACAACACCATAAAAGGTACGTTACAGTACCGCTAAGACAGAGTTGCATAAACATCAAGTAAGAAAGTATAGTCGGTTAAGCCGGACCGTATGATACCCAACACCACAGTATTTAAAAACAAGTTTCGAGAGTGTATGGCTATATGCAAAGGGATCTATCTATGTTTTACATTTCATTAAAATCGGTTAAATAGTTTCTGATAGGCATAAATTGCCCCCTATATCCCCTCGTAGTCCTATTTTTTAAAAAAATGCATACCTTACGTTTCCATATAAATATGGATCTATCTATATATGTATTTAATTGCATTAAAATTGGTTTGATAGTGGGCACAAAGACCCTCTTCCGGAAAGCAGCTTGTATGGGGGCTATATTAAATTATGGACCGATTCGCCCTTGTGCCAATTAGAACCCACGTACCAAATTTCATTAAATTATCTTTAAAATTGCGACCTGTACTTTGCGCACGAGGTTACATGGACAGCCAGCCAGCCGGACGGACATCGTTAGATCGACTCAGAAAGTGAGTCTGAGTTGATCGGTATACTGTAGAACCAATATTTTAAGGGGTTTCTCACATCAGCACAAAGCCATAATACCCTCTCCACTCTCTAGTGGAGGTATAATAACCAGAGTACGAAAAAAAACTGTAAAGTACACAATTAAGAGTACCATACCGTATTTTACCATGAACAATACACATTCACATTCGTTACAAGAGTACAAAATAAAAAAAAAAACATTTTTCTGTTTGTGAATGTGTGCACAAACATATACGGTACACAGCGAGAGTGAGCTGACGCACACAAACACTACGATAACGTACATAACATCTTTTAACGTACATGTACAGTATTTTTAACGTACTTATCTGTACTTTTTATTGAACACGTATGTGTATTTAACGTGCGTGTGTGTGTGGTATGTATGTATTTTTAATATCAAAAAAGGCCAAAAATATGATTTGAAATCGAGTTGTATAACAGGAGTGCAGAAATATAAGAAACATGCAAAAGTACTAATATTTTATGGAGCAGAGTAGTAGTTATTGGTGCCTATTTCAGTAAACAATTGTTTTTGTTTTTTACGCGAAGAATTAACGTGCGTGTGTGTGTATGTATTTTTTTAAAGCAAAAAAAATTTTTTTTATAACATCAAAAAAGGCCAAAAATATGATTTGAAAGCGAGTTTTATAACAGGAGTGCAGAAATATAAGAAACATGCAAAAGTTCTTTATGCAGTAGAGAAAAGAACAAGTAATGATCAGTTGTAAAGTGTTAAGAGTATGCGTATATGTAAATATGTATGTATACCCAGCGGGAAAAAGAGGGCATACAGATGCCTTCTAGAAGGCCTCAGTACTTTCTTTTGGATGTACAAGGCCTGCTAGCTCCATTGCATACTCAAAGCTTTTTTACACACGTTGTCATTGAGGGGTAGGCCTTCCACTCAGGCTTCATTCGCCAGAGATTCTGAAATTCATTTAAATTAATGGCTTTTAGAAGGCTGTCATGAGATGAGAATGGTTTTCAAAAGGCATTAGAATAAAGGTAATCTTAAAGAGTCTTTTAGAAATGTATTTTTAAAGAGCTTCAAGTTATTGGCTCTAAAAACCATTCATGGTATATGAAAATTTTCTCTTTATGTCAAAATTTAAATAAAACTAGACAAATTTACGGAAAATGGGCCAAATTCCTTTGTTATAGAAATTTAATTGTGCACTTTTAATGGATATTTATTATATTTTATACATAATTAATAGATGGTTTTAAGGTAAAAATGGTTTTTACACTAAAAATCAGAAAACAATTAAGTTTTGATTGTGCACTTATTTTTTAATTTTTAAAGTATTAAATTTTTAGCAGTTATTTTTAGGTAAAACAAAAAGGAATTTTAACGTATTAAACTCAACTAAAATGATTTATTCTTTTTCATTTAACTGTTCTGTATTCTGTTTTTGTCTTTTTTTTATGGAATTTTAATTTTATAACGCGCAAAAAAACTAAATATCTTAGTCCTTCTCTTCTCCCTTCTCATAGAAGGGAATGTGGAATATTGATCTTATCTTTTATACCTACGGAAGATCAGAAGCCTTATAAGAGAACTTATTTAGCAGTTAAATCAGAATCAAGGCGAATTCACTAGAAAGTGAAGTCAGCACTACAACAACACTGCTTCTGTGGTCCGATTGTCCGATTGTCAAAAATATTGCTAGTAAAAAAAGGTTTGTTTACATAAAAAACTGTAGCTTGTATACAATATTTGACAACTACACCACAGAAAAAATAACCATATGTTGACTTGACCCCACCTTCTAGTCAATTCACCTTGATCAGAATGGTAATTGAATCAAAAAATGTCAAATCAGGCCTTAAATAAGGCCTAAATAAGAAGCTGTTCTGACTTTTCCCGCTAGGTAATTGTTTGTGCACATTTGTAAGCGGTAAATGAATCGTCGAAAATTGTTGTTGTGCTATACGTTATTCGAGTTTATTTGCAGAAAAAAAATTATTTTTACACTCATAAAATTATTACGATAATTGATTGTGGATTATTTAGTTCGTTTTTAATTTAATAAAAATATAGTTATTTTACGAATAACTATTCTGCGAATTTCTTTAAACTTAAAAATTTAGAAATGTCAAGCCAAAATAAAACAATATTAACGTTTTGTAAGTATGATAAAAATGTATTCTTTCAGCTACGTTATGCTCATTAACATTTATTCCCAAAGAATCAAAAGCCGGTTGAACTCATATTTTGAAAGCACTATCTTTCGCCATACGGAGTAGGCGTCCATTCCTTGTAAATAATTCTACAATCGCCAATTCAATGTTAGTTTGATTGAAGTAGGTTGGAACTATTTTGGTTTTTAAATCATTGACTTTATTTATATTTGCACACTTTATTGCAACATAATCTGAATATAAAGTAGGGTGGAACCGTTTTAAATGTCTTTCTAGATTTCCGGTATGATTATTTAATTTTTTTTTTTCACAACTTCCATTATCACAAAATACGTCACTTTCATCGATTAAACTAAAATAATCGTGCAAAAAATTATTTTTAGGGCGCGGCATCTTACTTTCTTTGCAATCAAATGTTAAATGATCACTTAAAATGCATAATGATTGAAGTCAACTGAAAATTCCTAAATTTTTCGCGAAAGAGGTTGGTGCCATAATTATTGTTTAATATGCCATTGTCCACGCAAGTGCATACAAAAAAATTAAATACAAAACATTTACCTAAAAGGTATGTATGAATATAAAAAATAACTGAAAAAAATTTTAAATTATAAAAAACAAGAGGACTCTTAAATTTTTTTTTTCAAATAAACTCGAATAACGCAAAGCACAATAACAATTTTCGACTTTTGATTTACCACTTACAAATGTGCACAAACAATTGTTTTGAGGGCGCGAAAATTCCTTAATTTTCTGCGAATTTGTTGCTTTTACGTTTTTTATGAATGATATTTCATCTGAAAGAGTTTGGTGCCATAAATATTGCTCATAAAAATAGTCAAGAAAAAAAATTACCTTAAATGTATGTACAATTCTTTAACTGAAAAAAATTGTTTATTATAAAAAACAAGATCAGTCATAAAAATGTTTTTTTTTTCTTTCTTCAAATATACAAGGCACAAGTAAAAAATTCCCATAAAAAGGATCTTCACATTTGTACATATGTACTTAGGTAGGCGTACATATGCACATCAATTGTCTCAAATGTTGTATACAATTATTTTACAGCGTTAATGTTGGCGCCATAAGTATTGCTTAATAAACCAATGTCCATGCAAGTGCAAACAAAAATAACTAGGTAAAAAAAAGGCTTTACCTAAAATATATAAAAAAAAACACAAACTCTTTTACTGCAAAAAAAAAATATTTTAAAAAAGAAACAAGAGCACTCATCCCAAAGTATAATATTCATACAATCAAAAAATTATGTAGCTATATTCAAAAAGAAAGTTCATTTTAAAGATCTGAAAATTTATTTAATTTAAAATAAATTTTTACATTTAATTTAAAATTAATTTTTACATTTAATTTAAAATAAATTTTTACTTTAAAATAAATGAATTTTACATTAATTTTAAAATTTTTATTTTTTAAACAGCATATTCCGTAAAATTTAATAGTTGTTGCTTTTAAAAAATACATTTTAAACGACAAAAAATCAAACTACATAACATTATAAGTACAGAAAAACTTTTTTTTTTTTGCTAATTTGTTTTTTGAATAACAAACATAAATGTTAAAAACAAAGTTATTTGAAAACTAACTATATATTTATTCAATTTTAATAGTACTAAAAACGAATTTTATAACCAACAATCAATTACTGTAATAATTTTATGAGTGTTAAAATATTTTTTTTTTTCTTCAAATAAACTCGAATAATGCATAGCACAACAACAATTTTTGACGTTCAATTTTCCACCAGGGTTGCCGCTTAAAAGTTTTTATCCAACCAAAATTGTTTATAAAACCTACCAAAATCCTTTGAAACCGACCAATTTTTTCAAATTTTTAAAAATTTACATATGTATGTATATGAATGTATTTTTTTGATGTAAAGCACAATTTTTATTGGATAGAGGTATTAATTTTTTGCAATATGCAATTAGAGACAAAGTTGGCATGATCGTAAAATATTTTTATTTGAATCCATTTTTAATGGAATTCACTTAATTCGAAAATATATCATTGCCTAAGTCTACTGAAAGGCTAATTTCTATTAAGCTAACTATATAAATAGGCAAATCTTGATTAGACAATAACTTAAAAGGAGTACTTATTTGTAATATTTTAATTTCTTAAAACGCAAGAATTTGGGAGTTCTTTTTAATACACTTTAAATCCAATTTTTATAATGTTTGTTATTAAATTCTGTTTAATAGACAAATATTTGTATAATGTTTCTCATACAATTCTTTTATTACAGAAATCTAAGTAAAAAACGACTGTTAAAATTCTTACGTTTTACGTTTTCGATTTCGAGCACACCCCTGTAGGTTTTATTTTATATAAAAGCCCAATTTTAAATTTAAGTACATATTTCTTTTTTAGCTTCTGTGTCAATAAAAATATTTAAGACATCAACATGATTATTTTTTTTTTATCGAAATCGACTTATGTTAGTGTCGCCTTTTTTATAAAATTAATAAAAATGTGTAAAAATATTGGACTTTAAACATGATTATAATATGACAAACGATATACTTCTGGTTGATATTCTTTATTAAGATTATTAATTATGACTAGTATGTCTGCCATTTTCTAACAATCGCACGATTTGAAGTCGCAAGACGCTAGATTTATTTCATGTTGTTCGAAAACTCATGCGTTTTGCTTCCGATCTTAAATGGTTTTTGAAGATGGCTAACTTCTTGCGATTGCGATTTAGAGAGCACCTATAATTCGATTTCAAGTCAGAATCGCAATATACTTGTATCTGACACAAATAAAAAATGGCATTTGACTTTATAAGACATATGTTCGGCGAGTTCTACAGCTCTTAAACCATTGACTTCGTAAAAACAGGATACAAAATATAGTACTAAAGCATTCCACTGTTCAAAAATTCTTGCAATAACAACTTCCAAAATAGGCGTTTTGTATAAGAAGCAGCTTATATCTTATGAGGTGGTACCGAACATTATTCCTGAAATTCGTTTAGTTCAGTAATTCTTTAAGGGCTATGGGAAAAAACTGTTAATATTACAACAAAGAAGCTCTATATTTTCCTTCAGCATTTTACATGCGTAACTTGAACACAGGTGGAGAGAGCGCACTTAATGTAAATTAAACAAATTCATTTCTATGTAAGTTTTTTAGTCCAGTTACTTTACCCGCCATGGCGTTAGCGCCGTCTGTTGCCAATTCAATAATATTTTTTAAATATTGTTTGTTGTAAAAAATTTTTTATTTTCATTTCTTTATTGTCACATCCGAGGTTTCACCAACAATCAAGAAGATCTTCTGTTTTTTTTTTAACAAATATTCCATTTTCTGTTGCCTGCTTTGCGATATAGTCAGTTGCTTTAACAGACTATGTCCTACCACATTTAAAAAGTCAATTTATAAAATGAAAAAGTAAATTTTCTCAAACCGACTAAAATTAGGATTAGCCTACCATCCGACCAAACGAAAATACCAAGTTCGGCAACCCTGTTTACCACTTCAAAATGTGCACAAACAATTATACATATTTAAATATACGCATACTCTCTACAACTGATCATTACCAGCGTTGTCAACTTTGAAATTTCAAAACGCACCAAAAAGGTGAAGAAAACGCGCCATTTAAAAATAGAAACGCACCAAGTTTAGACTTTCTTTTTAATTTAAAATGTTTGTTTGAGTAATTTTAAATAAAAAGTAAAATATTTTTGTATTAAAAATATTATAATAAAGCAGTCTTTTACATTTCAAGGGTTTAGGAAAAAAATATAAAACTTAACAAAAATAAAAAAAACCTAACAAATTTATTTGTATTGATTTGTACTAGTGATGTCACGAATATCAATTTTTAATATTCGCGAATACGAATATCTGCGCCAATATTCAGCGAATATCCAATCTGAACTAAAACGCCACTCGATATAATAAATCTTTTATTTTCGTTTTAAAAAATAAATTGTAAAAAAACTGTCACACTACCAATTATATTTAAATTTATTATCTCACTCCGATGACTAAATTTGAAATCCAGTTGTCGATAATTTTCTTACGATAATTAGCACATTGCTTAAAATGATAATAAATCTGGAAAAGTTGAAGTTAAAACTTAAGTAATTTTCATAAAATAGTTTTGTACCGGCACAAACTTCTAATGTTTGTTTGTTTTTCACTTTTCTAAAAGAAGATTTTTTTGTGTTAAAATGACAAAAATCTTTTCTAATAAAAATTAATACTTTTTGTTTAATTTTATGTATTTTTTACACTTTTGTATTTTTTCTTCCTTGGAATGCATTAACAAAATATTCGCGAAATATTCCCTTGTATTTGGAGAGTACGAATAACGTAAAGCAGGTGAATATTCGGCATTTCGAATACGAATACAAATATTCGTAACATCACTAGTATGCACTAAGCCTATCCAATCCATTACAGGTATTATTTTATCTTTATCTGTTAAAATGCCTTTGGAGGTTACGCGATGTCCCAGGTACTTTACTTCCTTTTGGAAGTCCTGCCGTGGATATACGTTTCAACATTTCTTCCAAATTTTTCAAGTGTTCGTCAAGTGTTTTCCCCATGACAATAATGTCGTCAAAGTGCACCAAGCATGCAAAGTCCAAATGGCATCACATTCAACTGTCATAAACCCGAGCCACTCCAGCACAACATTCTGCTCTTACTTTCTATACCCACACTACTGTATGTGGAGAGGATTTTATGAGTTTGTACTATTATGTATGTGTAATACATTTAAATAGTTTAGTATACCGATTGACTCAGAATCAATTTTAGAGTCGATCTAACGAGGTCTGTTGTCTTTCAAAGTTAACCTTGTGCGCAAGTCTATACTTTCGCAATTTTGGAAAAAATTGAATCTAATTTGGGATATGTGTTAATTGTTACAAGGTTGAATCCTATTCAAAATGGTGCGAATTGGTTCATAATATTACATAGCTTACATACAAACTTCTTTCCGGAATAGAGTTTTTGTGCCCATAAACTGTCTTGGTTTTTAGGTATTTAGGTTTTATAAGGTACAAACATATTGTGGTGCAACCTAAATCAGCGTAGCAAAGCGGACCAGATTTGACCATGTTTTTTTTTTTTTTTTGTTCACCCGATAGACATTTATAAAATTCCATTACAGAATAGCTCCTCAAGACAATTATAGTTGATTTACAAATTTTGACTGCTTAACGACAAATTTTTGTCTTTGCTTTGTTGCCAAGTATTTTTCAAACAAAAATTTTAAAAAAGCACCCAAAATGGTGCGAAACGCAACAAGTTGACAACGCTGATCATTACTTACAACATTATTTTCTCTGATGCACAAAAATGTTTTGCGAGAGAATGTACAGTGACAGGCAAAATCCAGCCCAAAATTTTTATTAATATTTAATCACAAGATATTGTTTTGGTTGTAAAACTTGTTTTTTTTTTAAATAAAATCTGATTTATTTTCATCATTTTCTTCGCCTGTTAACCATGCCAAAAATTCTTTTTAATTCTAATAAAAAGCTTTTTTTCTTATCAGTGTACTCAGTAATTTAGCTACAAAAATGATCATAATGCCTCTTAATAACATTTTCCCTATGCCATTCAAATGTTTAATAATATAAAAGACTGTGGACATTAACAAAGACATTGTTTATCATAAAATATGTTTTTAATTCCTTATATAACCATTTATCTTACACACTGTAATTGAACAAAGTTAAACACAGCCGCGCACATGTGCATTCTTCGCGTAAAAAACAAAAACAATTGTTTACTGAAATAGGCACCAATACTCTGCTCCATAGAACTTTTGCATGTTTCTTATATTTCTGCACTCCTGTTATACAACTCGATTTCAAATCATATTTTTGGCCTTTTTTGATATTAAAAATACATACTACATATACATACCACACACACACGCACGTTAAATACACATACGTGTTCAATAAAAAGTACAGATAAGTACGTTAAAAATACTGTACATGTACGTTAAAAGATGTTATGTACGTTATCGTAGTGTTTGTGTGCGTCAGCTCACTCTCGCTGTGTACCGTATATGTTTGTGCACACATTCACATACACAAAAAAAAATTTTATAGTTTGTGTGTTAGAAAAATACGTTACGAAAATGTACAGTTTTTTTTCGTACCCTGATAATAACATAAAGAGATAATATAGGTTTTTGTGAGGATATTGCTCAAGGGAAGCACAAAATATTACCCTAACAAATATAGCTCATTTTCTTTTGTTCTTATGATCGGAATTTGTGTTCAATCAAAATCTTTCTATCTTGTAAACCAAAAAATAAGCATTTGCTTTTTTTTGGTTGCCCTAGTTATGAATCTCTTAAAAGATCAACGATCTTAAATAAAATTGTGCATGTGGTTATTTACGAAACTCTACGGTAAAATATAGAAGTCTACAATGTCTTACGATTGAATATTAAACTCTACAAAACGCTGTGATCAAATACTTTTTCGATTCGAAAGCAATATTATTTCTAATTCTTTCAGTCGATACTGAACGAATCGAAATTATTCTGTGTTGTGAAAACTTAAGTAAATGCTTTACAATGCTGAAAAACAGTTTCGATTCGTTCAGTATGACTAAAAGAATTAGAAATAAAATAGCTTTCAATTCGAAAAAGTATTCGATCACGACTACCAGAATTAGCCAATAAATTGATAAAAATGTGGAATAATTGTTTGTCTAAAAATATATAAAGGACCAAGTTTCTGTATGTAGCTTATAAGGTTTTACAAAGATCTTGTTGGTGCCATTAGCTTCGGTTTCGTAAGTGGTTTTATTCAATTTTAGGATTGTTAAGGTAATTTGCTCTCTCTCCCCGTCTATTAAAAATTACAGATTTTCTGTTATACAAAATATTAACGGTAGCATACGTTCAAAATACGTTATCAAGGTAATGTACATATAATAAAAGCCGCAAATTATTAAAAAAAAAAAAAAATAACTAAAAACTTCTGAAAACCTAAATTTTTGCAATTACGAGCACAAGAGATATGAGAAGAAAATTCAAGTATTTCCACCTCTTAACATAAGATTTTCCGCTACAAGAAGTGATGCTCCGCTACTGCTGCCACTGCTTATGTTGAATAAACAAATTTACCAAAAAGCTTAGGAAGTTGTAGTTGTTGTTGGCTGTGTTGCGAGTGCAACTACATAAGTAAATTTTTAAGATTAAAATTAAAGACAAAACTAAAGAGTTTTTAAAACCATCTACCAGAAAAAAGAACAAACTTTATTTTTTGTTTTCTTTACAAAAAAAGAAGATTATATTTTGTTTAGCAAGCAAAGGAAATGGCAAAAAGAAATATATACATACATATGTACAAGTTGTACGTTGCATGCTGCAAGCATGTACGGTTAGAAGTTTTGATGCGAAAAATTAATTGCAACACCACAAATGACATGATGTCGTGATGAATTGGCAAAGCACGCACTTTTATGCGGCAAACAAGGCAATGGATACAAAAATGCTGCAATTACAGTCTCTACGCAAGTTTTGTCTTTAAAACGATTTTTCATTTTCGAAAACCAACATGTGTCTTGATTCACACATGCACAGGCGAATTTTTTTTTTTAGGAGATTGAAAAAGTGGAGAGAGAAAAAAAGAAACTTTGCCACAAATTACATTTATCTAAAGCCACCTACATCATCAGTATCATTGCCATTACATACATCATTCATTCATTCGTTCCTTCATCGATTACTCCTGCAAACTCTTTCCTTTTCTAATGGGTAAATTCTGAACCTTTTTCTCCCTCTAAAAGTTAAAGAGCAACTGTGACAAATTTTCGTTTTTCTTTTTCTTCTTTAAATGAAAAGTGTGTATTTTATGTAAAAGTTTTCCTTAGTTTTGTTTCTCTTCCACCACCAAGTTTGTTTTTTCGTATGTTCTCATATATAGATTTGCTGATTTTGAAATCCTTTAGTTTGAAAAATAAGAATTGTGGAAAATTTTCTAAACAAAAAAAAAAAAAAACTATATACTTACATTAGAAAGAAGTCTAACTAGTTTCTTTTTTTCGTTTTCTTTGAGGAAAGAAGAAAAAAGTAGAAAAACTAAGAAAAAAGTATAGAAACAAATCCAGTTGCAGAAATTGTCTTAGAGATTCTTCTACACTAACAAGCTGCATTATGTTGAAATAAAGTTTTGCTCTGTTAGCAAAAGCTGGTAATGCACATCTTTCTTTTCTTCAGCTTTTCAAATGTTGCTTTAGTTCGGTTGTTGGCTGGAAGTTGATGTTGCATTTGTACTAAAGGGTGTTTTTTTAGAAGTTTAAACTTTCCATATTGATAGCTTTAAAACTAGCGATACACAAATGGGGTGCGTTTGACTGTTCTTCAGTATCCTTTGACAAATAATCATGCAAAGACTAACACCAGAACAACGTTTTAAAATCGTGGAAATTTATTTTCAAATTTCGTGCCCTGTGCGCCAAACTTATTGAGCAATTCGTCAAAATTACGGTGCGCATACACGTCCATATAGACAGCTAATACGCAATACTATGGATCGATTTATTTAAATTGAGACCGTACTGTGCGTTCAGAAGATCCCATTGACATTAGTGTGACAGAGGACTCGAATTTATTAATCTTATGCCGCTCTCAGCAACTCGGTCTCTGCCCTTCCACTTCTTAGAAAATTGGGGAGAGAACTTGGCTTACAAACAAACAAGATCCAACTGGTACAAGAATAATGGCCAGCGCGGAAAATCAATTGTGTCGTGTGTTCGGTGACTGGGCTGATAACACAGCCCGACAAAATTAAAAATAATTTTTGCTTCTTTGAATTTATCAACTGATTCTAGTTAATTTGAGTGCGGTGAATTCAAATCTGTAATCAGTTTGTCTCTATCAGCTCTAGTTTTCATGATATATCTTTTTTATACCCTCCACTTATGACCTCCATTTATGACCGTCTGTTAGTTTTTTCAAAAAATTTTTTTCATCAAAATTTCTTATTTACAGTTATGGTAGTTGCCAAAAAAACATTTTTTCCTTAAAAAAATTTTTTGTGTAATTGCTAGCTGATTAACGGGAATTTTATATGTACAATATTATTGAGAACGTTATTTTTTCTTGTTGCACTCCAATTGAATATCGGAAGTTAGTTGCTTGTAAGAAGTGGTTTATTGCAGCTGGCAAAGTTTATTAAAAAAGTGTTGATCTATGGCAACTACCATAACTGTAAATAAGAAATTTTGATGAAAAAAATTTTTTGAAAAAACTAACAGACGGTCATAAATGGAGGTCATAAGTGGAGGGTATAAAAAAGATATATCATGAAAACTAGAGCTGATAGAGACAAACTGATTACAGATTTGAATTCAGCGCATCAAAATTAACTAGAATCAGTTGATAAATTCAAAGAAGCAAATTGAGTGTTGGCCTGTGTAATCAACCGGAAGTTGAACTAGATTTATATCGTCAAATCATCTTCAGCGAAGCTGCTCATTTTTGGCTTAACGAGTACGTGAACAAGCAGAATTGTCGTTGGATAGAGCTTTATCCTCATGAGACTCTTGAGACTACAATACATCCTGAAAATATAACTGTTTGATGGAGTTTTCATGCCGAATGCGTCTTAGGCCTATTTGACTTTAAATCCGAAAACATTGCCGTGAATGGCGAACGCTACACGCAAATAATCTATGATTTTTTTTATTCTTCATGTCATGGGAAGTCATTTGGAGGAGAAATCATTCCAACTAGACGGTGTAAAATGCCACACAGCGCGTGAAACTATCACTTTTTCAAGTCAAACGTTTGGTGACCGAATTCTCTCAAAAAATTTACCCATAAATTATCCACTTCGTTCGTGTGATTTGACACTTTTACACTACTCTGGGTAGGTATGCGTCAGATCTCTAGTCTGTGCTGATTTATCAGCAACGATTGATCATTAAGAAGCCAACATTCGACTCACTCTTGACGAAATAGGAGCGGGTTTATCAAAAACCCCACGAAATTTGTGAGTTAATAAAGTCAAAATTTTGGTCAATTCATTAAATTTGTTGTGTTTTATTTTTAAAAAATATTATACGCCTTTAAAAAAACACCTCTTATTTGAATAAGTTTTGTAAAAGTTATTTTTAAGGTTTTTTTGTGAGGAAAACTTAGAAATTATTTACTGCGTGAACGTTTGTGGAGCTTCGAAAAAGTTTTGTGGAAAAGGTTGCCAAGAGAGGATGTTCGGTGAGAGATAATGATTTCTCTGAAGATCAATGAACGGGACTCTATTAGATTGTAATCCGAAATGGAACTGCTTTAAGACTTCGGATTGAGGTCCTTTGTTCTCCCTAGGAGCTACAAGAATTAAATAATAATAAGACTCTTGATAAAAAATTAGGACCTTATAAGCCAAAGCGGTTTGAAATAGCATTTTTCTTAACCCTAATCTAGAAAATTTTAATCTATGGAAAGCTGAAATTTAAAAAAGAAATCTATAAATGACTACGACTAGAAACAAGACTCTAAAAGAAACTTTGTCTGAAAATCCCTCAATAAATATCCAAGACTAAGAAAGAGACTACGATCAATAATAAGACTTTCAAGTCCAGTGGTTAAATATGAAGTCTACAAATATCTACGATTAGAAAAGAACTTTATTGATATAAAATTGATATAAAGGATTTGTAATGATAATCTAAAGAGACTTAAAATTCGATACGGAACTTAACAGACCTACAATTTTAAATGGGCTTAAGTATATGAGATCCAACGATTAAAAACCCGTTTTTGTAAAAAATATTACTTAAAATTAGTTTTTAAAAAACTGGTATCAGCACCAAAATTGTCGAACAATATACGAAAATGTAAGCTTTTTGAGTTGGTTTGACAGCAAGTGTTCCACATTAAAGTAATCAGAAGTAAAACCAACAGTTTTTTTTGCAATGACAAATAACGAAGTGGAAAAATGGCAACTTTAATACTTAGACTGCAGTTTTAAACTCTGCTTGAAATAAAACATTTTCAAGGCATAAGATTATACGCAAGACTTTCTAGTACTAAAAATCCTTGAATAACTTTATCTGAAAACTCACTTAAGTTTCAAGTATTAATCTTTCAAAATTCGTTTTAAAAAACCAAAGCCTAAGGTTAGGTTAGGTTTCATGGGCAGCCACAATTAAGGAAAGCTCACGTGGGTACAGTGTTTAGCTCCCGTTGTGTTACCATGTTTCACTGTGTCCCATTCAGTTAATTCAATGAAGTAGTGGATCCTGCTCAATTCGATGTCAGAGAGACAAGTTTTGTCCCTAAGATCTCCGAATGGCGGGCAATGTGTTATGTTATTTGAAGGGAGCTCTAGCTTCTGGGCCTATTTTTCATTAGCCTAGTGGCCAAATGTAACCACAATTAAGATTAAGGGGTGAAGTTTAGATTTACTTTAACTTTAGTCTTACGCAGCAATAAAAGATAAAACTTAAAGTTGTGGAAAATAACTCAAAAACTTAAATTATATGTATTACAAAATGGTCTTATTCCATATGAAGCTATTTGTTTAACAAGTAACCCGTTAAGCCAAAAATGAGCCTCATCGCTGAACATAATTTTGTTATAAAACATCGATAACTGATTTTCTAAGTAAATTTGGGTTATTTGGAAGCGTTTTTCAAACGTGACATTATTCGTGATGATTTACCAGAGTACACTGATTATAAATTAGGCAGCTAATCCATTCATCAGTTCTACAGGCATTTAAAAACACCCTGTTCCTATACACTTCAAATAGGAAGGTTTCGATTACTTCGAAATTACGGCCCCTATTACGGTTTACAACTCAACTCAGTTGAGTTGTAATTTCTTAATTTTTGTATTATGGTTTACAACTTTGCTATTTTGCGGTGAACAAAAACATAACAAAAATTACAACTGATCACAACCAGTTGTCTTAATAACAACTCAACTGAGTTGAGTTGTAAACCATAATAGGGGCCTACATCTTAAATCAACCACTCTTAAAATTTTGCTGCCCCTGAAACACTGTCTTCTGCAAAACACGTTTCCTTAATTAATTTTTTTTTATTGGCCCTTGGCAACTCTGTCAGAATGTGTGTATTAACTTAATGTTCAAGAAACAAATGATTCCTGGCATACAATAAAGCCCAACTTATACATACAGAAACAGTAACAGGAACATAGATAAGATAAGTAGACATGTAGCAAATCATAAACCAGGTATTAATGACAAAAAAAAAACGTTTAAAAGACAAAAGAATGATTAAACGAAAGCTGCTAGAAAAGTTCTTAAGATATAATGAAATTTAGGGCCGAAAAAGCTAAATATACAAGATTTAAACTTACTGTTCCGTCTACCCTCGCTTTGAAGTTTAAATACAATAAATGAAATCTAAAGACACTACTTTTACCTGACTACCTTTACAGTTTTCTTGATTAAGCTCCGCTAAGCAAAACGTACATGAACGTGTTGCGTTACGCAGAAACACAAATAAGCACGCACTTGTACACTCAGGCAAACATACACACATACAACTAAGTCCCAATACAATGACAAACAACGTAATTGAAAATTAAAGTTAACGGAAAGAAGTTAAATTTGAAAATAGTAATTTTGTCAAGAAAATTAAAAAAAAAAAATATTTCTTTTGCAAAATAAAGAAAATAAAATAAATTTTACCATAATGAAAGCGTGAACGTGTAACATCACAGAAAATTAAAACAAATCGAGATTACTTTTTAATAGTAAACTAAAGCAACAACAACATTAACAAATTTCAATTTCATTGCAAATGTCAGCATCTAGCTAAGCGATTTACAGTAGGGGATTTTGGAATAAAGTTGTGATATAAATTTTGGCGGATTATAAAAAAATGTATATAAATTGATTTAAATTTATGTATTTATATACAGGGTGGGCCAAAAGTCACCCTGCGTTTAAAAATTTAATAACATTTTTGTTTATTATTTTTTTCTATTGTTTTTTTTTTTAGATTTTATTCATCGAACCGTGTTAGTTACACCACCATGCAACGAACCAAAGTGGAAAAATTTTACTTTTCCAATGGGCAATCAATTTTACTGACGCAAGGAAATTATTTCAACACCAGAAATGCACCAAGCCAAACCGCAATTAGTCGTTGAATTGCGCGGTTCCGAAAAGAAGGTGCAGTGTCAGACTTGCACGATCAGGAAGACCGAGAATAGTACAGAACCAAGTGAACATTGATCGTGTACGGGACAGTGTTGAAGAATATTCAGAAAATTCAACGCGAAGACGTTCTGGACAACTGGAAATCTCTAGAACATCACTTCGACGCATTTTATACCGTTATTTAGACATGCATCCATACAAGGTCCAATTGGCCGAATAACTTTTAACAGTTAACTACAATCAAAGACGAGTTTGGGCAACAATTTATACACGAAGGCGTGACTTTTGGCCTGTATCATCTTCTTCTGTTATTCTTTTCTGCCAGTGAAGCATAGGGCTTCAGCCATCCTCTTAAACCGGATTCTATAAAGAAATGTTTGGCTGACATCATTCCAGGAGTAGTTTTCTACTCAATCGACTTTCTCCGTGTTTTAACAGATTCAGAGTAGGCCGAATGCATTTTTGCCTATTCTAAATAAGCTGTGATGTCTTCATCAACACCATCTTTCGTAGACGGCATATCACCCATATAATTAAGGGACCTACACATTCATATACTTAGTTAGATACCCACACTTATGCGTGGTAAAGAATTCGCACCAAAGACACCAGGCAGTATTTTAGTTTTGGAGCTATCGATTTCCACCCAAATTGCCCGAGACTCAAGCCCAATGGCATCGATATTTTCGTAGAAGTCCTAGAACTTGGCTAAGAAGACATACGCCATTGGCATACTCTAAGTCCTCAAGATGTTTGAGGGGTGTCCATTGGATACCGCAGAAAACATCATAAAATTGGGGGAAAAACAAACAATTTAAACCATCTGATTTGGCGTGGAATGTCCCATATGCTATTTAAACTTTTACTTTGTTTTTAGTTTATAACACAACATATGTTATTGTCTTCAAAATATAAGATATTTAGCTTAAATCTCTTCTCTTAAATCGGCTTAAGTCCAAATAAATGGCATGATTGTAGATTTAACTTTTAGATATTCTACATTAATGTTTTAAGAATTTCTTAAAACTCACAAATAAAAATTCAAATATGTATTTACTTTAATTACTTTCTCAACTTTTAATTAATTTCTCCTTATTTTTTTCAAAATTGCCACCACTGTGCCATAAGGGAGAAACTCCATGGAATATGGTATTAAAAACAAATTTTAAAATAAATAAAATTCTTAAAAAAAAAATTGTTAACAGCTCATGAAAATAAAGGAAATAAGGAAACTGTTGCAGACATCTAATTGTAAATTAGAAAATTTTCTAAACTAACGCATTATGTCACCAACATAACGGTACATTAATGTAACGAAAGAAAAAAACCTACAAAATTAAAAGGAAAATGTACAAGTTTCTAGCAAATGTTTAAAAACACGCACACACACACACACACACACACTCAGACATAAAGTCTAAAAGAAAAAATTTTAATTAATTTGAGACTCGTATAAGAATCGTGTAAAAATAAGGCATTTGACACCTTTAACTAAATAAAATGCACAAAGTATACAGAATTATGCAAAAATATCAAAGAACAAAAAACTCCCAACTTAAAGAGTAACAAAAAAAAAAAAAAAAATGTCAAGGGATCCAAAGGATCAAGCATGAACAGTAATTTGCTTTTACTCACTTCTTTTGTTGCAGTTTTTGATTTTGCACAATAATTTCAATAGGGAACTTCAAAAAAACTGTCAAAAAACGGAGTTTTGACAGCTGCTGTTTAAGCTAACGTAAAGTTAATTGTCATTCTTAGATAAATTGTGAGCAAAAGTAAGAGAAATATTTATAATTAATTTGAGACAAGATTTAGAGCTGAATACAAATTTACATTAATTGAATTTTGGTTTATAAGGATGTTTAAGCACATGTTCGTTAATGCATCACTGCGCTGCAAATGGAATATTTAAATGTCTTAAAATATTTTGCTAAAGCAGACACAAGCAAAAGCTAACTAAATAGTAGAGAAAGAGATTTTCCTTTAAAATATGATCAGCATGGCAGTGTAAGCAATCTTTGTTCGTATAATACACAGCAGTAATGCGTTTTCCTAGAAACACAATTGGGTCGTACTTATCCTGCAACAAAAAATTTCAGTGTATTTTTCAAGAATAAAAATTTGGAATAAAGCACAACAAACAAAATTTTATTAATTAAAGATTTTGCATTCCCAAAAAATACTTTGATAAAACTTAAAAATTTAAATTTAAGCTTCACAATGGGATAAACAGTTTCGTTTTTTCTTCTTTCTTACCAAAGCATTTCATATATTTTCCTTTCATTTTTCGAACAAAAATGTAATTAAGTTTTTTAAAAAAGCAACAATTTGTATGAAATTTAAATTGACGTTTATAATAATTTTATTTAGTTTTGAATGAAAATTTTAACAAAATGTTTTAAAAATAAGTAATTTACAAGTAACATTGTTGTGGGCAAAATTTGCAAGCGATTTCCAAATGCAAAATGTGTGAGTTTGTGAAAAAAATTGTTGCTCTATTTTGAACACCAGCAAAAATGTTGCTCCCTAATGTGATCGAAGCTTTAAGCTTGTTTGTAAAAAAAATTGTAAACGTTTTATTTTGATTTGGAGGTTAAGGCATACCCTTATTTGTAAACCCTGGAGATCTTTTTTATTTTATTAGCCTTCAGAATCAAAGAATGGAGCTAAACTTTAAAAAAAGCTACACTTTTTCTTGAACAGAGTTCTTGAACTAGAGTTAGTTGGAGAATTTCTGGATATTCTTGGTATTTTGCTTGATCCTTTGTTATCCTCGAACACATTACAATGACGATTAATAAAGCTCGTGGTGTTGCTGGCTTATACTAAACGATGGTCTTAAAAGTTTATATACTCCAATATAGACAGCTTTACCTATCCCTAGTTAGACACATTTTGGAGTATGTATCTACTGTCTGGGATCCTGAAATTAATATGCACTGAATTGAAATAGTTCCTCCTATTCTGCCTGAGAATCTTCCTTCGTTTACAACGAGGTTATCATTAATAAAATTAATTACGATAAAAAGCTGAAGGATTCTCATCGACTTTTACTTTTACACCGAGTGCTAAAATATTGCAGTCGGATGATTATCAACAAAGCCCTCAGACTAAAAGTGAACTAGAATTAGTCAAGTAATTTAAGGTATTGTTAAATTTACTTCCAAATGAGAAAAGTACCAATAAGGAAATAAAAAACTTTGGCCTAAATTCCAATTGAAAGACAAGAATTTTGGACAATTATTCTGAATTGGTTAGGAGTAAAAGCTATCTAAAACTCCATACAATAGTTTTTTTTTGCAAACCCCTTTTGTACGGCTAAAGGTTAAGTAAAAACTATAAGCGAAGCCTCTTTTTTTAACCGAGAGGACAAGGCGTCTTCGAACTGCCGAAGTCCAGCTATGGAAGTGAAGTCGCATTTTGTGATACCCAGGGAGGGAACCCTTCCGCTTGACAAGGACCTATTGTAAGCGAATCCGCTTTTCGTCATACCCAGAGAAGAAAATCCATTCGTCCTGCCAAAAGGCGA
Source organism: Pollenia griseotomentosa (assembly GCA_963931875.1). Lineage (NCBI taxonomy): Eukaryota > Metazoa > Arthropoda > Insecta > Diptera > Polleniidae > Pollenia > Pollenia griseotomentosa. The sequence continues at coordinate 23,806,509 of OZ007562.1, forward strand.
TTATGCAATAGCTATTGTTGGCTAAGCCGCTTTTTTATATTCAGATAAAAAACATTTTTGTTCGAACGAAAGCCTCCATTGTCCTAATTCTATTAAAGTTTAATAATGTGACACTTGGTAATATTATTAATTTTTTTACTTTTAAGGAACACCCTAATATCTGTTCTTTTTAAATTATTTTGAAAAGAACCCACAGTTTTTTTCTTATGTTTTATATGGTTTACAACCATCATGACTACAATTTTTTTTAAGTAGTTTTTCAATGCTCTCTTAAATTTTCCTGAGTTTTTTTTAATGTTGGTTTGTTTCTCTCCTCAATATCAGCATGTTTGTGTGTGTGCGTGTTTGTAAATAATGTAAGTAGTATGTGAATGATTTCAGCAGAAAATTACTGGGTTGCAAGGGGCCCTGAAAAGGCAATTTTGGTCCTTAATTTGTTAATAGACGATTTCTTCTCTATTCGTTCATCTTTAGAATTTATTTTAAAAAGAGAATTTAATAGTTCGTGAAGTTGTTAACACAAGATTCCACTCGTGTGACTTCTGTAATGTGTTTCTATAGATGTGAATTAGCACATGGAAAGTTGTTCATAGAATAATTGTGTTTACTTTATAAAAAAAGGGAAATTTGTAAAAGATATTAATCAACTGTTGGAAAGAGAACAGGAAAAAAACCTTTGGAAGGAGGACCTTTATCAAGACTCGAAGTAAATTTACTAAGAAAGTATGTCCATACAAGGATTTTCAATCTTGAGATTGTCCCGAGTGAGGTAGACTTTTGCAACTCGGAACCTTTTTTCGGTTCATTAGCTGGCCAATCTAATACTGATGGTTCGAAGAAGGATAGTAGAGTTGGTGGAGGTTTTTATATAAAAAAACTGGATCCAAAAGTTCCCTTACGGTTGCTGGATGATTGTAGTGTCTTGCAGCCGAAAATCTTTGCTATAAGGCGGGCGGCAAACTGCTAAGGCATTATCGTATATAGAGGGTATGTAAATTTACTGAAAACAACGCTGCCATCGCATCCCTAGCGGACGTCTTAACTACTTCTTGGTAAACTGCAGAATGTTGGATATCTTTTAATGAATTTGATACCAGTGCATACGGGCTGCCAGCACATTAAAATAGCAGATGAGCCTGTCAAACCAGTTGGTCATCTGGATGATGATAGATTTGTGGCTTTCCATTGACTGACTGTAAGTCACTTATTCAGCGTGAGTCTTATAAACTTGCACAGTTGGGGTTGACTCGTGAATCAATCTATTCCTTAACCAGAACTTTATGGCCTGGCTATGACGAACGGAGGACAAACTCTCTACCGAAGTTTAATAGGGAACAAAGTAGGAAAGTTATTTCGGTGACAACTGGGCACTGGCACAGGAGTTTCCATGACGACTACGAAGAGGAAACTTGGTGTAGAATGTTATGGAATCCAGGAAATTAGAGAAAGATATTTGGGGAAAGCCGTCCTAGTCCGTTTGGATGATCTATTTTGGATTCAACTAAGGTAAGGTTGCTTTCTCTTTTCGTTGGCTAGACTTTGCAGTGACAACTACTTAGTAGCTGCTCTGCAGGAACGGCATTGGCACTGAATATTACTGAAGGACCCCTGGGTATCACTGCATAACCCAAGTGTGCACGATGAGTACAAAAACGAAACTGAGATTAATTTTCTGTGTCAATGTTATGGAATCCAGGAAATTAGAGGAAGATACTTGGGAAAAGCCGTCTTCGTCCGTTTGGATGATCTATTGTGAATTGAACTAAGGTAAGGTTTCTTTTTCTTTTCATTGGTTGGACACTTAGAAGGTAAGAGACTTAAAAAATTTAAGTTCTCTAATGACAATATGATAACAAACTTAAAATCGGGGCTTTTCCTTACTTTTTTTGTCTCTATTTTACTAAGATTTCAATGGGACTTGTATGGAAAAACTCTGCGGTTTTCTGGCCTCTGTTTTTTTTTTAACTGAGACTTCAAGAGGCCTTTTATGGAAAAAGCCCTGCCGTTTTGCCGCCTCTGGCTTAGGACAGCTAAAAGTAGCATTACAAGTTGTTGTTTCATATTCACAAATTCGGTTTTTTTTGGTTCTAATTCTTATTCTTTCCTACCGTATGAATTTGTTTTTGTTGTTATTGTGCCTAATTCTCCTTGACTGCAACCATGTGTTGTATACGTAACGTTGAATTTTGAAGCCAACGACCCACTTTCTCAAACCAAATGCGGTAATGTTGGTGGTTTACTGGGTTACCAGGCTCACTGCAGAAGAACTTTCTTCTGATAACATACACACACACACACACATGCACATTCACATATTACTTTTGTGTATGTATTTTAAAGAGAGTTTGAGTGGTGGCTGTGGCTGCTTTTTGCATCTTCTACTGAAACTTCTACTGCTGAGGTTTCTTTTTTGTTTTTTTTTTTTTTGCTACTGCTGCTGTGGAAATAGTTTTATTTCATTTATTTTCTGCAGTAGCGAAGCAGCCTGTTAATTTTTTTCTTTGCAAGCCAACCAGCCAGCCAACAATGATGAGTTTGTTTTACCTGTTTCTTTTGAACATGTTTTTTTTTTACTTTAATGGTTCTTTTCTTGCAGAGTTTTTCAGCCTGCATCACATGTCGGCAAATGGTTGGAAATAAAAAACGTTGAAATAACAAACAAAATTGACAAGGTGTTTTTAAAATAATGCGACTTAAGCTATTTTTAGTTTTTTACTTAAGCGCTTCATACACATATGTCTCTTGTTTTCTTGCTGAGTACATGATTGTCTGCGATTTATAATAATAGCTGGCAATAACGATAAAAATCTTTGGGACACATACCTAAAAAGAAATAAAAATTAAAATATAAATTAAAAAAAATTGTATAGAAAAAGATGCACAAATTAAAAGAAATTACTAAAATTGTAAAACAAAATTTAAACATGAAAGATAAATGATGTCGATTTTTATTTAAATGATGAAAAAAGGTGCTGATGGGAAACTGTAGGCAAAGTTTTTTAATAAAGAATGGTACTTTATTCGTCTCATGTTTGGTTATGCACCGTTCATATGGAACTCATGGCCAACTTTCGACCAATACTAATGGACCGATCATCACGAAATTTAGAAGTTTTTTCATTTCTTTACTTTATGGGGCCTGAGATAAATATTAAAAAAGCTTCACACGAAATGACAAGCTTAGTATGTATACCCTAACTCACCACTAGCGGCGAAGGGTATAAAAATTATATTTAAAAACTTTGTCTATTAGCAATTCCCACAAGCAAATTTTTTTTTAAATTCTCTAAAAGGTTTTTAGAAAAAATTACTAAACAATTAATTAAGTTTTAATGCAAACAAACACAATTTATAACATCAATTACCCTAGTTAAAAGATATTAACAAATTTATAGCCAAAATAAATCATAAAAATCATGCCTTATTAAGGTACATATAAAATTTACAAATACATTGAGTTAACGCACAAATTCGCCATGTGAACGTGTACGTACGAGCGAGTGAGTGAGAGTTGCCTTTGATTTTATGTTCTCAAAATATGAATCACGTAAATGGCAACATATTTGTTGGTCATATATTATTGAAATATTATATTGTACATATTAATGTGTGTCTAACCTCCACGTTTTGCTATGTGTAAATCGCGTTTGCCTGTTTTGTATACATGTATGAATACACTTTTACGTTGAGATTTATGCTTTTCTAAACATGCTAAAGGCGTTATGCTATAAAATACCTATTTAACGAATCAATGAATTTAAACCACCAAATGGTAATGTGGACTTAAATGGCAAACTTTTTTTTTTCTTTTTTTTTTTTTTTTTTTGGCAGCGTTATTATCGTGAAAATAAGACCAATACAAATTATAAATATTCGGCATGCAGGTATAACAAAAAAAAGTGTCTAATAAAACAGTCAATCTGACACTATGAAATACCACAAAATTTATTTTTGGAGAAAGAGAAAAAAAATCATTAATTATGTAATAAAATAAATCAAAAAGTTTATATGAGAAAAGACTTTTAAGCTGGACATTGTGAACAAGATTTGCTGCAAAATTTTCATATGTTTTTAACTTTTAATAGTTGTTCACTTTGACAAAAAATAATTTCTCAAAAGGTCTTACGTTGTTTTTGAAAAAACGTTTGGATTTTATAAAAAAAGTTACCATTTTAAAAAATTTTTCTTCTTATTTAAAATATACTTTTGCGTTTATTTTTTATTTATTCAAGAAAGTATTTTTTTAAAAATGTCTAATTTTTTTATAACAATAAAAGTGTTTGTCTTAAATTCCTTTTTTAAATAAATTAATATATTTTTTTAATATTGCAAAATTGAGGGCATTTCCTTGGTTGTCGTGCTTTATTCCCAATTTTTATTCTTGATAAATACACTGAAATTTATTGTTGAAGGAGAAGCTAGTTCTATGCGCCAAAGATATTAGCAAACAAAACTGCAGAGTGAATGAGAACTGCAAAACTCAAAGAGACTTATTTGCAACGATATCAAAGCTTAAACAAATACCGATACAAAACCACTTGTATCGTTGTATCAATTGTATGTTGTATTAAAGTACATAGTTCACTATTGGTTTTTTATACAACATACAATAGATACAACGATACAAGGGGTTTTGTGAATAAGGCAAGTAAGTTTTTCTCCCAACATTTATTGTAGTTGTAAGTGGGTTAAGAAAAAACTACAACAAATTGCTTTATCGCAAGAAAATCCAAACAAAGCAAACTGCCAGTTCAGTTTTATTAAGCCGTGCACTTAGAAAATTAATAATTAAAATATTTTTTTTTGGCATACAAAATTTTTGATTAATAAGATTTGGAGCTTTATGACTTTTACCGATTTGTTTCAATATTTCGCTTATTGACAGCTTTAAATCCTCGTAGGCTTAAATTTTAGCTTCCGCTTTTACAGAAAGTGATTTTCCTTTCACCATATTAATAACAACAGACCAATTTATCAGCAAACAAAAATTTGGTGTCGATACTCTTTCTAAACTTTAGGAAAAACTAAAAAGAAATCGCAGGCGCTAACCAGTGACGCAAAAACTATGTTAGATTTTTCATCGAAGATTAAATAAAATAGAAAAAAAAAACAATGTAGTGTTCTTCACCGGATTCGGTACATACAGTGACGAGTGTATTGGTACACCAAAAAGTATTAATATATTAACAACAACAACTACAAGAGCAAACAAAATAAGCTCAGTGGGGAGGCGCTAACCTGATAGCACGCAGTTTATATCCCAAAAATTTCTCGTCGTAACAAGATATGGTTATTAATTAATTAAAGCCATTAAAGGGTTACTTTTTCAACAGAAAGTCTTTAACCCAAAAGAAATTGTTTTTTGAAATTAAAATGTCACTTTTTTTTTATCAAAAAGTCATTTTTTTCCTAAAAAGTCTAATTTATTTTTAACTAAAAAGTTACTTTTTCCTAAAAAATCTCTTTTTGTAAACAAAAATATCTACTATTTAACAAAACTGTCATCTAATTAAACTTCATTTGTATAAAATGCATTCATTTTGTCTTTAATCTATTAAAAACCTAATGAATTTCAATTTTGTAATTTCAATTTTGAAAATTGTATTTAATAATTAGTTGTGGCATAAATTATATCAATATTTATGAAGATATTTACAAAAAAAAAAAAATGTATAAATTAAAATTTTATTCAGACAAAAAATGTCAATAAACCCATAAGAAAAAGTCAAGAGAGAGAGACATTGTCATAAAACAGAATAATCTATTAACATAAAAGTTTATTATGATAGAAAATACTAAAATAATGATTCAATTTGAGTTCTTTTAATTCTTTTTTGCAATAGACTACGTAGCAAATGTAATAATTGTCTTGGACTTGGTAATAATCATTTTTATACTGCGGCAGTGAAGAAAAATCTTAATTAAATTTTCCTAAAATGGTAGATTTTTATTGTTATTTACTTTGTTTAATAATAAACAGCAAATAATGATACATAATAAAGTTTTAATTTAAGATATTACTCTTTATTTTTTATTGTTATTTAAAAGTTTCAACACCTACGGTGGAATGATTTTTAGTGCTGGTTCAAACGCATCAAGTTTTAGTCGTCAAGTCTTGAGTTTTTAGGAGATAGATAGGAAAACAATTGGCATTATCTTTTCTCTTCTCTCGTAAAAGCTTTAGACTTGACGGCTAAAATTTGAAACGTGTGAACCAGCATTTATTGGACTTTCAAGGCTTGTGCCCACTAGATTTGCAAATATTTTCAATTAACTGCCGACTAAGTTTCTAACAAAAAGCTCATCTACTTTTTTGGCCAAATATCCCTTTTCAAACTTTGTTAATATTTGCAAGGAAACCACAGTAACGTGTTTGAGCTAGTCAAACTAATATGTAACTTATTTGACTACTTTGCCTTGGTAAATTGGCCCGAAGTATTTAAAATAATCTACTAATATGGAGTCCAAGAAATTAAAAGAATTAAGACTGTAAATAAATAAATTTGAAAATGTTCTGTTCCTGTTTTGTTTTGACATATATAAGTATAGAAAACTTGGTTAGTTATTTGATTCGCCCCAGGCCAAAATAGAACGGAATATAGGGTATCGTTTACCTTATGGCCAATGCTTAGCAAGGCCGATTTTAATTCGCTGCTGGGAAGGAGCAAGGTCTGCGTAAGAATCATGCTAGCTAGATATTATCGCGGGCAACTGCACGATAATCTAGATAGCGGTGGTAATAGGATCTGACTTGTCGGATTTGAGTGGATTGTGCGAAAATCCACAGAAGATAGAGACAGTTGGGCACATTCTGTGTCATTGTCGTAGACTACCGAATGGCAGACTAAGATGGCTGGATAGAAGGTTTATAGGAGAATTAGAAGATACCTTAAGCTATGGGCTCGACCGCACCCGATGGAAATCTCTAATTGAGGCCGTCTACCTCTAAGCTGGAAAATAGCGGAACATAATAATCACTTTACTTTTGAGTATTTCGGTTAACTCTATCGAAATTCTTGGTTACAAGAAAAATTTTCGATTTCACCCCTTTTTCAGTGGTTTCTTTTTGTTTTACTCCGAGTACCAGGCTGATCCAAAGAAGTCAGGTGTCTCAATAGCTTATAAACTATTTACCTTACCTAACCTAGCTCAAACCCATTTCAAAAAATTATAAGACAGTTTTTTTGTGGTAACCCATTAAAGACTGCTAGCAAGAAGTTTACAAAAAGTCGAAGCGACTTTTATTCCAATTCTCAGATCTACAGGGTTTTTGATTTAATACTGCTTGGTGTGTGGGTGGTCGAAAAGTTGCTTTAGTTGCAAATGTGCAAATATTACATCATTTTGTTGCAACTTTGAAGAGAAAAAAAAAATAAAACTCAATATATTTTTTGTCTTTTATTTTTTTAATGTTTGCAAAGAAACATAAATATAAATTTTTTTCTCAACTGACCCCGAATAAAAATGAACATTATTTGGTGTAAATATCGAAGCAATGTTTCTGTGTTTAGAGACAAATTGTAATAAGTTTGGGAATATAAACAGTCATAAATCATAATATTGTACGTAGGCGGATCAATTAGTTCGTGACTTTTTCAATGAATAACAGGTTTTTGGATAAAAATTCATTAACGTTATCTCCTTTGAGCTCTATACACGTTGGCCAAGTTTTTTCAATTTATGTAAAGCCTTTCAAAAAATAAGATTTGTCGGGTCATCAAAAAACAGTATTTTGTTGTGTGATGATTCCATCTTTGGAGTCAAATTTCTTTTTAGCATGCAATTTCTTCAGGTTTGTCGACAAGTTACTGTCAACCGGTGTAAAATCCGGAAACAGGGCGGATGAGAGAGCAATTCGAATTCTTAATCTTAGATTTTTGGCATGTAATGCTTAATGTACTAATGAAATTCACTTTTTCCGTTTGCACCTCAAACTACGAGGTAATCTGCTGTCAAAGGCTGTCAAACACAAACGCAGGTTTTTAAGATTTTGCAAAGAGTCAACTGACAGGATCAGTGTTGCCATTTCAGCTAATAGACGGAAAATTCAAAATATCACAGACTTGGTGCCTGTTCAGACTTGAAACTTTTGTTTTTTTTTTTATTTTTATTTTTTATTTTTTTATTTTTTTAATTTCCTAAGCTAATCCCGCGAAGCTTTATGCAGGAAAGAAACCAGAGTCTCTGGCGGGAATCGAACCCGCGACCTCGGCGCTGATAGACTAGCTCGCTACCAGCTAGCCTACCGAGGCACTCGTAGCAATTCTCATAGTATGGACAGTTAGACAATTTCAAAGCAGAATTTAAAAAGAATGCAGCTACTAAAATTCCAAGTCTGCACAATGATTTATTGGCCCAACCTCGTATGAATAATTTAATCTAAGACAATTAGTTTTGAGTTAAATAAGTAAAAACTCTTATTTTGTATTTATTTGAAAATGAAAAGTAAAACTGTTGTAGTCATAAAAAGCTAAGTTGGCGTTTAAGCCTTTTTAAAGGAAAATATTTATGAAAATTTAGTTTTAAGAAACGTTTGAAATCTCAGTTATTTTTTAAGAGTATTGAGAATTTTTATATAAAATTTTGCTTTAATGTAATAACTTTTTTAAAAGTTATTGACCTTAAAAGTAATTAAAAACTTGTTTTTATTTCAAAGCATTTTCTACATAATTGCAGTTAATATTTACCAAAAACAAATATAAAATTTTTTTTTTATGCTGCAACAAACAATTAAATCAATTAATTTACACTTGTGTTGTCAACTTTGTTTATCCCCGCGTCTACACCAGAGTAGACACATTTTTGTTGGTTAGTTTTTCCCACTCTATCTCTCTTTCTCTTTCTTACACACAAGCAGACACGTTCGCATTATTAATATTATTATAATGCCAGACAGGTGTAATTTATCATTCAAGCATTATTATGTTTACAACAAAAATAATTATTATCAAATGTATTAAAAACAACAATAATAAAAATTTAAATAACAACAACAATATAAAAACAAGCATTAATAAACATTTAATATTAATGTAAAATACACAATTTTCTCAAGCAACTTATTATAAAAAACACAACAACAACATTATCACACCTTTTTTTTAATAATTTGAAAATAAATTGTCATTAAAATAATTGATCCAAAAAATTTTAAAATATAACAAAACAAGATTTATAAACAAAAAACTACTATAGTCTATTTAAAATTGTTCGTGAAAATAATTTTCAAATAAAATGCAACAACTGAAAAAAACACACACACATAATTTTAATGCAACATAATTTAATTAAATCACTATTTGTAACATTTTAATAATAAAAATACAACACACAAACAAACTGATACACTCTTAACCACATATGCAATTATGCTAAGCAGGGATGGGAATCGAAGATTTTTTAAAATATGGAAAAAGTGCCATAGAATAAATTTAGTTCTAATACATTGAACTCAAGTCATCAAGAGCTTTTTGTATAACCTCTACCAGCACAAGTATATTTAGTTTGTTATTCAGTGTAAAGGACCAACATAAATTCTAAACGATTTGGCTTTGTCCGTTTGATAAAACCCCGCCCACTTCCAAGAGACTTAACAAAAAAAAAAAAATAATTTTGTCGATTATAGTTTTAGTTCTCTTAAGCCGTTTAGTATTAAAACCCGGCAGAATCGGCTGAGAGCAAACAACGGACCCAAATTTGCAACAGCCTTCGCAAAAAATTTAAATATTTTTTTATTATGCTTAAGCAGTATTTTTTAAAAATAACCACTATTTATATCCTCCTGACAATATATGTGACAAGCAAATTAGAAAGGGACCTAAGGGTTTTGTTCAGGAGAGCCATTTTAAAGATTTAAATACGTGTATCTTTGGTGTACCATCACTGAGCGTGTTGGTATTGGTGTAATTTGAAAGCGACATATCTCATGACGTCAGGGACGTGATGGTCAACCTTGAAAATGCGCGTTGTAGTTGGTTTTTACTTTTCCCTTTACCTTACTGGTCCCTTTCTCTATGCGCTGTCACATATTGTTATTTCGCCAAAAAATGTTTGCCCCGCCCACTAATTTAGGTGGGCGATACAGTACAAAACCCTTGATTTCATTGAATAAATTACATTAATTTTCTTTTAATCCTTCACATAAAAAAATTAACTTCATTTTAAAAATTTCTTGTGTTGATAAAAAAATTAAATAAATTAGCACCAGCAAACAAATCAATTAAACGTTTAATTCATTTTATTTATTGTTTAATTCACTTAATTAAATGTTTATTTCACATGATTCAATTTTCAATTAAAACTGATTTAATTTTTATTAATGCTTTAATTGGTGAACAATTTTGGAGAATTTTTTGTGTTGTAAATAAAGTCAACGAAGTCGTCTCGAGTGACTAGATATTATAAATATATTTTACCTTGTATAAAGTCCTCTCCCAAAATACACATTAATACGCCTAAGACGTTCGAAAGCAAGTATTGGAGCAATTATTATAATAGAATTTGGTCAAATTTAGTTTTATAAGTCAAGAAATCACAATACCTTATTTTTATATTAAAAGGGACTTAAATCGCAAGTTTTTATCAACACCACAGTTGAACCAAACTTCCGCAATTTACGATCATTTAAGCACCCATTTTAAATTTAAGCAGCAGCCTTATGTAATAGCACCGATCTTCCATTGACCCTGGAGTTTACAATGATGCCGGACAGAAAAAAGGATAAAGTATTTGTCCAAACTCGGTTTGGACAATTTATTCATATTATAAGTCAAATGACAGTAGTCTGAGTACAATATAGTAGCACTTTTCGTATAAAGATTTGGTAGTTTTCGTATAAGACCTTTAGTTTGGGTAGAAAAATCATTAAGGATTAATTAGATGGAGGTAAGAAGATTAATCGTGCGATGTCTGTGTATTTGACACTTTTAATTAGAGTAAGCAAAGTAGTGGTCTGAGTATAAGATAATTTAAAATTCCCTCCCCTGTCATTTAATTAATGCAGGTATTATAGGATACAGTAACAAAATTTAATTTTTTTGTTTAAAAAAAAATATTAAAAATGCATACACACATACATACTCACTGTTTTTTATTTTTTTTTTTTTATTAACGACTCATAATCTGATTATAATTAATTGAATGTCAATAACAGAAGCTAATGGAATATTAATAAATGCAACAGCTATAACAACAGCAACATCATAAAATTATTTTAATAAATTATAGACAAGAAAGAAATAAACACTTGTTTTTAAAAAATACTCCACTAGCGAATGAGAACATATTTAAGCGTTAAAAATGGTTAATGAATGAATTGCAATACAAAGAAAGTTTTTTTTTTTAATAAACTGTAGCATAAAAGTTTGACAAACACAATAACAACTGCAGGCGTTGTGAAAGATAATGAATGTATGTGCGTGGTTCAATGACTCTTTATAATTGGGGGATTCACAAGGTAGTCGCAAAGTTGTAAATCACAGTTGTTATTAAAACTTTATCTCATACTGTGCATGATTTAAGAACTTCTTAGTTAATTAATCCCGAATTCGTGCTCGAACAAATCCGAAAGTGAGAATGGTTGTAACATAAACGCTAACCCCAGAGAAACAGACAGATAGATGTATTATTATTTACTTAACTGTTGCACATGTTTGTTTTACTTTTGTTGTATATCCCTCTTTGTTAATAGAAGAACTCTTAATTATATAATACCGGCAGCATGCTCTAAATGGTTTTCGTAATCATTCTACTATGAAAATTTGATGTATTTAACTTAATAATTTGACAAATAGAATTCGGGAATTTTTGCTTCTTTTTTAAAATGTAAATAATTTATGTTTTTCTTCTTGTAGTGTTGTTGTTGTTTCTACAAAAAAGAAGCAAATCGCTTTTTACCTTCTTTTGTAGTGTTGTTGTTGTTCCTATAACAAACTTTTACAAATACACGCGTGTGTTCGCATATTGGTTTTCGAAAGTTTTCACATTTTGGATTGATTTAATTTTTTTTTTAGTTTCAAAAGATTTTGTTATTCGTGCTTAATTCCCAGTTTTTATTACTGATAAAAACACTTGAAATTTATTGTTGATGGGATAAGCTATTCCTATGCGCATTTCACTGGTTGCTTAGGCCAGATCATCAGGAAACTTCATCCATAACGTTTTAGAAAAACTAAAGATATTAAACCAAATAAAACTGTTAAGCGTATAAGACTTATAGCAACAGTTCTACTTGTAATAATATCAAAGCTTAAATAAAACACATCAACAATAAACAGTGGGTTTATCTCATCTTACATTCCCCACTACAATTAGTTGAAATTCTCTCAATATTAATTGTAGTTGTAAGTAGGTTAAGAAAAACAAAATAAAAACAACAACAACAACTTTACAAAAGATGTTGACAATTAAGTGTTTTTTTAGGCCGTGCACTGCCTGTTTATTATCAAAAAGTAATTTCAATTTTTGGGAATACAAAATTTTAATTTCAAAAGATTATGTTATTCGTGCTTAATTCCCAGTTTTTATTACTGATAAAAACACTTGAAATTTATTGTTGATCGGATAAGCTATTCCTATGCGCATTTCACTGGTTGCTTAGGCCAGATCATCAGGAAACTTCATCCATAACGTTTTAGAAAAACTAAAGATATTAAACCAAATAAAACTGTTAAGCGTATAAGACTTATAGCAACAGTTCTACTTGTAATAATATCAAAGCTTAAACAAAACACATCAACAATAAACAGTGGGTTTATTTCATCTTACATTCCCCACTACAATTAGTTGAAATTCTCTCAACATTAATTGTAGTTGTAAGTAGGTTAAGAAAAACAAAATAAAAACAACAACAACAACTTTACAAAAGATGCTGACAATTAAGTGTTTTTTTAGGCCGTGCACTGCCTGTTTATTATCAAAAAGTAATTTCAATTTTTGGGAATACAAAATTTTAATTTCAAAAGATTTTGTTATTCGTGCTTAATTCCCAGTTTTTATTACTGATAAAAACACTTGAAATTTATTGTTGATGGGATAAGCTATTCCTATGCGCATTTCACTGGTTGCTTAGGCCAGATCATCAGGAAACTTCATCCATAACGTTTTAGAAAAACTAAAGATATTAAACCAAATAAAACTGTTAAGCGTATAAGACTTATAGCAACAGTTCTACTTGTAATAATATCAAAGCTTAAACAAAACACATCAACAATAAACAGTGGGTTTATCTCATCTTACATTCCCCACTACAATTAGTTGAAATTCTCTCAATATTAATTGTAGTTGTAAGTAGGTTAAGAAAAACAAAATAAAAACAACAACAACAACTTTACAAAAGATGTTGACAATTAAGTGTTTTTTTAGGCCGTGCACTGCCTGTTTATTATCAAAAAGTAATTTCAATTTTTGGGAATACAAAATTTTAATTTCAAAAGATTATGTTATTCGTGCTTAATTCCCAGTTTTTATTACTGATAAAAACACTTGAAATTTATTGTTGATGGGATAAGCTATTCCTATGCGCATTTCACTGGTTGCTTAGGCCAGATCATCAGGAAACTTCATCCATAACGTTTTAGAAAAACTAAAGATATTAAACCAAATAAAACTGTTAAGCGTATAAGACTTATAGCAACAGTTCTACTTGTAATAATATCAAAGCTTAAACAAAACACATCAACAATAAACAGTGGGTTTATCTCATCTTACATTCCCCACTACAATTAGTTGAAATTCTCTCAACATTAATTGTAGTTGTAAGTAGGTTAAGAAAAACAAAATAAAAACAACAACAACAACTTTACAAAAGATGCTGACAATTAAGTGTTTTTTTAGGCCGTGCACTGCCTGTTTATTATCAAAAAGTAATTTCAATTTTTGGGAATACAAAATTTTAATTTCAAAAGATTTTGTTATTCGTGCTTAATTCCCAGTTTTTATTACTGATAAAAACACTTGAAATTTATTGTTGATGGGATAAGCTATTCCTATGCGCATTTCACTGGTTGCTTAGGCCAGATCATCAGGAAACTTCATCCATAACGTTTTAGAAAAACTAAAGATATTAAACCAAATAAAACTGTTAAGCGTATAAGACTTATAGCAACAGTTCTACTTGTAATAATATCAAAGCTTAAACAAAACACATCAACAATAAACAGTGGGTTTATCTCATCTTACATTCCCCACTACAATTAGTTGAAATTCTCTCAACATTAATTGTAGTTGTAAGTAGGTTAAGAAAAACAAAATAAAAACAACAACAACAACTTTACAAAAGATGTTGACAATTAAGTGTTTTTTTAGGCCGTGCACTGCCTGTTTATTATCAAAAAGTAATTTCAATTTTTGGGAATACAAAATTTTAATTTCAAAAGATTTTGTTATTCGTGCTTAATTCCCAGTTTTTATTACTGATAAAAACACTTGAAATTTATTGTTGATGGGATAAGCTATTCCTATGCGCATTTCACTGGTTGCTTAGGCCAGATCATCAGGAAACTTCATCCATAACGTTTTAGAAAAACTAAAGATATTAAACCAAATAAAACTGTTAAGCGTATAAGACTTATAGCAACAGTTCTACTTGTAATAATATCAAAGCTTAAACAAAACACATCAACAATAAACAGTGGGTTTATCTCATCTTACATTCCCCACTACAATTAGTTGAAATTCTCTCAACATTAATTGTAGTTGTAAGTAGGTTAAGAAAAACAAAATAAAAACAACAACAACAACTTTACAAAAGATGTTGACAATTAAGTGTTTTTTTAGGCCGTGCACTGCCTGTTTATTATCAAAAAGTAATTTCAATTTTTGGGAATACAAAATTTTAATTTCAAAAGATTTTGTTATTCGTGCTTAATTCCCAGTTTTTATTACTGATAAAAACACTTGAAATTTATTGTTGATGGGATAAGCTATTCCTATGCGCATTTCACTGGTTGCTTAGGCCAGATCATCAGGAAACTTCATCCATAACGTTTTAGAAAAACTAAAGATATTAAACCAAATAAAACTGTTAAGCGTATAAGACTTATAGCAACAGTTCTACTTGTAATAATATCAAAGCTTAAACAAAACACATCAACAATAAACAGTGGGTTTATCTCATCTTACATTCCCCACTACAATTAGTTGAAATTCTCTCAACATTAATTGTAGTTGTAAGTAGGTTAAGAAAAACAAAATAAAAACAACAATAACAACTTTACAAAAGATGTTGACAATTAAGTGTTTTTTTAGGCCGTGCACTGCCTGTTTATTATCAAAAAGTAATTTCAATTTTTGGGAATACAAAATTTTAATTTCAAAAGATTTTGTTATTCGTGCTTAATTCCCAGTTTTTATTACTGATAAAAACACTTGAAATTTATTGTTGATGGGATAAGCTATTCCTATGCGCATTTCACTGGTTGCTTAGGCCAGATCAACAGGAAACTTCATCCATAACGTTTTAGAAAAACTAAAGATATTAAACCAAATAAAACTGTTAAGCGTATAAGACTTATAGCAACAGTTCTACTTGTAATAATATCAAAGCTTAAACAAAACACATCAACAATAAACAGTGGGTTTATCTCATCTTACATTCCCCACTACAATTAGTTGAAATTCTCTCAACATTAATTGTAGTTGTAAGTAGGTTAAGAAAAACAAAATAAAAACAACAATAACAACTTTACAAAAGATGTTGACAATTAAGTGTTTTTTTAGGCCGTGCACTGCCTGTTTATTATCAAAAAGTAATTTCAATTTTTGGGAATACAAAATTTTAATTTCAAAAGATTTTGTTATTCGTGCTTAATTCCCAGTTTTTATTACTGATAAAAACACTTGAAATTTATTGTTGATGGGATAAGCTATTCCTATGCGCATTTCACTGGTTGCTTAGGCCAGATCAACAGGAAACTTCATCCATAACGTTTTAGAAAAACTAAAGATATTAAACCAAATAAAACTGTTAAGCGTATAAGACTTATAGCAACAGTTCTACTTGTAATAATATCAAAGCTTAAACAAAACACATCAACAATAAACAGTGGGTTTATCTCATCTTACATTCCCCACTACAATTAGTTGAAATTCTCTCAACATTAATTGTAGTTGTAAGTAGGTTAAGAAAAACAAAATAAAAACAACAATAACAACTTTACAAAAGATGTTGACAATTAAGTGTTTTTTTAGGCCGTGCACTGCCTGTTTATTATCAAAAAGTAATTTCAATTTTTGGGAATACAAAATTTTAATTTCAAAAGATTTTGTTATTCGTGCTTAATTCCCAGTTTTTATTACTGATAAAAACACTTGAAATTTATTGTTGATGGGATAAGCTATTCCTATGCGCATTTCACTGGTTGCTTAGGCCAGATCAACAGGAAACTTCATCCATAACGTTTTAGAAAAACTAAAGATATTAAACCAAATAAAACTGTTAAGCGTATAAGACTTATAGCAACAGTTCTACTTGTAATAATATCAAAGCTTAAACAAAACACATCAACAATAAACAGTGGGTTTATCTCATCTTACATTCCCCACTACAATTAGTTGAAATTCTCTCAACATTAATTGTAGTTGTAAGTAGGTTAAGAAAAACAAAATAAAAACAACAATAACAACTTTACAAAAGATGTTGACAATTAAGTGTTTTTTTAGGCCGTGCACTGCCTGTTTATTATCAAAAAGTAATTTCAATTTTTGGGAATACAAAATTTTAATTTTAAAAGATTTTGTTATTCGTGCTTAATTCCCAGTTTTTATTACTGATAAAAACACTTGAAATTTATTGTTGATGGGATAAGCTATTCCTATGCGCATTTCACTGGTTGCTTAGGCCAGATCATCAGGAAACTTCATCCATAACGTTTTAGAAAAACTAAAGATATTAAACCAAATAAAACTGTTAAGCGTATAAGACTTATAGCAACAGTTCTACTTGTAATAATATCAAAGCTTAAACAAAACACATCAACAATAAACAGTGGGTTTATTTCATCTTACATTCCCCACTACAATTAGTTGAAATTCTCTCAACATTAATTGTAGTTGTAAGTAGGTTAAGAAAAACAAAATAAAAACAACAACAACAACTTTACAAAAGATGCTGACAATTAAGTGTTTTTTTAGGCCGTGCACTGCCTGTTTATTATCAAAAAGTAATTTCAATTTTTGGGAATACAAAATTTTTAATTTCAAAAGATTTTGTTATTCGTGCTTAATTCCACTGTTTATTGTTGATGTGTTTTGTTTAAGCTTTGATATTATTACAAGTAGAACTGTTGCTATAAGTCTTATACGCTTAACAGTTTTATTTGGTTTAATATCTTTAGTTTTTCTAAAACGTTATGGATGAAGTTTCCTGATGATCTGGCCTAAGCAACCAGTGAAATGCGCATAGGAATAGCTTATCCCATCAACAATAAATTTCAAGTGTTTTTATCAGTAATAAAAACTGGGAATTAAGCACGAATAACAAAATCTTTTGAAATTAAAATTTTGTATTCCCAAAAATTGAAATTACTTTTTGATTTTTTTTTTAGTCTAATTCGTACTTAAAAATGTACTCTAAAATTTAAGTACGACTCGTAATAAAAACAAGTAGAGAAGACTTAGAACGAGTTTTTTTTCTGTGTAGATACACGTATTTTTTAACCATTTTTCGAAATACGACGCAGCTTATATGATTGAACATTTTTTAAGGCCCGATTTAGAAAACAATCCAGAATTGTGATTCCAACGAGATGAAGCCACAGCTCGTTCAAATATGGCTCTTTTTTTAGCGATCATAACGTTACTTATGCGCCACCCTATATAATAGTATAACCTGTGTATAATAGCGTAAACTTAGTATAGGGCTTCATACTTTGTAAAAACCTTCTAGCATGGTCTTAAGCAATAAAAAGTATGAAAAGAAGATAGTTGTAGTTTGCGTATAAGAAAGTTAAAGCGTATAAGAAAGCTAAAGTCTTATGTATAAGAAAGTGCAATGAGTAGAAAATTAGCAAATAAATTCCAATTAATCTACGTCATATCTCTAAACACTTAAGACAAACAATAAAATTATTATTATTTGTTTTTAAAACCGAAAGCATTTTTCGCCAACTTTAATCAAAATAATATCACGTTGAAATCTTTAGTTACCTTATGCTCATTATACTATAAGTAGTTTACTAAATTTCTTTTGTTAATTTCTGAGATATGCATCAGTGAACGTACAATTCGTCTATATTTAGGTGCTAACAAGTTGCAAATTAATCTAGGCTTTCACCTCACCATACCATCATCATCATAGAAATAAGCACTTTCAAAAAAGTACTAAACTGTGTTTTAACTGAAAACGAGCTGGTGATGACGTTGAAAAAATCACTGATATGGTAGAGAAAGAAATTTTATATGTATGATAAAAAATTAACGCAACATACGTGGGAGTTTCTTAAGACCGTGGTAAAAAAAGGAATGACAGAAGACAACAACTTTCTTATGCAAATCTCTATTTATGTATGTATGTATGTATGTATGTATGTATGTATGTATGTATGTATGTATGTATGTATGTATGTATGTATGTTTTACTTGTTTGGCTTATGTTTTAACATAAAATTATTATAATTAACACTTTTTTGCGTTTGTTTTATTGCAAAACTTATACTGTTTTGCATAATACAAAGCAAGTGTTTGTTAAAACAGACTTTAGTTTAATGAACGTTTAAATTTATTGTTTGCTATTTTGGCGGCAAGCGGGTTTTCATTAACGCCCCCTGGTTTTTGCCAAACATGGTTATTTGTGTAACATAGATTTTGTTAAAGATTTCTCGAACCAATCTTTGAACTCAATTCGATGTCTTGGCCCAAATCATATAAGATCAACTATCACAACCTTTGCCTGAAAAAAGTTCGAAATTCGAATACAGTGCAATAAGACTTTGTAGGCTAAAAGTATAAGGCCTGTTTCCACAACTTACCGATAGCTAAGGGTAGGATTTTATCGGCCGTTAAAAAGTATTCCATTATTACAACTTTGCTATGACCTTCCAGGTAAGATGAACCTTAATATACTTTATCGTTCGCTTTAGGTTAAAGTAAGGTTTTAATAATGGCACACTTTTTATTAGGCCGGCTAAAGTCTACTTTAAGCTATCGGTAAGTTGTGAAAACGAGCCTAAGACTGAGTAAAAACAGTTGTAGTACTGATATTTTTAGCTTTTTAAAATTATTTTACCTTTTGCTAAAAAAAAAGGTGCTGTAAGGTGATGGTACAAGACCACAATCTTAAAACAAGGTGTAACAAAAGCGGTTACCCGATGTTCTTAGGCTGTATCATTTAAACATTTAGTACAAAAAATGATATCTGCCAAAAGGCCACCGCCGGAATTAATGCCCCGATTTATGGCATTTTCTATCACTATTGCCAGAACTTCCGGCGATAGGTTCCCTTTGAGTACTTCAATGGTCAATTTTTAAAACGAGCCAGTAGAGAAAGTTTATAAAAATATTCCGTTTTAAATACTTTATACATTGAGTACCAATTATATCTACAAGACCAGGGGCCTAAGTCTGGCAGTTGTGATCGAGTGCTTCCCGATTCGAAAGCAATTTTATATATAATTCTTTCAGTCGATACTGAACGAATCGAAATTATTTTTTCAGTATTTTGAAACTCAAATTAATGACTTACAACACTGAAAAAATAATTCCGGTTCGTTCAGTATTGTGAAACTCAAATTAATGACTTACAACACTGAAAAAATAATTCCGATTCGTTCAGTATTGACTGAAATAATTAGATGTTAAATTGCTTTCGAATTGAGAAAGTACTTGATCACGACTGCCAGACTACTACAGTAATTTAGAAAATAATTGAAATAAAAATATCGTTCGATTTTAATTACACTTCATTTCGATTTGTAGAACATACCCGGTAGGTTTGATTTCACAAGTGGGCGTGTCACCTCCCATACAAATAAATTTTGTTTACCTAAAAAACGGTAAGAGAAAATTTGTCTAAATTTTGTACAAAAAGCTTGTGTATTCAGAATAATTAGAAAAGTGGGTGTGGCACCTCGCATTCGAAGACATTATAGATTTTTGTATATTTTGGGAGACCGCTAACAGTCAAAGTTTAAAATTTGGCTACAAATAGTTTGTGTCATCAATACACGACATCAGACAAAATGTGAGCGGGATTGAAGAAGAGGCCATGATACGAAAAAGATGTGTTAACATCTAAGGAACGGTATTTATAAACCTCTCTGTTCTTATCACACTATGGTGAAGGGTACGTAAGACTCGGCATAGCCGAATACAGCACACTGAGACTTCTTTTATATTTATTGCAAATTTAAACAAATTTTGCTATATAATTTTTTTTTTTTTTTTTAAATGTTCAGTGTCTATAATATTAACTAAATATTGAATATATTTTATAGCAAAAACAATTTTTTTACTTTAAAAATGTCTAAAAATATAATGATGTTAATTGACTCTTGAAGGCATGACTTAATACCTTTTTCACTGGTTCATTGTGGCTGGATTTTTTTTTTTTTTTTTTTTTTGCAAAGCATTTCACTTTTTACAAATAGATTAATTTTAAGTAAAATAATACTTAATAATACTAAAGAAACCTACATTTAACTCTAATCTAGTTTGATAGATATGGCAAAAAAAAAAATTTTAATGGCAGATAAATATGTTGCGAAATTTTAACAAAATCAAAACTTGACAGGTGGCGTTAAAATTAAAAAAAAAAAGAAATTTTTTTAATTTCAATAGAAAATGAGATGTTTAATAAATTTGTAATACAAATAAAGTTGATTAACCATAAATGCATTAAAGTGAAAGTATTTCTTACCAACTTTAATAAATAGTTTTAATTTTTCACAGTAAATATTGAGTTTTAAACAAAATCTAAACAATGATATTTAAAAAAAAAAAAACTAAATAAATAATAAATTTATTTAGCAGCATCATGGTCAAATTTTTTGTTTATTTTAACGATTTATTTTTTTTAGATTTTAGACAAATTGTAATAATAATTTTTGGAGAGTTTTCAATTTAAGTTAACATGTTATAACATGTTTAGTTAACACACATTTTTTAATTGTAAATAACTTTACATATTTATTTTTGCTATTTATATTTACTTTGTTTACTTTTTATTACATACATAAATGTTGCTAGTGCACAGTAGAGGCCAGCACAATTCCTTTTGAACACACATTCAAATCACTGTTGGGATCTGGAAATTCTTAAATTGTACCGTATCAATGGCAAAATTGTACCAAATTGGCATAAATTGTACTAAAATTTCGCTATAAAATAAAAGAGCATACATAGAAAGAATTCATAAACCCTTTTTTATTCAATAAAAACAAAAACAAAACAAGTAAGCATTTTTTTTTTTTTTTTTTAATTTCCTAAGCTAATGTTAGCGCGTTAAGATTCATGTGAAAGTTCATTGTTCATCAAATATTATTTAGACATCTTCATCTATACGAGATTTGTTTGCCCTTAAGTGATTTTAGAAAGACGGCTTCTATGGGATCTATAATAAATTTTGGACCTACCAGCACAACATTTTAATATGACATAGCAGCTATAACAAAAGTTATAGTCGCCAATTATTACATCAATACCAACTTCGATAAGGAAGTAAATTTGGTACAAGTTTGATCTAAATACCAACGTAATAAGTTAGTTTATAGTCACAAACACTGTTCCGAAAAGAAGTTTGTATGGGCGCCATGTGATATTAGTTATGAACTGATTCTCACTATTTTCAGAAGGCTTCGTCCTTATGAATTGAAACCTATGTACAAAATTTCACCGATTTACCTTGAATGTTGCGACCTGTACTAAGGCAACAAGGTTGCGTGGACAGACAACCAGCCGGATGGAGGGAGTCGATTTAACTATCGACTCATAAAGTGATTCTGAGTCGATCGGTATACTATCTATATTTTTTAGAGTTCTCACATCAGCACAAACGCATAATACCCTCTCCACTACTGTGGTGTGAGTATAACAAATTAAAAAGGAGCTAAAATTTATCTATTTCTATTTTTTATCAAAAGCAGATTAAAATGTATGTAGATGCTTGGTTAATAGTGTCATCAAAACAATCGACAGCAGTGGCGATTTTGAGACACTTGAACTCCGGCTTTCTTTAGGAATACGAGTACACATACTTATGTATGTACATATGTACTTAATATGTTAGCATTACTTCATGATCACAAATTAACAACTATAAAATTTTTAGTAGTTCTGGTCAGGGCTGGAGATATGTTATTAGAAATTGTATTATTGAGAAGAAACGTAAGTTAATCAACCTCAAAGAAATTATAAAACTTTGTGGGGTTTTTTTTTTAAATTGTACCAAAAACGATTGAATTGTACCAGTGTATCAATTAAGTTTCGATTGTAACAAATTTGGTACAATTGTACCAGAAATCCCATCAGTGATTCGAATACATAATTCAAAAAATTTTAAACTCTATACCCTCAAAAATTAACAATACCGTGATGGGGTAAATTTGTGTCCGGCACTGGCAGCACATAAAATAAAGTATTAGAATAAGATTTGATCAATTATTCTGAGTTCATATTTAATAAATGAAGATTCAATAAATAAATATTGAGAAAAAAAAAATTAACGGGGGAATGAAAAACAAACGCCGCAATGAGGGTGGGAACAAAAAATGCAAACACAAATTCATTATTTTTCTTTGCAAAAACAATTCTTTGTATGCGTTCGTCACATACAACGCACGAGATAACATCTCAAATTCTTTGTATGTTTCCCCTTCACACGACAGACAAGTAAACATCACAAATTCTCGCTAACTGTAGAAGTTAATTCTCAAATACTAGGAGTATAGGCAAACATTTTTGTCATTATTGAAAGGTTTTGAGAGAAACCAATTACTATCTGGAGTGTTTTTCTTTGAATAAATCATACACTTAAAACGGGAACGAATTATAATTAGAGTTTTTTTTCCCGGACTTTTTCGATTCCCGGGAAAGCGGGAAATTTTTTTAAATTTCCCGGGATCCCGGGATCCCGCTCCATATAAATAATACAAAGTAAATTTTGTTATTAATTAATGAAAATAAATTTTATAAAAAACGTAAGGGAACTTGTTTACAAAGAAAGTAAAAGAATTGGTTCAATACTAAAAAATTTATTGAAGATTGAAATAGGAACTTGAATTATTATCACCTCACGCCTTTATTTCCTATTATTATGCTTTTATTCAGTATTATTATGCTCTGGATACAAGATAAAAAGATAACATAAACATAACAATTTAATTCATAAAACAATAATAAAAACAAAATTAAAATTAAGGTACTCAAGATATGAGATCAAAAAGTTAATTAATAAAATAGATAAAATATTTTAAAGAAATACAAAATTTTTTTAACGACTTAGGAAATAACTTTCTGGCACACTGAAAGCGCTTAGTAAGTCGTCAAAAAGTATATTCCTGATTTTATTTACTAATTATAATGTTTCCGAAAAATTTCGTTCATTTTTACCGAGGTTGGACAAATAGTTAAAATTGCACAGTTGTAGCATGCTTCGGATTCACAATTAGAAGCAATTTTTTCTTTTTTATAAACAACGTCTATATCAGTCAAATGTATGTCAAGGTTGATGCAAAAATAGCATCAACCGGACTGCTTCTTACAAACCTTTTCATTCCAATAGATCCATTTGTAATCTTTAGGACAATGTCTTTTTCAAGTTGTATGTTGTAGTATCTTACATGAGTTTCCAAAATGTTATATTATTTCGGTTTCCCCGCACTTCACGGGTATATAAACCAACACAAATTGAAATTGAAAATTTGTATTTCATTGCATCATAGTCATATCTCAAAATTTGAAGTAACTTTAGCAAAGTTTTCCTTCATACCTTCGCGTATTATAGCTCAAACTGAACCAAAGTTATAGCAAAATATATCTTTAAATCGGTAAATTTTGAAAACTTTAATCGCATTTTTCCAAGATCGTTTGTTTTTGTAGATATGACTATGTTGCAATAAAGGAGCGATATGTTTAGGTATCTCCTATTTTTATGACTTGTTCATGAACAATGAAACTTTACTGCCTGCATCTTATTTTGTATTAATGTACTTAATTAACGCTTCACTTCACTTAATGTAATAATTATCCACTGTTGCACTGCCCATTCTGCTTTTAGTAGATTTATTGCGTCAGGAGACATTGATTTAAATACATGTACTCACTTCTTGTAATTGATCTAATCCACAACCCATCCACAGATGCAAATTTTTAGAGAATAGAAAACTAAATTTCAAAGTATAAATAGCTATTTTCTGATATTATGAAGAATTTTTTATTTCCCGGGATCCCGCAAGAAAAATCCCGGGAAAACGGGAATTCCCGGGAAAAACCCTAATTATAATTCTATGAGGTTAGCTTTTATTAATAATGGATATGGATGCGATTTCTCTGCAAATGCATGTTCTTTGTCGATAGTCTTAGATCGATGTCGACCAATTATCTTTCCGAATCATTAAATTTGCGTTAAAATGGCATCGATTTGTTTTTGCATATTGTTGCATATTTTTGTGAAAATGCATATTTTTGCATATTTTAACATTTTTGAGTGACATATTTTTTAAATTTTAGTATTATAAAAAAAAGTTTTTCAAAAAATTTCAAAATGGTATAAAAATATAAAAATTTTTTAAATCAATTTTTTTTTGGAGCTCTGCTTAAAATACAAGATTTCGACAAAAGATCCTTCAGTTTTGTACCGATGCAGCACATTACATGGTTAAGGCATTCCAATTGGCCTAACATAATTTATCCAAAACTGTTACATGTTACTTGCTAGGCACATGGGTTACATCGAGTTGCAGAGGAAATTAGAAGCCAATTCGATAATATTGATTTATTGATTTCCTACGGGAAACAATGTGGAACGAAGAATAGCCCGAAAAATTAGAAAAAATCCAAAACGTTTTGCAAAAAATATGGGATTTCAAACAATAAAACGAATTTCAATTATTTTTGATTTAGAATCAAATGTGGGATCTGAATTAGAAAATTAAAATACTTTAAATAAATTGGCATCCTTCAAGTATGCTTCACCTTCGGTTGAATTTGAGAGATCATTTTCCATGTACAAAAGCTTTTTAACAGACAAAGGTTTACTTTTGATGATATAAAGAGGTATTTATTTAATTTGGCAAGCAAACATTTAAATTATGTAGTTATTTAAATTAAGTTTTAAAAAATATTTTACCTATGAATAACAATGGAATAAAAACAACAATAGAATTTAAAAATTTTTTTTTTTTTTTGTTTTAGATAGTTTCTAAAGCATATTTTTTATTTTTTTAATGCATATTTTGGAGTTTTTAGTGCATATTTTATGCGCATATTTTCGATTTTATAGTGCATGAAAATCTCATTCCTAATATTGGATAACAACTTATACATCCCATATTAAGCACACTCCTGAAAGACTCTTACTCTCGGTGGAGGGTATCAAAGATTCGGCACAGTCCAACATATCACCTTTACTTTTTCTTTTTTTAATTTTGGTCTATTACTTTTAAACGCCTTCTGTGTATATAATCTCTAATACAAAGTTTAATAATTGCTACATAAAATGTAACCTGCAGCAAAAGCATTATTCTATTTCCGTTATTTTCAAAGATTTTCCAATATCTTTTTCTTACAAACTTAAACAAAATCTTAGTACCAAAAAAAAAAAAACAACCAAATTGTTTCAACAAATTTTTTTTTTCTAATTATTAGTTACAAAATAATGTTTCGTTGTATTTTTTTCGAGGTTTTCTTTTGAAAATTTCTTAACAAAGGAAACTTTTATTCGCTTTTCTTTTTTCAACAGAATTGTGTTTTCTTAATAAATTTTTTTTTTCAGTTTTTTAATTTAGTTTAGTTACTTTGTAACAGAAACATGAATTGGCATAAAGAAAATTGTTAAATATTGCTGGAAGGAGAGGGGGGGAAGTTCCCTTCTTTAAGTAACATCCCAGCAAGCATTTGGAAGATCATTTTTTCAAAAAATAATTAAACCGAATCTTTTGCGGCTACTATTGATGACTTAAAATTGATTAATTACCGGAGCGTTTGAAAAAAGGCTCTACAATGATTCGAGCTTAAGCTAAAGGTCCAACAACGCGTTTTACGCTTTTTCGAATCCTGGGTAGAGAAACAAAAGTAGAAACAAATTGAAAGATCCTTCAATAGCGCGTAAATGCGAAAAGCAGGTCTATTTTGCTGATTCTGACAGGGTATATTTCATTTTTACTTGCGGTGATGCTCCGTTAAAAGCGTCACATGTAACTTAAAGCTCAAAACGCCAGTGAGGCGTAAAGAACATATAATGCATTGACGCAAAACTCCTTGGTATGGACCTTTATATATAAAATTAGGTTTATTAAAAATATGTACAAAAACAGAAATCGATTTTAAAAACATTAAGATTTTTACTATTTTAAACGTTGTTTAAAATAATATTTCAATTATTTGGACGATAAAAACCGGTTGCTGTAAAGATTATAAAAAAATTAAGAATTTTACTGTTTTAAACGTTGTTTGAAATGATATTTCAATTATTTGGACGATAAAAAATAGCTACAATTTTTAATTCTTTTTTTGTAGGTTTTGTTAAACAAGACAAGTAAAAATTACTGTTTATGACAGAACGCTGAAGCTTTTACTTTAGTACGACATTTCAGCGTCAAAGCTAGGGGATCGAAATCTTGACGACTTGATTTAAGGCCCCGTTACTCTTACGTAAACGTATAAGTTGCGAATCAGCCGTTCCGCTTTCCTTACCGAGCTTATATATTAAAAGGTACTCTAATAGGCCTTTTACACTGATCAACATCTAACATCTACCATC
The DNA here is from genome assembly GCA_963931875.1 of Pollenia griseotomentosa. Classification (NCBI taxonomy): domain Eukaryota; kingdom Metazoa; phylum Arthropoda; class Insecta; order Diptera; family Polleniidae; genus Pollenia; species Pollenia griseotomentosa. The sequence goes on from OZ007562.1 coordinate 23,833,420, forward strand.
AAAGATGTAGAAAATGCGAAACATCTAACATCTATTATCAAAAAAATATTTCCATTTTTGGAAAAAAAAAAAATGTTCTTAAAATAAAAAAATGATTTTTCTACAAAAGTGCTAAAATTTAAAAAGAAAACACATAAATGTATTTGAAGTTCAATTTGTTTAAAAATATAAAAAATACTTAACAAAAAACCAATTTGTTTTGTCAGCGATGCCATAATAATAATAGAACTTATTGCCACTTTTCTAGTGATGACACTTAAATAATCGAAAGATGTAGAATAGAATAAAATGAGATGCGAATATCTGTTAAAGATGTTGGTTTTTAGCACTATGTATTTCTAATGGAAAGATGTTAACATCTTCGCAAATTGTGGCAAATTGATGGTAGATGTTAGATCTTGATCAGTGTAAAAAGGCTATTACGTAACGGTAAGAAATTTTTCTTAGTTTTTACGTAACAGCTGTTTTTTTTTTTTTTTTTTTTGATAAATTGAACATTGCATCGAAGTTCAAGACGATTACAAAAACTACAAAAGTTTCAAAAAATTATACATATAAATTTTAACAAATTTTCTAGTTTCCTTTTTACACATTTCAATAGGTTTAAGTAGTAATTACCAACCATCGAAGTCGACCAAAACGTTTACGTGTCTTCAACATTTACGTATGAGTAACGAGGCCTATTGAACAAGACCGAAACTGTCTACAAACTAAAATAATATAACGACATGTACGGTAGGGACCACTTTTACCCGAGGAAATAATCTTTGATGATAAGAAAACGAACTCATTTCTGATTATTTTAATCGCGTAGAAGATTGAAAAAAAAACACTCATATATGTTCATTAATTTTTAAAAAATGTTAACTGGGATAAAACGACAGAAAAAGGTTACCAAAAAATACTCAACTACAGGAAGAGAATACTAAATCAGTGAAAAACACCGAAAAAATTGCACAATATTCATAAACTCAATGTTAAACAATAATAAAAGAAAAACTAACAATTGCAAAAAACAACTACGATTTTTGTAATAATATTAACAAAAACAACAAAAATTTTTTAACACACACTTAACAAGAGTAACAGCCAACAATGGCAACAACATTAAAAATACTACACGGCAACTTAAAAAAGGGCGAAAAATCGTAATTTACTTAAAGGGGGTACCAAATAGTATTTACAATGTTTAAGAATGTTGAAAATGCTTGTAAAGCATTTTTTTTTTTTTAGCAACAAATACTGAAACAAAGCAAAAAAATAATAAATTAATTTTATCTATACAAACATGTGTACAAAAAAAAAAAAACAACGAAAAATTCAAGAAGACCAAACGAAGCAAAAAAAAAAAAATAAGAATAAGTTGGCAATAGTGGTTAAATGGTAACCCTAAAAATGGAAAACATTTTCTTTATAATTTATTCAAAACTGTTTTAAAATTGTTCTTTTTTTCAAAGCTTCAACGATATCTCTGAAACTACTAGGCAAATTAAAAACCAAAGATAATATTGTTGTCGAATTTTGAATTTGTTTTAAACTGAATATGGTGAACCGTGTTCCAGTTATTTCAATATATGTAGTGAAAGTGCCTTCATTTTGGACATAACGGTATAGCTTGAAAAGTCGAGCTGCAGCTGTATTCTGTAATTCGCAACAGCTAAATATCTAACGCTAAAAATCTATAAAGTTGATTCAGCGATTTTTGGCTACAAATGCAGTTCTGTAAAGTGCATTGCTAAAATTAACAATGCCATAAAAATTTAATTCGCCGAAATTTTAACTTTTAATGTCATCGCTAAGATTCTTAAATTTTGTATTCTCTAAGGCATTTTTGCGATCGAGATTTACCTTTTGCTAAGCGAATTACAGCAAACGGCTACTGATAGAGAAAAATGTTTATTTAATTTGAAATCAGCGACCTCAATTTAGTAAAAATTTTTCAAGGGCTATCCTTGCGTCCTTGTTTGTCGGCCTTCGAGCATTTTAAGTTTCATTTTCATGGGTTAATGATTTGGTAGTTTTCGGGAATTAACATTAACAATTTGTTTTTCACCTAACTTTTGGTGTCGTACTAGTGGAATACCCATTAAACTAATTTTTATATTTTTAAGGGGCTCACTTAACTTCTTCGTCGTCTGATAGCTTGTCGAGCAGATTCATCAGTTATAACCTGCCAATTTTTTTGTTATTAAATGCCGCCATTAATTAACAATCTAAAAAAAATTCTTCAAATGTTGATAGTAGAAGCCATAATCAACTCGAGAACATTTCAGCTCTAAAACAACGAACAATATTATATTAATTGTCAATATTATTTAAATAAACTCTTTTAGTTTTCATGATAGAGCCATAATCATCTTAGGTGACATCGGTCAACACGACTAAGTCATGATGAGAACGGAAGTAAACGGGATTTCACTTTCTCTGCGAATTCTGCGGTCTATGGGTTTTTAAGATGAGACAAAACGAATCAGTTGTATTTGGTATGAATCGCCTAAGGTCGTCTGGCACGTCCCACCAAATACAAAGTATTACCATAGCGTCGTGGATATTCGGCCTTGGCGTTAATTGAGCTGATGGGCCGGGCTTGAAATACGATTTTTTGCGCCTTAAGGAATTAATGTGCCTACTGAAACATTAACTTTGGACATACAAAATCGCACTTCAACGTATATCGGCTTCGGGGTTATAATATAGTACTATTTTTTCAAACGAAAATTAATTTAAAACAACAAAAAATTCATTTAAAAAACGGATCATTTACATTTCATTTACAAAAAATGAATTTAACATTCATTTTTAAATTTTTTATTTATTAAGCAGCATATTCCCTAAAATTTAATAATTGTTACTTTTAAAAAATATATTTCAACCGACAAAAAATCAAACTACATAGCAAAATAATTCTGGGAAATCGTAACACTGAGTAACAGTCATTTTGCGGCCTGAAAGTTTATCGCAAATTTTTACTAATTTGAAGTCGCTGATTTCAAATCCTTTCTCTATCAGCTCAACTTTTGGAGATATACTGTTATGTCCAAAATTAAGGCACTTTCACTACATATATTGCAATAATTTAAAAACGGTTCCATATATTCAGTAAAAAAAATCTGAGAAAACTGAATTAATAAGAATTGCGATTTCCATAAAAAAACCAATTTTATCAATTCAGTATATTGTGAACAAAATCAAAAGTTGTTTACCGATTACAATAAAATAAAGCTTATTACATGCGAAATATGTTTCATTAAATGTTTTTACACCAAAACTCAAAGAACAAAAATTTTTTTTTTTGCAAAAATTGTTATTTTTTTCAAAACTTTAACGGTATCTCAGAAACTACTTTGCAAAATCAAAACTAATGTAAGAACGGCTTAGAGATGATATTGTTGTCGAGTTTCGGATCCTTTGAATATGGTGAACCGTTTCCAAGTTTTTCCAATATATGTAGTGAATGTGCCTTAATTTTGGACATAACGGTATATCTCGAAAAGTCGAGCTAATAGAGAAAAATGGAGACTAGATTTGAAATAAGCGACCTCAAATTAGTAAAAATTTATTTTTTGGTAGTTTGTTTTTTTTGAATAACAAACATAAATGTTAAAAGATAAAGGTTATTCGTAAAATAACTTTATTTTTATTCAATTTAAACCGTTCGGAAAACTAATTTAACAATCCACAATCAGTAACTGTAATAATTTTATGAGTGTATTAATCTCTATAGAAATCAGAAAAATATCCTACATTTATATATTAGCGATGCTTAAAAAAAATACGGCGCTGCCGAAAGAAAAATTGTACTGATTTCTTATTAAAGAGAAAAAGTGTTACGTGCTCAATATCGAAATTGTGTAAACTTCGAAAATAAAAAGTACATACGCTTTTTTTTGTAACTATATGATCTTTAAGATTATATACATACATACATGAAGAGATAACAAAGTTGACTTTGCTTAAAAACAGATAACGCGATTTGTACAAACTATAAATTATTCGATTGGCATCCGCAAGCCTGATAATTGGAAAGGACAATGGGAAATTAAAATAATTTACAATGGAACAAACTATCAGGGGTGTGCTGGAAATCGCAAACGCAAAACGCAAGAATTTTAAAAGTCGTTTTTTAGTAAGATTTCTGTTTTAAAAGAATTTTATGACAAATATTATACAAACATTTCTTTATTAAACAGAATTTTATAACTAAAATTAAAAAAATTCTTGCGTTTTGCGTTTGCGATTTCCAGCACACCCCCCCTATAAATAATTGTTAGGCATAATTATCTCACTTTCAAAATTACACTCCTGGCTACCCTAAAAACCCAAAAACTAAATCTTAGTTGTCTGCATTTATTATCTTCTCGCTCAATACCATTTACCTAAAACTTTGCCATAAATTAAAAAAAAAATTGTACCATCTTTCCACCTGTGTAGCGTACTAAAAATACAAACATGAAAACTGCAAACCTACAGCAAATACAAATCCAAAAAGGCAACACAACACAAACAGAAAAAGAATCTGATACATAAACCTAAAACGTGCAAAAACAAAAATACTTACTTTAGGTTGTTAAAGCGGGTGAATAAATTTACGAATTATTTGCTGACCCAAACAACCAAAGGCAATGCCACTGGGTGGATGGATGGCCACTCACTTACTTATAGTTAACTTAAAACAAACTAACAACAACAGAAATCTACAACAGCCAAATTTTTTTACGTTGTTGTTGCCAACTACCAGTATACGAGTACACTAGACTCTTTATTGTTTTTTCGACTTACAAACTCACTTCATGGCTAACACTCCAAACAAAAACATTAGAAAAAAAAGACTGGCTCGATGGCTGGCTGAAAAAAGTTTACAATGTGTCGAAAAAATTACTATGTACTCGAACATTATGACGACCCTTTAACACATTCCGGCATTCATTCCTAAATATCCTCATCCATTATGTAGGAAAGTGTGTGTATTGTCAATTCTAATGATTTGTGCGATGTGGCTAATATGCGTGTATTTGTAGAAGAGTGTGTTCTTTTTTCTACTGCTGCGAATCTATCTAAATGGTTCATATTTTCTAAAGTACAAATGTAAGAGTATGTACTCATAGAATTCAAACTTCAGATACCATTAAGCCAACATTACCGTCATACATCAATTATAAGTATGGTAAGTTGTAATAAAATTTTATGTGTCAGTTTGGCAAACTAATTTTCTCGTGGGGGCCTTCTTTACATTTTACAGAATTTCCTTCTATTTTATAATATTTTTCGAAATTTCCTGGATAAAGAACAATTTGTACGAAATTTTCACGATTATGTTCAAAACATTTGCGATAAATATAGTTCATAAGAAATTTAACTGATAACATTTAACTGAAACTTTCGAAAAAAAAATTGTGTACAATATTTTGTTGGTATATTTTAAATACATATTTTGTACTCACGTAAGAATGTTTTATTCTAAATATTTTCAACTTGGAATTTGATTATTTTTTTGATATAGAGAACTAAATTAACAATTTAACGATTTGGATACTTTCCTTAACTCGCTGTTCAATAATTTCGAACGTTCACGTGGGTATAGAAAATTTCTTTAAAAAGCACTCAGTTTTAAAACCTATTTCCATATAAAATTCTATACGAACTTTTACGTTTGAAATTGTTGAATATTTTCTCGATATAGAAAATTTCATTCAAAATTTCTCGATATTATAAATTAAATAAAATAAAGAAATTTTTTCGATACAGAAAATTTCATAAAAATATATTTCGCTTCAACAAATTTTATAAGAAACTTTCTCGAAAAATTTTTAAAATTTCATAATCTGGGCTCACATTATAAAAGTTTTCTTTCAAAAAGTCTGAGCTTATTGGTGAGATGGGAAGTTAATATGCTATTGTTCTCATCAATAAACTCAGACTTTCCAAAAGAAAACTTTTGTAGTGTGAATCCAGACTTAAGAAATTTTCGCGATATAAAAAAAATTTTAAAATAAATATTCTCGATATAAAAAATAGGTTGATATTAAAAAACTTCATAATTTTCTTGATGTAAAAAATTTCGTATGAACAAAAGTTTTGAAAATTTTTCTATTAGAGAAAGTTTTTGAAAAATTTTGAAAATTTCTTTTTCAAAAAATTTTTTTAAAAATATTTCAAAAACTTTTCGAAAATTTCGAAGACCTATCTTTTCGTAGAAAATTTCAAATACTTTTTCTTTCGTAGAAACTTTGTTGAAAATTTACAACACTTTTTCTGTTAAAAAAATATTTTCGAAAACTTTATTTTTCATGGTTATATAATTTTTCCAAAATCTGTTTTTTTTTATTAAAAAGTATCCGAAAAATTTGAAAAATTCAAATTTTTTTTTTTTATTTTAATGTTTTATACAAAAGCCTCGATTTGATCAACATTTTTAACTTTTTTTGTTCATGAGAGAATTTTTAAAAAATTGCAAAACAAAAATATATTTTTATATTGAATTTTGAAAAAAAAAATTGTGTTAAAAATAGATAATTTTTCATTTTTATTTAAGAATTTCAAAAGATTCTTAAATAATGCTTTTTTTGGAAGAATTTTCGAAATATCTGTAAAAAATATGTTTTTTATGAAAGAATTTTCGATTAGTTAAAATTTTTGCCACTTTCAGCCATGTTGTGGAAATCGGTTCAGATTTCATTTTAGAAAACGATCCTGATTTAAAAGTTAATAAAAATATACCATTTTTGCATTTTTAAAATTTTTTTTAAAAACGCGTTTATTTTGTTTCTGTATAGAAGAATTTTCGACAAATTAAAACATATTTCAAATGTTTTTTTTATTAGAGCATTTTTAAGTGGTTTGATCTTGAGTGCCCAATTTTGTGCCCCTCTGAAAATTCTGAGTCTATAATATAGACTCTATATACATATAACAAAAACAAAACCTATTTGTTCTAACATATTGTATGAATGAATGTTGATCTATAAAATGAATTTTCTTCATAACGACCATATTTTTTATTACTCATTTTTTTATTATTTTGTAGTTGCTTTAAGTATTTTAACACTGACAAATCTAGAGCAGCACGTATTTAAAAAAAAGAACATGCCGAAAATCTCGAAATTCATAGTATATAATGAAATTAAATCAAACTGTATTAGAGCCAACGTAAAAAAAATCTAGATTTATGTTCTAATACCACATCTAACCTCGAACAAGTGTGAGATGGCAAAATGTTTTAAACTCAAAAAAGCTCACCAAATGAAAAACCAAATTCCACAATTGTGTGCAACATACAATACACAATAAACTGGAGAGTGATTGACTTGTTTAATTGTTTTGATACCTGGTCATGGTTAAAAGTTGAATAAAAAAAGTATTTTTGGTTAAGACTCATAAAATTTTGTATTCTGACTTGAAGTGCTTGAAGTTGAGTATTCTCATGCAATGCGAATGAATGAGCAGCAAGTATGTAAAATATTTAGAGTACTATTTGTTTAGTTTTTTTTAAAGTTTTTTTTTTTTTTGTTGGATTTTAAAAAATTTATGACACTGACATCTCCATTGTTGTGTTAACAAAAAAACCGAGAAATTATGTGACAGTTTAAAAGATCTATAACAAAACAATCTTTTACTGGCAGTGAGTGATCTGCTTCGGGATTTATTTGTTGCAGTACAAAAATGATTTGTCAAAGGTTTATTTCGATGTCTCAACTGTTTAGGAGTTGGAATTGTAGCTTTAAAAATTTTAGGACATGATGTATTTTAAACAAATAATTGTTAACTGATTAGAAGTGGTTTTTTTCCTCAACAAAAAAAATTGACTTGCGTGACGAAACGCCTTTTGCATTTCGTCATGCATTTGTAGGCATAATCTATTTGCAGCAACGTTTTTATTTAACTTAAAAGGTAACGAGCATTTATTGATTAATGATGGTCGTTACAAGAAATTTGTTAATTATTAAAAAAAAGAAGATTTGTATTAAAGAGTTATGGACATTTATGTCATACTAAACTTGCTCCCAATTCGCGAGCAAACAAATTCAAATCAGTTCTCCTGTTTTTTTTCTCCATTTGTGTCTAGAGTTTCAGGAGCTTTTAATTACGAACGAAGAAGATTTTACCACAGCATTTCTGTGGAATTACTTAGTTTATTTGCGAAATCGTAAAGATTGAAATTCGCGAACGAATTTTTTACTCATTTCATTGTTGTAAAGCATTTATTTGAGTTTTCCCAACACTAAAAAACTAATTTCGATTCGTTCAGTATCGACTGAGAGATTTAGAAATAAAACTGCTTTCGAATCGAAAAATTGTTCCATCAATACTGCCAGGGGTCTAATTACCGCATTCGATGCTATCGTATCGAATAAACTATCGATTTTTTTTGCATACGATAGACACTGACGTATCGAATGAAAACTCGATAAATGTAATGTCGAGTTACTCGATATCGAATGCTATTATTTCAAATTCAATACATTGCATTCGATATCGAGTTTCATGATACCAAAATAAATAATTTCGATCAATTTTGCTCGATATCGTATGCGGTGATTAGACCCCACAATTAGCCCCCTGAATAATTTATTTTTATGATAAACTTCTGGTTCTTAATTAAATGAAGCTCATATTTATCGAAATCTAAGAGTCTACGCTGGCGCCATTCATTATGAAGCTTTTCTTTTCTTCTTAAACGATTGAAATGTTTTTTTTAAACGAGAAACTATAACTGTGGTCGAAAAGAACTAAAAATTTTATTGCAGATCCATATAAATTTCACACCCGAAAATTCGAATTCGTGGGGCAGTGCAGGAAACCGGCTAGAGTAAAAAACTTTATCAAAACCAAATAAAATATTCTCTCAAAATCACATACGTATGAAGTTACAACAACAAAGTAATAACATTTTTACTAAAGGGCCAAATAAATCACACAAATCGCTTGACAAATACACACTTTGTTACCGTTTTTTATTCGCCAATAAACAACACAAACATATTTCGTACAAACATAAATTGTTCATATTGGTTTTGTTTTCAATAAATGCAGACGATGATAGAGTGCTGCGGCAATTTTGCTCGCTAAAACGAAAGAGAAATATAAAATAAAGCAGAAGAATTTTTAGTTAAGCGACTTAAACAACGAACTGTTTTGTGGCAAATAATGCATGCTTAAAAAAATTTGAGTTTAGGACTAAAAATAATTTTAATGATTCTTCTTCAACTTCTTCATTCTGTAAAGTTTTCGCTGATATGCTTACATTTGACACTAGACACCACAAATAGTTGGACAATAATCCAACATGTCTGCAAATATTAAAAACTTTTAATATTTGTACAAAAATGCTTCAAATGATTTTCTCTACGGCAAACACCCCAATAAACAACACAAATTATTTGTACAAACTTGAATTTCTGACATATTTGCCAAGCAATTTGGGTGGTTTGCCCTTAACACAATCAAATAAAGCAGATTAAGGCTGGTTTCTCTATATTTTTGTTCTTGTCGTGGAAAGTCTCTCAAAATCAAATTTTGCCCCAAAATTCTTTTCGTATGAAATTTCAGCAACAACCGAATAAAAAATTTTATCATTTTGCGAAGCACGTAAGGTACATTTAAAAAAATAAGCGCACAATTATGCGCTACGCAATAAGACATACAGAAATGCAGTAAAGTAAGTGAAAGAACTCTTAACAACTTTTATATAAAAAAATAACAAGTGCTACGGCATTCCCTTACTACGAAGCAGGTTTGTAAGGGAGAATACTTAAAAATAACGGTATCAAAACATTCAGTGTGTAAAGCTGATCGTTACATCCAACAATTTTTATGTGCGCTGAATAATGCGCTTTATTTGTCAAAAATGTATTGCTTCAAAGTGGGAACTCGCCATATAAAATTCATGTCTTCCGTAAGAGAGATGGTAAGCGCAACTCTTACATTTTTCCCTTACAAACCTGCTTCGCTCGAAGCACAATTTTTTATTGGGAATGTGCACAAATTTCTCACTAACACAATTATAGAGTAAGGTTTTTTTGACAGCTGATTTTGATGTTTTTTCTCTCTCTTTGTTTTATATTTGAGTAGTTTTCTATGGTGAAGGGTATCAAAAATTTAGCAAAGCCGACAGGCCCAGCCATAATGTGCTTAAGATGGCTTTAGCAAATGTGTGAATACATGTAAATTGTATGAGGCAAACCATATTGAACTTAAGGAAACTTTTTGCTAAGTTTAATGAAACTGTCATTTGCTTAAGCAAAGTGCGAAAGTGGTCGCACATTCCGTACGGAATCAAATGTTTGTGGATTTTTTTTTTTTTAATACTTTTAAGAGACTTTTTGTTAATTTTTGGCAGTTGGCTAAGCATGGCTATGCATATTATGGTTGGGCCTGAATACGGCTTTCTTACTTGTTGCTTTGAAAAACTTCTTTTTAACCACTGTGTAAGCATTTCGAAACTTTTTTTGTTCAGATTCTTAAAAGTGTCAAACATTTTTTTCACTTTATATTCACTATATCTATTAAAGACAATATACACACATTATTTTGATGATGTGCTATAAATTTGAGTTCTTTTAAATGCTTTTTTTTGAGGTTTTTGCGGTTTTTTCTTTAAGTTGTTGTTGTTGTAGTTGTGTTAAAGTTAATATTGTTATTTAGTTGTAGATAAATTGTTGTTATTTTTATTAGTATTACCAGCGCGCGTTGTTTAATCAGTTGAACGTGACTTTGAATTTTTCACTGAAATAGTGTAACGATTTATTGTGTGAATTTTATTACCAATAGTATTTTTATGTGAATGAAGATGTGAAAATTACAAAATAAAAGTTTGTTTATATTTATTTTAATAAGCTGGATGTTAGAGAAAAAGATTTTCTGGGAAAATATAATAGAAGTCTTTTTTTATGTGGGTGGCATTGAAAAAAATTTTAAAATTCTTTTTATAATTTTGTAAAAATAGTAAGACCCTTAATGTTTCATTTGGCTTTCGTAAACTCGTAGTACTCACTTATGGACTTCTAATATTTGTGTTAATTGTATGTCAAAGATCTATTACGATCTTACCTGACTACAGCCATTGATTAGGCTTTGAAAAGTTGAATTTATTGGGGTTTTATTTTCCAACATTGATTACACGGTTAGGTAAGACTGTATTCAATGGCCAGCCGTCAAAGCGCGAGGACGACATACTAAGGTCCAAAAATGTCTTTTGCTTATATCACTTTCACCAGGGCGTTGTCAGAGAAAGTGAAAAATTGCCTGTTCTTCTTCTTTATTATGACCAGCGCCACATGATAACCTATTTCACTGTTTAATTATGGTCCCAACTAAGCCTTAATTGCGCAATGGTTCTTCGTCCCAAGAGCAATCACAGAAAATTAAGAAAGTTGCGGTTGAGTTTGGCCTTACGCCTTATGGAATATATTGTATTCTGGGTTCTTATGAGTAACTAAGTTGATTTTTCTGTGTCCGTCTGTCTGTGTGGCGGTTATAATAGAGTTTCCAAAGATACCAGATATAAAGGGTACTACACTCACAATATTCTGTACGTAAAATTAACTGAAATTGTAATATAAAATAAATGAAAGTTCAATTCAAAACCGGTCTACCTATTTTTCATTTATTTTTAACAAAAAGTTCATTTAATTTTTACTGTCAAAAATTCAACATCATATTCCGTAAAATCAAATAAATATTCAGTTATTTTGCAAAATTTTACTGTCAAAAATTCAACACCATATTCAGTAAAAACGATTAAATATTCAGTTATTTTATTAAATTTTCGTTTACTCCACAAAAGAGCCGAATTTTTAAAAAATACCAGACAGACACCTGTCCGCTTGTTTTTCTTATAAGCGAGAGAGGGAGAATATTTTTATTTACATACCCTGTTACACACGTTTGTTTTACTTTTGTTGTACTGACCACGTTGTTTACAGAAGAACTCTTAATTATAAGACACCAGCAGCATGACCGATATGGCTTCGCAAATTTTTTACTTTTAAAATTTGATGTATTTAACTAAATTATTTTAACAAATAGAAAATGGGAATTGCTTACACAAAACAAGCAATTCATTTTTTATAGATAAGTAAAAATTAATTTTTGGTAGTAAAATTATATAAAATAACTGAATATTGATTTGTTTTTACGGAATTCGCGGTTGAATTTTTGACAGTAAAAATTAAATGAACTTTCGTTATTTTAAATTACATTTTCATTTTATTTTCATAAAGAAGAAGTTTACTAAATCAACTGACAATATTAACTGCAACTGAAAATCCGTATTAATATGCACTTAGTTTTTTGAATAACTGTTAGAATCAGTTAAAAATAAATTTGCTTGGAATTTTAAATGTTTATTTATTTAAAAATGACTGAACGGATTATTTCTTAAATAAACTACAGTCCGTTACTGTAATAATATTGTGAGTGTAGATTTTTCCACATTTATATGCATCACATGTAGTCCGGAACAGATTGCTATTAATATTCAGACAAATCAGTTCACAACTGGCACAAAGATGTGAGCAAAAAGCCACGACTGCCTCTAACTTTTACCCATAAATCTTTAATTTGTATCCATTGACGTTTAGTTCTTGAAGTCTTTTTATAATCTATGTAGTGTTCCTTATCACTTTCAACTTAATAGCCTAGGTAAAATTGCCTATATTTTATATTCTTTGCAATGTTTTTTCCGGGAATCCCATGTGATCTTAATGGCCAATTTTGCTGTATAAAATGAAACGCTTTTGTTCGAAAGTCTAACTTGTACAAAAAGCTTCAACATTTTTTCTCCCTGTAATCCCGCTAGCATAGCTTCTACTTTTAAGTCGGCACAAGTAGCGATCGTACTGAAATCTATTGAGAAATAACTTCAATTTGTCATAGGTCTCTTTCATATTAACTGCAAGAGCTAATGGTACAAACGGTTATTGATTTCCCCTGCTTTCGGACTCAGTTTGGTTGAGTCAATGAAGACTCTCCAGGCCATTGGATCGTCAGGCAGTTGTAGTTCTTGAAGAAGGTTTGGAGGGTCAGCGCAATAAACTAAATCTTGATCTTTGGAAAACTGTTGGAAGAATTGAGAATGTATTTTCCTGAAAAACAAAATATTTGTGCCAATTTTAAGAGATTACTTTGTTGTAATCCGGAACCTTAAAGTTGGGCCTTATATTTCGAAAGTTCCAAATTTCAGCCTTGGTTTATTTTTCACAAATACCGCTGTCAGTATCGAAATGTAAGCCATTATAGCATCAAAACTGGACATACTTGATAAATTCTGATTACATTTTTAGATGAAGTGTGTCTAAATGTATCAATTCCACATACATACATTGTTTTGCTCATATTAGGAAGCCGACCAGAGTAATTTACTGATGAAATTTTTTTCCCAATAGAATTATTTTTGGCCGATCTTAATAAATTATTTTAATTTTACGTTATTTGTTTATATGTACATATATTATTTTTGGTTTGAAAATCTACGGAATGTTGTTTTAAGTTTGATTTCTGTAACTAACGCCTTTAAAGAGACGGAAATAATTGACACTATTACATTGTTAATTCAATTGTCAAATTAAGTCATAAATATTTTTAAAGTTGATGAAATGAATTGGAGGTTTTTCCTCTCTTTTGGTAAGACGGCATAAGTTAGTAAAATTGCTTATTGATTAATGTTCAAAAAAAGTAACTAAAATTAAATTTAAAAGTAAAAAATTAAAACACATACGACTAAAACACAAAAGTCATGAAAAAACAGCTGAAATTAAAATTTTTTTACTTTAGTGATTTTTTTTTTTATAGTTTTTGGTTGTTATTTTAAAAGAATTGTTACATTTTTAAGTAACAGTCAAGTTAAAAGCGGCAGATAGTCAGGCTTTTCAAAAAAAAAATTTAACACACAGAGTTAAATAGTCAGTACGCCAGCAACGCCACTTGAACACATGGACATGGCAAATAAACAATAACAACAAGCATAAAAGGCCTGGCTGACTGGCTGGCATGAAGTTGAATAAGTTGCCAACTTTGAGCAAAAAGTCGTGTTACCAAAACAATTGATACCGGTTTGTTTTGTTGTGCTGTTTTTAGTCTTGTGCATAAAATGTTCAATTAAAAAATGAAAACTGGGTGATTTTCATTTTCAAACGCGTTTAAAGTTTTTTTTACTGACTTTTTTCTTCTTTTTTTTTGCAATGATGTTGACCAGTTTTAAATTAGTTTTAACCGATTTTTTTTGTATCTTGAGCTAAAACTAAAGCCTATAATAGCTGGCAGCAGATATTTTTGTTGCGGTTTTTCTGTTGTTAACAAAGCATTCAGCCATTTTTGGTATTGAGATCAACAGCAATTTAAGTTTAAACTAAATACAGCCATCTAGTCATTTATTTTTAATTTTCCCAGTTTTATTTTTGTTCTCCAAGGCTTTATTTTGAAAATAAGTGTTGAGAGTTTAAAGAAATAGAAAATTAAAAAAAAAAAAAATCAAAACAATATTAAGGCGTGTTGTTGAATTAAATCTAATTTTCTTCACAACAATTTCCTACTTTTTCTTATAAAAATATTGGAGGGAAATTAGCTTTGAAACCAAAAAAACTTGTTGGCTAAAAAAGTAAAAGGAAATTTTAAAAGTTTTTTTTTCTTCACATGAAAAATTTATAAAAAGAAAAATCTCAGAAACCATAAGAAAATAAATTTTTATTTCCTGAATATTATCAAATTCATATTATTATAAGGGCAACTTATAAATATTTATATTTTAGTAAAACAAATAGTTGGCAAATTATTAAAAAAAACTTTTTGCAAAATATAAATATATTTATACTTAATTAAAAAAAAAATACTTTTAATGATTTTTGCCTTTATTCATAAAAATATTTTATATTTTACTACTACGTAAATTTATATATTTTAATCAATAATTAAAATAAAATGATTGAGAATTTTAAGCCAACAAACAAGTATGTAAATGAAAAGCATCAACTATTGTAGAGAGCAAAACAACCATAATTTTGATGCTTTTAAACATATTTTGGGTATTCACAAGGTGTGCTATCATGTTATATTGTCATAATGTTCTAACATTTTACAATGGTTTAAAAATATTGTTGTTGCTTTGTTAACAAAAAGTGTCTTAAATTAATAGAACTTTGCTTGCCTATGTTTATTGTGCTGTCGTAATTAATCAGAAGAGATGTGCGCTGAGCGGCTGAGCCGTGCCGTATTAGTTTTTGTAGCCGTCGCCGTTGATGGTATAGTTTTTTCCGGCTAATATCCGAATTTAACCTGCGGCTAGCAATTTTTGCAAAACACTTGCGGCGTCAAATTTTATCGGCCTATGGAAAATATTCAGATAAGATCTAATTCAATTTATTAATTCATGGGTTAGAATAAAAAAATTTTTTGATGTTTGGTAAGGAGTTATTTTTTATATATGTTTTATATCAGCTGATATAAATTCAAAACAGCACACTAAATTATGAGGGGTTGTTCACAACAGTTGTATTTGTTCATGTTATTATTTTAAGACTTATGACTTTATGATACCTTGTGAATCCCCCAATTATGTATTTTAAATTAAATTTAGACAGTAACTAAACTGTTATTTTTTGTCGGATTTGGCAGCTCCATTACATTGCCCAGTTGGAAATATTGAACATCAATGAGAGATTCTGCATAAACGCTCATGTGCATCAAATGAAGCTTTTCAAAACTAAGACCATCAAGAAATTACTCCTCAACGACGAGTGGCATAGAGTCATGATTTTAGTTCAATTAACAGGATAACGCCTGCTTTAAAAATACACTTAAGTTGGCAATTCCTCTTAAATAACCAATCAAAACACCTAATCCGTTCAAATAGTTGGTACATAATTCGTTTTAACATTCCTAACTAACCAGTCAATAACAAAACATTGAACTGCATTTGTTTGGCATTTCAATAACACTTTTTATTAGATAGAAAAATGGGTAAATACCCAATTGGTAAGTACCTGGTAAAATTGGGTTAAATTGTGTCAATGCCAGGTAAATACCAGAGTATGTATCCGGTGTGTACTAGGTATTTACCCAAACATAGTATATAAATAAACACATCTGTAAACTATTCTAGTTGGCAACTTATGAAACAGATCAATGAGATATCAGTTAACTTAGGTTTAGTTAATCTGAAAACAGATTTGTGCCGCCATTTCTAAGTTTTGTTTTACAAAATTTTGGCGGTATAGTTAAAGATTTAACAAGCTAAACAATAACAAAACATTTTGCCAAAAAAAATAAATGGCAGTTTTAACTTTAAAATAATTTCGGTTCGTTCTGAAAGAAAAATAAGGTTTTGCAATAGGTACTTGACAACTTTAATTTGTGAACGCACTATTAGTAAACTCAACATTTTCATCATGGTAAAGTACAAGAACGAACAACGTATGCTCTTTGGGCTCTGGAGAAGATGCGCCAAGATGATGAATTTCATCGCGAAATCATCTTCAGTGACGAAGCTCATTTTTGGCTCAATTGGTTCGTCTAAGAAAAATATGCGTTATTGGTTTGGGGAAAATCCACATGTGCTTCATAAATCAACACTTCATTCTAAAAATATAACATTTTGGAGCGGTTGGCATGCCGGCGGCGTCACTGGGCCATATTTTTCGTCGACAATAGCGATCGTCACGTTACTGTAAATGGCGATCGTTATCGCGTCATGATTACCGACTATTTTTGACCCGAATTGGAAAACATGAACTTGGACGACATGTGGTTACAACAGGACGGTGTCACAAGCCACACACACGTTAAAAAACGTTTATAAAGTCCTTATTGGAAAACCCGGTATAAATAAAATTGCTTTCAAATCGAAAAAGTATTCGATCAGTATCGAAAAAGTTAAAATTTCTCCTGGTTGCCAAACTCTAAAAAATACATAACAGTTTAATTTAAAATAGTAATTATAATTTGGCAACATAGTGGGTACTTATTAACACACCGAAGATAAGCCTGCCTGTCAATAACAATCGCCAGGGTTAAAAAAAACTGCAGTCGAAACCAAAAACTGTCAAACAAAAAATTAAAATTGGTGCAAAACACTAACCTGTACAAACAGTTGGCAATTCCACTTTACATTGGCAATTATATTTCTTTTTGGCAATTACTTTAAAATCTCATAACTAGTCAACTTTTAACAATCTGCTTAAATATTTTCAAATTCATTTAAAACAATTAACTAGCCAATTAATAACAAAACTTAAACACTAAGAAGGCACCTGGTATTGATAAGATCAGTAATAAAATGCTTTTAGAGCTACCTCGCATAGCAAAGAAAATTATTCTTTTTATTTTTAATGCTATTTTACGCCTCGAATACTATCCTCAAAAATGGAAGGTTTCCTTAGTTACCATGATACCAAAGCCAGGTAAAGATCATACAAAAGTTGAGTCTTATAGGCCTATTAGCTTATTATCAAATATGTCAAAGCTGTTTGAGAAATTATTAGTTTCAAAATTAACACCGATTTTAAGTGAAAATAGATGTATTCCAAACCATCAGTTTGGATTTAGAAGAAAACACAGCACAATCGAACAGACTCATCGAATAGTAAATGTCATAAGAAAAGCATTTGAAGAAAAGAAATATTGCTCAGCACTCTTCATCGATGTTTCGCAAGCTTTTAATAAAGTCTGGCATGAAGGCTTATTACATAAATTGAAGCAAAATTTACCAGCAAACACACACAAGCTGCTAGAAAGCTACTTAGTCGGTCGTCAATTTATTATTAAAGAAGGAAATTTCTTAAGTTCACCTCAGCCCATTGACGCTGGAGTCCCACAAGGCAGCATCCTGGGCCCCCTATTATACTTAATTTATACTTCGGACATGCCAACAAGCAACTATACACAAACTTCAACATTTGCAGACGATACAGCTTTTCTAAGCGTCCACGAAAACCGTTATGAAGCATCTCGTTACTTACAGGATCACATATTTCAACTAGAAATATGGTTAAGACAATGGAGGATAATGGTCAATGAGCAAAAATGCGTACATATAACATTCACCTTGCGCCGGGAATCTTGCCCCCCTATTACAATCAATAAACAAATAATTCCTCAACATTCGCACGTAAAATATCTCGGTATGCATCTGGATCGGCGATTAACGTGGAAATGCCATATAGAGGCAAAATTAACTCAAATGAAACTGAAAGCCATTCAGATTCATTGGCTTATTGGAAGAAATTCTGTCCTTAGTCTCGATTGCAAGCTTCTACTTTACAACTCTATCTTAAAGCCAATATGGTGCTACGGTATTCAACTATGCGGCACTGCCTCGGCCTCTAATATCGAAAAAATTCAAAGGCGCCAAAATAAACTTCTTCGAATAATCACAGCCGCTCCCTGGTATGTTAAAAACTCAAACATTCATAAGGATCTCAATGTGCCATTAGTAAAAATTATGATTACAAAATATGTGGTAAAATATTTAAAAAGGCTTGAACAACACCTAAATCCACTAGCTCGAAATATCTTAAATCATGGCGGCCACACTCGCTTAAGAAGAAGAGACACTGCAGCACTTACCCAGTTAGATGAGCGATAAACACTTATATATGTGAACAGAACCCGTGATGAAGAACATTTTTGTCTGGCAATGGCAGGACATAAATAAAGTATTAGGATAAGATTTGATTAATTATTGTTAGTTCATATTAAATATATGAAGATTCAATAAATAAATATTGAAAAAAAAAAAAAAAAAAAAAAAAATTCTACATTAATGGTTAAAATATATTGACCACTTAATCAATAGTTGAGAACTCATTAAAACGCTTTGATGATATCGTTTGATTAGTTGGTAATTTATTAAAATATCAGTTACTATACAGCTAATTGAAAAATATAAGTTTGGTTAAAAAATTAGGAATAGGCAATGAAAAAAGCATTAAAATTCTTTTAACTTTTATCTATCAGTAGATAGCAATTAATTAAGACCCTTTTACACTATAATACTAATGGCCAATTTCACCAATTTATCTATATATATAAAAAGAAGTGTACATTTTGATGTCACCACGAACTGCGGAAACGGGTCGACCGATATCAACCGATTTTCAGGGTACGTTGGGGATAGTCTGTAGATGGTTTATGTTAAGTTTGCACGAAATCGGCTCAGGGGTTTCAGCGATATGGCATTTAGATTTTCCTATATATTCCCACACAAATATCAACAAAATGCCCTCCATTTTGAACGGCTTGGCCGATTCTTATGATATTTTGTATGTGTATTTGTTAGGTTTGAGAATAGATCGTAAAGAATATTTTATATCGCTAGAGGTCCCAAAATAGGACAAGAAGGGCAAAAGCTCCCCCTACCTTTATCTTCATATTTAATCAACCGGTTTTATTAAAATTTGCCAAGAGGGGTAAAAGCTCCTCCTCTCTATATCTTCTTAACTTATTAATCGATTTTCTTGAAATTTTGCAGGCAAATAGTGTAACATCTGGAAAGAAGCCTATAGTTTTAATTATTTAGGGCGGGAAATAGAGCAATAGGGGTAAAAGCTCCCCCTCTTTATATCTTCTAAACTAATCGACCGGGTTTCTTTAAATTTGGCATGCAGACACTGTAACATCTGAAAGAGAACATGGCATGAAAAAGGGCAAGAGGGGTAAAAGCTTACCCTCTCTATATCTTTTTAACTAATCAACTAATTTTCTTGAAATTTTGCAGGCAAATAGTGTAACATCTGGAAAGAACTATAGCCTATAATTTTTATTATCTTCTTAACTAATCAACCGGTTTTCTTAAAATTTGGTATGCAGACACTGTAACATTTTAAAACAAATAAGTTATGTGGCAAAACAACGTTTGCCGGGTCAGCTAGTTTAATGTGTGTGAAGTTAAATTTTAAAATTTATAACCCTAGACACATTCTCTTATGTTAACAGAATGATGTTAACCACTTAACAGACCTAATGTTAACGCTGTAATGATGAATGAGTCCAGATTTCTGGAAAAGGAATCAACGTGGGCGAAAAAAAATGATTGGGATTTGTGGACAATACTATTCTCCATCGTTTTCCATCCCCAGAATTTTTAACAGAGCGAGTTGGAGCGACTTATGGCCAATTTACTCTTTTGAATTCTCTAGGGGATGAGTCCAGATTTCTGGAAAAGGAGTCAACGTGGGCGAAAAAAAATGATTGGGATTTGTGGACAATACTATTCTCCATCGTTTTCCATCCCCAGAATTTTTAACAGAGCGAGTTGGAGCGACTTATGGCCAATTTACTCTTTTGAATTCTCTAGGGGATGAGTCCAGATTTCTGGAAAAGGAGTCAACGTGGGCGAAAAAAAATGATTGGGATTTGTGGACAATACTATTCTCCATCGTTTTCCATCCCCAGAATTTTTAACAGAGCGAGTTGGAGCGACTTATGGCCAATTTACTCTTTTGAATTCTCTAGGGGATGAGTCCAGATTTCTGGAAAAGGAGTCAACGTGGGCGAAAAAAAATGATTGGGATTTGTGGACAATACTATTCTCCATCGTTTTCCATCCCCAGAATTTTTAACAGAGCGAGTTGAAGCGATTTATGGCCAATTTACTCTTTTGAATTCTCTAGGGGATGAGTCCAGATTTCTGGAAAAGGAGTCAACGTGGGCGAAAAAAAATGATTGGGATTTGTGGACAATACTATTCTCCATCGTTTTCCATCCCCAGAATTTTTAACAGAGCGAGTTGGAGCGACTTATGGCCAATTTACTCTTTTGAATTCTCTAGGGGATGAGTCCAGATTTCTGGAAAAGGAGTCAACGTGGGCGAAAAAAAATGATTGGGATTTGTGGACAATACTATTCTCCATCGTTTTCCATCCCCAGAATTTTTAACAGAGCGAGTTGGAGCGACTTATGGCCAATTTACTCTTTTGAATTCTCTAGGGGATGAGTCCAGATTTCTGGAAAAGGAGTCAACGTGGGCGAAAAAAAATGATTGGGATTTGTGGACAATACTATTCTCCATCGTTTTCCATCCCCAGAATTTTTAACAGAGCGAGTTGGAGCGACTTATGGCCAATTTACTCTTTTGAATTCTCTAGGGGATGAGTCCAGATTTCTGGAAAAGGAGTCAACGTGGGCGAAAAAAAATGATTGGGATTTGTGGACAATACTATTCTCCATCGTTTTCCATCCCCAGAATTTTTAACAGAGCGAGTTGAAGCGATTTATGGCCAATTTACTCTTTTGAATTCTCTAGGGGATGAGTCCAGATTTCTGGAAAAGGAGTCAACGTGGGCGAAAAAAAATGATTGGGATTTGTGGACAATACTATTCTCCATCGTTTTCCATCCCCAGAATTCCAACTCCAACTCGCTCTGTTAAAAATTCTGGGGATGGAAAACGATGGAGAATAGTATTGTCCACAAATCCCAATCATTTTTTTTCGCCCACGTTGACTCCTTTTCCAGAAATCTGGACTCATCCCCTAGAGAATTCAAAAGAGTAAATTGGCCATAAGTCGCTCCAACTCGCTCTGTTAAAAATTCTGGGGATGGAAAACGATGGAGAATAGTATTGTCCACAAATCCCAATCATTTTTTTTCGCCCACGTTGACTCCTTTTCCAGAAATCTGGACTCATCCCCTAGAGAATTCAAAAGAGTAAATTGGCCATAAGTCGCTCCAACTCGCTCTGTTAAAAATTCTGGGGATGGAAAACGATGGAGAATAGTATTGTCCACAAATCCCAATCATTTTTTTTCGCCCACGTTGACTCCTTTTCCAGAAATCTGGACTCATCCCCTAGAGAATTCAAAAGAGTAAATTGGCCATAAGTCGCTCCAACTCGCTCTGTTAAAAATTCTGGGGATGGAAAACGATGGAGAATAGTATTGTCCACAAATCCCAATCATTTTTTTTCGCCCACGTTGATTCCTTTTCCAGAAATCTGGACTCATTCATCATTACAGCGTTAACATTAGGTCTGTTAAGTGGTTAACATCATTCTGTTAACATAAGAGAATGTGTCTAGGGTTATAAATTTTAAAATTTAACTTCACACACATGCTAGTTTATACATTAATTTATATTAAAAAATTCGTTTTTCTTGTCAAATAAAAACATCATTATATGAAAAACTATTGTTTGATATGAATTGATATTTCAATAGCACTGGTGAAATCGGCCAACAGTATTATGACATGTTAAGAACTTCAATAAATTAAAAACGTATAATAGTGTAAAAACAATTTGCTATGAAATTACAAAAATACATAAATAAATTTGGCTCTCGGCATTTTTTTAAATATTTCTAAACGACAAGATTTTTATTTTATCAGAGTTGCATTTTTATAGACACACAAAAAGAAAATCAAGGTTGGAATATTGGAATTTTGTCAGATTTTCACTATTATTTTTTTCTAATGATGCATAATGGTAAAAATAAATATAAAATACCAAGTGCATTCTTTAAAGTTTTAAGGCTGTTTTTTTGAGATCTCAGTTAAACTAATCTGAAAATAGATTTGTTCCGCCATTACCAAATTTTGACGAAACAGCTACGTTTTACTTAAAATGTTGGTCTTAAATAAAATAATAAAAAGATCACATTTCGCTGGAAAAATCCAAGTTTCGGAATATGTTAAGCTAAGTTTAAACGTGTTCCAAATCTCAAAACCCCGGCCTAAATAAATCAGTAATATTTGTTGTAAGAAGTAATTAAATACGGTACATAGACGAAATAAGTTGTTGAATAATCTCAATTATAATTTGCCGCCAGCATCAGAATAAAAATTATTAAATTTCAAAAGATTTTGTTATTCGTGCTCAATTCCCAGTTTTTATTATTGATAAAAACACTTGATGATCTGGCCTAAGCAACCAGTGAAATGCGCATAGGAATAGCTTATCCCATCAACAATAAATTTCAAGTGTTTTTATCAATAATAAAAACTGGGAATTAAGCACGAATAACAAAATCTTTTGAAATTAAAATTTTATATTCCCAAAAATTGAAATTACTTTTTGATAATAAACAGGCAAGTGCACGGCTAAAAAAACACTTAATTGACAACATCTTTTGTAAGTTGTTGTTGTTTTTATTTTGTTTTTCTTAACCTACTTACAACTACAATTAATGTTGAGAGAATTTCAACTAATTGTAGTGGGGAATGTAAGATGAGATAAACCCACTGTTTATTGTTGATGTGTTTTGTTTAAGCTTTGATATTATTTCAAGTAGAACTGTTGCTATAAGTCTTATACGCTTAACAGTTTTATTTGGTTTAATATCTTTAGTTTTTCTAAAATCTTTATGGATGAAGTTTCCTGATGATCTGGCCTAAGCAACCAGTGAAATGCGCATAGGAATAGCTTATCCCATCAACAATAAATTTCAAGTGTTTTTATCAATAATAAAAACTGGGAATTAAGCACGAATAACAAAATCTTTTGAAATTAAAATTTTGTATTCCCAAAAATTGAAATTACTTTTTGATAATAAACAGGCAAGTGCACGGCCTAAAAAAACACTTAATTGACAACATCTTTTGTAAGTTGTTGTTGTTTTTATTTTGTTTTTCTTAACCTACTTACAACTACAATTAATGTTGAGAGAATTTCAACTAATTGTAGTGGGGAATGTAAGATGAGATAAGCCCACTGTTTATTGTTGATGTGTTTTGTTTAAGCTTTGATATTATTACAAGTAGAACTGTTGCTATAAGTCTTATACGCTTAACAGTTTTATTTGGTTTAATATCTTTAGTTTTTCTAAAATCTTTATGGATGAAGTTTCCTGATGATCTGGCCTAAGCAACCAGTGAAATGCGCATAGGAATAGCTTATCCCATCAACAATAAATTTCAAGTGTTTTTATCAATAATAAAAACTGGGAATTAAGCACGAATAACAAAATTTTTTGAAATTAAAATTTTGTATTCCCAAAAATTGAAATTACTTTTTGATAAAAATTATTAAAATTAAAAGAAATATTACATTTAACTCTTAATTATTTTTTAATATCTCTTTAAATCACGCCAAAAATTAAGGCGCTCCTAAAACAAAATAATAAAGCTTTGTTCACAATAGGCAGCAGCAACATTTTCACTGGTGTTCATAATAGAGCAACATTTTTTTTCGCGACCACACAAATTTTAAATAAAGAAACTGCTTGCAAATTTTGCCCAGAACAGTATAACGTATTTATTTTAATTTGTTGGACCATTTTGTTAAAATTTTCATTCAAAACCAGATAAAATTATTTTAAACGTCAGAAAAAATTTCATACGAATTGTTGCTGAAGTAGAAGTTGACTCAACTTTTTAAAAAAACTTTAGTTAAATTTTTGTTTGAAAAATGATAGGAAAATATATGAAATACTATGGGAAGAGATAAGATAGAAGAAAAAACGTAATTGTTGCTCTGATAGTGAACAAAGCTTAAATGTTTTTTCTTTTCTTTTTATTTGAAGTGTTACACTATCACACGCAAAATTTATTGGAAAAAATTTTCTATTTCAAATATTGACAATTTTAATCGAAAATCATTGGATTTGTTTAGAGTAAAAAAGGCTTGCAGAACAGTGTAAAAGGGCTTAAGTAGTCAACCTTAATAAAATATTAATCTGTAAATAATTCAATTTATTAGAATCTGCACAAATAGTTGGCAACTCGTTAAAATACCAAAACATCTATTTTGATAAAAACCACTTTCTCAAACGCAAAGTTTACTAAGACAACCTATATTCAATTTGTTTTTAAACTTTCCTTCACTTCTAAACACACAGAGTTTACTTTGACAAATGTAGTGTTGTTTTGTTGTTGCTTGTCAAATTTAAATAGCAAACAAATACAACTATGCATACACGACGAACGAAGAACAAGACAAATTTTTCTTCCTAATCTAATTTTGTACTGACCCCCATTTCTTATTCCCTTCTCACCAACAAACACAAGACTTTGCAAAGTTAACTTTGCATGTGCAAAAGGGGTCTACATACATGGCAATTTTTTTACAATTCTCTCAAATAGCCAATTAATAAAAATAATCTCTTTAAACAGTTGGCAATTCATAACATTACTTTTAAATAGCCAATGAATAACGAACATTAAACAAATTGCCATTTTATTTACAAAACATTTATTAACTACAACGATTTTTTCTTCTTTTTTCAAAAAATTAATCATACATTTCAATTTGTTTTATTAAGCAAAATGTTAACAAACAATTTTCCCCTTTAGCAAATATTATGTTAAGTTGGTGAAAAATAAAAGTATGTAGTGACAAAAAATCACTTGATTTGTCAACTTGTCAAGTCGTGCTAAAGTACAACAAACAGATTGTTAGCTTTACCTTCTCATTTAAATATATAAGTATGTAAATAGTCTTTCTATCTTTTATAATTTTTTTTTTTTGTTTTTTTTTTTCAAAAACATGTGTAAAAGGTTGGCAACATTTTTTTCCTTTACTGCCTGCATGCACCTTTTCATCATCATCGTCAACTGTGAACGTACTCCGATGATGGTTTTTATTTATGAAAGATGTGCAATGAACAGTAATAAATTATTAAAAATATTTTAGGAAAAAAAATCAAAGTGAAGGGGATTTGAAAATATAGATATTTGTTATTATATATTTATTAAAATTTTTTTAGCAAGGAAATTGTTATACAGTGAATGAACATAAAATAACAAGTAATTCTTAACGGCTTGCTTATTAGTTGGTAATGCGTTCCCTAGACTATTAGCTTTGTTATTAACTACAGTTTAAAAAATGAAAACAAAAGGTTTGAAATAACTAGAATTATTAACGATTTGATTTAAAAACTATCATTAAAATAAAATTATTAACAAATTTTACAATCTTAAGTTTCAAATTAAGTTTCATTGTTTAATCTGGCAAACTAGATTTTAGCAATGAGATTCAGGTCAAAGGTTAAAAATATAAAATGTCTTAATTTTTAAGGCTTTATACTATACGTAAAAATTCTGAAATAAAAACGTTAAACTTTGTTGTTGGTGTTTTGTTTAGTCTTTGCTATTATTACGGGTAAGACTTTTGAGTGTTTATAATTCCTATTCGCTTAACAGCTTTTTTGAATATCTTTAGCTTTTCTGAAATCTTTGTATGAAGTTTTCTGATGATCTGGCCTAAGCAATTAGTGAAATGCGCATAGGAAATTTCAGTTTTTCAATAGTAAGAATTGGGAATTTAGCACATTTAAACGAAATTTTATTTTAGAATCATGTTTGCAAAAAACTGAACGATTTTTAAATATTCAAAAAGTTTCAGTGGGACAAATAATTATGATGGCTTAAAAGTGTAAACATATACATAATTCCCTTGAGAACATTTAAAGTTTGGAAAGTTAATTAGTATTGTGGTTATTTTGTTGAACTATTTATGGTTTTTAATCCAAATTTTCAATAATTTTAATTAGGCTTAAGTTCATTAAATTTAATTTTTTGTCAATTGTCAATAACAATTTTGATTAATTTTCATGTTGGAAAGTTATTTTGTTTTAATTTGACTTTTAAACGTTAGTAAACAATTTTAATTTAATTTTCTTTTCGTTGTAGTCCTGGAAAGGAAGGATCCAAAAGTGTCCAGCTGTAGGCAACCGGACGGCTCACAGCTTGCGGATAGTGAACGGCCTTTAGATATAAAGGTTATATGCGAATTAGTGTTTTACATGAATATGCGGATTTTGGATCAACTTCGCTTTTTATAAGCACACGGAAAGAAAAACACTTTCAGAGAGTAAAATTACAAAGTGAGCGTTTTAATCTCATTTAACAGACGCTACAACAACACCACACAAGTAGTTAAAAAACGATTTGGTTGTTGTGTGTAGAAACAACAAAAACAACTGAACATCAGAAAAAAAAATGTTTTCATATTTAAAAAATTAAAATTGAGAACTCTTGCTTCTCATTTAGCTTATAATTTCATTTATATATGTACATTAAGTTTTTAAAGTAAAAACCATATCGGGAATGATGCTGGTGTTTTACAATTAAAATTCCTAAGGTGTACAAAGGGTAAATGGATCAATCATAATAAAATTCCACCTCTAATTTCTCTTTTGGTTTATTTCAAGTACGAATTCTGGATTAAATCAATTGTATAATTCTTGATTCAAGCGTATTTTGAGATTGGTTCAATCTTAGTTTCACTTAAATCAATCACATTTTCGGATTATTTCAAGCACGAATTTGGGATTGAATATGGATAAGTTAAGTATATCGCGATTGTAAATCCGTACTTGATTCAAGAAAATCCGTAGTCACCGTACGATTAATACAGCTTCGGATTATTTTTTTTTTTTTTATTTTTTTTTTTTTTTTTTTTTTTTTTTTAATTTCCTAAGCTAATCCCGCGAAGCTCTATTCTTGTCTGCAGGAAAGAAACCAGAGTCTCTGGCAGGAATCGAACCCGCGACCTCGGCGCTGATAGACTAGCTCGCTACCAGCTAGCCTACCGAGGCTACGGTTGGATTAATTTTTCTTTTGGGTGCACGCAGAAAATGTATACTTTTAGTTATAGTTTCTTCGATCAATATAATTATAAACGGATTGATAAACTTATATATACTCTTTTACCTTTGGTAAATTAAATTTAAATAAAAGAAATAGTACATACTTGTTATTATTAACAACTTATGTATGTTAAAAATTATTTGAAATTTTTTACATCAAAATATCGATTTTTATTAGATAACAACGTTTATTTATTTGTTTATTTAATTGTTTTTTAGGCACAAACTATGTCAAAAGATGTTTTTATTTAAAAATACCAGAAATGTACATTCGTTGTTATATTCCAACTTTCAAAAAACAAAATTTTTTTCATTCCTGGAAAGTTTTTTTAACACTTAAAACAAGGATTTTTTAATAGCAAATAATGCAATTATTATTAGTTATCGAAGCCGGTATTTTTTATACCATAAAGGAGAAAATCCTTGCGCACGGCCGAAGCCCGCCTATGAAGAGAAGCTTGAATTACCACTAGCAACGTATTTCGAGAAATATTTGATTGCTGATGAAATAATTTACTTTAAATAAAAGAAAATCATATTCGTTGTAGTTTCTAAACAGACTGAAATTATTTGAAGCTACTGAAATTTTTTGTTTTTAAGACACGTTTTTATTTAGGAAATTTATAGAACTAAAATTTCACATTTAAAGCTTAGAACAAGTTTTTTCATCTGTAAGCAACTTAATTGCAATTTTGTTTTTATTTACACTTAGTTTTCGATTGAGAAATTTGGAAAATCCTAAAATTGTTTTCCCTTTTTCATAACTTACCTTTTCGGATAGGGAAAACGCCTGTATTTAAAGGCTGCTTCTACATCGCGCATCTTCATTCTGAATGATTTTTCAGCACTTAAACTCATTAACTTAAAAATCAAATAATTTAATTTCTTTTTAAGTTGAAAAACAAAATTCAAAATAATTTTTTAACAAATTAATACCGAGCACTTTAAATATTTATTTCTAACCTAATTCTTTTTTTCAATTTATTTTAGAAATTTTTTTATAAATTTTTTCTGACACACAAACAAAACAAATGTGTCATTTACTCACTGACAACTACTTTTCTTTATTAATTCTTGATCAACATCAATTTCTTCTTCTCTGTTTAAGCCGTTTTGTTTTTGTTTTTTTTTTTTTTTTGTAAATTGTCTGTA
Source organism: Pollenia griseotomentosa (assembly GCA_963931875.1). NCBI lineage: Eukaryota > Metazoa > Arthropoda > Insecta > Diptera > Polleniidae > Pollenia > Pollenia griseotomentosa. The sequence goes on from OZ007562.1 coordinate 23,862,082, forward strand.
AGCCAAGTTAAGAGCCACAAGAACAACAACGACAACTACAAGTTGTAAAAGAAAACATTAAAACTGATAAGACCGGCTTTGAAGTCCGATTTTTTTTTTCTAAAACTTTAAGAGCACGTTTTTAAAATTTTGTTAGTCTTCGAAGAAAAAGAATGTTTGACTTCTTTTCTCGGAGTAAAAAACGAGAGCAAAACACGTCTTGATCTTGAAACGTTCGCGTTTGAACTGAATTTAAAAAGTTAAAACACAAATGCTTTTGGCCAAAAGACGAAGAGATCGTGGTATCGAACAAATGAATATACGAACCAAGTTTGCTTAGCTTAGCAGAGTTGTTGTGTTCAGTGCTGCCACAACCAATAAAATTTTTACAACCAAAATTTTTGAAAAATTAACAAATGTAAAGAAATATAACCAAATTTAATATGCCTTTTATTAATTGAGAAAATCATTAAAACTTATTTCAAGTTGCATTGTAATTCAAAGGTTATTTGCACCTTATATGTAGTAAAATAATAATTGTAAATCAAGAAAACAAAACAAGAAATGAAATTCTTTTACATATTAAAAACATAACGATAAACTTGATTAAAAGTTTTTATTTATTTGAGACTTTTTGCGTAAAATTTTTTTATTTTACAAGAGTTAAGCCCGTAAAATTTCCATACAAAATTTAGTATATTGAAAGTTAATAAATTAAATATTTTTTAATATGCCAGTTATAAAAAACAAAAATGGGGAATTGTTTTCCGCTTTTTAGCTGTTATTTTATAATTTTATGTCGATGGAAATTTACGTATGACGATATGGCGATTATTTTGGCGAAATTTAAAACGATTACCGATATGCGAAATCATTTAATGTAAATACTTTCTACAATTTTTGGGTAAACGAACGCAGCTAATGAAAAAAATCGTAGTACACAGTACAAATTATTCGAGCTCGTAAATAATTGTATCAGTATAATTATTTTATAAAAAAGTAACCAAAATGAAAAAAATATTCACATCTCCACATTGAAAAAAATATAACCAATTTTGGTTAGAAATAACCAAAAACGGCAGCTCTGGTTGTGTTCAAGCCAACATTTCTCTTGTCTGTCGGACGCAACAAAATTTCTTTTTTTAAGTGGTTGTTGGTTTGTTTATTTTTCAAGTGTTTTTTATACCCTCCTCTATCACCACCAGGAGAAGTGAATGGGGGTACAATAATCAAGTTTGTCATTTTATGTGTTACATAAAAAAATACTCATCTTAGATCTTGTTAGACCGATTAAGCCACGTCGCCTTGTTAAAAACACTTGCGAACGGCTCAACAGGAAAAAAAATTGGTATTGAATTGTTTCTAGATTCAAATCTAGTACAATCAATGCAATAGGGAAAGAGTAGTGTACTCAAATGGGGACCAACATTCATAAAAATATATTTTGAATAACCATAAACTGCAGGGGTACATATATATAATTTTGTCATTCCGTTTCTAACTTCCACGATATTGATCCTAGTATATATATTCTGGATCTTTATGAGAAGAAAAGTGCAAATCCGGTTGACCGTCTTTCCGTCCGTCTGTTAAAATGGGTTTTCCGAAGATCGCAGATATGATGGGGACTTGGTTGGTATATATTTATATCAGATATGATCATTTCAATTTTGCTATTGAAATTCAGCCATATCGGTCCATAAATGACTGAGATATGAGCAAAAAACCACGGCTGCCTCTAATTTTACCCATAAGTCCCTTGTTGTTGTTGTTTTTGATTGCTTTTTTTCTGCATATCTGGAGAAAGGCAAGAGCCAAAGTTTTGAAATTGGGTACAATCATCATGGTTATCAATATGCAACCTCTCCAAAAATGGGCGAAATTCGAGAAGTGAGCGAGGCACTTCCCATACAAACACATTATAAATTTTTTATATCTGGAAAACGGAAAGGATCACAGTTTCTAAATTAGGAACAAACATCTCGTTTATCAATACACAACATAAACCTTTCTGTGGCATTTTGACAAAACATCTTAAGTCGAGATAAGATATCAAATCGTTAAAAAAAACTCGTCGATAAAATCATTTTTTTTTCAAATAGTAAAATAAGCCAAAATTAAAGAAAAATTTCGTTTATAATACAAAATTTTTAAGACGTAAACAGAAATATTTTTTGAATGAAAATTGGTATGATTAACAAAATTGTTTCCAACTTTTTAAATTTGACTTATGAAGTTTTGTCAAAATGCCACAGTTTTTTTTTTTATATTTAAAGAACGGTAAGAGAAATATTGTCCAAAATTAGAATACATAGCTGGGTTATTAAAACACAGGATATTGAAAAACATGGGCGGGATTGTAGAAGTGGGCTTGGCACTTATCATACAAAGACATAGATTTTTGAACATCTGGAGAACGGCAAAAGCTAAAGTTATGAATACGCAACATCCGAATTTAATATCAGATTTTATGAAGATAAGTTCATATTTTATTTTATACCATATCAAGTTTATTTCCGAAAATTGTAATTACTGTAAGGGGATTTTAAGGATTCGGTACAGCTGAATGTAGCACTCAACAAGTTGCTGTTATTGTCTGTTTGTTTCTGTTTTATTCAATGTCAAGCATTCTGTAAAAGTGTTGTAGTGTGCAAGGTAAATAATGCACAGTGGACTTAAATTAAAATAAACGTAGTGTAGCCGGGACTGTAAGAAAAGATAAACTCACTGTTTATTGTTGTTGTTTTTGTTTAAGCTTTGATATTGTTACAGGTAAGACTGTGGCTTATAGTTCTTATTCGCTTAACAGTTTTATATGTGTAATATCTTTAGTTTTTCTAAAATCTTTGGATGAAGTTTCCTGACGATCTGGCCTAAGCAACCAGTGAAATGCGCATAGGAATAGCTTATCCCTTCAACAATGAATTTCAGTTTATCAATAGTATGAAATGGGAATGTAGCACATTTAAACGAAACCTTGTTAATTAAATTTTTGAATCCCGGGAAGAACTTTGGTAGTGGACTTCAGTTTAGTACAATATTATTAAGTGTTTATTATGAGCAAATATGCAAAAATGTGAAAAGTTTTCCTTTATAAATATGTATGTTGCACAAATAAATGGTATGTTCCATAGCGAACACTTAGTTATATTTCAGGGTAATTTCTACCCTTATTTTGCAGTTGCGTATAGTACTTTTTTATGCAAGATGGTTAGTTACGTCATTCTTGGGTGTTTCGTTAAATTCGTTTTATACTGTGAAGGTGTAATTAACTGAAATGGATATAAAAGTTGTTGTTTCACTTTTATTTAAAAATTTTTATTTTTCTATTTTTTATCAAATATAGCGGTAAACGTTTTTGACAGATGACTTTTGTTGTTAACGCTTATTGGCAACCACACAAATTTAAAGTTTAAAATCGCTTCAACTGTGGTGAATATCGGTTTTTATTTTAAACTTTGAATTGAATATTTGACAAGATATATAAACATCTTAAGTATAAATTCCAGGGGGCTACTCTCTATTGCTATGCTAGAAAAAACGGTACCAAATCTAGAGATTGGTACTCTTCAATGCGATTGCGCTTTTGCCTTTTGCGTCTTTTTATTTGTTTTCTTTTCGCAATCGTCACTATTTATTTTATTTATATTTTTAAATCTCAAATACATATTTGGACATTTCATTACACAGAAAAAATTTTTCAAAATTTAATTAAAAATAAGATCCGGTTCAATTAAAAATGTAATCAAGTGAATAAAACGTTTATTGATACCTTTAATTTGTTTACTGGTGGGGTTTTTATTACTTTTTTTTTATTTTGCATCACAAATTTTTTAATTGAAATAATTTTTTTTTTTTTTTTTTTTGTGTACTGTCAATCTGCGCTATCATCAATTTTTATTGCCAGTGTTGCTTGATTTTTAAAAAATTTTGCGAAAGCGATCGAAATTGCATTCGCATCGCAATAGAGAGTATCCGCCTAGATATTATGGTTTTTTATCGAAATATAGAAACATGTACTACTTTATAAGTCGAACATCAAACCCTAGTCCGAAATTTGTTGATATACAGGGTGGCGCAGAATAGACTATATGTTTGGAATTCTTTCTTGCAGCATTTTGTTAAGAAGACTGGGAACATTTTATACGAAGAACTACACAACGGCTTGACTATGCCAATCTTGCTGAAGCAGAGTTTAACCAATCTCCACGTTTATGGGATTTAGAAGTTGGTTTCCAAGTGGTCCTGGCACCTGCCATACAAAGAAAAAAAATTTCAGTATATCTGGAGAACGGTTACAGAAAAAATTTTCAAAAATTTACGACTAGCTTGTTATCGATAAAAACTATCAGTGATCTGTGCCCATGTTCTGTAACTCTAGCGTAGAGAAACTTTTCGATTGAAATGTGTAAAATGAAACAAAAATGCCATATATTGCAACAAACAGCTGTTTTTCTTACTAAACTGTGTCTGAAACTTTTTTTGGCGAGTACTGTCACGTAAGAAAATACCTCGCCATTTTACAGAAGAGTGTGTCTGTAACATTTTTGTGAGAAAAGTTCCCGCTTTGAACTGTCAAATAAACTCACTAATAAAAATGGTGCGAAAAAAAATTTTAACACTAAAAAACAATTAAAAATGCAAATACAAAGAATAATAATAATAACACTGCTTTACAAATTTTTAATTTGGAAAAATACCAAGAACGCCACATGCCTAGATAATTTAATTGGGACCTCCTGAACACGAAAAACGCTGTAGTTTTTTTCTAAGTACGGTTTTTTAGATAACGGTACTTTTGTGTTTTTCGGTGTATGGTCCAACTTAAACCCTTGTGGAGCCCAACCGAAAAGTCCGAGATAAATAGCATATCGTTGGAAAGGTAATTGAATGTCTTTTCAGTCGATATGCTGCAAATTTCTATCTGATAAGAAGTGGCTGAGTTATAGCACCTCAAATTTGCCTATTTTTTAGGTTTTTTTTTCAAAATTTTTAATTTTTATTTTGTTTTTTTTTTCTACGTTATAGTTAATCTGGATCTGGAATGTTTTATTTTTTAACCAAATAGTTTATTTAATTACCAACATTTTAAGCGTAATTTAATTAAACAAAAATTACCGTGAGCCACAGCGAGCAAAATTGAAGCTGGTATATTTGATTGACTTAAATAACACTTCTTATTCAGTCATTTGGATATTTTCCGCACGAACTTGGGCTCCGAAAGTGATGAACAACGTGAAAGTTTACACCAGGAAATGGAAAAAATCGAATGACGTTACAAAGGCTGGTGGGATGAACAAATGATGGCGGACTATTGTTGTTTGCTCATTCGCGAAGATCCATCCGAAAAAATCGCAAAAGTTCAAGACGCTCGTCATTTTAATTTAAATTTTTTGAATTTACGCCGAATATAGTGTGTGAGCAATGAAGATGAAAATATTGTCGTTCCACAAAATCCTTAATAAAAACTTTATTTTTCATCCGATTTTTTTCAAATTACGCTTAAAATGCTGGTAATTAAATTTCGGTTGGGCTCCACTAGGGTTTAAGTGGGACCATACACCGAAAAACACAAAAGTATTGTTATCTAAAAAACGGTACTTAAAAAATTACAGCGTTTTTCGTGATCAGGAGGTCCCAATTAACTTATCTAGGAATGTGACGTTCTTGGTATTTTTTAACTGTAAACCAGTGTAAAAATTAATTATTTAGCTTTTAACATTTTTATAAAATATATGAATTTTTTCAAAGCTCGCTTGCAAACAACAAACATGTAAGTACGACTTTCCATTATTTGGTATAGCCGACGGTTGTATTTTCGCCGTCGTCGTTAAAAATTTTTAAATTTTGGTAAATTTTGGTCGCCGTCAACGATATGTGCGACTGGCGTTCTCAACGCCTGCAATGGCATATCGGCTTCGAGTACCAGAGACATTTATAACGTAACGACGTAGTCTCTTTTAATAGTTTTCGACATGAGTTACAGACACACTTTTTTCTCACTTTTCGAGAAAAGATGGAATATTTTGTTCCACATCTTTTCGATGCGAGAAGTTCTCACTAAAGTTACAGAACATGGGTACTAGTTTAGGAAATTGGTAGTACCACCTTCCATACCAAGGCAACATATTGCTCATTTACTACGAAAGTGGCGTAATTTGAAAAATACTTTCTTTCAGTAAAGTATTTTTAGGTTTTTGATAGAAAATACCGCTGTAACACAAAATATATCGTTTATTTTGAAAACACTTTGCAATCTTAGCTTTATAACTACACTTGAAAAACTAAGATGCCGCATTGTTATAATTAACAGTTGAGAAGGAATAGTCGGCCAAGTCCGATTGTGCTGATACCACTTCATACATATTCTTTTGCTTTTTAATTTTGTCGTCATTGTGAGAACAATACTTGTCCAGCAAACCTTTCAAATTCATAATGATTTACGAAAAACTGAAACTGATTTTAAATTAAAATCGACAGTTCAACTAAAAATCATAATTATTTTAAAAATAGCTATGGCACAAGCTCTATATGTTCTATACTTCACCGCAGAGGGTAGAACTGCAAAGAATTCTGATGATGAGAATGTGGTTATTCTCGAAACGTAATTTTAACCCGAGTTCGAGCCCCAGCTCAGCCAAGAATAAAAAAATCATCAATAAATTTAATTTAATTTAATGTGTTAAAATTCCTTCTTTAGTAAAAATAATTTAATGAAAAGTAGATTTGATGAGATCAAGCCTTACTAAATATGAAAATTTCAAATTAAAATCAATAGTTCAACTAAAAACTCACAATTATTCTAAGCTGAAAAAACTTCGAAGCGAATTTAAAGCTCCAGAGAAAATTATTGTCAGAAAAAATTCTTCAAAATTTTTATCGTTATTTTCTTCTACTCATAAATTAATGTAACTTTAATTTGTTCAAATCAACGCAATAAGTTAAATTTGTCACATTTTATCAATTGGAAACTATTATAAGAGTTTTAAAACAGACATTTTGATTGTATAAGTCCTTGTCCGTATTATGAAACATTTGCTGCGAAACATTTGAGTTTGTTAGTGAAAAGGGAAAGAAGCATGGAAAAGTGTACCTTATTTCGTGTATAAGCAGTTTTTGTGAGTTTGTTATCAAGGGGAAGAAGAAGAAAGAGACAAAGCATACAAAATACTTAAATGTTGCAAAAGCTAAGTTTTATTGTATGGACACGAATGCACTTTTGAAAAAGAATTGAAAAAAGTTTCTTCAGCGAATATGGACGAGGACTAAATAAATTGTGTTTGCTGGGTAGCTTGCTCACCAATACAACTTCATTTGAAAATTCGGCTGACTATGCCCTACCTCCAGTATACAGAGTATACCATATGTGGGGCCCATGGACAATCATGGACACGTTTAAACAAAATTATGCTAGGAGGTAAGGATTCACATTAGAGTTCTCTATGCCAAATATTATCTCGATATTCATTTTTATATGAGGCTTGTTTATCTTAAAGCGATTTTAGAGAGGGTTCATATGGGAACTATAGTTAAATCTGAAGCTATCGGTCCGGTACAAAGTTTTTCGATGACTAGTAGTTGTGATATAATGTATTGTAGTAACCAGCATTTATAAGGAAGCCATTTGAAAAAGTGATTCTGAGTCGATTGATACTCTAAGGCTGCGGTTTTGAGAATTCTGTTAAACTAGGTTTAGTTAATCTGAAAACAGATTTGTGCCGCCATTATCAAGATTTTATACGAAATTTTGACGGAACAGCTTAGTTTTGCTTAAAATTTTGGTCTTTAACGAAATAATAAAAACAAAATCACATGTCGCCGGAAAAATCTGATAATATACATCTCAAAAACCCGGCCTAAAAGGTGGGTATTTTTTATGTGTTACACATATCAGCAGAAGGCTCTCCACTATTGTGGTGCGGGTATGAATAACAGGTAAAAACAACAATTCAGAAAGGTTTATTTTATTTCGGAACCGAAGAAAATATATTTATTTATTGAAAGAAAGTGTATTTTGATAGTTTTTTGGCCTTTCAGATACGGAAAACTCCAATTCCGTTCATGAAAACAAAAATGGTTTCATGACGAAAAATGTTTTCGTCATTTTCTGAAGCATCAAAATACGGAATGAATTCCGTTTTCGTACGGAATTGTTCTCTGTGATATGGCTGAATATCACATTTCTGCATGCTTGGCTGAAAAAATCGAACTTTTTGAGTTATGACACTATTGAAGTAAATGACATTTGAAAAATATTTTTTCAATATTTCTCATTCCCTCTTTTTTTTCTTCGAAGCAAATTTTACGAGTTATTTACCAAAATTAGTTTTTTCTAAATTCATAATTAGTTAAAAAAAAAAACTAGTAAAAAAGCGGAAAAAAATTTAGAATTTATTAAATAAAAGCAAACGAGTTTTACTCTGGATTAATTTATTTCTTTATTCGAAAGAGTTGAAAGACCTTTTAGACAATTTTTGTTGTTGTTTCAATTGTTAAATCGGAATTTCTATTCTTTTGTGCTGTTTTGAAAAGGAAATAAACATAAGTTTATATAGAGAATACTTGTTGTCTTTTTTTGATTCCTTATCTTAATTTTATGATTGTCAAAATGTTGGATTTCAAATCATTAAAATACAGCTTAAAGACGTTAAAAGAGAAGCAAAAACTTCCAAATATTATGTAAGACGTTTATTAAAAACTACAAAAAGCTTCGCATATTTCTAAAGTTTTGAGGTCGTGATACTTTTTAGCAACCAATTTTGTTTACTTATTAATGCCTTGACTTTTGTTTGTTCTTTAGTTTTTAGCGTTTATAATTAAAATTTTGATAAAAATGTGGTTTAAACAGACAATAAAGATTGCTGGTGTTGAGAATATTTTAATAATTAATCTTTCTTAATTGGTTAAATAAAAAAATCTAATAAAATTTTTAGTTCAAATAAATTTTGCATGCGTTTTAAAATTTGTTAAAAAAATTGCATGTAAACTTATTTCGAGATAAAATTCGTATGGGTGCTAGATCAAATAGCAAGCTCGCTTATGGATTACTAAGTCGTCATTTGGTGTGAAACTTTTTTAATATTCATTTAAGACCTCATCCATTAAGTACATATACATAGATATTTATACTATAGTATCCGATTATTCGACTTTTAGTTCTGTTCTTAAGGGCCCTGGAGACTATCAAATAAATCCATCAATCATTGCAAATATGTTAAGCCTACAGTACACGGAATGTAAAAAGCCACATGCGTATGTCGTTCTGACGTAATTTTGACGTCACTACAAAGCCTCAATAGCGAGTTCGTGATGTGTGATGACGATAAAATTACGTCAAAACGACATACACATGTGGATTTTTACATTCCGTGTACTGTACGCTTTAGTGTCGTTTATTTTAGTATTTTTCGGAGACGTAAAAAACACGCTAATCCAGCGAGTTCGTGATGTGTGATGACGATAAAATTACGTCAAAACGACATACGCATGTGGATTTTTACATTCCGTGTACTGTAGGCTTTAGTGTCGTTTATTTTAGGCTTTTTCGGAGACGTAAAAAACACGCCAATCCACATTTTTTTTTTGTTAATCAAAAATATAAAAAAACCAAAATTTTATATTTTTTCAATTTATAAAATTAAATATAAATTTTTTTTCATCCGTCCATGACAAAGAACACAAAGCAAATAAATTTTTTTTCAATCACAACAGGAGGCTATCAAATAATCTGCCATCAAATAAAAAAATCAAAGCTTTTTGATTTTCATCAAGCATTGCCGACAACGCGTTTGTGTAGCCGAAAAAGAACGACTGCACGCACACAGCTATGAAATTGATGTGTTTATTTGATAGTCTCCAGAAGCGTTACCGTTGGTGCCACTTAAGTGGCAATTTGCCACTTCTTCGACTGCTTGGATACTATTTGGCCACTTTTACAAAATGCACCCAAATTTGGTACTTTTTGCGATTCTTGCCACTTTTTTGATACTTTTTACGCTAGGAAAATATACTATTTTTCTTTTTGTTTTATTATAAACCCCAGCTTTAATATATGTAAAACTGTCTTAATATATGTATATGTAAGCAAGTTTATATGAAATTTTTTTGTTGTCATGCGTGGTTAGCTGAAAATCGGTTTAATAAACTTTCTATTAACATGTTTTATTTATTATGAATAAGGGCACAAAGATATCTCACATATCGATGGTTTTCTTCCGCAACCTCGTAACTCAAAAACAACTTCTTTTCAGAAGAGACAAATTACTTTTTTTTTACCAAATATTTGAAACTTTTTGCTATATATTCTTTTATAAATCAAGAATTAGGAAAAATTCCTTTAAATAAATTTTTAGGGTGTTACTTTGATAAATTCGTAAAGTACCGAAATATTCTTTTATTTCATCGCATTATTAAAAGTGGCATACCTGTCCAGTTATGTAACGAATTTACTTTTTCGCGGTCGAATAGGAACAAGCAAATTCTAATACCTAGAATCAGGTGTTCTTTGTTTGAGAGGTCTTTCATTGTAAGGGTGGCTCGCTGCTGGAATAGTTTACCGCATGAATTGCGTATTTTTTCGCAATCCAATAATGTATTTCGCCTTAAGCTTTTGAAGCATTTTTCAAGTTTTTTTCGATAGTTTTTTATGTTCTGTAAGGTAGCTTTCAAATTGTTTTTTCACTTTTTATGATTCATATGTTTGTATATGAGTTGTGACAAATACCGGATAAAAATTGCTGAACTGAATCTTTTTTATAGTACTTTTATTATTTGTTACGGCTGGGGAGCCAATAAGTTGTATTAATGGGTGTGGTTACATTAGTAAATGTAAGTTATTTTTATAGATTAGGTTAAGTACTATACTCGGGATTATATTGCTGTGTAATACGTTTTTTGGCCCAAGTGGCTTTGTATTACAATATGGATTAATAAATAAATAAATAAATAAATAAATATTTAAAAGAATATATAGGAAAAAGTTTAAAATATTTGGTAAAAAAGTATTTTGTCTCTCCTTAGAAGTCGTGAAGCAGAAACCGAACTGTTGTGTACACAGAAAAAATTATTGCCGAATTATTTTCAAACAAACGCTTGTTTGAAAATTTTTTTAATTTCTATAAATTTTTTTACTAATTCAATCAATATTTTTGTTTGATTTTTATTTAACCAACAAAAATGTGGACAACTCTTCAAAAATATAATAAACGCGTTATTGGTGTCAAGTTTTCATAATTTTGTATGAAATATTTCACGCTCTTTAATGTTGTCGTCTTTTTGTATTTTTTTATTTGATCGTAAGCAACACTTCTTTATGTGAAATATAAAAACAACAACAAAAAACACACACAGTCTATTTTTGGACGCTTTAAAAAAGTGCAACTATAAGAAAAACAATAGCAGAAACAACATTATAAGAAACAAAATCCCGTATTCAATTTTTTAAAACTGTTTGGTTAAATACATCAAATACGACAATAAAATGATGACGATAAACATGTCGAGTCGGTCTGCTGCCAAGGAAAGCATACAGCAACAGTGAGTGAAGAAGAAAAAAAAGCATTGTGTGTATAAATTATTCCAACAAAAAAATGTGTCTCAAAGCCAGGCGCCGGCCGCTCTGCTCTGCTTTGCCTTTACCTTCTACAGTGCTTGCTTGTGTGCGCGTGCGTCATTGCTTGTGCAAAAAAAAACTTTTTTGTTTTTGTTATACCTATGATTTTCAGTAAACTATTTGTTTGATTCAGTTAAATTATTTGTTTGAAAAAATCAGTGTTTTTTTTCAATAAACGAAATGCAAATAAATTGTTTGAATATGCAAATTTGTTTGTAGGACCGATTTCAGACAAAAAATGTTTTGATTCTACAAATTTTTTGTTTGAATTGGAAAAATAATTTTTTCTGTGTACCGAAAACTTGTCTAAACTTTGTGTAATTGACATTAAAAGTAAAATCTAAGTTTTTACCAAAAATTGTGTAATGAATTGACAATAAGAATTGTTGTAAAAAACAAAAAGCTCAATATATTGAAGTATTTAAACCCAATATTTATAGTGTCTAATAAAGATATACACTATTTCGAATTAGTTTCAGAGTTTAAAGATAATATAACTGACCCAAATGCATTTACAATTGAATTAACATAGGAAAAATGGGAGAAGAGAGAAAACTCCCGGGGAATTTTTATTCATAATTGGGCTGATATTTTAAATTTCGAATGCTGAAGATTTTTGGCGTGAAATAGGAACATTGAAAAATAGATTTGATAAATATACCTATATATATATATTTTTTTTCCCTTTCGCCCTCTCTTTTTACAAAGACGGTTGATGGTGATACGTTAAAAAATATAAACCTCTCACTTGCAAGTGTTGCCACAACGGCAAACACAATCTTATTAACAAATGGTACCATGAACTCTAACACAGATGCAATGCAAACATCTCAAGTAAAAAGTGGTCAAAAGCCTCAAGTACAAGTTGGTATGGACAGGTACATAACAGTGCTTAAACGGGGTCGCAGCCCTACCTCTGCAGCAGTTGCTTCGGCTTCAAAAGTACCATCTTTTGATAAAATAAACTCTCAAAATCGTTTTGCAATTCTCGAGGATGAATCCTCGGAAGCACCAAACGTTATAAAATCTTCTAAGCCACCCCCGATATATCTAAGGGAGCAAAACTCAAGTGAGTTAATAAAGAGCGTGATCTCGGTAATAGGTGAAAATTCGTTTTACGTAGCTGCAATCAAGCGTGGAAATATAAATGAGACAAAAATACAAGTAAATCATGAGAATGATTTTCGTAAATTAACTAACAAATTCGAAGCCCTTAAAAAAAGCTTTTACACATACCAACTAAAGAGCAGCAAAGGTCTTCAGGTAGTGATCAAGGGCATAGACTCATGCGTGGACCCAGATGAAATTAAAACTTTTTTGGAAGAGAAGGGTTTTAAAATAAAAAACGTTACAAATATTAAAAACAGGGAAAAAAATCCCCAACCATTATTTCGGGTAGAATTAGAACCTGGCGACATTAAGCTTAAAAAAAATGAAACGCATCCTATTTATAATTTAAAATATATTCTCTACAGAAGAATAACTATAGAGGAGCCGCACAAAAGAAATGGTCCCGTTCAATGTCTTAATTGCCAAGAATTTGGTCATACTAAGGCATACTGCTATTTACCCCCTGTTTGCGTCGTATATGGAGAATTACATTGTACAGTCCAGTGCGATAAGTCTAAAAATGACCCCAATGTAAAAAAATGTAGCAACTGTGGCGGAAATCACACTGCCAATTATAGAGGATGCCCTGTATATACTATCGTCAAGCAGTCGGCTGGACCGAAAACTAATCCCCCACAAATGCAGGTACCAAATCAAGTAAACACTAATGGCATTCAGGCTCCGCAGCCTAGTAATAACAGAACCTCGTATGCTAACGTCCTTAAATCAAACCATGTGCCAATGCAAGGCGCTTCGCCAAGTAATGATGAAACTCCAGTTTCTTATTTAAGTCGTCTTGAAAAAACCATGGAAACATTAGTGCAAACAGTTAATAATTTTACGAACACAATGGGTAATATGATGCAGGAAATTCTAAGAATGCAATCGATGTTATTGCAAGCTGTACTTAACAAGCCATGAACTGTTTAAAAATCTGTTTTTGGAACGCAAACGGCATCCGCCAACATAAAAATGAATTAGAATACTTTCTAAAAAATAAACAAATTGATGTCATGATGGTTTCTGAAACTCATTTGACCTCAAAAAATACGTTTAAAATCAATGGTTATACACTATATGATACCAAGGACCCTCGAGATAGAGCTTGCGGAGGTTCAGCCATTTTAATTAAAACCCGAGTCAAACACTACCTAATGTTTGATCACCGCGAAGATTATCTCCAAGCAACGAACATTTGCGTTGAGGAATTAAATAGAAACCTAGTAATTTCATCGTTATACTCACCGCCTAGACTTTCAATATCAGAAAGCCAATACTGTAAATATTTTAAATCATTAGGACCCTGTTTCCTAGCTGCTGGCGATTATAACGCTAAACATACCTTCTGGGGGTCACGACTTATAACACCAAAGGGTCGTGTCTTATTTAACACAATTTCTAAAATGGATTTAAATGTGGTAGCGAGCGGACAACCAACATATTGGCCTACTGATCATCAAAAAATTCCAGATGTTATCGATTTCGGCGTGGTTAAAAACATCCCCATAGAAACGATTCATGTTGAAGCTTCCTTAGAATTATCTTCTGACCATACACCTACAATTGTTACTATAATGAACCCCAATAGAATTGTATCTCCGACTGGTCACTTAGCGACGACAGCTACGAAAATTAACTGGTTAAAATATAGAAAATACCTCAGCACCCATTGCACAGAAAATATTCCGCTTAGTACACCGGAGTATGTAGATCGCTCTATTGCCAATTTTGACAGTTTTCTGAAACTAGCTGTTCAACATTCCAGTATTGCCCCCAAAAAAACAAAAAATATTAAAATATATTCCACAGATGTCGAGCGTCTCTTGTCTGAAAAAAGGAGGGCTCGAAGAGAGTGGCAATTGCACAGATCCCCGTTACTTAAGAACTTACTAAAAGAGTGTACAAAAAAGCTTAGAAAGTTACTGCAGACTCAGAAAACGGCTTCTCTGGAAAAATATCTTAAGGAACTTGATGCAACCCCACAATCAGACTACTCATTATGGCGTGCAGCTAGAAATCTCAAAAGGCCAGTTGTCTCTAAACCACCATTAAGAGACTTGAATGGTAGTTGGGCAAGAAATGATGTTGAAAAAGGAAATCTGTTTGTTAATCATTTAAAAAACGTATTTACCCCAAACATATGTCACGATATTGCGGCCGAGTTGCCACCTGTTGTTACTAGAGCAGCTGTTCCCCTAAGATTTGAGATAAGAGAAATCGAAAAAGCTATTTGTGATTTAAACCCCAAGAAGGCTCCTGGTTTTGATAAGATCAGCAACAAAATGCTTCTGGAGCTACCCAGCATAGCAAAGAAAATTATTCTTTTAATTTTTAATGCTATTTTACGACTTGAATACTACCCTCAAGAATGGAAGGTCTCCTTAGTTACGATGATACCAAAGCCAGGAAAAGATCACACCAAAGTTGAGTCATATAGGCCTATCAGCTTATTATCTAATATATCAAAGCTGTTTGAGAAGCTCTTAGCGTCCAAATTAACCCCAATTTTAAATGACAATGGGTGTATACCTAACCATCAATTCGGTTTCAGACGAGAACATAGCACAATTGAACAAACCCATCGGATAGTAAACGCCAAAAGAAAAGCCTTTGAAGAAAGAAAATATTGCTCCGCTCTCTTCATCGATGTCTCTCAAGCTTTTGATAAAGTCTGGCATGTAGGTTTGCTACATAAATTGAAGCTGAACCTACCGGTTAACACACACAAGCTGTTAGAAAGCTACTTGGTCGGTCGAAAATTTATTATTAAAGAAGGTGATTTTTTAAGTTCTCCTCAGACAATTGAAGCTGGAGTCCCTCAGGGAAGTATCCTGGGCCCACTTTTTTATCTTATATATACCTCGGACATGCCGACAAACAATTACACCTTAACCTCAACTTTTGCTGATGATACAGCTTTCCTAAGCGTACACGAGAACAGTCGTGAAGCATCTCGATACCTGCAGGATCATATATTTCAACTAGAACTGTGGTTAAAACAATGGAGAATAAAGGTCAATGAGCAAAAATGCGTACATATTACATTTACCTTGCGTCGGGAAACATGCCCCCCTATTAAAATCAATAATCAACTAGTGCCTCAACAATCGCATTTCAAATATCTCGGTATTCATCTAGATCGGCGTTTAACATGGAAATGCCATATAGAAGCAATATTAACCCAAATGAAACTAAAAGCAATTCAAATTAACTGGCTTATTGGAAGAAATTCTGTTCTTAGTCTCGATTGCAAACTACTACTTTATAACTCTATTTTAAAGCCAATCTGGTGCTACGGTATTCAACTATGGGGCACTGCCTCGGCCTCAAATATCGAAAAAATTCAAAGGCGCCAAAATAAACTTCTTCGAATAATCACAGCTGCCCCTTGGTATGTTAAAAACTCAAATATCCACAAGGATCTCAATGTGCCACTGGTAAGGACTATTATTACGAAGTATGCGGTAAAATATTTAAAAAGGCTAGAATTGCACCCAAATCCACTAGCTCGAAATATTTTAAATGACAGCGGCCACACTCGCTTAAGGAGAAGAGACACTGCAGCACTTACCCATTAAGATGAGCGATAAACACATATGTAAATGTGATACAGAACCCGTGATGAAGAAAATTTTTGTCTTGCACTGGCAGGACATAAAATAAAGAATTAGGATAAGATTTGATTAATTATTGTTAGTTCATATTTAATATATGAAGATTCAATAAATAAATAATGAGAAAAAAAAAATATGTATATTCAAACTTGTACAAATTGATCTCTCATATCTTTACATTGTCACATAGTAGTGCTTCTGCTGAGCGCACAGAAAAAAAATAGAAATTGATTTCAATTAAAAAATTTGTGATATTAATTAAAAAATTAATTAAATTTGCACCAGTAAACAAATTAATAGTATCAATTAAACCAGTTAATAATATAAATTAACGTTTAATTCACTTGATTAAATAATTAATTCAGTTGATTAAAATTTCAATTAAAACTGATTATATTTTTGATTAATGCTTTATTTGGTGAAAAATGTGAGAGAATTTTTTCTGTAAAATAAAGTAACAAATAGGCTAAAGACATTTTACGAATGTATGGACGCGTTTTAAGAACAATTAATTGTAAAATTTGTATAAAACTGACCATTATTAAATATGTAGCACAGGACGACATTGAAAAAGTTTGTTTAACCATTCCAACTGATTCTTATGTTTTTGGAATGCTAAAGACGAACACGGTTTTCTCCCATCACGTCACATTTATCAGATACACCAATTATTGTAATTTCGGAAGATGTTTTGTACCACAATTAATAACAAAATCCAGTTTTATAGTTTTGTTCTATAAACTTATTAATAATTTATGCAAATGGTCTAATCGGACTATATAAGTCTTAACCTGACCTCTAAAAGTTATAAAGCGTCATTTACAAAATCTATGAAAGCTCTTAAATTATGGCCCCTTTTACGGTTCACAACTCAACTTAGTTGAGTTGTAATTTCTTAATTTTTGTATTACGGTTTACAACTTTGCTATATTGCGGTGAACAAAAACATAACAAAAATTACAACTGATCAGAACCAGTTGTCTTAATTACAGCTCAACTGAGTTGAGTTGTGAAACGTAATAAGGGCCTATGTTTAACCCATGAAAAACCAAAAAAAAAATTTGTTTAGGACACACCTGTATAAACGCACCGATTCTCTAGGAATATATTGTTTTGCTGCAGTGAAGGCATTGATTGTAGTCATTAACTTATTTTTAAATTTATATTTATTTATTAAGCTTGAGGCCTGTTATTTTTTATAAAATTATTTTTTTTATCTTTTATTTTATCACGCCTTCGTTTGAATTCTTTAGGGAATATAAAATATAAAATTTTTAATAATTTTTGATGATAAAAGGATATAAATATGGAAAGCCATTTGCTTTTTTTTTTTTTCTTAAATTTTAGTAGCCCTTATCTAAAGAAAGAATCATAAATACATATGCACACATATACGTACATAGTTTATAGTTATAGAGATTTATTTTTGCAGTTACTGTCAAGTGGAAGAAATTCGGCCACCGGGCTTACCTAGAACATTGAGTACTTCTGCTCATTTAAAAAAATTTTTACTAGGCTCGTTTATATGTATATAATTTTGTAAAAATAGGAACAGAAACAACATAAATATAATAATGGCAAAAAATGTCCCGTACGAAATGTCATATGCGAGAGCAATTAATGGGTAAAATCAAAACCATTTTTAAGAGACATTAGTGCATAACATTCTAAAGGGTGTCACATTAAAATATTGCCTCAGGTTTCGCTGAAATCGGCGTTTAAATTGGTGGCCGCGAAAACCACTTCTGTTTTTTCACGTGCAAATAACTAAATTTTTTGCAATTGCCTTGAAAACGAAAAAATTTATCAAAATGAACAATAGCACTAACTTTAGGTCCAATTAAGAGCTATAAGCTAAATCTAGTGTCAAAATTAAAATCCGTTTTATTTTGATTTTTTTTCGCTTTAAATGAGTACGATGGTTACGTTCGACATGAAGGGAATTACCATATACGTATAATAATAAAGTTAAGCCAGTCAAATTAACTTTTATAAAACAAAGCTTAAGATTTTTTCGTCAAATATTTGTTAGGCCTGAACATACCTTAAGGCCCGTTTTTTCTACTTACCGATAGCTAAGGGTAGGCTTTTGTCGACCGTATATGAAGTGTTCCATTATTATTACTTTACTTTACCCTAAAGTGAGCGATAAGTTAAAAAAAGATTCGTCCAAACATATAGGCTTAAGAAAAGTTGTAATAATGGAACACATTGTATAGGGCCTACGTATAAAATCCCACCTTTAGCTATCGGTAAGTTGTGAGAATGGAGGTAAAACTTTTTAATAAATAAACAATTAAAAAAATCAAAAAACCCGGCTACAAGAACTACAGTTTTTAGTGCATTACAAATACAGAAACAAGATTAAGGAAGCCCCAATTAAAATAAACTATTGAAAAAAGTAAACCCTACTTTCGTTTAACAGGCTACAGAATAATCTGAATGTTTAGTAACAGGCGGGACGGGGCACAATATTTTTTTTCGGTTTATATAATTCGGATTCTGTCCCGCCGCTTAATTTGATGCGGGCATCTAACATAGTCTTTCAGTTATTTTTTTCTTAATCCTACTAATATTTCAAATGTGAAAGTTTGGGTGTTTGTAAGTTTGTAAATTTGTGGCTCATTTGGTAGACATATAGCATATGTTTTTAATAATAGGGTACTTTTAAAGAGGAAAATCGGGGAAAAAAATTGGATCTTGGTATTTTGTTTGTTTATGTTAAATTTCTTATGCAGATTGCATATCGAGCCCTAACTGCGAAAATAACGTAAGCTACATGATTTTAAATTTTCGTTTTTTTAATAAGTGACTTTATTGGCAACTTGCATCATCTCCTAAAATGCTAGAACAATTTTATTGTAAGCGACAAATTTCATACAAAATTTATATGAAATAAAATAAAAAAGCTCTCTCCTGTAAAATTTGATTTTTGTCGCTTACGTTATTTTCGCGGTTAACGGCCGATATAATCAGGGTTAAAATATAGAGTACCTTTTAAGGGATAAAATTGGTATTCTTCAGGGGTAAAACCCGTAAAAAATTAGTACTTTTTCTCTTTTCGATTTATTTGATATACATACATAGGCTTATAGCCTACATAACCATACAGAAGGGTTGAAAAAGTTGGTACAATTGTACTTTTTTGTGGTACAATTCAAAACTAAAAAGTACGCTGGTAGCCCCGTGACTCATATGGTACTATTTCCAAATTGTTCAAACCTACATATTTGATATTTGATATAAAATGGCAACTCGTTTTTACAGTCCAATGAATATAAGCGGAGTTTAATGTTTGGTGCAAATAGTCTTGCGGAAATGCAAAATGTCGTAGCTTTTTTATGAAATCTAAGGGAAACTCTATTTTTTGTTGTTGAATGCTATGATATTTTGCATTTGGTCTTATACAAGACCATTTGCACCAATCGCTGAACTCCGCTACTGTGAATAGTTTTTTGCACTTGTTCATTAAACGATTGCTTATGCCACATTCTTAATTTAGTATCAGCGGCAGCATATAAGCGTACATTTTCTGATGATATTGACAAGTTTTTAAAAGATATTGGAAACCACTTCTGCAAAAGTTATACATAGTAGAAGAGAAGAATTCCTCCTAATTCAAGATTATGTTGGAACGCACTCATAATATTTTCAAATATACGTCAACAAGATGGTTGTTACGTCAAGAAGTAATCCACAGAATTTTGGAACAGTGGGAGCCCACTCCATTATTATTTTTTACTCCGAATTATTTTGAAGGAGATTTTACAAGCGCTAAATTAAATTTTATTATATTCGGACTTTCTACTCCTTTCCTGTTTGTGCAGTAGATATTCACAATTGTAAGCACAATAAATTTGGAAATGCAATCCGAAGATGTTCGTAAGCACATATTTTTAGAACGCTTAAAAATTTAATTCGTTTAAAATTCGAGATTGCATTTTGAGAAATATTCGTCAATTTTCCACAAAAAAAGACGATAAATTCTAAAAGGTGTATGAAAACGCTGTCTGATCAATCAATCAAAAATAAAAATTAATGGATTGCTCAACCCTAAAAACCGCATGATACAGGTCTGGCTGGATCAAATACAATTTGTTTGCCTCTTTTCTTGAATATTTTGGAAAACTAACTATTTTGAAAAATCCGGGGCTCGAAATTAATTTTTGACCTATGGTTTCTTTGGCAAAGTTTCTTGGAATGACTTATAGAACAAGAATCGCGATGTGCTTTTGAGTCGAAAAAATTTACCCACCCTATTATTATGTTAAATTAATGTACAAAGGTACTTTGGTTTTTGTTGTAAAATAAAACAAATTTATAAAAAATGATTTAGTACGATTGGAGCCGAAAAAGTACGATTTTGAAAGTTCGTTGGTACAATATGGGTAATTCCAAAGTGTTGAACGTGACAGTCGTACGCATCAAAAATGCAATAACATTTTAAACAACAAATATTTTTACGTTATTTTAACTCTTAAATTATAGCACTAAGAAAGCACTATTATCTATGCTAAAGTTTATGGGGGGCGCCATTCTAGGTCAAAGATAATGGCAAAAGAAGTAGCGGTTCGAACGTGAAAAAAATAGAAGTAGTTTTTGTGGCCATGTATAAAAAGGCGTAATTCAGCGAAACCTGGCACAATTTTTTAGTCAAACTACTTTCAGAATTTTACGTAGCAATGTAACATTTAAATTGGTTTGGTTTGATTTCAAAATCTTCTGTATTTTTTTTGGTTTAAGCCAAAATCTGGTTCGATACGTGACAATTCGAACGTGAAATTTTTTCCACAAATATTTAACTGAATAATGATTAATACAAAATAAAAATTTACCGTTAATTCGAATAGCATATTTCTCTTCGAACTCTTCCTTAGATTACAGACCATGTAAGAAAATTTTTTTGGAATAATTTTCATCAAATATCACCTCTTTTAAGGAAGATAATATTAAAGAAAACATGCAATAAAAAATTCTCACAAATAAGAAATTAAGTTTGCACAACTTTGCAGTCTTATTGTTTGTCTTAGTGAACGAATTTATGAGGGAATTTACAAAATTAGTAAAATCTTAATATTTTTCTAAAACAATATCGAAAATAATAAGCTTTTAATAACTTTTAAATTTTCGGTCACGGTGGACCTTGGAATACAGTGTACTTTCTGGTCTAAAATGAGGAAAGCTCTTGGTATTCTTTTACCTTTGGCACTTTTTTACTTGTCGGAAAAATTGGTGTAGAGATAGCATAAGACATATTTAAAATATAGGGTACTTTTTACGATATAAAACCATTAGACAATTATTTTGTTTTGGATAATTGGCGTTTTTAAATAACTTTTTGAATAACTTGAGTTTTTATAGAAACGGTTTTTACAAGTTTTTTTTTTATTTTATGGAAATTGGTTTTACCAATGTCTATTTTAAGACTCAGTTAGTCTTTACTTTCTGTTTCTGTTCTGTTCCGTGCCGCTCTGTTACGAAATTGTAATAGTTACTTTTTCTGTATGAACTTATCAGCCATTTATCACAAATTTATTAGTTTTGCACCGTTCATTGTTTTATTTCAATAACTTAAATTTGAAGAAATTAAATTTTATGAATTCTTTAATTTAAAAAATATGTAGTTTATTTCACTTTAAATATGTATTTTTTATTATTTATTTTGCTGTCACTTACAATTTCTTAACAAGTTTTTGATTTTAACAAACTGAACCGAACAATAGAAAAGTAAAACTTATCAATTTCACAGGTTTTTTAATAATAAAAACAAATCAGCTGATTCGTAATAGAACAGAAAGTAAAGACTAACTGAGCCTTTAAACAGAGTCAATGAGAAATTAAAGAGAATTAATTAATTTTGTAAAACTTAAAATTCAAACTAAACTATTTTAAGCTTTGTTACCCGAAATTATGAAATAGAAACAATTCATTACATGCATTTTAATGCAATTTTTAGGTTTATAAAAAAAAAAAAAAAAAAATACAATAGTCAACATAAATTGCAATACAAAATTTAGAATAGTTTTTTGTATTTCTGTAAATTTAAATAAACTGCATTGTTTACGTTTGTAAAATCACATGTAAATAATGATTAAATTAATGCACTGGCAATATTCAAATAAAATACGAATTTATAGTAAAAGTTGTGTAGTAAACAAAAAAAAAAAATTACGTACAATAAATGATATTTTAATTTCAATATGTGTTTTTTTTTTTTGTTTATAACAATAATTACGAATTATCAACTTGCCAACGAATGAAAAAACCAACCCAGAAAAAAAAGTTTGAATATAATACAAACCATTTTTTATACACACAATATTAACAAGTTCTTTAATTAGGATGGAACATATTTAAGAGAGAAAACTGTACGTCAAACTGGTTTAAAATCATATTGACAATATTTCGTTGATACATTTCGTTGAAAACAGTCTCTGTTAATGTTAGTTTAATAAGTAAAGTTTATGATTTTTGTTTTCTTAAAAATTTGTACTGCCCTAATAATTTGCTGATTTTATATTAATATAAGAATTGTGCAAAAAATAAAACTTTAAACCAAAAGTTCTCATATTACAACAGATTATATGAGGTTTTTACATCGTTAAATTTAAATGTTTAATGAATATTTTATAAAAAAAAAAAAAAATTTTATTTCGTTAAAAAACCGCTGGCGTTGCAATATTAACATTTACTAGAATTCTAAAGGAACAAAACTAAAGATCGATTATCAAGACTCTGGCAATGAAAAAGCATAGAGGTATAACCTTGTTAAAAGAAGTCAAATAGTTACATATTCAAAAGTCTTATGCTTTCCTTAGTAAATGTCCTTTCCAACTTCTTTAAAAACCACTTTTTTTTATTTTAGTTGGCTTAGTTTGATTTTAAGTTACCCCTTAACAATATGTTTGCCCGGAGATTAAAAATGGCTGCAAAACTAGTAAACCACTTATTTTGAATTGTTTTCTTAAAGTATGGTAAAGAAAATGGACGTAAAAAGGAAAGCGATTTTTTATTTTTAATAATATTATTTTTTTATTTAATTATTCAGCAAATAAACAATCATTTCAACTTTTGTGTATAAATTGAAAAAAGTGGCAACTTAACAATTAAACCAATTTAAGAAAAAACTTTCCGAACAAAATAATTTCTCTCTCTCTCTCTCTCTCTCTCTCAGAAGTTCCGGACAAAAATATTGTTCGGAACGCATGGGTGGATTGAACTTAAGACGCCAAACTCAATATAAAAAAAAATTGTCAGGACAGAAAAAAAATGTTCGGAACGCATGTGCGAATCGAGCTTTAAAGACCAAAGCAACCGAAGAGAAATTATTTAGCTTCCAAAATTGTAATAAAGTTATCAAAAAGCACAAACAGCTAACTTTTAATAATCCGCTTCCAAAAGCTATGGAATGAGCTGAACATTCATGTAGGAAGCCCAAACTTTAAAAGTCAGCGCATGAAGAGCACAATGCTTAATTTCAGGTTAAAAACGAATGGTTTAGCTAAATTCACTCTTTGTTTCCGAATAATTTTTTTGCCGGGCTGATTTTTTTATGTAGTTTTAAGTCTCTCTTTTTGAGAGAGAGAGAAATAATTTTGTTCGGAAAATCTTCAACTTGAATTGGCTTGAAAGCGGCATTTATAGGATGTATTTTCAAACATGTCTATTATTCATTTTCTTTCATGTATAATTGTCTAATCTTCTTTAACCCTGCGGCCACACGATCAAGTTGTTCTTGATAGTCTTTTACATATACTGCTTGTCAAAATTTACAAAAATTGAGAGGTGTGACGTAGGTGGCACTCAATTTACTTTCAAGATGCCATAAAAAAAAAACAATTTATAAAGACAAACATGTACTCAGCTGTTAAATTGAAAGTAAATTGTCAAACAAATGGAAAGGTGAAATTGAAAGCCATCTCGTGGTCAATTTAAAAAGTGTGAGTGTGTTAGTAAAAAAATGAGAGAGTTGAGTAAATTGAATGGAATTGAAAGGCAAAACTTGATCGTGTGGCCACCAAGTAAATAAATATAAAAAAACACGAAAATGCATATTAATAAAGATGAGAACTCATTTCGTGTCTATTTGGCAACCCATCTTTCTTATCTAACCCGATTGCCTACAAACAAAACAAACGTGTTTGTAAGACATTTCTGAAAAGGCTTCGTGTAAATTGGAACTGTGCTGCCAAATCATATTTAGGCTATTCTATTTATCATACTTTTGGCCATTTTCTCAATATATCGACAAACTGCCTGTTATTTAATGTCGACATTAATTTTGTAAACAAATAAACTGTCCGTTAACGATTTCGGTTTTCTCTATATACCGACAAAAACATTGTTTTCAGTTGGCAACACCTCTCAAAATCTCTCATTGAATTTATCTGTACGGAAAATAAAAGCAAAAAAAATTTTTGGCAGATGACTGCCGATAAGCTTTGCGACAGAATAGAAGCAAATGAAATATCAAGAAAACCAAATTTCTTTAATGTGCAGTTTTCTGTTGGGAAACAAGATAATCGCCTAATAAGAAAACTGCAGTTTGTGTACGAATTATCCCTACAGGAAGAACTCATAAAATCAGGAAAAGTTATTTTGTCATTTTGTGAATAATTGAACTAACAATCTCGTTCAATTGCACTTCATTTCGAATTCTAAAACATGCCCGATTATATGCATAATAAAATCACCGAGTATAATTGTCAGGGTCGAAGATAGGGTATAAAAATATTTTTAATGGAGTTAAACGAATCAATTGCACTTCAGCTTACGCCTCGTTTACACATGTATTTAATATGGTAGCTTTGTTTTTCTAGACGATTTGTTTGAAATGGATGAGTCAGGTTGGAAGAAACTCAATAAAAAAAATTGTTCTGAAACAATTGGTGAATTTAGCTGTAGAAATTCGAAAAACTGCAATGCGCTACAGTAATTCGACGCTTAACTATTAACCCAAGGCGAATTCATTTTTCAAGTGGGGGGTGAAACCACAGCTGTGCTACTGTTATTCTAAATAAGAGAGAGGAATTTCAAAAGTTACTTGTGTTTTGAAATTTCGAACAGCGAAAGCAGCAAATAAAATAGAATGTTGTGTTTTTGATGTTGTTACTTGTTGTAGTATCGCCACCACCCTATAAATGAATGCGCCTTGCTTTAACCTTTTGAAACGAAACTTAAAACGAGCGAAGGGCACACAACTATGGTCTTATTGCCTTAAGAATTATTGACAATGACTCTCGACCCAGATCAGTTAAACGAATCCTTTTTGTTTTAAGTTAAAACTTTTAGAACTAACCTTTCTTTAAGAATTTGTTTACGCTCTTTGCACCTCATGTTAATATAATTTTCCACGTTAGCAGGATCAAAATTAAAACAAAGAGAACACTTATTACCGTTATACGAAACGCTGTTAAAAGGTCCATTTTAATATTTAAATACTGAAAAAATTCATTAATTTTAAAATTGTTAAAAAATTAGAAATATTTTATTTTCATTTTTACAAACTGACAGATAAACACAGCCTGAAATTAATTATTTTCTATATTTATTTAGAGTTGCCAGCTTAGGACAAGGGAAAACGACTAAAGAAGAAACTCTCCCAAACAAATAAAAAAGCTCTCAAAACTTTGTACGCATGGTGAAATAAACAGGTGGCAGCACTACGCCAGATGACGATTTTTTGCTCTTGCATTGTTTGTCTAGGTTTATGTCAAAGTTTTGTTTATGTTTACAAAAAGTCCACGTTTTGTGCTGTGATTTTTGTTTTTTATTAAAGTTTTTGATAATTTTGATAAGATATTGACCATAATTAAATAAAAGTTGGCTAAAAATGTATTTATTTCATCACGTTCAGCGGCACGCTTTGATTTTTGTTTAATGTATTTTTTGACGTAAACGGTTATGTAATTTCCATTTTTGTTGTAATGTTGTATTTGTTGCCGTAACGATGCCACCTGCTTATTCCACCATGTTTGTACGTGTCAGCCGTACCGGCGTAAACTAATGACTTACCAAAGCCCCATAAAAATAAATCTAGAGGTAACGAAGGGGCCAGTGAACAGAACCACTGCTAGCAATAAAGGTGCTACCAAATTGATTTTGCAATATATCGATTGTGAAGCGCGCTGTATGGCAAGTTGCGCCGCCGTCTTGGAACCAAATGTCGTTGATGTTTAGCAAATTAATTCTTGGGAACCAAAAAAATCAGTCAGCATTGCTCGACAGCGCTCGCCATTTACCATAACGGCAGCTCTTTACTGATTTCGAAACAGCGTGTAAGACGCTCTAAACAGTCATTTTAAATGGATGTTATCATTTCTTAGCCAAATGCCCAATTCTTAAAAATATTAGATTTCAATGTTTTAAAAAATTTATTTGATCTGAAATTGAATTAATTAACTTATTAAACAATGTCAGTAAAACTTTTAGAGAACTAAATCGTTACATTATAGATTCTTTAGATTATAGAAAGGAGCTTATAATGGAATTAAATTATTAATAAACAAAACTACTATATTATTGTATTAAACTGTAAATTTTAAGTAAAACTCTCGACTGACGACAAAATGTCATAGTCGTAAGTTACTGTATTTTTTGTATTTTTGAAAAAATAAAGAACAACTACACGGAAAAAAATGTTTGCGCCAGTAAAAGAATTAATCAAAAATAAAAATAAAAAGTGTATTAAATGTTTAATTGACAATATTTCAATTAAACGTTTAATTCACTTGATTTAAAGTTTAATTCACCTGATTAAATATTTAGTTAAAACTGATTTTATTTTTGATTAATTCTTTTACTGGCGCAAAATTTTTTTTTTGTGTAACTAAATTTGATGTTATGGTGACTCGTTAACGGCTTGAGGATTGTCTTTGCTCTAAATATGGCAATTTTATTTTTTAAATAGCCATCTATCTAGATATGAGCTTCGTAAATGGACGAAGTGCTCTATGAAGTTCGCGAACAGATATATATATATATATACATATATATTTTTTTCAATGAAAATTTCCACAATTTGGAAGCGCTGTTCTAGCGTTAAGATATTCATGATGTCTTGCCAAACCTTGCTTAGCAGAAATGTCCACACAGTTTAACATTCTCAGTTGTAAAACCATAGTAATCGAAAGCTCTCATGCAGCTTAAAAAAACAACCTATTCATATACTATACATGTAAATTTTATACTTTTTACTGTTGAGAGGTGGTCTTCAACGGCAGGTTTAAAAATAAATAAATGTTATACCAAAAATTAATGGGTAGATTACGGTTAGCAACACAACTGAAGTTAAAAAACTTTCTTAAAAGCGTCTTTTCTTAAATGAGAAGTTCTTATATCCGTTATCTACCTTTTTTATTCAAAATGATGATTAAATGTATTTAAACAAAATCGACTTAAGGCTAAAAAATCAGAGCAAGTTAAACTCTCTTTTTGGTTTAAAATGTGTTTAAGCCAACAAATCTGTAATAAGTTTTATACTCAAATTTAGGTCGCAGAAAGATTAATGAATTAATGATTAATAAGATTTTGTTCGTCTTGCTTAATTCCCAATTTTTTTTTTCTTCTTGATAAAAACACTGAAATTTATTGTTGGGTGATAGACAAGCTAGTTTCTATGCGCATTTCCCTGGTGGGGAATGTAAGAAAAGATAAACTCGCTGTTTATTGTTGTGATGTTAATATTACATCTAAATAAATTTTGAGGTTTTGGTCGAAATATGTATATCTCTGTGCTATGGTGCAAACCAAAACGGTTAGGATTTTAAAAAAAGAATTTAACTAGGTATTCTGTTTTGATTCTGTTTTGATAACTCTAAAATATCGTCGACATTGATATATCGGCATACCTTAAGTATCGCTAATATATCGGTTTCGGTATTCTTTACATCCCTAGCTATTAATTTATATTTAAAGCCGACTCTTGAAATATTTTTTAACTGTCGGTGAAGGGTATCAAAGATAAGGCACAGCCGAGTATAGAACTCTAACTTGTATTAAAATACAGTTTCAGTTTTTAACTGCTTTTTGATTAATCTGATTTAATTAGGTAGCACCTAAAAACGTAACGAACAAATTTATTGTAGTCATACTTCTGTAAGACTAAAAATCACTAAGATAAATTTCATTAAAAACTTTGTTCGATATTTTCTTTCAATAATAAAAATACATATAGGATATGAACAAATTTAATTTTTGCATTTAAATTTTTGTAGATATTGAAAAACTTACCTTATAAAATCAATAACTATTCTTTAAACTGATTAAAAGTTATTTAAAATTTTATCAAATCTTTATTTCGTTTTTATATATTTTTGTTATGTAATTTTAACTTTCTTTTAATTTTATTTCATTTATGTAAATTTTTAATAAAAACAGGCCATATTTTGTGGAAATTTTCCATCTTTAACTATTTACTTTTTTTAATTTACCAGCAAAAAAACTATAAAAACCTTTTTTCTTTCATTTACTTAGCTTTTAGCTAAGACACATTTCTTCTTCTTATTGACTTTGCTTTGATTTCCTTACAGACTACACAATCAAACTCACACTTAAAAAAACACGATACAACTCACTCGATACTGCTTACAACCGCGGCGAATTTAAAAACAGAGACTGCGCTATTGCTGTTGTTACAGTACAACAAAATAACACTTTAAAAACACAACCCAATCGATGCTGCCCACAACCGCTGCGATTTAAACAATTTAAAACCAACAGAGACTGCACTGTCTTTAACTCTGCTTTTTATGAAAAAAAAAAATAAATAAATCACCGTTTTTACTAACTTGCGTTTAACTTTTTGCTTAGATTTTTTAATAATATCCCGTTTTAATTTTATTTATTTATAAAAATTACAAATGTTCTTTTACTTTTTACTTTCTTTTTAATTGATTTAAAGGAGCATTTTTTAAAGACGTTCACGCACTTTGTAAATTTTTAGAAACTAAAAAGAAGAGAAAATGGAAATTAAGAAAAAGAGAATTAAAAAAAAAACTGTTGTGTTTACTCAAGTGCGAGAGTTATAGAGACAGATAGTGAAAGCAAAGGAAGAAAAAGAGCTTTTAGAGCATTAAGAAAAGATAGTAAGGGAAATTACATATTTGGATTTTTTTAGTTGATTAGAGGGGAAGAAGAAAAGTTTCAATTTAGTTTCCTTTACTAACAGCAGGGATGGGTAAGTGCTAATAAAACAGGCCTGCAAAATTTGGAAAAAGTAGAAAGCCTTTGCTTTTATTACTATTGTTGTTGCGTTGCCCGATAAAATAGAGAAAAAAACATCAACAGAATTGATGTCGTGTGAATATTGTTATGTATAATTTTTTGATTCAAATGTTTAACAACAGCTATTTTGCTTACCCTAAGTCTAGACGAGCAATTTGTTTGGCAATTATTGCCGTAGCAGCTATCAAATTCTATTGCCAACACTATATATTAACGTGTGGATTGCATAAATATGTATTTGAACACATGTTCAGCAACAAATGTTATAATATATTGATGAGCAATAATCTTTTAACACAAGCTGTCAAAATCAATTATCATTTACAAAAAAAGAAAAATTTTAAACTTAAAACTTAAAATCTAAATACAAAATTTACAAATTAATAATAAAAAAATAATTAAAAATAAATTGGTTGCCAAACAAAATGGAAATATTTATTTACATACAAATTCATGTTTTGTGTTCAGACATACGTTTACTCCACTCTGAAAAAAATGTTAAGCATAGAACATTTATGTGACGTCATTCTGTCGACGTTATTGCTTATGTTAACAAATACAAATTGCTCGTATAGACTTAGGGTTATGTTATAGCACAGGCAATTTGTTGAAGTCAGTGTCATAACAACTAAAGAGAAATTTATTTTTTGACTTTACTGTTCCTAGAAGGAATTAAAAAAAAAGTTAGCATTTTTTAAAAACATTAAATGAATTTTTCCTTAGGAATATTCAACACAATTTTCTTAACCCATTTTGTACCAGCGTTCAAGATCTCGACCACAAGCTTTTGCGTTTTCATTTCATTTAATAATTAAAAATACAAGGTATGGAACTTAACATATTTTTTTTTTTTTGATTTTTTATGAATTTTGACGTATTGGCTTTCCAACTCGAACTTTTATATTTTCACCTGGGAGGGCACAAAAAGAGAATAGCTCGCGACTAAATATATTTAATATGAACTAATTGTTTTAACGGCATTTTATTTATTATAAAGTCCTCTCAAGTTCAGCGTTACTGATATATGTATAAAAATATATTTATCGCAAAACCAGAAGGTTAAATAAATGTAGCCTATTGGATTTTTATGTTTTTCTATTCGTACGTATTAAAACTTTTAAACCAGTTTTCCCAAATCGATATTGCCGAAAAACAAAAAAATTAGCCATACGAACCGAAAAGTAAAAACGGACTGAATTGTTATAAAAAAATAAGCTGAATTTGCGCGGTTTTTGGTTTAGAAAACTTTTTTCGTATATCAGGTACATACTTACAAAAAGGGCTAAACATATCCCAAAAAGGGCTAAGTTGGCTTCAGTGAAAAGAACGATTTCTTTAAAACATTCACGCACTTTCAAAATTTCAAAAAACTAAAAAAGAGGGGAAGCAAATTAAGCACAAAAGAATTTAAGAATCAACCTGTTGGCTAAACATGAGTATGAGCGCGAAAGAGACATATAGTGCTAACAATGTAATAAAAAGAGCTTTTAGTACAAAAACGAAAGATGGTTAAGAAAATTTCTATGTTTTGTTTTAAATTCATTGAAGGCAGGGCTGCCAGATAAATTTGTGAGGAAATCGTCAATTTCCTCAGATAAAATAAAATAATCGTCTTTCACGTTTCGAAAAATCGTCAAAAAATCGGACAAGCTAAAATTTTTTTCTTTTTTTAACAATTTTTGTTCGATTTTCATAAAAAAAAAACATTCAAAGAAAAACATAATTACTTCATACCCAGCTAGCAATTTCAATCGTTTAAGAGCTACTGGGAATCTCATGAAGAACGTCTTTGATCGTCGATGACCGCATTTTTTAATCGTAGAAGAAAAACCGGGAAAAACTGTAACACGATTGAGATTCTTCCATAGCACATAGATTATCTAACAAGTCTTTCTTGCCATAAAAAAATGTAACACGAGTGAGATTCTTCCATAGCACATAGATTATCTAACGAGTCTTTCACGTGTATAAGACTCATGTAGATATTATCTTACAACTCGTTAAAAGCTCGCCGTATAATTGTTGAAAATATGATTAATACAGAGAGTCGTAAAACGTTCATTCAATGGTGGTTGGAAGAAAGATAAACAAAGTGTTGTTATTGTTCTCTGAAGAGAATAAATTAAAGTTTTTCTTAAGACTTGTCTAAACAAGGCCCTATTAGCTTGACAAAAATAACATTCATAAATTCATCACTCTGGCCAAAGAAACAAATACAACAATAAATTAACATCGGAAAGCTTGCCGAAATAAACTTTATTTAATTTAGATAAACTTTAAAATAGAAAGAGGTACAGTACAAAAACCACATAATCATGAAGGGATTTTTTAAACACACAGCACTTAAATATGACAATGAGACATGCAGGGCATTAAAAGAGTACTGCAACGAAACAAAAAGACTAACACAACAACAACAAAGATTAAAATTCATTTTATCGTGCAGAAGTTACGGAATAATTCCAAACCATACAAAGAACACGACTAAACAGGTTGAAAATATTTTTGAATGTACAACAATAAAAACGAAACTAAGAACAATAGAACACAATTTCCATAAGAAAATTTTGAACTTGGAAATTTCACAGACGAATACAAATATTAAATTAATTAAACGTAAACTCTATCACTTGAACATTGGTATTGAAAACATGATAACAGAAGAGGACCACACTAAATTTATTAATACACAAAGAGACAGATCAAAACAAATGGTGAAAAATGTTAAGGAGAGACACATTTAAAAAATTAACTACACTGAAAGAAAATCAGTTCAAATTACATGGATTAGTATTTACAAACCACTGGTTTGAAAATAAAACAAAATACTATATCCCGATAGAGTGTAAGTGGATATTATCACTTGGCAGAAAGTTCGCATTACCGATAGATAAACATAACTTCTCCCCATTACATATAATAGCTGATGTAGAACAATGTATACAGGCCATGGATGGAAATTTTGATAAAGAAAAGGACGTCGCTAGAACAAAATTAGCAAACCGCGTATCAGCTTTTAAAAGAAGCATCAAAAATACTCAAAAGGATAAGTTTATCCTGACAATTTTTGAGAAAACTAGAAAACTTTTAAGAAAATATAACGACATAATTATTATACAGGCTGACAAAGGGAACAAGACGGTAGCAATGTATAAGAATGAGTATGAGGGGAAAATGCAAGCACTTATAGGAGACAAAAACACCTACAGAATTTCAAGGGCAGATCCAACTGGAAAACTTCAGAAACAAAACAACACCATTATCTCTGATCTGTACAAAAATAATATTATTAATATAGGGGAAAAACGTAAACTTCTTTGTTCTGCGGCTACTGCACCTAGATTATACGGCTTACCCAAAATACATAAGGAAGGGACACCCTTACGACCTATTGTTTCGTCAGTTCAGGTACCATGTTACCAACTATCAAAATACGTTGGTAATATTCTTAAAGTCATAATTTCTGACAAATACAATGTTAAAAATTCCCTACGGGTAAAGGAACAACTGAACGGCGTGAAAATTAACAATAATGAAATATTGATATCGTTTGACGTGATTTCACTATTCACGAACATCCCAATTCACACGGCAATAAACACAATTATGAAAAAATGGAATATTATTAAAAATCATACTAATATGTCTAGCTCACAATTTTTAAGAATACTCAAATTCTGTCTAAATGACAATAATTATTTTATGTTTGGTGAAAATATTTATACCCAAATCTTTGGTATGCCAATGGGGAACCCACTATCACCCACTATAGCGGATATCATACTTGACAACCTACTTGACGATGCAATTACAGAACTAGGAAATAAGAATATCTACATTAAATACATCGCCAAATATGTAGACGACATTTTGGCGATAACTCGCATAGAGGACAAGGACACAATTCTGTCAACTTTTAACAGACAACACCCTAAGATACAATTTACTACTGAGATTGAGAAAAACGGAGAAATTGCGTACTTAGACTCAAAAATTATACGCAAAAATAACATGATTCTATTTGATTGGTATACTAAAGAAACATCTTCAGGAAGGTTAATGAATTACCACGCTACACAACCCAAAAATCAAATTGTAAACACGGCAAAAAGTTTTATTTCTAGGGTATACAACATAAGTGATACACAATTTCATAATAAAAACAAACACATTATAACAAACATTTTAAAAAACAACAGCTTCCCCACTAAACTCACATCTACATTGATAGACAATACGATTAAACAATTGGATAAAAACAGAAATGACCACAACAAATCTGCAAACATAGAAAAAGAAGAGAAAAAATTTTACAGTGTAAAATACATACCTGGGTTAACCGATAACAATAACATACGGTCGTCAATAAAAACAAAAAACATCTGTTTTGCATACAAACCCAATTTGACATTGAGCACAATTTTTTCTAGAGTAAAGGCGCCAATTAATAAACAACAACAAAGTAACATTGTATACGAATTACAATGTGAAGGAAACGACACACAGCAATGCGAGCTTATTTATATAGGAACAACAAAACGTACACTGGAGACAAGAATGGGAGAACACAAGATGGACATAATGCGGAAAAAAGAGACAACAGCACTAGCACAACACATCCTACATACTGGTCACACAATTAAGTTCGATGATGTTAAAATTTTAGATAAAGAAAATAAAGAAAGGAAAAGATACACAATTGAAAGCCTTAGAATACAACAACAAATTAAGAGAACAATGAATTTGAAGGAAGACACAAACAACATAAATGCGAGTTATATTGTTGCCATTACTTGAGCTGTGATATACATATTTAAAGTTTAAAGTAGTATGTATTTAAATATTAAAATAATGTTTTATATTTGTATGCTCCTGGGTACATTTAAAACTTTTTAATGTGATTAAATTTCATATTGTAAGTCTTTATTGTTTTATGTGTTACATTATTGTACTTATTTTACTGTTTTATAATTTTAAATAGACAATCCCTTGAAAAAGTCGACAAACAATCGACGAAACGTCGGGAACAAAATATTGTAATTAAAAATTGAATTTTATTTACATTGAAGAAATTTAGGCCCTATTAGCTTGACAAAAATAACATTCATAAATTCATCACTCTGGCCAAAGAAACAAATACAACAATAAATTAACATCGGAAAGCTTGCCGAAATAAACTTTATTTAATTTAGATAAACTTTAAAATAGAAAGAGGTACAGTACAAAAACCACATAATCATGAAGGGATTTTTTAAACACACAGCACTTAAATATGACAATGAGACATGCAGGGCATTAAAAGAGTACTGCAACGAAACAAAAAGACTAACACAACAACAACAAAGATTAAAATTCATTTTATCGTGCAGAAGTTACGGAATAATTCCAAACCATACAAAGAACACGACTAAACAGGTTGAAAATATTTTTGAATGTACAACAATAAAAACGAAACTAAGAACAATAGAACACAATTTCCATAAGAAAATTTTGAACTTGGAAATTTCACAGACGAATACAAATATTAAATTAATTAAACGTAAACTCTATCACTTGAACATTGGTATTGAAAACATGATAACAGAAGAGGACCACACTAAATTTATTAATACACAAAGAGACAGATCAAAACAAATGGTGAAAAATGTTAAGGAGAGACACATTAAAAAATTAACTACACTGAAAGAAAATCAGTTCAAATTACATGGATTAGTATTTACAAACCACTGGTTTGAAAATAAAACAAAATACTATATCCCGATAGAGTGTAAGTGGATATTATCACTTGGCAGAAAGTTCGCATTACCGATAGATAAACATAACTTCTCCCCATTACATATAATAGCTGATGTAGAACAATGTATACAGGCCATGGATGGAAATTTTGATAAAGAAAAGGACGTCGCTAGAACAAAATTAGCAAACCGCGTATCAGCTTTTAAAAGAAGCATCAAAAATACTCAAAAGGATAAGTTTATCCTGACAATTTTTGAGAAAACTAGAAAACTTTTAAGAAAATATAACGACATAATTATTATACAGGCTGACAAAGGGAACAAGACGGTAGCAATGTATAAGAATGAGTATGAGGGGAAAATGCAAGCACTTATAGGAGACAAAAACACCTACAGAATTTCAAGGGCAGATCCAACTGGAAAACTTCAGAAACAAAACAACACCATTATCTCTGATCTGTACAAAAATAATATTATTAATATAGGGGAAAAACGTAAACTTCTTTGTTCTGCGGCTACTGCACCTAGATTATACGGCTTACCCAAAATACATAAGGAAGGGACACCCTTACGACCTATTGTTTCGTCAGTTCAGGTACCATGTTACCAACTATCAAAATACGTTGGTAATATTCTTAAAGTCATAATTTCTGACAAATACAATGTTAAAAATTCCCTACGGGTAAAGGAACAACTGAACGGCGTGAAAATTAACAATAATGAAATATTGATATCGTTTGACGTGATTTCACTATTCACGAACATCCCAATTCACACGGCAATAAACACAATTATGAAAAAATGGAATATTATTAAAAATCATACTAATATGTCTAGCTCACAATTTTTAAGAATACTCAAATTCTGTCTAAATGACAATAATTATTTTATGTTTGGTGAAAATATTTATACCCAAATCTTTGGTATGCCAATGGGGAACCCACTATCACCCACTATAGCGGATATCATACTTGACAACCTACTTGACGATGCAATTACAGAACTAGGAAATAAGAATATCTACATTAAATACATCGCCAAATATGTAGACGACATTTTGGCGATAACTCGCATAGAGGACAAGGACACAATTCTGTCAACTTTTAACAGACAACACCCTAAGATACAATTTACTACTGAGATTGAGAAAAACGGAGAAATTGCGTACTTAGACTCAAAAATTATACGCAAAAATAACATGATTCTATTTGATTGGTATACTAAAGAAACATCTTCAGGAAGGTTAATGAATTACCACGCTACACAACCCAAAAATCAAATTGTAAACACGGCAAAAAGTTTTATTTCTAGGGTATACAACATAAGTGATACACAATTTCATAATAAAAACAAACACATTATAACAAACATTTTAAAAAACAACAGCTTCCCCACTAAACTCACATCTACATTGATAGACAATACGATTAAACAATTGGATAAAAACAGAAATGACCACAACAAATCTGCAAACATAGAAAAAGAAGAGAAAAAATTTTACAGTGTAAAATACATACCTGGGTTAACCGATAACAATAACATACGGTCGTCAATAAAAACAAAAAACATCTGTTTTGCATACAAACCCAATTTGACATTGAGCACAATTTTTTCTAGAGTAAAGGCGCCAATTAATAAACAACAACAAAGTAACATTGTATACGAATTACAATGTGAAGGAAACGACACACAGCAATGCGAGCTTATTTATATAGGAACAACAAAACGTACACTGGAGACAAGAATGGGAGAACACAAGATGGACATAATGCGGAAAAAAGAGACAACAGCACTAGCACAACACATCCTACATACTGGTCACACAATTAAGTTCGATGATGTTAAAATTTTAGATAAAGAAAATAAAGAAAGGAAAAGATACACAATTGAAAGCCTTAGAATACAACAACAAATTAAGAGAACAATGAATTTGAAGGAAGACACAAACAACATAAATGCGAGTTATATTGTTGCCATTACTTGAGCTGTGATATACATATTTAAAGTTTAAAGTAGTATGTATTTAAATATTAAAATAATGTTTTATATTTGTATGCTCCTGGGTACATTTAAAACTTTTTAATGTGATTAAATTTCATATTGTAAGTCTTTATTGTTTTATGTGTTACATTATTGTACTTATTTTACTGTTTTATAATTTTAAATAGACAATCCCTTGAAAAAGTCGACAAACAATCGACGAAACGTCGGGAACAAAATATTGTAATTAAAAATTGAATTTTATTTACATTGAAGAAATTTAGGCCCTATTAGCTTGACAAAAATAACATTCAAAAGCGGCACGCGTTTTCTAGTTTTAAAAATGTGTCATGCCCATAAAATTTGTATAAAGCATATCTTAATAGAGCGGCGTCAACGCTCGCAATTTGAAAAAGCTATTTTTTGGTCAATCTAGCGTTCTTATCTCTATTTTTATTTATACCTTGTGGGTTTGATCAAACAAAAAAGTTAACACTACTGTTCAGGACACAACGTTGACGCTTTTGCATATCAGCGTTAAAGCTAAGCGAAAGAAAACATCTCCCGCTCTTGTTAAGGTACGTCTGTTAAACATTCTAAGATGCCAAAACATGTCAGAAAATGTAATATTTTATTCAGACTTTGGAGACTGAAGAAAAATCGTCACTTTTTAGAAAAATTTCAGTAAATCCACACTTTGCTAATTTCGGAACAAAAAATCGTCAAATCAGGCAGCCCTGATTGAAGATGAGTAGAAAAAGCCTAACATAGATTTTTTATTGACAACAGGGATGGGCAAGTGCGAATAAATTGCTTTTTAATGAAAATATAGTTTTTATAGCCGGTTTTTGGCTTCGCATTTAAAAACTTATTTAATTATTATACCATCCACCACCAGTGGCAAATGTGGGTATACTAAGTTTGTCATTCCGTGCGAAACTCTTTTAATATTCATATAAGACACCGTAATTTATATATACTACAGATCCTTAAGTAATTCTGAGGTGATTAAGACATGTCCGTCTGTTAAAAACACGCTCCCTTTCGAACAACTTAAAAAAAAACAATAAATTACAAGTATACTAAGCAGTTTGAAATTGAAATCTGGCAAAATCGATTTAGTAGGATAAGATTTATTAATCAAAATGTGGAACCGCCTGATGGGCAAATTGAAAAAATATATTGATTCGTTTGTTCCAAAAAAAATTTTTTGAGGCTCAAGCATAATTTGAAAGCTTATAGGGTAAAGTATTTTTGAGATTTTTTTTGACTTTTCGGAAGAGGTTTAGAGGTCGCTCAAGTCGAATTTTTGACAAAAAATTTTCCTTATAACTTTGCCAAAAACAACGACTTTCTTCACTTTTCAGGAAATAATTTAAAAGAAAAATGTCCAAGCTTTATTTTGGTGTACAAAGACTATAAGTTTGTGCAATGCATTTGCTCATTTAGGCACCCTACATTAAAATTTTTCGTAATTTTCCATAAATCTTGTAAATAACGCTTTATAACTTTAAAAATTTTTCTGAAAATAAAACAAACCAAGAATGCAGTTTAAAAGATCAATTTATTCTAAATAACTTAGAAACAAATATTTTTAAATACGCTCTTACCGTTCCTGAGTTATACCGGGTTTCAGCTTTGTACCTAGTTAATGATATTATTACTCATACCCAACAAACAAATAAAAATCAAACGTTTTGCTTTTGCTTTGTTTACAAATTATTAATTACGGTTCTTATGATGTAGTTCTATGCCCTGCAATAAATTCTTAAAATCAGTTTCAGAAGTAATGACATTGATGTAAGTGTTATCCATTACCAATACTTTAAGATTTGAGCAGTTTTACTAAAGACCAGCATGAAGACATGTAACAAAGAGAATAAAGAATAAAGAGTTGTCTTATCTGATTCTAATCTTTTTGGGTCATAGATGTAAGCCCTATCCAACAGTAAAAGCTTCAGGGGCAATTAATCGGGCTTGCTGGAGGAAGAACATTATATATTCTTGAAAAATATGAATTTTTGGAAATTGCTGGAATCTTGCAAGGACAATTCAAAATTTGATGCCTTGCTAGAATTTAGTTCATTTATTTTAAGAATAAATATTAAAAACTGGTACCTCTGTCAATGTCCTCGATACGCTCCTCTGAATTATGTTAGTCTTATAAATCAGTTGGACGTAGGAATGGGCAAAAAATATCGATATATCAAAATATCAATATTTAAATAAAAAATAATCGATATATATCGCCGATATTTAAAATACCGATATATCGATATTGAAATACGACTATCGAATTCGATATTTTTTAAAGTCAGTCTTCATTAAAACTCAAAATTTTAGCCGTTTTTCAATCAATATGTTTTTTTAAGAATTGGCATCACTGCATGCATCATATGTTTTTTAAACTAATATGAAGATCTAAAATTTATTTATAAGAAGCAGTGCCGGATACAAGAAGCAGATTGACAGGAGAGCACACAAAACAGAGTGTGCTCCTGATGTCCATATCTGATGATTACTGGTTTATCTAAAACAATTAAAAACATTTCTAGTTAAAGTTGGTACTTTTGGGGTGAAATTCAAATTTTAAGGTTAAGCTTCGTGTCATTAAAATTGACTAAAAATGTCTCGCAACTGTGTGAACATTGTACGCTATTTTAATTTGGCATATGTGTTAAATTAATGCATCTGACAATGGCATCATTTTTAGTTGAATGGCAAAAAATCCACATACGCCAAGAAGCTAAAACGAAGTAGTAAATTTTAACAGAAGACAACCTTAAAAATAAAGAAACTCAAAGATTAATTTCCAAAACCAGTCTTATTTGTTTTTAAAACTTACAATATTGCAATTGATTTTGTAAAAACAGATTCAAAAAATTGGGAAGCCAACAAGTCATTTCAAGATGCAAAGAACAAAGTTTAAAATTTAGTAAATGATGAGGCAGAACGAGATATGGCTTTGGCTAATACTTACTTCAATGTCACAACTTCTAAAACTGATTTTCCGAATTTATTGCAGGGCATAGGTATACTACATCGTAAAAACCCAAATAAATTATTTTTAAACAAAGCAAAACAAAACGTTCGATTTTAATTCGTTTGGGTATGAGTAACAATATTGTAAACTGTAGCTCGTTTCTGTATTTCTCGCATCGTAAAATTTCTTACATGAAGTGTGACACAAAAAATTCCATCGTTTCTCGATTTATGAGATAAAAGTGTTTCTGTATTTGAATGCGAAAACAGACACAACAAATTCTGTTTATACTGGAATATTTCCAGTAATTAAGTGTCAAATAAAAGCGAAACGTCAACAAAAGAAATAAATTTTAAATAAAACAGGGCTGCCAGATTTGACGAGTTATCGTCATCTTGACGATTTTTTGTTCCGATATTAACAAAGTGAAGTTTTGATGATTTTTTCTAAAAAAGTGACGAAAGCAAAAACAAAATCAAAAATATTTTATAATTTTGTTGTTACTTTCTATAGAAATTCATTTTGAATTTTGAAATTTCAAACACTTCTATTTTGTGGCGTTGAAAATTGAAAAAAAAAAATAATATGAATGTCTGTAGAAAGCAACAACAAATTTATAAAATATTTTTGATTTTATTTTTGCTTTTAATGAAATTGTTGGCGTTGCGTTTTACACTATAAGCCCCTTAGTCTTCGAAATAAGATAATTGTAAATATTTTTATATGTTTGTTTATTAGAAAAAAAAGATATCTTTAGAAACAAGGCTGCTTAAATTTTTATATTTATCCCTATTGTGGAAATTGTCCTCGAAATTGTTTGTTTGCAAAAGCAAAATTTCGAGGGAAAGTAATGGACCGATTTGGCTTATTTTGAACATTTAATACTTCTTATATACATATACAAAAAAAGATTGATATTTGATATTCTTATCTTATATGTACACTTTTGTGCCAAAACCATTATTCCGGCAAGAAAGAAATTTGTTTGTCTCCCAGTAAAAACTTTTTCAAAATGGATAGCTTCTTTCACTCGTTATTAAGTAGCTTTCTTCCATAAGAACTTCGATAACTACTTTTTTCTGGATGTATTAAGATAAAAAAAAAATGACTTACTTTTGAATTTGTTCTTTTTGGCACAACCCTTGTAAAATTCATTAGTTTTTCAGTAGAATTGTATGTAGTGCTTTTATGTGTTTCTGATTACTTAACATATTATTTTGTAGGAGAAGATTTTACTGGGTCTTTAACCCGTTTATTTATGAACCGATTTTTTTAATTTTAACTACAAGGTATTCTACTAAGTCTATTTCAGGTAAAAAAGAAAAAGATTATAGGAATAGGTAAATTCAAGATTTATATCTCAATTATTAAATAATAATTATTAAATACCCATGAGCTTTAACTATGTTTTTGTTTGATTATTTTTTAATAAAAGTCGAAACAAATTTGTTTAAAATTGATTTGATTAAAAATGACGATATTTTTTATTTTTTTCTCAGGAAATTGACGATTTTGACACAAATTTATCTGGCAGCACTGATTAAAACCAAAACAAGAAAAGGCTAACAAAAATTTAAACTTACAAAATATAACAATTGTTTTTTGTTTATTTTCATCATATAAATTATGCATTTATCATTTATATTCCATCTATTTTTTTATTCATTAAAAAAAATAGTATATAAACATATTTTAAATTCAAAATATCTACATTTTGTTTTTCTCGCCACCAATTTCAAATGTGACTTATTTTGACAGTTCTTGAAAGAAACTTTTCGCAAAATATTGTTATAGAAACCAAGGTATATTTACACAAGGTAAACTCATTTGGGAGTGTAGACATGCTGCTCTATAAAAGGAACCATGTTGTCAAAATTGTCTTCATATAAAACAAAAAAACAAAAACAATTTAACGCACACATGTAAAAATTTTGGCTCATATACACGCAATTTGACGTTTTGGCTCCAACTATGGGCACACATGTAAAAATTTTGGCTCATATACACGCAATTTGACGTTTTGGCTCCAACTATGGGTAAACAGCTGACAAACATATGGGCCAACGAGTTTACCTTGTGTAAATATACCTTGATAGAAACACTTTTTCTCGCATCCTTCCAATAATTAATGGAAAATTATTTAAATGACAGATAATTCTCGCAAAAAAAAGATACAGAAACACTTGTGTGAGAAAACCCATTTTTTGTTTCATTTCACACTATTTTTGTTGCAATTCACACGTTTCATGCGAAGAGTTTTACGATGTGAGATATACAGAAACGGGCTACTGTTTGTCATTAAGAAATAATGACAAAAAGCGCGAGCTGCTTCTCCACTTAGAGCAGTTTTACGAGTGTAAAAAATGTGCTGTTTCCAAAAAACATGTGACTGACAGGGTTGTCAGATGTGGCGATTTCTCGCCAAACGTGGCGATTTTCAAACTTGTTTGGCGACCTAATTTTTGATTTGGCGACATGGCGATTTTAAAAAATAGTTGGCAATTTTGTTGGCTATTTTTGATGAGCTATGGATTGGTTTTAAAATTCGTTAT
This sequence comes from Pollenia griseotomentosa, assembly GCA_963931875.1. NCBI lineage: Eukaryota > Metazoa > Arthropoda > Insecta > Diptera > Polleniidae > Pollenia > Pollenia griseotomentosa. The sequence goes on from OZ007562.1 coordinate 23,904,870, forward strand.
ATTCAATAAGAAGAAAAATTATTACCTTAATTCTATTTTTTTATGTATGAAATTTGAGGCATTCATATACATTCATACTGACCATACAGTATTTGGAAGTATGTATGTTCAAATGGCTGATGAAGATAATAAAAATCTTCGAGAAAATTGTTTTTCGTTTTTAACAATACTCTTGAAAGAATCAATGAATGTAATTCCTTAAAACATGAATAGATACTATATTTAAAGCCTATGAACATTTTTCCATCATATGTTCGTGGCAATTTATTATCATATATAAAAAACGTTGTTGTTAAAGATTTTTATGAATCTTAAAGCTCGAAGACTCCGTTGGCGCTAACATGAAAAGTTTTTATGTTAAAATTTTCCGGATAACTGTTATTTACGGTCCCTGATTAAAATTAAAATTAATTGCATTGCATAAAACTCATTTACTAGCAAAACAATTTTATCAAAAAACGTTGAAAGTAAAAAGAATAGCAGTTAGAAAAATATTACAGCAAAGAAGAAATACGAAACTTATATTTGTATGCTTTAGATAAGTTTCGAATGTAATATAGCATTTATTTCTATATAAATTGGTTTAAAAAATAGATAGGGTGACAAAAAAAGTGCCAAAATACAGGTTTTATCCGTTTACTCCCTTAAAGGTCCGAATTTCAAAAAAGTAACAGACACATATCCGCTTATTTATCGAAGCAAAATGGATAAGTATTTATTTTTTGTTGTATCTCTTTTAGTTTTGGAGACATAAGATTACCGAACTTACCCTTTTTTACCCCCTAAACATTCGAATTTCCAAAAATCCCGTCTAAGGGGATCGATTTGGGGAGAGATAATCCTTCGGTCCAAATTTCAATTTTTAGCTTCAAGCGCTTAGGCTGTACGATGATGAATCAGTCAGTCAGTCAGTCAGTAACGTTATAAAATTATAAATAGATTGTTAATAAAGAAAAAAGATTTTATATGTATATTATTACATAAAAGACATTTTTATTATATTCAAAATTTTTATTTTTCAAATTTTTTCTCTGAGGTAAATTTCAATTATTTTAATAAAGCTTTTTTGTAATATATATATATGTAATCCTTTAATTCCCTGTGGAACATAGGGCCGCAACAAATGTTTTCCATTGTATTCTATCATTGGACATCGTTTTCATCTCATTCCAGGACACGCCATGCTCATGCAACCTAAGTTACTTTGTAAATATTATGTTTAGAACAATTGTGGGTGCCCTAGGGAACTAACACCAAACTAGTCACGTGACAGTTCTAAAGTTGTAGGTACCGGTTCAAGTTCTAACACTTTGTATGAAAGGGACTTGTCACTTTAACATGACGATGTTGGTAATAGGATTTCGGTTAATACAGTGCCTGTCGCAGATATTGTCTCGAGGGACCCGTGTTAATATTATAGACCCTCTTCATAGAAAGTATCTGCCACTAGCCGCACAAAATCCAGTCACATGAGTAGTTTTATGTCAATAACATTCTTCTAGAGCAACTACACTTTAAAAACATTATCCCCAGTTAAGTGATATGCCTTGTTTCACTGCTCACAATTCATTCCTTTTTATTAAAATATTTTGTGCACGTTTTCCGCAGGGTGACTATTTAAGAGATCACAAAAGAAGATAAAATATGGGTTCTTCAGTTGTGCTCAAAATCCAGAAATCAAATAGTCACAAGCATTGTTCGAAAATAAACAGTACATTATTTAGCGTTCGGCTCACACGCCACAGAACGATATCTATTTTTTTAAGTAATTGTGTAGACGAACACAACCTTTAATATTGTTCGTAACTAGTGTTCTGTTCTTCGTTAAAAAACAAAACAATTTTACTGACACTGTAGACAAATATTATCTTTTAATATTCTATAATTTTTCTTTTTTACAACGATAAAAAAATGAACAAACAAGAAACGACCGCAGCACGAACAGCTTGTGTGTGCATTGTGTCTATATTTTGTTTGTGTAAAATTATTTTGCTGCTTTTTGTTTTTTTTTGTATGTGTATTTTGTTTTGTAAAAAATTTTTGTTTTTCTTTACCAGCCAAAAGCGATGAACATTAATGAGCTGAACCGAACACAATGAAGCTTGTGGTTTATAAAAAACCGAACGGAATTAAATGCTCTCAACTTTTTGTTGAGTTGGATAAAAACAGTATTATTTTTGTGTTCGAAAGGATGACAAACAGGGAAACGCTATTTTTTTTTTAATAATTTTCTACACAAACACTATTAGCGTTTGTGTTTTCCACAAATCTACCGAACCAAACACTTAGGAGCGATATTAAGTGCTTATTTTCGAACACTGGTCCCAAATATAGTGCATCAAGAACATATTCGTAGCTACTTTACAGATATCAGGAATAAAGCAAGAACTTCTAAGAAAATTTCAAAAGAAAACTATTTGGCTACTTAATAAATTGCTACACACGCAAGAACTTACGTGCAACTTTGTTTATACCAAAAGTAGAGCAATTCTCGTTTCTTCGGTAGTCACAAGATGACAGCTCACATGGCTACATTAGTGTCTTCAAGTCTAGCCTCTTCAGACCCTGGGTACACACATGTGTACCTTAACTTATTACAAGTTTTAAAGACTAGCGACATAATGTGACCACTAGAAACAGTTTTATTACTTGCTTTAAGCTACTGCGCTTCAAAAATATCAAAAAATGGTAGGGCTTAGAAGTTTTAGCCATTATTTTTGCATTTGAATTTAACAGTTTGAAAAAACCATAGTGTTTGGATATTGTTCCTCAATAACTAATCGCTAAGACCTGAAGTACACATTTGTGCACCTCCTTTTTCTACCACTTTAAATAAAATAATAAAAACCGAAATTTAAATTACACCTCATAAGATAAAAAAAAAGAATAAACCCTTTACTCAATCGGTTCAGTTCAGATCTTTAGAAATTACGTTGAAATTTTACATATTTTAAGACCTGAGGTGCACATATGTGCACCCTTAATTTCTAAAAATTCAAATAAAATAAAAAAAAAAAAAACTAAGAACAGTTATCCGAAAAATATAATAAATAATTTATTGAACAAACTAAGCAACAAAAAACCGAGGGAAACCACCATAAATAATACATCTGGCAAAACTATCATAGTATGTATCATACTTACCAAAACTTACCGATAATCAAAAACTTAGAGAAATTATAGAAGATGAACAAGTTAAATTAGCACACAGACCCAACAAAACAATTTCTACATTATTTACATAAATCAAAAACCAAAATTGATAAAAACGAACTAAGCAACGTAGTGTATGAAATTACATGTGTTGGCAAAGAAGACGAAACGTGTGGGAATATATACATAGGGACAACTAAACGAAGCTTAGGCACGAGAATAGCAGACCATGATACTGATATAAACAAACAAAAACTAACAACAGCATTGTCAACGCATTGTTTTGATACTGTAGCTCGTTTCTGTATTTCTCGCATCGTAAAATTTCTTACATGAAGTGTGAAACAAAAAATTCCATCGTTTCTCGATTTATGAGATAAAAGTGTTTCTGTATTTGAATGCGAAAACAGACACAACAAATTCTGTTTATACTGGAATATTTCCAGTAATTAAGTGTCAAATAAAAGCGAAACGTCAACAAAAGAAATAAATATAATAAAAACAGGGCTGCCAGATTTGACGAGTTATCGTCATCTTGACGATTTTTTGTTCCGATATTAACAAAGTGACGTTTTGATGATTTTTTCTAAAAAAGTGACGAAAGCAAAAACAAAATCAAAAATATTTTATAATTTTGTTGTTTGGATATTGTTCCTCAATAACTAATCGCTAAGACCTGAAGTACACATTTGTGCACCTCCTTTTTCTACCACTTTAAATAAAATAATAAAAACCGAAATTTAAATTACACCTCATAAGATAAAAAAAAAGAATAAACCCTTTACTCAATCGGTTCAGTTCAGATCTTTAGAAATTACGTTGAAAACAACAAATTTATAAAATATTTTTGATTCTATTTTTGCTTTTAATGAAATTGTTGGCGTTGCGTTTTACACTATAATCCCCTTAGTCTTCGAAATAGGATAATTGTAAATATTTTTATATGTTTGTTTATTAGAAAAAAAGATATCTTTAGAAACAAAGCTGCTTAAATTTTTATATTTATCCCTATTGTGAAAATTTTCCTCGAAATTGTTTGTTTCTTCCCTAAAAAATGTATCGGCAAAAGCAAAATTTCGAGGGAAAGTAATGGACCGACTTGGCTTATTTTGAACATTTAATACTTCTTATATACATATACAAAATATGATTGATATTTGATATTCTTATCTTATATGTACACTTTTGTGCCAAAACCATTATTCCGGCAAGAAAGAAATTTGTTTGTCTCCCAGTAAAAACTTTTTCAAAATGGATAGCTTCTTTCACTCGTTATTAAGTAGCTTTCTTCCATAAGAACTTCGATAACTGCTTTTTTCTGGATGTATTAAGATAAAAAAAATGACTTACTTTTGAATTTGTTCTTTTTGGCACAACCCTTGTAAAATTCATTAGTTTTTTAGTAGAATTGTATGTAGTGCTTTTATGTGTTTCTGATTACTTAACATATTATTTTGTAGGCGAAGATTTTACTGGGTCTTTAACCCGTGAACCGATTTTTTTAATTTTAACTACAAGGTATTCTACTAAGTCTATTTCAGGTTAAAAAGAAAAAGATTATAGGAATAGGTAAATTAAAGATTTATATCTCAATTATTAAATAATAATTATTAAATACCCATGAACTTTAATTATGTTTTTGTTTGATTATTTTTTAATAAAAGTCGAAACAAATTTGTTTAAAATTGATTTTAAATTGCACGATTTTTAAAACAAAATAGACGATCTTTTTTATTTTTTTCTCAGGAAATTGACGATTTTGACACAAATTTATCTGGCAGCACTGATTAAAACCAAAACAAGAAAAGGATAACAAAAATTTTAACTAACAAAATATAACAATTGTTTTTTGTTTATTTCCATCATATAAATTTTGCATTTATCATTTATATTCCTTCTATTTTTTTATTTATTTAAAAAAAATAGTATATAAACATATTTTAAATTCAAAATATCTACATTTTGTTTTTCTCGCCACCAATTTCAAATGTGACTTATTTTGACAGTTCTTGAATGAAACTTTTCGCAAAATATTGTTATAGAAACACTTTTTCTCGCATCCTTCCAATAATTGCTGGAAAATTATTTAAATGACAGATAATTCTCGCAAAAAAAAGATACAGAAACACTTGTGTGAGAAAAACCATTTTTTGTTTCATTTCACACTATTTTTGTTGCAATTCACACGTTTCATGCGAAGAGTTTTACGATGTGAGATATACAGAAACGGGCTACTGGGTACAAAGCTGAAAACCGATATACCTATCTCTGGAACGGTGAGAGCAAATTCAAAAGTAGGTATAAACATTTTAAAAGTTATAAAGCGTACATTGCAAAAACTCATAGTCTTTGTACACCAAAATAAAGTTTTTACATTTGTCTTTTAAATTATTTCCTTAAAAGTGAAGAAAATCGTGATTTTTGAAAAAGTTATGAGGAAAACTTAAAAAAGCAAACTCTAAAGCTCTTCCGAAAAATCTGAAATAAATCTCAAAAATACTTAACCCTATAAGCTTTTAAATTCTGTTTGAGCCCCAAAACTTTTTTTTTGGGACACACTAAAAATCACTTCAATAAAATTCGACAAAAATGTTGTTCAATATTTTCTTTCAACATTAAAAAAATACATACATATTTCACAAAATATTATTTTTGTATTTAAATTCTTTTTAATTTTTGTAGTTATTAAAAAACTTACATAATAAAAATCAATAAGTTTCTTCAAACTTTTATTAACGGCCAATTTCACCAAGTTCAGTTTTTATTAACTAGTTATAAGTGGCAAAACATACTGTTAAGTTAAGTTTTACCTTGGCCGTACAAATTCTTTAAACTTTCATTAAATTTAATTTTATTTTTCTATATTTCTTTTTTGTAATTTGAACTTTTTTTTTTATATTAATTATTTGCCTTTAGCTAAGACACTTTTCTTCCTCATATAGACTTTGCTTTGTTTTTCTTTACAGACTAAACAATCAAATTCACACTTAAAAAAAAAAACACGACGCAGCTCACACAATGCTGACAACAACAGCGGCGAATTTGAAAACTTAAGCCAACAGAGACTGCGCTGTTGTTAGGTTGCTTTTTATGAAAAATATCTATCACCGTTTTTACTAAGTTGCATTCAACTTTTTGCTTACATTTTTTAATAATATAATAGAAGGCGTTTAAATTTTATTTATTTATTAAAACTACAAATGTTTTACCACTTTTTACACTCTTTTTTATTGATTTAAAGGAGTATTTTTTAAGCTTGCACGCACTTTGTAAATTTAAAGAGACTAAATAGAAATGAAAATGGAAATTAAGAAAAAGGGAATTTAAAAAAATTTTGGTAAAACTTGAGTGTGAGAGTAAAAGAGACAGATAGTGCTAGCAAAGGAAGAATAAGTGCTTTTATAACAATAAGAAAAGATAGTTAGGGAAATTATAAGGTTTTGTTTTAGATGATTAGAGGGGAAGAAGTAAAAGTTCAATTTAGTTTTCTTTATTGACAGCAGGGATGAGAAAGTGCTAATAACACAGGCCTGCAAAATTTGTAAAAAGGCTTTTCTTAAAAAATTAAGTTAAAATTATAAAAAAAATTAATCTATATAATAATAATGAAATGTTGTGGGTTGCTAATCGCATAACTTGAGAACGGTTTGACCGATTCATTCATTTTGGTGTTTTCTTTTGAAATGTTGGAACTTTTGTAGAAAAAAGTTATTTTTCAGATATGGTGAAATTTCTTACTGACAGTAGATATTTCAAGAGTGAATGCACTTTTCTCAATTTTATCATCTTCCATGCGTTCTTTCGAAATGAATGCAAGTGTACAAAGTGTATACGAGACTACTTTTCACTGCAGGTCTGGTTCAAACGGATTTCATCGTCTTTCATTTCCTTTCTTTTTCTGCAAAAATTGAGAATATTTTGTTATTTTAATTTATATTTTTATATACTTATATCAATTTTGAAAATGTCTAAATTTTTACATTGAGATCTAAAATTTTTAAGTCTTATTTATATCAATTTTAAATAATTATAATCAGTACCTCGTTTTTATATTTCTCGCATCAAAAAATACATAAAGATTAAAACAAAAAACTCCATTGTTTCTCGATTTGTAAGAAAAAAGTGTTTCTGTACTTGAATACGATAACAAACAAATTTTGGTTTCAATTTAAATTCAATATGCGTAACGTTGTCGGAATCGGTTATCGGAATCGGAGAGTTTTGACTAGAGATTACACTCTCAAATTTTGTGCAGATCGGTTCATAATTAACAGTAGGCCCCATATAAGCTCTACTCACGGAAAACTATTAATACGCGTAAACCCGTTACGAATAATAATGTTATAATATAATTCGGTCTGTTGCAGTTTCATAGAAGTTGACATCGCACTTTAAGCTTTCGTGAAGAACGGTCCGTAATTTAACTTAGGCCAAACATAAATCCTGCTATGGAAATAAAATTTGGTGCGCGTAAAACCGTAACGAGTAAAATTTGGTCAATCATAACTTTAAAGACTATGAATCACTTTGTCAAATTTCGTGAAGATCGGCCCATAATTTACCATAGGTCCTATATAAAGAAAACTCCGAAAATATTCTAAGTTAGAGTGCTAACTGTAGGTGGAGGGTATCAAAGATTCGACACAGCCGAATATTTCACTCTAACTTGTTTGCTTTTTTGAATTCCTTCTTTATTGAATTCAAGTGAAACCATACATGTTAAATTCCAATTAGAATTAGCAATTGATGCAATTAGTTTATATTTTCTAATTGATTAAACAATTAGAATAAGTTCAACTAATTCCCATTAGCTAATTAAAATTTTTATTCTAATGGAAAACTAATTGCAATTAGTTGCCATTAGCAAAAAAAAATTGGTTAACCTTTACAATTAGAAATCTAACTGACTTCTGATAATGCAATTAGATATTCAATTAGCTCGAATTAGAATCAATTGAATTTAATAATTGAATATCTAATTGCATTATCAGAAGTCAATTAGATTTCTAATTGTAAAGGTTAACCAATTTTTTTTTGCTAATGGCAACTAATTGCAATTAGTTTTCCATTAGAATAAAAATTTTAATTAGCTAATGGGAATTAGTTGAACTAATTCTAATTGTTTGATCAATTAGAGAATTTCACAAAAGAATGTTAATTAGCAATCATTAGCATTAGCTAATCATTACTTAACATGTATGAGTGAAACACACAATTTTTTATTTAAATTTTATTCATTATTTTATTTATTTTTACTTAATTTTTTTGTATTTCTTTTATCATTTCAATTTAATACAATTAATTTTTTTTTTTATTTTAATTTTTTAATAATAATTTGTTGGTTTTCATCTATTTGATTCAGTGCGTTTTTATTTTATAATAATAAATACATACTAATTTATATAGTACAAGTTCAAAATAATTCTTTTGAAAATACTTTAAATTAAATAAAATAAAAAACAAAGTATTTTTTTTTTAAAAACATTAAATATTTGTATATTTTTCTTTAAACTAGAGTTAAATATTTACACAACTGAAAGTGACGTGTTTACTAAATTAAATAGAAAAAATTTATTTTTTCCAACCACAATTTTTGTGCCAAAAGCAAATAGAATTTTTTTAATTATTGCTAATTTCTTAAAAAAAAAATAAATTTGTGAAATATAGTTCATAATAAACATTTTTAACATTCTTATATTTTTATAAATTTCAATTTAAACAGTTGGCACATTTTTCTGATGTTCTAAAAGCATAAAAAATAACAAAACTATTTTTTGGAAAAAAGAAAACAAAAAACAGTTTCTGTGAACTAGTCACAATAGTCAGCAAAGCGTTTACATAAGAAGAGAGTAGGAGGGGCAAAGTAAACGCCTATTAAACGCTACTCTTAACACTAGCGAAAAACTTTGCGAGATTTTTAGGTCTGTTAAGTCAACCTAAAACTGAAACCCGGGAAAAAAGAAAAGATAAATTCACAACCCTACTCTCCCCTAAATGACTTGTTCCTATTATGCAATACATAAAATGCAAGAAATACATTCATGTGTAAATGCTAGGTTATGGACCGATCTTCACAAAATTTGTCAGTGTGGTTTCCAGTCTTATGAAACTATGATAGATACATTTTCCCTACAATATAATTTTTCGTTGCGGATTTCCGAGAGTGATCCTTTTTAGGGTCTATGTTAAGTTATCAGATAAGGAAGCAGGTTTGCATGAGAACCTATCGTGTCCGCCTAACCTCATAAATTATATTAACCACTTAAGTTAAACTATGCGTTAACCAACCGCCCCCGTGACCATCAGATACGGGTAGCCATCTGAGAGTATTATCCGGTTAAATTATGCACTCGCCCCTTTCTTAGGAGCTGGAGCTATCTTACCTCCATTGCCTTTAGAAATATGCCAGAAGATTCTGTTGAATAGCATAATAAGCACCTACAGATAGTCCTTCCTCAGGCCAACTTTCCGACAAGTGTTGTTAGTGGGATTTCCAGGAATATATCGCCCCGCGACATTTGGTTTAAACCTCAACCACCACATGATTTTCGGAAAAGTACCTCTCTTAAGAAAGTATCTTTTTCAAGAAAAGTACGTTTTTTATGAAAAGTACGTTTTTCAAGAAAAGTACATTTTTCAAGAAAATAACCTTTTTCAAGAAAAGTACATTTTTCAAGAAAAGTACATTTTTCAAAAAATTAACTTTTTCAAGCAAAGAACCTTTTTCAATAAAAGTACCTATTTCAAGAAAAGTGCATTTTTCAAGAAAAGTACCTTTTTCAAGAAAAGTAAATTTTTCAAGAAAAGTACCTTTTTTATTTACATTTTTCAAGAAAAGTACATTTTTCAAGAAAATTACCTTTTTCAAGAAAAGTACCTTTTTCAAGAACAGTACATTTTTCAAGAAAAGTACCTTTTCAAGATAGTAACCTTTTTCAAGAAAAATACCTTTCTCTCGCATCCAATCCCCTAGCGCACGGAGAATAACTTCTATCTAAAGCTGTTTTTTATTAGCAAATTAAAGCTTTCGCCAAGACAATCATTTCAGACATGAATCATTTCCCGCTATAAGCATACTTACGGAGGCCTCAACCAGTAGTCAGTGCGGTGCTTGCTCACTAGCGGCTACTGACTCCCGTGGTGCCAGATATGTGTTCTGGTCTGCCGCGATCTTAAAGGATCTGGCAGCTTTTAATTTTGGCCAAATTCCAGATATTCGCTGCACCTGATTTGACCCTGAGGATGTAACACCAAAAGGACAAATATACTTGAGATGGTTTTTACACCTTTTGGGGGGTTGGTAAGTCACCAACTGATTTTTACGCACTTTGGCAGTTTTATTTCTAGTTATATAAAATTTGTTTGTGCAAAATGTTAAAACAATCAGTACATTTTGGCACCAATTTGTATAAATTTGCTTAACGGAAATATTCATTTTTTTGGCTAAGTGTTCAACATTTAGGTTTAAAACTCTTTTAATACTGCACCAATTGTGGTGGCTTTTAATCCCAAAACTTCTTAGAAGAACTGCAAACAATTTTTCACTTAAAGTATTCTTTTCTGTTGAGTCCTTCAAAAGTGCGTGAAAATATATTTTCCGAGAATTTTCAGGAAATTTGTCCCAAATTGAAACCTTAGTCTTTCGCAAATTAATTTAGATGACTTGTAAGTGGTCTTGTTGCAGGCCTCTTTTATATACCCAAAAAACCAGAAATTATTGAAAATTATGCCTTTTAAAACTTTTAAATTTAATTATTATTTTGAAATTGAAATTAATTTAAAAAAAAAATAATAATAAAAATATTTTCATAAAAAAATAACCTTATGGTCTTATAACAATTAAAGTTTTTTTTTTTAATTTAATTTTTGTTTATAATAAATAACTCTACCATTTTAATATAAATATTTATAATGTGCGTGTATCTAAAGAAATAAAAAATATTTTTAAATAATTACGTTTTTTGTTGTTGTTGTTATTTGTTTTTATAAATACTACAATTTACAGTGTTACTTAAAACTACTTATAATACAGTTTTTAAGTTTAATAATTTTTTTTTTATTATTTTTATATTTTTCATTTACTTTTAATTATTGAGTTTATTGTTTGTTTTGTTAATATTATTATTTTTTCTAACTTTTTCATTTACTGTTTATATTAATTTTTTTTTAGTTATTTTATTTATTTGTTGCTAATGTCTGGTGTTGAAGATGCATTGTTTTTTATTATTATTTTTTTTATATTTTATTTATAAGATTTTTTTTCTGTTTAAAATTGTTTTCATTTAAATTCCAGTTTTTCTTATATAAAATTTTATTTTATATTTATTATTTTTGTTAATAATTGCGTATTTTTTTTTTAAAAATTTTTTTATATTTATTTTTATTTATCAACACTTTTAATATTGATTGTTTTAATGTATTCAACCATATTTTTTGTTTTATTATTTAATTAACTACTAGTTTTGGCATTTTGTTAGTGTTTTTGGGAATTAAATAAAAGGATTTAGAAAAAAAAATGATATAAATAACAAAAAATTAATAAAAGCTTAAAATCATAAAATAAAGAAATATATTAATTATGGTAAATTTCAACAATACTATTACATTATTAATTCGTATTTGAATAAAGTTTTTAATATTATTTTATTTTTCTACTTAACAGAATTCCCACCGTAGAAACAACCCGAATATTTAACGAAGTGCCAAATGTTCTCCTGTTAAATGCCGGAGATATCATTTTAGCAATTCATCGAAAGTAGCAGATCCCATTTCGACCACCCGCCTGCAGAGGGGGTATTCCATATTATTTTCCTCATTTTCGTTATAAGCAGGGAAAACGTAAATATACACTGTGCGACCAATTGAGGCAGAAATAAAATATGTAACACTCTTCTGCAGCAAAAATCGTTTTAAATAAAAATATATGGAATAGAAGAGTTTTAAAGCGCTAAATTCATATCCGCTTTCAGTTAATACTTTTGGTTAACATACCTGGCATTCTGTTAAATGATAAAAATAAACTAGACATGATAGATTCAATCTGTGAACAGATTTGGATTCAGCACGCTAAGGTCAATTAAAATCAAATAACAGTTCTTACTCCCGACTCTGTTTTTTGCAGACCAGTGCAATTATTCGTTTAATAGCCTTTTATAAATTTTGGCATCGATTTGTTAGTGCATGTTCTTGCATATTTTACCCATTGTAGCATTTTTTTTTTGCTGGAGCTCCACAAGTGATATTACATGAAAGCTTGAAGTGTTCTCTATTCATTAGTAGTAGTGGTAGTAATTTCTTTCTTTATTTACAATGAAATTATTTTACAATATTTTATTTAAATCTTATATTAATGTATACAATTTGAAATAATTATTGAAAAAAAAAGAAGAAAGTAAAATACGAGATGTTTTCTTTCAAAACGTCTGTCGAGTTCTGTGGCCATAATGAAAAAGTGCTTAAAGACCGAGTCACATAGAATCATTAGTACTTTATACGTCACTGTTTTCAACTGACAACTAAGTTGATGTGCAGGTTTTCTTATAAAATTTGTCCCATATCGTACGTCCCCTTCAACGCATAGTAATAAATTTGGGCAACTTTTAATGAACGTCAAAGTTATTGAAAGCTATCAGCTTGTTTTTTGATTTCTGTTTTTTAATATAATTTTTTGTGTGTTTTTTTTTTGTCAGCATTCAAAATAAAATAATTAAAATTGCCTCGGTCTTGATCAAATATCCAACATTATTAGTATTGGTATTGATTGAGTATTCCGCCTTTGTTACATTAGTGTCAGTTGACAAAAGCGACCTATTAACTAAAAAAGGACTTTATGTGACTTGGCCTTTAGTTTTGTGGTAGAGCAAATTTAAACTTAAGGATTTAAGCTTTAAAGAATTTTTAAAAATTAACTCCTATTCTATTCTCACTCCTCTAAGGTTATAGTTTTTTTAAGATGTTATTACTTAATATTTCTTATTTCACAGATGGGAAGTAAACTTAAGTTTTTATTCCAAATGTTATTGCACATTAAAAAAGGCTAGGCAAAAAGTAATTTTGCTGTAACGCCATAATCGTTTAGCAGCCAAAGTGGATATAACGCCATAAAAGTGAAAATGTTATAGTAACATACCGCCAAAAAAAAAAAAAAAAATTTGTTGCTATTGTCAATTGTTGAAAAAATATGGTAAAGAAGGTGGGAAAAAGGGAGGGAATGCTTTAGCCAAGCCGGTTTTTGTTATAATAGAGACGAAAGTCCTTGCGCCCGGCCGAAGGCCTTCTATGTAGGGAAGCTTTAGTTAGTAAAGCCGGTGTTTGTTATACCATGCAACGATTTCTTCCTCTATTATACCAGCTACGCTAACTAAGGCTTCTTTATAGTGGAAGACAACCTTCATACAAAATTTTTATGAAATGAGATAAAAAAAAACCTGCTGCTGTAAAGGTATTTTTTTCTCGCTTAAGGTTCGGTATTGACTACACAGAAAAAAATATCTCAAGAAAATTTTTAACAACACAGTTCGTTAAAAATAAAATTTTAGGTCAACAAACTTTTTCTTTGATTCAACAAACTTTTTCTTTGATTCAAAGAAAAAATTTATCAAATTGACACTTTGCAAAATAGCACTCAATAAAACATATTAAATAATGAAATAATTAAATACTTCTTCATATTCAATAAAAACAATATTTGAATCGAAGTAAAGACAGTATTTTTGCAACTCTTGTCCATTTTTAAATAGCTCATAATTCTCATTTGTTTTACAGTTTTATTTGAATAATATATTTAGTTTTGCGAGTCTTTGGAAAAGGTTTCCTGATGATCTGGCCTAAGCAACCAGTGAAATGAGCATAGGAACTTCCTTATCCCCGCATAATAAATTTTAGTGTTTTTTATAAAAATATAAAAATTTAAAATTTATGACGTCATCATTAATATATTAATCTAAAGCAAAGATTCGATTAACATTTTGTTTGATTTATTCAACATTTTCAACAATTAATTTTAACAAATCAAGTAAACATTTTGTTGAAAAAAATTATTTTGGGCAACAAATTTTTTTATTGACTCAATAAACTTGGTTGTTGACTAAAATTTTAACACTTATACATACAAACTTATTTATCAATACCGCAAAAATCGTCATCGCAGAAAATTCAAAAATTTTTGTAATCAAATATTCGATTTTCGTATTCAAATATGAAAATTATTTTTTTCTGTGTAGATATAGTCAGTAACCGATTATATGTACTTTCTTACTTGTTCCTTTCTTCTTTTTAGCTTTAATCAGTATTGCGGTCTGTCTTTCTTTGCTTATACAGCTGGTCACCTTGTTCATTTCTTATTTACAAAACCAAGTAAATATAAATAAATTATTCTAAAGCATTCTCTTAGGCTGTTTACTATCAAAAACTTACACAGAACAGTGGTTAGTATAAAATTAAAATAGTCCATATTTGATATTCAATTTTGTTTTTGCTTTTATTAAATAAATAATATTCTAAATTTAATTGAATTTAGTTTAATTGAAAACAATAAAATAAATTTTAATTATTAACATAAAATATACAAGTCTATGTAGTAGTGTTTATAAAAAAGGAAGTATGTATGTATGTATGTATGCGTAAATAAAAGTGTGTGCTTATGTTTGTCTATTTGTATTTGTTGTTTATTAAATACTTAACACATGTTTATTATTTGGCTTTGGTTTTGTTGGGGTTGTCTTTTTTTGTTGGTTTCACCTTAAAATTTATTTAAACTTTTAACGATTTTATTACAATTAATTTTTTAAAATAATTTTTAATTATTTTAGTTTATTTCATTTTAATGTGTGTGTAAGTGTTTTGTTTTTATTTATATGACATGGTGTTTATTTATTTATGTGTTTTATTATTTAGTTTTTTTTTTCTTTATTTAATTATTCCTATTTTTAGTTTTTATCTCATGTGACAAGTGCATGTATTAGTTTAATTTAAAATCGTATTACTAAATTAATTATTTTTAATTACAAACTAGTTAATAGAGACTTATTTATAAAGGGGTCAAAGAGTGTGTGTGTGTGTTTTAATGGGCTTATAGTACATTCTGTATTTGGTTAAATTTTACGTTAGTTTTTTTTAATCTTAAGTGGATTTTTTTGTTAAAAATATACAACATTTGTTTTATTTCGATTTATATTATTTGTTGCTTTATTATAATTATGGTTAAAAGTTCTGAATTTTTTAAAAAGTACACCAAGAGAAAAAATATTTAAGGGAATAAATTTTTTATTCTTATTAAAGACTTGTAATGGTTCCTCATATTTTGCTTCAAGAAAAGCAAAATAAAAATTGTTAAAAATAAATATTCATTTGTTACATTTTTGTGCATAGTTGAACAATAGCTTAAAAAAATGAAACACACGATATGAAGATTCAATAAATAAATTAAAAAAAAAAAAAAACAATTGATATAAAATTTAATGCCAAATTTATGAAAAATTCTCTTAGATATTTATAAAAAATTTTGTGAAAATTTTGAAAACCTTAAGAAAATTTGCGCAAATTTTGATACTTTTTTTTTTTTTGCCAAATTCTGGAGGAAGATTCCAAATTTATTTAAATACAGTTTTGCACAAATTTTTGGCTTGTTTTGGTATAATTAGACAGTTTTGCACATCCTTAAAAATTACAATTGTTACAACAATTGGATAAATTTGCATATTCTGCTACTTAAAAGAAAGTTTTGCGAACATTTTAATATAAAATGTTGTTGCTTAATAGAAAGTTTTGAGCAAATATTAAAATTGTAGACTTTTTTTTTGCGCAAACTTAATATTTAATAGAAAATTTGTAAATTTTGATATATGTTATTTTTTTTTTAAATTTTACCCTTATTGAAATTATTTTATATTATATTTTGATCGAATTATATTGAAAAAATATTGCCCAAAGTTTATTATTAAATAAAAAAAATTGCGCAAATTTTAATATATAACAAAAAATTTTATAAATAATTTTGCGTAAAGTTTGACGGTATTTCTGCAAATAACATTATTTAAAAGAAAGTTTTGCGCAAATTTGAATATTTAAGAAAAAAAATTTGCGGAAATTTTGACATTTTAATAATATTGCGTAGATTTTTTTAATTAACAGAAAATTTTGGTCAAAATTTGATATTAAAAAACAAATTCCACAAATTGTATTATTTAAAAAAATTTTTACTTCAGTTTTTTATTACTAAAAGAAGTTTTCAAATTTTGTTATTTAAAATAAAATTTTGCGCAAATTTATATTTAATAAAAAAATTTTGCGTAAATTTTTACATTATAAGCATTTTTGCAAATATTTTTAACTAACAGAAAATTTGATATTAAATAAATTTAAATTTTGCTTTAATATTGTTATTTAATAACAAATTTTGCACAAATTTTGTTATTTAACAGAAAATGTTGTGCAAATTTTGGTCAAGTTTATTTATTTAACAAAAAAGTTTGCAAAAGTTGTGATATTAAATCGAAAATGTTGACTTAATATTGAAATTAGATAAAAAATTTTGCGCAAATTCCGATCCTAAGTAGTAATGCTGGCACAAGTTTGGATATCAAATAGAAAATTTTAACAAAATAAGTCTTATTTTTTAGAAAATTTTGTGCGATCCTGTTAGTTTTTGTTATTTATAGAAAGTCTGGCGCAAGTTTTGTTATTAATAGAAAGTTTGAAGCAAATTTGATTCTCTATTGATATTTGTAAAAATTGTTTGCGCAGGCTATAAGATTTAATTTCGAAATTTTTGTAAATTGTGAGCAAATGGTTTTTGTAATTTTTTGCAAACTTTGATATTTTCAAAAAAAAATTTTGTTCAAATATTTATTAGAATTTGATAATTTTGTACAAATTTCGATATTTATGGAACATTTTGTTTAAATTTAAATCTTTGCAAAAATGTTTGCGCATGTTTTAAGATTCAAAAACAATTTTGCTCATTTTTTTCATAAATATATATATATATTTAAAGTGTTGCTCAAATTTCGATGTTTTTGTAAATTTTGAGCAATTTTTTTTTAATTTTGATATTTCTAAAAAAAATTTTGTTCAAATATTTAATTGAATTTAAAAATTTTGTGCAAATTTCGATATTTATGAAAAATGTTGTCCAAATTTAAATAAAATTTTGCTCAATTTTTTCATATATATTTAAAGTTTTGCTCAAACTTCGATATTTTTGTAAACTTTGAAGAATTTTTTTTTTTTATTTTTATATTTCTAAAAAAAATTTTGTTCAAATTTTTAATTAAATTTGAAAATGTTGTGCAAACTTCGATACTTATGCAAAATTTTGTTCAAATTTAAATATTTGCTTATGTTTAAAGATTTAAAAACAGATTTGCGCAATTTTTTCATATATATTTAAAGTTTTGATCAAATTTCGAAATTTTTGTAAGTTTTGGGCAATTTTTCTTAAATTGATATTTCTAAAAAAAATTTTGTTCAAAAATTTAATTGAACTTACACATTTTGCGCTGTTTATGGAAAATTTTGTCCAAATTTAAATATTTGCAAAAATGTTTGCGCAAATTTTAATATTATATTAGAAAATTTTCTGCAATATTTTTTTATATTCATAGAAAATTTGTTTTTGATTTAAATATTTGCAAAAATTATTGCACAAATATTAATATTATTTTTAACAAATAAAAAATTTGGTGAAAAATCGATAATAATTCGAAATTCGATTGTTATTTTAGCAAGCTCAATCTGATTTTCTCTAATATTTTGGAGGAAGTTTTACAAATTAATATATTTTTTTTAATTTTCCCTAAATTAGGAATAAAGAATATCTTTTAAGGGTTCGTTAAGCATTTGTGCTCTTTTTAGGTTTTGGTGTACGGTACGAGTAATAAAGAAAAAAAAAACGGAATACTTAAACTCAATTAACTTTCGGAAACAAATGTATTATTTTATTTTCAGTTTTAGAATTATTAAAAAAATTTTTTTTATTAATACTTTTATGTTATGTGAATCTTTAGACGATATCACAACGCTTTCGAGATTTTTCACTTATGCACATAATTGATTTTTCACTTAATATCATTTATATGTTAATTTTAATTTATACTATTATGTAGTTAAATTATAATTTTTTTATTTTATTTTAAATATTTTCATAAGTGCTTTTTAACTAATTTCGTGCCACTATTTATAAAGTACTTTTTTTTTTAAATTTATTTATAGTTTGGTATTTACTTTTATTTAATTAAACTAAAACTTATTTAATTGTATTTTGCTTTTACTCAACTTTTCATAATATTTTGACATTCAATTACATTTTATTTTTATTAATTAATTAATTTATTACTTTTTTTTTTGATAAAGGTACCTAATTTACACAGTAGTTTATTTTTGCGTATCTTGTTTTTACTCTTAATTAAACTATAATTAAATTAGTTAAAAAATAGTTTTTAATTAAAATTTAATTACACAGTTTGTTTTTAGTAAATAGTTAAACCTAAACTGGTTAAAATGAACATACATTTATTGAAAACGGGGCAGTTTTAGGAAAAAGAAGAAAAAGAAAAGAGAGTGTGAGAGGGAGAAAGAAAGAAAAAAAGACAATGGCTGGTTAGTTAAACGTTAAATGCAGAAATTGTTTATAACAAGTAAGAATACTATATTCGGCTGTGCCGAATTTTTAATACTCTCCACCTAGAGTACGAATATTACAAAAGTGGGCTTTGGTATTTGACCAAAATAATATTAGCCAATCTTTATAAAAACTGATTTCACAGTATTTAAATTCGTTTCCTAATTTTAACAAATTATCATGATTTGTTTTAGAAATATTATTAGACGTATTTAATCGATTTTTAGTGAGGGATTTTATAATGCGCCTATCGTAAATTAAGGATCGTTTATCACAAAATTCGGTGAAGTGATTTCTAGTATTAAAAAAACATCAATTAGAGCAGATCTCAATAGAGTTAATAAAATTGTTTAGAATTTAATGCTTCTTGAATTGCTTTTCGAAAGTCTGCTCATTATGGGATTATCGCAAAGCTGCATAGTCTTATTTCTGGCCATATAAAAGCTTAATTGGACCATATTCCACCACACTATCTACATTTGTTACGGTCTTAGACGTATTTAAATAATTTTCGAGATTGGGCTTTATATGGGGCATATGGTAAATTATGCACTGATTTTAACGAAGTTTCGCAGAGTTATTTCTAATCTTATGAAACTATGACATGGTGAATTTCACTGTATTAGCCTTATTTGTGAGGATACTAGGCGTACTTAAGTGTTTTTCCAGTGAGGGCTTATATGGGTCCTGTGGTAGTTTAATGATCGATTTTAACGAAGTTTTTGTGCTTTCTTATTTTATGAAACTATAAGATTACAGAAAAAAAAAAATAATTTTCATATTTGAATACGAAAATCGCATATTTGATTAAAAAAAATGTTTTAATATTCTGCAAAGACGGTATAAAAAAAATTGTTGCCCAAAATAATTGTTTTCAACAAAATGTTTACGTGATTTGTTAAAATAAATTGTTGGAAATCAAAAACACGCCGATACTTCGAAACGGCGCAAACCAAAGCAACGCAAACCGGGATTTTGGTTCACTTTCAAACATTTTCACGAAACATAATTACGGTATCTTTACATGGTAATACAAAGTTTTAAGACTTTGTAGAATCAAAATATTATGGTATTCTTTTCGTGCTTAAGAATAGAGAACAAAAGTCTGTTGTAAGTATTTTTCATGTTTCCTTCCTACTCAATGTATTTTGCTTTTACATGATAAGATTTTTTCATTTTACATAATTTTTTGATACGTCGCAATACATGTATTACCATGTAAATATACCGTTAAGAGGACCATTTAAGCGTGGTTGTCCCTGTCGCATGTCGCATAGTCTGAATCAGGTAAAGAAGTTTTTCATAGAAACCATTATAGTTTTCATAGAAACTCTTATAGTTTTTCATAGAAATTCTTTTACTGTTTATACATTGAACAGGCAGTTAAACTCAGATTAGTATAAACTAAAGTGTTTTAACCTAATTAACTATATTTTTTTAAGAAGGTCAAAACAGAGATATTTTCATTTTCATTTCAACAAGAGTTACAAAAATAAGATTTTTATTAATCTCAATTTGAAAAGATAGAGAAAATTTTTAAAAGGGAATTTGAAAATGGTCTCCTAGAGAAAAACGCAGAGTATCGCTGGATTAGAATAAGAAAAAAAAAAGAAATAAGTTAAACCGAATGTTTAAAAGAACATAGTTTAACTGAAGATTTACTAACCAAAGTTACGATAATTCCAAAGATGAGTTAAACTAGGAGCATTTTTGACTGTTAAGCTTTGGAGAATGATTTAGATGGAATGCAAGTATTTATAAACTCACATTTAGAAAACGAATAGAACGTCAGAGAAAGGGTTAAACTAAGATTAATTTTACTTAAGGTATCAAAGATTTAATAAAAGAAATATGATATTACCATAAGGTTGAAACTGAGATCAGATAAACCAATAGCTTAACAAAACTTGTTTCTATAATTGTTCTCTCAGAGAGTTTATCATAGTACGAAAAATTAACTTATAATAAAATAGTTTAATATGTAGTGGGATTTTAAAACACAAATTATGTTAGTTATTTAGAATAACAATATCCTTACTTTCTTTCTGAATAAAAAAAATTAAAGATAATAAACAGTTAAGGCTCTCTCTCTCTCTCTCTTTGCTTAAAAATGTGCTTAAGCTAGAAAATCTGTAAATCAGTAAAACATATAAACGCATAAAATTGGTCGTTTAAATTAGCAATACACCCCACATGAATTTCACAACATTTATCGTAGTGTTGCCAGAATATTATTTTTTTAAACTACATATAAACTATAATATGGAGCAACAATGATTTACAGCTGTTGAGTTTAAACTGCATACACATTTAAGTTTAGTTAAACTAAACCAGCGTTTAAACATACCCTGATTTATTGGCCATTAAAGATTTAAACTCAGTTTAGTTAAACTAGAAACAGTTTAACCTTAAAAAACTTCTATTAATTGTTTTTTAAATGTTGTATTTTTAAATCATACATTAAAAAAGATTTTTTTTCGTATATTTAATAAATAAAATCAAAGTTTTTAATACTTTAAGTCTGAATCAGTGAAGTAATAATTTTAAAAACTGACCCTATTTTCTTTTGTTTAATAGTTTTAAATTTCAAAATTATTTGTTAATAGATAATTAAAATTATTTTAATTAAAATCAATCTGTATAGTTTTATTTCATAGTAAAATTCGAACATAAATTCTATTAAAAAAAGTTTATTTTGGTTTTTAAGGCAGTGATTGTATTGATTATATTTTCTCTTAACTAAAATAGTAACACAAATAGAATTTATTATTCACTTTAAAACCCAGACATTCTTTTTAAAGTAAATTTGTTTTTAGTTTAATGGTTTTTTGTTAAATAATTCTAAAATTACTTCTTAATTAATTATTACGCTATAATAGATTTTTTGTTGGGTTTTCTCAAGCATTTAGAAAAATCTTCATTTATCATTTTGTATTTGGTTTTTTCAATTTATTTTATTTTTTGTTTTTTTTTTTTTTAATAGTATACAATTTACTTGCAGTTAAAGTTTTTGTTTTTTTCTTCTTTAATTTATATTTTAGTCTCCCAGAGAACAACACTTCAAATATCCTAAAATTAATAAAACAATTCTTCGTCCCTCATCCAGACCGCACTTTTTTTTGACAACATATCACACTGTAGTCTCCCGGTCGACATGTATATACTCGACCGGCTGCATCCCGTGTCAGGAAGACGGATCGATATAGAGTGACTCTTTTTTAAAGTCTTTTTTTAAGGTGCCACCACCATTGACAATTGACTTTTGTAAAACAGTTTTCTTACGTTTTCTTAATAAACCAAATATACAAAATATCAGGCAGGCAGTAATGGCAGCCGCTATGCATCCCAGGGCTGCAAATACTCCACCAGGCAGTTCAAGTAGCTTGCGGGCAGTACCACATTCTTCTTCGGACTCATCGAAGCCGGAGGGACAATTGTGATGGCCTGCAAAGAAGAAAATGTAAAGAATAGTTGATATTTTTTAATTTAAACAAAATTCGCAGGAGATATAGCTCCTTTAACTAAAATTTGAAATAAATAAATAATCGTAATAACACGGAAAATTAGATGGCAATGACAATATACCCGCTTAAAAAAAGAAGTATCTTAGAAAACCTTTTAAACTTGAAAGTTAGAGAAACAACCGGAATAAGTGACAAGACATAAATAAAGCCGTAATTTTGAAACATGAAAAATCGTGGCAACATATTGCAAGACCAATAAAATAACTATGAAAAGAACATTGGTGTAGTAATGCTTTTCCCGTATTATACAGTCAAATCCCGATAATTCGTACCCCGATAAATCGTAATTCCCGCTAATTCGTAATAAACTGTCGGGCCCTAGAAAAAATCTCGTTCATTCGTAAAATTTTCATACATTTTGGTCCCTTCGCTACTTCGTAATTTTTTTTTAAAATAAAATCTTTTTTACCTCTTATAAATCGTAATTGTTTGCTAACTACCACTTATAATTCGTGATAAAAACCATAAAAACATGGAAAGAATGATTTCTTGTTTACCGCTATTATTTTTCCTGGGTTTTTGCATGTGTGTGAGTTTATTTTCTTAAAACGCCCGGGAGACCCCAGTGGCGTTTATGAGCGACATTGTCATTATGACATTTTGATCGATGAATAATCGCACCAGAGTCAGTAACAAGCTGATATTTAGGGAGTTATGCAAGACAACGGCTTTGCAATGTCACTGTTCCCTTAAAAGGAAAAACTTAGCCGCATTGTCTGTTATGAATAGATCACGAAGTGAGCGCTGCAGGACTTTGTCTGCTACATGTCTCCGTCAATGAATAAATCAGAAAATAACGGACCGTTTCTTTTTTCTGTTTGTTCTGTTTCATTTATTACTTGAGTTTATTCTGTGTTTTCCTTGTCACTCTACCTGAAAAATTCACTAATGAAAGTTGATGATATTGTCTGTTAGGACTCCCAAACAAATGGACGCCTACAAGACAAAATCAACATTGGTCATCTATGACAGTTTGGACAAATACTTTAAAAATTCATATATGACACCAAAGTAAAATCAACAATTGTCATCGATGATTTAATATTGTCAGCGTTTGTCACGCTGAATCACTATGACGTTCGCCAACGGGACTATCAAATAAATACATCAATCACATAGTTGTGTGCGTGCAGTCGTTCTTTTTCGGGTACACATACGCGTTGTCGGCAATGCTTGATGAAAATCAAAAAGTTTTGATTTTTTATTTGTTGGCTGATTATTTGATAGCCTCCTGTTGTAATTGAAAAAAAAATTTTTATTTGCTTTGTCATGTACGGAAGAAAAAAAATATAAATACTTATTTGGTTTTTCATTTTTTTGATTTAAAAAAATAAAAAAATATCTTTGCTAAAATGGAAAAATGCGTGGATGAGCAAAAGATCAGTTTGTTACATGAATAATTTTTATATATAGTTTTTATATATTTTATTTTAACAATTGTCTTTTGTGTTTTTATACCCTTAACAACAGATGGAAAAGGGTATATATAGGTTTGTCATTCCGTTTGTAATTTCTACAATATTGATCTTAGACCCTATAAAGTATATATATTTTGGGTCCTTATGAGGAGAGAAGTTGATTTAACGATGTCCGTCTGTCCGTCTTACGTTTGGTACGTGTTTTCCGGAGACTCCAGACATGATAGCGGCTAGGTTGTTTTACATTTATGTCACATATAGTCCACCATTTCTTGCTATTGAAATTCAGCTAGATCGGTTCACAAATGGCTGAAAAAACCACGACCGCCTCTAATTTTTCCAAAAAAATCCCTTGTGGTTGTTGTATTTTTATTACTTTTTTCTGTATATCTGGAGAACGGCAAGAGCCAAAGTTTTCAAATTAGGTACAAACATTAAGGTTATAAATACACACCATCCCACAAAATGTGGGCGGGATTGGAGAAGTGGGCGTGGTACCTCCCATACAAAAAATATCAAAAATTGTATAAAAACCTGAATTTTTTGACTGCAATATCACCTATGGTTACGCCTTTTATATCAAATGATCGGAAATTTTTAATAGAAAATATTTTATGAAAAACTCGGGAAAATCGGTTCAGATACGAAAAAGTTATGACCAAAATATTAATTTTTTTTTGAAAAATACCCATTTTCGGGAACCATAGATCTTCCCGAGTCCAAGTTTTATAAACACAAGTACTGGCAAATTTCTTCTTTAACACGTCGGTATATAAATCTGTCAAATCGGTTAAGAAATAATAGAGTTATGATCAAAATACTGAAATCCCAAAAATTACTCTTTTTTTATAATTAAGTTTGTTTTTTATACCCTTCACCGAAGGTCCTACACCCTATAAAGTATATATATTCTGGGTCCTTATGAAAAGCGTGGTTCAAATCCGGTTTTCATCTCTTCTCCCCCCTCGTTGCATTTGTTTACATATACTAGCATGATGCCCAATATGATTTTCGTTATCACCCTTCTTTATTATTTCATCTATTTAATGAAATAATTTTAACAAATAGAAACTAGGAATTTTTGTGTTTTTTGCTACTTAAAAACTCGCCAAAAGAGAGAAATCTATGGTATGACAACAGTGCCTTAACAAAAAGAAAACAAACAAAAAAACTGTGTTGAGTTGTAAACAGTCCAAATTTAATTTTAATGATATCTAAACAGCGTTCCTTCATGGTTCAGTTGTCTAGGGGGTGTGTTAAGTTAGAAACTGTGAGTTCCCTGGTTCGAGTCTTGGTTTTTTAAAAAGAAATTTTTTTTTTAATATTTTTATGTTCTAAAAACGATTTAAAAAGAAAAAATTTACCAGTTTTCGCTTTTTAAATTTCATTTTTAATGAAGTTTTAAGTATTGTAAATATGTTTGTATATGTAAAAATTATTTAGTTGCTCTGTATTCTGCTCGCACCATGGTGAAGGGTATATAAGATTCGGCACAGCCTAATATAGCACTCTTACTTGTTTTTTATCGTTTTAGTAAATAATTTGAAAACCCCGTTAATTTGTATTTATTTTATTTTAACCCTGTTAAATCGAAACCCCGCTAAAACCCATATAAGTCGTAAGAAATGGCCGGTCCCTTTCGATTACGAATTATCGGGATTCTACTGTAGTTCAAACCTTGCGCAGTCCTTATATAACTTGTTTTGACCCATGCAGAGTCCTCGTACCATAGATAACAACCCTCGCAATCGGCGTGACTCGCTCTTGGGCTAAAAAACTAAGCAGATCTTTTGGCTTAGAATCCATATGTTACCCGAAAGATTGGAAACGGTCTTTTCAACTCTAGCCTATTTCACCATTTTCTATCCAACTCTGCTCTTTTTCACTCTAACCAGTTTTTATCTAGCCAACTCTCGTTCATCCAATTTCATTCTTAAGATTTTGTCGATCACTTCTCTTTTAAAATTAACCCTGTCCACTTAATCGATTCCATCCTACTTGAATATACGCAATCGAATTCCCCTTAACTTAAAGCCTGGCCTACGATGTCCACCGCTATCGTTCGCTTGTGTTTGAGAAATACGAGAAATAGCTGATTTGCGGCCCACAAACAATTTTCAGCACGACAAGTCGATTAACAATGCAAGCGCACGATAATGTGACAGTTTCCATACACTAACTGCCTATTTCACGATGTCACTCGAACGTTAACGTTCGCACAAATAACATATAAAACAAAAACAAAATTCAAAAATTTGTTTTTGTTTTATATGTTATTTGTGCGAACGTTAACGTTCGAGTGACATCGTGAAATAGGCAGTAAGAAATACGATGTGTGGCCGCATTGTCAAAGTCAGTCACTTGTGTTGTGGTTGTCGACAGAGGCATTTTGTTAAAGTATTAAATTACATTTTTCTTTATACACCAACACTAAATATTGTTTTTATAATTATATTTTTCTAAAACACCACCACTAAGTAATAGTATAGTATAGTTTTTTTTAAATACAACGCTGTTTTAACAAGAACAACACATCGACAACAGCCGTCTTTACGATCCGAATTCATATGTGCACAATAAATTGTTTGTTGTTTCAACATAGCGAAGGCTAATTTAGACGCAAGAAGATTATTCAAATTAGGAAGTCATCGTCCAGACTTACAATTCATATGTGCACAAGACATTGTACAACATAGCGAAGGCGCATCTAGACGGTACGTTAAGAAGATTATTCAAATTAGGAAGTGATCGTCCAGACTTATAATATATCTGTTGCTGCAATTTTTGAAAATTTTGCTTTGAAATTGCATAAGTGTCCACATTATGGAATTCTAGTTTTGCAATTTTTGTATTTCCGCGCTGTCTTTCCTTTAATCCTTTTTATAATTTTTTAATGTAAATACAAGTGCATCTACAACCAACTTCAAGTTATAAAGTGATAACTACAAAACCAAATTGCAGAGCACATGAAACTGTGTACCCTCCTAAATCTTCTCAGCTCACAATCTTTTAGGTGTAGAGTTAGATTTGCTGCAGCAAAAATTGCAAGTCTGGAAAGGTACAAACTGAAAATTCCGAAAGTGGGTATTTAAAAAAAAATTTATTATTGGTCATATTATATATATATATATATTATATATCAAAAAGTAATTTTAATTTTTGGGAATACAAAATTTTAATTTCAAAAGATTTTGTTATTCGTGCTTAATTCCCAGTTTTTATTATTGATAAAAACACTTGAAATTTATTGTTGATGGGATAAGCTATTCCTATGCGCATTTCACTGGTTGCTTAGGCCAGATCATCAGGAAACTTCATCCATAAAGATTTTGGAAAAACTAAAGATATTAAACCAAATAAAACTGTTAAGCGTATAAGACTTATAGCAACAGTTCTACTTGTAACAATATCAAAGTTTAAACAAAACACATCAACAATAAACAGTGGGTTTATCTCATCTTACATTCCCCACTACAATTAGTTGAAATTCTCTCAACATTAACTGTAGTTGTAAGTAGGTTAAGAAAAACAAAATAAAAACAAACAACAACTTACAAAAGATGTTGTCAATTAAGTGTTTTTTTAGGCGGTGCACTTGCCTGTTTATTATCAAAAAGTAATTTTAATTTTTGGGAATACAAAATTTTAATTTCAAAAGATTTTGTTATTCGTGCTTAATTCCCAGTTTTTATTATTGATAAAAACACTTGAAATTTATTGTTGATGGGATAAGCTATTCCTATGCGCATTTCACTGGTTGCTTAGGCCAGATCATCAGGAAACTTCATCCATAAAGATTTTGGAAAAACTAAAGATATTAAACCAAATAAAACTGTTAAGCGTATAAGACTTATAGCAACAGTTCTACTTGTAACAATATCAAAGTTTAAACAAAACACATCAACAATAAACAGTGGGTTTATCTCATCTTACATTCCCCACTACAATTAGTTGAAATTCTCTCAACATTAACTGTAGTTGTAAGTAGGTTAAGAAAAACAAAATAAAAACAAACAACAACTTACAAAAGATGTTGTCAATTAAGTGTTTTTTTATGCGGTGCACTTGCCTGTTTATTATCAAAAAGTAATTTTAATTTTTGGGAATACAAAATTTTAATTTCAAAAGATTTTGTTATTCGTGCTTAATTCCCAGTTTTTATTATTGATAAAAACACTTGAAATTTATTGTTGATGGGATAACAAAACACATCAACAATAAACAGTGGGTTATGTAAGATGAGATAAACCCACTGTTTATTGTTGATGTGTTTTGTTTAAACTTTGATATTGTTACAAGTAGAACTGTTGCTATAAGTCTTATACGCTTAACAGTTTTATTTGGTTTAATATCTTTAGTTTTTCCAAAATCTTTATGGATGAAGTTTCCTGATGATCTGGCCTAAGCAACCAGTGAAATGCGCATAGGAATAGCTTATCCCATCAACAATAAATATCAAGTGTTTTTATCAATAATAAAAACTGGGAATTAAGCACGAATAACAAAATCTTTTGAAATTAAAATTTTGTATTCCCAAAAATTAAAATTACTTTTTGATAATAAACAGGCAAGTGCACCGCCTAAAAAAACACTTAATTGACAACATCTTTTGTAAGTTGTTGTTTGTTTTTATTTTGTTTTTCTTAACCTACTTACAACTACAGTTAATGTTGAGAGAATTTCAACTAATTGTAGTGGGGAATGTAAGATGAGATAAACCCACTGTTTATTGTTGATGTGTTTTGTTTAAACTTTGATATTGTTACAAGTAGAACTGTTGCTATAAGTCTTATACGCTTAACAGTTTTATTTGGTTTAATATCTTTAGTTTTTCCAAAATCTTTATGGATGAAGTTTCCTGATGATCTGGCCTAAGCAACCAGTGAAATGCGCATAGGAATAGCTTATCCCATCAACAATAAATTTCAAGTGTTTTTATCAATAATAAAAACTGAGAATTAAGCACGAATAACAAAATCTTTTGAAATTAAAATTTTGTATTCCCAAAAATTAAAATTACTTTTTGATAATAAACAGGCAAGTGCACCGCCTAAAAAAACACTTAATTGACAACATCTTTTGTAAGTTGTTGTTTGTTTTTATTTTGTTTTTCTTAACCTACTTACAACTACAGTTAATGTTGAGAGAATTTCAACTAATTGTAGTGGGGAATGTAAGATGAGATAAACCCACTGTTTATTGTTGATGTGTTTTGTTTAAACTTTGATATTGTTACAAGTAGAACTGTTGCTATAAGTCTTATACGCTTAACAGTTTTATTTGGTTTAATATCTTTAGTTTTTCCAAAATCTTTATGGATGAAGTTTCCTGATGATCTGGCCTAAGCAACCAGTGAAATGCGCATAGAAATAGCTTATCCCATCAACAATAAATTTCAAGTGTTTTTATCAATAATAAAAACTGGGAATTAAGCACGAATAACAAAATCTTTTGAAATATATTATATATTTGGTCATAACTTTTTCGTATCTTAACCGATTTTCCCGAGTCTTTCAGAAAATATTTTCTACTAAAGATTTCCGATATTTTGATATATAAGGGATAACAATAGGACATATGACTGTTAAAAAAATCAGGTTGATATTTTTTGTACGGGAGGTACCACGCCCACTTCTCCAATCCCGCCCACATTTTGTGGGATGTTGTTTGGAAACTTTGGCTCTTGCCGTTCTCCAGATATACAGAAAAAAGTAATAAAAATACAACAACAACAAGGGATTTTTGGAAAAAATTAGAGCTAGTCGTGGTTTTTTGCTTATATCTCAGCCATTTTTGGACTGATCTGGCTGAATGTCAATAACAAGAGATGGTGGGCTTTATGTGACATAAATGTAAAACAACCTAGCCGCTATCATGTCTGGAGTCTTCGGAAAACACATATCAAACGTAAAAGGGACAGACGGACGGACAGACGGACATCGTTAAATCAACTTCTCTCCTCATGAGGACCCAGAATATATATACTTTATATGGTCTAAGATCAATATTGAAGAAATTACAAACGGAATGACAAACTTATATATACCCTTTTCCACCTGTGGTGAAGGGTATAAAAAGTTAAAATAACATTGTTCAATATTGAATCCATAAAATCCGGTTTTACTTTTTTTGTATAGAAACTACCACAAAAACAACAGACATTTTTTACTTTCATGTTTAAAATTATTTATCAAAAGAAGAACAATTCCGGTGTTCTTTTTCTTAAAATTATTTAGTTATATATGGGCATTTCCCCAGAATGGTCTACCAGGATGAAAAAATAAAATGTAAAAAAATCTATGTTGTTATAAAAGAATGGTTTCATAGCATATCTCAGCTGTTTTACTTGAGGAAATTGCGCTGGAAACTGGAAAATTTTATATTTTCTTATATTTTCTACCTCTAAAGACATTTTTATGTACTTATTTTACATGCAAAAAATATGTTATGTGTACACTCTTTTTTCATTATCTCTCCATTACAGTCAATTGCAAATTGAGTATTAA
This sequence comes from Pollenia griseotomentosa, assembly GCA_963931875.1. NCBI lineage: Eukaryota > Metazoa > Arthropoda > Insecta > Diptera > Polleniidae > Pollenia > Pollenia griseotomentosa. Next base: position 23,935,090 of record OZ007562.1, read on the forward strand.
GTTGCTTGTTAAGCAAATTTGAAGATATTTATGGGAATCTGCACGTGCGTAATGTCACGTGCGTAATTTACAATTTATATTTTTCTTCGCCAACCCATGCATAGTTGCTTTTGAACAAAACATGATTATAAAGGCCCATTACTAACCTTTATAAAAACATTTTTTCCGAAATAAAAACCTCCTACAATTCACTTACTTTCGCACTTTTTCTTACGGTCCTAAAAGGCACTTCTATTTTTGTCACGTGAGTAAGTCATTTTTGATTGCATGGCATTTGGGTACCCAGTGCTCAATTTACCATTATATATACTTTTTAGAAAGAACTCATCACAAACAATGTAACGATTCTAGAATTCATTCTAAAATTCCAATCCACTTCTGTTTTTTTAATATTCAAACACAATAAAACGCTTACAAATGTCGCGTGCATAACCAGAGAAACACAAATATATCAAATTTTTAAAACAGAATGATGACCAAAACTGTATCGGGCCATTCTGGTGGTGTCTTAATTGTGAATGCTTCTTTCGGTTAGTAAAGGGGAATACAAAATATTTAAACATGGAACAGGAAAATAAATAATAATATTTTTTCTGGTTCCGGGGGTTAGTGCTTAGAATTATTCTAAAATAAATACATATGGTGACTCTGAAGCTTCTTCTCACTGTTATTTCACACTCAAATCAAATTGATTCTACATGAAATTCACGTTGTTTCAACATGAAATAAATTTCAATCAACGTAGTTCAAAGTGTTATTCAGTATTAATGTCATTTTGCTCTAGCTTGGCTGGAATGTTAAATTAAAATGAATTATAGATATTTTAAAAGAAATTATTGTAAAATCATCATGTTAAATTAAAATGAAGTAACTTTAAAGCAAAATCACTACCGAAAAATGTTAAATCAACGGCTGTTTTCGACGATTTTACATTGATTTTTTTCTGTGTGAAAATGTTAATGATTTTTTAAGTTTTCAATAAAATTCTGGAAAAAATAGTGAAACTGATTTTCTGTTTAATGAAAATAAAAATAAGAGTGAAAATGCTTAAAGCTAAAAGTCCACACCACGCACTTAATACGATGATGCGTTTTATACATCAAAATAGCAACCACTTTGTGGGTCATCTTCGTGTCAAATTCGCTACTAAAAAGCTTAAAGAGCTAGGGAATATATACGTTCAGAGCAAGTACGCCATACTACTGGGCTGTGAAAGGTTTATTCTGGATTTGGTCTCTGTAGATTTTGTTTCAGATTTGAATACGTTCACAGTTGATATTTCTGCATAATCCAAAATCAACAATCGGTATTTTGTATAATATAAGCAGCTTTTTTTCAAGGATCGAGGCATTATGAAGTAATTGGATTCAATTTAAAGAATAATAAACGGGAATATAAGATCCAGAAAAATATGTTTAAAATATGTTTGGTATTTTTTCATAAAGGTAGCATTTTCACATACCACTATAGTTAATCCTTTTATTATAATTATTGCTAACAAATGCATAAAACCAAATTTTTTCTATTTAAAAAATTTACTAGAATAACTTAACAAAAACGCATTATATTTAAAACTCTTATTTATTCATGAGCAACTAACTAGAGCTCTCCCTGCAAAAAAAACTAATATTATAAAAAAAAATTAGTAAAATCCTTAACCACCGGAAATTTATTCATGAAAGAGGAGGTACTGTTATTTAAGGTATCTATCTTTTAAATCCTATTAAATAAAAAGCAAACAAATTAAATATTCTAACAACTTTGATAGGAATAAATAAATGCAAAAAACAAAAATGAAAAAATGTATAAAGCGGTTTGCCGCATAAGAATTAAGGGCACAACAATTACATGCAACAAACTTGAAGCATCATCCTTATCGCTGCCATCATCATCATCGTCATCATATTCAATGTCTGTGATCTCCAGTAAGTCATTCAGTGCAAGCAATGTGTTGTTGCAAGTTGCTAGTGATAAATTGCTTGAAGACAGTGGGGGTCAAACAATTAGCAATGGAGGTAAGTGGTAATTCCAGTAAGAATATTTAAATAGGATAGAGCAAATTTGGAGAGGTTTGGGGTACTTAGAGTAAACAATTTTAGGGCAGAATTGTGTATAGTTGGGTAAAGGAGATTTAAATAGAACAGAGTTGGATGGACTAGAGTTGGATAGACTAGTGCTCAGCGTTGCCAGAATGAAGATTTTACCTTATTTTTGAAGATTTTTTGACTAAAATAAGATTTGAAGATCTTTTTTCTCAAATTAAGATTTTTTATTTTTAGAAATAAAAATTCTTAACTTTAAGTTTATACAACTTACATAATTTTTTGCAGTTTTTTAAACAGTCAGTTTTTAAAACAATGAGGTTTTGAATCAGCTTGTTGTCTATTGGATATGCATTCTTTTGTAGCCATTGTCTAGCATACACAAAAATTAGCGGTTGTTCATTTTGGGAATATTGATGAAAAAAATTATTTGAAAAAAGAAAACCCGTATTTTTATAAAGTTTAATATATTAAAGAACAAAAAAGTTCATGTATTTAGTACCAAAAGGTAAAACAAATGAAACTTAACCCTAATATTACTGCTTGGTCTGGCAAGACTAAATTTGTGTTTTGCAATTATTGCAATTTTTCGAATATAACAAAAAAAAAAAAAAAAAAAAAACAGGGGCGTCTATAAATGATGTGTGCTGCATCGAATGAAACTAATTTAAATTTGATTGGAGCAAGATTAGTGGATGAAATTCTATTTTTATGTAAAAGTCTATGAAATTACCCTCTAGGACGGACCAAATTTTTTTGCAATATTTTTCATATAGAACAATATACATATCAAAAAAACAGAAATGTAAATTCTATAAATGATATGTTGCGAATTGAATGAATCAAGTTCGAATTAAATCAGAAAACTACGGCCCGTTATGAGCTAAGTATAATTTAACTACAAAAACCATGCGGAAAACTCGTTTCACTCAGTTGCGAAAAAGCAATGTGCAAAATAAGGGACTACATATTCGATGACTTGCATGTAAAATAAAATAATAAAATTATATAATAAATTCGTTTACAGGGGTGTCCTTTAAATCGAAAAGGCAAACATTTTAAACGTCGTTTTTTAATAAGATTTCTGTGATAAATGAATTTTATGACAAATATTTTACAAATGTTTCTTTATTAAACAGAATTTAATAACAAACATTATACAAATTTGATTAAAAGTGTATTAAAAACAACTTCCAAATTCTTGTGTTTTCGATTTCCAAAAAATAATAATTTAATAAAAAATATTTATTTACTTTTTATTTAATTGGGGTTTTTTTTAGCTGTTCTAATTGGGGTCAGGCCTGACCAAGACGAGAACTTAGTTATAAAAAATTACCTAGGGCTAAGAAGCTTTTGGTGTGAAAATTCCACATTCCATGTTTTTGATAATTATTAAATAAAGTGTATATACATTAGAGCTTTACAACGACTTTTCAAAGGTGTACGTACATTATTTTAATAACAATTCCATTAGGAATATATTTAGGGAAATCCATATATTTTCAAATGCCTTCGATACAACAACGGTATCAAATATAATACTAAATTGAGAACCCTTAAAACTTCATATGATGTATGATCTTCTTGCTTAAAATTTATATATCTCTAACTTTGGAACTTAATTACTTCCAAAGAAACTTCTTTATTTATATAAACTTTTTTACGTTCTTATTTATTAGAAAACAAATGGATTTTAATATATTTTTAGAAAGAATTTTATGGAAAATATAACTAAAAACACAATTTAAGCCTACAATCTAATTTTGTATAAATACCGCAATTATGAACATATTTCAATTTAAATAGTTTCCATAATAAGAAGTATTTCCTTTTAAAAAATTAATAATTTTTACTTCTTTGCCCTTGTTATTAAAAATTTTAAGATTTTCCTCTTCAAAATAAGATTTTTTTTTGGCCATATGAAGATTTTCCTTCCAAATCTTCTGGCAACGCTGCTAGTGCTAGAGAGTGTAGAGTCGGCTAGAGTTTTACTAAGAAAAGCTGAGTAGAATGAAGTATAGAGTAGATTTGAATGGAGTATAGCTGCAAGGAGAAGTTTGTGTTTAGTAGATTTGGATAGAGCAGAACTAGAAAGCTTAACTGCTTAACGTCAACGTTAACATAGAAAATTTCTTGTTTTTCATGGAAGTTTTAAAAATATTTTTCCAAAATAAAATTCTATGCGAACGTTTACGTTCGAAATTATTGAACACGCAGTAAAATTGAATAAAGTAGAGTTGGATAGATTGCAGTTAAAAAAACTTCTAGGAAAGGTTAGGATAGAGTGGAATTGAATAGAATAGACTTAGAAAGAGTTGAGTTTTCGAGTTTTAAATTGGATGTTTGGATGTTTTTTACGTTCGATAGAAATTGAAATTGTAAAGAATAACATCGAAAATAAAATTTTAATCAACCACATTTTTTAATTCGTAGCATTAATATATAAAAATAACTGCGGGCATATAGGCACCGCAGATGTTCTTAACGCATTTTGAACGTCGAATGTTGAGCCACTTTTTCATGATGGCTGTATGTCACGAAGAACACAAGCAGTGTTGACCTCTAAGGCTGTATTTGTTGCTGGTTTACCAGTATAAGCCAGTCGCTTTACGTAGGCTTACAGGAAATAATCCAAATAAAGTCAAATCGCACGAGCTTGCAGGCCAATTGACCGCTCCACTTCTTCAACCTGTCACCAAATTTTGATTTTAATACGTTCATGGTTGCGGTCGCCATATAGCACGTAGTGCCTCCTTGTCGAGGCCGCATCTAGGCCGGATCTTTCATCAAAAAAGAAAATAATTTACCGTGATGCGGTCACGATTTCCATTGACCGTCCCACAAGGTCCGGCTTTATTTTTGTTGTAATCATCGGACCTTATTTCTTGAACCAGCATGTGAACTGCACCAACTGTTGCATTTCTCTTGATGTTATGCAATCTGAAGGGTCAGCTGTCAATTAACACTATATTGCTGAGTTGCGCTAATAGATTACTTATTTTTAAAGTAAATTTGGATAATTTGCTAGCGTTGTTCAAGATTGAATCTTTGTGCTGGTTCACACTAGAGTTTTTTTTTTCTCGGACTTTTTCGATTCCCGGGAAAGCGGGAAATATTTTTAAATTTCCCGGGATTCCGGGATCCCGCTCCATGTTAATAATACAAAGTAAATTTTGTTATTAATTAATGAAAAAAACTTTAATAAAATAACGTAAGGGAACTTGTTTACAAAGAAAGTGAAAGAAATGGTTCAATACTAAAAAAATAAATTGAAGATTGAAATAGGAACTTGAATTATTATCACCTTACGCATTTATTCCCTATTATTATGCTTTTATTCAGTATTATTATGCTCTTGATACAAGATAAAAAGATAACATAAACATAACAATTAAATTCATAAAACAATAATAAAAACAAAATAAAAATTAAGGTACTCAAGATATGAGATCAAATAGTTAATTAATAAAATAGATAAAATATTTTAAAGAAATATATAAAATTTTTTAACGGCGCTTAGGAAATAACTTTCTGACACACTCAAAGCGCTTTGTAAGTCGTCAAAAAGTATATTCCTGATTTTATTTACTAATTATCATGTTTCTGAAAAGTTTCGTTCATTTTATACCGAGGTTGGACAAATAGTTAAAAGTTCACCGTTGTAGCATGCTTCGGATTCACAATCAGAGGCAATTTTTTCTTTTTGATAAACAACGTCTATTTCAGTCAAATATATGTCAAGGTTGATGCAAAATAGGACAATGCGTTTTTCAAGTGGTATGTTGTAGTATCTTACACGAGTTTCCAAAATGTTATTTTATTTCGGTTTCCCCGCACTTCACGTATATACCCGTGAACACAAATTGAAATTGAAAATTTGTGTTTATCACCTAATAAACATATCATATCATATCATTGCATCATTTAGCAAAGTTTTCCTTCATACCTTCTCGTATTATATCTCCAACTGAACCGAAGTTATAGCAAAATATATCTTTAAATCGGTACATTTTGAAAACTTTAATCGCATTTTGCCAAGATCGTTTGATTTTGTAGATATGACTATGTTGCAATAAAGGAGCGATATGTTTAGGTATCTCCTATTTTTATGACTTGTTCATGGACAATGAAACTTTACTGCCTGCATCTTATTTTGAATTAATGTACTTTATTAACTCTTCACTTCACTAAATGTAATAATTATCAACTGTTGCACTGCCCATTCTGCTTTTAGTAGATTTATTGCATCAGGAGACATTGATTTAAATGCATGTACTCACTTCTTGTAATTGATCTAATCCACAACCCATCCACAGATGCTAATTTTTAGAGAATAGAAAACTAAATTTCAAAGTATAAATAGCTGTTTTCTGAAATGGAATTTTTTATTTCCCGGGATCCCGCAAGAAAAATCCCGGGAAAACGGGAAATAAAATAATTGAAATTCCCGGGATGGGAAATCCCGGGAAAAAGCCCTAGTTCACACTCTTCAAGGTTTAGCCGTTAAGTCTTGAGCTTTTGGGAGAGAAGGAAAGAGAATGTCATTTCTTTTCATCTCTCTCCTAAAAACTCAAGACTGGACGGCTAAAACTTCAAGAGTGTGAACCGGCACTATTTATGATGATTTGCCACAATATTCTGATCATAAATAGGAGCGACGCATGACAGTTCGTTGGACATCTTAAGTTTTCGTAAGTTCTATCGGGCTTAACAAAATACACTTTAGTAGAGTTGGATACAGTTTATTTGAATATAGAAGAATTGGATAGAATTGAGTTGAAAAGTATACAGCAGTTTGGTTGGGTAAAGCGGCGTTAAACAGATTATAGCTTAAAAGAGAAGAGTTGAGAAGATTTACTTAAATTAAAAATCCATGTTGAAGTAAATACACACACATTTCAAGAGTTTTTTTGTTACAATATTTATAAGCGCTACGGCTTAATAATGATACAGTAGAGTTTGATAGAGACAAGTTTTATGGAATAACGTTGCATAGAAGAATATTGGATAAAATAGGGTTCGATAGACTATAGTGGATAGATTAGATCTGAATAAAGTTGATTTTTATTGATAAAGTAGGAAAGCCGAATTATTTGATATAGAAAATTAACAAAGTCTGAAATTGGATGAAATAGAGTTGGATAAACTACAGTAGAATCAACCAAAGTTGGAGAACCTAGAGTTTTTAATCAAAGTAATTTACGGGAATACAAAATTTATCATTAATAAGATTTCTGTATGACGTGCTAAATTCCCAATTTTTCATATTTGATAAATACACTGAAATTTATTGTTGAGGGAAAGCTAGCTTCTATGCGCATTTCACTCGTGCTTAGGCCAGCTCATCAGGAAACCATTTCCTAAGATTTTAGAAGAGCTAAAAATATTTTTAAATTTAAAGTTTAAAAAAATTCAAGTTGAATAAAGTTTTGTTAGATAGAAAATAAAGTTTCTTTAATCTTCATAAGGTCTTCGGGTCAAATTTGACCCAAATAGAAAATTTTATATAAAAACTCACTTTTTTCAAATAAGTATGTTTTAAAAGTTGATATTTTATTTTTAGATTTATTAAGTATATTGAAGCTGTGTTTATGGTTAACATTTATTGCGAATACAAAAGTACATTTAACATAAATTGGTTGTATCTGTTTTGTGACATAATTGGCAACGACTTATTTTTGACGTATTATTGACTGGTAAACATTTTTTTTCCTAGGTTTTGGTTGAAGATGACGGGTGATGTTCCTGCTGAGCTACTACATGCACTTTTTTGCAATTTTTCATGAAAATTAGTCTTTGGGTAATGTTTTTGGCTACTTGCTATAGGGTGCGGCAAGTTGAAAACCTAAATTTTCTAAGAAATGTCGACGTTTGGCAAAACATTTTTTGTTTAGCCATGTTTAACTGACGTTAATGATAGCTTTTAGTTGCCAAAACTCTTGTGGCAATTCAATCTTGTTTTTTCATATAGTTCCTACTAAAGTAATTTGATTCGCTAGCAATTTTTGTCGCAATTAGTACGATGTAAAACAATTGTCTGCAATCATACTGTGGCAATTCAAACCACAATTCAAACCAACTGTCAAATCAAGAACTACTTGCATACATATGTTTTTTTTTGCCAAAGCTCCTATTTATTGGCTCCTGTTGATTGGCATAGCTAATCAACTAATAGACTTCATAGCTCGCGAATCGGCGCAAACTTCTCTAAAATTTGGCGATCAATGCGAATATCCTTGTTGTCAAATCTAAGTACTCTCGAAAGATTTTTGAATTTGTTCAACGGCATTATTGCTCTAAAAATAGGGTTTTCTTCCACAACATCCCACAAACTGTCTGTACTTTTATTATTTGATCTATACAATTCAGCTAACCAATAAACAAATAAATGCGAAATTTTAATGTTGCCAACAATCAATACTAAATACACATTCACCTTCATTATAAGTAAACTTCAAAATAACGCATGTCTCAGGAGGTGAAAGAAATAATTAACAACTGTAAATTTCTAACGAAAATTCAAGAATTTTGCTACAGGCAGGGCTGGGCAGTATTTGAAATACGTATTTAAAATACAAATACGTATTTTGTATTTGTATTTTAAATACATGACGTGCAAGTATTTTGTATTTTAAATACATACAATAAATATAAGTAGTTTGTATTTTGTATTTTAAATACATAAAAAATGGGAGTATTTTGTATTTTAAAAACATAGTTTACAAAATATGTTCTGTCAGTTTATTGATGGTTGATTGCATTTTAATCTACCAAAATATAAAAAAATATGATGTCACTTTTCATCTTTCGTGAAAAAAGTTTCCGCACCGAAAGCGTTGAAGTTTTGTTTTTATTTTTTATGTTCATCATTAAATCAGTGGCTCTTGTCTTAAATAAGTTCGTTTTTGTTTAAAATTATATATAATCTTCAACATTAAACCATTTTTCATAAGTCTAATGCAAAATCAAAAGGGTTTCAATTTCCAAAAATAAAATTTACACATAATATGGAGTTTTAGGAATCGCTTACGGTGCGGAAACTTTTTTCACCGAATCAGCTTAAAAAACAGTTTTTTATTATCAGAACAAAATTCCCCACATGGCGCTGGAGTGGTATTTTGCACTCAAAAAAAGTTATAGCCTTAATCTACATGACGTGGAAGTATTTTGTATTTGAAATACGTACAATAAATGGAAGTATTTTGTATTTTGTATTTTAAATACATACAGGATGTGTAAGTATTTTGTATTTTGTATTTTAAATACATACAGGATGTGTAAGTATTTTGTATTTTGTATTTTAAATACATAACCTGAAAGTATTTTGTATTTTGTATTTTAAATACCGCAAACCATGTATTTTGCCCAACATTGGCTACAGGTCAAATATCACCCAAAGACCCTAAGTGCATAAAATTTTATAAATATTTTTTTCGCCAATATTTTTTTCTAAAAACCTTAAGTAGTTGTTTGCATTTAAAATTAAATAAAAGTAATAAAATATAAAAAAGATAAGTCACTTATGGCCATTTTCTCAATGTATCGACAAACTGCCTGTTACTTAATGTCAACATAAATTTATTATACCGATAAACTGTCCGTTAACGATTTTGGGTTTCTCAATGTACCGACAAAAAACATTGGTTTGAGTTGGCAACACCACTCAAAATACATGTAAAAGATGGGAGTCAGCTGATTGAATTTATCTGTACGTCAAATAAAAGGAAAATAAATAATTGGCAGATGAGTGCCGGTTAGCATTGCGATAAAATAGAAGCAAATGAGACATTGAGAAAACAAAATTTCTTTAATATGCAGTTTTTCGTTGGAATAAAAGATAATCGCCTAATGAGAAAATGGCCATTACTCTTATGAAAAATTAAACTTTTATTTCAAAATAGGTCAGATTTGACCCGAAGACCTTATGAAGGTTAAGTAAAATTTGATGGAATATTGATAGATAGTCGTTGTTGAAAATAATAGAGCTGAATAGATTTTAGTTATATAGAGTTGTACAAAACAATGAAGTAAATTTAAAGTAATGTTGATTCCAGAGTGTTTGCATATCTGGAGAGTATATCTGGAAAGAATTTTTTTTGGGAGAAGTTAATTCAGATGGAGTGCTTCTTAAAAGACTACATGTGACCATCCTTCTCATTGAGTTCGTAAAGACAGACTAGATTTGAACAATTCAAAATTGAAAAGACCAAATTTTAATATAAAAGACTTTAATAGAGCAGTGTGGAAAAACATAACTATGTACTATTTGTTTGCTCTTCTCTGTGAATTGTACAATAGTTACATTTACAAGTACCAAATACATCCATATGTGTTTTTGTCTAAAGTAATAATGTTACCCCAATTTTCTTTATAGTACTCAACTATTTTTTTATTCTTCCTGCATATTCATTTTGCTGGGATAAAGAAGCACTTCCTAAATGTATTCTAAAGTGTTATATGCTAAACTTTATCGCCTTTGTTGTTGTGATATCCTTTTTGGTTATAGTTTTTATTTAGTATATATCTTGTTTTTTTTTTTTTTTTAAAGAAGACAAGCGTATTAACATGTTATTAGAGATTAAAAAAGAGTGAAATGAATCGGTATCCCAATAGAATGGTTACTCAAAGGTTATAAGATGTATAGGAAATTATCTCGGGATATCTAAATTATTAAAAAAAAAAAAAATGAGTTTAAGTAAAGAATAACTTAAAATTTGATTAAAAAAACGTAAAATGTGTTTTAAAATCTAATCTTGTTCTAATCTTAACTTTACATAGACAAAAATACAAAGTCTAGTTTTAATTCTTTTCTTTTATTTCTAATAAGGAGTAGACTCTAGAACACAAGTGCTAAAACTAGAAGCTAAATAGACAAAAATATTAAAATGATTTGAATAAAGTAGACTTGCTTTAAGTAAAGTTGATATGGGAGTTGGTTCGCAAAGATTTTGATATATCAGAGTAAGCGTAGGGAATGTTTGAATATATATGGATAGATACGATTTGAATTCACTACATTAAAATGGAGTCTCTACGATATTTTGCGGATTCGAGTTTAAAGTAGAATAGGATTGAGTAAATATTTAATTGGACACAACTGAACACAGTAGTGTTGGTTAGATTTTAGTATGATATCCAACTGTTCGATAGAATAAAGTTTGGAAGTGTTGCAAAGAGAAGTGTTAGAAAAAATTGATAGATGAGAGGTTAAGTGGTTGATAGAAAAGTTTTTGATGCAGTTAATTCGGTTAATAGAAATGGCGTAAATTATGAGTTTTGTATTTTACAAGTTTCTACTCGAATATTTTTCAAAATCGTAACATCTCCAGCAACCATTCAAACATTAAAGATCTTTTATTTTTAGTGTCTCCAGCTTTCTAAATTTAAAAAAAAAAAATATAAAAGAAATATTGTCTTCCATTTTCTACAATATAGTTTTTTGTAGCTGGCTTTTAATTTTTTATTGTGGCATCAACCACCAGCCACGTCGCAAATTGTATTCCTTAGAAAATGGTGCAACAACGATACCAATAACAAAGAATCCAGGGGAAAAAACATTATGGAAAACAAATAAATGATGCATTGCACTCAAACGATTTAAGTTTGAATGACTAAATGAATGTATATTTGTTGTGCTGTCTCTTTGTTAGATGAGGTTCTTAGATGTTTGAATATTATTGTTTTTTTTTTTTTTATTGTGAAGCAAAAGAAACGAATAATAAAAACAGAAAGAATTTTAGTTTTGATAGCAGCTTTTAAGTTCTATAGTTTTTTGGTATTTTCATATAGTCGTGTTTTGATATTGGTTGAATCTGTTTTATGTCCGGTAGTTAGAAAAAAAATGGTTATAGTCTCATCTTGTTCTTTTACCATTTAGTTGTACTTTTTAAGGAAAAATAAAAGTGCTACTTAAATTTAGTGTTGCTCTAAGAATTCTTTTATTTCTTTCAAATGGTAATAGAAAGAGTATGAGGAAATAGGATGATAGAAATAAGGTAAGCCTTTATAAAAATAAAGTATGTATATAAAATAAAGTTTTTGACAAACTACGCGCCTTAAAAGGATTCATGTTATAAGTTCAAATTCTTAACAGAAGCTACATTTAACGACTTGTTACTTCTTATTTAAATCTTTAGTCAATTAACTTAATTTTTTTTAAGTGTAAAACTTAAAAGGCGAAATTTTACCGTTTGTTGTGTAACATTACAACAATATTAATACCTTCACACAGAAAAAAATCAAGTTAAAAACGTAGAAAACAAGGTTGATTTAAAATTTTTCGGTGGTGATTTTGCTTTATACGTTTTTCATGTTAATTCAACCTGATTTTACAATAACTGCGAACAACATTATTTTCTTTTAAAATAACCTTAATTCATGTTAATTTAACATTGCAGTAAAGTTAGAGCAAAATGTAATTTATATTGAAATAACAATCCGAATCACGTTGAATGAAAGCTATTTCAAGTTGAAACAACGTGAATTTCATGTAGAATCAAATTGGTTCGGGTGTGATGTTACAGTGTGAAGAAGCTTCAGAGACAACATTTACATTTATTTAAGAATAATTCAAAAACACTTACCCCTGTAACACGTGTTTCACTTATTTTGTATTCTCCTTTGATAACAGAAGCATCAGCAGAATCGCCCAATATAGTTTTCATCATCATTCTACTTTGAAAACTTGATGTACTATTTAACTAAATAATTTTAATTAAAAGAATACGGGAATTGTCTTCTTTTTATAACATATTTTAAAAATTAAAATAAAAAATGTACATACTTAAGTATGTATTCATGTTAATTTAATAAGATACACTTTTGATTTTAATATAAAACAGGTTTTTATGGATTCAATATTGAATCCATATTTATTTTTTATTTTAATATATATTTTTTTTTTATTTTAACAGTGAATAATAATTAATAAACGTGATTTAAGGTTATTTTATTTAAAATTAATATGAAATAATGATAAATTTAAATAAAGGGCATACTTTTGCAGAAAATTACTATGATTCTCAATCAACATTTTTCCATGTTAATTTTACATTGGTATTTTTTTCTGTGTGTTCAAACTATTTGTTATCGTTAGCTGTGACTTTTTCCCATTTTTCTGGGTTCATATTTTGACCGTTTTTGTGCTTGTTGTCGCTTTACACGAATCTGTTGTGCTCGGTTAAGGTGATCTGTGTTTGTCTGGCCTGCATTCAAAAGCACTTATTATAGGGTGCCGCATAATGAGCGTTATGATTTTATGAGTGAATATATTTTACGTCTTTTTGGGTTTTTTTTTTTCACAGAATTAACTTTAAATAAAGAACCAAAGTTGCTCAATTTGATTTTGATAGTCGGCATTCGATTATTCAGACACAAAGTTCGTGTCGAATAATTAGCGATTAGGCCCATTTTTACCTTAATTGTCACCTTCATAAAAATATGGGTAATGAAAAATCCAAGAATTATTATTGAACATCAAATTAACCCGCTTAAATGCACAGTATAGTTGCGGTTAGTGTAAATGGCGTTCAATTTCGGGCGATAATTAAACATTTTAAGGCCTGAGTATGGGAATATCCAGGATGTGGTTCCAACAAGTAGGAGCCTAAGCTCACACAGCTCGTCCAACTAAATCTCTTTTTATACCCTCCACCACAATTAGTTGTGAAGAGGGTATACTAAGTTTGTCATTCCGTGTGAAACTTTTTTATTATTCATCTCAGACCCCATAAAGTATATATATTCTGGCTGCCTGAGTAATTCTAAGTCGATTTAGCCATGTCCGTCTGTCTGTCCGTCTGTCCGTCTGTCCGTCTGTTGAAAACACGCTCACTTTCGAAAAACTCAAAAGAAATAAACAAACTAGGTGTCAAAATGCTTGTAGTTATCCTAAGCAGTTTGGGATTGAATTTCAGCAAAATCGGTTCAGTAGGACCAGAGCTATGAATCAAAATGTGGAACCACCACTTTCAAAAACTTGATAATTTTGTTACAAAAACAAACATAAATGATGCAAAAATGCACGGAATGACATAAGATTTTGCACAAGTCTGTTTTATTCGACTAGAAATTACATTGTAAAATTTCGCGAAGGTCGGTCCATAATTTACCCTAGGCCCCATATAAACCCTACTCCCGGAAAACAGTTTAGTCTCCTAAAACCATAATTAATAACAAATCGTCACAGTTTAAGATAATAATAATAAAAAGACATCATACAGATATTACTCCTTAAACAATCGAACTGTCGGTGGAGGGTATCAAAGATTCGGCACAGCCGAATATAGCACTCTAACTTGTTTTTTGTTAAAGTTACTTATAGGCCATTCTCTACAGAGCATTACCTTACAGAGTTATAGATAGCTGGCTTTAATTCAGGTTCTTAGCGATCCTCACATACGATTTTTTGTGCTTCATGTACTCGTTAGGACTTAATTAAAAAACTACTTTTATTTATAAAGTTACAAATAACCCCTTTCAATGCCTTTCGCTTTCAACCCATGTGGTGCCTTTTTTTGTAGCTTTTGGATAAATGCTGCCTGCTTAAAAATCTTTTGAAATTGCTGGCTTAATAGCTCCCAATGATTTTTTAGACTCTTGAGTTTGACAACAATATTTTTAAACATTTTGTTTTTTTTTGACTTTTTTTCAGTCTTTGTATTTTTTATCAAAATCTTTACTACTGAACAGCTTAAACTATCTCTCGCACAGTGAAACCGATGAAGCATATTTAAGATAAAATTAAAAAGCCATCAATGTGCTTAAATTGCTAAATTTATCGCAAATCAGCCTTAATTGGAACACATTTCGTCAGTTTGAATGCGAAAAAAACGTTGTTGTTTACACTATTTGTTTTTAAACTAAAGCGGCCCATACACTTGCAATATTTTTGTATATGATATTCGCCGTATTATATCCATTTTGTGATATATTATGCAATAAGTCGTCATTCATTCAATAACATTCAATAAAAAGATGAACATAACCTATGGGAATAACATAAACAGCATTGTACAATGTTGCCAACACACTTCACTATCTTTTGGTTGTGCAATAAAAATCAAAAGTCTTTTGATTGTTGCCAATATATTGTGCCACCTTCGAATATCACATACACATTGGCGATATAATTATACAATACGTAAAATTGAACAATTTAATTGCTTAAGACAGATGTAGTCACTCAAAGTGTCTAGAAGATACGCCATCTTTTGTAAATTCCGTAAGTTTCAAATAAAAAGCATTTGCTCCCAAAAACCAAAAAAAAAAAAAAATAAAAATAACTTGTTCTTTAAAGATTCTTTAATGATATTTTGTGTTTTGCAAATGTTGAAAATATAATAAAATAAGTTCAAAAATATAAAATTAAAAGGACACAAATTTAAAAAACAAAGCATTTGGGTCACATACCGTTCATATTAATTTAAACGAAGAAAAGAAACACACAAAAAATTATTTGCATATGTATGTAAATACAAACACAATTTAGAAAAAGAAAAAACATTTTTAATGAAAATCGAAAAAAGTCTCACTGCTGAATATGGGCATTTCCACAGAAATGTCAACCGCAGCCAAATAATTCAAAGTCTATAAAAGTATGTTGTTTTAACATATTTTTATAAGGAATCTATCAACTCTCAATTATTTAAACAAATTTTACATTTATTCATAACACACTTAGCAATATTCAAATGCAAAGTCGAACATGTGAAAAAGTTCTGTTTTGAACATTTCTATTGCAAGTTTTGTTTTGCTAAATGATCTTAATGAGAAACATTATGCATTGACAATTGCTTTTTATACCCTCCACCACAATAAGTTGTGAAGAGGGTATACTAAGTTTGTCATTCCGTGTGAAACTTTTTTATTATTCATCTCAGACCCCATAAAGTATATATATTCTGGCTGCTTGAGTAATTCTAAGTCGATTTAGCCATGTCCGTCTGTCTGTCCGTCTGTCCGTCTGTCCGTCTGTCCGTCTGTTGAAAACACGCTCACTTTCGAAAAACTCAAAAGAAATAAACAAACTAGGTGTCAAATTGCTTGTAGTTATCCTAAGCAGTTTGGGATTGAATTTCAGCAAAATCGGTTCAGTAGGACCAGAGCTATGAATCAAAATGTGGAACCACCACCTTCAAAAACTTGATAATTTTGTTACAAAAACTAACATAAATGATGCAAAAATGCACGGAATGACATAAGATTTTGCACAAGTCCGTTTTATTCGACTAGAAATTACACTGTAAAATTTCGCGAAGGTCGGTCCATAATTTACCCTAGGCCCCATATATGCCCTACTCCCGGAAAACAGTTTAGTCTCCTAAAACCATAATTAATAACAAATCGTCACAGTTTAAGATAAAAATAATAAAAAGACATCATACAGATATTACTCCTTAAACATTCGAACTGTCGGTGGAGGGTATCAAAGATTCGGCACAGCCGAATATAGCACTCTAACTTGTTAAATCTCAGTTTATATTCAAACAATAAAGAAAAAATGTAAACGGAAGGATGCGATTGCCAGTTACGGCAAATTTTTTCTTTGCTTTACCGTATATTTCGATGTAGCGTGCGACATTGAAAAATAACATTTGTTATCAGTGCGTCGAGGGTATTTGGACAATGCGTTATAAATATTAGTAACAAACAGAAAATTTTATTGCAAATTTAATTAAAAAAATTTTGCTGGAAAATAATCAGTGCTTTTTTCTTGGTACTTATTTTAAGTTTGTAGCGTGCGACATCGTAAGTATAAAATGCATAAATTCAAAAATTTTGTTTCCTAAAATATCTTTATTTGCGATGGCTAACAACTACAAGCATCAAGGACAGCTTATTCCATTAAAAAAAACTTTATATGAGACTAGCAATACTATTTTCAGTTAAGATAGTTTTTGTTCTATATTTGTATTTTTCAATAATTAGTATTGGGTTATTAATTTTCATGTTGTAAAATTCCTTTCATAAAAATAGTTTAATGAAAATTAAGTTTGATGAACTTAAGCCTAATTAAAAATATTAAAAATTGGGATTTGTGTCTTTCATTATAATTTTATAACTTTTGTTGAGAAAATGAATATATTGAATGAATTTAAAATAATGTAGAATCATCTTACGCATGCCTAATTACATAAAAAGTAAAAACATAAACATAAAAGTATGATGGAACAAAATGTCGCATGCAACATGTAGCGTGCGACAGTGATTATAATTAAATAAAAAATAAACTACACAATATTTTTGAATTAAATAAAAACCATTATTAAGATACATCAATGCATAATATTTTAAAATTAGTCGCATTAAAATATTTTATCAGGTTTCGCTGAAATCAGTGTTTGAACTGTTTGCCGTAAAAGCAACTTCTGTTTTTGTCGCATGCAAATGCCTTGGGTTTTTTTTAATTTTCTTGAAAACGAATAATTGCTCAAAATCAACCTAAGCACAAATTATAGTGCTAATCAAAAGCTATAAGTTTCGCGTTTTGACAAAATAAAATTAATGTTTTGGTACATGTTTTTTTCACTTTTAAGGCGTACGAATGTCGCATTCGACATTGGAGAAATGCCCATATATAAAGAACAAAGGTTTTTCTTCGCTTTCTTAATGTTTTTTTTTTTGGAAATATCACTGAAATAAATATTTGTATGGAAAAACGTTTCGTTTTACACAAACCAAAATTCCGTATTTTAATCTGAATAGAAAAAAAACACAAAAAAAAAAAGAATTGGGATCATATCAACTTTCAAGTAATATAAAAAATATATGTATATACATATATATAAAATAACCTCCACAAAGGTGAAATTAATGAAAAAAACAGCGAAAAACTTAACTGCAAGTTACAAAAAATTTAACAGCAAGATGTATAAATTATTAAACGCCTCGTAAATTTTCAACCTAAGAAGCACGTACAATGCTCCATTACGACTACAAGTTGATTTAACCTAAATTTAACACAACAACAAAAAGAGTTGGAGCAATAGCACCGGTAACAGCAGCCGCCACAAAAACAAATACCACGATTACGTCAGGAGATGTTGAGTAGAAAAATACACAATAAATTTTTTTGTCTTATTCAAAAAAAAAAAAAAAAAAACATGAAGAAAAACTGGAAAAACACGAGGAGTATAAAACAAATCAACTTTAACTTACATCGGGTTAACAATGTAATATACGCAGTGCTTTTCAGCTTAACCCATTAAAAACTTACGAAGCTTATGTAACAATCTTTTCAAACTCACAATGATATTATGTATTTCATTTAATCAATTTAATATTTGATACCTCTTTTTTACTAATACATACTTATGCTAAACTTAACCTTAAATCTTCTCTTATACAACTCAAGCTCTATACAGGCATTTTTCTCCATTATAATCTTATTTTCAATACAGAATAACTATTTTTTACTCTTCTTCTGACATCTTACTCAGCTCCTACTCTACTCGTACGTGTGGTAATTTTATCCATTTTGTTAACCAAAATAAGAAATATGTAATAAAAAGTCCCAAATTTACCAAAAAAAAAAAAGTACTAATATAAAGCTTTTGGCGTCTTTTTATTTTAAAATTCTGCGCAGCAACCAAAATTTAAAATAATAAAAATTTGGCAGCTGAAATCGATATCGGTTGCCACCTGTTATATATTTTTGGCAACTAGTAACTTCACTAAAGTTCGGATGCCATACATAATTGACCCATTAGACTTTCATCTCATATTGAGGCTTTTGCTCAGTAAGGTACATTTATTTATTAGCAGTTAACATCATAATGGGTTAAAATCTTCCAAAAATAGTTTACTCACAATAAAGTACGCTAACATTACTCCATTAAAAAGGAGCAACACGAATTTGAAACTTTCTGTACACTCAAATTCATTCATACAAATGAAAAAAAAAAAAAAATAAAAATAGTTGTATATGTATTTCAAGTACTACTCACCATCACACCACAATGAGGCTGCTATACATGCATCAATTTCAGGACATTTATATTCACAGTCTGACTCTTTTGGATAGAATCCAAAATCACTTAGCGTATCGTTGCCACTGGTACCAGTAGTTGTTATAATGCCACTGCCACCAGTACCACCAACTCCAACTCCTCCTGAACCAGTGCCTGTCGTGCTGGCATTAGTCTGTAAATCAAATTGTTGTAGTAGAGCGTTTTTGGTGCGATGTATTTCCAGCCAGGTGAAAGCAATATCACCGGGTTCCTTTAGGATGGGTTCCAAAACTAAACTGACTGGTCTGTAAAAGAAGAAATAAAACTTAATTAATTTTTTGGTTACAGAAAATTTGGGAAGGCATTAAAGTCTTAAGTGTGCCGAAATTAAATTTTTTAAAGATTTTATAATTTTTATTTGTTTTTTTTTTAAATTAAATTCTTGTACACAAGAAAAAAGTAGTTTTCTTAACAAAAAAAAAAAAAAAAAAAAATAATTATGTTCTTTAAATAAATTTTAAACAACAGTTTATTTAGCCAAATGCCATTTTTCCAAATTTTTAATTCACATCCTTTGAATAGTTGTTTGTGATTGTTCTTTTTTAATTGATTTCCTTTTCAAGTTTCTAATTATTTTTATTTTTTTTTTTTAAATTTTATAAGCTCCTGCTGCGAAAGCAAAAATCAAAAATTTAATTATTAATTATTATAGTTTTTAAAACGTGCCGGTTCATTCATGTTTAAAGTTATGAAAGATTTTAATTGTTAAACAACTGAAGGAGGAAAAACAAAGCCCACCTCAATATATTAAACAGCGGCGTAGATTTATAGGGAACTAAATAGCAACATTTTCTTTACTGTAAGTCTAATTAAACTGTAGTTATCTCTACTCCAACTCTGAATATGTTCTACTATTGTACTTAAAATTAAAAAAAAAAAAAACAGATTTATAATAAATGTGTTTACATTTTAAACAAAACTCTTCTTAATACCACTCTAGCTCTACTCTCACTGTACTCTAACTTTATTTTACTCAAACTAGTCTAAGTCTACTCTAACTTTACTCTACTCTTACTCTACTCTTACTCTACTCTAACTCTACTCTGACTCTTCTCTAACACTACTCTAACTCTACTCTAACTCTACTCTAACTCTACTCTAACTCTACTCTAACTCTACTCTAACTCTACTCTAACTCTACTCTAAATCTACTCTAACTCTACTCTAACTCTACTCTAACTCTACTCTAACTCTATTCTAACTCTACTCTAACTCTACTCTAACTCTACTCTAACTCTACTCTAACTCTACTCTAACTCTACTCTAACTCTACTCTAACTCTACTCTAACTCTACTCTAACTCTACTCTAACTCTACTCTAACTCTACTCTAGCTCTACTCTAACTCTACTCTAACTCTACTCTAACTCTACTCTAGCTCTACTCTAACTCTACTCTAGCTCTACTCTAACTCTACTCTAACTCTACTCTAACTCTACTCTAACTGTACTCTAACTCTACTCTAACTCTACTCTAACTCTACTCTAACTCTACTCTAACTCTACTCTAACTCTACTCTAACTCTACTCTAACTCTACTCTCACTCTACTCTAACTCTACTCTAACTCTACTCTAACTCTACTCTAACTCTACTCTAACTCTACTCTAACTCTACTCTAACTCTACTCTAACTCTACTCTAACTCTACTCTAACTCTACTCTAACTCTACTCTAACTCTACTCTAACTCTACTCTAACTCAACTCTAACTCTACTCTAACTCTACTCTAACTCTTCCCTAACTATTCTCTAACTCTGATTTCCGCTTTCCCATTTGAATGCAAACTTTTAAGATTTTTTACTTTGTGTTACTTCATACACTTTAGGTTTAAGCAATCGGTTTTTCTTCATTCCTATTTTAAACCTGCGTGTGTTTTTATATGCATTCAGTTTGTGTCATAAATTTTCTTGCTCTATATAAAGTGAGGAACAGAATAGTCGCTGTAGTACAACGTTACGAATAGTGCCGCAAACTGTCAAAAGTTAAAAACGGCAGTTTTAAAGAACAGTCAGCAGAATACGTAGTTGTAGTAGTTGTTGCAGTTGAAGTTGAAGCCCATAATACGAAATTTTGAACTTTGTCGCGCTACAAAGCATTCGTCTGTTTCAGCTACTACTACAACTACATTATTCTGTTCTAGGCCTTACGAACAATACAAAATAAACAAAAAATAAATTGACGAGCAGGGCTGCCAGATACATATTTTCCATGTCCCCAAAAAATTAAAAAAAAATCCCCAAAAATCCCCAAATTACAAAAAAAATAATCAACATTTTTTATTTTTTCGAATTTATTCTATGAGTTAAATTTCAGTTATGTATTTTATAAAGCTTTTTTGTAATAGTCTTATTCCTTCAATTTTTCAGGAATGACTTTATACACAACCAGACTATTATATTGTATCTTCTTGTTACATTTTACATAAGTTTAATAATAACATTAGTTTATTAAGTACCTTTTACACACTTAACAAAAATATTAATCTTAATTATGACCCTTTACACCGTATAAGTTAATGATAAGAGTAAGACAAACGTTTTGCTACTTTTTTAATATTTTATATACGAAACAAAGAAAAATAAGCGAACATAATAAAATAAGGGAAAATATATTTAAAAGGTATAAAATTCCCAAAAAAAAAAATCCCCGATTATTTTTATTAAGTCCCCAAATAAATCCCCAAATGAATTTCTTTGTCCTTGCATGAAATCCCCAACTTTAGGGATAAATCCCCAAGTCTGACAGCCCTGTTGACGAGTACGGTCAACTCTGTACCCGCTTTCATTCTCTTTACCTCTCTCTTCTTAAAACTCAAGACTGAACGAAGGAAACTTGAAACTTCTTAATCAGCACTAATAAAGGATGCGATCTTTCAATCAAATGTTGATATTAAGCTAAATAGGCACAAAAGTTCTGAAAAAGATTTAAATAGAAGCTACTGCCAAATATGTACCGATGCTAACAAAATTTAACTAAATGCTAAATAAGTGCATATCAGGTTAAGCTGAGCAGGGTTTCTTTAAATATCTTTTTCTATATTCAGATCACAGTCTTTTAACTTGAAATACGCCTTTTACGTAAAATATCGCTTTATATACAGGCCGCAAAATTCTCTTAAGTCTACCGTCTTACGGACAAACAAGTACCTTACAACTCGAATTACACGTAAATCGTTTGGCTAGATTAAACGTCATTTAACAGTTTCTAAATTTCATTATTTAATTATCTTCTTCCAAAGAAAGTTTAGTAAATCAATAGCAATAGTTAAAAATAAAGCTAAGGGTTTGATCAAACTGCTGGTCACGTTTTTTTTTTTTGGATTTTTTCGTCAAATATTTGTTAGATGTGAACATACCTTAAGTAAAACAAAGACAAAATCAGGCTCATTCTTTTTTGCATTGAGGTTCGTTATACTTAAACATAGGACTTATATTTTGTCAACGATATTGGCCAAAATGCTTTTATAACTTCTTAAAAATTGTTTCGCTTAATTTGTTCTTTATCATAAACTATTAAATGACATTTCATTGATACTTTGACCCGAAAATAACAACTTTTTATTTTTTTATTAAGTGTAACTTCTTTTTCAACACTTAATACTACTCTTCCTAACAAATTTGTTGTTTTTGAATTATCCATTAAATTGTTGTATGTTTTATTTCCCAAATGAAACGGTGATGATGCGCTTCTGGCCATAAAAACATTAAAATAACATTGAGTCTGTACCGGGCATGTCGTGTTATTTAGTGAACGTATACAGATACGGACGAAAAATGACAATAAATGCTTTTAGGACATACGCATACAATAAAGTTCGTACACACACATACACAAACAAGCATAACCGAAAGAATTATAAATAAATTTTAACGACCTAAAAACTGAGTTAAAAAAGGAAACTATGAATTGAAAAAGGAAAAAAAAGACGAAAATTTTACAAAACAACCAATATCGTTCCATACACGTACATACAAACATAGTTTTACAATTGCTGACATAAACACTTCTACCAAAAATTGTAAAAAATAAAATACAGAACATAAAATACAAACAGTAGTGGAAAAGGGGTTAAATACACTGGATCCGCAAATACCCAGCAAAATGAAAGAAAGTGTTCAGAGTCAAACTGTAGGACAGAGAAAATGTATAAATGAGTAAGCAAAAGTACAAATTTGAAAGTATTCTTTTTTTTTAACGAGGTCCGATAAAAAAGGATTTTTATAATAAAAATGATGCTCCGAAATTTTTTTATAGAAAATCGACTTTTGTTATAAAAATTTTTTATTTGATTGAATATATAAACATTTTTTATTTGATTATTCGAAATAATATATTTGCTATAAACAAATTTTAATCGATTTATTAAGTTAACATTTTTTCTATGACAAATTTTTTGGAAATTATTAAATAAACATTTTCCATACAGAATTTTTTCGATTAATAGAATAAATAAATTCTCTCAAGAAAATTAATTCGAACAAATTTTTTCTTAATAACGATTTTTTAAATTTTATTTAATAAACACTTTCCATATAGAATTTTTTTTAATACAGTGGAATATCTCATTGCCGAACAACGAAAGGACCATTTAAATGTTTCCCTACTAGGGAATGTCCTCTCTAAAGTAAACTACCGGTATCAGTATCCTTTGAAAGTTGTCTTTTAAGGGAGACTTCACAGTAATTGAATAAAAATATTCCTTAGAAAATTTTTTTATTTGATTATTCGAATAAATATTTTTTTTAAGTTCTATTTAATTAATCGATTAAAGTTATAATTTTAAAAA
The DNA here is from genome assembly GCA_963931875.1 of Pollenia griseotomentosa. NCBI lineage: Eukaryota > Metazoa > Arthropoda > Insecta > Diptera > Polleniidae > Pollenia > Pollenia griseotomentosa. Next base: position 23,958,926 of record OZ007562.1, read on the forward strand.
TATTTTCTTCAGAAAATTGCGTTTTTTTTCAGAATAAGAAATTTAAAACAAAAATTGTTATTTGATTAAAATATTACTATAAAATAGTTAATCCGATTAATCGAATAAACTTTTACTATAGCGAAAATAATTTTGCGATTAATCAAGTTAAAGCTCACTTTAGGAAAATTGTTAATCCTTTTAATCGAATAAAAATTATCTAAAAAGAAAAATGTTTATTTAATTTAATCGAACTTAAATTTGCTTCAGGAAAAAGTTTTATTTTGAATCGAGTACAATTTTCTATAATATAAATTAATAAAATAAAAATTCCCTATAGAAATTGTTTGAATAGAATTTTTCAATACAGAAACTTGCTCGAAGTAAATTTTTTTTAAAAGAGATTTTGCGAACAAAAACATTCGAATAAACATAAAATAATCGAATAAACAAATTTAGTTTAGAAAATTTTTGTTTTTTTTTAAATATAGAAATTTTTTAAGATATTTAAGAATTTACTATAAAAAACTTTATCCGAATAATCGAATAAACTTTTACAATAGCGAAAATAGTTTTGCGATTTATGACATTAAAATTAACTTTACGAAAATTGTTAATCCTTTTAATCGAATAAAAATGATCTTAAGAGAAAAATGTTTATTAAATTTAATCCATTTTAATTTATCTATTGAGAAAATTTTTATTTGAGAATCGAATAAAATTTTCTATAAAAGAAAATTATAAAATTTTATTTTTCTATAGAAATTGTTTGAATAAAATTTTTTGATTCAGAAATTTGTTTGAAGTAAACTTTTTCATTAGAGATTTTGCAAGTAAAAACTTTCTGTAGAGAAAATTTGTATTATAAAAAAATTTATTCGATTATACGAGAAAAAATTTCGAATAAGAAACCTTATTCGATATTTGAAAATTAAAATATATTTAATATTTGAAAATAAAATTTTTTATCGGATAAAAATTCATATTATTTTATTAATCAAAAAAATTTTTCAAAATTTTTGAACAAATTATTTTTCGATTTGATTTTTTTTTGTTAATTTAAACACATTTTGTTTTTCTATTGGAATATTTTTCGTTATTACTAAATGCCAAATATGTTCATGATTCGTTAACATGGACAAATTGTTTTAATCTATGAAAACTTTCTACGGCATAATTTTTCGTTAATTTGAACAAACATTTGTTATATGGAATATATATTTATTAATTTACGTAGAGTGACAAATCCAACTACAAATTATATTCCAACTTAATTAACCGATCAATTGTTACCTAGACCTTCAGCCCGTTGTAATGAAACAGACCAGAGTCTCTTGCGGGAATCGAACCAACAACTACCACACTGAAACACTAGCCTTCTGAGGCAACCGTGTTATATGGAATACTTTTCGTTAACTTGAACAAATTTCTATTTTTCCAAAATTTTTGGATAATATACGAACAATTTTTTAATTAAAAGTTTTTGGTGTTTTTTTTTAAATTTAAATTAAATTTAAATTTACAGAAAAACGTTGTGATTATAGTGACTTTTCGTGCTGCTCATTTGTTTGCACTGACCAAACAGGAAGAATGTACGTGTATATGTGTATGTTTACATTAGTAATTGTATTGAATCTACATATAGACAAACATATACCCAAATAAATATACAATCACATTAATACACATACTAACAACATGCGTAAGTTGCTGTTGATGATGTTTGAACAAAATGTTCAGTAAATTATCGACTTAACACACACATTCTTGTACATTTTAATATGCGACCATGAATGGATAAATGAATGCATGAACGGAGGGTTCCTTAAATGCATGAATGTTGTTCGTGCTCTCATGTACTTGGAGAAGACTTTAAAGATTCATATATTTTATAACAAAAAATTAACAACAAACAAAAAACAACAATTACAAAAAACAAAAATTGGATCATTGAAGTTGTTTAGTCTCTTGTAGTCCTGAACAATGTTTTCGGACTAACATGATGTTTGGCATTAAAGTAACTGGTTCGTTTAGAGCATGAGGCCAAAGAGAAAGTTGGGGGGGGGAGGGAGGGAGGGTCAAAAAAGAACATCAGAATTCACACGAAATAATCGTTAAACAAAGTTTATGGCATTTTTAGTTTGGGATAATATTGCAGAATACAGTCGAGGATAAAAGTAACAACTTGATAATGTGGTATGCGTTTTTGTTTAAATAGCTAGATAAGATTAGCAATTCTATTTGATCAACTTCGAATGCTCTTAAATACAATGATTTTAGATACAAATAACTTGCATTATTAAATCGAAATGTTTTGATATATACATACATATCTCCCTTAAAAAGAGAGAGGCTTTATTAGCTGAAATATCGTACAGCATTAGGAGTTATTTTGGTATTAAATGTTGTCAAGTCTTTGTTTCATTACAACTTCCAACTAAGCGTCTAATGCCCAATTTTCAGGATAGTGTTTAAATCTATATTAAGTTTATTTTCATATAAACTTAAATCGTAATTAAATGCAGATTGATTTTTTGATTTACACAGAAAAAAATAGAAATTGATTTCAATTAAAAAATTTGTGATATTAATTAAAAAATTAATTAAATTTGCACCAGAAAACAAATTAATATTATCAATTAAACCAGTTAATAATATTAATTTAACGTTTAATTCACTTGATTAAATAATTAATTTAGTTGATTAAAATTTTAATTAAAACTGATTATATTTTTGATTAATGCTTTAATTGGTGAAAAATGTGAGAGAATTTTTTCTGTGTATATTTGGAAAGTCTTATTTAAATAAAAAAAATTATGGAAGCATTAACAAATACAAAAAAATATCATAAAAAAGTTCATTTATTTGCAAAGTAGTCTCAAAAAACAGCTGAATGTTATTGCATTGCCTGTTGTTGTTGTATTGTTGTCATATTGAGGCCACCTTGCTAAGTTATTCCAATGGAAACTTAAGTTGTATTTAAATGTACCACATCGGTGAATTAAGTTTTATTTAGGTGTTTGGTGAAGAAGAGAATTTTGCATTTAAAACGATTTTAAACATAAATGTGTTTTAATATCAATGCTGAAAATTGGCCATAAGGATCTAATGACATTCGCATTAAGGATATCCTCTTACTATTACTACGTTAAAAAGGCATTTATATATGGATCCACAGCCAAGGAGACCATAACCTTAAGTAGATTTTTTTTAACAAGACATTGCGCCTTTGCATACATATAAAATGTAACTTCAGAATTTAAAATGGGAAGCCATCTAAGAGTACTCCAGGATATGCGTTCGGATATAACGATATGTTAACTGTATAGCCTAAAAATGTCTGATTCAAAACAGATGATGTATTTTTTACCCATGGTTTGTGTCGTTAATAAAATCACTGCGGGAAATTTGTGTCAGTTGTTCTTAAAGCACTTATCACGTGACCAGTGAACACAATATTTTAATAAAAAAGAACGAATTGTGATAGGTGAAAACAAGTTACTTCAGAAGAAAGGTAATTGACTCAAAATAAGACGTGTGACAGAAATTTGTGCGAGAAGTGTTTGAATCTATCTGATTATGATTTTAATTCTTTATAATAATAATAATATATGATTTATTTCAAAAATGTTTTACAATTAAAGAATACAATTTACATTAGAAAAAAATCATAAAAAGACATAACGAAATTGTTGTGTGTCTGATTGGCTAATTTACATAAAAAAAATTATGTATAACTATAATTGTGTGCTCGAATTTAAACTGCAATTTAATGTACAAATTCATTTAACTACGTTATCGGTATTCGGTTACAATAAGTTTTCTATATTTCAAGCAAATTTTTAAAAATGTATATAAACGCATATAATCTTCCCCGTTCAATATTTCAAGTAATAGATGTTCTTTTCCAAAAATACTTAAACGAACATTGCAAAAAATTTTTATATAAAGCATTAGTTTAACCGGAATTAACTGTGTCCATTTGTCCATTGGCAAAAATGAGCCAATTAAACCCCACCTAGGACATCACCATGTTAGTGACAAGTCCCCTTCATATTAAGTATTAGAACTAGAACCGGTCTCTACTACTTCAGAACTGTCACGTGGCATGTTTGGTATTAGTTCCCTTTCCCCTAGGCATAACCATGATTTATTGTATCTTAATAATTGATGGATGTCGTGTAAACAACAAAGTACTTTTTTTGCTCCGAAAATATCCAAATTTTTGTGTTTACAAACCATTATTTCCAGTTTTGTTTTTTAATTTGAAAAACACATATTATGGCCACTGAAGCTTTTCAAGTGTTTGTTCCGTCGATTCCAACGAAGGAAGACCGCCAAAGTTAGCCAAAAAAGTTCAAAGATGTCCAAGTTAAGAAGAACTTGTGAGCCACTTAAGCAGAAATTTTTAGGCATTTTCACGCAATAAAGATAACATGCCTAAATGCTACTTGAACGTTACAAAAAGACGTAGTTTTTGTAGGAAATCATTACTGGTGATGAAAAACAAATTCAATGTGACAATTTTAAGCTTAATAAGCCATATGTGAAGTACTATCAAACAGCCGAACAATTTCAAATAGGAGTATACATGGCGTTAAATAAATGCTTTATATTTTTTTAAATCAGTAGAGTCCCATTAGATTTGAGCAAGCAGACGAAAAGATTTACTTCAGTAAATGAACTGTGGGCCTAATAACAGTGCCCGAAATAAGCCGGAGAAACGTTATCGGTAAAATCGAATAATACGTAATTTAGTGTTCAGATATACATTTTTTTATTTAGTTAATATTCGGTTTGTTGACAAAATTATCTTTCAGTTCACACATACACAATTTAGCTAACTCAATTAGCAATTAGCAATCAACAATTAACTCAATTAAAGCAAAATGTAAACAACTTTTGACATCTTAAAAAAATAAACAAAATAAGCATCTGACTTTTGAGCAGACCTAATGGAATGACCTTTGTTTTGTTGACATTTTAGTTGCCAATTGCCAAACACTTTGTTTAGTAGAGTTGTGTTTTGCTCACTAAACACACTTGTGTTGTATTTTAATATAATTTTCGTATTAATTGAACATTAACAATTGAAATTTTATATGGATAACACAAGGGAACAAATTTAAACTGTTTTGTGCGGTCTGGAATTTGATTGCAAATTTTTACCAATTTAAGGTCGCTGATTTTAAATCTAATCTTCATTTTTCTCTATCAGCTCTACTTTTTGAGATATACCGTTATGTCCAAAATGAAGGTACTTTCACTACATATATTGGAATAACTTGAAAAAGGTTGACCATAATCATTCAACAAAAAATCCGCAACTATAGTAGAGAGGTTATTTTGCGCTTCTACTGATGGTTGTAACATCTTAAAATATTGGTTGGTCTTCCTTTAAATATACCTATCGGCTAAGAATCACTTTCTGAGTCGATATATAGATGTCCGTCCCTCCGGCTGGCTGGCTGTAAGCCTTTTACGCAAAGTAAAGGTCGAAATTTTTGAGATAATTTAATGAAATTTGGTACATAAGTTCAGATTGGAATAGGCACCAAGCCTATGGAAAACGGTGAATAACGGTCCATAATTTTACATAGCCTGAGTCGATCTATAGATGTCCGTTCGTCCGGCTCGGTGGCTGTAAGCTTTGTGCGTAAAGTATGGGATTTGGTACATTAGTTCAGATTGGCATAGGAGCCAACCAAGTCTATAGAAAACGGTGAATATCGGTCCATAATTTCACAAAGCCTCCATACAGGCTTCTTTCGGGAATAGGGTCTTTGTGCCCATTACCCATTTTTTATGTTGGCATTAAGAATAAATTTCATCCAGGCTTCTATTAATGCAATCTTAATCGTCTTACTAAATTTTATACTGACTGGTCAATATTTGACTATGGCTTCCATAAAAATACCTCTCCCTAAAACAGCTTTTATTGCCATAGCTTCCTTATAAATATTGGTGTTGACATACAAATTGGCAACAACTACTTTAACGATAGCTATCGACTAGACTTTCTTACTTGTTTTTATTTATTTTTAAAATAAAATAATATTGTAAAAAAAAATTGTTTAAAACTTTGAGTATGTAATTTGGTAGTGAAAAGTAGGCGTGGGTGCGATTTCTCAAATTTTTCGTAAAAATGCCCAAAATATACGATCGAACACAAAGCCCTGATCACATATTTTGTCACAAAAATTTTTATCAATATTATTTTCACGTTTCATTTTATAAAGCTAAAAAACTATTTGTGACATTTTAGAATATACATACATACATAAATAAAAAATAATCATTACGTTTTTCTAGTAAAATCTTTCACGCACAATAAGCGTAAATTTTTATAAAGCTTTCCTATACAACAAGCGTTGATAATTGTATAAAGTTTACTTAGTTAAACAACAATAGTTCTCTTAAATAATTCATTTAAATAAAAAAAAAATTTATTTTAATATCACACATTTCAGCTTATTTTCAATGAAAATGACGATTAAATTACATTTTTAATGAGTTTTTGTGTTCTATAACAAATGTCTTTAAAATCAAACCGCTTTTGTCTCTTAAATTTATATCGAAAATTACAATTTATACTGGCAAATGAAAACTTTTGTTGCCCACTATAAATATAGTACATGAAAGTGTTAATTCTCCCGCAAAACCCACTAAAACATGTAGGAATTGTCGTAAATTGTTTTTTGTTGTTGTTGTTGTATCAAACTTAAACATTCTGTAGGTGTTTTATGTTTATAACACCTACAATAAAAGATACTATCGATTTTAATGAGCGTCTACCTTTAGGGTTAAATGTCTAAACCCAGAAGCCTTTGGTAGCAGTAAATTTCGCAAGCAGCAAAAAAATATTAAATTTGAAAAAAGAATAAATGAACGCACTTAAACCAAGGGACTACAGGGATACCCTGCTCATGATAGCAGTTAAAGTCAGTAAAACAAAAAAAGAGTTGTATTTGTTGCTTTTTTCAGTTCAATTACGCACCAAATACACTTTTCGAATTTTGTGTATTTCATTAAGTCATGCATTAATAATGTTGCCAAAAACAAAAGTTTAAAAATCGTTTGGAAATTTAAGAAAATGTTAAAAGATGAGTTTTGTTTTTAAACGTTTTGGGCATATTTGGCTCACAAAATTTCGGTAAAAAATTGTAATAACATGTAAAAGGTACTTGCTTTTTTATTTAATTTTCTCAAGTTTTGTTTGGTAGTTTTTTCCATTCCTCCTGAGAATAATTATTAATTTTGTAGCCTAGTTGAAGGGTTTAAAGCTTTTTTTTTTAACAACAGAAGTCTGGGCTTAAATAAAAAGAGGTATTTAAAGCATAATTTAAGGCAGTTGTTAAAAAGAAAATATTGTTACAAATACTAATTTTAATCCCTTATTTTATACTAAAACCTTTTCTACTTTTTTTAAGACCTGAAGGTAAATCTTTTAGGAACAAATACAATTTTTGTAGCCGGAAGCCGGAAGGCTTTTTAAAAATTTAATATTATAGATACTATAAAAGTTTAAATTGTCAAAATAATTAAGTTGTTTTTAATGAACCCTTTCACCAGATTTATTCACTAAATAAGGTAATTGTTTTTTAGTTTTTCTGAAAGCAATTATACATTTTATACCCTGATTATAGTATTTTGTTAAAGCTAGTAGCATACTTTAAGGCATTGGTTTTATGTTATATTAATAGCATAGTTTCGTTCAAAAAAATAACTTAATCCTTTAATTCCCGCTGGTACAAAGGGCCCCAACAAAAGCTTTCCATACACTTCTGTTAGTCGTCAATTGCTTCATTTCGCTTCACGAAACGTTATCGTCACTCGATTTGGCGCCTATATGTTGGCTGGCCGGGTCTTGTGGGTCCCTTGTATTCTTAGTATTCTTATTCCCTTCTTTTTTAAGGTGTGCCCCAGCCACTTAAATTTTCGTAGGTGTATATTGACTTCTAACGGCGTTTGTTGGACTTGATTTTGTAGGTCGATATTGGAGATGGCATTTAGCCAAAAAATGGTGAGAATGCTTCTGCAACATCGGCTGGCAAAATCTTAAAGGCTTTCGGATTCGCGTTTGGTAGGATTCCATGTCTTCTAACCATAGAGGAGGTTGGACAGGTTGGACGTAAGTGTTAAAAACGCTGATTTTCTTTAGAACAAAATTTCCAGATTTTATTAAGCATTCCTACCGATTGTTAAGCTTTGCTTAGTCTATTCTGTACATCCTCTTTACTGTCTTCGCTTTTAGATATCAAACACCCCAAATAGCGGAAATATTCGACATTTTCGATGGTTTGATTCTAGAGGTGAACATTTCGAGAGACTGAACAGGTGATGCGCATAGACTTGATTTTGCCAAAGTTGACTTGTAGGCCAGATACGCGTACAGCAAACAATTTTATTGTGGCTTGCATATCCGAAAATCGATAGGATAGAAGACACACATCATCAACATAGTCGTTTAGGTTGCCAGACAGACCCCATGTTACATCATGGTGCCCTATCAAAAAGTTCCGCTAAATCTCTATCGCTAAAAATATATTAAGTCATCGCTAAAATGTTTAAATTTTGTATTTTCTAAGACCCAATTTAGAATGTGGACATTCGTGCCAGACAGACGAAGTTTGTTGGTAAGGGGAGACGCTGTGATACACTTTACTTCTTTTCTCTATCGCCTACAAACTTCGTCTGTCTGGCAAGAAATGTCCACATTGTAAATTGGGTCTAAGGCATTTTAGCGATCGAGATTTAGCTTTAGCTAAGCGAATTGCGGAATACGGCTGCAGAACTTCATTAAATAGCAGTGGATATAAAATGCAACCTTGGCGAATTCCGATAGTTATTTAAAAAAGCTCACTTAGACCACCATCATGGGAGATGTAGCATTGAGCGTTGTTATACAGCTTCCTACTGAGCCTTATTATCATTTCAGGTACTTCCTTATACCAAATCGGGCTTCATACCAATGGCCAGTTAAAACCTAAATTGCCTTTGATTTTTTTTTAATAATCTTTCTCTTATAATTTCTTGATAAAATCGTTTAAGTGTTTGTTTTTTTCTCTAAAAAAGTTTTTAGCTTGTCAAACATTTTTATTTTACCAAATTTAATTGCAAAATTTTTTTTTTTAAAATTTTATAAAAATTATTTAAATCTACTTACTTATTAGTGAACAATGGCTGGCCATTTGTCCAATCCTCTGAGAAAATATGCAGTGATGTTGGCCTCGGACCACTTTGAGCCGGACACACCACTCTCATTGGCTTTAGAGGACGTCCCGAGTAAATCATTAAACGATTTTTCGTATGACATCTCATGGCATCTTCTGATGTGGGATCCACTGGTAAATATGAACCCCATGTTTGCACAAACAAAGATTTCTCCAAAGTTTGTGCCTCTATATACCAGGACAAGCCTTCACAACTGGAATCCTGAGACTTCATAGGGTATTTAATCTCATCCTCACCACCTGCTCCTTTCAGTTTCAAACGTTTGCGACAATCTGTTACTCTCTTAAACTCATACGAAGCAAAGAAATTAACATCAGCAAAATCTTCCGAAATATTCAACTTCGTTACGGTAAAAGTCAATTCCATAATTCTTGAATTTGAGACAAAGGTCAAAGGAGCATTGTTATACAAAGCACTGGAGTTATCACAAAAACAACCCATTTGTATTTTAACATCCCGAAAAGGAACATCAAACAGTTTGAGCTCGGTTATTCTACCATCTGGATCCAGTTGATTACATTTCGGCCGACCGGTGTGTAAATCATTGTCTGTTGTACATGTAGTGCCATCACCGAAGGAAACATTATGTAGGACTAGCCGTACTCTCTCCGAAGGCCCTGCTTCAAACCGATAAAGGCAGGTAAGATTTTTTGCTCCTCCTCTGCCATAGAGGAAAACATTTCGTGGTACTTGTATATTGCCTTTACGTTTACGAAATACTCTTGAACAGAGTAGGGGAACAGCTTCCTCACCCCGTCGTCCAGGCCAGGGTTCACCACCCTGTTCGGTATCAACGAATTCGTAGTTAAGAGCAAATTGGGCCGGAAAAAGAGCAGTACCGGTGTGAGTGTGAAATTCGAGTTTCTGTAAGGAAAAGATAAACGAGGAAAATTAGAAGTTGGGACAACTTTTTTGAAAATAGTTTTTTATTAATTGTTAATTCCCCTGTCTCCTTCTCTCTCTTTCTCTCTCTCTCTCTCTCTCTTATCATTTTATATATCTCTCAATTTCTTTGTATATCTAGTATGTATAATGGTTTTAATGAAAGTGGTTTCTACGTCTTTCTGTCTGTCTGTTGATTTCTTTTGTTCGCCTGATTGTTCCATAAAATTAACTGATTCACATGCGACTTTTTTGTGGGACAAAATGTACTTATACCTTGGGAGTTTTTAACTTAGGGTAAATAACCTTAAAAAAAATATCTTAAATTGCAGAAAAACTTAGAGCCATACTCTTAAAGCTAAATTGGATACCAAACTTTTTACGTAATATTTGGGACAATATTACCCTCCAAATAGTCCCAAATTAATTATTTAACTGCAAATAATCATGAGAATAGAAACAAATTATTTTTTGGTAAACTTTAGACCACACTATACGCCACACTATAGACTAGACTATGAGCCAGAATCCAGTTCTAAACGATAAGCTATACTATACTTTAGACTTGACTTTAGGGTATACTTTAAATTAGACAAAAGATCAGACTATATACTATATTTAAGCTTAAACTGTAGACTATAGCTTAGACTTTACGTTAGACTAGATTGTACTCTTTAAATTAGAAAAAAGGTCAGAGTATAGAATTTACTTTAGGACAACCTGTATCCTATACTTTGGACTATACGTCAAACCATACGTTAGACTATATGTTAGACTATACGTTAAACTATACGTAATGATATATGCTACACTATACGTTAGACTATGAGTTGGACTTTACGTTAGGCTATACGTTAGAATATATGTTAAACTTTACGTTCGACAAACGTTAGACTAAAGGAAGAACTTTGAGTTAGATAAAAGGTCACAGTGTAGACTAGACTTAAGGTCAGACAGTAGACTATACTTAAGACAATACGGTATACTTAACGTTAGACTAGTGGGAAGACTTTTTCGTGAATATCTTATCTTCACTGTGGGGTACTCCGCCACTTAAACTTCATTGAGCCACGAATAATCTGCAATTATAAACTCTGTTTTAATTTCACAATTATGGGGTTTCACTTGAGAGATCAAGACCGCCGTGAATATACGCCAGATTATTAACTGGATTAATTATTAATCAGATTATTAAAAAGAATATTAACACGAAGCATTTACGTATGTACAATCGATTTTTAGTACCACCTCACTGTCTTTCCGTCTGTTCTTTTGTAAATTTTGCCAAGTTTTTCTCCCTTTTTTTTTTATCTAAAACAGCAATTCAATTCCTCTTCTTAACGATTCTAACTCCTTCCAAGTGATTTGTCACCCTCTTTAAGATCATAACTCCAGGTGTAAATAGTTAAAATCGCAATTTTATTTAGTGGCTGTATTTACTTTCATCTTGGTTTTAAGCATTTGGATTTTGCGACCAACCAAAGTTACGTGTTTGTTAGTATTTCGTTTTCTCAATTTGTTTTCTACTTTTTTTTGATACTCAAGTACTATGAGCTTAATTTTAGCACGTAAATCAAATTTAAACACTTGACTTGATTCTAAGGCCCCAAAGCAAATATAACCGGCTAACGGGAATTACATAATATGCGACATTTACTTTGCCAAAATCCAAAATCTCTTACCAACAAAATGTAAACACAACACGGCACTACAAAATTGTGACGCCTGACAGCATACGCTACACCTAAATTGGAAACATACCGTGTAGACATCATAATACAATAATGACTAAAATTTGTTTTTTTTTTTTTTTTTGGTGTCCTCAAATACGCAAAAGTATTTTAAACGAAAAAAAACTGGCACTCTAGGAGACGCAATATCACAGGACAAAAAAGAAATTTAAACATTTTTTAGATTATTTTGGAAAAATAGTGTTGTGCTGAACAAGATATTTAACTAGAAACGTTAACAGCAGCCAAGATTAAAAGCACGCCAATTTTAAATTTGAAAAATTTGTCTAAAAAAACTTTTCTTTAAAGTTTTTTTTTTTTTTTTGTTAATATTTGGCGTGCAAACTACACAGTGTCATTTGTAGTGAACAGTTTGTTATATTTATTTAACTGAAAATCCTGTTTAGGGATTCCCTCTCTAGCTACAGCGAAGCACATACATACACACATGTATTTATATAAAATCCTCGTTTCTCTTGACCTCCTAGAAACTTTGCCTAGCAACGTTGCTTCTCTATTTCTTATATTGTTCCTACTTCAACAATATTATTTGCATTTTATCTTCTTTTTATGGAAAATAAAAAAGAAATAAAAAAATGTATAGAAGACCAGAAATGGAAAGCGTAATAGTATGAACGTCTTTATGTTACTCCGGAAAAAGCAATAGACGTGAGCAACTAAAAAATAGTGAATCATGTCGATAAGCCAGAATACAAACTAGATTACACTATAGGAACGAATAAAGCCTAGACTGTAGGTCATGTTATCGACTAGACTTTAGACTAGGATATTGCTCAAACTATGGTAAAAAATATATGTCAGACAATAACCTTTTTAGGGTCAGTCTACGGAATAGATTATATGCTAGACTATAGGCCAGACGATACTCTAAACTAAAGGCCAGATTATAGACTTGACTACAAACTAAAATATAAATAAGGCTATAGAAAAGGGTTAAGAATTACGAATAGACTGTAGGACATAGACAAAATTATAGACTAATATAAAGGGTGTTTTTTTAAGCTAGATAGAACTTTAAATTGTAAGAAGTAACACAAAAAATTAAATTTTGATGAAATATTTTTTTTTATCGTTTCAGTATACTCTGACAAATCATCATGAATAGACTCACGCTTGAACAACGCTACGAAATTATCCAAATTTACTTTGAAAATCAGTCGTCGATTCGCGCAACTTATAGACGACTTCGTCATTTTTATGGCGTACATAATCGTCCATCTGAACAAGCCATTCGTCGAACTGTGGATAGATTTCGTACCACATACTCTCTAGAGGATGCAATAACACCAACACGTCGAAGGAATGTGCGTACTGAAGAGAATATCGCCGCTGTAAACGAAAGTGTGGAAGAAGATCCAAATTTATCGATTCGTCGTCGGTCGCAGGAATTGGGGCTCTGTCCGTCCACAAATTTTGCGCAAAGATCTCGGCCTACACCCGTATAAGATCCAGCTGGTGCAGGAATTGAAGCCACAAGACCATTATATGCGTCGTTCTTTCGCCGATTGGGCTCTAGAGCAGTTGGCAACTGACCCGTTGTTTTATCGCAAAATTGTGTTCAGCGATGAGGCGCATTTTTGGCTTAACGGGTTTGTTAATAAGCAAAATTGCCGCATATGGAGAGATACCAATCCACAAGAGACCCTACAGACTCCATTACATCCAGAAAAATGCACCGTTTGGTGCGGTTTTCACGCTGGTGGCATCATCGGACCTTATTTCTTCAAAAATGAGGCCGGAGCTCGCGTTACGGTCAATGGAGATCGTTACCGCACCATGATCGATGATTTTTTGTTTAAAAATATGGATGACATTGATCCGGAGGAGATGTGGTTTCAACAGGATGGCGCTACGTGCCATACGGCGAACGCAACCATCGACTTATTGAAATCAAAATTTGGCGATAAGTTGATTTCGAGAAATGGACCTGTCAATTGGCCTCCAAGGTCGTGCGATTTGACACCTCTCGATTATTTCCTGTGGGGCTACGTGAAGTCACTGGTTTATGCTGTTAAACCAGCAACAATTGACGCCTTGGAGGCCAGCATTGTTCGTGTTATTCGTGACATACGGCCAGCAGTGCTCGAAAAAGTGGCCCAAAATTGGACGTCCAGAATGCGCTTCGTCAAGAACAGCCGCGGTGCTCATATGCCCGAAATCATTTTCAAATGTTAATGTCACGTATTGATCTTTCGAATAAAAAAAAAATTTTGATTACAATTTAATTTTTTGTGTTATTTTTTACAATTTCAAGTTCTATCGGGCTTAAAAAACACCCTTTATATGGGCCAGACTATAGACAAGATTTAGGCCAGTCCTTGGACTAATAAATATTTTAATGTTCCATGAATCATTCCACTGTTCATTAAAATAATGAACAACCATATATTTAAATTCAAGGTACCTGAAAAAGCAAGTATTGTTGGTAAATGGGAGCATTAAGTAACTTTCAGCTGAGCTGCTTACAAGACTAAGATGGTCCTCATAAGCAGAAAGGAAAAGGAAGCGACAATAAAAACTCAAGATGTTGCGAAAGAAAAACCTCACCTGAGTCGATAAAATATCTCAGTATTATCCTGTTTGACAGCCTTGGCTCTTAATATGCCTGATGTATTCTAACAAAGGTGGACCAAATAAAAGCTGAAGGATATTGATTTTACTGGTAACTAGCGCCACGTTATTTTTTGGGATGCCAGTCTTGAAGAAAATTGCTAGAATCTCATTTAAAATGTCTGCTTCGGCTACAGAACGATATCAGGATAAGATGCAAGCGTCATTTTGGGCATAATCTTCAACTGAGCTGAGTACAAGACAGCTGTGGCCGTCTCAAAGGGAAAGAAAAATAAAGAGTCCCTGAAAAATGAAGTTGGTTGGACAGAAATAACATTTCTCATGACAATAAAATATCTGGGTATTATCCTGGAGTTAATGCCTTGGCTTTTAAGAGAGGTAGATCACATTATAAACCGAAGAATATTATTATCGCTGGTAATTAGCTCCAGAATATTGTATGGGATACCAGTATGGAAGAAAATTGTTAGCATTTCAGTTTAAGAGTCTGCAGCAACAACAGAACGATATTAAGCAAAGATTGGAGCGTCGTAGTAATTAGGCATAATCCTTAAGGGAGCTGAGCAGAAGATAGAAATGGTCCTCTCAAGCAGAAAGAAAAATTTAGAGCCACAGAAAATAATAGTTGGATTTATATAAATAGCATCTCCAGAGTCGACAAAATATATCAGTGCTATACTGTACAATAGACTGAATTTCAAAGGACATATCGAATACGCTTTTAAAAAGCAGTTTGAGTTGAAACCTAAGCTCGTTAGATGTCAAACATAGATATCCCACATTAAAGCCGAAGGATATTGATTATACTGGTGACTAAGCAACGTAATTGTTTGAAAAAATTGCTAGTATTTCCTTCTTAGAGTCTGCAGCAACTGCAGAACGACATCATGCGGAGATGTAAGCGACGTAGCCGGAATAATGTTTAGAGAGAGAAAGAGATTTGCTTAAGAACTTTTGAACGTCTACACAGAGTAGTACCATAAGCCGGAGAGTTTTAATCAATATAAAGTTGGGAAATGAGTTGGGAAAACTCCCCTTTATGTTAGCGGACTTATAAACTGTGTGCCCCTTCACATGGACAGTTTCTTTCAGGCCATGGAGACTTTTGAAAATATTTGCAACATTTTAGGGTTGACAATCCGTCTAGATGGCTAGAGTGCCTATTATGATGACGAAAGTGCAGAATATTTAGGAATTGTCTGCGATTTTCCAAATATAGGACGTTGTTAGCTTTAAATGTGATTGGATGCTTGTTAGTACGTTGGTATTGTGCTTGCCTTTATTAGTGATTTAAGCTATCTTTGGAAGATTGCACACCCTTTGCTGCCAAGTTGTTTTCATTGAAACAATTTGTTGAGATTGATTAAGACGCTTTAATAAAAAAACATTTAAAGGTTCAAATCGAAGAAGGGGCGTACTGAGGAATTAACTGGATATTGATAAACACGCTTAGGCTAGATCTTCTTTACTATGACCTTTATAGAAGTTGCAATGACTGAAACATCTTCTCTGTCATTGTCTGGCATTCAGGAACCTAAGACTCTGATTGCTTTGTCGAAGAGTCTATAGGGACAAAACAAGTCTCTCTGTTATTGATTTCGTAGGACGTCTGGAAGTCAGTGACGAATGGAAACACAACGGGCACTAATGACTGGATTCACGAGAGATATACTTGATTGCTGCTGCCTAACGTGACTTAAAGGAATGGAGGAATAAATGACTAGAATAGATCTATTATAAAAGTACGAAGCATTAAAGCCGTTTAAATATAAAACCGTTTTGCATTATGAACAACAAGAACAAAAAAATTTTAGTCAATTCAATTAAAAAGTAAAAATAAATAAAACTTAAAAAAAAAACTTGAGAATAAAATTATTTTTCGTCAAAAAGACGATAAATTACCAAATCTTAAATTCGTGTTTCAGCGCAATAAAAAATACTTCAGCCTAACCTATTAACCACTCTTTAGACTAGAAAAAAGCAAAACAAAATTATAAGTTAGCCTTTATAAAACACAATCCAACAGATAAAATACTTTCGGCGAGTTCCAAAACGTCAGTTGCTGAGGAACTATAAAAACGTCATGCATTTTCAAACGCCAACTGTCCCAAAGTGCACCAAAAAAGGTATTGATGCGTTAACAAAAAGCTAATTACGCCTCGTTAAACTTAATGATACATATTTAACTTTGACTGCAAAGTCTTATGATGTTTTGGAACTCAACCTTAATTTATATGTTGGTCCCATTTATGCAACAGTTCCTTAAAGTATACTGCAGATTCTTATCATCATTATCATCTGCAATGCTTCTTCTTGCTTTCTTTCTGCTGGCTGTTCTTGTTTGATGCTGGTAGCAGTCAGTATTCACTATTAGTGTATATAAAACTCCTTTGTGTAATTTAATTAGAAAGTTGAGTGTGACTCTTAAGTTGTATATTTATTTTTCTTAGCATTTTGTGTGCTTTCAGCAGAAGATAGAGCAACGTAATAAAAATGAGACGAAGGAGTGTACGTTTGGTTTTGTATAACTGCGGGTTGGATGTATACTCGCAAATAAATATGTATAAGTATGGCCACATCAAGCCTTAGTGGTTGTTTGCCTATTTATGTCATGTCTATAGACTTTATCCTTAGCAGGACAACTTTATTTTTGTAGGCAAATACATGCGGAAATATTTTAATATGTATTTTTAGTCTGTAGTAAAAGTCTCCAAATGGGAATTTGGGGACCGAATTACATACAGGGACTGTTCGAAAATGCATCACTGCGCTGCATCTGATGTACATCTGTGATTAGTTTGCGATGCTCATGTTAATGTAAAAATGCCCCGCTAGGCTAGGAGGTAGTGTGTTAGTCTATCAGCACCGGAGTTGCGAATTCAATTCCTGCCAGAGACTCTGGTTTCTTCCCTGCAGACAAGCGTAGAGCTTCACGGGATTAGGATAGGGAACTAAAAAAAAAATCAGCTAATGTCGATGCTTGTTTGCTCTGCAGGTTTAAAACAATTTACATACATTTTTAAGATTTACATAGGGACAGGGTCCAAAATCTTTTAGATAAGATCCACCCGAAAATGGGCGTAGGGCCTTAAAATAGACAACGAGCACCTCTAATTGCAGACAGCTTCTGCCATTTCATTGCCCACATGACCCTCGTAGCGGGTCACAACACAAATTTATATTAATGTGTTACCCAAGATTGCTTAAGGCTATACAGGCCATTACTGGCCTGGGCTTCACCTCTAAAGAAGATGGCACTCTAAGAGCGGCTTGGCTATCTGACATAATAAATAATCTCAAGCGGTTCTGTTGCATTCCTATTCTATATAATTTTTTAAACATATGTTCTTCGGAAGAGGACCTTTTATGGGTGCTTTAGCCAATGCTGGACCGATGTCATATAATATATTAAAACGCGGAATATTTTTAGAAAGTGGCGAAAAAATGTGTTCTTTGACTCAATTTTTTTTTTTTTTAATAAAAAACTTTAGTTTTGCTTTTGGATTCAATTTATTTGACGTTTAAGTTTTTCTCCATTAAGTAGAAAAAAATGAAATCGTCCGCCATTAGAACTCATGACCATAAGGACCCGATTTGTGGCAATTTTCATTTCTCTTGCCAGAACTTCCGGCGATTGGTTTCTGCATTCCTGACTGATGTTCTCTTTGACGATTTCAAGGGTCTGATTCTTGTTAACATAGCATCATTCATGCCTTTAAGAAATCAAAAAAAAAAAAAACAACTCTAGAACGGTAAAATCGGGCAACCTTGCCGGCCAGTGCAAATATCCAAAACAAAAAATTAGGCGACCCGGAAATGCAGCCCTCAGAATTTTTGTTGTCGGTCGTTAAAAAACATGTTCTCCAGTCCCTATTCGTCAAGTGGAGGTAGGAAAAAGTCGTTGAGCATGACTCTGTAGCTCACAGTAGTCGTTTGGATCGCGGCATTTTAGAAAAATATGACCCGGTGCGCCTCTAGCGTAAATACTCAACAGTAACTATGAGCGTGTGAAATAGCTCTTGGGCGGATTTTTGGTGGCCTCGAAGCTATAATTCTGCTTATTTAGATATGGAACTAGCCCTCGTCGCTGAAAATCGAAACAAGTATTTAGCGTTCTTGAGGAGTGTAGACCTATATTTCCTATTGACGAGAACTAAAATTTGCCGCCATGAATTTGGCGCCACCTTGTATTCATAAGGGGTTTAAGTGTCAATTATTTTTTCTTTAAGAGTTTTTAGAGTAAAATCTAATTGGAAACCCCTGCTTTTTGGTGTTAGCGATGTTGCCAGGCTTCTTGTTTTTGTAATACATTTTTTTCGAAATTATTTAAAATTTTTTTTTCGCTTTTTATGTTTCCACTAACAAACAAGAATCTTTAATTTTTTATTTTACCCTTGTTGTGAATTCTGTTCAACCTTTTTTCGCAAACATTTGCATATTTACTCGTTATTACCTCGTTTTTTTTTTGGAGCGGGAATATCTGTACGGATTTGATTGTGTGTGTTTGAGTTAACATCAAGAGCAAAGAAATTAAAAAGCTTTTTTTTAAGTTGTTCAAAATGCGATGGTCCGTTGGATATTTGGTGTCTGTTGTAGTGTTGTGTTAAAAATAAATTTCTTCGTGTAAAAATATAAATTTATAATGCTAAATTATGCAACAAGGTTTATGTTATTTAATTGGGTTTTTGCCCTATTTTTCTTACAGTTTTTTTTTTAATGAAGATTTCATTTACAAGTGGTAATTGACGCAACCAATTTCGAATTTTCTTGTTAATCAAAAAAAAAAAAAAGTTTTTTCGTCTTTTTTTATATATATATATATTTAGGGTGACTTATATGATTTGTCTTCGGCCTAATTGAGGTAGCAGTAATTTTTAATGAAAGTGATAAAAAGTGAAAGTGGGTGTAGATAATTTTGAGAATTTAATTAGTTTGAGGTGGAGGAAAAAATTTAATTTAAAAAAAGTTTGTTTAATTTAGTGACTCGTTTCAATTTAATAAGAAAGAAAGGTTAAATAAGAATAAAATAGTTACGGTTGTAGAAAATATATGGAAGCTATAGTCCAAAATGAGTGCATAGGCATAGTTGGGTTAATTGCTATGTTGGTATAATCGGGTCTTTAATTTGACTAAAATTCTATACTTTTAAAAGGTACCCTCGGGGTTGTAGGGATCATCTCATTGATATTTTGCCTTTTGGTATTACATCCTCCGGGGAAAATCAGTTGTTTTCGTATCTTAAATCCGACAAAGATTCAAAATGATAGGCCTCCTGAAGTCTTCGTGATTTCTTAAGACTGAAGGCTGACCAGAGATTCTTTCTATCTGGACTCATGGTAGTCAGTAGCCTTCGATGATACGACACCAGACTGACTGTTGTCTGAGGGCCGCGGCGACATAGAGTGTAAAAGATGGGTGCCTTCGTGCTGGAGATAAGTTTTGTGGGAGGCATGTTTTATAAGATAGTCAAAATAGTTTAGATAGTGATGCTGGTTGTGGTGAAGATTTAGTCTTTGGTTAGTAAAGTAAAAGGTCTCGGCGGCGGTAAAGTGGAGAGTCAATATATATGAAGAATATATTGTAGAAAAAGTCTCATAACTGCATAGGAGTTCCCCCGAATTCCATTAGTTTTTCGACCTTAACATTTTCTCAAACATACTTGCAGAAGCAGGGCTGTGGTGTCGGAGTTGTAGAGTGGGCGATGAGGTTTTTGTACCGGAGTCGGAGTCGAAGTACCCACAAAAACTTTCGAATCCGGCTCCAGCTTAAAAAATTTAAATAAAATTTTCGAAAAAAAAAAAAAATGTTCAGAGGGTCTGCTTTAAAAATTTTGAAGTGAGAAAATAAGGACTTGTCTTCTTTATATATGTAAATACCAATATTTACATATGTTATAATTAAAATATTGCTTTGAAATTTTTACGGAATCATTTTCTTGCCATATTTAACCATTTAAAAAAAAGAGTTTTAAGTCATATAGGGACTAGTCTCATTTATTTTTAGCATCAAGGTTAGAATAGGTTTCGGAGTTGGACTTAAAAAATTTCAGCGGCTGGAGTCGCAGTCGGAGTTAGAACTATTTTTTGACGCCCCCACAGCCCTGATCACAAGAAAAAAATAATTAGAGATGTAATTTTTTGTCAGATTCTCGATAACTAGTCCACAAAGACAGAAAATTCTTAAGAGGTCTATACACGTAGAAAATGTTTAACAAGCAAATCTATAATATGACTAAAAAATTTGTTTGCGTGTGTGACACTGACGACGGAAACTGAATGGAAACTCAAACCAATTTATATATTAAAGCACACAATTGAAACCTTTTAGAAAATACCAAATTTACGCCAAAGTCCTCTACATGATATCACAACAACTTGAAATTGGCATCGAAATCTATAAAGCCTTACATAACAGGTGTGAAAACAACTCGTTTTCTCAATATATTCTGTTATAACGAAATATTTTCTAATTAAAGTTTTTTCCATTCCTTATTAAATCACATAAAAATACTTATACATATTTAAATTTAACTTTAAATGAAAAATATTTCCTGAGTCTTTTTCAGGAGAATATAAAAAAAAATGTTGCTTTAATTATTTCCACATCATAAATTTTATATACACGACACACACTTCAATCGCAAATGCATGCGTTCCGTTTTCAAAGGACCCAACCACTTTACTGAATCCACAACTTTGCACCAGTATGGGTAATATCTCACCGCATTAGCATTTCTACGAACTACTACCAATACCATTTCCCCTTAAACATTCGTCATTTGAGATGGCCATCATCGTCATTGCCAACATCAGTAGACGAATTAACAGCCTCAACTGTCCCGTATTGAGGAGTGAGCGAAAAAAAAAAAATATTACTAAAGAAGAGGAGAAAACCTCAAATTGTGTTGTGAACCACAAAAAAGACTATTAAAAATTTTATGACTTAATTTTAATATTTTCATTTTCGGAAAACCAAATAATAACTGTATTTTGAACAATGTTACGGATGATTAGGGAGAGCCATGAGGAAATAAAGTTTTGACATTAAGACTTTTGATATTTAAAATGAACAATCTGATCCGGGAAACCCTGATGCCTTATGTTTGTATGTATCAGTGGTGTTAAAAGCTGCTATCAACTGGCATTGAAATCGAAATGATTTCAACCGAACTGATTTAGTTTTTTGATTTTAAAATGATTTAAGATTTCAAAATTAAATCTTGTTAAAATTTCAATATTTTGTGTTTGCAGTAATTTTTAAATAATGTTTTCTTTTTAGAAATCGTTGAATGCAATTAATTGAACTGCTATCAATTCGATTACAATAAAATTTTTGTTGAATTTATGCGAAATTACATTTACAGTTAAAGTTTAATGAAATTATAAACACTAGGAATCTCATTCCTGGCCGTTAGGCCAGTTGGTAGTGAGCTAGTCTATCTATGTGAGGGCTGCGTGTTCGATTCCCGCCAGCGACTCTGTTCTATTCCACAACAACGGGCTGATGGTCTCAGTTACTATTGCTCGGTTAACTAATTTAGAATATAATTTGTAATTTTAATTGTAACAAAAACAAAAAACATAAATTTTAGAAAACATTTTTTAAAAAAATTGCCATTGTTGGCTATTCAAAAATATTAAAGTCAGCTTTATTTCTGGAGGAACGAGTTTCGTTTGAGGAGAAGGAAAGAAGATTTTATTCTGATTTAATTTGATTGCAATCTTCAATCGTTTTCATTGTATTGATTTCATGACTTGAAATTGAAATCATACAATTATTTTACGGTTTTGAAAGCAATAAATAAAACCAGAAAGTAAGTATAGTCGGCCAACCCCGACCCTAAAATTTTCGAGCGTGTACCCTATTTAAACCCATGTGCAATCATAAAGCCGCCAGAACAAAACTATGTTATGACGTTAGGATTCATGTATGTTTTGTGTCTGCCAAATATAATTTAGAAATTATTATCTATAGTATATGAGATTTGTTTGCTCTTAAGTGATTTAAGAAAGGGGGTTTAAAGTCATTGTCGCCAAAATTTGTGTTATTAGCAACATTTAAATGGAAGTTGTGTCATCAAAAGCTATTTTCGGGAGTAGTGTTTGTATGAGAGCTGTGGTCAAATATAGACCTATTCCAATGAAATATGTTAAGGTGATTAAGATTAAAATAAAATAGATGTGAAAACAAATTTAACTTAAATACCGACATCATAAGATGGTTTATGGGCACAAAGACTCTGTTTCGGAAAGGACTTTGTATGAGCGTCATGTGAGATTATGGACCGATTCTTACCATTCAGTATTTCCGTCTCCACTATTGTTGTCTGGTTAAAATTAGCAACAATTAATCATATGTTTACAATTAAATCGATTGCAATCTTTCACAGCTCTGGTATGTAGTACGTCTGAATTTTAATGTTTGGTCATATAGCCCAGGATCTCTAATGAAATATTCACACTATTAAGAGTGCCTTTGTCTGTTTGTTAGTATAACCCTGCAAACAATACGACTAGTCTATACACGCATGTAAAAGATAGCCCATAAGGGACTAGGACTAGGCCAAAGGTAACCTAAATTTATTGAAAAAACATGGTCTATTTAACATTACGATGTCCAAAGGCTGGATCATATAACCCAGCTTTGCATTACAAAAGAGTAGTCTTAAAACTATTTCATGTTTATACATCCTCCCAGTGGATTAGTTTTGAAACTATTCCATGGTATACTCCAGAGGATTAGGTTTGAAATCGTTAAAAAAAGAAAAAAATTCGTTTAAGAGCGAAAACATATCGTTTAACTACAAACTCTTTTTTAACAATGACATGGTCCATACTTGCATTTCATTGTACCATGTTGCAAGTAGTCCGTTTTATCTAAAATGAATTAAGTAGTTTAATATTTTTTGCAGGGTAAGCATGTGTGTGTGTTAGCAGTTGTGTCTGTATTAGGGAAACCATTCCCGAAATACCGAATGTCGAAAGACGTAAAATCCTGCAATCATAATGCAAGCAAAAAGAAAATTTATTTTTTTTTTAAATACAACTATCTTTACACAGAAAATATTCTCGCTATTTTTTTCAATTAAACCATTAATCAAAAATAAAATAAGTTTTAATTAAAAATTTAATCAAGTGAATTAAACGTTTACTTATTTTAACAATATTACTGCAGAAAATGTTGTGAATATCAAAAAATATTTTATTTGATATTATTTTGCTTACTGGTGAAAATTTTTATTAATTTTTTTATTACTATC
Organism: Pollenia griseotomentosa; assembly: GCA_963931875.1. Classification (NCBI taxonomy): domain Eukaryota; kingdom Metazoa; phylum Arthropoda; class Insecta; order Diptera; family Polleniidae; genus Pollenia; species Pollenia griseotomentosa. The sequence goes on from OZ007562.1 coordinate 23,982,602, forward strand.
ACAAATTTTTTTAATTGAAAAGATACAGACTTCGTAAGATGAATTAAGATAGTGATTCTGTGTCGTTCGGTATACGAAAACAAAGGTCTAGAACCATTTTTTTAAGGTCTTACACACATTAGCCCAACCGCATAATACCGCCTCCTTTTATAATGGCGTCTGCCCTGGGAGCCCGTTTTTTTATTAGAACATCCTGAATTCCGGCTTTCAAAAAAACATGGTCTCGTTTTGCATTATTAGTCTGTATTTTAATATTTTTAACATTGTTTACGTACATTAATGTTTAATAAAAAATTTGTTTCTCACATTTTACTGCGGTTTATTATGAAAAAAGAAACAAGAGAAATATTGTTAAATGCTTATGAAATACACAAAGTTTTGCAATGTCACTCTTGCTTTAGTTGTTATTGCTACTGCTGCAGTTGAAATAATTTTTTTTTTTTTAATAATTAAACTGAAAATTCTTATCGTTAAAAATAACAATTTATAATAGAATTTTTAAATAATGATATACCCAGCTAGCATTTTCAATCGTGTAGGAGTCTACTGGGAATCTCCTGAAGAGCGTTTTTATTGTAGGCGAGCGCATTTTTAAATCATAGAAGATTCCTCGCACGGGATAAACTTCCTTTGCGAGATACTTTTACAACACAGCTAATTATTATTAATCTTAAACGCAGAAAAAATAAAAAACCAACTTCAATTAACGTATTTGTTAGAAATTTGCACTATTAATTAAATTCTTTACTGATTTTCCGCCTGCAAACAAATTGATCATATCAATTAACGCATTTGTAAGTTTAAGCTTTTCTTGCTGTTCAGTTTCAATCAATTGGCTTAATTGAAATTTCACCACCAGTAAAAGAGGCTATATAAAACGTAAACACAAATCAAAATATTTTTTTTCAATCAATACAGTTAATTGAAACAATTAAAAAATTGTTCGAGACTTTAAAATATTTTGAAGTATGTGTTTTCATATTTGAAAATATACACAAAAATATTATAATTTTTGTTTTCAATTAAGGCAAATTAATTGGAACAATTAAAAAAATTGTTTAAAACGGCATTATTGAATTAATTGAAAACATTTTGGTGAAAATTTTTTCTGTGAAGGGAATCGTTTCAGATGTTCGAATGAGTCTTTCAGAAAGCATGCCAAGAATCGTTTGAGACTCATGTAGGGATTATCTAACAACTCGTGAAATGCTTAGCCGTTTAACTGAGCCACATAAATAAGAGGATCAAGCGTCTTTTTCATGTCAAAGCTCTTTTTTTTAACACGGTTTATACGAAACGAATTCGCGAATTCAAGTCCATTCTGTTTATTTAAGTGTATTTAAGAGATTTTCGGAAAGGAAGCTTTGATTAATAATAAACCCGTGGATGATTTGCTTTTTTTCTACACCTGGCACATATTTTTACCTTCCAATAAAAGATTTTTTTCTAAATTTTGTTTCAATACTTAGATTTTTGAAGGGTTTAGGCGGCTTAAATCGATTATAATCGATAGTGGTTCATTTAAATCAAGTTTTGTTATTCCAAACTTTTTAAACGTTCTTTGTTAGTTTAAACCTTTTTTGGGACACATTTTGTGTGGGAGCTAGGTAAAATGATTAATCGATTTTTTTTAAATTTTAATAGATCCTGTACTTGGAAAGAATTAAGCTGACTACCTACCCACAATAATCAAATCATCATTAAAACGGCGACCTGTATTCAAGCGTCGATCTAAGAGAGAGGAGTTTTATGACTCCCTTGGGCTAGTCGAGCACTGATATTCTAAAGCAATATATCAGGTTTGGAAACTGTCTTGAATGTGCTTCCACTATTTTATGACGCCTGCCCCCTGCCCTGAACTGACGGCAGGATGCGCTGTTGGCTGTAGTTTTTCGCTATGTTTTAGACTACTTTTTTTTTTTTTTTTTTTTTTTTTTTTTAAGCCCCCTGGGAACACATTTTGTCATAAACATTAATTTTAATGGACTCCCACGATATATTTATCCTAACAAGATCTTTCATGAGCGTTATTTTCTATTTTTGGGCCTCCCAGTCTTCTGCTTAATTGTGAATTTCACTCGAGATTTATCCTTGTAATTAGATCTTTTGGCATTCCCAAGGTATCTCGTCCTATCCATCTCCACTTTTTTTTATTTATGTGTTTACCGGATCTTCATCGGTTATGTTCCATTACTCTTCATTAATAAAAGTTTTTGGCCAAAACATAACACAAATACTAAGGAGGTATTTATTTATCCTCAATTTTTGTTTTATCGCGTCAGTTAATAGTCAGATAATAACACATGCATTTAGTATTTTGATTTTTGTGGCTCTGGTGATTTGAAAACTTCCCAATGTTTTTCAGGGTCGAAAAAGTCCTTCTAGTCATGTTAAGCCTCTTGTTTAAGTGTTTAAACAGAACTGCGTCGGAGACAATATTTTCTAAACAATTTGACATAAAAATTTGTCGTAGAAAGTCGTCGTAAAATAAAATCTATTCTATTTTGAGAACGTTTTTTCTTATGCTCTTACTGAGCTACCTAAATAAGAGCGGCAAGCGTCTGTTTTATGTCAAAACTTTTTATTTGCTCATAGTTTATAAGAAACACACCTTTAGAACGCGAACTCAACATTACCCGGCTGTAAATTTTTATTTGAAAGATCGCTTGGTCGCTTTATTTTCTTGAAAATGAAATGGCAACAGAATTTTCATGTTTAAAAAAACGCTTGCCGCTCTTGTTTAGGTAACTCAGTTACACATAAATACTTATTCTTCCAACAGTGCTACCATACTTTCACATATTTTGTAAACAGAAAATAAAAAACCAATGAAAATAAAAAAATTTATCTTAAAATTGAGAGAGAATTTGAAGTTACTTCCGACTTTTTAATAATGGGCTTTAGGATTTTTGCCTGAAGCTGAAGACTCAATTTTGTTCAAGGCGAATTCATACAAGTAACATTTTCGAGTCATCTGTTTATTGTTTATTTTTTTGTGTGTTTACCGAATGTCTAGCTTTGTTTACATTTTGTGAAAAAATTAATTCAAATATAAAATTCAATAAAAATTTAAAGACTTGAAAAAAAAACTTTTTTAAATGTTCTAAAATAAAAAAAGTTAATATAAAATATAAACACAAGAAATTAAAAATGCGTAAGGAATAAGTGGAGCCACAATTAATTTGCAATAAGGGATCAAATTTACTTTCTAAAGCAATTGTGTATATTTTATAAACAAAAAAGATTCCCTTGTTATATTTTCAACCAATATTTTTGACATTTACTCTAACTTTTTACAAAAATAAAATACATAGTATTTTTCAAAAAAAAAAGGGATAGCTAGCATAACTCTATCTCATGATGCGGTCGCCTTTATGAATTCGCCTTGATTTTTTTTAAACACTAACTGCCAGTTTAACGATTACGAACGTCAACGTTCGCATAGAAAATTATATTTAAAACAAAAACTAAATTCTACAATTTGTTTTTGTTCTAAATGTAATTTTCTATGCGAACGTTAACGTTCGAAATCGATGAACAGGCTGTAAGTCTTCTTCTATTCCTCCATTGACAGACATAATCGGCTATTATGTGTCGATTGAAAATGTAGGTCAGACGAATTGCGAAGGTTTTTCTTACATTCATTTCAAGTACAACAAGAAAGACTATTTGGATTTGGGAAACTTATCAACTTTGCCCTGCACATCAAAAACCTCATAAGATAGGAGATAAATGTCGTCAGCATAGTCCATATCTTTCAACGGCTTTTGAAAGCTCCAAGATTTACTCCTTTTCTTTGTGCACAGTTGGCTAATAATGTTATCAAGGACTTTTTTTCTAAGCTAATTCAGCGGAGCTATACGCTTGTCTATAGGAGACCACAGTCTCTGGCGGGAATCAAATCCGTAACCCCGGCACTGATAGACTAGCTCACTACTAACTAGCCTACCGAGGTACTCTGGACTGGGCACTTCAGGAAAATGCCATGGCAAGAGCGGACAATTATCATTCAAATTGTAACCTCTTTATTTCAAGATATTCTTTGCATTAGGTTTGGGATAATCATGTACCGATTTTCACAAATTAAAAGAGAGTCTCTATTTAATTTCAAGAAACTAAATTTTTTTTACAAATTCGCCCAGTCTTTTAAATTTTTGTTGTCAGTAAAAAATTCTTCACAATTTTATATTTTGTTATTCTACAAAGTATTCAATTTATTTTTGGACTTTACATTACACAAAATTTTTACAGCTGAGTTATTTTTTAAGCTTTATTCTTCTGAATTTAGATTTGCTAGTTAAAAATTTAAAACTTTTTTCTACTTAATGAAAAAAACCCAACAACTTGAACATAATTTACAAAAATAATCTAGGTCATGTAGATTTTTGTTCATTTTGTCCATCTTGTGTATTAATTTACTAACTAACTAACAACAGAAAATAAACGAAAAAGGGAGGAAAAAAAAAAAAAAAAAAACCTCACACAAAAATGTTTCCTTATAACACTTACCAAATCTCTGCTCGTGCTCACATAACTCTCCAATGGACTACATGGACGCAGTCGATTAAGACCCAATGTGTTGCCAGTACTACTAATTGCCGTATGATCGCACAACTTAGGTGTCTCATAATCATAAATTTCCAACATTAAACGACGCTTTCCCTTAGTACTCATCAAGGCCAAAGCTGTTTTTTCGCCACTACCACCGCTGCCACCACTGCCTCCCTGCTGCTGCTGGGCATCCTTGGATGTCTTGCTCGATATATAATTTAAACTTTCCTTAACAGAGCTTAAACCACTGCCATGTTTGCCAGATGAACCTCCCACTCCACCAACTCCACTGCCGCCAGCTTGCTGGTAACCACTGTATTTATTTTCCTGATTAAATATACTCGACTGTGTGGGACCATAAATATACGTATCAACTGGATTCCAGGCATTATCAATGTTAACACGTAAATTTTTACCCATTTTTGGATTGTGGGGACTGTAATAGTAGCTGCTGCCATGACTGGTTTGATCCAATAATGTGGGCTTGCCACCATCAGCGGAGGAGGCAACGGGCGGTGGTGGTGGCGGTTGACCGGTTGTGACACTTGTTTGTTTTATGGGCACATATGTGCCATAACTGTCCCACATACGGAGACGTGTTATCCAGGGTGGTAAATCAGCCTAGAAGCAATATAATTAAGACAAAGAGAAAAAATAGTTAATGTTTATTAAATGAAGCAGTTTGTGTGTAAGTGAGAAAAAAAATGAGAACAAGAAGTTAAAATTCATTTAAAGTGTAAGTTACACAGGTTTTTGTGCAAATGTGTCTGTGTAAAGGGATGACTTATTATATGTTTGTGTTTCAAGTCAGTGTAAATATTTTATTTGTTTAAAAGCAAAAAGTTACATTTACAGAGGCAAACATCATTTGTTTAAAAGCAAAAAGTTACATTTACAGAGGCAAACATCATGATGAAGTACCCTACAAAAGTTATAATTTTTGTTTATCATTTCTTACACAGAAAAAAATCTTGCAACAGTAAAAGCATTAATCAAAAATAAAATCAGTTTTAGTGAAAAATTTAATCAAGTAAATTAAACGTTTAATCATGTGAATTAAACATTTAATCAAGTGAATTAAACATTTAATCAAGTGAATTAAACGTTTAATCAAGTGAATTAAAAGTTTAATTAATTATTATTAAGTTGTTTATCGGTGCAAATATTGTCAATTAAACGTTTAATACACTTAATTAAAAGTTTAATTCACTTGATTATACGTTTAATTCACTTGATTAAATTTTTAACTTATACCGATTTTATTTTTGATTCATGCTTTTACTGGTGCACAATTTTTTTCTGTGTTCGAGGGCCTACAATACATTAATGATAACTGATGTATTCCAATTGTCCCCGGCATATCGATTCTTTTGATTCCACTTTAGTTCTTTTATTGTTTTTAGTGTATTTGCTTGAACACTATTTTTGGAAAGTTTTAACAAAAAGTAGTCTTAAGAGGCGTCATATTTGGCGAGTTTTTCGGTCAAATTGATTCAAAATTTCTTGAAATTAATATTTTGGGAGAGAAAATTAATTTTTCCAACGAACCTTTTTTTTAACGAAAAAATTAAAAACATATTGTAGATACGGCAACCATATTATGTTTTATTTAGTTCTCTATCAAGACCCCACGACCATATTTTGGACGTCTTTAAACCAGGGCTTTGGAGTCGGAGTTGAGGTCGAAGAGCCCGCAAAAAGTCGAGACTGCGACTCCATAATTTTTCGGCATAAAAAATTTAAAAAAATTTTCTAATATTTTTCAAAGTAAAAATTCTTCGAAATTTTCAATGCAATATTGAAAATATCGACTTGGAATTTTTACAGAATAATATTCTTGCTATGTATATTTGGAGTCGGAGTTGTACTTAAAAAACTTCAGCGGTTGGAGTCGAAGTCAGAGTTAGAACTATTTTTTAGAACATGTTGTGGTTAATAATGACCTTATAATGTTTAACACCAATTATAGAATATATGCTTTTCAACCATAATATGTTGATCTTCAAAAATTTGGAAAATCTTTTTGTTAATTAAAAACCATACAATTATTAGTAGTTAACAATCTAAACAAATTATGGCTTTTAATAACCATAGGTCTTATGTCACCATAATATGGCTGCCGGTGACAATTATAGGGTTAAAGTAACTGCAATTCTCTGCGTGTTTAGGGTTTTATTTTTCATACATTTCTAGGAAGAATATTTTTTAACTTTCTGAAAACATTCGAATAAAAGTTTTCAATAACTTCTTCTTAATGTTTTTGACTAAAATTTAGGATTTTGTCTCTTTTGACTGCCAGTTCATCAATGTCAAGAGAACTGAAATTTGTATACTAACCGAATCTGCGAAATCTGAGGAGCTAAACTTTATATTCCTTTTAAAAGACTGGATGTAGTTTAAAACATCCTTTCAACATGGAGTTGTATATAATGGCAAAGTTTTTATGCAACATCTTTTCAATATTGGACCATATTAGCTCCATATCAGAAAAACAATTTAAAGCACTTGAAATCGTATCTAAAATTTTTCTTCTGAATTCTTTTGTAATTTTTTACAATTTGTAGCCCCAATTTCATATGCAATTTCTTTTACTTTCGTTTTTAACACTTAAACTATTTTAATTCTCTATTTCCTTTTTTTCTATTCCCTTTACTCTTATATTTCTCAGATCTTATTACACAACAATTTTTAAAAACCAGGTCATAAATTAACAATTTGCGTATAGAAGGAAAATCTCAAGATACATTTCCTTGTGCATCTTAATAAATCTCTTGTGTTAATGATTTCTGTTTCATTTTTTTTTTTTTGATCATTTTTCTTTTGTAAAATTAATTCCAATACGTTACACTGTGCACAATATAGAAATGAAAACATGACGATTTTCATTAATAGTTTTTCTGAGTTGTTCTGCTTTTTTCCCCGACTTGTTGTTTTACTTAATGTTTATTTTTAGTAATTGCTGTTGTGTTATGTATTGTTGCAGCTGTTGTTTATAGACTTAGTAGTAGATATTTATTTACACTTAAAGAAATTGTATGGTAATTTGTTGTCTTACTAGATTTCTGCACAGAAAAAAATTCCCAAAAACTGTTCACCAATTAAAGCATTAATCAAAAATAAAATCAGTTTTAATTAAAAATTAAATCAATTAAATTAAACGATTAAATTAAACTATTAATTAAGTGAATTTGTTTACTAATGCAAATTAAATTTATTTTTTAATTAACTTAACAATTTTTTTAACTTAAATCAATTTTTAGTTTTTTCTGTTTGGTGATACTTAAACTAATTTCAAGCCGGTTATGAGAAAGATAAGAACATTCTACTTTGTAAACATGTTGTAACAAAGCTCAGAGAATTTATTGGGGAGGGAAATGAGAAATCTCGGAATTATAGAGTACAGCGAAAAATAATACAATGGTAATACTGATATTGAGAAATGCAACGATTTTTTCATAATGCTGGCTAAAAGAAATGTTGTACCAGGAATATATCAGGAAAATATTAGTCAGGAGAATATGAAATGATTTTCTTTTAATAGTGTTGACGAGTGGAGTTTATGGAATGATTTAAATAGAATAACATCTTATGCGGTGTATGGCATCTTAAATTTCTAAAAATAATTTTCGCAAGACACCTAGTAATAATATTATTAATAATAATAATAATTAATAATAATAATATTATTTCATCTTCAGGCTATCCAGACTTTTGTAAAGTAGCGCAAGAGTAATTTGCAAAAATAAAAAAAAAAACCGCAGCGTTCGTCCGATTTCAGACCGTTCAGCGTCTTGCCAGGTTTTTCGAAGGTATAAGAAATTCCAATTAGTGACCAAATACTTGAATCTGCAAGTTTTCAATCATTTATTTCCAACTATCCATCAGGCTAATTTGGTAGATGAAATAAGGCAGAATCTAGAGAGGAAAAATATTTCAGTTTTAACCAGCTTAGATTTTGTGTCAATATGCTGTATGTAAGATTTGTAACGGGTTTTCCAATATGTACTAGACAAATTTGAATTTAATTTGTGAACGCACTATTTCATTGATCATCTAACTGTTACTTTCCATTTTTCAGTAAACTCGACATTTTCATCATGGTAAAGTACACGGACGAACAACGTTCTACCGAAATTCGGAGTCGGTGACCGCAACTTTAAGAGCGTTATTCTCGCCCTAGTGGACAAGCAATAACAAGTTTTGTTCAACAATTTGAGTCTACATATTCATTGTGTGATGCTGCCGTGCCAGTGAGACAACGTGTTGTTAGAAGTGACGAAAATTTTACTGCCGTTAAGACGTCCGTAGCAATCGATCCAAATCAGTAGATTCAGCGGCGTTCTCAAGAACTGGGCATCGCCAAGACCACTTGATGTGGCGTAAAGATCTTGGTTTACACCCATACAAGACCGAACTGACTCCAGAATTGAAGCCGATGGACTATTTGACGCGATTTACGTTCTCCGATTGGCCTCTGGAGAAGATACGCCAAGATGATGAATTTCATCGTAAAATCATCTTTAGTGACGAAGCTCATTTTTGGCTCAATGGGTTCGTCAATAAGCAAAATATTCGTTATTGGTTTGGTGGAAATCCATATATGCCGGCGTCGTCATTGGGCCATATTTTTAGTCGACAATAACGATCGTCACGTTACTGTGAATGGCGATCGTTATCGCGCCATGATAACCGATTATTTTTGGCCAGAATTGGAAAACATAGACTTGGACGACAGGTGGTTTCAACAGGACGGTGCCACAAGCCACGCAGCACACTCGACAATCGATTTATTGAAGAGTAAGTATGGTGAGCGTGTTATGTCAGGAAATGGGCCAGTCAAATGGCCGCTTCGTTCGTGTGATTTAATGCCTCTAGACTTTTTTCTTTGGGCTACGTCAAATTATTGGTCTATCTATGCCAACAAGCTGACGATGTTGGAAGAACTCAGAGCCAACATTAAACGCGATATAGCGACCGTTACGGTCAAAATGTGTGACCGAGTCATCGAAAATTGGGTTCAATGAATAAACCGCTGCCGAAGTGCCCGCGGTGGCCGTATAAGCGCACTTGCATATATTTCGGAGGAACGCATGGATGATGTTGAAAATGTGAAATATGCACTCACACTTGAAACATCATTAGAATAACTTTCTGAGTCGATCTAACGATGTCTGGCCTGTTGGCTGGCTGGCTGTCCATATCACCTTGTGCGCAAAGTACAGGTCGCAAGTTTGGAGATAACTTGATAGGTTCTTATTGGCACAAGGACCAAGCCTGTTGAAAATAGGCCGAATCGTAGGAACAAAAGAGGAGGAGATAGAGGAAATTTCTGCCTCTCAGACTCTATCAAACCGATTTTAATGAAACTTAAAACATAGATAGATCCATATATATATATATATATATATATATATATATATATACACATAAGCATGATTTTCCATGGGTCCAGAATAGGGTGCATTCTCGTAAATGTGTTTTAAAATACTGTGGTGTAGGGTATCATATAGGGCTTGACCGACTGTACTTTCTTACTTGTTTTTTATTCATTTTGTTTAATTATAGCAAAAAAAAATTAACAAATCAAGGCTTGTAAAAAAGGAAAAACTTGACAAGCGAAACGCTCGTTTTATGTATGTCATTGATGTACCTTAGCACTTTTAATCGAATAGTAACAGCAGAATAAAGTATAATTGCACCAACTTTCCCAACCCTGATGTAAAAAGTGTCTACAAAAAAATTTTTATATGCAGTAATTTGAGAAAACCACAAACTTCTCTAATAAATATTGCTTTAGTGCTTTTTCTTCCAGTGTATCTATACAGTGTTGATGGTAAGTCTTAAAGTTTTTTATTTTTGTTGTTACCGATGTTATTGTTTTTTTTTTGCTTTGTGTTTTTAAAGCAGAAACTCATATAAAAACGACTAGTTCTCTATTTTTATTTAATGTCGGCATAAAATTAAAAGATTTCTGTTAATTTTTTTTCTCTTTAGAGGAAAGAACTCATTTTTTTATGAAATGTTCAAACTATTGTTAGTTAAATCTAAAAGATCCAAACATAGATAATGCATACGCACACATATACCATTTCTTTAGATGTGTGAAAAAGTATTAGTTTAAAACTACAACAACACAACAACATCAACATTTAAGAAAGTAAAGAAAGAGTCTGTGTAAGTTTACAGTGTCATATTTTTGTAGTGGTAGTGTTTGCTTTCATGTTTTTTTCTTATGACGCCCTCTAGCGACAGTTAAGTTTTTTTCTTTTTCTTCTTCTTCTGCATTATACGCTCTTTCATTTCCTCCCAATATTGTTTTTTATTTTTTTTTACATACCCACTCGCTTTTACTCTTTAGCTTAGTCTCTTATACTTTAAAGTGTTGACGTAAAAGTGCAGAAACTTGTTTGTTTCCATTCACTTATTTTGTTTTTGTCATTGTTGTTGTTTCTGCTTTTGTTGCCGTTATTGTTGCTTTAGCTATTGTTATGTTGTTGTAAGTGTTGTGTCTGTTTGAATTGTTAATTTTAAGGCGTTAAAATGTTAAGTAAACTAGGTCTTTATAACATTCATTTATATTTTATCACATACATTTGTGCTAAGAAATATTTAAACGCACTCATACAAACACACGAATATACAGAATCTTCTATTATTGTTTTTTTGTTTGTTTAAAAATACAACAAAAACCTAGTTATAATTTAAAACAGATACATACAATGCTACATGCAAACTGGTACTTAAACTTACTCATACATACATATAAATATGTGTATATACATACATGTGTATATGTATGTACATATATATTTAAAAGACCTTACTATTATGTAGAATTTTTTGGTACATGTATTCTCTTTATAATTGTATATGTGTTTTATGATTTTGACACAAAGTCATTAACCATTATGTTTTTTATAGTAATTTGTAGCATTATTTGTATGAGAATTAACAGTGTAGGAGAAAATAAGTTCAACAAAAATCATTAAAGTTTTAGAAAAGGATAGTTTTTTAAAAACTTTACTTAAGAAATTAAAAAAATAGACTTGGCCAGGCGTATACTTGTTTAACTGGCAAATATTATTAATCATACGTCGCAGTAACACTTTGCGACTTCTTTCTGTGGGGATATTTAAAAGATAAAGTGTACGTCAATATTTAAAAAAAAAGTGTACGTCAATAAGCCAAGAACAATTAAAGAGCTAAAGATGAAATAATGTGGCACATTAACATTAAAATATGGACCATCAAATAAAGGCATGCCACCGGAGCCGTGGCGGCCATTTGGCCGATATTTTGTTTCACACATAATTGGTATAGATTTTTCTATTACATTAAAAAAAAAAATAAAGATAATTCTCTGTTTTATTTGCAATTAATACCGTGCGTTTTGGTTGGAACACCCTATATAAACAAATATTGGATGTTTATATAAAACCCTATAAATTTCATCGTTAAGACATTTCTCATTTCTTCCTTTTCGAAATACATTGTAGGTATTGGATTTAATTTTTTCAACATATCGCACGCAGGTACAAAAGTGATACATATTTACATTTATTTGATAGAAGTTTGAAGAAGTTTGTATTGCATTCTTTTTTTAAGGAAAGTCTTAGTGGAGATAATTTCTGAACATACTCTTTCAACACAGGCATTAGCAATTGGAGTTACCAGCATATAAATACCGCCAAAGAAAGTTCTTTAAAATATTACGTAGCTGCAAACTTTTGGCCAAAGCTGATTTGAATTAGATTATTTAAACAATCATTCCATTTAACAAAATATAATGTTGCCCATGATTCTTGAAATAAAATCGCCATGTCGCTAAATCTTATATAAGTATGCCAAAAAAGTTTTAAATTCGCCACGGCTGGATATTAATATTAATCATACGCCTTAAGTTACATGTTGAAAATTACAAAATTACTACATACTAACTAGTAAATTACTAGTAGTAATCAAAAAAGAGTTGAGAGCAAAGAAAATAAATAAAGACTACTATAAATCTGCAATTTGAATATAATAAACATTTTTTATATCCTTTTTTTGTAACATTTTGGATTTAATTTGAAATTTTCTTAGATAAAATTATTAAATAAATGCCATTCTTGTGAGAAAAATTACTTCTCTCACTGTGTATACATCTGATTTTTTTTATCCCCTATATACATGTTCTATATGTGTAAGTTTCAAATATTTAGAGTATGTTACTAATTACATTCATGTTTAGTTTCATTTGTTGTAAAAGAGTGATTAGCTTGGGCTTTTTCTTGTCTTATTTTTGTATGTGTTTTCTGTATTTACAAACACTTATACACATATGTATAGTTATCTTTATATGTTTGCCATAGTGATATGTATGTGTAAATTCATTTTGTATCTAGGAAACGGTTTTAATATTCCTTAAAAAAGAAATCAGGTAAGTCCCAATTGTGTCAGTATGTTTGTCCTAATGCCTGTGTATTCCTAATACACCACATATGAACAATATATTTACGCCCGCATGTATTAATAAATGTCTCTTGTTTTTTGTATTTTATGTTTATTTAAAAAGGTATGTCAGATGTTAAGGGATTTAATACTAACATCTATTAACATGTAACATTTGGGCTTTAATACAGATAAACATGAGATATTTTTGTTTATAGCGCAACTAGGCTTAATTAGTTGTATACCGTGGTACATAAAATGAAACAGAAAGCTCCTAAAAGTAGGCAATATTATTGTTTGGTGTGCTAAAAGCCTGATTTTTCGCTGGAAAAAGACACAGAGAAGAAGAAGTGTTTTTAATTAAAATGATTTTAATATATGAAACGTGCAATATTTAACGAAATCATAATAAAACCAGTCACATGTAGAAAGAATTGTGGCTCAATTTGCTTTAGTTTAATTTGAAGATAAAAGTAAATAATAAAATAGTTATTAAGGAGGCTAAAGAAATGTGTAAGTAAAATACAAAATAGATAGGTAAAAGAAAATAATCATAAAAAATGGAAAAGTTTGCTGAAATTTGTCAAAGCTACTTTATATCCTTTTTAATTGTCCTCTCGAATATATTTGGTAGTAAGCCACTCTATATTTAATAAATATAATGAAGAAAAATCCTTTACAAAATTTATTTTGTTTATTTTTTGTTAAGTTCTTTTTTCTTTGTTTTTCTGAGAAATATGAAATTGATCCTATTATCCTTTTAATTTATTTCGTCTATAACCGAACTGCTTTCTTTATTAAATTATATCGAAATACAAAGATTTTGCTTGATTTTACTTTAGTTAGCCATAAGCCTGCTTAAGCTAATATAATTAAATTCCAATTTCTAAACAATTTTTTCAACAGACTTTTAGTCTAGTCTTCTAAAGCCTACACCATTTTCAGGGTCTAATTTTTGTCAAAGTAGTTAAAGCAACAATAGGTTGTAGAAAAGTAGAAATTTGTTGTTTTTCAAGGCTATTTCGAATAATTTATTAATAAATTTCAATTTAAGATTTTTAGCTTTAAAGTAAAATTTTCTTTTCTTTTTTAAATGGTGTACTCGTTGTTTTCCTTTTGTATAAAAACTTACATACATATAAAAAAACTTGACATAAATAAAATTTCTTTCAACTCTTTATGAAATGTCTTCAATAAGAGCATACGAAATGAAGGCGTAAAGTGAAAAATGAAAATTAAATAGAAAAATTTTGCAAGATGGTTAAAAACGTGACAAAAAAAAAAAAAAAATGTGAATGGCTTTTCTTAAAGTAAATTTAAACTTAAATAAATATGCAAACAAAATTGAATATTATGATAATTATTTCCTTGTTTCGATAAATGTTTTTTTGCTAATCTTTTTTGCCATCTTTATTAACATAAAATTTGGTTTATTTTAGTGGTCTCTACTTCTTTGGGCAACTATACTCAATTAAAGTCTTAGGCAAGGGTGGCTTCTTTAGTGGTTCTTATAATAAAGAAATGAGTGTGAGAGAGTGGCTACTTTTTCGATAGCAAATGTGTACAGAATTCAAGGCTGCATTTTTTATTAACACCATACTGGAGAATTCAGTCTACTTTATTTCGGCTAGGTTCCTTGGTCACCCATCGAGAAGACAGCTCACTTGGGTGTTTCAGTGGTCCCTTTGCGATACCGAGCGCCAATGCCCATCCTGCAGAAAAGCAACTCAATAGGCATCACAGCAGAATTCCACTTTAGTGGTTACCACTTCTTTTGGCTAATTTATTGACTCCGGCTGCCGGCTCCGGCTTTGCAGGGTTCTCCTGCAGAGAAGCGTAGTGCTTTGCGTGATTAGCTTAGGGGAAAAAAACTATGCAGCAAATAAATAAATTAATAGAGGCTTATTTGCCGATATCACACGTACAATAGGCAAGGCTACTTTAAGAAATTCCGTAAGTAAGACAAATAATTTCACATTTGCGGCTTTGTTAGGAATGTTTTCACAAGTGAGGCAATCGTAGTTACTTAAGGTATCCCAAGAGGCTACTAAACGTATCGATCATCAATAGTGGCTAGCTTACAAATCCTGAGTTAACAACAACAGTGGCTATTTTTTCCTCCGAAAAGAAACTCGCTCCAAGAGTATAACAACCGTGGCTTCTTAAGTAGCTCCAAATTTTAAGTAATATTTCGTCGGCTTAATACGAAAACCTGCTAACTCCCTTTCAGCACATTTTCAGGAGAGACATGACGAGCCATACCTTTCTCTACCACACGGCATCAAAATCTCAATTTACTTAAAAAGTGGATTAAGCAGGCTTGCTTTTTAAGCCGAAGATTTGCTTCTTCAATAACCGACCGCCTATTATAACTTAACAGACTTCAAAAGTAAATATACCGTGATTATAACAACCGTAGCTCCTTAAATAGCTCTTAATTTAAAGTAATATTTGCTACTTCACAGAAAAAACCGACTACATTTAAAAAGCTCTCTTTAAAAGCTCTAACATCAATTAACCGTGATTTCTTTTGTGGCTCATAATGTACAACAAAAGTGAATAGCTAGGCAATTCCGAGAAAATATAAATTGCGACCACAAGAGAAGAGTATCGTCGCTGCTTTTAAGATTCCTATTTTAAAATAGCTCTGGCTACTTTCATATCCCAACATTAAAATAATTATTTTTACTTTAAAATCTTAAGTTTAAAACAAATGTGGAAATTAAAGTGCTCCTTAAAGTACAGTGATTGATGCTACTTTATAGGTTCCAAGAGTAGAGCAGTTGTGCCTTTTAAAATAATTAATGCTATTGTTCGCAAGAGTTAAGTAATTGTGGCTTCTTTAATGAGTCTAAACGTAGAATAAAAGTAGAAAGATTGTGGCTTATTTATTGACATTTAATGTATAATTAAGTTAGATACTTTTATAATTTTAAAAAAGAACTATATTAGCTACTTGAGCAGTCCAATTTTTTTTAGCAATGCTTAGATTAGAATAACCTTGGCTACTTTAATAGAAACTTTAGTCTAAAGAGAAAAGTAGTTCCAGCTTTTTTTAATGAATCCAAATGTAAAACAAAAGTAGTTACTTTAGTGGTTAAGAATGTAGACCAAACTTAGAAGCCAAATCACTGCTACTTTAGTTTAGTCGATTTTAGAGCAATTATATGTACTTAAGCGGTCCCAAAAGTAATGCAATCGTAACTTTTCTAACAATCATAAGATTAGAAAATCGTAGCTACTTTAGTTTAATTTATAGACTACTAAAGGCTACTTTACTGGTCTAAATTATGGCTACGTTGTTGCTCGAAAATGCAATGAAATCATAAGGGTGTTCAGTCGAATAATTCTCGTTCGATTAATCGAACAATTTTAGTCGATTATTTGTTCGAATAATTTTAAATTGCTTATTACGATTGAAGGATTAATCGAAGAATTTATACCGATTAATCGAATAATAATAATATATAGTAAACAAACCAAACCGTTGGAATTAAAAAAAAAAACAGTCACGTTTAGTGAGTAATTTAGCTTATATTTTTGTTAAATTTTTTCAACACAATTTAATTATTCATTTCACAAAAAAAAAAAAAAAAACGACAAAGGTATGGCAACTCAATGATTTATATTAATTTATCGGGTATGTTCTAGAAATCGAAATGAAGCGAAATTGAAATCGAACGTTTAATTCAATTATTTACAAAATGACCGTAGTTTTTCGTGGTGTCTTGGTGGGTCTTGCAAAAATAACAGATACTTAAACAATGAAGTAGATAAAATGGAATATTTTTATGAACTTTCGGTACAGGGTCCTTTTTTAAAATTTGCTCGATTTTAAATCCACTTCATCCCGAGTTCTGGAACACATCCATATTATTTAACAAAATAGTTCATGCGTTTCTCTCTTTAGAATGAGTTTGGTTTAAAAATATTGTATGAAGGATAAATTTAATAATGCTAAAAGTAACAGGTGTCCAAAAATTTATTAACGTAAATGTTCTTCAAAAACTTTACTAATTTACCAACAAAATCCAAGGGGGCTACAAGTGGTCCAATGAAAAAATATAGTAAACAAGATACTTCGATCGATTCTCTAGAGGAAATTATTTGCAGAAGCATAGCAGAGGATGCAATGTCTGTGAAAAGTTTCTAAAAATCCAAAGTTATACTGACTCTTTTAAAATCTAATCTAAACGAAAAACTGCACATTAAAGAAATTTGGTTTTCTCAATGTCTCATTTGCTTCTATTTTGTCAAAATGCTAACCGGCACTCATCTGCCAATTATTTATTTTCCTTTTATTTGACGTACAGTTAAATTCAATCAGCTGACTTCCAACTTTTACATGTATTTTGAGTGGTGTTGCCAACTCAAACCAATGTTTTTTGTCGGTATATTGAGAAACCCAAAATCGTTAACGGACAGTTTATCGGTATAATAAATTTATGTTGACATTAAGTAACAGACAGTTTGTCGATACATTGAGAAAATGGCCATAAGTGCCCGAAAGTGAAGCAACTATTTGGAGCTACATTGACAAGTTTTATTTAAAAAAGAATATTGTCAAGTAAACACGATTTTTTTCTAAAATTATCAATTATTGGATATTTATTGGACATTTAAAACTCCTGCAGGCAAGCGATTAAGCTTCGTGGGACTAGTTTTAAGTAATATTTGCGAATAATAAAGGAATTAAAATTAAAAAAAAAATCTCGTTATTTATAAAATTTATGGATTTAGATTTATTCGATTAATCGATTATTTTAAAATATTATACATTTAATCGAATAAGTTAAAAATGCCAAATACCAAATAATCGTTTAATTCAGTGTTAACCAAGCCCCGAACGCACGAACACAAATATATTATGTGCTTGTGTGCGGTCGCAAACAGAAGCTGCGGTCGCTGCCTAATTGTACACTGTGTAACAATCTAATATATAAAACTGAATGTATATATCTTTGTTCCGTATAGCCGTCTAAACTCCTGACCCGATCTTCATGAAATTTTCACAGTATGTATTGTCGACCAAGAAGGACAAGTATTAGGTCAAGATTGGACATACAATTTTATTTTTATATACATTTTTTGTCAATTATTTTTGTTTTTTTTTTATTTCAATATATTATTTTTTAATAAAATTATTGGATCCCGTGCTTCGCCGGGTAACCGGACCAGCTAGTGTAAAATATTTATTTAAAAAAAAGTATAAACTTTGTTGCTCTGTGTGCTTTTGTGTTGATTACGAAAAAAAAAAACAAAAACAATAACAAGCAAGCTTGCGTGGTGTTGCTTTCACAAAGCTTGAGCAGAGACTGATGATACCCTGATGTTTTGAAACGAACAAAATTGTTGTATACATGTGAATTGCCGACCGTGTCTGTGTGAAAAATACGATTATAGACTGGCTCGCGAGTCTATGGAGTGGTTATGACTGGTTTAATTGAACAAAAATAAAACCCGATTAATTTAGCACCCTGGAAATCATGCTAAGGAAACTATATATTTTTTACTGGCTCTAAGGGCAAAATACTCGTGTAGAACAAAATTAGTTACTTGAGTAATTTAAAGTGTAGACCAATTGTGGTGATTGTTATCAATTTTAAGATAAGAGGAATTGCGGCTACTCAAATTAAGAACAACCGTTGCTACTTAAGTGTTTTCCGAAATAATGCATTTGAAAATATCTTAAAAAACCTAAGAGAGCTTTGGTAAATTTAATTATAAAGCAACTATGGCTAATTTGTTTGTCTAAGAAACAGAATATTACGGCCTTTTTTTATGGCTTTTAATGCAAAACAATAGCACATATTTAAATGGTTCTAAGGATCGTTGTTGTTTAGTTGCAATTTGTAGGGCAAACAATTAATGCTTATTTAGCTATTGTACTTAGAGAGAAATGGTGGCTACTTAAGTTATTCAAAGTAGCTGCTTTTTTGGTAATACCTAACACTTAAGTAATTATCGCCACCATAGAAATTGCTTTAGTATCAGAGATTTTGGCTGCCTAAGGATTGATAATTTGTGGCTACTTTTGTGATACTAAAGGTGAATATATATATTTAGTTTACTCGAGAACTAAAGCTTAAAAATATTCGTGGCTTCTTTGACTACCCCAAAGCAAACGCAATGATTTGCAATTTTTTGACTCTAACCAGTTCTAGATTTAACTAAAATAGAAGGCTTTTTAAGTGATCTTTAAAAGAAAGAATTTTTAGCTATTTTTCGTGGCCACTTTAGCAGTCACGATTAAACAGAAATTTATGTTTAAGTTAGTGATTTCAAGTTTGAAACCGATTTTCAATATTGATTATCAGATTTACAATAACCATGGCTACTTTTGTAGCTATTAAATTTGAGCAACTTTTGAACAATATTGGCTACATTATTATAGCATAAAGAAAAAGGAAATCAGAGCTAATGAAATTCTCCTTAATACAAAGCAATATTTTTGGGATCATCAAGTTGGTTGATTTTAGCTACTTAAAGTTGCTCTCTAATCTCTAGCGTGATAAGCCTAAAGCTTTTTTGTAGATAAAAAGCTACTTTCTTTTCTTTGGAAGCTTATATTTAAAAAAGGCAAAAAGCTTTAAATGTTTCTTAATGTTTTTTTTTTTTTTAAATCATTTACCCCTTTTAACAAAATTTAACATTTCATATATAATTTATATTCCCAGCAATTATTATTATTTTTTCTTAAATATGACCCTCTTAAAACCTCCTATATAACTCAAATTCTTGTAGGGTATAAATAATATAAACTGGCTTCAAACAAATTATAAAGAAAAATTAAAAAAAAAAACAAGAAACTAAAACGAGCACGTCGAAAAAAGGTCAAGAAATATGTACATGAGCAAGAAATGAGAAAAGGAAAATGAAATAAAAAAATCTGATGAAATATTAAACGTTGCATACAAGATGAAAGTTGAAATAAAAAATGAAAGGCAAAGCAGAAAAAGAATATATGTTTTTTTTTTTTTTAAAGAATAGTGAAAATTATTTCACCAAGTTTCATGTATGTTCGAAGAAATAAGTGTAAGTTAAAAATAAACGAAAGGATGCAACATCCAAATAACAAGCAGGCAGGCAGCCTGAATAAAGCAAACAAATCAGTCAGTTCTTCACTTAGTCTGAAATTCCGTTATGTAGCAAGACGAAAAAAAAAACAAAAACAAATATGTATGCTGTTTTCAGCTGTGCCAAATCGTTAATAACCTTCACCAAGAATCAGAATTTTGGGAATTTTTAGGGAGTGGACTTTAGGTAGAATCTGTTATGAATTATGAACCATTCTGCAAATAATCTGCCATGACAATCAATGTGTGAGAAATATCATGAAAAATCAACCATCTAAGTGTTTTTCGAGAGGCGGGATTTTTATGCGACCTTTGGTAAGTTATTGCCCGATCATCATAAAATCTGGCAGTGTGATTTTTAGACTTATACGAGCAAGTTTCATTTTAATATCGATATTTGTTTCGTTTTGGGGCGTGTTAAGCTGATTTTCGGGAAGCTGATTTTTATGTGGGCTATGGTACATTATGAAAGTTGTTACTATAATTTCTAGTTATATAATATGTATTTATGCCATATTTAATGAGAGATGTAGAAAAGATTTAAAATGATACCTTGTCTAGGGCCTTCTCCCTGGTGGATCTTAGCCACTGGGTAATAAACAAAGTGTTTACAAACCGCCCTCAAATTTGAGCGCAACAAACAAAGATTATATACCCCCATGTTGTTCAGGAGCTGAAGATCTCTAGCCTCTGCTGCTTTTAAAAAACTGCTAGCAGCATTTTTTGATTTGGAACAACGCCTAGGGATAGTCCTCCCTTAAGACAAACTCTCCCATAAGTAGTGAAAAATCAGCCCTTTAGTTGGATTTTTAGGATAACCCTCCCCGCGACTTTGGGTACTCAAGTATTTCTTTCAACGAAAAAGCAAAACTTTTTCAAAGACAATCTTCCTGAAAGACAAAAAGCATTTCCCGCTAGAAGCAAACTAACAAGTGCTTTAACCAATAGTCACCAAAGTGACACCGGCGGTCTACTGACAACGGTTGTACCAGGTTTTGCTAGAATCTCTGATCAGCCGCGATCGAGGAGATCGCGCAGATGTTTTTTGATCTCTCAGTTTTGGATGTTCATTACCTCTACCTCATTTATTCGGCCGATGTAACACCAAAAGGTGAAATATCCTCAAGCTGATCCTCACCAACATTAAGCATACTACTCAATGGAAATTTTTTCTTTTTGGCGTAATTTTTTGATTAAAATGTTTTTGTGAAGTACCGCAGCCAACATAAGTAGGCGGTTTTAGCCCTTTTTACTGGAAAAACTTTAATCGTTAGGTTACATTAAGAAAAGTTGCTTATTTTGATTCTAAATATTACACAATGCTTTGCGTAGAGCGGAAATAGAAATACATTTTTTTTTGAAAGTTGAGTCAAGATTTTTCTTGAATTGGTTTAATTTTAATTTTTGTTTAGAACAACGGACAACGAACGGACAAAAATATTGTTCGGAAGGCATGGATGAATCTACCTTAACAGACTAATGGCCATTTTCTCAATGTATCGACAAACTGTCTGTTACCTAATGTCAACATAAATTTATTATAGTGATAAACTGTCCGTTAACGATTTTGGGTTTCTCAATATACCGACAAAAAACATTGGTTTGAGTTGGCAACACCACTCAAAATACATGTAAAAGATGGGAGTCAGCTGCTTGAATTTATCTGTACGTCAAATAAAAGTAAAATAAATAATTGGCAGATGAGTGCCGGTTATCATTGCGACAAAATAGAAGCAAATGAGACATTGAGAAAACCAAATTTCTTTAATGTGCAGTTTTTCGTTGGGAAAAAAGATAATCGCCTATTGAGAAAATGGCCATAAGAATTTAACATGAATCCAAAATATACATATTTACTTTTTAAAGGACCCTGAGTGTATACTTATATCTCGGTGTTGCACACGGAATAACTATTTAAATTAGCGTTCGTAATGGTGGAGGTTTAAAAAGTGGGTTTTATGTCACACTTACCAAAAATGTTAAGCATATGTAGCCGTTTTTTTTTTATCTAACATTTTATTGCTAGATCATAAACTTATATGTAAGAAATGATATTCTAATAATATTCTAAGGCCCATTTTCACAACTTACCGATAGCTAAAGGTAGGATTTTATCAGTGTCCCATTGTTACAATTTTACTTTAACCTACCAGGTAGGATATACCTTAACTTACTTTATCGCTCACTTTAGTTTAAAGTAAAGTTTTAATAATGGAACACTTTTTATAAGGCCAGTTGAAGTCTACTTTTAGCTATCGGTAAGTTTTGAAAACGGGCCTAAATTTCTTTAGACAAATAAAATTGATAAAAAAAAATTGATTTTTTTGCAAATTTAGTGGTCACGCTTTTTAAGCTTTCTTTTTAATCAAATATTCGATAAGTGTGAACATACCTTAACATCATTATTAAGACAAAATATCAACACCAACAACAACAACAAAAATAACACCAACAGCTAAAACAATATGTTGATGATATTCATCATTATAATCATCTTCGTACTGACAATTATGAAGTTGATGTTGTTTGTGATGACGATGACGATGAAGTCAACTAAAAATTCAGAAAAAGTGTAAAAAGAAAAAACAGATTTTTTTTCTATAAATTACGGAAAATGAGGACAATCATATGCAGTCATAAGGATGTGTGTAAGACTATATGAGTACATTCATGTATGCAAAAAAAAAAGAAGAAAAATAATGTATAAGGGAGAATAAAAAAAGTACCATTAATAAAGGTTGCTAGCATACACGAGTACTTAAAACAATAACAATAACGACAGCCATCTGACTCTTTATGTCTTTGCAGCATATACTATGGGGTTGTTGTTTGCCCTGTGTCGAATGATATTTGAATGTATGTGCGTATTTATGTGATGACAGAGTGGGACTAAAGAAATTTTGGAATATTTTTTTCCATATGAAGCTGACTCAAAAAACAGATAGATATTTTTTAGTGGCTAAAAAATTTTAAGTTATGCGATTTCTTGGTAAATATTATTTTAAAGCAATCATCGATTCTTTTTTAAATGAATATTTATGATTTATGAATTTTGTCGGCCCTACATCAAAAGAAATTTTAGTAGCAGTAATTGCTTTTTTTGAAGAAAAAAAATTAAGGGCAGTAATAGCTAACCAAGCCTTCTGCAGCCTAAGTTACTTTGTAAATATTATGTTTAGAACAATTGTGGGTGCCCTAGGGCACGTGACAGTTCTAAAGTTGTAGGTACCGGTTCAAGTTCTAACACTTTGTATGAAAGGGACTTGTCACTTTAACATGACGATGTTGGTAATAGGATTTCGGTTAATACAGTGCCTGTCGCAGATATTGTCCCGAGTGACCCGTGTTAATATTATAGACCCTCTTCATAAAAAAGTAATATAATCAGAAAGAATCTGCCACTAGCCGCACAAAATCCAGTCACGTGAGTAGTTTTATGTCAATAACCTTTCCTCTGGAGCAAATACACTTTAAAAACATTATCCCCAGTTAAGTGATATGTCTTGTTTCACTGCTCACAGTTCATTCATTTTTAATCAAATATTTTGTGCACTTTTTCCGCAGGGTGACTACTTAAGAGATCACAAAAGAAGATAAAATATGGGTTCTTCAGTTGTGCTCAAAATCCAAAAATCAAATAGTCCCAAGCATTGTTCGAAAATAAACAGTACATTATTTAGCGTTCGGCTCACACACCACAGAACGATATCTATTTTTTTAGTAATTGTGTAGACGAACACAAACTTTAATATTGTTCGTAACTATTTTCAATCAAGAGCAGAACATTATAAAGTGTTCTGTTCTTCGTTAAAAAAACAAAACAGTTGTACTGATACTGTAGACAAATATTATCTTTTAATATTCTATAATTTTTCTTTTTACATCGATAAAAAAATGAACAAACAAGAAATTTTAGCAACGACCGCAGCACGAACAGCTTGTGTGTGTATTGTGTCTATGTTTTGTTTGTGTAAAATTATTTTGCTGGCTTTTTGTTTTTTTCGTATGTGTATTTTTTTTTTTGTAAAAAATTGTTGTTTTTCTTTACCAGCCAAAAGCGACGAACATTAATGAGCTGAACCGAACACAATGAAGTTTGTGGTTTATAAAAAACGGAACGGAATTAAATGTTCTCAACTTTTTGTTGAGTTGGATAAAAACAGTATTATTTTTGTGTTCGAAAAGATGACAAACAGGGAAACGCTATTTTTTTTTAATAATTTTCTACACAAAAACTATTAGCGTTTGTGTTTTCCACAAATCTACCGAACCAAACACTTAGGAGCGATATTAAGTGCTTATTTTCGAACACTGGCCCCAAATATAGTGCACCAAGAACATATTCGTAGCTACTTTACAGATATCAGGAATAAAGCAAGAACTTGTAAACAAATTTCAAAAGAAAACTATTTGGCTACTTAATAAATTTTTACACACGCAAGAACTTACGTGCAACTTTGTTTATACCAAAAGTAGAGCAATTCTCGTTTCTTCGGTAGTCACAAGATGACAGCTCACATGGCTACATTAGTGTCTTCAAGTCTAGCCTCTTCAGACCCTGGGTACACACATGTGTACCTTAACTTATTACAAGTTTTAAAGACTAGCGACATAATGTGACCACTAGAAACAGTTTTATTACTTGCTTTAAGCTACTGCGCTTCAAAAATATCAAAAAATGGTAGGGCTTAGAAGTTTTAGCCATTATTTTTGCATTTGAATTTAACAGTTTGAAAAAACCATAGTGTTTGGATATTGTTCCTCAATAACTAATCGCTAAGACCTGAAGTACACATTTGTGTTCTCCTCCTTTTTCTACCACTTTAAATAAAATAATAAAAACCGAAACTTAAATTACACCTCATAAGATAAAAAAAACCGAGGGAAACTACCATAAATAATACATCTGGCAGCACTATCATAGTATGTATCATACTTATCAAAACTTACCGATAATCAAAAACTTTGCGAAATTATAGAAGATGAACAAGTTAAATAAGCACACAGACCCAACAAAACAATTTCTACATTATTTACAAAAACAAAAACCAAAATTGATAAAAACGAAATAAGCAACGCAGAGTATGAAATTATATGTGTTGGCAAAGAAGACGAAACGTGTGAGAAAATATACATAGGGACAACTAAACGAAGCTTAGGCACGAGAATCAGGGAACCAAGCCGAAGGCATTTGATCGGCGGCGGCGGCGTGGGTATAATTGATCGGCGGCGGCGGCGTTTGCGTCAATGAATCGGCGGCGGCTTAAATGTCGGCTTGAAATGTTTAAAATTGTTATTTGCATGCAGTCTATAACTGACATGAAATGCTTTACTTTAACACTAATATGATGTTATTGTTAAGTATAGACTCATCATGTTAGAAGTTTTCTCATGTTATAACACGGTTGTTAATGCAAATGTTTTAGCAACGCTTTTATAACATCAAGTTATAACAGCAAATCATGTCAGTTGTAGACGGGCAGTTAAGGAAATCTATTAATCATTTCTACATCTATTTATTTTTATGTTAAAGTACAAACATTAAATAATTATAAAAGGATAGTGCAATTTCGTTTTTTTCTCATTACTGTTTTAAACTGATGTTATCTGTAGGACCACATACCCATATCCATTTACAAAAAGTAAAGCTTTCTGCAATAATTAAATATAAAATTTCCTTAACCTGAACTTATCAGCAAAACTATTTTTTTAATTTAATTATTGTGGTCAAAATTATACCACTAATTAGCTAAAAGCTAAATTTAACAAGTTTTCAAATAGATTACTTCAATAAAGCATTCACTGATATTTTGCTATTACCAAGTTTTTTGTCTGAACTTCTAAATCGATATGTTTGGAAATACATATGTGTATAATACTAAAATATTTGAGAAAAAAAAATTCTGTATGTTCAAACGGTGTTGTGTCCTAAATAAGAGTCCATCAAAATTTTAATATGAACATGGAAAGTTTATTTGAAAATATTGCAAGTTAAATTTGTTATTATCATGGAAATATTTGTGTAAAAATTATTTTTAATAAAGATTCACATATGTATGTATGCATTCATGAAAACGAAAGAAGCATTTAACCAATTATATTTTCAAAAAACTAAGAAAAAGTTGTTAAGTACAATAACGCTTTGAAAAATTTTAAGAAAATATAACGGCACTTGAATGTTGCACATTGATGCTAAAACATACCATTTTTGACTAAGAAATTAATACATTAAAACGCAAATCTGTAAAAAAAACTTAGTCACACGAATTAAGAAATTTCACGGCTCAGCTGCTGTCATCGGCGGCTTTAATTGAGCCGTCTAAGCCGTGTAAGTCGGCTGCGGCGCGGCTTGGTTCTCTGACGAGAATAGCAGAGCATGAAACTGATATAAACAAACAAAAACTAACAACAGCATTGCCAACGCATTGTTTTAATACTGGACACTATATTGATATTGAAAGAGTTAAAATATTAAACAGAGAGAAAAACACAAACAAACGATACACTCTTGAAAGTCTTCGAATAGAGGAAAAATCAAACAATGCAATAAATAGAAAGGAGGATAAAGACGGCACAAATGCAAATTACACAATCGCAATAATTTAGTTTTAGTTCAACTGTGATACATTAGCAATAACAACCTGTGATATTAAATTACTTTTTTATTTATATTTTTCAATTAATTTTAAACAACTTCGTGTTTTATGTTGTAAAACTTGTGTGTTTTTTTTATTATAAAATGTAAATTTAACAAAGATTAAGGCCCGTTTTCACGACTTAACGATAGCTAAATGTAGGAAGTTATCGAACAGATAATGAGCTTTTAATTATCACAAGTTCCCTTAAATCTAAAAGTGAAGGATAAGCTAAAGAGAGGAACGTTCTACCTTTAACTTTTGTCGTAAGGTTTAGATTTGAGATTGCCATATTATATTCACATATTTTTTATATATGGCAACTCCAATTATTCGTATATTTTGTAAATGGTAAAAAAGTACGTAGTTGCCAGTTTGTATTTTTATTTTGGCAAAAATAATCGGTATTTTCTTTAGTATTGCCACATTTTCAAAAATGTTAAGTTTTTTTTATACAGAAGTTGTGAAAACGAAAAATAGTTGAAGGTAACTTTATTCCTCACTAGTGCTAAAGGTACCGTTTACTATTTCGAACTTTATAAGTAAGTCGTGAAAACGGGCCTAAATGTAAGAAGTTTGGTTATTGTAATGTGGAACTTTATTATAGTTGTTTCTAAATATTATTTTATTTTTGTTTTGTGTCGTTGCCAGATTTAATAAGCTGAAAATCCCAGATGAAGTTGGAAAATACCAACGAAACGTAGGATGAAAATATAAATAAATAATCTTTTATTTAAATACAAATGACCTTGAAAGCCTGTTTAGATAAAATCTAAGAAAATAATAACAAATTCAAGAAAAAGGTCGATTAATAAGTAATATTAAAAAATATACAGTTGTCTTATTTGCTCCACAAAAGGTGTAAAAAATGTAAAAGAAATGTAAAAATCCAAAGGGTTAATGTTCGGGTGTCAAGAGGCTAGAGCTATATTTGCTTCCTCATATTTGAAAGCTACTATTACTATTGTACCTTAAGCGATTATTGCTTCTTCATAAGTCGCAAGAGTACATAAAATATGGCTACTTAAGAGCCTTCAAGTCTAGAGCTATATTTGCTTTCTCAAATTAAGAAGCTACTAGTACTTATGTACCTTTTGTTAGCCTGAAAGCAATACTAAATATTTTATCTTAAGTAGCTGAAAACAATCGTGTTTTTAAGAAGCCATTAGTAGAAAACCATAGTCTGCGTTTTTTTTTTGAAATCCATAGCAATGTTAGCTACTTTAGTTGCCCTACTTTAAGGCTATTTGTTTTTTTTTGGTGGAACAAACATTTTAAGTAGCAATTATCGCTTTAAAAGTTTTAAATTAAGAACAGTTAAAGCGTATTAAATCTATAAATCATGACTTTTGAAGCACTTTAAAATTCAGACACAATATTCACTTCTTCAACATTCGAATATTGATAGCAATTGTAGCTGGTTTTGTAGTTTGAAATCTTAAGCAGTACGGCTACTTTTGTTACACCAATTTTATAGCAATCAAAAGGAAGTAAGTTCGATTTGAGTGAAAAACTATCGTTTCCAATTCTGATACTCTAAAAGAAGATAAGTCTTTGCTACCCTCCGAGATTTAAGTTTATAGATATTTATAGATATTCTTTCTGTTTTCGTAGCTTGGCTACTAAAGAAATTTGGGTGCGAAGCAAGTGCGACAGTTTTAGCAAGAGACAATTTTGATTAAAAGTTAGTATTTTAGTTGCTATTAGAGTTTATAAATCGTTGCTAGTTTGAGAAGTTTGAATAAAGAGCCAATCGAGTAATTCTGAATTCAGACTAACATCCAATTTCACCAAGTTCAGTTATAATTCACTTTCAGCTATAGCTGTCAAAATATATTGTTAACTGGAATTTGAAGTAAAAGTAAGTTTTAACTGAACTTGGTTATCATAATAGGAAGACAAGACATTCGCAAATAGTAATGTATGTGTCCCTTAGTTCACAGCATTGGGTTCTACTTGGGCAACTAAAAATTAAAAGCAGTTATGGCTACTTTAGTAACAGCAGGAGAGTAGTTATAACGTTTACTTAATTGATTCGACGTTTAGATGAAGAATGGCTGCTTTTGTCGCTTAAAGTATTGAAACTTAATTGCCAAGTAATTTAGGTAAATTTTTACTGTCCTTAAACCTCTAATAATTGTAGCTACTTCTCCTACTTTAAGTAGATTTTAGTTAAGGCTACTTTATTAATAAAAGTTTTCTGCAAGTTGTTTTTGTTTTTATTTTGTTTTTTCTTAACCTACTTACAACTACAATTAATGTTGGAATAATTCCAATCAATTGTAGTGGGGAATGTAAGAAGAGATAAACTCACTGTTTATTGTTGATGTTTTTGTTGTTTAAACTTTGATATTGTTACAAGAAGAGCTGTTGCTTATGATTCTTATACGCTTAATATTTTTATTTGGTTTCTTAATTCTTAAGAATATTATCAACATTTTACATTTACCGCTACTTTTATAACTTAAAATTTAGATCAGGCCTTGCTATTTTTGTGTAAATAAAGGCCTTGTTAGAGTCATACCTAACTTGTTAATACTTAAATGGCTCCTTTAATGCTATTTCGGTACTAATGTAAAAATCAAGGCTTGCTTGATAAATACTTTCAAGTTAGGTTCTTTAATGGCTTAAGGTAGTAGAACAAATTTAAGAGCGCATAAGGCTACTTGACCTACTCAAAATAATGAGCCGTCTTGTCTAATTTATTAACTACAAATTTAAGGCACCTGAACTTCTTGAATTATTATAAGTTTTATAAATCTCAGCTAGTTTAGTGGTTGAAAATATATACTCCTAGCAAGAGCACTTATTTAAGAACCGCATATAAAATTTGAGCTATTTTCCTTGTGTAAATAAAGGCTCTTAGAGCCATATCTTAATTATAATTTTGCAGTGGTTCCTTCAATATTATGTTGATAGTTTGAATTCAATGAAACTTAATTTCAGCTTCTTAAATGCTCTTAATTTAAATCAAGTTTGGCTTATTTGGTAGCCTAGTGTAGTAAGAGATTATTTTAAGCAATTGAAGCAACTTAGTTGGATCTAATATAACATCAAATGTGGCTACTTGGCCAATTATGTTTTTTTTAATAAATTACTGATACTTTAATTATTTTAAGTTTGATAAATCTAGGCTACTTTTGTGGCATTAAGTACATATATACTCGTAGCAAAAGCAGCTATTTAAGAGCCCAGTTTTAGTTTTAGTTACTTTAGCAACTCAAAATTTTAGACTACTTTGGTAATAAGAAAATTATTTTATCAGACATTTTTAGAATTATGGGTCGATTATGGAAGGCAACTAAACTGAAGTTGAGTTACCAGCAGCGAAATCAGGCAACGCCGCTCATGTTTAAACATAAAGTAAGAAAAAAATTTTTGTATATTTTAGCCTGAGCTAGGTTGCCTGATTTTGCTGCTGGTAACTTATTGAAGTTGAATTGGCAACCGTAATCAACCCATAAAAATAAATAGGTGCTAGCACATGGATCAAGCTTGATTTCTCTAAAGTTTCAAATTAAATTTCTCTTTTTTTTCCTCTTTTCCATCCCACTGTCCTCTTACAAAACTTATGCTTTACTGTTGACAATGACTGATGTAGTTATGTGCGAAAATATATTTAGTTTTCCGTTAAAGAAATAAACATCATTTTTATGCCTACAGGATATTTAAGTTGTTCTCCAAAGGTAAAAAAGAAAAAAAAAATATACAAAAATAATTTAACTGCAGTTGCAGCTGAAGCAGAATCAGTGGCACATCATCAACGATATCAGCAGATCTAGTAAATATGTATGTAAAATTGTTAAAATGAAACGAGAGAAGGGGGATACAAATGCTGCATTTTCTCAAGGAAATTTTTTTATATTATGCGTAATTTTGGGTTTTATAGTCAGGCTGATTAAAAACCTTAAAAAATCGTGGCAAACTTATCACATATTTAATAAAATTTATAAATTTTATGTTTAAATTAAAAGTTTTGCTGGCGTGAAGTACATGTTCGCTTAACGAAAATTTATTTTTGATAATTAAGAGTTTTTTACAATTAATTCAAGACTTATTTATTTACAAAAAGACAAACGGTTTTAATTTCATGCAAACATAATTAAGGGATTTTAAATATAAATTAAAACCTTTTGTTTAAACACTACTCCAAATCAATAATACTGTCCTGCACAAGACATATGGCGGCGTTTATAGATCAGAACAAAAAACCAAATTTTGCGTACAATTTTTCGCTTTGTGAGTTGGTTTGACAGCGACTGTTTACATTTAATGAAGTAAAGCAACAGTTTTTTTTTTTGGGCAGTTTTCTACTTTGACTGCAGTTTTTTAAGAATATTAAAATGCCAAAAATTTTTTGTATTACTTTGTTTAGAAGATAATTTCGCATTTTAATACGAATTAACAATAATAATTTTAATACTATTAAAGTAATTGTAATAAAACGATTTCCCCCCGGTGTGTGTTGCGATAAATCTTGGCGATATATCGCTTGGCACGGCAGACTTGTGTGCCCCGGTAGGCTAGCTGGTAGTGAGCTAGTCTATCAGCGCCGGGGCTGTGGATTCGATTCCCGCCAGAGACACTGGTCTCTTTCCTGCAGACAAGCGAAGAGCTTCGCGGGATTGGCTTAAGGAGCATATAGACGACATGTTTTTGTCATCTGACATGCCAAATTTTCAAGTCACATGTAATTGTGCATGTCTGTCAAAATCGCTGTTTTACATAAGCTTTATAATATTCGGTCACAAACGTACATGTAATTTGCTTCTGACATTGTCTGTGTTTTTTTCGCATTGTTATTGCAGAAACCAAAGTAGTGCTCGGTTTCAAAATAACTTGCTGCCGCCATGAAAAGTTTTATTTGCGCCGTAAAATAGTTCAGCCATCTTAACATTTTTTTCTTTTAATTCAAAGATACCAATTTAGGATTTTATAATAAAACGGTTTTTATACATATATTCACATAAATTCTATTCAATGGTAAGATGATCAAACATATCTCGGTATTGTAAAAAATTAACTTCAGCCGGCTAATGATTCCGTCAATAGTGGACGCCGCTGCCGGTTTCTTGCCGGCATAGCTTTCTGATGTCAGATGGTTTGTCAGAAGAAAATAGAGCACGCTCTAATTGAAATTTTGTCAGATGACTTTGCGTCTGACTTTTACAGAAGCAAAGTTAAAAAGGTAACACACGACATGTATGTGTTTTGACATGTCAGATGACAAAAACATGTCGTGTACGGTCGCCTTTATGAAATAAAAAAAAAAATCTTTCTTTTTGGGGCTCGTGACTAACTCTTTTCTGGAACCAAGGCAACTAGTTGTCAGGGTTGTCAGATATTTTTGAGCTCAATCGCCAAACGTCAATTTTTTCAGTTTTCGTATTTTTTTTTTTTTTTTTTAATTAAATTTTGCATACAAAAAAAGCTAGTACATATAATATTTCAGTCAAAAATCGCCAAAAACTGAGAAAAAATACAAAAAAGTCACCGAAAGTAAATTTTGTTAAGATTCTTAATGGATTTCATATATTCAGTAAAAAAAAACTCATCGATTTCATTACCGGTGTTTTGACCTGCAGACTACTATTAGAATAAAATAGTGACTGAATATAAAATTTACTTAAAATGATAACAAAACAAAAATCATGTGAAAAAAGTTGCCAGATTTTTTCAAAGTTAGTAATGATAACAAAAAGTTAAAAACCGTTAAAAAATCGCTGAAATAATATAAAGGGTAAAAATAGCCAAGTAAATCGCCAGTTATATTTAAAACGCCAAAAAAGTCGCCGGTCGCCAAATGAAAAATCCCACCGCAAAACACGTTTCAAAATTGCCACGTTTGGCGAAAAATCGCCATATCTGACAGCCCTGCTAGTAGTCCCTGTCGTTCGAGTCTGCACTAATTATTGCTTGAGCTCCTTCGAGAATAACGTGGTGGCTGTGGTTTATTCTAAAAAATTGCGGGAAAAAAGATCTTAAAAGTCGGCGTAAAGGGCTGATGATATATAAATTTATTTAAAGTATTGACGATTGCTAACCAATTATTCTGGCAAATTATGTTAATTTCGAATACCCGGTTCGAAAGTAAAGAGTTTGC
Organism: Pollenia griseotomentosa; assembly: GCA_963931875.1. Lineage (NCBI taxonomy): Eukaryota > Metazoa > Arthropoda > Insecta > Diptera > Polleniidae > Pollenia > Pollenia griseotomentosa. Next base: position 24,015,397 of record OZ007562.1, read on the forward strand.
CACTAAGAGCATTTTGCAAACACGTTTCAAAATCGCCACATTTGGCGAAAAATCGCCATATCTGACAGCCCTGCTAGTAGTCCCTGTTGTTCGAGTCTGTACTAGTTATTGCTTGAGCTCCTTCGGGAATCACGTGTTGGCTGTGGTTTATTCTAAAAAATTGCGGGAAAGATCTTAAAAGTCGGCGTTAAGGGCTGATGATATATAAATTTATTTTAAGTATTGACGATTGCTAACCTATTATTCTAGCATGTTATGTCAATTTCGAATACCCGGTTCGAAAGTAAAGAGTTTGCCACTAAGAACATTTTGCAGCGCTCAAAGCAAAAGGTAATTGGACAGAACCAGTAGCCCGTTTCTGTATATCTCACATCGTAAAACTCTTCGCATGAAACGTGTGAATTGCAACAAAAATAGTGTGAAATGAAACAAAAAATGGTTTTTCTCACACAAGTGTTTCTGTATCTTTTTTTTGCGAGAATTATCTGTCATTTAAATAATTTTCCAGCAATTATTGGAAGGATGCGAGAAAAAGTGTTTCTATAACAATATTTTGCGAAAAGTTTCTTTCAAGAACTGTCAAAATAAGTCACATTTGAAATTGGTGGCGAGAAAAACAAAATGTAGATATTTTCAATTGAAAATATGTTTATATACTATTTTTTTTAATAAATAAAAAAATAGAAGGAATATAAATGATAAATGCATAATATATATGATGAAAATAAACAAAAAACAATTGTTATATTTTGTTAGTTTAAATTTTTGTTAGCCTTTTCTTGTTTTGGTTTTAATCAGTGCTGCCAGATAAATTTGTGTCAAAATCGTCAATTTCCTGAGAAAAAAATTAAAAAAGATCGTCTTTTTTGTTTTAAAAATCGTGCAATTTAAAATCAATTTTAAACAAATTTGTTTCGACTTTTATAAAAAAAAATAATCAAACAAAAACATAGTTAAAGTTCATGGGTATTTAATAATTATTATTTAATAATTGAGATATAAATCTTTAATTTACCTATTCCTATAATCTTTTTCTTTTTTACCTAAATTAGACTTATGCCCGTAATTTCTACAAATAGATATCTAGCTGTGTATAGATATCTATCGTTTTCATAATTTTAAAACGTTTTTGTTACCTACGGGTTAAAGTGAAATCTATTTTACACCATCGATTTTCGATAGTTTATTCAAGTAGGCAAAATTCACATTGAAATTTTCAAAATAATGTTACCGGATAGGTAAAGATAACTGTTAGGTACGAACACGACTAGATATCTGTTTGTCGAAATTACGGGCATTAGTAGAATACCTTGTAGTTAAAATTAAAAAAATCGGTTCATAAATAAACGGGTTAAAGACCCAGTAAAATCTTCGCCTACAAAATAATATGTTAAGTAATCAGAAACACATAAAAGCACTACATACAATTCTACTGAAAAACTAATGAATTTTACAAGGGTTGTGCCAAAAAGAACAAATTCAAAAGTAAGTCATTTTTTTATCTTAATACAGCCAGAAAAAAGTAGTTATCGAAGTTCTTATGGAAGAAAGCTACTTAATAACGAGTGAAAGAAGCTATCCATTTTGAAAAAGTTTTTACTGGGAGACAAACAAATTTCTTTCTTGCCGGAATAATGGTTTTGGCACAAAAGTGTACATATAAGATAAGAATATCAAATATCAATCATATTTTGTATATGTATATAAGAAGTACTAAATGTTCAAAATAAGCCAAGTCGGCCCATTACTTTCCCTCGAAATTTTGCTTTTGCCGATACATTTTTTAGGGAAGAAACAAACAATTTCGAGGACAATTTTCACAATAGGGATAAATATAAAAATTTAAGCAGCCTTGTTTCTAAAGATATCTTTTTTTCTAATAAACAAACATATAAAAATATTTACAATTATCTTATTTCGAAGACTAAGGGGCTTATAGTGTAAAACGCAACGCCAACAATTTCATTTAAAGCAAAAATAAAATCAAAAATATTTTATAAACTTGTTGTTGCTTTCTACAGACATTCATATTATTTTTTTTTTTCAATTTTCAACGCCACAAAATAGAAGTGTTTGAAATTTAAATTTTCAAGATGAATTTCTATAGAAAGTTACAACAAAATTATAAAATATTTTTGATTTTGTTTTTGCTTTCGTCACTTTTTTAGAAAAAATCATCAAAACGTCACTTTGTTAATATCGGAACAAAAAATCGTCAAGATGACGATAACTCGTCAAATCTGGCAGCCCTGTTTTTATTATATTTATTTCTTTTGTTGACGTTTCGCTTTTATTTGACACTTAAGTACTGGAAATATTCCAGTATAAACAGAATTTGTTGTGTCTGTTTTCGCATTCAAATACAGAAACACTTTTATCTCATAAATCGAGAAACGATGGAATTTTTTGTTTCACACTTCACGTAAAAAATTTTACGATGCGAGAAATACAGAAACGAGCTACAGGTATGCATTTTAATAGTTTTAAACTAGTCCTGCAACACGTGTTTGAGAGGTTTCATGCCTGGCCGCATATTTTGCGCACTTTTTTTAGCCATTTCTTGCTTTAAACTAATCAATTGTATTCGATTTATGGCCGTTGTAATCGTTTGGCAAATTTTCAGCAGCTCCTAATCGACGGCAGCCTTTTAGTGCCACCATAAATATTTGGCTTTGGCATAATTTTTACTTTAGTTGGCCGCGATACCTTACAACTTCAAATTGTCGTAATGTATCTATTTTTTTTTATCGCGGTTAGGCATTTAATGCAAAAAAAAAAAAATCGTCTTTAACGTCTTCCGGCTTCAACTCGTGTGGTACGCAATTTCTTTGTTTTTATAATAAATCATAATGGGGAAGCTTGGCCTGCTTGAAGGTTTAGCCAACGTGCTGTTGTATATCATTGGGAACTGCTGAACTTTTAGCGTTAGATGTGCAACAGCTCCAGCTCGTTAGCATTGGCCGAGCCGTATATATGCGCTTAAGACTGCCGCCTATGTGTGCAAGGTAATGTCCTATACATACACATAGAGGCGCAGGTAGATCGATTGAGTTTACCTAAAAATTTACCTAAAAATCTTCTTTTACCAAAAAGTTGGTTCGATTAATGCCAAAGTAATGAAATATATGAAATTTAAGCATACGTATGGTCCTTAGTGATCTGAAAATAGGGCATGCGAACATATGAAAACAAAAACGTTGGGATTGTTATCTGATATCGTTGCAATATCGCAAACAAATTTTTTTTAAATAACTCATGATTCTACTTTCAAATTAAGTTCGGATTAAGATTTATATATATTATATATTTTAAAACATGTCTGAAGAAAAACAGGGATCTAAAAGAGAACACATAAGCTTGAAAGTTTTGGGCTAGAATAACACCATTGAACAGTTCAAAACTAAGAAGCACACACGTATTCAAAAATTATTGATTAATCTACTGGTAAAGGGTGTGTGTATTTATGGAAGCAGTCAAGTTTCGTTTTGATGGTAAGACCATAAAAAGAATGAACGCTCACTTTTTATTTTTTGGAATTGGAAGATTAATTTTTATAGCCTCCACCACAATTAGTTGTGAAGAGGGTATACTAAGTTTGTCATTCCGTGTGAAACTTTTTTATTATTCATCTCAGACCCCATAAAGTATATATATTCTGGCTGCTTGAGTAATTCTAAGTTGATTTAGCCATGTCCGTCTGTCTGTCCGTCTGTCCTTCTGTTGAAAACACGCTCACTTTCGAAAAACTCAAAAGAAATAAACAAACTAGGTGTAAAACTGCTTGTAGTTATCCTAAGCAGTTTGGGATTGAATTTCAGCAAAATCGGTTCAGTAGGACCAGAGCTATGAATTAAAATGTGGAACCACCACCTTCAAAAACTTGATAATTTTGTTACAAAAACTAACATAAATGATGCAAAAATGCACGGAATGACATAAGATTTTGCACAAGTCCGTTTTATTCGACTAGAAATGACACTGTAAAATTTCGCGAAGGTCGGTCCATAATTTACCCTAAGCCCCATATAAACACTACTCCCGGAAAACAGTTTAGTACGCCTAAAACCGTAAAACATAATGCAATCATAACAAATTTTGGCTCGTCACAATTTTATAGGACTATAAATGATACTGTGAAATTTCGTGAAGATCGGTACATAATTTACCCTAGGCCCCATATATGCCCTACTCCCGGAAAACAGTTTAGTCTCCTAAAACCATAATTAATAACAAATCGTCACAGTTTAAGATAATAATAATAAAAAGACATCATACAGATATTACTCCTTAAACATTCGAACTGTCGGTGGAAGGTATCAAAGATTCGGCACAGCCGAATATAGCACTCTAACTTGTTTTTAATCAAAATCGCCGTTCATACGAAAGTCGTTGTCATGGTCGAGTTTGTAGTCATTTGAAATTTTTTTCTATAAAAATTTAAATTGACAACAATCACAATATAAAACACATGAGAATGTGTTAATTAAACATTTGTAATAACCCAGCTAGCATTTTATATCATAATCGAAACTTTTACGAATCAGCTTCAAGAGCAAAATACATGCATATGAGCTTATTTTTTTTCATCATAAATGATAGTCCCGCTAAAAGAAAAGGGTACCCTACCGATGAATCACCTAAAAGAATCATTTTTGATACAATTTTCCGATTCTTTTTTGAATCATATTGGAATCCTTTTTCAATAGCTTAAGTGATAAATCAGTTTTCAATTAGCAAAAGTGATCTGAAAAGATTCATTTAGGTGATTTTGCTCACTCAAAAAATTAAAATTTTAAGTTTAAATCATATTCGAGTCTTTTTTGTCGACTGTTTTGCTAACAATGTCCATATGACCCCATACGAACTGCATAGTCAGTAGTTCTAATGACAGTAGTTGATTCTTAACGTAAATGTCTAAAGTAGAAAGCATTGCCTGGGATATATGTGGCCAGTAGTACTGGTGATGCAGTCAATAGTGAATCAGTATAGTTTTACTATCTACATTTCCTTCAGGGTTAGTATGAAATACATAAATATTGCACTTATTCCCAGCAAACACAAACATAACTTGTGGAAAATAGTACCGATTTTCTTGAATTTTATTAAGAATTTCAGAAAAAGTTCACTTTGACGCAAGCATAATATTTTGACTGAAAACAGATTTTGAGCATTTAAAAAAACGTAATAGATTTTAGAAGATTGAAACTTTTAATTTTGATTTGGAATAAACTTTACACAAAAAAGGCCATTTGTGATTAAATTGGGTACTTTATTAATGAGGCTATAAAATCTAGGCCCGATTCATTCCAGAAAATTCCAAACGAATTTTTGCTAGTTCCGATTGGCACTTTCAGAGACTGAATTTAAAATGAAATGCACATTTTATTTGTTGCACTGTGTATATATACGTCTTTTATTAATAATTGACATTATCTTAACGAGCCACCTTGATCTGTATAGCATTCTTACAAATTAAGGCCTACTTAAATTAAAAAATTTTCATAAATTTTAATGAATTCCATGTTTTTGAGTATGACCATATTTACATTATGCAATTAACGCCGCAACTTTTGCATTCAACATTTTGTTTGTTTGCTAGAGGTGTAGGGAGGAAAACGGGGTTGAAAAAGTTGCACGACGACGCATGGATAGGCATTTTATTCGTTTTTGTAATTTTTGTTTTGATTTTTTTTCGTTTTTAAATATTTTTTTTATCGAAATGTTGTCAACTTTTGTGCTGAAAAAAAACGCAGCAAAAATAGTACATTATTAAAAAGCCCCTTTTTTAAAAGTTCGTAATTCAGGAAGTACATTTCTTAATTATAGCTAAATATAAGTTATAGAGATTATTTTAAATCTGAATACTTTATAAATAATTTCATATGTGTATATACATACATATCGCACTTATTTACAAAAGGGTATTAACTAAAAATTTGTTTTTCTCACTTTTTTAAAAAACTCGACTATTTATATTTACCCTTAAAAAAAATATCGTGGTATCTTGTGTATTTTTTGGTAATGAAGAGTTTGGCTTAAAAATCTTCTTCACATGCCTTTAATACTATTTTAAAAATTTTACTTCTACTGAAAATTTTTAAATTGTTAAAATTAATTAATTAATTATTAATTGTTAATGGTAATTGTTAATACCCTTTTTATGATCAAGTGTATAATAATTAAATAAGTATTACATATTGAAAAAGTTGCCATTGCCATTTTTTCTTATTTGAATCTCAAAGAATTTTTAATCGCTTAGTAATTATAGAAAATGGTTGGTCGACAACACTGTTGTTTTATTTACATTTGATTTAAACATGCTTGAAAAAAAAATGTTAATGTAAATGTGAAAAGAGTTTCGTAGCAACTTTAAAAGAGAACAGAGAAAAAACTCGGAGTTAATTGCATAATTTAAATACGGTCTAAGATTACACTGTGCAACATTTTTGAAGTCATCGAGTGCATACTTTTTCTCGTGTGAAATTTCTCGAAGAACTTTTCGAAACTTACAAAATGCTGCCGTTCGTATTTAAAGACCTCATGTATATTTCGAAAACCAATTGAAATGTTGTTTTCCTGCCTTCGTCACGATTTCAGCTATAGACTAGGAGAAAAAAATTATATAATATAATAAAAAAAAAAAAAAATATCTGTGGCATTTTGACAAAACATTTTAAGTCGAGATAAGTTAGCAAAAATATTTAAAAAAAAACTCTGTGAAAAAATTATTTTTATTAAATAATAAATTAAACCAAAATTAAAGAAAAATTTTGTTTATAATGCAACATTTTAAAAACATAAACCAATATGTTTTTAGAGTGAAAATTCGTATGATTAACAACATTTTTTCAACTTTTTAAATATGTCTTAAGATTTTTTGTCAAAAGGCCAAAGATATCTAGTTCTTCGAAACTGCTAAAATGTCAATAAGTTTTAATTTTTCATATCTTTGTTCACTAGTTTTGGCTTATAGCTGGCAAACCGAGGGAATTTCAGTGCAGTGATCTTTAAAACAAATATTTCATATAATATAACAAAAATTCGGGAAATATATGTATAAAGCATGTAAAAAATAACCTAGTTAAACCCAAATGTGGTTTTATTTGTTTCGATGAGCACTTCCAGAAATTTCAGACCAAAGAAAGTTTTAATTTTATGTGTTGCATAGTGTTATTAGCAAAGATAAATATTTTTTATACAAAAATCTCTACAAATTTTCTCAGCTACATAAAATAAGCTTTCCACAGATTTAGCCATGCATGCTGTTGCATGTAGCAATTGCAAATATATCAACGTTACTTGAATTTCACCACAAGAAAAGCATAAATGCTATGCAGTTGAGAGATTGTTAGCAGTACAGTTTAATACCCTACACCGCCATAGATAATTATTGTACTAGGTCTTTTGGCTGATGCATGTAATACATACAAATATTGGTATTTCAATCAGCTAAGAATGACTTTCCAAAACGATCTAACGATGTCCGTCCGTCCAGTTAGATGGTTGTCTGCGAATGTTAACCCAGGGGCTAAGAACAGGTCCTAATATTTTGAGATATTTTGATGAAATTCGACACCTTCGTTTTAATTGCTATAAGCCTCTTGAAAATGGTGAGAATAGGTGCATAATTAAACATAGTCCTAACACAAACTTCTTTTCGAATTATATGATATTTAGATTAAATGTGGCCCAACAAAATTTCATTTGAGCCTCAAACACCTGACCAAATTTTATTGGGTTCGGTCCATGTTTGACCATAGTTTCCATATAAATATCAATAAAATAGCCATAGATTCTTATAAATGTTAATATTGATATACAGGGTGTCCGCCATTTTGGTAAACATTAGTCTTGACAGTTCATATTTGGCAGCCGTGAAGTAGACACCTGGCAAATTTATTACGGAAAAATATTCGATAAGCCAACGTGTTTAATTCGTTAAAACATTTTATCAACATGAATCTTCGATTACTGTGACGATGAGAAAGTTACGTGAAATTCAAAACAATCCATCAACCTCAATTCGACGCCGTGCTTAGGAGTTTGGTCCTCAAAGAACAACTTTGGCCATAATTTTGCACAAGGATTTGCATTTGTTTCCATTTAAGATTCAGTTGACACAAGAGCTTCTTCCACAAGACCATTAACGTCGTAGTAATATACCTTCCCGGTGGACACCCGTTACAATATGGCGACGATAACTTTTATATTAGTAACTATGCCATGACAGAATTTTGTAATAATCAGGAATATTCTTAAACTTTAAGTCCCTGACATCTCTCAGAAATGTAAGATTATTGTTGTGGGGGGCATGGCTGCACTAGGACCCAAATAAGTTTACATTCTTAAATATGTGTCTATAAATACTGTGGTGTAGGATATTACATGGTCGTGCTTGACAGCCTTTACTTTCTTCCTTGTTTCTTTTTTCTGGAAAATTTATAAAGTTTATAAATGAATGGTTTAAGAGGAATGACTTGTTAATGTTTATGAAAAACACTTTGGTTTTCGTACATCTGTAGCTAGAATATATGCTTTATTCATTAATTATATGAAGTCAAATGCTGCTTAACCACAAAAAGAACATTACACATTGTCTATTTTATAGTTTTGTATGCAATACACACATAAATAAAATTCATTTTAGAGTTAAGTTTTTTTCCTTAAAAAAAACCGATATAAGAAAGATATGATGAGACTACAAATAACAGTAGCAATAAAAATATAGTAAATAGTCTACAGGGTGGCGTATAAGTAATGTTAGAATTTAATTAATGAAAACATATTTTGTTTGCGTATATGTTTTTTATACCCAGCAACACTACAATGGGGAAACGTTTTCAATATTCATTTTAGACCATAAAGTACATATACATATGCCGGGACCTTGAGTAATTTTAAGTCGATTAAGACATGTCCGTCTGTCTGTCCGTCTGTTGAAAAACGCTCACTATCGAAAGGCTTAACAGAAAAGAATAATTTTTTTTTTAAATTGTTTCTAGTTCTCCTATGCAGTTTAGGATTAATATCCAGCATAATCGCTGTAGTAGGAAAAGAGTAATAATGTTCAACAACCTTCCTAAAAAATTTTATTTATAAAAGCTAACAGATTTTTTTTCATACGATTAGAAATTATACAAAATTCAGTAAAAATCGGCCCATACTTCGCCATAGGCCCCAAATAAAGAACAATCTTTGAAAAATAAACTTAAGTGTGGATAACTGCAGCAAAAAATAATGCTTTAATAGTAAAATTTGGTATTTTTTAGTTTTACTAGATTTTAGCCGTGACTTCGTTCACGTGAAAATTAAAGCAAGATTGTAAGAAAAGGATGTATCCTATAAAAAATTTACGGAAATTTTATTTTGTTTTCTACATCTATACTTTTTTTATCTTGAAATATTTCTATAAACAACATTATAGAATTTATTATTTTTCGTCAACACAACCAATATTCAAAATATGAAAAGCGTGGGCTACTTATGCCAAATTTATCAAAAAGAGAAAAAGTAAAAAAGTACCAATTTTTATTTCGTACCTTGTATTTTAATCTGGGCCATAATTTTTCGCGGCGCCATTTTTTTGGAAAGAGAAAATGTATCAATAGCGAAAGAGTACCAGATTTTTCTAATTTAAGGGCCTCAGAAAGAATATTCTATGTTAATGATTACTAAAAGCTCTACAAATAATAAAAACTAATCTAATTTACCGATGACGACTTTTGAAATGAAAATAAGGACATGATTAAAAGCTGGGGAGAAATAAAACTCCTTGCGCGAGATTATACAGAAAAAATTATCAGTAGTTTCTTATCAATTAAAAAAATTGTTTAAAAAAGTATTTCAATGTAATTAATGTGATAATTGAATCAAATATTTTTTTTGTTAAAAGAAAGTTAAAAACATAGTTTTGATTTAATTAACATTTTAATTGTTTTGAAATAAAGTCTTAATTAAAATATTTATTAACAAACAATTTTTTCGTTTAAAATAAAATAATTTAAACTTGTGGACTTGTTGTTGAAAATTGTCAAAATCAATCAACACATTCTTTGAAACGGCAAAATTGTTTAATAATTTTTTTAATTAAAAATATCATTTATTGAAAAAAAAGAAGATATTCACAATTTAAAATTTTTACAATTTTTAATAATCAATATACAGTGTAAATTCGATAATCCGGACTCCACTAATCCGGAATATTCGGTAATCCGGACAGAATTTTGCAGCTCATTGCGTATTCTATAATCCGGATTGATTGCAACTATATAGTCCGGATTGAATAACACCCGTTTTAATCTATATTTTTTATTCAAATCAAAGCATGCTTTAAAAAATACAGTCATTGCGTATTCTATAATCCGGATTGATTGCAACTCTATAATCCAGATTGAATAACACCCATTTTTATTTATTTTTTTATTCAAATCACAGCATGCTTTGTAAAATGCAGTTAGATTAGTGTGATATGAGTATGTTTGCACATGCGTTTTTTTGCTATGAATTATTATTATTTTTAATGAATACATACATGCGGTAATCCGGATAATTCGCTACTCCGGATTGGGGTCTGCAATCAATTATCCGGATTATCGAATTTTTACTGTAATCATTTTGGTAATGGGTGCAAAATCAACAAATTGTTTGCTTGATTCTATGAATTTGGTGATTCGGGACAATTTTTAATATTTTCTGTGAAGAGAAGTAAAATTGTGTTTTTTTTTTCGATAAGTCAAAATTTTTATTAACACGGTTCGAATTACAGGTGCCTGATATGTACACAGAAAAAAATTTTTGCGCCAGTAAAAGAATTAATCAAAAATAAAATCAGTTTTAATTAAATGTTTAATCAGGTGAATTAAACTTGAAATCAAGTGAATTAAACGTTTAATTGAAATATTGTAAACGTTTAATTGAAATATTGTCAATTAAACATTTAATACACTTGATTAAAAGTTTAATTCACCTGATTAAATATTTAATTAAAACTGATTTTATTTTTGATTAATTCTTTTACTGGCGCAAAAATTCTGGTGGTGGCAACATTATGGTCTAGTGTTTTTTTTTTCAGGCAAGGAATTGGTTCGATTTGTTGAATCGATGGAATAACAAGAAAATTTTGTCCGACGTAATTTTTCTATATACGCATCTTGGATAATGCCACTTGCTGGGGCATTTCAATTCTATAACGACCTCAAGCGTACGTCCAAGGTGGTTAAACAATGGATAGCGAATGAAAAATTGTTTGTTCTTGTTTGAACTGCCCCGTCACCTGATCTAAATCCTATAGAGCACATTTGGGAGATAATGCAAAGAGAAATCGGAAACAAAATTTTAAAAAAATCAGAGGAAATTTATTTTGACCTTAAAGAGCGCTGGAATAACATCTCAATAAATATAGTTGACCATTTAAGACAGTCTATGCCAAGCCAAACTAAGAGGTTACGCAACTAATCACAAACAAAAAAATTAAAAATTAGTTTTTGAAGTCAAGTAGTATAAGTTGCAAATGTTTTGAGGATAGTAAAACATGAGATGTTCCATTATTTAACGAATTACAAACGAATCGTTATCGATTAGTACTTTTTTGTTTGTCTTACCATCCTAAAAACTGAGATAATAAAGAACATTTAGGTAATAAAATTGTTGTTTTTATTGAAAATTTATCATTAAAATAACGGTTTTTATTAAACATGGGCAACGGTTACAAATGTTTTACCCCTACTGTATATAAAAGTTTTGGACATATTTTCAAAATTTTTTAAGTTCTGAAAAATTAACATTAATTCCTTTAGTAGTTTAAATGGATTAGAAATTTAGATTTTTTGTGCCAAAATTAAAAAGAAATCGTGTTGTGTTCCTTTAAGTGCTCAAAATAGTTAACTAATCGTTATTGCTTTATTATTATTAAATCGTATCCTTGTAACTCTTATTTACCCTAGGGGAAAGAGAACTAACACTAAACATGTCGCGTGACAGTTCTAAAGTGATGGGTACCGGCTCTAGTTCTAATACTTTATATAAAGGGGACTTGTCATTTTAACATGACGATGTCATAGAAGGGGGTTAATTGGCACCTTTTTGAGAGTTTGTAACAGGTCACTGAAGTAACCTAAATGGACATATTCAATTTCGGTTTAAATAATGCCTGTCGTAGATATTAACCCGAGTGAAATTAATATGAAATATCTACTTTATATGAAGTAGACTAAGCATATAGCATCAGTCCGCACAAAATCCAGTTCCAGAACTAGTTTTGTGTCAATTACCTATCCTCTGGAGTAACTACACTTTATTATCAGTACAGCGATATGTCTTGTTGTCACCTATCACGATTCGGTCCATTTAATTAAAATATTCTGTTCACTGGTCACAGGATTAGTGCTTTAAAGACAATTTACAAAAATTTCCCGCAGGGTATTTGTATGTTCCACAGGGAATTAAAGGATTACATATATATATATTTGCATATTTTAGTCCCAGTAGTGCATAAGATTTTTTTTGGATTATGTTTTTACATACATACATAATACATCAAGTTATTATTGAATCGAGATTTCCTAAAACTTTCGAAATATTCTAGAGTCGTACCCAGTAAAAGCTTCGCCTACAAAATAATGTGTTGAGTAATCAGAAAAACATAAGAGCACTTCTTACGATTCTACTGAAAAAACCAATGAATTTTACAAGGGATGTCCTAAAATGAACGCATTCAAAAGTAAGTTATTATTTTTTTACCTACATACATCCAGAAAAAAAGGAGTTAAAGAAGTTGTTATAGATGTAGTTATAGAAGAAAGCTACTAAATAATGAGTTAAAGAAGCTATTCATTTTGAAAAAGTAAGCGAAGTTTTTACTGGGTAGTTCTTTTAGCAGTTAAAACTCTTTTTTCTTTAGTAATAATTAGAGATGCGATTTCCATGCAAATGCATGTCTTTTGCCGATAGTCTTAGATCGATGTCGAATCATTAAATTTACGTTAAAATGGCATCGATTTGTTTTTGCATATTGTTGCATATTTTGGTGAAAATGCATATTTTGGTTTTAAATGCATTTTTTCATATTTTAAAATTTTTGAGTGATAAATTGTTTAAATTTTCATATTATAAAAAAAAGTTCTTCAAAAAATTTCAAAATTGAATAAAAAAAATTTACCAAAATAAAAAATTTTCAAATTAATAAATCACCCCTATCGTGAATATTTTTTCACATATTTGCGATCATAAACAGCTCCCATGAAAAAAATGTAATTCAAAGGAGAATAATAACGTGAAAAAATGTTCACGGGAATAAATTCCCCTTATCGTAAAAAGTTTTTTCCCTCGTAATTTGTTCACTTTTCCCTTAGATTTTCTCAATTTTTTTTTGCTAGGGAATAGAACGTGTGTGTTGGTAGTTCCTCTTATAAATCGAATATTAAGGGCTCGATCCGTTAATAAGGCACAAACCGATATATTGGTCAACAAAATGCAAAACAACAGGCTGGTTGCCGCCGGATTTGTGAAAGACGTGGTGGCAGAATTTTGGAAAATATTTTACTACATAAAATTTAAAAAGTGCAAAAAACTAACGTTGTTATCAACCTATCCCTCCAATACTAATTATTTAGATTTATTATTTTAACTTTCCTTTAAAATATATACGTGTATATTTTTAAACAAAAATTTCAATGATTTTTAATTTTTTCTAATTTTCTTCTTTTTTACATTCACTATAACTGATAGCATAACATTCACGATTGCTTTTTTCCCTTCGAGGGGAAGAAAATTTCATGGGAACAAAAATTCCACTTGTTATTCACGATAGGGGTGAATAATTTTTTTTTGGAGCTCTGCTAAAAATACAAGATTTCGAAAAAGATCCTTCAATTTTTGACCGATGCAGCACCTAACATGGTTAAGGCTGCCAATTTATCGAAAACTGTTACACGTTACTTGAAGGCACATGGGTTACATCGACTTGCAGAGGAAATTATTATAATTTTGAAATTAATATCCCAGTAAAAACTTGGCTTACTTTTTCAAAATGAATAGCTTCTTTAAATCATTATTTAGTAGCTTTCTTCTATAAATACATCTATAACAACTTCTTTAACTCCTTTTTTTTTGGATGTATGTAGGTAAGAAAATAATGACTTACTTTTGAATGCGTTCATTTTAGGACATCCCATGTAAAATTCATTGGTTCTTTCAGTAGAATCGTAAGTAGTGCTCTTATGTGTTTCTGATTACTCAACACATTCATGGCAATTATGAATAAAAATTCCCCGGGAGTTTTCTCCCTTCTCCCATTTTTCCCATGTAAATTCAATTGTAAAAATGGGAAAAGGGAAAAAACTCCCGGGGAATTTTTATTCATAATTGGGCTGATTATTTTGTAGGCGAAGTTTTTACTGGGATAATATTGATTTATTGATTTCATACGGAAAACAATGTGAAATAAGAATAGTTCGACAAATTAAAAAAAATCCAAATAGTTTTGCAAAAATATATGGGATTTCAAACAATTAAACAAATTTCAACTAATTTTGATCTAGAATCAAATGTGGGATCTGAATTAGAAAATTAATTTTCTCCAAATGAATTGTCATCCTTCAAGTCATTTTCCATGTACAAAACTTTTTTAACAGGCAAAGGTTTTCTTTTGCTGATATAAAAAAGTATTTATTAAAATAAAGTTTTAAAAAATAATTATTTATTTATTTTTGTTTTAAATAAATATAAAAAAGCAAACGCTTTTTTATTGAAAATTTTCAAGTTTTAAGTACATATTTTTAATTTTTTTAATGCATATTTTTGAGTTTTAGTGCATTTTAATCTCATCCCTAGTAATAATTTTTTGATTAAAGATCTTTTAGTACTTCAAATCGTAAAACGCTTTCAGTCAGTTTTAGATTAAAATTTTTTCTAAATTTTTAAAAATTCAACTTTATGTTTTATTGGTATTGGAAATAAATACCATTTCAGTTGGTCCTATTTATTTCCACGTTTAATTCAATTTTAAAATTTTGTACTTAAGTGCACGACAATTTAGTATAAATGTTCTTTGACTATATTTGTATCGTTTAACTGTGTCTGCTATAAATAAATATTATAGCATAACTAACTGCATCTCTCTATTAGTTACTTACCCGACCCAATGTATTGTTATCGTGTATGGCTTGCTGCAGTATCTGTAGATTGTAACTGGTGAATGATAACCAAATTAGGTCGCCAGGATAACCATGAAAATGGTATGTGCATGTTGTATTCGGAGGAAGTGTATGACGCGGACTAACAATGCGTCCCATCCTTCCGCGACGTGAAAATAAAACATCATCTGGAAGAAAACGACAGAAAAAAAAGAAACAAATAGTGGTGAAGAAAATGCAAAATTAAAATATAAGAAATATTTGCCATGTAAAAATATCTGTAGAAATATTGTTTGTGTTTTTGGAGCATAAGAAAAGGGATTTGGTAACTAAATTAATGACAATGCAAAGTATTTTATGTTTTAAACATTTTTCCCCTTTTTTTATTACAATTTCGTTGCAATTTTTCCTATTTTCATGCATTTTTCTCTTTATAACAATTTAATTTAAAGTAATTCCTTTAAGCAATAAAGGATTGCTGGTAATAAGTGTATTGGGAGTTGTTACAAATTTATTAAGGACTTAAGAAATTGATGAATTTGCTAGAAAATAAGAAGTGAAAGTTAGGACAATTCAGATTTTATTCTTTTTTTTTTTGTTTAACAAAAATTGTCCTGAATTCAAAAATAATTGTTATTAATTATAACCAAAAAAAAATTTAATTTGTCAATAATACGAGAACAAAAAAACTTCTAAGTTATAATATTTAAGAGAACCAAAAGATTCGTAATTGACAAATCACTTGGAATACGAAAATAAGTGAATACTTTGAAAAAATTAAGGAATAAAAAAATGCTTAATAATGAAAGTTTTGGAAACCTAAATGTTCATTAAAAATTAATAAATAAGGACAAGGGGTTCCAAGAACCCTTTATAACCAAGAGAATTAAAGGAGTTGCCAATCATGAATAATTTGAAATAAAGAGAAGGGGTTCCAAGAACCCTTTATAACCAAGAGAATTAAAGGAGTTGCCAATCATGAATAATTTGAAATAAAGAGAAGGGGTTCCAAGAACCCTTTATAACCAAGAGAATTAAAGGAGTTGCCAATCATGAATAATTTGAAGAACAAAAATAAGAGAACCAAACTTTGTGAAAAGTGTAAAAACCCGAAAAACTCTTGATTCATATAAGGTATAGTTAAAAATAATTTTGAGAACAAAATGAACAAAAAATTCGCGAATTATTTGGAAAAATTTCAAGGTCTAAAATTAGTGAACAGATCAGAATACTAAAAGGTCTATAACTCTTAAGTAGTTTGAAGAACTTTAGAATTATTTAATAGTTAGTAATTATGAGAACTTAATGGCCAACAATTCATAAATATATTGGAAAACTGTAAGAACTTAAATTTATGAACAGTTTAGAGAACTAAAAGGTCTACAATTCATTTATACTTTGCGAAACCTAAAAACTATTATGGCCATTTTCTCAATGTATCGACAAACTGTCTGTTACTTAATGTCAACATAAATTAATTATACCAATAAACTGCCCGTTAACGATTTTGGGTTTCTCAGTATACCGAAAAAAACATTGGTTTGAGTTGGCAACACCACTCAAAATACATGTAAAAGTTGGGAGTCAGCTGATTGAATTTATCTGTACGGCAAATAAAAGGAAAATAATTAATTGGTAGAGGAGTGCCGGTTAGCATTGCGACAAAATAGAATCAAATGAGACATTGAGAAAACCAAATTTCTTTAATGTGCAGTTTTTCGTTGGGAAAAAAGATAATCGCCTAATGAGAAAATGGCCATTAATCTTTTAATAATCTAATATTTATGGATGCATACGCATGTTTTTTGTCGATAGTCTAAGAACGATGTCGACCAATTATCTTTCCGAATCATTAAATTTGCGTTAAAATGTCATCGATTTGTTTTTGCATATTTTTAAGAAAAAAACATATCTTTGCATATTTAGGCTTTAAATGCATATTTGAGTGATTTTTTTTTAAATTCCATATTATAAAAAAAGTACTTAAATAATTTTATAAATACAAAAAAAAAAAACTTCCGAAAAAAATTTTAAAATCAAGAAATAAATTTTTTTGGAGCTTTTCTTTAAATGCAAGATTTTCAAGATTTCGAAAAATGATCCTTCTATTTTAAACCGTTGCAGCTCCTTACACAATTAAGGCTTTAAATAGTTAATCCAAAGCTGTTACAACTTACTTGCTTGGCACATGGGTTGTGCCGCGCTACAGAGGAAATTAGAAGCCAATTCGATAATATTGCAATTTTTATTAACCCTAGAAAGATAATCTGCGTAAATCTTACGCACGCACTTTCGAAATATTGCTTTATCTTTTTATTAAGCTTGAATAAGTTGCTGTGCACTTCAGACATTTCATATATAAACATGTTTTAAATTTTGTATTTGTATTTTTAAAAATGTAAAAATAAAATTCATATAAGTTTTTTCTTAATTAATCAATTAATACAACCATATAGCAGGGGCCTAATTCTGACAGTCGTGATCGAGTAATTTCTCGATTCGAAAGAAATTTTATCTCAGTCGATACTGAACGAATCAAAATTATTTTTTCAGCTTTGTTAAACTCAAATTAATGCTTTACAACACTGAAAAAATAATTCCAATTCGTTCAGTATTGACTGAAATAATTAGATATTAAATTGCTTTCGAATCGAGAAATTACTCGATCACGACTGCCAGAATTAGGCCCCAGGTTAAAATAATGTGTTATTTTTACGTATGATTATCTTTAACGTTTGTCATGATATGATTATCTTTTTAGGGTTAAATGTTTCCCTTAGTGCCCCTTCCACGGCAGCCAGTAGTAACAAGATGGAGGCCTCGGTAGATGCTTCAGAATTCTATTCAAAAAATTATGAGTAAATTAAGAATGTTTGAAGAGCTTGTTGTCCATTAGCATTTGTATTTTCCAATTATGGATTTATTGGTGAAACAATAACTAATTAGGAAGAATTTAGTTCACTTAATACTCAAATCAAATTAATTGATATTGCAGTAAGTAAAATTAACAATGCGAAAGGAACGTACTGAAACACTTATTAATCATTAATAATTTTGGTAGCTGAAAGGATAAAAATACGTAAATTATTGAGCAAAACTTTGGAAACCAGGAAAAAATCGATTTAAGGGTACTTTAACTCACAATTCCCTAATAATTTGAAAAAAAAACAAGGAACCAAAATAACTCAATTTTTCGTGAAAAATTTTAGATCTTACCGAATATTTTTTCGTAATCAATTAGAAGAAAAATTAAATATCTATCCATATATTATTAAGGGAACTAAAGGGACCACGAAATATAATAATCATTTTTTCGAGATATAAATGGATAGCGGCGTTAAGCATGTTTTTAGAATATGAAAGCAAAATTTTGTGTGAGAAATTATATTGAAAAAAAAACACAATTAAATACGAAAATTCGTTTTAGTTTTCAATATAATTTTTCACACGAAATTTTGTTTTCATTTTCTAAAGACAGGCAATAAACGTAGACTTCTTAAGAAATTACAACTGCTTTTACACTTTTCAGATTTAAAAAAAAAAAAAATGTTTTAATTCAATTCGAAAAATAGTATTATATATTTTTTTAATTTCTCTTAAATCCATTCAATTAAGGTATTTGTTAATCAAACATACAATAAAGTCTATCTTTTTTTTGAATTTCCTTTACAATTCATTTCAAATAAATTGATCAATTCTGCTGCAAGTGTTTGCACCTTTGTTCGATTTAAATGACTTTTAATTAATTTTCTTGAGATTTAAATCATCATACTACTCATTCTAGAGCTTAGAAAACATCTTGTTGTATTTATTACATACAAAAACTACTTGAAAACGTTTACATCCTTAATTTTTCTTTCCATTTAGCTTTTACAGAGTTCTTTTTTTGTTGTTGTGCTCTTGTTACTAATGCTGTTGCTGCTTTTAAAGCAAGCAGTTTTTGTTTTTGTTGCTGTTGTGTTGTTATTATTGCTGGTGCAATTGCAAAGTTGCATAGCAATTTACTAATGACTTTAAATCAATGGTGCAATGCATTGAAGTGTACACAATTTCCGTTTGTTAATTAATTTCAACGTTATCAGGCATCACAAAGCAACATGCCAGCTACACATATACAGTAGACGCTCACAAATTAGAGCTTTCAGTAATTCGAACGTCCAGAAATTAGAATCAGTGTTTGCAATACATTTAACGCTCTAAAATTCGAATTTATAGTTCTAATTTCAGAGCGTTTTTTTTTTTTTGTTATTTGAACACAAGAAATCCGCAATTTATTTTTATTCTGTTTGAACATGTAAAAAAGGGGAATTACCAAATTTTAGATGTGTTTCCCTATTTGTTGTTTTTTTGTCGCATTTATATATATTTGTGGCTAGTTTATTTGTGAAATTCGAAACATGTGTACATATTTTAGAAGTCTCTATTAAAAAGTGAAAGTGTATCATTCGAAATGTCAAATAAGCGTAAAAAAACACTTTATCATTGGAAACGAAGGTCAAATTATAAGAAAAGATTGACAAAGGGTTTGAAGGCAATATTAATGTTACGACATCTTCAATCAGCTATATCAAATCACATAGAACAGCAATATTAAATGCTGTTTTCAACACATATCAGGAAGCAAGCAATAAATCTTTGCACAGCGCTGAATACCCAAATATGGTCAGTCGTCTGTATGAGTGGTTTAAAGAGAAAGCTAAAAAAATATTTAGAGAGGAATATCCCTATAAAGATGAAAATGCATTCCGTGGAAGCAATGGATAGTTTTCCAAATATAAGAAACGACACGGTATTTTTAATTTTAAAAAATACATTTAATGTCAATCAAATAAAATTGAATTAAAAAAAATTTAAGTAATTTTTATTTTTATTATTCCAGAAATTAGAATAATTCAGAAATTAGAATTGCCTTAAAAACAAAGCGGTTCTAATTTGCGAGCGTCTACTGTATCCATACAAATAAACATACATACTGTCATA
This sequence comes from Pollenia griseotomentosa, assembly GCA_963931875.1. Lineage (NCBI taxonomy): Eukaryota > Metazoa > Arthropoda > Insecta > Diptera > Polleniidae > Pollenia > Pollenia griseotomentosa. The sequence continues at coordinate 24,035,508 of OZ007562.1, forward strand.
TAATTTGTAATTTACCCACACACACACACACATACATTCACCCACTTGCTAGACTTTAAACATTTTCTGAGAAAAAAATGGAAATTGTTTTCGAAAGAATTCTGTCTTTTATAATGACAAATACAAATTTTTGGGCAGGTATTGTTTTTAGTAAATTTTCCAATTTAGGTCTTTAATTGGTTTTTTTTTTCTTTAAAACTAACACAACGTTTCACAAGAAATGTGCAGGTGACCTCAGATGGCAGTTTTTTTTTTGTTGGCTGTAGGTAAAATCACCTAAAGCAATGGGTGAAAAATCGCCTAAACGAAAAATGGCCCAAAAAAACAAAAATGAAAATAATAATATCCAAAAACTTAGAAAAAAGGCCCAAAAAAATAAAGAAAAATTAGCTAGTTTTTGTTTTAAAATTTCTGTCTAAAAATTCTTACAAATAAGGCTGCCAGATAAATTTGTGAGGAAATCGTCAATTTCCGGAGACAAAAAAAAAATTGTCTTTTACGTTTCGAAAAATCGTCAAAACAAATCGGACAATAATTCAAAAAACATTCAAACAAAAACACAATTACTTCATACCCAGCTAGCGTTTTCAATTGTGTAAGAGATACTGGGACGTCTTTGATCGTCGACGACTGCATTTTTTAATCGTAGAAGATTCCCCACACGGAAAAACAGTAACACGACTGAGATTCTTCCATAGCACAGCGAAAGACTTTTTTTCAATCGTTGTGGGAATCGTTTAAGACATGGGTAAAGATTATCTAACGAGTCATTCGCGTCAAGAATCATATCAGACTCATGTAGATATTATCTTACAATTCGTGATATGTTCGCCGTATAATTGTTGAATATATGATTTATACAGAGAGTCGTAAAAGGTCCATTCGATGATGATTTGTCGAAAGATAAACAAAGAGTAACGTTGTTGTTTTTGTACTCTGAACATAATCATTTAAAGATTTTCTTAAGACTTGGATATTACAGCCGTACCTAAACAAAAGCGGCTCGCGTGTTCTATTTGTTGAATAGAGTGGCCTCAACCCTTTGCAATTGGAAAAAACGATTTTGACAGCTCGTTTAATAGTGAAGTTTGCCAATCTGGCCCACAACCATTGTGTTATGCCATTTATAGATTATACTCGTAATATGTTTATATCTCTAAAATTGTAAATGTATTTAATTTAAATCTATTAATAAATAATAAATAATAATAATATCGAAGTTTGCCGCTATTGTTAATTAACAATGGCAATTCAGCTATTTTTTGATCAATTTAGCGCTTTGTCTCTATTTTTATTTATAATTTGTTGTTCTTATTAAACAAGAAAGCTATCACTACTAATCGTGACACAACGTTGATGCTCTTGCTTAGGTATGGCATATCAGCGTAAAAGCTAAGCAAAGGAAAACGTTCCGCCTTCCGCTCTTGTTAAGGTACGGCTGTTAAACATTCCAAAATAAAATAGAATATCTTATTCAGACTTTCGAGACTGAAAAAAATCGTCACTTTTTAGAAAGAAATCAGCAAATCAGCACTTTGTTCATTCCGGAACAAAAAATCGTCAAAATGACGATAAATCGTCAAATCTGGCAGCCTTGCTTACAAAGTAGTCTTAAACATACATACTTAATTATTTTGGGGTCATATGCCCGAAACTTTAAATCAAGAACTCGAAAATTGCTAATACAAAATCCCTAACCGCTATGCAGAGAAGCTTTAGTTAGCCGGTGTATGTAACAACCATACTGCAATCAAAAAACTGATATAGCAAATTTTTTGTTTGTTTTTGTTTTCTAACGAAAGCAATGAAATGAAGCAATTTTTTTTTTTCTTTTTACCCACTTACAACTACATACAATTCGAGTCCGAAAAAAGCCAACCAATTGTAGGGGAATGTAAGAAAAGATAAACTCACTGTTTATTGTTGGTGTTCTGTTTAAGCAACAGGTAAAACTTTGAGTGTTTATTATTCTTATTCGCTTTACAGTTTTATTTATATAATATTTCTAAAATCTTTGGAAAAAGGTTTCCTGATGATCTGGCCTAAAACTAGCTTTCCCTCAACAATAAATTTCTGTGTATTTATCAAAAATAAAAATTGGGAATTTAGCACGTCATAGATAAATCTTATTAATAATAAATTTTTATGTTACCGAAAATAACTTTGATAGGTTCTGTAATTAGTCGATTGTTAAGCGCAGTGTATGGCAAATTCTGCCATCCATCTTGTTGGAACCAAATGTCGTTGATGTTTAGCTGATTAATATTTGGAAACAAAAATTCAGTCAGCATGGCTCGATAGCGCTTGCTAATGAGCAGCTCCTTCCTCATTTCAAGAAGTCAAAGCAGCCAAATAGTCAATTTTATATTTCCAAAAAGGAAATATTGCTTATTTACGTAGCCATTAAACCAGCAATGAGCATCGTTAAATGCTCTATAAACTTTGCGAACAGATTTAAGTATTTTTTCAATATTCATTCACACAGTTTGGAAACGTTATGCTAAGTTCACACTTAGGTTTTTAAACGCGTTTAAGCAAAATGTTGATTTAGCTAATCTAAGCCGTTCACATTACATTTGAGATGATTAAGCTGACAGATGATTAAGAAAAAAAAACACACAACAAACACACAAAAAAACCACAAACAAATTTATATTTCTTTAAAGTATTAAAAAATGGATAAAAACATTTTTATAAAGTTATCAGAAGATTATTTTAATCATTTTAATGATGAAATTGTGAGAATTTATGAATTATTTAAGGAAAAAAATAAAAACATTAAGCAGAAATCTTGGCCGGTTGTACACGATCATGTTGGCGATTCTACATTTGAGGTATGTTCAGTGGATTCTATGTGATTTATGAAGTGATTTAGTTGTAATCATGTCAATTTGAAGTGATTAACAAATCACTTCAATGTATGGGTAATCATCTCGATTTTGAAGTGATTAGAGCTTAATCACGTTCGAACTGCTTAAACTCGTTTAAGAAGCCAAATGTGAACATACTATTAGTCTAGTGCAGTGAAGGGAAACACACATTCTATCACATTGATGCTTGTGTGGGAAGCAGCAGAAAACGAATGACGCTCATTAACAAGTGCTGATCTGAAACTGATTTCGATAACTTTGACGAAATGACAACAACGCAACAGCCGAACGTACATTGTCACAGACCACACGAAGAAGTTTATAGTGTACATGTGTCGACGTCACACAAGCAGCATTTTTATTCCTATGCACGCGTATATAGCATTTGCAAAAGTGCCCTTCACCGGTCAAGTGTTAAGGGATTCATGTATGATGACTTACAAAACCTTACTAAACAGAAATGCAACACAGTAGTTTGACATTTTCAGCTGTCAAGCCATAGTAATCGAGTTCTCATGGGGGTTAAAACAAGAAAACACCATACTTTCATTTCTGAATCCTACATAGACATTTCCCCCATCCCCACCACTGTGCTAAAAAAATGAGGCATACTTTAATCAATTCGAACAGGGGTTACCACTTGTCGACTAAATTCGCAATTTAACCCCATTTTTGTTGGTCTACGACTTTTTGTGAGATTTTTCATTCTCATCTAATTTTGCGACTGTTTCACTTTTTGGCGACCTTTAAGCCTTTTTAAATAAATAAAATAAAATTATATTAAAAACAATGAACAAATTAATCTGTCTTTATCAATATTGTTTTATTTCTTGTTTTGACATATTCACATACATAGATAAAATATTAGACAGCTTTTTAGAAAATTTCTTCGAAAATTAATTCAAATGTAATGTTTTTCTTTCATAAAGTCGAAAAATCTCAGAAACACCAAATGTTCTAATGTTTTTTTTTTTTTTTTGATTTTTGTTCTGTTTATGTCATCTTTTGCGACTCTCTTTCTATTAAACGAAATTTTAAAACTGCTTTACTTTGTGTCACTTTTTGAAAATTACATACTAACGAAAACCCAGAGTCATACTTTATTTTATAGTTCAGCTTTTTTCTTACAGACTTCCTGGTTTTTCACAAGACTTTTAAAAAGAGATATGTAACTAAATTGATATCCGGGAGATATGTAAAGGGTGGTCCAACTATAATGCGCGATGTTTATTGTGAGTCACACCTTAACGTCAAGTTTTTTGCCCAACTTAATTTGACATTCTTTGTTTCAGTGTTTCACAAATTCAACCATAGAGAGGTACACAATTAGGCAGCGCGTTAAGATCTTTTGCGAAAATGGTCGTCTAAATCAAAATGCATTTCGTGCACTTCGTGATTTTTTGGTCAGCATAATGAACCAAATATTTCAGAGATCGGGGAAATTGTGCGCGAATTCAGCAAACCGGGTCTAAAGGAAATACGAAAACACCTGTTTGGTACGATTTATGGGCTGGCAGCGTCCGTACTTCATCGAAAATTAGTTCGGTCAAGCAGTTGCCCTGAAACGGTCTTCAAGGAAACAGTAGCTTTTTTGCTCGAAAAATTCCATGGTCGTGTTATCTCACGACGTCTCGATGTTAATTGGCCGCCACGATCATCTGATTTGACACCGTTCGACTTCTTTCTTTGGAAATATTTAAATGAAAAAGTGTATGTCAATAAGCCGAGAACAATTCAAGAGCTAAAGGATGAGATAGTTTGGCACATTAATGACATTGAACCTCAATTATGTCTTAGACTCATCGCAAATATGGACCATCGGATAGAGGTATGCCACCGAAGCAGAGGCAAGCACTTGGCCGATCTCTTGTTTTACACATAAATGTCATATATCCTTCTATTATAATAAAAAATATTAAAATAGTTCTCTGACAACTTTTTGTTTTATTTACAATTAACATCGTACGTTTTGCTTGGACCAACCTTTATATTAAAATAGCGTAACCTACTGATATTAATCTAATTTCTTTTTTTGACACATATATGTAGAAAGTTTCCTTAGTGTATATTAATGAAACTTACCAGCAACATTTATAGCTCCTAAAATTATTTTTGTAGCACTTAAAAAGAAAACAATTAGCAAATCGTAAATGTATTAAATAGTCGAACTTAAGATGGTGTCACAAAAAAAGTGTATGAAAAAATTGTTGACATCCAACAGTGATCAAAACGAGTACAAGTGCACATGTGTAAGTGTTTGTTTCAGTGTGAATGTACAAGGATGTGTTAGCTAAAGGCACCTTTTTCAATATCCTTCCTTCGTTAAATACTATTATGCCATAGTTGTATGTTACCAAATAACTACAGTGTAATCTTGACAAATGGAATGCTTCCTTAAGTGGATTTCCCACTTGGACGGACAGTGTTGCCTGTTTCTTGCAGCGTCTCATAGGGAAAATATTGATTTTTTAAAAAGGGGGACATCCCCCTTGAACAAGCACTCTTTAATGGTAACTTCGGTGTCCTATCATGAGAGATTTTACTATATATCAAAATCACTGTATACTACTAGAAAACATACATACATGGAAATAGTTAGTTAGTGTTTATAAGTTTTTAAAAGTATGATTAAATATATGTGTATGCTATGTATATAAGTATATCGTCAACTAAAATACAAACGGACGTAATAACACTTTTATTTTTATAACATATATTTTTATTAATAATAATGCAGTATTTTTGGCGCTTGAATTTCTTTAAAACAGGCGCCATTTTTTTCTAAAATAATTGCAATTGATAAAACGAGCCATAAGCAATCAAAAACACGATTTCAAATTTTTGTTTAGTTACGTCCGCTTGCAGTTAAGGTGACGATATGTGTAACTATATGGCAGTTAAGTTTACGGCAATGTTGACAACAACGACAATAAGACGAACAAAATAAAAAAAAAAAAAAAATTAAATTGCTTGAAGTCAACCTATTTCCCTTGAGCTTAAAGATTAGTTTTACAATGATTAAAATCTACAAAATTGTACAAAATTACAACAACAACAAAAATATATAGAAGTAGAAAAATGTCAAGTTAAAAAAGAAAAAAAAAAAAAATTGTATATTAAGAGGATGTCAAAAACAAAATGTTTTCAACTGTTACATTTCAAAAATAAAAAAAAAAAAAAAACTCAAGAAGGGAAGTCATGAGAAAGTAGTTGTTAATATTGAAAAGTTACTTTTTCTTTTAAAACGGATTTTTTGTTGTTGTTTTCGCTTCCCGGGAAAACGAAATATTTTTTTTTTTCGTTTAAAAAGGAAGGTTAGCTAAGTTGGAAAAATACATAAGAAGAAAAAATTTAATAAATAATATTTCTACCAACATTGTATTTCGTCAAAATTGGCTATTTCTAGAAAACTTTGTTAAAATTTATTGCTATTTATAGGAAAAGTTGTCAAAATTTTGTAATTAGAATTTGTTGCATATTAATAGGAAATTTTGCTTTTGTTTGCTAGTTAAACAAATTTTTTTATAGAAACTTTTGTGAAAATTTATTTATAGGAAATTTTTTTTTAAATTGGCATTTTATTGGAAATTTTGCTGGGATTTGCTATTCCTATGATATCTAGCTAAAATTAGCTATTTATAGGAAATTTTTAAATGTTTGCTTTTTACCAGAAAGCTGGCAAAAATTTGTTATTTATAGGAAATTTTTAAAAAATTTGCTATATATTGGCAATTATGTCATAATTTGTTAAATATAGGAAATTTTTTCATAATTTGCTATTTATAGTATATTTTGTCAAAATTTGCTGTTTATAGGAGATTTTGTCATAATTTGCTATTTATAGGAAATTTGCCATTTAAACAAAATTTTTAGTATATATGTATGTATTTTTGAAGAAATTTGCTAATTATAGGACATTTCGTCAAAATTTGCTATATATAATAAATTTTGTCATAATTCGCTATTTATAGGAAATTTTGTCATAATTTTCTATTTATAGGCAATTTTTTCATAATTTGCTATTTATAGGAAATTTTGCCATAGTTTGCTATTTATAGGAAATTTTGCCATAATTTGCTATTTATAGGAAATTTTGTGGAAATTTTCTATTGTTAGGAAATTTTGTGGAAATTTTCTATTGTTTGTCAATTTTGTGAAAATTTTCTATTTATAGGAAATTTTGTGGCAACTTTTTATATATAGGAAATTTTGTGGAAATATGCTTTTTATAGGAAATTTTGTCATTATTTGCTATTTATAGGAAATTTTGCCATCATTTGCTATTCATAGGAAACTTTGTAGAAATTTGCTAGTTATAGGAAAATTTGCGAAAGTTTGCTTTTTTAAAGAAATTCTACGAAAATTTGTTATTTATAGGAAATTTTGTCAAAATTTGCTATTTATAGCAATTTTTTTAAAATTTGCTATTTTTCTATAAATTGCGAAAATATTCTATTTAGAGAAAATTTTGCTTTTATAAGAAATATAATAAAAATTAGTTATAGAAAATTTTAAAAAAGAATAGTTCGCTTTTTATAAGAAATTTTGCGAAAATAAGCTTTTTATAAGAAATTTTGCTTTTTATAAGAAATTTTGTGAAAATTTTTCTTATAGGAAATTTTACGAAAAACTTTTTTTTATAGGAATTTAAGAAAAATTTCTTTATTTATTGGAAATTTTGCTAAAATTTTTTATTTATAGGAAATGTTGCCAATATTTTTTATTTAGAGGATATTTGGACAAAATTTGCTTTTTATAGGAAATAATGCAAAAATTTGCTATTTATAGGAAATTTTGCAAAAACTTGATATGCATAGGAAATCTAAAAAATTGTTTTTATAGGAAACTTTTCAAAAATTTGCTTCTTATAGAATATTTTGCGAAAATTTGCTTTTATAGGAAATTTTGCGGAAATTTGCTTTTAAAGGAAATATTGTTAAAATAAGCTTTTATAGAAAATTTTGCGAAAATTTGCTTTTATAGGATATATTGCGAAAATTTCCTTTTATAGGAAATTCTGCGAAAATATTCTTTTTACAAGAATTTTTGTGAAAATATATTCAATGGATATTTTACAAAATTTTTTTTTTTTTTTATGAAATTATGCCAAAATTAGTAACATTTTGTAAAGAAGATCACGCGTGTTGATAACGAAGCCATTTTATTAACTTTTATTAAGTAACATTCTCCAGATATAAAGAAATCTGTACAGCGTTTGTATTGAAGGTGTTATGGCAATTTCTGCAATCTAGCGCACTTTTTGACAGATATTTTCTAATGATTACCAAAATATTTGTTCCAAATTTAAAAAGTTTTACGGTAACTGTCCGCCAGATATACTGTAATTTATAATGCATTATCTTGCTTCCGTTAATATTAGTGTTGGGTGTTGATTCGATTGGTTAGCCGGGCTTCACATACGAATTTTTTGGGACTGCGTATTCGTTGCTTTATTTTGTGGCATTCAAGTAGTATTTCTGCTTTGTTTACATCTCTCGGTTTAAACTTGTGTGGTTCGCAATGTTCTTGCCTTTGGATGAAACCAGCAGTTTGTAACAGTTTTGTATAATGCTGCAAGAATGACTCCCAATTATTTTTAAATCCCTTTTTTAGCTTGACGACAATTTTTTAACCGATTAGCTGACCATAGAACGCCTCCTTTGGGTATTCAAACAGTTTTCTTAATAAATTTACGGATTTTTTTACTGTTATTGCTCGCATTCTTCCCGTTTTTTCTTTAAGTAAATAAATTATACTTCGTTTGCCCTAGAAATTCGCTGTTAAGTACTCAAACAACTGAAAATTGTTACTAGCAGTTCTTTAGAAGCATATATTTTCGAACATCCGTTTCTTGTATTTTTTCCACTTTTTATTTTCAATTTGCCCTTTCTCGCTTTAATGGTTGCCATTCCTTTCCATAGATTTGCGCAATTAGATGTTAGTTTAAATTTTCCTACCTCAATTACAAATAGCAAAGAACAATAAAGTAGCAAAGAAAAAAAATCGGTAACGATTTTAGGGAAATGTTATTTGATCTGAAGATAATCTTTATTTTTTCAAGAGACCTAAATAAATATATAAACTTTATAACTAATATAATTTTAAAGATTTGCTATAAAAACGCGTATACTACCTATTGGGGACAAATTGTTGACTAATTCTTAAGATAGTTTGTATTATGTAGCCAGGGTTTAAAAAACTGCAGTCGAAACCAAAAACTGTCGAACAAAAAACGAGAATTTGTGTACAACTTTAAGCTTTTTGAGTTGAATTGACAACGACTCTTCACATTTAAAGAATCAGAAGTAAAAGCCACAGTTTTTTTTTTAACCAATGACAAATCAAGAAGTGGAAGTTTTTTAAACGCTGATTGTAGTCATTACTGACCGAAGATTTTTCAAAATTTTTTTTATTATTAATGATCAATTTTATTTAATGAATTTTTTCATTGGATATATTAGTTTTTTAATAGCAGCTAATCAATTATATTTTCTACTCAATCTCTAAAAAAATATTTCAATTATAATTTTCTTCTTATCATAATAATAGGATAATAATAAATCTTGCAAAATATATCTTTTTTGTTATTTATACACTTACACATACTCGAACGTAATAAAAAAGTACGATTATTTGTATGTGTGAGTTCGATGATGTTATTCATAGGCAGGCATATTAAGACATGGAACGCGTATAATAAAAATTCATTGAAGAGAATCGCATTAATTATTTTGCTATCGATAACATTGTTTCACATAACAACCAAGCAATTTTAAATACACACAATTAACTAAACAACACATACAGCGAGTAACATATAAATCTGTAGTAACACATTTTGGGTGTTTAACATAAAAACGGGGAATATACAACGGGGATATTTTATACAGGGTTTGTGTCTTTAATAACTTATATGTCATTTTGGAGGATAAACATCTGTCATTTATTATCAATTAGTTATTAAACGAAAATTATTGTTATCTACTAATTAAATAGTTATTAAACGAAATAATGTAAGCGAAAAAGCTTTTTTTGCTTCTTAAATGTTGTACTTTGTCTTAAGAAAGAACCATTTGCGGAAAGTTTTTTTTTTTAATTTAAAATTGCTCAGCTTATGAGTAGAACAAATTTACTTATGGGAATACAGCACATTTACATGAAACCTTGTTAAAATATTTACCAATATCTGTCCTTATCACAAGGTGGCCTCAATCACTGGCTTAGTAACCAATGCGTTTCCCATCCGCCCTCGTGTGTGAGAGTTGAAATTTCTACCAGGAGTTAAAGTGTATTATTACTTTTTATATCGTCCCTTGTTTATAAGCTACGTTGCTTAAGGAACAGCCAGCAGCATCTCTGGGATAGTAACAGCACCTAAGGAAGGTCCCTCCCTAGGCCAAGTTTTATCACAAGTGGTGAAAAGACCGATCTTAAAAAAAAGATCGCATTTCTTTCGACTTTTAATATATACTACAAGCATCACGTGATCTCCGAAATTATCGTTCCGTTAAAAATCATACTGTGAAAGATTATTCTTATGTGCAAAAGTTGATTTCTGTGAGAGTATTCTTCTTCTTCGCTTCCTTACTCTTCTTCCTTTTCTTCTTCTTTTTATTTCGATCTCCATCGTTCATTCATTATATTCAGGTGTCCATTCTTCTTACTTCAATTCTTTTCTTCTTCATCCTGCATTTTTCATGCTTCCATCCTCTTCACCCTTCATGCTCCATTCTTTTTCCCCTTCACCATCCTCTACCCCTTTTTCCACCCTCCAAAACCATCATCACCCATTTCGACAACATTAAAAAAAATTATATTTTGCAAAACAAAAGTATCTCTTGTGTAGAAAGTATCTACACGCAGAAAAAAAAAACATGTATAAATATGGTCACCTCCAACAAAACTATTGTTAAAGAAAATTTTAAAGATATTATATTTCATTTAACCATATTATTATCACCTACAACCATATTATGGTTGAATTAGTCCTCCATCAAGAAACCACAACTATATTATGGTTGCCTCTAAGCATGTTATGGTTAAATATGACAATAATTTGTTTTAAAATAAACAATAGTATTTTCCTGTTTTCCAAGAGCAACATTCTATGGTTGAAAACCAACCATGCTTTAATTCTGTGGCTTGGTGCTAAAAGGGCCAATGTCAATATTTTGTTGTTTTGAGTTAATCGTTGCATAAGGTATCTTTTTTTACTCGCTTTTATTTTGCTTAAACAGTCAAGTTCTAATTTAACCCAGAACAGCTTCATAAAGGCTTTGCTAGCCAATTTCACTTAGAACTCTTCTATAAAAAAAAACTTTAATTTAAATTTTCTCAAAAGTTAATAATTTGACATTGGCCTTTTAAGCACCAAGCCACAGAATTAGTGTTAAACAATTTTTTGTTATTTTTAACCATAACATGTTCGGAGGCAACCATAATATGGTTTTGGCTACTTGATAGAAGACTAGTTCAACCATAATATGGTTGTTGGTGACAATAATATGGTTAAATCAGACATAATATGCTTAAAATTGTCTTTAAAAATAGTTTTGTTGGAGGTGACCATACTTAAACATGTTTTTTCTCTGGGTGTATTTGTGAGAAAAGCCAACTCTTCGTAAAAAAGCATTCAATTGCAAATTCTTCCGGGGGCCTCACCCATTAGTCAGTCTAGAGCCATTGCACAAGCGGCTACTGAAGTATTCTTTAGTGTCTCATCAATAAACTATCTATTTTAATCTATTCTATAGTCTTTTTTTAAGTTATTAGTCTTGCCTAGAGTTCTGTCTATGGTATTTTTATTTGTCTTATTTATTGTTTTGTGTAAAGTCTTATCTATAATCTGGTTTATAGTCTTGTTTAAAGTCTTGTATTAAGTATCATCTATAATTTTGTCTAAGTGTTTTCTATAGTTTTTTTTAAAGACTTGTGTATAGTCTTGCCTAGAGTATTGTGTATGGTATTTTGTATAGTCTTAATTATAGTTTTACCTATAGTCTTATGTATGTCTTGTCTATATTCTTTTAAGTCGTCTTGTATACAGGGTTGTTTAAAACCTGTCTTTAGTCTTGTCTGAAGTCTCGTCCAGTTGCTTGTTTATAGTACCGTTTATAATCTTGTCTATATTCTTGTCTATAGTCTCCTAATTTTTGTTTATAGTCTTCTTTAAGGTCTTGTGTATAGTATTGCCTTAAGTCTAGTTTGTAATACAGTAATCAGTCTGGTTAATAGACTATTCCCTTGTCTAGTTATAAGTGTAGTCTACAGCCTGCTTTTAAGTTTATCTTAAGACTTTTTATTTAAGAAAAAAGCTTGCAACGCTCATTTGCTGCAACAGCGTCATAAGTCAATACATTGCAAAATTTTGACCTAATATCGTAAATCATTCTAATGAAGATATTGTAAACACAACTCTTGAGGGAAGAACAAAATCTTTTCCTTTGTGTTGTATATAAAATCAAAAATTTAAAGTCGTTTTACGTAGAACTGACATTTTTGATTTAAGACGATGTTGCAGAAAATGAGAGATATTATGTCAGAATCTTACTGGGTATTTTTGTTGAGGGTGAAAAAATCATATGTGTGCCTGTAGTCGTAGAGCCAATAATCATATAGATAAACATATTAAATTGTCATTTCCGTTTCCCGGATTATAAGGACATTCACATTGTAGGTGCCCGTATAGCAGAACCTACATACCCAGATGACATTTTTATATCGTATGTATGTACATATGTATATAGAATCAGTGCGAGTTCTCATACATATACATACTTATAAATGTGTGTGAGTATTTTATTATTTTAATGGCCATTGTTAAATTACATATGGTTGTTTATTTATTTCCGTTGACTTCAGCTTATTTTTGTATCTTTTTATTTATTTTTATTTTATTTCATTTAATATCAGTGATTATGATAATATGAAATTATATGGGTGTGTGGCTGCGTATCAGTGCGTATGTGTAATTTATCTTATATGTGTGTTTTTGTAAGTATTTGTCCATTCAAATTTATGGTTTGGTATGAGATTTATCCCATTTTAATGGGTAGAAGGCAACTTATAACATCGTTTTTTTATTGAGAAAAAGATTTTCGTTTAAGAAGTAACAGTTAAAATGTAATTGAATAATATTACGCTTGAATTTTTTATTATAAGTTTTTGTTGTGTTCGTCATAAGTGGATTTTTCGAAAATAAAATTTATATATGTTTAATATGTCTAATAAAAACTGGACATAAAACTAAAGACTGGACAGTATTTTATGTATTTTATTTAGAAAAAAACATTCACTTATTGGACAAATCGGAAATTAGAGGGTTATATAAGTAAAAAGTACTACCATGTTTGCAAAAAACTAAGAATTTTTTTTGCAAAAAAATCCATAATTTTTTGGGAACAAATCATTTCAACACCTTTCAAATCCACACTCCCACAAAAATTTTAATGTCTAACAACACACTATAGATTAGTTTAGAAAATTATTTTAAATTTAATTTAAAATCTAGTTTTTTTTTTCTTTTTAATGTCTACATAATTTAATAAAGCGTCCCAATTCTTAAATCGAAACTCACACATAATTTGTGTGTGGAAAACTTTGCTGGAAGTAATTTATCGGAAAATCGTTTTAGGTAAAAATAATTTAAACTTTTTAATTAATTTTAATTGAAAACTTCTAATAACAAGAACAGAAGCTGCAATATAAACTGTATATGGGATCAATAGGAGGGCTCAGAATTAAAGAAAAAATCACTAAAACTGAAGAAGATGCAGAACCAAGCCAAACGCATCTAAAGAAATTTTATATAGTATAGAAAAAGTTTTAGAAAATTTATTATCGAAACAGAATTTTTCTATAGAAAACTTATTACTAAGACATGCTTTCTATAAGAAACTTATTACTGAGAGCAGTTTTCTATAGAAAACTGAATACTGAGAACAATTTTATATAGAAAACTTATCACTGAGACCAGTTTTCTATAGGAAACTTATCACTGAGACACGCTTTCTATAGGAAACTAATTACTGAGAAAAGTTTTCTATAAAAAATTTATAACTGAGACAACTTTTCAATAGTGACAAATCACTGAGACAAGTTTTTATAAAGAAAACTTATCACTAATACCAGTTTTCTATAAAAAACTTATCACTGAGACGAGCTTTCTATGGAAAACTTATGACTGAGAGCAGTTTTCTATAGAAAATTTATAACTGAGACTAGTTTTCTATATTGACAAATCACTGAGACAAGTTTTTTTTATAGAAAACTTATCACTGAGACCAGTTTTTTATAGAAAACTTATCACTGAGACCAGTTTCTATAGAAAACTTATCACTGAGACCAGTTTTCTATAGAAAACTTATCACTGAGACCAGTTTTCTATACAAAACTTATCACTGTGTCCAGTTTCTATAGAAAACTTATCACTGAGGCCAGTTTTCTACAGAAAACTTATCACTGAGACCACTTTTATATAGAAAACTTATCACTGAGACCAGTTTTCTATAGGAAACTTATCACTGAGACCAGTTTCGATAGAAAACTTATCACTGAGACCAGTTTTCTATAGAAAACTTATCACTGAGACCAGTTTTCTATGGAAAACTTATCACTGAGACCAGCTTTATATAAAAAACTTATCACTGAGACCAGTTTTCTATAGAAAATTTATCACTGAGACCAGTTTTCAACAGAAAACTTATCACTGAGATGAGTTTTCTATAAAAAACTTATCACTGAGACGAGCTTTCTATGGAAAACTTATGACTGAGAGCAGATTTCTATTGAAAATTTATAACTGAGACTAGTTTTCTATAGTGAAAAATCACTGAGACAAGTTTTTTTTATAGAAAACTTATCACTGAGACCAGTTTTCTATAGAAAACTTATCACTGAGACCAGTCTTGATAGAAAACTTATCACTGAGACCAGTTTTCTATAGAAAACTTATCACTGAAACCAGTTTTTAGAGAAAACTTATTACAATATTTCTTTAAGCAACTTATTACAGTGATGCTTTCTCTTAAAAAAATTCTGTTTATTTTTTTGCCTACAAGCAGGAGCCATCATATTATTCGACCGCTATCATACATATTGTATTTATGGTATATACTTTTTGTTGTAATTACAGTATTTTTGACTTAGCTGCACAATCTCCTTTGCACGATTTTTTGTGCAGGTAAATCAAAAATGCAGCTATCTTAAATGTATTTAGCTGCCTTAAAGTGCAGGTACGCAATTGTGGTTACCTGCAAAAAAGTGCAGCTAAAGTAAAGTGTTTGAAAGAGGAGTAACAACGTTTTTATTAACCTGTAGTTATACATTTTTATAATGAGTGGGTAGCCAAATTGGTAAAAATAAAGTGGGGAACGGAATAGTCGCTGTAGTACAACGTTAAGATTTGCGCCGCAAACTGTCAAAAGTTAAAAACGGCAGTTTCAAAGTAGTGTAAACAGAATACGTAGTTGAAGCGCAAAATTCGAAATTTGGAACTTTGTTGCGCTACAGAGCATTCGCCAGCTTCAAATACTACTACAACTACTTTATTCTGTTCCAGGCCTAGGATTTCCTATTTATTTCACATAATCGTGGTAAAGTGGCTGTAACCACAAACCATATGCATAAATGTAGGTACATGCAAACAAAATAAATGAATTATAATGTTGCCAATTTGACTTGTTTGCGATTTTTGTTTTTATAAACAGCTGAAATTGGATATTTATGTGAAAAAGTGGCCACCATATTTTTTCATGTGTGCAGCTAACTTTGATGTTTTATATGAAAATATTTTAACGCTGCCCAAAAATATGAAAAATGTGCAGGTATACAAAATGCACATAAAGAAGGATTTTGAATAATAATTACAGAAAATATGTATTTTGGGCAGTTAAGTCAAAGTGCAGCTAACTTGAATTTTTTGTATGAAAATAATTTTAAAATGCCAAAAATTTTGGGCACTTATCTTAAATGTGCAGGTAAAGAAAGTGCACTTAAAAAAGGAATTTGTATGGGATTATAAAGAATAATGCCAAAAATTATCAATTTTGTGCAGTTAGGTCAAAAGTGCACGTAAATAAAAGGCAGTTAAGTCAAAACTACTGTATATATATATGTTTATGTAAATATATTTGTGTATGTGTTTAAAAATATTTATGTTTGTATGCTTAAATATGTTCGCATGTATGTGTATTTACAAAACCACAAAAATAAATTTTGTATGAATAAAAATATATTTATGCATTTAAATTTGCACGACTGTCTCTGTTGGAGTGTGTTTGTGTGATTTTTTTTATTGTTGTAGATGTGTTCATTATGAAAAACAAACTATATTTTCAATTTAAATTTATTTAGTTTTTTTTTCTTTTGTGAATGACTGTGTGTCAGTTTAAGATTTTTTTTATTATTTTTATGCAAATATTTGCATTTCCATGTGTATTTGAAAACCAAATGAAATTATACATATGTACGTTTGTATAAACATATATTTTTTACATCGGGAAATCATAAAAATAAAATCAATTTGAAATAATTTTTGAATTTTTAATGTAATAAATAAAATTTTTACTGTAAAAGCATTTGAAATTTAAAATAGCGTTTGATTAAATGTTTCCTAGAAAACTCTATTATCAGCCGTGTTCAAAAAATTGATTTCGAGTTACGTTAATCGAACAAATGTTGACAACGATCCCGTTTTATATGTTCATATAAAATTTCCCTTTTATATACTGCATACTTTGGGTACCACTTGCCTTAACTAATTCTAAAATTGAGACAGCTAGTATATTTGGATGCCCTATGCTGTTGTTTTATTCCCGATTAAGTGAAAGTACCTAGTTTTGACATTTTTCTTAATTTTATTTTTTGACGGATTGCATAACAAAATCGAGTACGTCGTTCCAAAGTTACGACAATATGTATGGAACAGCCTCTTCAAAAATCTCAAGTTCAAGAAAAAAAATTTTAAAAATAACCCTTACCATATAATTTGAAATAATGATGATTTTTCACGTAAGGTGACTATAGCGGATCAAAAAAATAGTGTTTTTTTAAGGAACAAATTTTTTCCTCATTGGGCTTTAACACACGAGACTAATTTTTAAGCGCACAATTTTTGTCTGGCAAAGGATTTATCGTAGCTTAAAATTGGTAACGTTTCTGAAGTAAATAAATTTAGAAAGATTAGCCAATTAGGCCAAAGCTTCCTACCCTAGTATTTGGTTAAGTTACAGGTGAGTTTCGGAACCTAGTTATGTATCTGAAACGCATAGAATGCATCTCGCCTTCTCACTTTAGCTGCCACACTGCCACACTGGCCGGTGTCTCCGTGACCTTTTCAGGGGACGCTTCGTACAAGACCGTAAGACTAAGCACTGACGAGTGTGTGATGTCTGATGTCAGTGTGACATTTCCAGGGAACTCTTGGTACACGAACGGAAGTCATTAGCTACTTAAGCAGTTCGGAAAGAGGAATCTTACTTCCTCAAAGTGGATAGCAGATTGAGGGCTTTCGACCTCTACGGGAAAACCTTCCTCGGATCCAAAATTACTTAAGATGGAGGCTCTGTAAAAGATTTTGAAGCTTGCCGCGCCAAAAACATCCCAAAAAATACCAAATTACACATATTCAACAGCAGCCTCAAGTTTGTACTACTATACAGATGCACTATATGAAGCCTTACAAAACTGACCACGGGTAAAGTTCAGACATTTATAAATCGGTGTCTGAGACAAATATGACGTTTTAACTGCTTTGGTAACAAGCAGATTGCTGTCCCATCGAAATGGATATTGGAAGATGAAAATTTACATAGGATCCTTCGCAGGTAATGATTGCATAACAAAATCGAGTTCGCCGTTCCAAAGTTACGATAAAATGTATAGAGCAGCCACTTAAAAAATCTCAAATTTTAGAATTTGAATTAATAATGATTTTTGACGTTAGGTGACTATAAAGGATCAAAAAAATATAGTGTTTATTCCGGGAATTTTGGCTTGTTGCATAGTATTATTTAGCCCAATTTAAGTGGCCCATAGGACATTTTTAAATTCGGCTGTGGTGTTGATTGGGTTGACAGGCCGGGTGTTAGTATACGATTTTATGCGCTTCTAGTTGTAGGAATGTTGCAGAGTGATGAAGGAATATTGTAATGAAGTCAGAAGATTAGCACAACAACAAGAAAGGTTAACATTTTTACTGTCGTGTAGAAGTTATGGTATAATTCCAACACATACAACAAATTCTACAGTTCAGGTTAAACAATTATTTCAATGCCGTACAATTATAAATCAGTTGGGTAAGATAGAGCACAATTTTCATAAAAGAATTC
The DNA here is from genome assembly GCA_963931875.1 of Pollenia griseotomentosa. Classification (NCBI taxonomy): domain Eukaryota; kingdom Metazoa; phylum Arthropoda; class Insecta; order Diptera; family Polleniidae; genus Pollenia; species Pollenia griseotomentosa. The sequence goes on from OZ007562.1 coordinate 24,053,707, forward strand.
TTAATTTGGAGATCTCACAAACAGCAACAAATATAAAAATAACAAAAAGAAAAATTTATCACATGAGCACTGGTATTGAAGAAATGGTAACTGGTGATGACTATAAAAATTTTATAAGCAAACAAAATGATAGAATGAAACACATAAGAGAAGAAGTAAAAACAAAACAGCTGATTAAATTAACTACACTGAAAGAAAAACAGTTTAAATCATATGGACTAATTTTCAACAATCATTGGTTTGAAAATAAAACTAAAGTAAATATACCTATTGAAAGTAAATGGATTCTTTCGTTAGGGAAAAAATTTGCGTTACCGGTAAATGAAAAAAATTTTTCTCCGATTAACATAATTGCGGATATTGAACAATGTATCCAAGACATAGATGAAAATTCTGACAAGGAAAAGGATATTGCTAGAACTAAACTAGCAAATGGTATAAGTTCCTTTAAAAGGAAATTTAGAAATACACCTAAAGAAAAATTTATTTCAACAGTATTCGAAAAAACTAGAAAATTTTTAAAAAAACATCAGGATTTGATAATAATAAAAGCAGATAAGGGTAACAAAACGGTAGCCATGTATAAACAAGAATATGAACAAAAGATGGAAAATATTTTAGAAGATAGAAACACTTACAGAACAATACGAACTGATCCGACCCATAAGCTTCAAAAACAAAACAACAACATCATTTCGGAGTTAGAAAAGAATAGATTCATTGATATGTGGCAAAAGCGTAGACTTATTTGTCATGCGGCTACTGCACCCAGAATTTACGGGTTACCAAAAATCCATAAACCAGACGTTCCTCTTAGGCCAATTGTGTCGTCAGTACAAGTGCCATGTTATAGACTGTCCAAATATTTGGGAACAATTCTCAACAACATTATTTCTAGGGAATACAATATTAAAAATTCGATTGAATTAAAGAATCAATTGGTTAATATAAAACTTGAGACACAGGACATATTAGTTTCTTTTGATGTTATCTCACTATTTACAAATATACCTGTACACACAGCTATCAAAAATATTATGGAAAAATGGCCGACAATCCAGCAGTTCACTAATATCCCAAGACCAAAGTTTTTAGAAATTTTGAAATTCTGTTTGACAGACAATAATTACTTTGTTTATGATAGAAAGGTAATAAATCAAATATTTGGAATGCCAATGGGCAATCCGCTCTCGCCAACAATAGCTGATATTGTTCTTGACAATTTGTTGGACGATGCAATATTAGAATTAAAAAACAAAAATATTAATATTAAATACATAGCAAAATATGTAGACGACATTTTTGCTATAAATAATAAAGACGATAAAGATGAAATTCTTAAAACTTTTAATTCACACCATGAAAAAATCAAATTCACCCTTGAATTAGAAGAAAACAATGAAATAGCATATCTTGACGCAAAGCTACGCAGAATTAAGGATACAATTGTTTTCAATTGGTACTCTAAGGAAACAGCTTCAGGTAGACTCATGAATTTCAACGCTACACAACCCAGGAGTCAAATCATAAATACAGCGAAAAATTTTATAGAGAGGGTATTGAAAATCAGCGACGAACTATTTCATCATAAAAACATAAACAAAATTTATGAAATATTAACACAAAACAGTTTTCCAAAAAAATTAATTAAATCTTTAATTGATGACGTAAATAGGCGATTAAAAAATAATAACATAATTGACAACACTGATGAAAAAGAAAACAGGAAATTTTACAGTGTACAATACATCCCTGGCCTTACTGACAACAGAAACATGAGAGAAACACTGAAACAAAACAACATATGTTTTGCGTATAAACCAAACAAAACAACAAGTGCAATATTTACGAAAATAAAAGCGCCAGTGGAAAAACAACAACAAAGTAATGTTGTTTATGAAATCAGGTGTAAGGGAAATGACAAAGAACAATGTAATCAAATATACATTGGAACAACAAAGAGGGCGTTATCTACAAGGATCGGAGAACATAAAATGGACATTGCAAAACAGAAGGAGACCACAGCATTAGCTATGCATATAATTAAATCTCAACATGTACCAGATTTCCAACAAATAAGGATATTAGACAAAGAAGACTCTACAAGAAAACGATTTACTAAAGAAAGCTTAAGGATCCAACAAAACATAAAAAATACGTTGAATCTGAAAGAAGATACGAACAACATTTGTGCAAGTTATCAAGTCGCCATAAAATAAGTTGTGTTGTGGAAAAATGTTTTTTAAAAATAACTCAATGTTTTATGTTGTTACGTTATATATGTTAAATGTAAATTTTGTCATTTTGATGTAATAATATAAAAAATGTAAGTTTTCAACGTTATTTGTTAAAATTTTGTTAATAATATGTTATGTTTTTATTAAATAGACGTATCCCCAGAAGAAGTCGACAAAAAATCGACGAAACGTCGGGAAAAAAATGTATTAAAATTGTGTTTTAATTACATTAAAGATTTTAGGCCGTATTAGCTTGATAAGGAAATATAAAAATGAATTTAAAATTGGCCAAATAGAAAAACAACAAAAAAAAATATTTTATTGAATCTTTTTTTTTATTTATTAAAAAACTTTGCTTAAAATTTAATTTTTTTTTGGGTTAATTTGTTTAAAATTTCGTATTATACATTTTTGTGCAGTTCATAAATGATTTTTTTTTGTTTATTTGAAGGTATTTTTATTTTAAAATTTAATTAATTTTTTTCTATAGAATCTAAACTTCGCATTGAATTTATATTTCGCACAAATTAATAAACATTTTGGTAGGTATAAAAATAATATGCCATATTTGTTGCATGTTTTTAAATTTAAACATTTCAATTTAATTATTTATCATTGCAACCAATAAATAATAAATATAAATATTTAATAAAAACTAATGTTCATTAATAAATAAATTAAGATATAAAAGAAATGGTGATTATAGTAGCTGTAACTGCTGCTGATGCTCAATTTGAGAGAATAATTTGTAAATGGATATTTCTGTTGTAAATTTTTCTTAGTAAAGTAAATGCTGGCATATTTGCGGCAACCAGATTTACAAAAATAATTTTAATTAAAACAATAATAATTGTAAAATAAGGATAATTTTTAAATGGATTTTGTCACCAGTTAGTAAAGGAATTAATAGCAAAAGGTCAGTTGCAAAACCAACTAAAAGGGGTCCATACAAGACTACAGCATGCACAAGCAATCAACTGATTGTGCCAGCCGATTGAACGTGTATGTATGATTGCATGTTTAGCTGTAGCAATGTCAAACAGAATTTGATATTTTGGGGATGGAAAAATTTTGTGGTATTGTGTATAGTTCAATAAGCTTAGTTGAGAAAAGTTATGAAAGAGTTAACATCAAGGTACTTTGCATTTAAAAAAATATTATTTGATTAAACACAATTATTATCAATAACCTATTACTGAAAAATTGTACTTAATACTTTTGATAACAAACTGTGTCACTATTCATTATAAATCTTTAATAAAAAACACGAATTTTCTTAATATTTTTTTCTAAATAAAAATTATAAATGCAGTGCGCACCAGTGGCAGCAACTTCAAAGAAACTAACACTGCACCAATATATGCTTGTATGGTACGTGTTTCGAGCATGATTCAAAATCGCTTGTTTGTGCCAGTATGCTGGAGTAATCTTTAATCTGTATAAGCATAATATTGCATTCTAAAATGCAACTGTGTAGACTTTTATAAAGTTAACTGTGCTAAAAACCCCTCTGAGGATATAGGGGACATCGAAAAGAATATTTCAAGTTTTGGTGTTGCATCCTCTAGGGAAATCAGGTGCAGTCAATACCTGATATTCGCCAAAAATCTCAGGATCCTATCTAGTACCACGGGAGTCAGTAGCACCCAGTGGCACGACACCGGACTGACTATGGGTGGAGACCTTCAATAGTATGCTTCTTACGGGAAATCCTTTCTGTCTTTCAGGATGCTTGTCTCTGTGCAAGTTTCACATTTCCTTTAAAAATGTACTTTCGGGGATCACGTGGTGGTTGCTGTCTTCTACCCAAAGTGGCGGAAAACTCCGTTAAAGGGCTGATTTTCCATCACTTGTGGGAGAGTTCGGCCTGAGGGAGGATTATCCCTAGATGCTGTTGCTACTTAACCCCAAAAGCAGCGGAAGTTTGATTGCTCCAGCTCCTACACAAGGGACCGGGTATATAATCTTGCCGGATTAGGCACTCAAAATGCTATCTGGGTGTTGAGGCGGTTGGTAAACACTTTGTTAATCACCCAGTGGCTATGAACCACCGTGGTGTATGCCCTAGGTCAGGTGCCAATGTAAATACTTTTGACAGATGTCCCAAAATGCACCTTAAAAGTAATCGTTGCGTACACATACGCAAAATGTGCATCAATTTACTTGATGGGTGATATATTATTGACTTTGACTTTTGCTTGCATTGTTTTGATACGGAAGTCCACCGCTTCGCTGCAAAGAATGTGTATGTTTTGGAATTCAGCCATGTGTGCTAAAAGTTCTTGAGTTACATATGAATAAATATTGATAAAACAAGAAAGAATAGCAAAAGTTCAGGAACAAGTGACCTGTGGGATTTTTGCAAATCGGTATTGCCTTTGACAGTATAAGTGCTGTGCCGGCGTTTCAGGTTTTATCGAATAAATTGACTATAACTTAACTTTACCAGTATTTTCGAAATAAATTTTAAAAACTTTGAAATGTTGCCTTGGAGTTGGTCTTTGCATGATAAAATGGAGAACTCGTAAGAGTTAATAATAGAGTTACTAGATTAAATACTTGCATGACGCTGAAAATCGAAACACACAACCTTTAAAACACTTTAGTGTATTTTTTTTGATTGGAAAATGCAGATCTTAATATTATTTTCAATTGGCCTCACAAAAGCCACTACTTTTGTAATTTAAAATAGTCAGCAAAAAACCAATTGTGCGACATAATTTATTAATTAATATTTTAGACATGTAAAACTGATAAAATTCTATGCATAAATAATTAATTTTTTTTGTTACGTATTTCAATAGAAATAAATAAATGAATAAATATTTCAAATAATATACATAATATACATAAGTAATTAAAAGTTAAAAACCAAAAAATAAAGTAAATGTAATTTAAACTATAATTTAAATAGAAAAGTATAAGGGAGGAAAACAGAATTAATGAATAATTTCAATTAAATTTATAGAAATGTTTTTGTTCTAAAAAAAATTTATTAAAGTTATTGTCAAAATATACTGAACTTATTTATATGAAATGAAAATCCTAGTTGTTTCTTGAAGTTATTTTTCTAATAGATACCACCCTAATAATACCATGTTACCCCTTAATATCGACATAAGTCTAATTTAGCCGATTTTGTTTTAATAATGTCAGATTATCTCGTTAAATCGAAAAAACAATCGATTCTTCGTTTTAAACAGGGTATGAATTAGGCGATTTTTAATGGCTTTTCACGGCCGTAAATCTTAAGTTAATCGGAAAAAAACCCAATTCTTTGTCGCAATATTCTTTTTAGGTATCAACTAGAAGTTTTTCGATTTACCTAATAGTTTTTAACTTAAAGACATAAATTAAAACTTTTGCTTTCTCTCGTTTAAAAATCGTTGCTCCCCCTTTAAGTTGACTAGTCATCTCATGTACTTTGTTGGATTTTTAATTTAAAGTAAATTTTGTCAATATAGAAAATTCATAAAAAAATTTCCTAAAAAGTCAATTTTAATAGGAAATTATGCGAAGTTTTGTATTCTGCAAGAGATTTTTCTTTCCAAAACTTGCAAATCAAGGAAAACTTGTAAAAATCTTTTTATAGGAAATATAAGACATAGAAAATTTTGTGTAAATATGTTACTTGTAGGAAATTTTGTGATTTATAGGAAATTTTGTAAAAATTTCTTATATATAGGAAATTTTTTGAAAATTTTTTATTCATAGGAAATTTTTTGAAAATTTTTTATTTATAGGAAATTTTTTGAAAATTTTTTATTTATAGGAAATATTATAAAACTTTGTTATTCAAAGGAAATTGTATAAAAATTTGTTATTTAAAGGAAATTGTGTAAAAATTTGTTATTTAAAGGAAATTTTACAAAAATTTCTTAATTAAAGAAAATTTTATAAAAATTTGTTATTTATAGGAAATTTTATTAAAATTAGTTATTTATAGGAAATTTTGTAAAAAGTTATTTATAGGAAATTTTATAAAAATTTGTTACATATAGAAAATTTTATAATAACTCGTTATTTATAGCAAATTTTATAAAAAAAAATTGTTATTTATAGGAAGTTTTATAAAAATTAGTTATTTATAGGAAATTTATTAAAAAATCTTATTCATAGGAATTTTTATAAATATAAATATATAAAAATTTGTTATTTATAGGAAATTTTTTAAAAATTTTTTATTTATAGGAAATTTTTTTAAAATTTTTTATTTATAGGAAATTTTATAAAAATTTTTTATTTATAGAAAATTTTATAAAAAGTTATTTATAGGAAATTTTATAAAAATTTGTTACATATAGAAAATTTTATAATAACTCGTTATTTATAGAAAATTTTTAAACAAATTTTGTAATTATAGGAAATTTTATAAAAAAAAATTGTTATTTATAGGAAGTTTTATAAAAATTAGTTATTTTTAGGAAATTTAATAAAAAATTCTTATTCATAGGAATTTTTATAAATATTTGTTTTTTATAGGAAATATATAAAAATTTGTTATTTATAGGAAATTTTGAAAAATTTTTTATTTATAGGAAATTTTTTAAAAATGTTTTATTTATAGGAAATTTTATAAAAATTTATTTTTAGTAAATTTTATAAAAATTTTTTATATATAGAAAATTTTATAATAACTTGTTATTTATAGGAAATTTTATCAAAAGTTGTTATTTATAGAAAATTTTGTAACACTTTGTTATTTTTAAGAAATTTTATAAAAATTTGTTATTTATAGGAAATTTTATATTAATTTGTTATTTATAGGAAATTTTATAAAAATTTATTTATAGGAAATTTTGTGAAAATTTGTTATATACATATACGAAATTTCGTGAAAATTTTTTATTTATAGGAAATTTTTAAAATATATGTTATTTATAGGAAATTTTTTCTGTTGAACAGAATTCTAATCCCCCACAAATGCAGGCAACAAATCAACTTATCACTAATTTCAATCCCGTACTGCATATTGAAAGCAATTTTATGCCAGTGCAAGATATTTTACCAAATAATGCCGCAAATCCAATTTTGAATTTTCAGTCTAATGACAAAATTCCTGTTTTCAACATTAATCGGCTAGAAGCAATTATTGGAATTCTAGTTCAAACAGTTAAAAATTGTACGAACACTATGAAAAGCATGATGCAGAAAATATTGAGATTGTAATCGCTTTAATTGCAAGCTGTACGTGAAAAGTCATGAACTGTCCAAAAATTTGTTTTTGGAACGCAAACGGGATCGTATAAAATCAATGTTTATATACTATATTTATGATACCAAGGACACTCGAGCTTGAGGTTGGGCCCTTTTGAGAAGAGCGTGAATCAAACATTTACTTCTGTAGGATTTTCATGAAAACAAACATTTGTGTTAAAGAGTTTAATCAATATCTAGTAATATCATCATTATACAGTCAACATAGATTTACAATATCAGAAAGCCAATACTAGAAAATTTTATAAATAACTGGGCCACTCTTTACTGTCTGCTGATGATTACAATGCAAAACTTACCTTTTGGGGGGGTCTTATACTAAATGTGATCGCGAGAGGGCATGCAAAATTCTAATAATAATTTTTAACATTGTAAAATATTAAATCTTTGAAAATAATCATTTCCATGAGTACGAATTATTGAAACTAAAATTGATAAACATAATGCTCCTTCACAAACTCTAAAAACCAGAAATATTATAGAAAAAAAAAATTCATAATTTAGTATATTTAAATAAATAAACAAAATTGGCTTACTAATCGGCAGAAAATTTCAGATGTTATTGATTTCGGTGTGGTTAAAAATATTCCGATAGAAACTATTTATATTGTGTCTTTGATTATTTTAAATAGATTGGCAAAAATACAAAATATATATCAGTACCCATTGCACCAAGAAAATATGGCTTTGCTTCCCAGAAGATATAGACAGATACATGTGATGGTTGTAATCGGCCAATGTGCAACACGCATAGGAAAATTGTTGGTTCATCCAGCAAAAAAGGTTTCTTTCCTTTCAAAGAAAGATATAAAAATCCTATGTAAATTCTAAATAAAATAAGAAACAAAATCTACTGTTTTCTTTACTTTCTCTGTATAAAATGCTTTAACTTATATTCGGGTACCCAGGCGGCCTTACTAGAGGGTTAAGACTATTTGACTTCCGTGGCTCCACAGCCAATCACGTACGCTTGAAATTATAAAACTCTTTAGAAAATATTTAGCTGAAGTAACTCGCGGAACCTCAACTTTGTATCATTTATTGCTTAAGAGATATTTTACCTTAAAGTTCGGGTACCGGGGTACCCGTGTCAGGAGAGAAAGGGTTAATAACCATCCATTACCATTGATTTTAGTAATGTTTGCATTTCACTTAAACTCATCTGCATTTTAATATTTAATGAATGGTTTTTCTGCTGTTTCATTTTTGTAACGTTTATTTATTTAAAAATAATTCTGTTTTTTTTTTTTTTTTTTTTTTTTTGATTCACAGTAAATAAAATTACTTTTAGTTTTTTCTCTTCTCTTTTTACTCACAATAGAACACACGAGATATAGATAGATTGGGATTTATAGTTAACTCCCATTTTGTTATTTGTTTTGCAGCCCAGTGTATTTTAAAGTAAATATAATTGTGGTTTAAAAGTTTCCATTCATTCTATTTTTAAAAGAAAGGGAGGGAAAAACTATTTATTGTGTACTTTACTTTATGTATCTTTGGCAAACAATATATTTTTATAGATTTATTTTACTTTCCCTAAATAAAATCACAGAGAAAATGTAATGATGGAAGAATTGCTTGATAATGTAAATGACCACATAAATGTAATTGACTTTTATGCACTCTGAGAAAAATATATGATATAAGGTATACAACTCTGAACAGTCATCAGTTATTTGTAGTGTTTGTGGATGTAGTGGCTTTTGGAAAGTCTGTCTTACCAATATGCGATATGGATGAGATATATTTGCATGAATGAGATAAATTAATAGACGTTTTAAGTCCTTTTTCAATACAAAACTAACTTTGTATAGAAAAAACAAGTAAGAGTTCTTTATTCGGCTATGCCGAAACTTATATACCCTTCATCATGGTGAGATAAGAACAAGAAGTTATGTAAATAACGTTCTTTAGATATAAATAAATATTAATTGAGCCGAGCCAACTTTTCATTTCGTCATGAAAATCAAATCAAAGTTGATGTTTTAAAATCGTTTTTAAGGACATAAAAAAATTAAACAAAAATAAAAAAACTTCTTTTTGACAAACTGAGACAATCCAGATTCGAACTCACAAGCTAACGAGTCCCAGGCGTCAACTTAGACAACTCGGCTACGAACGCTTATTCTAAAGAAACTTTAAATTAATATATATTGATGTACATACATAAATGTGTATAGGTTTGTATGTGTAAAATTAAACACATTAAAATAAAACAACAGAAAAATAACAAAAAAACAACGACCACAAGGGATTTTTGGGAAAAATTAGAGGCAGTCGTGGTTTTTTGGTCATATCTCAGCCATTTGTGGCCCGATCTTGCTGAATTTCACTAGCAAGAAATGGTGGACTATATGTCACATAAATGTAGAACAACCTAGCCGCTATCATGTCTGGAGTCTCCCGAAAAAAACATATCAACGTAAGACGGACAGACGTCCATCGTTAAATCAACTTCTCTCCTCAAAGGGCCCAGAATATATATACTTTATAGGGTCAAAGATCAATATTGTAGAAATTACAAACGGAATGACAATTTTATATATACCCTTTTCCACCTGTGGTGAAGGGTATAATTAGTTTGTGAAAACGCTCTGGATGGTCCCTACTGGCCACTATCTTTCAGAAATCGTTATAGGGACTAGATAAATGAATTCTCATATGAATTGTGCTTATTATTAGTATTAGAAAATAGTTCTTAGATATTTTTATAGGGTGCGCCAGTCGGCTTTAATTTTGATGGTTGCGGGTTCAATTCCCGCAAAAAAACCTAATCTGTCACATTTTCTGCAGCTAACATATTTTTTTGCCTTAACATTTTAAAACATATAAGCACACATAAATAGTTCTTCTAATTTAAACTTTTAAAATTGACATATTGATTAAGAAAACACATACAAACATTAATTTCTATGCATCACAACTATTTGACTTTTTGTCAAATTCGTTTGCTTTTTTTGATGTAAAATTTTTTTTTTTTTTAGCTGAGTGTATAAATAATGACCATTAAGAGACAAAATAATGAAAAACAACAGCCATTGTTGCAACCACAACAACATCAGTCTACAAATGCAACACAACATCATTGAAATGCAATTGCAATCAACATGGAAATTAGTCGATGGTAACGTAGTTAAAAATAATTTACATATTCATACACATTTACAAATACATCCATGCAAAAAGAATATTTTACAAATAACTGTATATTCTAACACATACCTACACACTTAAACATTAATGCACGTAGAGAACTCTATTACACAACTTGATAAAAACAAGACAGACAGAATGACACATTCAAATATTGTTGCTATATTTGACGAGATTTTAATTTCTACAATAAGATTGTTGATATAATAGATCAGGATATTTATTATGGGCCTAACAAAATATAATCTTTCCAATAATTACCGAAAACATTTGTAACAAATATGGAGCACTAACCGCGAAAATAACGTAAGCGGCATTATTTTTAATTTTCTTTTTTTTTTTTTTAATAAATGACTTTATTGGCAACACTTGCATCATCTCCTAAAATGTCGTGGTCACATAAGGTACCGTTACGATTTTATAGCAAGAAAAAGTTTATCGTAAGCGACAAATTTCATAAAAAATTTATATAAAAAAAAACTCTCCTGTAAAATTTGATTTTTGGCGCTTACGTTATTTTCGCGATTAGCGCTCCATATATCTATTAATATGTTTGTAAGGTTATTGGGAGTAATGTAGAGAATCAACAGTGAACCTGAACTTTTTTCTAATGCCTTTTAAATGGGGTTTACACATGAAAGAACTTTCTTGCAAGTAAAGTATACGTATTATCAACGAAAAATCGAAAAAACAGCCGATTGGCTGAAAGTACAAAAATTATGTGTGTGTTAGTGAACAAGTGTGAGTACATTGCGATTTTCAAGTAATTTATTTTCATGTGTAAATGCTAGGTTAACATCACTTTAAATTTTGTGATAAATTTAAGCAGTGTTCGAAAATGAAAATTTTTTAGGGTACGGTGGTACACACACCCAGAAACGATATAATTTTTTTTAGTGTTTCTGTATTAGCACACAATCCTTAATACCGTTCATAACTATTTTCACGAAAGTAACAAACATTATGTAGTGTTCTGTGTTTCGTTATAAAACAGTACAATTGAAGTGGTACTGTATACATACATTATATTTTAATGTTCTGTAGTGTTTTCTCACATACCATAATATGGTTGTGGCTTCTTAAGGGAGGACTAATTTAACCATAATATGGTTGTCGGCGATAATAATATCCTTAAACTAAACCTAATATGTTTCAAATTTCCTTTAAAAATTGTTTTGTTGAAGGTGACCTTATTCAAACATGTTTTTTCTCCGAGTGTAGATAAAGAAATGAGCAAACAAAAAATTTTAGTAACGCTTCTTTCTAGTTTTGTTGTTGTTGGTTGGAAATTTGCAAGACCACAGCACGAATAGCTTGTGTGTATATTGAAAACAGGTTTTCTTTTTGTAAATAACTTTTTTGTTGTCCTTACCAGCAAAAAGGGCGCTGAGCATAACTTGAACGAACGAATATTAATGTGTTAAACCAAACACAACGAAGTTTGTGGTTTTTTATGTAAAACCGAACGCAATGCAATGTTCTCATATTTATGTTAAAGTACTTTAATTGTGTAGGAACAAAAGAGAAACATTTTTTTAAGACATTAGCGTGCGTGTTTTTCATATTTCTACCGTACCGAACACTTAAGAACAGTATATTAGGTTTATTTTCGAAAACTGATTTCGAGGCTTGCATATTAGATAGTTGACATTTATTTCTGTTCAGTCTTTTTTGATAGCATATTGGACCTAGGAACAGGCACTTTTTTTGAAATATTTATACCCACACCACAACAGTGGAGGGTGTTTTGAGTTTGTGCCGGTGGTTGTAACACCTTTAAATAGATACATTTTAGCATTCCGCAAAGTACAGGTTGCAATTTTGAAGATAATTTGATGATATTAGTTTTTTATCGTCACACGGAGCAAGCCTATTAACATGATCAAAACCGGTTTATAATTTCATATAGCCCTTATACAAGCTTCTTTCCGGAATAGAGTTTTTGTGATCATAAACAATAACTTTATGTTGCTATTTAAATAAAATTTAGTCCAAACGTATTTAATAGCAATCTAAATCTTTTAACCAAATTTCATTGGAATTGCTCCGTATTTGGCTTTAGCTTTTATTTAAATTCTTTTTCGAAAATAGCTTTTAATCCCATAACTTTAAATGTTAATATTTACATCACAATTCGCGACAATGACTTTTACGATAGCTTTTATATCATATAGTATAATATAACAAACTGTTGTGATGGTGGGTCCAAAATAAATCATTAGTTCCATATAAACCCCCATCCTCAAGTCTCAAATAGATGATGTCTAAATAATATTCCGCACAAAGAACTTTTACATGAGCCTTAATCTCATAACAAAAATTTGTTCCGACTGGTTTATTATTGCCCATTGGTTCAAAAATTTGTTTAAATGTACTATGGTATAGGGTATCATGTGGTCGTGCTTGACCGACTATACTTTCTTACTGGTTTTTGATTGTATTTCACTTAAATGAACAGATATTGATGTGAATATATTCATGCTTAAAAGATTTATAATTTGATTTGAAGATAATTTTTCATTAAATTTGTTCATTTAAGAAGATTTTACAAAAATTTGCTATTTATTTAGGCTAAAAAAATAAGGGACTGGTTTTTAAAATTTTAAATAAAAACAAAAGATTGTGTGTTTTTTTTCTTTCATATAATTAAAGTGCAACCTTTATTTTACTAAAAATGTTTGCATGGACGGACGTCGATCCAGCAAGTGATTCTGATTTGATATCTAGAATAAGAAAAAAAAACCATGACGATTATTTTTTCGGATTTGGAAACGTGATTACGAATGCATTGTACCCTGGTGTAGGGCATTAATGCAGCAGTGTTACAACCACCAAAATTGTAAATTACACTTTTGGGGAAGCAAAATTACCCGATTTAAATAAAATAACATGTGATTTCAAACCAACCAACAAAGAGAAGAGCACAAAAAACTAATTTAAAGGAGATCAATATTAGTAATACTTTTAAGACTCATATAGGAACTTAAAATAAATTATAAAATATAACATTAACAGCCTTAAACAAATTTATGTGACAGAAAATAAAACATCTCAAAATAAGGAGTTCTACTTCCACATTTAGTTGCATACATCTCATAAATGATATGAAAATCGTCCACACCTCTCTTCAGTATTTGTTTGTGAGAGCGACACTACAGTATAGCATTTGCAAATTTTTCAATGATTTGAATGTGTGTTCCAATGGAATTGTGCAGACCTATCAAGTAATATCAAGGAAAGGATAAAAATGTTCATTTTTCGTGTTTTATACCCTTCAACGAAGGTAAAAGTGTTATTATTAGTTTGTCATTCCCTTTGTGATTTCAACAATATTGATATTAGATCCAAAGTTAAATTAAAGCCAAAGTTTTCTGTATTGTATTTTAATGCAGCTAAAAAATAATTTTTATAACATTTTGTAAAGAGAATAAAATTGTCTTTCTTTTCTATTTCTTAGCGTTATCTAAATGGAGTAGAGGGAAAAAGTTTTTGTGTGTAGTAAAATCATACAAATAGTCAAAGAAAAGTTTACGCCTATTAATGTGCTTTATTTTTTTAATATAATACTATTAATGAAAGTTAGAAAATAAAATCTTAGAAAATTAACCTCATTTAAATGAACGATTTTTTCGCGATTTGAAAATGCTTGTCTTATCGTAATAACAATCAAGCGCTTTGGAAGAATTAGTGAAAATGTTTTTGTTATGTGCCACCAGCAGAGTTTGATGGAAAATCAAACAGTTTAGATATTCAGTTCAGAACACGTACATACACGAGTTTGACATTAAGCATTTTGATAGTATATGGTGCCCTTTACAGATTTTGTAACAATCTGGCCACTTTGTTTGTGTATATATGTGTGTGTGTGTGTGATTTTGTGAGATTTTTCCATTTTTTTTATACACAGGTGCTGGGCTGCAAAAAAAAGTAGAAATCCTGCAGCTAAAATCGTTACTAGTAAGGTTTTGAACTAGTTTAGTACTAGTTGTAAGGCGCCGAAAAATAAAAAAAACATTATGAAGTTTCGGCTGCGCTGCTTTATTGTTTTGAAACAACAACAACATTATTTAATAATTGTTCGTTGTAACAACAACAACCACTCTACAAAAGTAGATAAAAAAAATTATTTGCTTGTCTGTTGTAGACAAAACAACAACACTACAAAAAGAGACACGTACATTTTTTTGTTGGTTTAAGAGTTGACAAATTATTTTTGTGATTAAAAAATAAATAAAGAGAAGGAAAATTCCCATATTCTTTTTGTTAAAATTATTAAGTTAAATACATCAAATTCTTCAATGTAGAATGATAACGAAAGCCATACCAGGGCATTCTGCCAGTTTCTTATAAAATAACAAAAGGAATTTCAACAAAATTAAAACATCATGAAACAGGAAAATAAATAATACAATATTCTCTCTCTCTCTCTGATTCCAGTGGTTAGTGCTTAGAATTATTCTTAAATAAATACATACATTGCTAAACAATAATTAGGTATGAAAAAAATATTGAGGGGAATTGTCAAATCAAATTTTGCTTTTATTAGTCCTTATACTGTAAATAAAGTAACTAGTTTTAAACTATTATAAAAATGCACAAACATTAAGTTGTTGGCCTTCTATGACAACCTAACGTTAAATACGAAAGTTTGATATATGAAAAAAAATCAGAAGTGCTACTAGTCAAGAGTTAAAACTAACCAGTATATTTCTAACTTAATACTAGTTAGTTTGTCTGCAGGGAATAGAGGGAATTTAGGAAGTGTAGCAAGATAGTGCAGTTTATTCCCAAATTGGGTATTTCAACTTTTATGTGTGGTACCATGTTATATCTCCTATTTGTGACTTTCTTTTAAAAATGCCAATAATTTCTCAAAATAACGATATTCTGGCAACACTGACTAGGAGCAACAATATAGAGATTATTAAAAAAAATTGCAGTTATATTCTATGGACGCTAAAAGGAAGAGGAGGCATGAGAGCAGAAGCTAAAGGTAGGGTTGGAAATATCTCAAATGTATAGGAAATATTTGAACATACTTATAAAGACTCATATATTAGATGAGTGATTCTATAGAGAAATCTAACTGTTTGTGTTTTACAAAAATATTAGTTGCATATGTGATGGAATTGTATATACAAACGTGTTTCTTTGTGTAAGTATTGTCTATCTGTCATTGTTTATCAAGAATTCTGCCAATTGAAGTAATCGATGAATAAATTATTGAATTTCTATTTGTTTGCTTCTGCTCTGACTTCTACTTTTATAATTTTTGTTTTCCATTTTGAAATTTCTGTTGTTATTTTTCTGCAAACTTGTTTTTCTAGGTTAAGTCATATATGCATATGCATGTGTAAGAAACTTTAATTACCCAGCTAGCATTTTGTATCATAACTGAATCTTTTAGGAATCTGTTTCACAAGCAAAACGACCGCAAATGAGCTCATTTTTCAGTAATAAATATAATTCTCGTTGTCAGAAAATGGTACAATACCGATGAAACACTTGTGATACATTTTTCTGATTCGTTTTTGAGCATATTAATGAGTCATATATGTATCCTTTATCAATTGCTTAAGTGATAAGTCAGTTTTTAATCATCAAAAGTGATCCGAAAAGAGTCATTTAGGTGATTTTGCCACAAAACAATCACCCAAATGTTACCTGGGTAGCGTTTGTTTTTTGTTTGATTTTCAATATGACAAATTTTTGTCAATTTTGAAAATTCTTGTAAATATTTGATTGCATTATTAAAATACACAGAGTGGAATTGGGAGAAAAAATGTACACACACACACACATTGCAAAAATACAATTTAGAAATAAAATTTATTTGTTTAAATCTGTTGTATGAGTCGACAGTGGGCGAAGAAAATTAAACAATTATTATGCTCGTATTCATTACAAATTTTCAAATTTATAAAGGTTTATAAAAAAAAATTATGTATGAAAATTTTCCTTAATAAACGTTTGTTTAATTTAATAATCGTTTATGAATATGGGGGTTAATGTTGCAAAAGAATCCTTAAACTTGCATCGAATTATTAGAATTAAAAACATAAAAAACTTTGAAAGTACAGTCAGCCAAGCTGCGCCATGTAATACCCTTTACTACGTTGTTAACCAGAGTATCCAATTTATTAGCAATAATCAATAATTGAGCCGCCAAAAGAAAATTATATTATGAGGTTCAGATTTTTATAAGAGCTCTTTATGCCCCACTTAATCTACATATCTACACCTATGTGAGAATTTTCGTCTTAAAGCGACTTACGACTTACGAAAAGGGGTTTGAATGAAACTTATGGTCAATTCTGGACACACTGGCACAATTTTGAAATGACATAAAATCTGTTATTAAATTTATGGTCGTTTGTTTTTGTATTTATAAGAAAGTAATGGCAATAAAAGTCTTTTTACGAGAGCGGTATTTGTATTATTTAACCGATTTGAATAATATTTGATAGAATACAATAAATAATTTTCGGGCAAAATTTTATCTAAATGCCAACGTAAGACGGTGGTTAAGAGGTACGAAATTTCTATTCCTGAAAGGAATAAAACTTTTCGACTAATTCGCACCGTTTGCAATAAAATTTTTGTACAAAGTTTTATTTAATTATCTTTAAAATTGTGACCTGTACTTTTCGCACAAAAGTAAAGTAAAGTACATCCTAACTTAATAGCCTTCAGGTCATGAAGTATTTTCCTGTCCGTGATTCTGCTAAGATCGAATGCGACTTAAACTGAATGTAGAAGAAGTGCCTCTAAGGACGGAAAACTGTTCAAATCCCAAAAAATATTTATGTATTTTATTAAATTAATAAGTTATTAAATTTTAAGGGCAGATGTTGATATTGAATAAAACACAAATTATTTAGGAAATTATTGTCATTTCTTTTTATTTTGTTAATATGGGCATGGTTCAATTATGTATGGAACAAAATATCGGACAAATTGCCACCGCGACCTCGGCGGTACACCTCCATCCGATAGTCCAAATTTTCGATGACGCTGATGCATAATTGAGGTTCTATGCCGTTAATCTGCCGAATTATCTCAATGTTTGTGGGTGCATTGGTTTTTCGACAATCACTCTTGGAGTATGATTCGCCCAAATTCGAAAATTCTTCTTATTGACGAATCCACTGAGGGGAAAACGTGCCTCATCACTAAAGATGATTTTCTTCGAAAATTGATCATCCACTGTTGCCATTTCTTGCCACCATTCTGACCATTGACAACGTTTGGCTCTGGCTTTAGTTCTTTAGTCAATTGCATCTTGTAAGCGTGTAAATGCAAGTCTTTATGCATAATATTCATCAACGACGAGCATTAGAGGTGCAATTGTTGGGCACGACGACAAGTTGAGGTAGACGGCTCTCAGCCACACTATCGCGAACAGCAGAAATATTTTCTGCAGTACCAGCTGTATGAGCATGCACTGGTGGTTTAACATCTCCTACAGACCCGGTTTGCTCATATTTTTGCACAATTTTTCCGATTCTACGCACATTTGGACAATTAAATTTACCGAAAAAATCACAAAGTGAACGATATGCATTTTGATTTGAACGCACATTTTTATAATAAACCTAAATAACTTTAACGCGTTGCTCGATTGTGTATCTTTCCATGGTTCAAATTGAGTTAGTCTAAAATTGAGAAATGTCAAATGAAATGCAGAAAAAACTTGAAATTTAGGTGTGGTTCACATTCAACATCGGCCCTTAATAAATAAGAGCGGCTGAGAGGACACTTAGAGAAAGGCAATAGTGCTTACCGTGCCCACAAAGTATTACCAGTTGGCAGTGTTGTGGGAAAAAAGTTTGGAGTAGGGGTGTGTTTTGGTTCGTTATGATTCTGAATGCTTTTAGTAAGGACTAAAGGTAGAAAAACCATTTTAACATACACATAGACAAATAACCAGACGGAAAATTAAGTTCGCTTCTCACAATAATTTAGAATATATAAATTTTTAATTGGAAACGAAAAGACCAACCTTTATACACCCACTTTATATCCCCACCTTCTTCCAGGGGTATGCAGGGAAACATTAAAGTAATATTTAACCTTCTGGTGTTACATCCTCGGGGGAAATCCGGTGCAGTCAATACCTGGAAATCGACAGAACTCATAAATAATCAATATCTTGAGATCGCGTCTAATCAGAGATCTTATGTAGAACTATGGGAGTCAGTAGCCCCCATTGATATAGCACCGGTTGGGCTATTGGTTGGGGCGCCTTCAAGGATCACGTAATCACAGGAGGGAAGATTTTAAAAAGCCTGTTTTGAAGGATAGTTTGTCTCCACTTGTGGGAAGCTGGGCATATGGGCGGATTTCGAAAGGTGCTACTGCACCGGAAGTCAGACTGCTTAAACTAAGCAAGAAGCGAGTGTATTATTCTGCCAGAAAATTTGCTAAATGTGTGTGTTTATGCTGTTCTCAAATACTGGGATGGTTGGTAAACGCATTGTTTGTCACCATGTTGTTAAAACGGTCTGAGACTAGGCTAACACGGCAATTGCCCAAAAAAATCTTTTCTTCTTACAACTTTTCCACTTGTGGCGAAGGCTTTAATAAAGATTTTTTTCTACTGATCAACAATTGGAAAAACTTTTTTATATATAAAAGATTTATTTAGTTATACTACAGTAAAACCCATAAGTGGTAACAATGCATCCTCATGTTCGCTTGTGTGTCCCTGTACTCTGAGACCCGAATGATTCTATTTAAAGGCTGTTTTAATAGGCACTTGTCGCAAAAACTATTGATCTTATTCAGTTAAAATTTTTTTTTAAAAAATTTGAGGAAATATTTTAAAATCTTCTGTTAGAAAAATTTTCACTGTGATTTTAAGTATTTTCTCGCCCACTGTATTTAATTATTCATATATTCATCACGATTAAAAATTCATGCATGCATAGGTTTTTCGTAATTCATAATATTACTTAGTTTTTGAATAAAATTTATTATTTTTTTTTTATTAATTTATAACCGTTATGCATGAACAAGTCAACATCGTCAATGTAATTTTTATTATAAATTTTCATCAACAACATCATTTATCGTTTACTGCATTTAAACCATTTTAACGAAAATTTTAATTAATAGACATTTTTTATTAACTTTCTTCTTGTTTCTGTTGATTTTGGCCAATAGCCTTAAAAATGGAGAGCGGATAAAATAAAAAAAAAAAAATAAAAAAATGTTGAAAAAATTTTCATTAAATAAAAAACGTAAAATTCATTATTAGTGCCTAAAATTTGCAAATTACTTTAAACCACTTTGCCTAGAAATAAAGACACTTCATAATGAAAAGCCAGCAAGTGGATGATATGAAAAGAAAATAAGTAAGAATACTTTATGCGGCTGCAGCCGAATTTTTTATACACTCCCAGAATTGTAAGAATTTTTCGGCAGTGGACTTAATCGGAGGTCTATGATAAATTGTTGAACTAATCTTCATAAAATCCAGTCATATATGTAAAACTAGAGTGTGCCGAATTTAATGACAGTATCACAGAAAGAGAAAACTCGTACCAAATTTAAGTTTAAGCTACTTACTTTTAGTACAATTCGTACTTCAAAATTTAAGTACGAATAACACTAAAAAGTACTTAAAACAATCTAAAATGGAATGAGTAACTTGCGAAAACCAATATGCGTGCATATGCGTGTGCTTGTAAAAGTTTGTTGTAGAAACAACAACAACACTACAAAAATAGGTAAAAATGATTTGCTCTTTTTATGTAGAAACAACAACACTACAAGAAGAACAATATAGATTATTTTCCTGTTTGAAAAGTAAAATAAGATGCAAAAATTCCCATATTCTATTTATTAAAATTATTTAGTTAAATACATAAAAATACATAAAAAGTAGAATGATTATGAAAACCATAGCGGATATGGTGCTGGTTTATATAATTGTGACTTCTTAGGAAAACAAAGAGCGGAATTATTTCAAGTACGGATTATTCGGATTATTTCAAGTACGAATCGGGAATAAACCAACTTAGAAATTCTTGAATCAAGCACAGTCTGAGATTAATTTTTTATCTCACTTTTACTTAAGTCAATCTCGTTCTCGTATTATTTTATGTACGGGGAACTTCCATAATCAGTACTTGAATCAAGCATTCTGTACTTGATTTAAGGAAATGCGTACACAAAAAAAAAATTCTCTAATATTTTTAAACAATTAAAGCATTAAACAAATACAAATTCAGTTTTAATTAAAAATTAAATCAAGTGAATTAAACGTTTAATCAAGTAAATTAAACGTTTAATCAAGTGAATTAAAAGTTTAATTGATACTATAAAATTGCTTACTGGTAAAAAATGAATTAATTTTTTAATTAATATCACAAATTTTTTAATTGAAATCATTTTTTATTTTTTTTTTTTTTTTTTTTTGTACTTACCGTACTGTATGGTTTGATTTGTGTTTTCAGCATATGTTTATTTGTTGTACGGGGTTTTGGTAGGAACTATGTGCCCATCATTATAAAATTTAGTGGTATAATTTCTATGTATTTTTATGTATTTTTTTGGTATTTGGTATGAAAATGGTCTTTAAAAAACTTTTGAATAAATCAAGGCGAATTTACTACAGGTGGCGGCAAAAGCCTGTTGACTTTGACAATTCGAACCAATTTGCTTTGGTTTAACAATGTTGTGTTTAAAAATGTTTGATATTTCAAACCGTTAACATAAACAATGCAAAAAACATCTGTTGTTTCCAATTAAGTAAATAATCAGGCTCGAGGTCTGTGTTTTAATATTTTATTTTTATTTATGTTATGTATGGATTGTTGTAGAATTGCCGCTACCAGTAGTTAATTCGCCTTAACCTTAACCCTAGAAAGAAAATCATATTCTGACATACGTTAAAGATATTCATGTGTAAAACTGACGCTTGATTTAACCCTACTATATTCTTATGTCTTTAATTATTTAAGAACAAACTAATGTGGATTATATTTTTACTTATAAACTTAATCTGTGGCATTTTGAAAAAACAACTTAAGTCGAGATAAGAGAGCAAAAAAGTTTTTAAAAAAACTTGGTGAAAAAAAAATCCTTTTTATAAAAAAATAATAAAATAAACCAAAATTAAAGAAAAATTTCTTTTGTAATACAAAATTTTAAAAACATAAACAGAAATGGTTTTTGAGTGAAACTTCGTATGATTAACATTTTTTTTGCCAAAATGCCACAAAAATAAGGATAGCGGAACGTTAAATATGTTTCCTTTTTCAGTAACGAACATCCTTAGTAATCAGCTTAGAATTCATATTCTTTAAAAACTTATCACTAATCAAGCGTCATTTTGAACAACAAACTCTTTATATTTCGAAATTGACAATACCTAACGCAACAATGCGTGTGCCTTACAAAAGGTTTACGCAGCGACTGAGTTGCCTGAAGTTCACAGCGACGAATTCATGCTAATTAGAAAGAAAAATCCATATTGTGCAAGGGCATGCGCAAATTTTACGGAGGTTATCTTTGAACGGATCACAAATTTTTTTTACTGAACTAAGAAAGTATCGTTAGCATAAAAAGTTGTTTTTTTTAAGCCCGATAGAATTTAGCTATCAAACAGACTGACACACTTCGCTCACTTTTTGACATTTGTGATTGGTGTTCTTAAGAAAATCACACTGAATGGAATAACTCTTTAACAACGCTACCAAATGTTTTAAATTTACTTTGAGAATAAGCTCTAGGGCAGCTGCAAACTGATCCCAATGTTTTATCGCAAAATTGCTTTCAGCAATGAGTCATATTTTTGGCTTAACGGGTTTGTTCATAAACAAATTTGCTGCATGTAAAGTAAGACTAACTAATCCACAACAGACAATATGAACTCCACACGCAGAGAAAAAATATGGTTGGGCATGGTTACGGCAACAACACTATGTTTAATGTAACAATATATTGTTGTCGTACACAAATAATTGTTATTTTTATTTAATATCAACAATATTATACTTACTGTAAACATATCAATGTTTATCGCAATTATGAATTTGAGTATTGTTGACCGAAAAATAATTATTTTTCTAACAACTTAATTATGATAACTTTCTAAACATATTATATTTCTCACAACCATATCATGATATTTAATAGCCATAACATGTTAACTTTCTATACATTTATTATATCATATTAAAGATGCAATCAAACTATTTTTACTCTAATCATATTATGTTAGCGCCATTTGTAAAATAATTTTAAAGAAGTTGTGTCGTTTTTTTATTTGTGAGCGGTTAAACAATTAAAAGATAAAATTCCATAAAAAAAATAAGTTTAAAGAAATTAAAAAATTAAAATATTAGCGGAGTTCATTCAAGTATTAGTGATGTAATAGTGCAAATGCAAAATATCATAGTTTTTTGTAAAATCCAACAACAAAACACACAGAGATTTCGTAATATTTTATAAAAGTGCTACGATATTTCTGTGGTTTTCATATGTCTTAAAACAAATTGTTCAGGAAAGCCGAAAACAAATTCTAGATCGAACTATGGGCTAGGAATTGCACATTTTAAACTTTGTCATTACGTTACAAAACGGAATTGATCCATCTTTTTTCAAAAAAATATAAAGAGCGTTCAAAATTAGGCAATATGGCATCAACATCTTAAAATCAAAAAAATGGGCACACGCGGTTGCCCATGAAAACCACAGATTTTTCATTTGCTCTTTTGCAAGCCTTATATTGAACTCCGCTATTTGATCAACATTAAGAAAAATTGTAAAAAGCTAAAAAATAAAAAATCGATTCAAAAATATTTAAATTTATTTTGTATTTTTATGACAGCTATGAAAGGTGCTGTAGCATAATATGATTGCTTCTAAATTTATTATGATTAACATGATGATAATATGATTAATTTCTTAGCTTATTATGATTAACATGACAATAATTTGATTACTTCTTAACTTAGTATGATTAACAGAATAATAATATGATTAAGGGAAAAATATTATGATGACATATTACGAGTATATTGAGTCATAATATGTTTCAATAATAATCTTAATATGGTGACTACAATCATAATTCTTATCATAATATGTTGCTCTTAGAATATGTTTACCACAACCATGTTTTTTCTTTGCATGACATCAAAAAAAATGCTACGTTTGGTGCGATTTAACGCTGGTGGCATCATAGATCCTTCATTCTTTAGAATAATATGCATGATATTAATCGGCGTGAGATGTGGTTTTAAGTGGATGGCCTACGTGCCATGCGGCGACTGTAGCCATCGACTTATTGAAAACAAAATTGGACTGTCGATTATTTTCTCTAGGACTACGTAAATTCACTGGGTTTTGCTGATATACCATCAATAATTGACGACTTAAAGGCCAACAGTGCTCGTGTTATTCATGGTATAACGCCTGCAAGCTCGAAAAATTGCTTTTAAATTTGACATCCAGAATACGCTCCGTCAAGAACAGCTGCGTTGCCCACATGCGCGAAATAATATTTTTTGGTGTTAAAGCCATGTATTGATCTTTCGAATAAAATGTAATTTTTTGTGTTTCTTTTAAATTTTGAACAAGTTCTGTCAGGTCTAGCAAAACACCATTTTTTTTAAGAAAAAATAGCATGTTGGTTCTAAAAATAAAACACTGTGCACTCAAAACCTTCTTCTTCTATACCGAGCGCTAAGCGCGAAAATAACGTAAGCGACATCATTTTGAATTTTCTTTTTTTTTTTTTTGAATAAATGACTTTATTGGCAACACTTGCATCATCAACTAAAATATCATGGTCACATAAGGTACCGTTACGATTTTATAGCAAGAACAATTTTATCGCTAGCGACAAATTTGATACATAATTTGTATGAAATAAAGAAAAACTCTCATTAATAAGATTTAGTTTAAAATGTGCTAAATTCCCAATTCTTACTATTGATAAATTGAAATTCCTGTAAAATTTGATTTTTGGCGCTTACGTTTTTTCGCATTAAGCGCTCGATATACATACTTCTATTATTTCCTTATTGGTGTGTTACTTTTTTTTGTCAATCCAGAGCTTTTTCAAGCCCACTGATGGGCTAGAAAGCTTTAAATTGGCATGCATATAGTAAAACACCTGGGCCAAACCCTAATGTAGCCGGATTTTTGAATTAAGAGGAAAAATGGGCGGGCTAAATTAATTTTTTTTTAACATTTTAGCTTATATTAAAGCCCTTTTATGACATAGGAAGCTAAAACTTGCCTAAAGTAGTTGGATCTAAGATTTTTGGACTACGCGTAGAGTTGAGAGAAAAAGGGGCGTGGCAAAATGGTGTTATTTTAAATTCCAGACAATTTTGAAAACCCCTAAAGACCAATGAAGCTACGAATTGCCAAGCAGGAAAAGTTTTTCTTTCTTCCTGGCAGGGACAGGCTTAACAGCTAGTGGAAATATAATATTTAAAGTTCTACGTTTGGGTCCATATCTTTTTTTTCTACAAAACCCACTTTGCTGGATTTCAAACAGGAAATACAATTTTTTTTTTTGTATTAAGAGTTTAGGCGTAACATACATGACATACTCAATTTAATATACCCTTAGTTAACTTTAAGTGGTGTAGGATATAAAAAAAACCTTAAGCAACCAACAAATTATCCTAGAAAATCATCGTGGAAAGATTTAATTAACTGTATTTTTTTGCGTTCAACTTTTAGCCAACGGGCATAAAATGTTGCTGGAGATTTTACTCTTTCCTCAACGTGTTCTTTATTTTAAAAGTTACTGTTTGTCATACCACGTTGTTGGGGGTGTTTTTGCAAATTAAAAAATAAGAAAAAAAAATCTTGTTAACGGTAGACATCAGTTATTTGCCTTGGCTAATAGCATTTAATTTAATTAGTTATAATTTCCATTTTATTACATTAAAGTATTCCCAAAAAATTATTTAAAAATAATAAGTTTGAATTAAAAAAAATGGATTTTAATCACTTACCAGGATTTGTAGCATTTATGTGGAATTCACAGAGATTTTTCGAGCCCTGAGCAAAATCATATGAATCAGAATCGGTAAAGAGTATGTCTACATCTAATTCAAAGCCTCTATTGGGTATGCCTTGTTGCAAAGGCGCTGAGAAGGGGCTGGAGTGAAAAGCCACCAGCATTTCAGGGCCGCTGAAAGAAAAAAGAAACATAAAGTTTAATATTTTAAAATGTTTATATAAAAGTCATGATTAATTTAATAAGCAATTGAAAACAAAACAATAAGTTTTCAGAGAATTATCTTAATATTATTTAAATATTAGAGAAGGTTTTATCACAATTATATGTGAAACAAAATATAAGAAAAATTCTCGCCACGGCTTCGGTGGCATACCTCTGTCCGTTGGCCCATATTTTTAATAACTCTGAGACATAATTTATTATAATTTATGTCGTTACTGTGCCGCATTATCTTATCTTTAGCTCTTGAATTGCTCTTGGCTTACTTACGTACACTTTTTCTTTTAAATATCCCAAAGAAAGAAGTACAACCGTCGAACCACACGAACATGGTAGCCAATTCAATCCATTTTTTAGAATAGTCGGTCACTAAACGTTTGACTTAGGTTAGGTTTGGTTTTTATTGGCAGCCGAAGTCAAGGACAGCTCACGTGGGTCCATTTATTAGTTCCCGTTGTGTTACCATGCCACACCGTCTCCCAAGTGTCTTGTGTTACCTGGCTGCTAATGTCCCCTCAATCAGCACCCCGGTTTATTCAATAAAGAAGTGGATCCTGCCCAAATCAATATCAGAGAGACAGTTTTTTCCCCAAGGGTTCTTTGACCAAACAGTTCAGGTCTTAAATCTCCGAATGCCGAAAAATGAAAAGAGAAAATGTTCCGTTGACTCTTCTTCCTTCTCGTCGCCCCAACTTCTACATAAGTCATTGTAAGGGAGCCCTAGCCTTTGGGCGTACCTCCCAATGGGCCGCCGAGTCCATTTTTCATCTATGATGGGCCAGATTTTCTTGGTTTCCTTACAGGTAGTTTCATCAAATCATTTTTGGCTGTCAATAAGATAAAACGTTTGACTTAACAAAGGTTCACGCGATGTATGACTTGTTGAGCCTTCTTATTGGAACGATTTAACCTCCAAATAGTTTGCAAAGATATGAACAATAAAAAAATTTTCCAAGTTGTGGACAGACAGAGTCCGTCTACAGAAGCAAAAGTTTTTTCTGTACGCACGGTTCGGGCTCAACTTGGATAAATTGTATCCAAAAGAGTTAATGTGGCTATGAATCGATCCATAGTATTGTGTATAGGCTGCTTAAATGGACGACTATACGCACCTTGAACTTGACGAAGTGCTCTATAACATAGCATGAATTTTGGAAATAAATTTAGACGATTTGTATACAATGCTCTAATGTAAGTCTTTGCATGCTGATTTGCCCAGTATACAGCAAAAAAAGGCAAACACACTTTAATAGTGTGCCAGCTTGTATCGTATGATCTAATTTACGAGAAAATTGTATTTACGAAAAAGTACACATTTTCTGCTTTTAAAGTTAAATTTTCGAGTTCCGTATAAGTTTTTTAAGGTATTTTAATCTAATTAATTGTCTTAAAGTATGAAACGTATAAAAATATTTGTACCAAGAGACCAGGTTACAACACAGATTTTCATTTCAAAATGGACTTAAAGAAAATTTAAGAAATATTTTGGCCCATGATATCGTAAAATTTTTTTTTATTGCCAATAACATCATTAAAGTATAGAGGCTCTTTCCCAACCTTTGATTTTCTTTCAACCCTCGTTGTCCTATTTCAAAGTG
Source organism: Pollenia griseotomentosa (assembly GCA_963931875.1). Classification (NCBI taxonomy): domain Eukaryota; kingdom Metazoa; phylum Arthropoda; class Insecta; order Diptera; family Polleniidae; genus Pollenia; species Pollenia griseotomentosa. The sequence goes on from OZ007562.1 coordinate 24,081,123, forward strand.
CAACCTAAAGGTGCATTAGCAAAATCCGGAAGCTAAACATCTCGTTCAAAGAAAAAAAAAGATTTTAAAATCTAAATAAACTTTTTTACTAGATGTATTTTTTATTTATTTATGAAAAAAAAAAAAATGCTAAAAATGTAAAAGGTTTAAGGTTTGTTTACAATGTGAGTCTACTATCGAGAGTTAGTCGATTTACTAGACTGCAAATACAGAAACATATACAAAAAGAGCTAAGCTCACACACAATCAACTGCATGCTAATCCCAGTGAACGCAACAATTGCAAAATGATTTTTTTTTTTTTAACTAAATAATTATATAAAAATCTCGTAAGCACAATTACGAACAAAAATTTTCCGGAAGTTTTCTCCATTCTTTTTTCCTATGTTTCTATGTAAATTAATTTGTAAATATGGGAAAAGGGAAAAATTTCCCGGGGAATTTGTATTCATAATTGGGCTGATTAGAAATTGTTTTATTTTATATGTCTGAAGAGCCCTACTTTAAAAAAAAAATCATGGCTTAGTTTCAAAGGGGTATGCGGGGCTCATCATCACAACTAAAACTTAAATTCTATTAGTTCACATTTATACAAGATAACATTAAAATATGTTCTAAATTTGATAACATGATATTATTGATTTGAAAATTTTTCATTTAAAAACATTTCGTTTTTGATTTGATAACGGGTAGAACATTAAAAAAAGGTTCTGTTTTTGATTTAACAGCGTGTGGTGTTTTTTTCTCCATATTCGGTTTTACAACGATTTGTTATAGCTTTGTTAAGAATTTCGACAACACACCGTAGTCATTTTGATACTATCCGTTGTTAATTTTGGAAGGAGGTTTCTCGCATGTTGAAGAAGCACTTTAAATATATACGATTGCCATAGTTGCTAAAGGTGTTAAAGGTATGATAATGGGCTTCTTGGAAAATGTTGATCCATTCAAATAAGGGCTGCACTGATCATAAGTACAATACAACTTCAATTAGCCGTTGTAATCATATATCATATTCCTTTTTCTCCCACACTCACACAACACAAAATAAAAAACTAAACAAGAGGCGACAGCGTTCTAAATTTTTAATTTGATTTGATAATTTTTCGTTCTTAATTTGAAAACAATCTGTTTTTGATTTGACAACGAGGAGGATTTCCTTCATCTTGGAAAAATTTCTGTTTTTGATTTAACAGCTTGCGATATTTTCTCTCCATATTCGATTTGACTTTGCAAAAAATTTTGACAGTACACCATTGTCGTTTTGATACACTCCGTTGACAATTTTAGAAGGCGGTTATTTTACACTGATTTAACACAAATATTGCGCCTTAAAACAAAAAAAAATACGATTTTATTATTCAAAAGCAATAAAAAAGTTAAGTTAATTTCAGAAAAATCCAACCTCAAATTAAAAATATCCTGCGTAAATGTACTTTTTTTACACGTACACGACCTTAAAGTATCTATCGTACATGTACTATTTTTTGCCGTACACGCACACGACCTTAGCTACCATTGTACATGTGCTGTTAAAGTGTGTTTTGATCTCACAAGACGAGTAGTAGATATCGTCGGCTTAGAGTGTAAGCCTGCTAACTCCCTTTAGACAAATTTTACAGGAGAGACAAAAAACTATTTATTTTTCCTATTTGCTGCTTGAGAGGAAAACCAAAAATATTGTTGGTTTGACACACTTCAGGACTCAAATTTAAGAAAAACTACATGCTGGTCGACGAGGCATATCTTTCTCTACCATACGGCATTAAAATCTAAATTTTATTTAAAAGTGGATTTAGCAGGTTTACACTCTAAGCCGACGATATGTAAGTGTACGCAACTGAATATTAAGCCACAACACAATCGTAGTTGTAGATTTTTTGCTGATCCCATATAAATTATTTACCTGAAAAAATTAATTTTTTGTTGGAAAAAAAAATTAACAGCTTATTTTCTTTTACGCAAATAACGGTTTCAGACAGAGCTTTGAAACCTTCTAAGAATCAAAAGAGTATTAATATAAATTATGCGGTATATCTCCTGTATAAAATTGCTTTAATTCAAGTGGAAAAAGTTAAAATTGACCGTTTTATCAATGTATCGTCAAACTGCCTGTCACTAAATCTCGACATAAATTACACAGAAAAAATCATTAGTAGTTTCTTATCAATTTAAAAAATTGTTTTAAAAGTATTTAAATTTAATAAATGTGATAATTGAATCAATTATTTTCTTTTGTTGAAAGAAAATGAAATATACAATTTTGTTTTAATTATTATTTTAGTTGTTTTGAAACAAATTTTTTATAAAAATATTTATTAAATAACAAAGAAATTTTTCGTTTTAAATAAAATAATTTAAACTTGTGGAATTGTTGTTACAAAATGGTCAAAATCAAGCAACACATTGTTTGAAACGGCAAAGTATTTTGATCATATTTTTAATTAAAATTAAACGGCAAATAAATAATTGGTAGATAAGGGCGGTTTACCAGCAGAGTAGAAGCAAATGCAACATGGAAAAAACCAAATTTTTGTTATTTGGCAGTTTTTCGTTGGCAAAAAAATATAATCGCCTAATTAAAAATATGCCAAAGTCATTAATTTTGAATTCCGAACATAGCAATATAATACTTTTTCTACACTCAAGAAAAATGCCTCTTTATATTGATGATGGCCTAACATCAGAATTGTGACAAATACCATTAATGAGGCAAATAGTGACATCAATCTAATGGCGAGCTTGATCATCAAATTTTGTAAAATTTAATGTATGATCTATGCTATGACTACATTGACATCAATCAATCGATGCCACATTTTGTGTATTATTAACATTATTTTTATGTTTGAAAAGTTCAGTAAGAAGCAACAATTCCCAAATTCTATTTGCTTAAAGTATTAAGTTAAAAAGTAGAATGACTAAAGAGAAAAATCATATCGGGAATGCTGTTCTTCTGTTCTTCTGTAAACAAAGGGCGGGGGATACAACAAAAGTGAAACAAACATGTGTAACGGGTAAGTTAATAATAATATTATCGCACTTTGACTAAAGTCAATCCAAATTAAATTAAGTTTAATGACAGTTTGTCCGATGTTACTGAGTCATCACACTGATGCCGATGTGTCATCCCATTGATGACATAATTTAACATGATAACAATTTGGCCAAGTGATGTTAAAAGGCTGACATCACAATTATGAAAAGTGTCATGAGGTGAAAAACGAAGGCACTTGTTAGAGTACTGATGTGTGTGCCCCACATGAAGTTTATGTAGCCGTATGTAACAACATGATAAAGTAGATTTCAGGGTCTTTCAAAAATCCATTTAAACAAACACTCGCACAGACGGATATCTTATAGCAATTGTGATATTGGTTCAATATTTCCTAAAATAAAATATTACTCCAATTGTTCGCTGGGTTATAATAATGAACGCATAGACATGCATACTTATTTGTTTATTGTACAATATTGTATCGTATATCTTGCAGGATTTTTTGCTGTTGCTTTTTCTTTTTACGTATTTTTTTTTAAATCATTTTGCCTTAGGATTAGTTTTAGGTAGGTGACCTGATATTTACAGCCGTTTTTATCCACTACAGTTTTTCTTTCCATTCATTCTGTGTCATGCATTTAAGAGTTAAACTTGGTGGCTTTCAAGTCATTTCAAATGCACACCACTTTTGAAAAAAGAAATGGGTTTGTACAAAATGCATTTGTATGTATGTTTGTTTAGTAATTTTAGTTTAAACAATTTTTCTATATATGTGTGAGTATTAGTGAATTTGTATTTATTTCTTTTTCGTACGTGTTTACTTGGCAATGTTTTGAATTTTTGACTGTTACCGGAAATGGAAAACATCCTTTCATTTTGTTGTTGTTTTTTTTTTTTGGAAAAAATTTGTTGCAATTGCTTTTTTTTGTTGTTGTTATTTGTTTTTTCCCCCAACCCATTTCGGTCTCTTCATTTTTTATGACTACAACAACTCAACGAAAAAATATGGTTAGTATTTGCATAAAGAAAATATCGTAAAATTCATTTTTTATTTTGTTTTGTTTTTGGAAAAAGAAAAAATAAAAACGTTAAATAAATTAAAAGAATGACCAAATTTGTTGAACTGTAACAGTTTATCAATATTTAAAACGAGGTATTTGGTGGAAAGAATTTTAAAATTATAAAACTGTGACAAAATCGGATTAGTTTAATAGAGAGTTTTGAAAAAAAAAAATAAAAAGCTTTTTTTATGAACGTTGATAGAATTTTTAAAGCTGTGTTTATGGTAGAGTAGTTTCTTTTTTATAACTTTGCTGGAAGTTAATTGTGAGTTAAACGGAAAGAAACAATTAAACTGCAACGATTTTACAGTTATTGGCAGTAATTTAGCACTATTAAAATCAAACCATTGTGGATATTTTGTTCGTTAAACCTGCATTTTTTATTGTATTAACGAAAAGATATGGTTCTCTAATTTCTTCCTCCCCCGATTTTGGTTTAAAATAGATCAACTGCCAGGATCTCAAAAGGGAACTCACTAATTACACTGGTCTACTAGTTTGGAAAAAAATGCCTGCAGAAACGAAGCATGTTTTTTAAGTAATCTGGGTGCGCTGGATTTGAATCTGGCATAAAAATTGGGCTATCACGCTTTGTTCATTTTAATAATTCACAATTATTAATTTGAAAGAAGCCCACATTCTAAATCTTCACAAAAGTAGCATTTAAGCATGTCAGGAAGATCGTGTGTTACTGATTCAAGCTTTTTTTGCTTTGTGTATGGTGAATATTTGGTTGGAAAAAAGGATATGCAATATCAGAATCATTAAAATATGCATATTAACATTATTTTGGTTTTGCAGTCAGAAACTTTGACAAGCCATGGACACCGACTTTGTTTTGCATATTCTTAATTCGCATTTACAAAAATTTAATGAAAATTTAAAGAATTTATTAAGGATTTTGAGACAAAAGCTTGATGGAAGGCTATTGTTGGACTCTAACACGTGAAACCGAACCAGCAAAATACAAACGACGTTCAAAAAACCCCATTCGCTTTCGAAAATTCATAGATTTTTAAACAAACTAGTGATTTTTTATGTAACAAACGAATAAAAACCTGACGTGATAGAGAAAAACCAATAACAGAATCGAATTCAGCCAACCAAATTACCAACCAACCTTGTTGGCTAGTGTAATTTGCCCGAACTCTCTTTTGACTACGGCTTTCTTACTAAACTCTGTTTAGCAGTTCATACCACAATATAGCAATCGCATGAGAAACCTGCCGTCATTCCAAAATTCGTTTCAGTGTCAAGGCCAAACATCAGCTTGATGATTTACGTTAAAATTACAAAGATCAGCTGATCCAAAAAGGCACTCACCAATCAAAAGTGCAAAACTTCAGGTTAAAATCTGGTAAGATTTGATATTAAACTAACTTAGAGATTTACTTTATTATTTATAAAAATGGTTTATAAAGGGCTAATTAAGTAAATTTTCATACAAAAATCGAACCTAATACAGTCTAATCTCCCTTAATGAACACTTTTCTCATGCGGCCAGCTGCGTTTGATAAACACTGTTGCCGAGTCCGGCGGCGTTCTAAACTTTTGTAAGGACATTTCTCTTGTATGGACACATTGGAATGGTCATGATAGATTCCACTTCCTAAATACGTCCCTCGGGAATTGCGGGGATCATCTTAATGATATTTCATCTTTTGGTGTTATATCCTCCGGGAAAATCAGGTTGGGGTCATTCCTGGAATCGAAAGGGGTCAATTGACCTTTTAACCTCGGCTAGAGGTGTACTGGTATTCTACGGAATCTCATGATGAATAAATGCTACCTGAAAGCGCCACTGAAACTGCCGAAGACAGAGTTCTTGGGGTCCTTGGTTGGACTTCATTGAGCTCGAAGTTATGCCTCAGAATTATAAATTGAAGGTGCACCCGGCTCATGCTGGTCTGACTACAGGTAGATCTCCGGTAAGTATACTTCTTGTGAGAAATACCTCCTTTATTTCACACGCAGAGAAAAAATATGGTTGGGCATGGTTACGGCAACAACACTATGTTTAATGTAACAATATATTGTTGTCGTACACAAATAATTGTTATTTTTATTTAATATCAACAATATTATAGTTACTGTAAACATATCAATGTTTATCGCAATTATGAATTTGAGTATTGTTGACCGAAAAATAATTATTTTTCTAACAACTTAATTATGATAACTTTCTAAACATATTATATTTCTCACAACGATATCATGATATTTAATAGCCATAACATGATAACTTTCTATACATTTATCATATTATGTTAAAGATGCAATCAAACTATTTTTACTCTAATCATATTATGTTAGCGCCATTTGTAAAATAATTTTGAAGAAGTTGTGTCGTTTTTTTTTATTTGTGAGCGGTTAAACAATGAAAAGATAAAATTCCATAAAAAAGATAAGTTTAAAGAAATTAAAATATTAGCGGAGTTCATTCAAGTATTAGTGATGTAATAGTGCAAATGCAAAATATCATTGTTTTTTGTAAAATCCAATAACAAAACACACAGAGATTTCGTTATATTTTATAAAAGTGCTACGATATTTCTGTGGTTTTCATGGGCAACCGCGTATGTCTTAAAACAAATTGTTCGGGAAAGCCGAAAACTCATTCTAGATCAAACTATGGGCTAGGTATTGCACATTTTAAACTTTGTCATTACGTTACAAAACGGAATTGATCCATATTTTTTCAAAAAAATATAAAGAGCGTTCAAAATTAGGCAATATGGCATCAACATCTTAAAATCCAAAAAATGGACACACGCGGTTGCCCATGAAAACCACAGATTTTTCATTTGCTCTTTTGCAAGCCTTATATTGAACTCCGCTATTTGATTAACATTAAGAAAAATTGTAAAAAGCCACAAAATAAAAAATCGATTCAAAAATATTTAAATTTATTTTGTATTTTTATGACAGCTATGAAAGGTGCTGTATTATAATATGATTGCTTCTAAATTTATTATGATTAACATGATGATAATATGATTACTTCTTAGCTTATTATGATTAACATGACAATAATATGATTACTTTCTTAGCTTATTATGATTAACATGACAATAATTTGATTACTTCTTAACTTAGTATGATTAACAGAATAATAATATGATTAAGGGAAAAATATTATGATGATATATTACGAGTATATTGAGTCATAATATGTTTCAATAATAATCTTAATATGGTGAGTACAATCATAATTCTTATCATAATATGTTGCTTTTAGAATATGTTTACCACAACCATGTTTTTTCTTTGTGTGCAGGTAGATTCTCTTTCAGCCAGCCGTGACCTGAAAGGATACTATTTATCCTTTACTTTGCGGTTGATGTTAGTTTCATGAAGGGATTCCAAGGTGCGATAGCTATTCGAAAAAAGCTGCCAGAATTAATGTTCAAGAGGCCGTGGAGGTTAGGTAGCTTTGGCCCTCAAACAAGAAGTGAATTTATATTCTTTGGCGAGTCTATATACCCAAAATTTCTACCTGTGCGTGAAAACGAATTCTAACTCATATGGGGAATTTGGTAAGTGCGTATATTAAGTCAGCAATGGTTAAGATCCATCGTGAAATAAGGCCATAGAGGCAGGTGTTCATGAAAATCAAGACTGACCTGATGCTTAGAAAGTAAACTAGGGTTTTTTCCCGGGATTCCCCGTCCCGGGAATTCCCGGGAATTTCAATTATTTTATTTCCCGTTTTCCCGGGATTTTTCTTGCGGGATCCCGGGAAATAAAAAATTCCTTATAATTTCAGAAACTAGCTATTTATACTTTGAAATTTAGTTTTCTATTCTCTAAAAATCAGCATCTGTGGATGGGTTGTGGATTAGATCAATTGCAAGAAGTGAGTACATGTATTTTAATCAATGTCTCCTGATGCAATAGATCTACTAAAAGCAGAATGGGCAGTGCAACAGTTGATAATTATTGCATTTAGTGAAGTGAAGAGTTAATAAAGTACATTAATTCAAAATAAGATGCAGGAAGTAAAGTTTCATTGTCCATGAACAAGTCATAAAAATAGGAGATACCTAAACATATCGCTCCTTTATTGCAACATAGTCATATCTACAAAATCAAACGATCTTGGCAAAATGCGATTAAAGTTTTCAAAATGTACCGATTTAAAGCTATATTTTGCTATAACTCCGGTTCAGTTTGAGATATAATACGAGAAGGTATGAAGGAAAACTTTGCTAAAGTTACTTCCAATTTTGAGATATGACTATGATGCAATGATGGAGCGATATGTTTATTAGGTGATAAACACAAATTTTCAATTTCAATTTGTGTTGGTTTATATATCCGTGAAGTGCGGGGAAACCGAAATAAAATACCATTTTGGAAACTCGTGTAAGATACTACAACATACAACTTGAAAAACACATTGTCCTAAAGATTACAAATGGACCTATTGAAATGAAAAGGTTTGAAAGAAGCAGTCCGGTTGATGCTATTTTTGCATCAACCTTGAAATACATTTGACTGATATAGACGTTGTTTATAAAAAAGAAAAAATTGCTTCTGATTGTGAATCCGAAGCATGCTACAACGGTGCACTTTTAACTATTTGGCCAACCTCGGTACAAAATGAACGAAATTTTTCGGAAACATGACAATTAGTAAATAAAATCAGGAATATACTTTTTGACGACTTACTAAGCGCTTTGAGTGTGTCAGAAAGTTATTTCCTAAGCCGTTAAAAAATGTTATATATTTCTTTAAAATATTTTATCTATTTTATTAATTAGCTTTTTGATCTCATGAGTACCTCAATTTTTATTTTGTTTTTATTATTGTTTTATGGATTAAATTGTTATGTTTATGTTATCTTTTTATCTTGTATCCAGAGCATAATATTACTGAATAAATGCATAATAATAGGGAATGAAGCCTGAGGTAATAATAATTCAAGTTCCTATTTCAATCTTCAATTAATTTTTTAGTATTGAACCATTTCATTTACTTTCTTTGTAAACAAATTCTCTTACGTTTTTTTAAAAAAGTTTTTTTCATAAATTAATTACAAAATTTACTTTGTATTATTTATATGGAGCGGGATCCCGGGATCCCGGGAAATTTAAAAAAATTTCCCGCTTTCCCGGGAATCGAAAAAGTCCGGGAAAAAAAAACTCTAAAGTAAACAAATCGACTAGGAATTCCACTAATTTGTTTAAATAAGAAAATGGGAATATGCAGTTTTATTCACTTGTCTTGCTCTTTCCGTTTACAAACATAGATTGTTAGACAATTAAACATTAACTAAACTTTAAGAGATATTTGAGTTCAGACTTAGTATGACTCACTGCCTAAGGCGAATATTTACGGCATTTTTAACGAAGTCTTCGTTTTAATTTTGAGACGTACTTGCAATTTTTCATACATTTAATTACTACAGATGTATCAAAGATTTATGTCGGTTCAGTATTACGACATTTTTAACACTAGGTCGACGCAATTGGTGTACCAACATCCCTCCGTATGAGTGGAATTTACGATCACCCCTTGCATAGGAGAGTGACCTATCTGACATCCACTGCTTATAGAAGCTCATATTAATAAGAAGCATAATATCGGGTTATTTTTTAGCTATTATCTTTTTGGCAACACTGGTTTAAACAGCTGACGCACGTTTCGTGTTTTGTTTCACTGTCAAACATCTTCAGTTTGGTCTATAATTAAACCATGAATCGACTTACAAACGAACAACGCTTGCAAATTATTGAATTTTATTATCAAAAATTATCAAAAAATTATCAAAAAATTTATCGAAAAATTGTGTTCAGCGACGAAGCTCATTTTTGTCTCAATGGGTTCGTTAATAAGCCGAATTGTCGATTTGGGAGTGAAAGATCAGCCAGAAGCATTGCAAGAGCTACCAATGCATCCCGCAAAAGTTACAGTTTGGTGCGGTTTATTGGCTGGTGGCATCATTGGACCGTACTTCTTCAAAGATGATGCGAATCGTAACGTAACTGTGAATGGTGACCGCTACCGTGAGATGATATCCAACTTTTTTTTTGCCAAAAATGCAAGAGCTTGACTTGCATGACATGTGGTTTCAACAAGACGGTGCCACATGCCACACAAAACGCTTAACAATGGACTTATTGAGAGGCGAGTTCGGTGAACATTTTATTTCACGTTCAGGACCGGTCAATTGGCCGCCTAGATCGTGCGATTTAACGCCTTTAGACTATTTTTTGTGGGGCTATGTTAAATCTCATGTCTATACACAGATGCCCGCTTCAATTGACGTATTGGAAGACAACATTGAAGCATTTATTTATGAGATACCGGCCGAAATGTTGGAAAGAGTATGCCAAAATTGGACTTAGCGGATGGACCATTTGAGGCGCAGTCACGGTCAACATTTGCATGAAATAATATTCAAACATTAAATTATATTGACCGTACTATCGATTCAAATAATGATTTCATGCATTCTTGTGAATTTTATGTGTTTTTTTTTAACTTTCCTATAGCTCTTAAAAATTTACCCCTTATATGAAGATGAGGCAGCAGTTCGAACTTTTCCACAGTGGGTAGAAAATCAGCTATTGATCTCCCTTCCCGAGATTTTTGGTTTAAACTACCAAAGGTGGTTCTAGATAGGATCTCTGATCAGCCGCAATAATCCAGAAGCAGGAAGATCTGCCTATTTCTTCCTGCCGTGTCAGGTATAAGCTGCACATATTTATCTTGAGAATGTAACACCAAGAGGTAAAGTATTCTATTGGACTGGTGTTGTGAAGCCAATGAATAAAATATGGTGGAAAATCCAGCTTTAGTACCAATTCTCATAAATGCATATCCATGCTTCCAGATGACTTTAAGGACCCTGATGGTGTAAATAACTTATGACTTTAGTATTGATGGAATGTTTTAAGAAAAAATTCCAATTAATTCAATTTTGCAGCTAATTTAATGTACAGGGTGGATCAAAGAAGACTAGACAAATTTAAACATGAATACCTTTTTATACCACTCACTGCAGGTGGAAGAGGGTTACATATAAAATCCACAATATTGATGTTACCCTTATAAATATATTCTGGGATCTTATCAGTAGCGAAATAGCTATAAAGATGTCCATTTGTCCCTGTGTATGTTGAAATGGGTCATCCTTAGACCCCAGCCAATGATTCTAAATTAGGAACAAGCACCTTGGCTATCAATAGACAACATCCGACAAAATGTGAAAGGGATTGGAGAAGTGTGAGTGGTATATAAAAGATTTATTTATATCTAGGCAAGATATTTATATAACTTTCTGTTCTTATGGCAACATGGTTAAGGGTATATAAGATTCGATATTACCTAAAATAGCACTCTTACTTGTTTTGTTATATTCTTGGGAATTTATTATGAATGTATTTAATACAACGATCAATAGTCATGACGCTTAGAAAATATCGTCAATATTTTAATTCAATATCAGCTCCGACAGCCTTCATGATTAGGAATTAAGTCGGCCATTTTGAGGAATGAGGTTGAGTGATCGATAGTTCTGAAAGAGGTGCTTATCGAAATATATGCACTGAAGGCAACGTGAAAGCTGTGCGGTACAGTGATAAAAATGGCCCGTCTGTTTCATTTTGTCGTCGTTCCGTCCAATTGGGTATGTTAAGAACAACACTGCAGAGAATTTTAAAATTGAATCTTAATACGCATCCATACCAAATTCAAATTGTGCACACAGAAAAAATAAAATTTGGTTTCAATTCTAAAATTTGTGATATAAATCAGAAAATTTATAAAATTTGCATCATTCAATGAAGGATTACATTTGCAAACTAATGATATTGTTACGTTTTTCCTATAATAAACGCGTTTGAGTTCTTTTTATTGCAAGTACGAATAAAAACACACACTTATTTAACTTAACAAACTTTATTAATTATTTTGTTCACAATTATTAGTTACGAACAGAACCGTTTCGCAAAACAAACTCAACTCATTATACATGAGTCACCCCTTTTTATATTTCATAATTATTTCTAGATTTTTCCTGAACCTTCCCGTAAAAACTATTTATTATGTTCTAAAACCATTTCTAGAAATGACTGGGGAATTCATATAGGAATTATTTTAAAATAACAGTTGTGTTGAAAATTATACATGACAATTTTAAGTAACTTATATGACATAAAACTATAACTTACAAGATAACTTATAACTGTAACTATAAATAATTCTTAGATAATTTAACTTTCGTAACAATATCAATTATATATTTCTTGATATTAACAACATTTTCTGCAGTTATGTTGTTGATATAACAAAAAGTTTAATTCACTTGATTAAATTTTTAATCAAAACACATTTAATATTTGATTAATGGCTACGTTAAAAAAAATGTGCATTTGGTGCTACCGCAAGATCATTCAAAAAGGTTATAGGCTTTCTTTCGGCCATGCTCTATTTCTTAACTAACTAACTTTTATTTCTTTTATAAGAATTAAAAAGAAACTTTAATGGCCGTTTTCTCATTAGGCGATTATCTTTTTTCCCAACGAAAAAGTGCACATTTAAGAAATTTGATGTTCTCAATGTCTCATTTGCTTCTATTCTGTCGAAAAGCTAGCTGGCACTCATCTCCCTGCCGTATTCCGTAATTCGCTAAAGCTAAATCTCTATCGCTAAAAATCTATAAAGTTGATTATGCAAATCTCTATCGCTAAAAATCTATAAAGTTGATTATGCAATTTTGGGCTTCAAATGTATATTTACTATATTATCAAAATTTAAAATTGAAGTTCTAAAACTATACACTTAACTTCTTAAATTTTAATGATTTGGTGTTTATGATTTTGTTTTTATGATTTAAAATTTTTCAATTACTTTTTAAATTATTTTTATGAATATAAATTTAAAATTCTTTTTGTTAAAATGTAAAATGTTTAAATTAGATATTATTATTAATTATAATTCTTTAAGTAAACTCTTATTAACAAATTAACCTGTTTATCTTTATAAAATCCTATGCTGTAATTATAAGATTTAGTCTTGTAGCATAGGACAGTCAATGAAATAAAAAAATAAATAAATGTAATTCAGTAACGTGCATTGCTAAATTTGGCAATGCAATACAAATTTAATTCGCCGCAATTTAAGCTTTTAATGTCATCGCTGAAATTGTTAAATTTTGTATTCCCTAAGGAATTCTAGCGATCGAGATTTAGCTTTAGCTAAGCGAATTACAGCAGCTGTACATGTATTGTGAGCGGTGTTTCTAACTGAAAACAGCTTTTTTATGTCTCTGTATTGAGAAAAACAAAATCTTTAACGGACAGTTTACCGGTTTAATAAATTTATGTCGACATTTAGTAACAGGCAGTTTTTCGATACATTGAGAAAATGACCATAAAAGTTTTATGTTTAAATTAAATTTTATTTGAAATGATCTCAAAGGCGTCAAATTTTTTTATGCTCTTTTCCCCAAAACAATAGACTTAAAGCAGAAAAAAAATCTAATTGTGTCATGATGTTTAAATCGATGTACTCTTTTGGAAACAAAACCAGCTGGAAAACTTTTCATTGTTTTTTCTTTTCTTAAAAAATAGTACTTATTTAAAACTACTTAAGGAAAATTACTGCTTTCTTTTTAGCAAACTTCCTAAAACATAAAACAACATTTAAAATAAAACCTATTTTAATAAAAAAAAAATATTTGCTTAACTTTTCCCCTAAAAAAAAGTTTTATATTAAACGAAAGCCTAAAAATAATGCCGGCCAGAGTTTAATTTAAATATTTATAAAATGTTTGCCAAAAAAAAAAAAAAAAAAAAAAGAAAAAAGTGTGTTCATTCATTTTCAGAATTTATAATTACGACTTAAAATTAAAAGCAGTTGAACGAAACTTTTTTTTTTTTGTTCTTTTTTTATCTTAATTTATTTTTTTTAGCAAAATCCAGTTTAAGTGACTATGCTACTAAAAAAAAGGTCGAAAATATTAATCTTAATTAAGTTAAGCAGTAAAAACGAGAAAAAACGCCTAAAATAGGAGTTTATATGGAAAATCTTAAAAACTTTTTCTGCCCCAGTTATTTATTTATTTATAAACGACGAATGTTGGTAAAGTTCATATAGGCAAATTGCCAGTAAACAAATTGTTTTAAATTAAATACAACTTTAGAATTTTGAAATTTGCGTTTAATTAATTTTATGTAAAGAAGGATTTCTCACAAACAAAAGCCATTTAAAAGTTTTGTTTTTGCAATTTTTTTTTTTTTCAACTTGGTTTGTTTTGTTGGCTGTTGAAAAAACATTGTTTTTGGAAAACAATCTCTAAGAAATTTTTTTTGTTTTACAAAACAAGCAAAAATTATATTTAAGGTTATGCCGAATCAATAACACACTCCTTTAAGAATTCTAAAAGAAAACTTTCATAGTGTGAACACAGAATAACAGTAAAGAAAGTAAAGAAATCCTGAAAAAAATATTTTTTAATTTTTGGGAATATTTTGTCGAAAGGGTATGAAAACTACACGCGGCAATTAAAGTAGGAATTAAAAATAAACACATTTTTTATTTTTTTTAAATGTAAGTTTGGAATATGTGTGCGTGAAAACTTTGTACGTTTATTAATATTGCAACAACAATTCTTTGTATGAATAGGCAACACAAGTGAGCACCATAAATTCTCAAAGACTGCACAAGGTAATTTTAAAATACTTGGAGTACAGGAAAAACATTTTTACGGTATTTAAAAGTTTTGAATGGAAACAAGTACTGTTTGGAGTGTATTTCTTAGAATTCTGTTACCCTCACAACACTACTTAAACTGTGCGACGAACAGTAACGCATAGCATTTATCGTTGGGGCTGTACACAACGTTTAATACGCACATTTGATCTTTATGGGCTTATAATGTGTAGCCTTTGGGGAATTATAGACCGATTTGTCTTATGTCTTATAAAAAATATCAGTAACATTTTTCTTTTAGTGTTAAAGAAGTATTCAAATGTTTTTCGGGTCAGACATATTGTACACAATGGTCCAAAATCATAGCAAAAGTTATTAGTACAATATCCAGTCATATAAAACTTATTATTGCCAAATTTCTAAGTGTCTAAGTGGGCGGTTGTTCAAGTTGCTATTAAAATTAACACAATTCAGTTTATAAATGGCAAAAAATCACGGCTGCCTCTAATTTATTTTTATTATACCCATCATCGAATGTAACAAGGTACATATATACCTTTTACAAGTTGGGTTATTATTTTTTTTTATTATAATGCTTTCTTTTTGCGTTTTTTTACACATAAAAAATGCATGCATGTACAGCGAAGTTGATTTAAAGATGTCTGTCTGTTTTTCTGTATATCTCGAGAACGGAAAGAGCAAATTAGGTACAATTAGTACAATTAGTACAATTAGTTTTCAAATTAGGTACAAAATGTGGGCGGGATTGGTGAAGTGGGCGGAATTCATGAATTGGGCGGGGTACTTTCCATACAAAGACATCATAAATTTCTGTATATCTGGGGAGCTACAAAGCCAAAGTATCTATAAACAATTTTTTTTTTAATTCCCTTAGCTAATCCCGCAAAGCTCTTCGTTTTTCTGCTGGAAGGAAACCAGAGTCTCTGACGGAAATCGAACCCGCAACCCCGGCGCGGATAAACTAGCTCACTACCAGCTAGCCTACCGGGCCATTAAAATATGAACGGGATTGGCGAAGTGGCTGTGGTACAAAATAGATTTATTAATATGACTTTCAGTTCTTATCGCAGCATGATGGGGAGATGAGTGGCCACGGTTTTGAAGCCAATCTTATTCTAGGGAACCATTTTCAAAAATAAAACTATTTTTTTTTTAAACATGTCTTATCCTGAGTGGGCGGTTATTGAGGAAAATGTTGTTTCGTCTGGATATTTATAGCAGGCAAATAAAGAACCGATTTAGTGAATACTAGCAAACACCCAGTGTGTGCAACTAAGCTAAATAATTCATTATTAATGAAGCGATTTCATTAATATTCGTACAATAGTTTCTGTGAGGTAGAAACTGGCCTTCAAACCCTTATATTCATATTTTTAGAAAAAAGTAAAGCTCATGTTTCCAATTTAATCGCTCCCTACTTATGGATTGTGGTCCTATTTTTAAAAAAAAACATTTAATGTGTCTATCTAAATAAGGATCTATCTATGTATGCACATATATATTTTATTATTTTAAACCTGTTTAATAGTTTCGGAAAGGCAGAAATCGCCCTCTATGTCCCCTCGTGGTCCTAGTTTTAACATATACATTAAGCCTTAAACCAAACGCGTGTGTCACACATGAGTCACGCATGACCGTGATTCAGATATAACAACGATACAATTTTTTTTGTATGGGGGATACCCGTATCCCCTCTCTTATAATCCCATGATTTTGTTGGGAAATTAAGCTTGTCCTAAGAGTTACGCACATCATATTTAGTAATTCTTCACATATAAGAAAAAAACAAATTTTTTTGTATAGGGGGTACCCGTATCCTCCTCTTATACCCTCAAGGCTATGTTGGAAAATTAAGTTTGTTCTAAGAGTTAAGAACATCTAATTTTGTATGCTCCATTATTGTTGTTCTTTACATACATATAAGAAAAAAAAATTTTTTTGTATGGGGGATACCCGTATCCCCTCTCTTATACTCCCATGATTTTGTTGGAAAATTAAGCTTGTCCTAAGAGCTACGCACATCAAATTTAGTATGTTTCACTATTGTCATTCTTCACTTTTTTTAAAAAAACTATTTTTTTTTGTAAAGGGGGTGCCCGTATCCCCCTCTTATTCCCCCAAAATTTTGTTAGAACATGAAGTTTAATCTAAAAGTTACCCACATCAAATTCAGTGTGTCTCAATATTGTAGCTAAGGAACTATGAATTAATCCTCGTAAAAAGAGCTTTTGGCCCCAGTGTGCAACGGATAAAAATTACTCTTAAATATTTCTCTCTTTAAATATCACAATCTTCTATATACACCTTTGGAAAATTTCACCAATTCTGCTTAAATAGCAATTCATATTTAAATATAGTTTTTCATATACATAATTTTATATTTATTTGACATGAAAAACGAAAATTAAACATAAATTGATATATAAATAAATTGGCGAAATTGGCCATTAAACATCAAAGCGAAAACGG
Source organism: Pollenia griseotomentosa (assembly GCA_963931875.1). NCBI lineage: Eukaryota > Metazoa > Arthropoda > Insecta > Diptera > Polleniidae > Pollenia > Pollenia griseotomentosa. Next base: position 24,098,330 of record OZ007562.1, read on the forward strand.
GCCATAAAATAGTTCATTAACTTCTAGTTTATTCATAGCTCATTTAGGACAGTGTATGGAACATACGATAATCATTCGGTTTTTTCGTTGCCTTACCAATAAACCCTCGCATTGGCAAGTAAATGTTAAATTTCACACACAAAAACAATAGAAAAAAAAATTATAAATATAGTAATTTGCTCCTTAGGTTTAAACTAAAAACTTTTACTGTTCTATAATTCAACTTTTCCTTTACGATTTTCCCAGAGAATTAAAGCTGAGAAATAAGACGAAAAGCAGAAAGGGGGAAGAAAAAAAAGCTAGAAAAAAATTTAAATTAGAAATGCTAATTGAAAAACGTTTGCTGCAACAAAACTCTATTAAGTTAATTTTGTTAACAGAGCAGTGAGTGGTCTTTACTTAGTAGATATAAAGGGTATCACAAAATTAACGTCAGATAAGAATTTGTCGCCATTTGTGCAGTAAAGTGTTAAAATCCCTTAACAAAAACCACTAAAAGAAAAATTCAAATCTTGCGTTAATTTTGGGGCACCCTTTTTAAGCGAACGAAATCCTTTTTTGTTGCAAGTAATTTTAACAGACTCAAGACAAATGTCAACATTCTGTGAAAAAAATTCATTGGAAAGACTAAATCTTAGTTAAAAACTAAAAAACTTTAAACAAAAGATGATTTTATCGCACATTAAAAAAAACCTAAATCCCTTTTATTAAGAACACTGCTAAAGAAAGAGTATGTAGATGTGCGGATTGTGTGGATTGTTCATCAAGTCGGATTGTATTGTGTCGTTGAGCATTAAGTCGGTTTGTATTGTGTCAGTCATTTAAACTCATTTCTTTTGCAAGTACAAACAACCAAATCATTTTCTTTTTAAACATTTTCCGGTATTGTTTTTTGGTTTCTATTTGGAAAATGAGCATATTTTTAAAAGGAAATGTAAGAAAAACAAGTAACAGTAATATATTCGCCTATGCCGAATCTTTGATACCCTCCAGCGAGAGTAACACTCAATTCACATGAGGGCTTTTGCGACGTCGTTTTATCCTGATTCCCTTTTAACGCAACTTCCAAAATCTCTTTGCGTTCATACGATGATTTTTGGTTGCGTGTCTTTTTTTTATTTACAGTATGGCCTTAATTATCCGTCATTCGATTAAGCGGCAGCTTTAATTAACTGGAAAATAAACAATTTTTTTGCATTGATTTAAATTGCCTCTATTATCCGGCATTGCCTCTGTTATCCGAAATTATAAACATATTATCTTTTTTTCGTTTACTTTTGAACAATAAATAAACGTAGAAAGAGAATTTCCCAACGTACTGGAAGCATGTTCTGCCAAAATTACTTTTTTCCTCATGTTTGCATAATAATACAATATATATTTACATAAAATAAGAAACACACAAAAAAAAAAAAATAAATAAATATTCAAGAATTGCCCGTCCCGTCTATTATCGATAATCGAGGTCTCACTGTATTTGCAACCACACACTTCAAAGTAAGAAAAATAATAAAACGTAAGAAGAAAAAGTTAAAAGAGAAATATAAAAAACGACATGAAAAACAAAAAACGAGTCGTTTTGTTTTCCCTTCTTTCCTCTCTACACCGCTCGCCATCAAACCAAAAGAGACGTCGGCAAAGCGACGTCGTAAAAGCCTCCATGTGAATTGGCTGTAAGAATGATTAAGGTGTGAGGTTTTTTGGGTGAGATCTGTGATAACTTTTGACGTTACCTTTAAGAAACCCAATATCACAGTATTATAATTCATTATTAATTTAGGTGTATTGAAGCCTATGCCGAGAGCACGTTCTATATGGGATCTATATTTTATGATAAGGTTTAATGATCTTATTTCTAGTCATATAAAACCTGTTGGGTATCATTTCAATAGAATCATTTTTGTATTAAAGAGGTTTTTGGAACGGAGGAGAGGGCTCAGGAAAGTTCTGAACATATTATTACTAAATGATTTTATTGTAATTTTTGGTCTTACCGAACTAAATTTAACTAAGTTTCGACTTTAATATTCGAATTATAAGAAGAACTACTTTCATACACGTTTTTCATGATCGCAAATACGTGAAAAGGGGACGAAATTACTACAGAAAAATTATTCACGAAGGGTTGGGTGATTGTAAAATATATAAATACATATACATTTTTTGAGGGGGTTGTTCCACATTTACGTACATAACTCTGTTGCTAGTGAACCGATTGGTATTGAAATCTCATACTAAACTTTAAACTGGAAAAATAGAAATAATGTGGCACTAAAGTTGTTATTTTCTGTTAAGCTCTTCGCAAAAGGGCGTGATTTCAACAGAAGCCCAAAGCTAAATCAAATAAGAGTTACTTAAGGACCTAGGATATTTAATATAATTTATGAACTCTAACATGAATATTGAAAAAGTACCACACGTAATGACAAACTTATTATACCCTCATTCATAGCCAGTTTTGCAGTGTACAAAAATCACTAAATGAGTTTTTGATTTATTTCCATGTTCTTTTTATTTTTTGTCTTAAAGTATTTAAGCAATAAGTCAAAAAATGAAAGATTTGGTTCAACCAAAACGAAAAAAAAAAATCAAGAAAAACTCATTAGACAAAAATCCTTGAAAGGAAATTAAGAAAAAAAGATGAAAATGAACGCAAAAAAAACTTGAATTTTTCGAGCTCAAGATAAAATTGTAAGACTTATTAGAAAATCTTTTAAAGATTTATGCAAACTAAAGCAATTTTTTTTTAAATGTTTTCTAATTTTCTAATAAATCTGCTTTTTCTAAGATTTTAACCCCCAACATTTTTTCTTTTCGCCATTAAAATGACTTTTCATTTCTGTTTCATTTTATCCGGTGTTTTAAGCCAACATCATTCATTTATTTGAACTTAAAAGTCTGCAAATGAATTTTATCCCCCTTTTACCTTTTTGCTAAAAACTGTGAATAATTTTAGTATAAAAAAAAAACTGAGAAAAAAAACGATTATATAAAAGTTCATTTAATAAAGTGTTGTAGCAGAGAGAAAGTATTGCCCCTTCAAATGAAGAGGAAAATTTAATTGCATATCACGACTACAAACACAAGCTTACAAACACAATATATGAAAAGGATGTATGAAAAATAAATGTTTAGTAAGAGTAAAAGGGGGAGAATGGGAAATTGAATACATAAGATTAAAAGCAATAAAAAAAAACTGGACGTATACGTTTTTACTGAATAATAGATGAAAATAGAGAACTAGTAGAAGTTCTCACTGATTTAACGATTTATTTTTTTTTTTTTTAATTTCAAAACTGTATTTTTATCATAAAATCAGTTCTGCATAAAAAGCAGACACATTAGCTTTCACTATTTGAAAGACTACCCAGCTCGCATTTAGGTGCAAGAAATTATTTGCAAATATCACCTAAATGAGTCTTCTCAAATCACTTTGGCTGATTAAAACCTGATTTCTCACTTTAGGGATAAATAAGGATATATATATGATTCATTCATATTAGGGTTTCTAATTTCCCGGACTTTTTCTATTACCGGGAAATGTAACAAAAAAAATCTTATTCCCGGGAATCCCGGGGTTTTTTGAATAAAACAATGATTTCATTAAATGAGTTCAAGACAAAAGTTTTTACTAAAGAATATACTCATATACAGCAGTCTAAAAAATTTCAAAAGATTTTGTTATTCGTGCTTAATTCCCAGTTTTTATTCTTGATAAAAACACTTGAAATTTATTGTTGATGGGATAAGCTATTCCTATGCGCATTTCACTGGTTGCTTAGGCCAGATCATCAGGAAACTTCATCCATAAAGATTTTAGAAAAACTAAAGATATTAAACCAACTAAAACTGTTAAGCGTATAAGACTTATAGCAACAGTTCTACTTGTAACAATATCAAAGTTTAAACAAAACACATCAACAATAAACAGTGGGTTTATCTCATCTTACATTCCTAACTACAATTAGTAGAAATTCTCTCAACATTAATTGTAGTTGTAAGTAGGTTAAGAAAAACAAAATAAAAACAACAACAACTTACAAAAGATGTTGTCAATTAAGTGTTTTTTGAGGCCGTGCACTTGCCTGTTTATTATCCAAAAGTAATTTCAATTTTTGGGAATACAAAATTTTAATTTCAAAAGATTTTGTTATTCGTGCAGTCTAAAAAAATTATCTTTATTAATTCCACTTAAAACCAAATAAATTGTTACATTCATTTGTACATGCATATTATGTATGTATGTATATTTATATATATTTTTTTAGAGATCACGAATTATTAAAACTTATTAATATTTAGTAATTATTAGTAATTAGTATTGTGGTTATTTTGTTTAACTATTTATGGTTTTTAATCCAAGTTTTTAATATTTTTAATTAGGCTTAAGTTCATTAAATTTAATTTTCGTAAAATTATTTTTATGAAGAAAGGAATTTTACAACATGAAAATTAATTAAAATTGTTATTGATAATCTTTCATTCTTGACCGTGGCCGGGAGCAATTATTATTAATAGCAACTTGGTAAAATTATTTTCTTTTAAGAAAAAAATTATTAGTTTTATTTAAGCATTTAAAAGCTCATCGGAGATTCTATTTCTAATCCTTTTTGATATGATATGGATATGTATTGCCTGCTCTCGTTCTCTACAGACGTTGGTTTTATAGTAAAAAGCGCATCATACAAAGATTATAAATTTGTTGGCCTGTTACCCATGACTTAATAGACGTCGAATTCTTTTTTTAAGATTTGTTCAGGCTTTTATATTTTCTTTACATTTATTTTTTTAGAATCTGTTGATGGTTCTGGTGTTGGTGATGGTGTATCGTGTACATTTTAATTGTCTACTTCATTTACTTCTACGGTGAGTTATTGGCGTAGGAAATATAGTTAAATTTGTAGGTTGTTTTTAGTAGTTTAAGTAAAGAATATATTTTTATTGCTCGTTTTTTATATTAACGATGCTAACAAATTCAAATTTCATAAAATTTAATTTGAAACTCCCGGAAAAATTGTCCCGGGACTCCCGGGAATTCTTTCCCGCATAGAAACTCTAATTCATATACACAGAATGAAATTAGAAAATTGTCTCACAAATGGTTCGTTGGGATACTATTTTCTTACCAACGAGAGTATTATTTAGGATCGAAAATATGTGGTTATTTTGCTCGTGAAGCTGATTCCTAAAAGATTCGACTATAATACAAAATGCTAGCTGGGTAAAGCTTATGCTACTTAATAGTGCACATTGGAACAGCCTTAAAAAGCTACCATGCAAGACTAATAACGTCTTTTTTTTTTTAATTAAGCCGTATCGAAATCAGTACACGGGTTTTTTTGTTATTGCTGAGTTCATGCCAGCAATTATTTTGCCCATCGGGTGAAAGGGTCTGTCTGAATTATGGCAGGGAAGTAAAATTTAAAAAAAAACCTATTGGGTGTCGTTTCATATGTTTTAGGAGCTCAGATTTAATTTTTAACATTATTTTTACGATCAGAATTTCGACAGGCAGCCTAATAAAACCCCAGCCGTTCTCTGGTCTAAACATTGCCTCTTCCGATATGTACATTATTATATTCATACGGAAAGCTCTCACTTAAAGATGCTTCTCTTCAAAAGAGCGAATTCGGAAGGGAGTTAATTCTTTAAGGTTTAAAAAAATAAGCAGTTCTTCTGGTACCAATCTATCTGTTCCCAGAGAGATGGGAAAAGAAAGTCAAGTTTCACAATAATCACTTAAAAAAAAAGATCGGAATTTTAAATTTAACAGTTTTTAACAACGTTTTTAAAGATTCTAAAAAAATCACTTTTTTTAAACTATAAGATTTCTTTAAAAGTGTTAATGCTTAATACTGCACATTATTTCGAACTCCTTTAATAATGCTGCTAAGTACCAGTTTGGGAACCTCTGGTGTAAAGTAATATATAAAAAACAGATAACTTCCTACATTTAAAAAAAATAATAATTAAAAAAACCTATCACGCACAAAGAAAACGACATAAAGAATTGACAGCAAAGCTAAACTAAAAGTACCAGGAAATAATAGAAAACTACTAACATTAATACGCTTAAAAGGACACGACAGCCTAATAGTCTTATATGAAGTAAAACAAACAAACAAACAAACAATTAAAGAAAACATTGAAACAAACGGTCAAAGAAATAGACACGAGCACTAAAGCACTATTTTTAATCCCATCAACAGACATATGGTCAGACAAAAATGCTATTAAATACTTACAAGCTGTAAAGTAATTAAAAAAGTATAAACTTTAACTGATAGTCTAGAGAGAATGTCATGCTTGACACGCCATTTATCTAAATTGTGGTCAGAAAGGTGAAATTTTTAAATCGAGAATTTAACATTTAGTTTAAGTTAGGACAATGATCTATTCAAATAGTTATAGGCTTAAATGTCAGGCTGTGGATGCTATGGACTAGATTGCTATAGAGACTAGAGGTAAGTCTAAAGATAAGACTAAATTTAACACTAACTATATTCTAGACTTTAGTGAAGATTTTAGGCGAGATAACAATGAAGACCTCCAATAAAACTATTTTTTAACGAATATTGTAAGGCATATGTCGTCCATCAAAAATCCACAGCCATATTATGGCTGCCTCCGAACTTATTATGGTTAATAATAACAAAAATATGTTTGTTTTTCAACCATTTAGAAAATAGGAAAATACTATTGTTAATCTAAAAACAAATTATAGTCACATTTAACCATAACATGTTTAGAGGCAACGATATGTTTGTGGCTTCGTCATGAAGGACTAGTTAAATCAAAATATGGTTGCCAGTGCCAATAATATCTGCAATTAAATTAACCATGATATGTTTTAAAATTTTCGTTAAAATTAGTGTGGTTGGAGGTGACATTGTTGAAAAAGTTTTTTTTTTTGCGTGTAGGCAAAACTCTAGATTAGACTAAAGTGGAAGAAATAGACTCGACCACAGATTTACAAACAAATATTTTAATATATTTTAGTAGTACAGTAAGCAGTGTTGCCAGCAGTGTTCTATTGTATTATTAAAATAGTAAAGGGTGTTTTTTTTATAGAGTGACGCAAGCTTAAATCATAATAAAAAAAGGTAATATACTTTTAATATCAATGAAACGGGCTTTATTGGAAAGAAAATTATGAAATTAATGTTTAAATATGATTTCTGCCATGTGGCAGCAACGGCTGGCGCGTAGAAGGCGCAATCGGGAGCACCAATTTTCAACAACTTTTCGCACCCTGACCATCATCGATTTTGAAAATGAATCCGCCAGCCCAGAAAGCGAAACAAACTGTAATTTTCTGTGGATGTAATGGTGTTTCGACAAAAGCTTGTGGATTCTCCTCACTCCAAATGCAACAATTCTGCTTATTTACGTACCAATTCAACCAGAAATGGGCTTCATCGGAAAATAACATTTTGAATGGAAATTCAAATTCAAAATCAATATCAATTTGTGCTTCGGCCCATCCGCCAAATTATTTTGATTAAAAATTTCAACAATTTGCACGCGTTGCAAACTAAACCAAAAGCAACTATTAGCTGTTTAATGGGTGCTCAGATAAAGCAGTGATGCCAACACAAAGTTGTGACACTCTAAAAAAATACCCTTTAGAAAATTCTTTGAAAATCTGCTACAAAAAAACAAAAAAAAAAAAAGAAATATTTTTAAACAAGAGTTCTTAGATGAGGCCCTATGCTCCTTATAGGAACTAAAGGAACCAATATATATATATATATATATCTTAGATCTGAAAACGAGGACTTCTTAAGCTCCGTGACAGATTATGTACAATAAACATTTTAAAATTGCAACATTGATAACAAGCAACAACCTTTAACACAACCGTCCTTTGTGAAAGCTCAAGTGAGTTTTTGGCGTTGATTGAACGATTTCTTGCACTTTGGGTTGTATTAATAAAATAATGTTTTATAGCCAAAAAGAGAGAGTAGAACTCATCACTTTCTCTTTCAAATACCCTGATTTAAAGGATATTTAATTTTTTTTTTTTTTTTTTTTTTTAAACCATGTTTTTTTTAGTTCAGATGTTTTATGTAATCGAAATGATTGGAGTCTGTAGTAATACATAAGGAGCATTCACGCTTAAATACGGTGCACTGGCTCAAGGTTTCACAAAGGAGGTTAGTGCGCCGTCCCTGTTGCTGACAGCTGCACACTTAACCTAATTCGGTGCAAAAAATACCTCGTTAGGTCGTTTATGTAGCATTTCGGACATGCAAAACGGTCTTAAGACGTCTTTTTGCTTCATTTTCTTTGTATCCATTTTCTTGCTTTCAATTGAATCCTGCCACTTGCAAAAATTGGATAAAAATAAAACTTTTTAAAAACCAATTTAATTTGTTTTGTCTTTTAAATTCCACGAAAGTTAGTAAAAAGCAAAAGCATGTGCTAGAAATACGCCATTCCGCATTTTTAAGTTGAACATCCCTTTTTATGCATTTCTACACTTCAAACCATTTATGTTAAATAAAAACTGTTACACATACGCGTGCTTAAAGTCATTTGTTAAAGCTTTTATTAAAATTTGAGAGCTTAGGGAATCCCTCAACAGTAGTTTTTATACTAAGTTTGTCATTCCGCGTGAAACTTTTCTAATATTCATCAAAGATCTAGGGTTTTTTCCCGGGATTTCCATTATTTTATTTCCCGTTTTCCCGGGATTTTTCTTGCGGGATCCCGGGAAATAAAAAATTCCTCATAATTTCAGAAAATAGCTATTTATACTTTGAAATTTAGTTTTCTATTGTCTAAAAATTAGCATCTGTGGATGGGTTGTGGATTAGATCAATTGCAAGAAGTGAGTACATGTATTTAAATCAATGTCTCCTGATGCAATAAATCTACTAAAAGCAGAATGGGCAGTGCAACAGTTTATAATTATTACATTTAGTGAAGTGAAGAGTTAATAAAGTACATTAATTCAAAATAAGATGCAGGCAGTAAAGTTTCATTGTACATGAACAAGTCTTAAAAATAGGAGATACCTAAACATATCGCTCCTTTATTGCAATATAGTCATATCTACAAAAACAAACGATCTTGGAAAAATGCGATTAAAGTTTTCAAAATGTACCGATTTAAAGATATATTTTGCTATAACTTAGGTTCAGTTTGAGATATAATACGAGAAGGTATGAAGGAAAACTTTGCTAAAGTTACTTCAAATTTTGAGATATGACTATGATGCAATGAAGGAGCGATATGCTATTTAGGTGATAAACACAAATTTTCAATTTCAATTTAAATTTGTGCTGGTTTATATACCCGTGAAGAGCGGGGAAACCGAAATAAAATGACATTTTGGAAACTCGTGTAATATACTACAACATACAACTTGAAAAAGACATTGTCCTAAAGATTACAAATGGACCTATTGAAATGAAAAGGTTTGAAAGAAGCAGTCCGGTTGATGCTATTTTTGCATCAACCTTGAAATACATTTGACTGATATAGACGTTGTTTATAAAAAGAAAAAAAATGCTTCCGATTGTGAATCCGAGCATGCTACAACGGTGCACTTTTAACTATTTGGCCAACCTCGGTACAAAATGAACGAAATTTTTCGGAAACATGACAATTAGTAAATAAAATCAGGAATATACTTTTTGACGACTTACTAAGCGCTTTGAGTGTGTCAGAAAGTTATTTCATAAGCCGTTAAAAAATGTTATATATTTCTTTAAAATATTTTATCTATCTTATTAATTAGCTTTTTGATCTCATATCTTGAGTACCTCAATTTTTATTTTGTTTTTATTATTGTTTTATGGATTAAATTGTTATGTTTATGTTATCTTTTTATCTTGTATCCAGAGCATAATAATACTGAATAAAAGCATAATAATAGGGAATAAAGGCGTGTGGTAATAATAATTCAAGTTCCTATTTCAATCTTCAATTAATTTTTTAGTATTGAACCATTTCATTTACTTTCTTTGTAAACAAGTTCCCTTACGTTTTTTTATAAAAGTTTTTTTTCATTAATTTATATCAAAATTTACTTTGTATTATTTATATGGAGCGGGATCCCGGGATTCCGGGAAATATAAGGAAATTTTTCGCTTTCCCGGGAATCGAAAAAGTCCGGAAAAAAAACTCTACAAAGATCCTATAAAGTATAACTATTCTGGAGCCTTGAGTAATTCGAAATCTATTTAGCCATGTCCGTCTGTCCGTCTGTTAAAATCACGCTCAAATTGATTTTTAGTTCTGCTAGTCAGTTTGGGATGGACACCCAGAAACATCGCTTCAGTAGAATAAGAGTTATGAATCAAAATGTGGAACAACCACAATAAATAGCAAACATAGTGTCGGAATTCACATATTGATATGAGAATTCCAATAATTCGTTCTTTATGACTAAAAATGATAATTTCGTGAAGATCTGTCTATAATTTACCATAGGCCCTATATAAAGCGCACTCTCGAAAGACACTTTAGTAGTCCCAAAACCATAACACATAATGCTATTGTTATAAATTTCGGTCAGTAACAGTTTTTTATGAATAGAAATCACACTGTGATAAATCCAAGTGTTTGCATTTAGGTATTCTGTTTTGTAAAGTCCATAGCTTGTGAAAAAATCAATAATTTCATAACCCTACAGCCCTAGTGGTGGAAGTGTTTGTAACACAGATGTTCATTGTGCGTCTTTTTAATAAATAAATTTTTGCCAAAAAAAAACCCCTGTACAACAATTTCGAATAGTTTCCAAAATAACCGGGTTCTGAAGATGGATTCTGTTAGGTTAGAAAACAAAAAATATACGTGTGTTGACATTTTGAAAGATCATATCGGGAGTTTAATTTTGGAAGGGTTAAAGTTTTTTCCCTTTTAGCCTGTTCATGCAGCTTATCGGTATATAAAACCATTATATAACGTTAATTTTTGGCTCTATTTTAAAAAATCTTAAAAAAACCCTTAAATGGTGGAGAGAGGGGGCGAAATGTTGAAAATAATTTTTGCCACGAAATTCTACTACATATGTCAGAAAACACCAAAGCCCAAACTAAACACAAACATCAAAAATCCGCTTAGCCCAAGATTGCCCTTTAAGGGTTAATTTAGTTATGAAGTAAGGTACGTTCGGTTCTTCCAAATATTTGACAAAAAAGTCCAAAAAAACGTTTGTAAAATAAAATTTAAAAAAGATTTTTTTAAAAACTAGTGGTTACGTGTAGAACGCCAAATATTGAAATGGTGTGAAGATAGCTTTACTAAAAGTTGTATTTTTTTTTAGGGAAACCCCTGATATTTATGTGGGTGTATAAATATTTCATATACCCAGCTAGCATTTTGCATCATAATCTAATCATTTAGGAATCAGCTTTAAGAGCAAAATACCCGTATATGAGCTCATTTTTCAATCATAAATGATACTTCCGTTGTGAGAAAATGGTACCCTACCGATGAATCACCTGAAAGAATCATTTGTGATACAATTTCTGATTCCTTTTTGATCAATTTAATGGTAGTTTTTATAATTATTATTGATTCGTTTTCGTCTCATTTTTCAATCGTAAACTTCATAGTTTTTGATTATATTTCATATCATTTTTAAATTGTCAGGTTTTTTTTTTTCTCCGATAATTATGACTTGATTTTTTGAACCAGCTTTATTTTAAACCAAACAAAAGTTATCGGTTTTTCGTACAGAAGAGAAGAAACAATTTGCACTAACATTTCTGTTCATAAATTGTCAATAACTATTGGGCTTCTTTTTAAGCCAAGCTTCTTATTTATTTGGCTAACATGAAAGTTTCTGTTTTTATTTTTTTCATTTGGTAAAAACAAAAAATCAAAATATTTAACAATTATTAATTAAACATATAAATGAGTCCTTTTTCAATCACTCAAGTGATAAACCAGTTTTTAACAACAAAACTGATCTGAAAATAATCATTTGGGTGATTTTTACAAAAAAATTATCAGCCAAATGCTAGCTGGGTACGTAGCAATCTAAACGTATCTGCATGTGTATATATCAGTCTATATTTGACGGCATTCGTTATTTATCCTATTTTTTTAATTTTGTATTAATATTTTCCTCTTTATTAAGTTTATTTACGAGATAGATGAATGTTTGTTGTTGCTTTTTGAATATTTGATGAATACTTGGCGTATTAAGCAACATTTTCAGTTGAAATTATATATGATTTTTATTTTGTTTGTTAGTTTTTTATCACATGTAAAAATGCTTTAGCCAGCTGTGCCGCACTTTTGATGCCCAACACCATTAACTAAAATTGTATGTAGGAACTTTTTAAAAGGTGATATCAACATTTCTAGTCGTATAAAACTGACATGACAGTAATATTTTTCGTTAAGGTTTTACAAGTATTAAAGCATTTTTCGGGAGAAGACTTTATATGGGGCCCATAGCAGATTTACAACCGAACATCACAATATTGCTAAACGACTTTTCGAGAAAAGGCTAAAATGCTATAAATTAAGATTTTATATTCTTATTTTGTTTAATGGCCATTTTAAAATTAAAATAAGGCTAGAAGAAAGCCACGAAGCTAACACCAAATTTAGAGGCTAATAGATAAATAAGGAGGCTAAATTAAGCCTTAAAAAGGGTAAACTGGCAACACCGCTCGTTATTGAGTTGGGCGTATTTTAGGGTTTTTGACTATTGGGCTACATTTGGGAGCTCTAGTAATATATGGACCGATTAATACAAACGTTTTAAGTATAAGATTTCCGTATAACGTGCTAAATTCCCAATTTTTCATATTTGATAAATAAACTGAAATTTATTGTTGAGGGAAAGCTATAGCTTCGATGCGGTTGCTTAAGTATAATTTTAGACTTATAAGCCGAATTTATGGCAAATTTAATAGAAAATCCAACGTTCCGTATTTGTACGTATTTTGTCCCTTTAATACTTTAAGTCAACGTTTTTATAATGAAACGCGCATGTAAGTGTGTGGGTCAAATCAAGAATGCCTTAAAAACTGATTTAACTAACTAACTGAAATAATTTTACGCCAATATTATTCTTTTCTGTTGATACGTTCGAAAATGAGCGTAATATTAACAGGCGGTCATGGCTAAAACGACTTGAAAATTTAACAAGAAATCAGATTACATTAACTTTAAGTGACCCGGAAGGCAAGTTGAAAGTGAGCTAGTCTAACAGTGCGAGGGTTGTGGTTTCGATTCCTGCCAGAAACTCTGTAACATTTAATAAATAACAAAATAAAGTATTTGTTTGGGTCTCAAGGCCGGAATTCACTTTGCTTTACAATGATTCTCACGAACACAGTGTTGCCACTTCGACGTTTTTTGGGTATTTTATATTGTTTTTTTTTTTTTTGGTCTTGTTATCTTTTTATTTCTTCCTAATACCCTTTTTTAAAACAAAGTATTACGCTTTTTCGCTTTTTTTGCGCTTTTATTGCTTTTTTACAACCATGTGATTTTGTTTTTTGCAATATAAGTACTTTTTTTGCAAACAAATATCTTGTACTCGAATAAGAGGTAGATTAGGTTAGGTAGTCGGCAATAAAGACCACGCATAAATTGAAAAGGTTAGTGCGATGTGATGATACCTAGAGTACTCCACCCCCTCCACAATAGTTAAATTCCAGAGATTTCCCCAAAATCTTGGAAGAAATGTACTTCCAGATAATTCGCTCTAAATCGTATGAGTGCCGGATAGTAAAAGAGTTTATACTCTGCCGTCTCTTTCTCCACTGGTATCTGACAGAGAACTTAGATATAAAATTCCTTAAATTTTTTTTCTCTTTTATTTTGTCAAAATGGAGTCACCGTAGACTCTACTTGAGCGTGCTACCACGTTAACCATGCAAAATTTTATTGTTGATTCGTCTCTAATAAATAAAAGAGAAATTTCCCTACATAATCTAACATTGCAGAAATAGAAAAATAAGGAAGGAACTAATGAACTTTTGGATGTAAGTACACTAGTCTAAAATTCTTTGGGGGAAAATCCTTGGCTTAAATCTAGTTTACCGACGCAGCTCAAAATAAAAAAAGTACCTAGGGGAATAGAAAATTGAAAAATAAGAAGAAAAAATTAGATAAAAATATTGGCGCAAACGCTTAGTTTTCGAGTTATGGACGTTTTTATATGTGATTTGGCTGAAGTGCAGCTTAAAGGGCTACGAAAAAAATAAAAAAATATGCCACCCGTAATTTGTTTTTGTATTCGCATATTATTTTTCTCTTTAGGTTAATTTAAGTATTTTTTAGGTGCACAAAAGTTTTAGTTAGCGAAGCCGGTGTTTATTATACCATAGAGGAGAACATCCTTGTTAGCGAAGCCGGTTTTTTTTTAGTACCATAGAGGGGAAAATTCTTGTGACCGGCCGAAGGCCGGCTATGCAGAGAAGCTTTAGTTGGCGAAGCCGGTATTTTTTTAAACCATAGAGAAGAAATTCGTTGCGTCAAGAACTAGCTTTATTATTCGTATTATGTCATTTCCTTACTCAAATGTCGAGGCCGAAAAAACATTTGGCTTAATGATTTTGTTTTTACCCAAAGACAAGAAATCGATTTTCTTTAAGCTCAGCCAATTTATTATTCCATATTAAATAGGGTCTTAAGCCTTGACGCGCAACATTTAAACTGTTAGTTGTATTGCTGCATATTAGTATTAGTGAATACAGCGAGTCCACCTAGCAAACACAAAGTCAAGCGCTTAAAATATGATTCGGCATTGTAAATCCTTAGGTAATACTTTAAGTTTCAAACTATAAAAAAAAACAACAAAATTACAAAATATTTATTTCGATTCGCTCAGTATTGACTGAAAGAATTAGATATTAAATTGTTTTTGAAACGAGAAAGTACTCGATCACGACTGCCAGAATTAGGCCCCTGGTCGAAAACATATGTCAATCAAATTTCATTTTTAAGGTTGTGACGAGCAAAAGTCGGAGCCCTCGTTTTTGTGTCACACACCCTAGTCTAGACTACCACCCCATGTCATCCCGGGCCTAGAAGTAGACGAGACCAGCCCGGTCGGGTTTTATTTAAATTTCCCCGTTCTATTCTTATATTTTTATTGAAATCAATGATTATTAATTTAAGTATTTTAGAGATATGATTATTACTTTTATTGTAAGTCTTATTATTTTTTATATTCACTTTTGTTTCCGTTAATAATTTAAATTTAGCAATAAGGTAACGCCATCTGTGGCCGAGTAGGAAACTACGGCAAAATGTATACGTAGGCTAAGAAATATGAAATGACTGAAACAGCTGTGATCAAGCCACTGTTGTATGTTCGCATGTGTGTGTATGAGCTGCGTGTACGGAAACTGCTATAAAAGCAGAGTGGCTGATCACAAGCGGGGCCAGTCAGCTTACCGCCGCCGACTTGGTAAGAACTGGGTACGTGGCAGATTCCAGGGTTATACTCGGTCTTCCAGCGCCACCCAGTTCTCTTGTACACTCCGGTCGTACTGCTGTTGTATTTGTATTAGTAATTTAAATTGTATTGTTAAATAAAGTACGGCCTATCGCGTCGTGTTAAATAAAGTACGGTTTATAACGTTTCACGAAGGCATGTGTTTTCTTTTGGAAAAAGTGAACCCTGGGGCCGAGAGCGTACCCCAGCAACCAGTGTAGAATCATGTGGTTACAAGGTCACCCTTACTTTTTGAGCACACATGATTTTTTTTGACAAAACGTACGACTGGATGGAATAGTAAATCACCGGCTTTAGTAGAATAGTTTTTGGTGTTACACATGGCCCGATTAACTTAATATACTACTTCCAGTGCAAAAAAGGCACAAACAATTTAACATCATCAAAGCATTTTAATTAAGCTTATGGAATGTTTTTTTTTTTTAAATTTTGCTAAAGTTATAGCAGTAGCAAGAACTGAAATATTAGCAGAAAAAAGAAAGAATATTATGCTTTTACTCTGTAAAAAGAAAATGATATAAAGCAATAAAAAGACCTTTGGCTAAAATTTTATTTAAATAAAGCACATTTATACTTTTTTTCCTAAAGCTAAGTTTTTTTTGTCCCTAAACTTTTTTTGTGGGTGGGTAAAACTAATGAAGTCTTTAATAAAAATTTGTGCAATTTTATTTTGTTGTCAGTCTAGACATTAAAGAAAAGTAAAGTATTTAGTAGTAAGAGATTAAAAGTAAATGTGCAAAAGACTCTGAATTTTTTTAGATGGTTCATAAATTTTTGGGAGAAAAAAATTTCAGTTTTCTTTTTAGATTAAAAGTTAAAGGCATGTGGCTTAAGGCTTGTAAGTGATTAACAAGTAGACTTTAAAATATAATTTGGGACAAAAATTAAGAGGTGAATATTTTTTTGGTAGAAAATTTACTTAATTCTTCTTTTTTTATTTTCAAACTTTTCTTCGTGTTTTTTTTTAACTTAATGGCGTATAACTTTCTTAGTTATTGGCAAATTTCCTCGATTTAAAGTTTTTTTCAGTACAAAATTGGCTTAAAAAGAAAATTGAATAAAATTTTCCATATTTTAAGTAAATTAAAATAAAATTCATAAAACTATTAAAACTTCTAGCCCTGGTAGAGGACTAAAAGATATGTCGGATAAATTAATTTTTTTTTACATAATTTAGGCAAATGCAACATTCTGGAATTATTCAAAGTTTATTGGATGATTTTTTTTCTTTCATATACCGACGCTCTCACCTAAGGGGCAGTCCTGGACCCACGAGAGTAAAATTATGTCTTATAAAGGATGCACATTAACGACATTGAACCTCAATTATGTCTTCGAGTCATTGAAAATTGGAACCATCGGATAGAGGTTTGCCACCGAAGCTGTGGCGAGCATTTGGCCGATATTTTGTTTCACTCATAATTGTTAAAGTTCCTTCTATAATAATTAAAAATATTAAGATAGTTTTTTGAAAATTTTTTGGGTCATTTACAATTAACATCGTGCATTTTGGATAACCATTCTTTATAAAAGTTATTTGTGCCAAATATTATCTTAATAGGCGAAAATTACAAAACGCCAGTTGCAAAGCAATTCTCTTTATTAAACGCATTTTTCAATGCAATCGTATAGAATTTGACAATTTTATATCGTCAGCTCAATACTGATTTGGCACATATGCCAAAAAATCGAAGTGGAGGAAAACGACAAAGAATTTTTACATAAAGGTTTCTCAAAATATACCCTACAGAATTTTTTTTATATTTTCATCACTGCTTCTGGCATATGTTTTTAGAAAAAATGTAAATTGTTATGAACTTTCATGAATGAAGTTAGAAGTTTATAGTATTTTATTGTAAGCGAAAAATATGGGTTTGTGCTGCAACTGCCACTTTTCTATAAAAAAAAAGTTTTAAAAAGCAGCTTTTTGTGCTGCATAAACATCGCACTGGTCTCTCTAAAGAGCCAACTCAAACTTTACAAATTTTCGGTAGAGACAAAGATCTGTTTTTGTTTTTTTAAATATTTATTGGTAATTAAAAACGACAAACAAAATCCTGTAAATTAAAAATTTTGTATTCCAAAAAAAAAAAAAAAAAAATTGTTCTTTGATAATAAACTGCACTTGCAGGGCTAAAAAAACTAAACTGGCAACATGCTTTATTTTTTGCGAAAACAATAAAGCAAGTTGTTTTTGTTTTAATTTTGTTTTTTCTTAACCTTCTGACAACTACAATTAATGTTGGAAAAATTCTAACAAATTGTAGTGGGAAATATAAGGAAAGATAAACTCACTGGTTATTGCTACTGTTTTTGTTTAAGGTTTGATATTGTTACAAGTAAAACTGGGGCTTATAATTCTTATTCGCTTAACAGTTTTATTTGTTTAATATCTTTAGTTTTCTAAAATCTTTGGATAAAGTTTCCTGACGATCTGGCATAAGCAACCAGTGAAATGA
The DNA here is from genome assembly GCA_963931875.1 of Pollenia griseotomentosa. Lineage (NCBI taxonomy): Eukaryota > Metazoa > Arthropoda > Insecta > Diptera > Polleniidae > Pollenia > Pollenia griseotomentosa. Next base: position 24,116,225 of record OZ007562.1, read on the forward strand.
GCATAGGAATGCGCATATGCAAGATATGTATTACTTTCTCGATTCCTATTGATTACATTTCCCCGCTGGGCAGTGCGATATACTCATTGCGCTGCATTGAGTAACTTGTTCTTAACTACTAAAATCTAATAAAATGTCAACATTTTTACATGTTTTGTCCATTTTTTCCATTACATTTTTTAATGTTTACAAACTTTTTTTTACACGCGTTTATTGTTTAATAAAACAAATTTATTTTCTTACTGTTGTTTTATTTTGCTTTTGGTTTATTTTGCTCATCAGAATTACAACAATAGAAAAGATAACACGCATTTTTTGTTTATAACATGATTAAGATGCCAAAAACAATTGCTACAATTGCATGAAAAAAACACAACTCTACAAAAATGCAGCAGGCGTTTTGCGTAAACCTACTGATTGGACCATTTAATCAAAATTTAAATTTTAAAACAAATGAAAATTTAATTATTATGAATTACATGATAAAAAGGATTACATTGATAGAGTTAATTATGTAATAAACATATTAATATTTTTATAACTTTAACTAATTTTTTTTCTTACGGCAAAGAAGCAAATCTTATACGTTTTTGTATGAAGAATTTGGCTTAATCGCCAAACAGTGGCGTGTAGAGTAAAAAAAAGTGTTTTTATCAAGCATAAAAACTGGGAATTAAGCACGAATAACAAAATCTTTTAAATGAAAATTTTGTATTCCCAAAAATTACTTTTGATAATAAACTGGCAAGTGCACGGCCTAAAAAAACTACCTGGAAACATGCTTTTGCAAGTTGTTTTTTTTTTGCATTTTGTTTTTTCTTAACCTACTTACAACTACAATTAATGTTGGAAGAATTCCAATCAATTGTAGTGGGGAATGTAAGATGAGATAAACCCACTGTTTATTGTTGATGCTTTTGTTTAAACTTTGATATTATTACAAGTAGAGCTGTTGCTTATGATTCTTATACGCTTAACAGTTTTATTTGGTTTAATTTCTTTAGTTTTTCCAAGATCTTTATGGATGAAGTTTCCTGATGATCTGGCCTAAGCAACCAGTGAAATGCGCCTAGGAATAGCTTATCCCATCAACAATAAATTTCAAGTGTTTTTATCAAGAATAAAAACTGGGAATTAAGCACGAATAACAAAATCTATTAAAGTAAAAAAAAACTTTTTAAGAACTTTAAAGCATTAATAAAAAATAAAACCAGTTTTAATTAAAAATTTAATCAAGTGAATTAAACGTTTAATTAAGTAAATTAAACTTTTAATCAAGTGTACTAAACGCTTAATTGACAATATTATTTTGCACCAGTAAATTAATAATATCAATTAAACTTTTAGTTCACTTGATTAAAATTTTAATTAAAACTGATTTTATTTTTGATTAATGCTTTTACTGGTGCAAAATTTTTTTCTGTGTAGATATCAAAAACTTTAATAAATTTTTTGTTCTTAAAGGGATTTTTAGGATGGGATTTATATAGGACTTTAGGCCATTATTTTGCCTACCACCACAAAACTTGGCATGTAATCGTAGAAAATATTAAAAATTTCGGCGTCAAATCGAATATAATACCAATATTTATTAGGAAGTAATAGCAATTACAGCTATGTTCATATAATGATATTGTAGTGAAGCTTGGTAAAAATGAATTTGACAAAACTTCAACATTTTGTTATGAATTTAAATTTTAAAGGTCCCTTGTAAAGTCCACTCCTGAAAAAGTGCAGTCCGTAATAACTATAAGTCTTGAGTAGGTAAAAACTTAAGATATTGCCATGAAATTTGAAATAATTAAGTTCTATATATCAAGCCCTTACTGTAAAACTAGCTTAGGCGACTTTATTTTTAGTTTTCGTTTTTCTTTAATATGTAAATTTATCGGCAACACTTGCACCATCTACTAAAATGTCAGCGCCAATCTTCAAATAAAATTCCTATTCATATCTATATAATTAAAATGAAATGTTGTGTGTTGCTTATCGCATAACTTGAGAACGGCTCGACCGATTTGGACGATTTTTTCTTTAAAACAATCGCCAACTTAGGTTTGTACGGAAAGAAAATTTTGGACCGCCCGCTTTTACGCCCACTTCTTTCGATTTACCTAAAATCAGAAAACCGCTCCATCGATTTTTCTTTCAAATGTTCGTATTAATCCATTTTAAGTTTTCATCGAAAGACAAATTTACCACGCCTACACTTTTGCGCCCACTTTTTCTATTAAGCGCATAACTTCAGAACGGCTGGACCGATTTGGACGATTTTTTCTTTTTAATGATCGCCATGGTCCAACATAGGTTTTTACGAAAAGAACATTTACGCCTCCTTTTTTCGATTTACCTAAAATCAGAAAACGGCTCTATCGATCATTAGTAATCAGCTACCGAGCGAAGCCGGGGCGGCCAGCTAGTATATAATAAAAAAACCTTCACCTGTTAAATTTTGTTTTTGTCGCTTAAGCTTAATTTGCTGTAATGGCATGATATATAACTAAAATATCGCTCTACCAACTTTTAATGATCCACAAATCCTATTAAAAAAAATTACACCCGACTTTATGGCCCGCAATCGACCAGCGCTTTCTCATAAAACTTACTCCTGATATATTATTTCTTTTTCTTTAATAATTATTTAAAAAATATCCTTAGCAATGTATTCTACAATTTACTTACCGTGACACAACTTTTGGTAACCAATCACCACCACAATATTTCGCCAGCACCGGATCATTAGTTGAGCTTCCATCGTAAAATATTAAATGATCACGTTCACCGGTACAATCGGACCAGGCACGTATTGAACGCGAGGTTTTATTGAAACTAGCAATTGACCTTAAATGAGGAAAAATGCAAAAAGAAAATGAAAAACCAAAAAAAGAATTTTAATAAAAAGTCACAATAAATATTTAAAGATAAATACGAAAATAAATTTGTTTGGAAAAGAAACCCATAAGAATTGAGATGTGACACAGAAAAAGAAAATAAACCGTAATCAAATCAATTGATTCTTTGTAAAAGAAAAACTTTGTTAAACTTCGCAAAAGAAAAAATTAATTTTCTTTAACAGGAAGTTAAAAAAATATATAAAAAAGAATGAAAAAGAAATATTCAAAAATAAAACAAAATTCTTAAAATAAGTAAAAAAAAAACAACTAAATTTATTTACGAATTCATCAATTCTTTGAATATATATTAGAGTTTATACTCTCGAGTATAAGTATACGTATAAGAGTGAAAATATGTGTGCGAAAGTTTGCAAAGTGTATCCGTGTGTGTGCTCGTGTTTGTTTCCAATTTTCATTTCAAATTGAACTCATTGCGAATGCAGCCAAATCTGTGTGGAAGTTGTTAATTTTTTCTTACTTTTTTTTCGTTACAACTTTTTTATTTGAGAGAAAAATGTAGCTGTTAAAAAAATATTTGATGTTGCAGTTTCTTTCAATGTTTTATTTATATAAATTTTTCCGGGGAATAATATTTTTAACACCTGCATTTTTTTAATTCCACGAAAAAATACAAGTAGTTTAAAGGGAAGGAAAACTTATCTTTCAAAATGATTTTACTTTATAAAGCGAAAGACCAGTCTTGAAAGAACTAAAATTTGTTTATGAAATGTAAAATTTTTTTTAAAAATTTTACGGTTTTTCATAAAATGTTTAACTTTTTTCGTATCAAGTTGCTTTTTTATTCATTAAAAGTTGAATTTTTCATAAAAAATTACAGTGTTTCCATAAAAATGTGCACTTTTCTATAGAAATTTGCAGTCTTTCCATAAAAAATTTTACTTTCTCCATAGATTAAATTTTATTTTCTTGTAAAAAATTTAAATTTTTTTATAAAAAGCATCACTTTTTCTATAAAATATTTCACTTTTTCTATAAAATGTTAGATTTTTTCTATAAAATGTTACACTTTTCTAAAAAAGTTGAACTTTTTTCATAAAAAGTTGTACTTTTTTCATTAAAAATTGCACCTTTTTTCAGAAAAAGTAGCATTGTATTCATATTTTTCATAAGAAGTTGCACGGTTTTCTTAAAAGTTAAAATTTTTACAGAAAAGTTGCACTTTTTTCGTAAAAAGTTGCAAAAGTTGCATATTTTCATTAAAAGTTACACTGTTTTTATAAAAAGTTGTAATGGTTGTTTATAAAAAGTTGCACTTTTTTTTATAAAAAGTTGTACTTTTTTTATAAAGAGTTGCACTTTTTTCATAAAGAGTTGCACTTTTTTATAAGGAGTTGCATATATTTCATAAAGTGTTGCACTTTTTTCATAAAGAGTTGAACTTTTTTCGTTAAAAGTTGCACTTCTCTCATAAAAAGTTACACTTTTTTTATAAAAAATTTGTACTGTTCTCATAACAAGTTGCAGTCCTTATAAAAAGTTGCACTGTTTTCATAAAAAGTTGAACTCTTTAAATAAAAAATAGCATTTTTAATAATTTAAGGTGTACTTTTTCATGAAAAGTTGCACTTTTTTCATTAAACGCTGCATTTTTTTCTTTTAAAAGCTTGAAATTTTTTCATAACATGTTGAATTTTTTTTTTTTAAAGTGCATTCTTTAAAAAAATTGCACTTTTTTAGAAAAAAACTGGACTTATTCCATTATATCCTTTAATTTTCAAAAAAAGTTCTTTTTTGTCTTTAAGTAAGCTAACCTTCCCTCGTCTTGTTCCCGCGATTTTCAATACAAAATTTCAATAATATTTAACATTATAGACAGGTCGTTTAGTTGCAGGTTTTCAATTCACAAAACGTTTAACACTTTTTTCATGTCGAAGTGGCACAATATGTTTGTGAGCTTCAAAGAATAATGAAAAATATATCAGCAATTTCGTGCGTTGTGTGCAATGTTTTGTATTAATTCAATGCAATTTACGTCAGGTGAAATGGCAATTATCGTTAAGTACCATTTTTTTCAACAGTTATCTTAAAAAAGTAATTCTCTATCGAAAACTGTTGATAAAATTAAGAAGAGCGATACCAAAAAAAAAATTTAATTTAAGCATTTAAAAATTGATACACAAAGCAAACGGTTATAGAGAAAAATGTAGAGCGGATAACAACCAAAATAATGTTAAATATTTATTTCTTAAATTTTTATATTTTAAACGGAAATTTAGGTAATTAAAGAGTCAAATATGTTTGTTTTCTTAACTTTTGTATGTGTGTTCTCTGTTGTATTTAATTTATTTGTCCCTAAAATATGCAACAGATTTTTGTATGCAAGTCATTAGAATTTTCTCGCAACTCACCTCTTAACTAAAGCTTTATGTTGATTCTCCTGGCTTACAGCTATCATGGCATGTTTACTTGTAGGAACTTCTTTTTGCCTTATCGTCCAGTAGCACGTGACATTTCTTGGATACATGCCGGGATAATTAGGACTTTGTAAACGACACTTACTACGATAACATTCATCGAATTGTCGTGTACAATATGTGCCGGGCGTGACACGACCCAATTCTAAAGGCTTATCGGGCAAACCGTACCTGCAATAGATGGCAAAGAACAAAAGAGAGAAATGCAGAAAGTTGATTTAATATTAAATACAAAATCAATGTGAGATTAAAACAATAAATGTGGACAAAATTAAATTAATTTTATATGAGACAAATTTCTGCTATTTATGGGATATTGTGGTAAAATTTGCTATTTATAGGATATTTTGCTTAAATTTGCTATTGTTGGAAATGATGCCATAATTTGCTATTTAAAATGTTTTTTACCAAAATTTTCTATTTAAAGAAATTCTGACAAATCTGCTATTTATGGGACATTTCATTAAAATTTGCTATGTAGCAACAATTTTAGCATAATTTACTATTTACAATCTTGCCGAAATTTGTTATTTCCTAAAATTAGCTATTTATAAGAAATTTTACCAAATTTTGCTATTTGTCGAATATATAGAAAATTCTACCAAAATTAGCTTTTTATAGGAAATTTGAGCAAAATTTTATATATATAGAAAATTTTATTGAAATTTGCTATTTAACAATTTTTGTCAAAATTTGCTTTTTATAAGAAGTTTTGCCAAAATTTGCTTTGGTATAAAAAATTTTACCAAAATTTTCCACTTTTCTTGGCTATTTATGGGTATTTTTACAGAAATTGGCTGTATATAGGTATTTGTTTTTTACCAAAGTTTGCTATTTAAAGTTAATTTTACCAAAATTTTTTATTTATAGGAAATGTTACCAAAATCTGCTCATTATAGGGTGTTTTGCGAAAATTTGCTTATTATAGGAAGTTTTGCCAAAATTTGCTTGTTATAGGAAGTTTTGCTATTTATAGAAAGTTTTGCCAAAATTTGCTATTTATAGCAAGTATTGCCAAAATTTGCAATTTACGGGAAGTTGTACAAAAATTTAGCTATTTATAGAAAATTTTACCAAAATTAGTTGTTTATAGGAGATTCTACCAAAATTTTCTATTTTTCTTGGCTATTTAAAGGTTTTTTTTACTGAAGTTGGCTATTTATAGTTTATTTTACCAAACTCTTCACTTAATAGGAAATTTTACCAAAATCTGCCAATTATAGGATATTTTACCAAAATTAGCTTATTATAGGAAGTTTTGCCAAAATTTGCTATTTATAGGAAGTTTTTCCTAAATTTGCTATAAATCGAAAGTTTTACCAAAATTTTGCAACTTATAGAAAATGTTACCAAAATTTTCTTTTTCTAGGAAATTTTACCAAAATTTGATATACATACATACATAGAAAATTTTAACGAAATTTGCTATTTAAAAACAATTTTGCCAAAATTTGCTATTTATGGGAAGTTTTACCAAAATTTTGCTATTTTTTAGAAAATTTTGACAAAATTCCCTATTTTTAGGAAATTTTACCCAAATTTTTTTTATAGGAAGTTTTGCCAAAATTTTCTATTTATAGGAAGTTTTGACAAAATTTTCTCTTTATAGGAAGTTTAACCAACATTTTGCTATTTATAGAAAATTTTGAAAAAATTTTCTTTTTAGGATGTTATACCAAAATTTGATATACAAACATAGGAAATTTTAACGAGATTTGCTATTTAAAGACAATTTCGCCAAAATTTGCTATCTATTGGAAGTTTTACCAAAATTTTGCTATTTATAGAAAATTTTACCAAAATTTTTTATTTATACGAAATTTTACCAAAATGTTTTTTTTATAGGAAGTTTTGCCAAAATTTGCTATTTTTAGGAAGTTTTGCGAAAATTTGCTATTATTAGAAAATTTGCTATTAATAGAAAATTTCATCAAAAATAAAAAGCAAAATTTTGCTTTTTATAGGAGGTTTTTTGCTAAGATTTGCTATTTATAAGAAGTTTTACCAAAATTTTGCAATTTATAGAGAAATTTTACCAAAATTTGTGTTTATTGGAAATTTTGCCAAATTTTATGTTTATAGGAAATTTTGCCAACATTTTCTTATAGGAAATGTTACCAAAATTAGTTGTTTATAAAAAATTCTACTTAAACTTGTTTTTTATGGGAATTTTCCCAAAATATTGCTACTTATAGAAAGTTTTGCAAAAATATACTATTTTTTAGAAGTCGTACCAAAATTTACTATGAATGGAAAATTTTACCAAAATTTGCTATTTATAAAAAATTTTAACAAAATTTGCTTTTAGAGGAAGTTTTGCCAAAAGTTGGTACTTATAGGATATTTAATCGCAAAAGGCTTTTTATAGGTAATTTTACCGAAATTGGCTATTTATAGGTATTTTTGCCAAAATTTTCTGTTTATGAGAAATTTTACCAAGATTGGCTATTTAAAAAAAATTTAACCAAAATTTACTATTTATAGGATATTTTACCAAAATTTACTATTTATAGAAAATATTACCAAAATCTGCTATTTGTAGGAAATTTTACCGAATTGGCTATTAATAGAAAATTTTACAGATAGTGGCTATTTATCGGTAATTTTACCAAAATTTGTTATTTATAAAAAGTTTCGTCAAAATTTTTTTTATAGGAAGTTTTGCCAAAATTTGCTATTTATAGCAATTTAACCAAAACGTTTGCTATTTATAAATTTTAGCAAAGCTTGTTGTTTATATGAAATTCTACCAAAATTTTTAATTTGCTAATTCTAAGATTTTCTAATTTTATTTAGCTTGATAATTTCCTATATTTGTTTTCCTTATAAACCTTAATTGAAGATTATTTACAAAAAATAAAAAAAATCCAAGTTACATATGTATGTATGTGCAAAAATGTTTAAATCTTTCAATTGAATAAAAAGAAGAAAACATATTTGTTCATATCACAAGAATTTGCCACTAAATACTATTTTTAAGGAGTTTTAAGTTAACAGAAAGCAAACCAAACAAATTATCTAACTAAATAAAGATAAAGATGTTAAATTCTAACAAATAAGACAACAAATTGAATAAAAGTAAGAAAAATAACAAGAAGAAAAATCAAATCATATAAATAAAAAGTACACATGACACATAAAAGATCATAAAATGAACTGTTATATTTACTACATGGCACATTGGCGTACATTTTGGTTAAACCGAAGGGTGTGTCCTTTATGATCATTACTTTTGTGTTATTCTTATTCAAATCTTTTTATGTAAAGCAACTGTAGTTAAAATACAACTATTTTATATGTCTTTGATACATTTCTAACACTTAACGTGCATAGAAATCATCTACATTGCATTTTATCTCTATAGCCCAACTGATGTGATCCCTATTGAGCCAAATGTCTTGTACCGACCAAATATTTGTAAAGTTATAAACGGACTTAGGCTATTAAGAATATTCAATGATTATGGAATCTAGAGAATATTTTTTAAAACTTTTACCTTTAAAGGGAGGACAGATCAACAGACAAATATACACAAGGGTGCACATATTTAGCGAAAGCCTTTTTACAATTTCCCAAGAATATCCAATAAGCCAATTGAGTAATTTTTTCGATGTTCTATAAACCACAACGCTTATTTAAGGCAAACTGACGAAATAGTTTACATTTTTTAACACTTTTACACCACTGTCTTGTTTGAATATTGTTATAAGAATATTTAAGTTATTTTTTTAGTTTTTCTTTGTTCTAAGATTATTTATTGTAACAAATTATTATTCATAAATAAACTGACATATTTTCAACAAGGAAAAATAACATAAAAATTATAAAAACCAATTTAGCAAAAAAAAAAAAAAAAAACAAGAAAAAAATCAAACTAAAAAAATGGAGAGTATTTAGATAATAATCATTGTTGTTAAATAAACTGAAAACTTAAAAAAAAGCAAATAAAAAAAATGAACTACTAAAATAAAATGTGTTAATTTAAAAGACACACACTGACAGAAAAACACTTGCCAACGACATACACACGCAAGCACGTTCATAGTCTAGTTGTATGTGTATAATTTTACATCAAAAGTATTTTATGAAATATAATAGAAGATAACGAAAGCAAGTTGAATATTTTGTATAAGAAAAACAAAAAAAAAAAAAAAAAAATCTAGAATAAAATAAAGTTTAGAAAGTGAGTTTGTCAAATGGACAGTTACAAGAACAATAACAACAACAACAATAAGCCACTAGAGTAACAACTACATAGACACCTAAACGGAAAACTGAACTCTCACATATAAAGAATTTGAAACCATCACATGAAAATGTATGTGTCTTATAAAGTGAAAACTGATAGACAGTAAAGACACAGCAAACATTGTAGAGAAAAATGAAGCAAAAAAAAAAATTGTCTAAACAAAGTGTCAACGTCATATGTAGTCGAGAGTTAATATAGTATTTTTGTTTTAAATGAAACCTCATTCATTTATTCAAATACATATACAGTATTTACCACAACAACACTGGCAACATGTAACAGGAGCAACACATTTCTCTGCAGCAGCAACATCAAAACAAAAGTAACATCTAGAGCAATGAATTGAACAAGTTGGAGTTTTATAATTATAAAAACCACAAATACAGAAAAAATACAATAAAATGCATAAAATGGCTTCCGAAAGACTTTGATAAGAAGAATAGGGTAGCTTCAAATGTTAACGAAAAAAATTCAACTATGCATTACCTAAAAATAATTTGGATTTTAATGCATACAAATCTTTCTCTAAATAAATTTCAAATTCAATTTAGTTTTTAGTGAAAACGGCAGTTTAAGTTTTTCATTGATCTCGGTAGGGGTACGATTGTTTTTTTATAACATTAATCATACGCTCCTTAGGAATAATTAGAAAATACCTAAAAGTATGCAGCAAATTTTTACAGAATAGTTTTTTTTTTAATTTATATAAAGTTATATTTCTGTGGCATTTTGACAAAAAAAATTTTTAACAAAAACTGGATGAAAAAATCAGTTTTATCAAATAATAAAAAGATACACATATAATTTTTTAAAAAAAGGTCGAAGGAACTAGAATAAAATCAAAATTTTTTCCAAAATATCACTACATATTTTTTTTTCAAAAAAATATTTAAAAAAATAAGTTTAAAAACAAAATAATCACATTTTCACAGCATTTAAGTGTCATCGAAGGCGTATGATTGCTATTGATCAAATTTTTTACAGATATACATTAATCATACGCTCCCTAGTAATTATATAAAAAATGGTCTAAAAATCGAGTCATTACCGGAAAAAAAACTTATGCGACATAATCTTTAATTTTCATTTTATTTTTAATAAATGACTTTATTATATCATCTCCTAAAATTTCATGGTCCGTTGCGATTTTAAGCGACAATCTACATATGGGCATATCTCCAGAATGGTCTATCAGGATGAAAAAATAAAATGTTGATAATCTTTGTCTTTTATTGTTTATTATTATAAAAAAAATCTATGTTGTTATAAAAGAATGGTTTCATAGCATATCTCAGCTGTTTTACTTGAGGAAATTGCGCTGGAAACTGGAAAATTTTATATTTTCTTATATTTTCTACCTCTAAAGACATTTTTATGTACTTATTTTACATGCAAAAAATATGTTATGTGTACACTCTTTTTTCATTATCTCTCCATTACAATCAATTGCAAATTGAGTATTAAGTTGCTTGTTAAGCAAATTTGAAGATATTTATGGGAATCTGCATGGTGATAATAATAAAAAAACATATATGTAAAAAGTGTCACGTGCGTAATGTCACGTGCGTAATTTACAATTTATTTTTTTCTTCGCCAACCCATGCATAGTTGCTTTTGAACAAAACATGATTATAAAGGCCCATTACTAACCTTTATAAAAACATTTTTTCCGAAATAAAAACCTCCTACAATTCACTTACTTTCGCACTTTTTCTTACGGTCCTAAAAGGCACTTCTATTTTTGTCACGTGAGTAAGTCAACTTTGATTGCATGGCATTTGGGTACCCAGTGCTCAATTGACCATTATATATACTTTTTAGAAAGAACTCATCACAAACAATGTAACGATTCTAGAATTCATTCTAAAATTCCAATCCACTTCTATTTTTTTAATATTCAAACACAATAAAACGCGTACAAATGTCGCGTGCATAACCAGAGAAACACCCATATACAATTTTTATGTAAAACAACAAAAAAACTTCTACTGTAAAATTTTGCTTTTGTCGCTTGAGCTTTTTTTGCGGTAATGACTCGAAATAATAATTTTATTATTTCGCCAAAAAAAACGGAACATTTTCACCAAACTTTTTTTTTATTCAACAAAAATTTATTTTGTCACGAAAAAGTTTCTTATTTATGGTGTTTTCTTTTCTACAAAAAAAATGTGACATTTGATTTAAAAAAAAATGCAATTTGGTGTCTGTTTCATAATTTTGCTCCCTAAAAGGGTGGCTTGTTTTATTCTAAAAAACTCATCCTTTTCGGGAGCAAAATTTTTAGGAAACAGACACCAAATTGCATTTTTTTAAAATAAAATGTCACATTTTTTGTAGAAAAGAAAACACCATTACAAAAAAGTCACTCGTTCAAAAACAAAAAACCACGTCATTACAAAAGAATCACAATTTTTTTTTTTACTAAAAAGTTTTTTACGCTTTAAAGAGTTAATTTTAAAACAATTTTCTAGAAAAAAAAAATGATATTTCCACAAATAATGACTTTTACAAAGTAACTTTTATCATAGTCAAGTCGCTTTTTTATAAACAAGTTGTTTTTCATAAGTCAGAAAAGTACACCTTTTACAAAGAATCACATATTAATAATACAAATATGTGTCTTTTTCCCAAAAGCGCTTTTTTACAAAAGAGTTGCGCTTTTAACAAAACCCTGCTTAAAATAAAAAAGTTGTATGTATTTAAAAAAAAATGTTGCACAATTTTACAATAGTTTGCCCCTTTATAGTTGTACTTTTTTGCTTAAAGTCGCACTTGCCTACAAATATTGTACTTTTTCACAAAAAATTGCACATTTTCACAAAAAGCTGCACTTTGTCAAAAAAAAAAAAAATGCATTTCTTCACAAACGGCTGTACTTTATAACCAAAAACCTGCACTTTTTCGCAACAGGTTAATTTTTTTTAACAAAAGTTGCACATTTTTCTCAAAACTGGGACTCTTTTACGAAAAGTTTCACAATTTTATTAAAACCTATACCTCTTTTTTACAAAGCTCCTTGTGAAGTTAGATTTTTTTCTACAACAAGTTAAATAATGTTTACCTTGATTAACATTTCAATATATTACACACGGTAAAAAAAACTGATTATACCTCCCATGTATTTTCTTGTTGAATATAAAACTTATTTACAGTTCTCACCAATAAATTGATTTTCAAAAAGAAATATAATAGTTTTATCATCAATCTTATTAAATTGAGAAAAAAAAGAAATCATTCAAACGCACACAGGCAGTAGGTGAAAAGTTCATTGAACATTAGGATGATGATTGTCTATAAACATTTGCAGTGCCTCTTTTTGAAATACTATTTCTGAAAGCTTAACATAAATATATTGCCAACGAACATGTATGAGATATGAAAAGTTACCCAGCAAGATATTTTAAATTAAATTTTACTTATTTAAAGATTTTATTACAAAAAAAAATTGCTAAATGAGATATATTTGTATTAGTTTGGCAAGAGATTAATTTGTTTAAATGACTAGATTTGGCTTATCTTGAGCTTTCCATTATTTAACGTTTTGTGTCATAACAGTTTGTTGTGGCCTTCGCAATGAAAGCACTTGTTTCTGAAACAGAAAGAAAGGCCACACAAAGAACACCACTCAAGTATCAGTTTCTGATTAAAAATGCAATTCAGTTATATAAGTAAACGTGGTTAGTCAGTTAATGCATTTAACTTACTCGGTATAAAAAGTAACGCGAGATTAGGACATAATTAAATGTGATTAATTTTATAAATTTTTTGGAAAAACTGAAATTTTTTTGTAAAAATTGTGCATTTTTTGAAATGTTATGTTTTTGTGAACAAGTTAATTATTTTTCTATAAAAAAATGTAAATTTTAAAAAAAAGTTTAACATTTTTATGAAACTAGTGTAACTTTTTGTCAAGAAAGTGTACCAGTTTTGTGAAAAAAGTGTAACTCTTTTGTGAGAAAAGTCTAACAGTTTTGTGAAAAAAATGTCAAAGTGCTAAAAAAAAGTGCGACATTTTGTAAAAAAAGTGCGACATTTTTGTGAAAAAATTTAACATTTTTGTAAAAAAAAAAACGTAATATTTCATGTGATTGAGGTCTGAAATTATTTGGAAAAACTTTTAGATTTTTTTAAAAAAAGTGTGAACATTTTAAGATACAAATTTAACACTTTTGTTTAAAAGTTAAACTTTTTTGGTAACTTTTTTTGAAAGCATTTTTTGAGAAAAATTAAAATCTTTTGAGAGGCATTTAATTATTTTTTTTTTTTTTTTTTTTTTTGCTTGTAAAGGGTGGTTAAATTGTAAGGGACGATGTTGAATGTGAACCACACCTAAACGCCAAGTTTTTTTCCGAATTTTATTCGACATTTTTCAATTTCAGACTAACTCAATTTGAATCATGGAAAGATACACAATCGAGCTACGCGTTAAAGTTATTCAGGCTTATTATGAAAATAGGAAATCAAATCAAAATGCATATCGTGCAATTTTCGAAGAAAATCATCTTCAGTGGATTCGTCAATAAGCAGAATTTCCGCATTTGGGCGAATGATAATCCAAGAGTGATTGTCGAAAAACCAATGCACCCACAAAAAGTGACCGTTTTGTGCGGTTTATTGGCTGGCGGCATCATCGGGCTGAATTTTTTCCCAAATGAGGCCGGTCAGGCAGTTAGGCTGACTTCCAAAACGTCAATTGCTTTGTATTAGAACGAAGTATAATGTTTCATAACGCCGCAGTACAATATATATACAATGCAAACCCTTCCAAAACGTCACTGCTAAGTATTAGTAACGCATCAAAAAAGCAATCAGAGCATCGGTTTTAAAGTTGATGCTTTGTGACATTTAACATTTTATTTGCAAGCAATACAGATTTATTTTAAAAGTATTATGCATTGCATCACTTACATTTCAAAACGTTTTAATAAACAAAACACATAGTTGCATTGTTTCGGTACTTTGTACCTGAACATGGTTGAAATACAGTAGTAAAATTGTGTACGAACTTTGTATTAGTACGTTTTGGAAGTCAGCCTTACTGTGAATGGTGTTCGCTATCGTGAGATGATAACGAACTTTTTATGGCCCGAATTGGAATGGCCGTGTTATCTTACGTAATGGCGATGTCAATTGGCCGCCAAGATCATGTGATTTGACACCGTTGGACTTTTTTCTTTGGGGTTATTTGAAAGAAAAGGTGTACGTCGATAAGCCAGCAACAATTCAAGAGCTAAAGGATGAGATAATTCGGCACATTAACGGCATAGAACCTCCATTATGCCTCAGGGTCATCGAAAATTTGGACCATCGGATGGAGGTGTGCCGCCGTGGTCGCGGCGCCCATTTGGCCGATATTTTGTTACATACATAATTGAGTAGTATCAATATATCATAATAAAATAAAATTACAATAATTTCCTAAATAGTTTGTGTTTTATTCAAAATCAACATCGTGCCTTGAAATTTTAACCACCCTTTAGTTGTAAGGATTGAAATCCAGCAAAATCGGTTCAGTAGGATCAGAGCTATGAATCAACATGTGGAAACACCACCTTAAAAAATTGATAATTTTGTTACAAAAACTAGCATAAATGGTGGAACAATGCACGGAATGATGTAAGATTTTGCGAAAACTCGTTTTATTCTACAGGAAATCACTCTGTAAAATGTCGTGAAGATTCGTCCATAATTTACCAAAGGCCCCATATAAACCCAACTACCGTAAAAACTAATGCTATCATAACAAAATTTGGTACTTCACAGTTTTATAGTAATATAAATAACAATGTGAATTAACCCTTGGACCCATATAAACCCTACTCCTGCAAAACTGTTCAGTACGCCTAAAATCATAATTAATAATGCTATCAGAATAAAGTATAATACTTCGTGATGATCGATCCATAATTTACTATAGGCCTTATATAAAGCCCACTCTGGTTAATTAAAAAAATACGCCTAAGACCGTAGCAGATATTACGGTAAAATTTCTTCCAACTTAGCTTCATATGGCCAGAAAAAATGTCATGTAATTTTCTGATATACGGTCCATAATTTACCTTGGATCCCATATTTAGCAGCCCTCTGAAATTCACTGTGAACGCTAAAACTAATTTCACCACTGTATTGGAATTTAATGAAATTTATGTTTTTTAATACCAGAATTGCGGAATTTTAGGATGATTGATTCATAACTTACCATGGCTCCAATATAAATCCCCCTCCTAAAAATCATTGAAGTTCAGCTTAAGCTGTTACGAATCATGATATTTTACTCAAGATTGTCGGTCAATAATTCAATATAGGTCTAAACCGCAACCAATTTTAATGCTGATGTCTGTTTTTATGAAGATAAATTAATAATAAATAGAAATATTCGAACTCTCGGTGGAGAGTATAAAAGATTCGGCACAGCCGAATATAGCACTCTAACTTTTTTATAAATGAAGAGCAGCATCTTGGTTATCAATACACAAAATACGAAAAAATGTGGGCGGTATTAGTGGGCGTGGCAAAAAATAGATTTATTTATTACTTTCTATTCTTATCGCACCATGGTATAAGATTCGGCTTACATGTTTATTTAAAAGGATCCTAATTTAATTTGAAAACGATTTGACTAATATTTCACTGGGTTTTGCAAACTTTTGAACAATCCCAGTCACATTTTTTACTACTGCTGCTGTTGTTGCTTTTTAGTCTATTGTCTTAAACAATTGTAAAATAGTATACAATTTTATATTTTGTAGTTGTTGTTGCTGTTGCATTTGTTGTGTATTGTTGTATCAGTATCTTCCTGGGAATATGTCGGTCGGTAAGACTTTGTCTAGATTTCTCTGTTATTGCAAAAAGTGTTTGTTTATATACCAGATGATTCTTTCATTCATGGTTGTATGAGTGTTAATGTGTGTATGTATGCACTGCCAATGCACATGTGTTTGTATTTCAGGTATAAGTTTGTGTATTAGAGCATTGTTTCAATTTATTCAATATTATTTCTGTTGTTAAATTTTCTATTTTCCACATTTATGTTGCACATTTGTTCTACTTTACCTGACAACAGCATCCGACTGACTTATAAATTTATATCTAATACTAAATTCAAATGGTTTTTCTTCTTGTAGATTTCTGGGTGGATGAAAAACCTGCAAAGAAAAATAAAAAAGTGGGTAAAAAAAAGAAATAAATAGTTAAGAAGTTTACGAAGAGTTTTTGAGTTTTGCAAAATGGTTAAGTTGCATAAAATTTTACTGTTTTTTCTTCAGTTTCCATTTTCTATTAAAAGAACTACAAATTTTATTACTCACTCTTCAATATTTATACAGATAAACTCTTTTGCAAAAGAAACAATCAGGGGAGTATGAGAAAACAAAAAGCCAACAGAATTTTTATTATTTCTATTGCAGTTGCCGGAATATTATAATATTTTAAATGGTAACAGAGCAGTTGAAAAATAATAAAAATATTTCCAAAAAAGAAAAAAAAAACTTGCAAAATAAACAGCAAAGAGATAAAAACCGAAGAATATGCAATTCATTCATGTAAAATTGTTATTTTTCAATAACAAATGTTGTAGAAAGATAAGAAAGTGCAATTTATGAAATTTTAATAACTTTTTTTCTCTCTTTTTTTATCTACCAAATACAGTGTAAAGTTGTTATTTTCAAAAATATGTATATTGTTATTATTTTCTTTTTTATTGTTGTCTGAGTTAAAAGATAAAAGTGTGAAAAATTGCTTTAAAGTATTGAAAAAATAAATATACAAAATTTGTTTTAAAAAAAGCATTTGGTGTATAAATAAGAATTTAAAAAATATTAGTAAAATTAAAATTATGACAAATTCTTCAAGAAACATAACTTTTTCTGATAAAAGAAAACAAAATTGTATAACATTTATTTTTCAAACAAATTTTGTAAATAGAAAATAATTTGGTTAAATAACATTTCCCATTTTCCCCTGTAAAAGTTTTCATTTTAAAATTGTTTCTTTGACAGAACATGTGAGTGGGGGTACAGGCCACTCAATATATTTTCTCTATGCAAAAAAAACTTTATAAATTTCGTACCCCTTTCTTATGCAGTGGGCAGAACGGCTACAAATAGCAATTCTTTGGAATTTTTTGTAAGGGTATTTCTTGTCTTTTATCAAAAAGAGCCACTTTTTTTGAAAAACTTCAACTTTTTGTAAAAACGCAAAGCTTTTAGTGAAAAAGTGGACATTTTTGTTAAGATTGCACATCTTCTTGTAAAAATGTATAACTTTTTGTAAAAAGATGTCACTTTTTGTTAAAAATGTGCAACTTTCTGTCAAATATGTGCATCTTTTTGTAAAAATGTGCAACTTTTTGTAAAAAAAAATGCAGGATTTTTTTTTTTTTTTTTTACAAAAAAATTACATACACAAATCAATCACTTTCTATAAAGAAGTGAATGTAAGATGAGATAAACCCACTGTTTATTGTTGATGTGTTTTGTTTAAGCTTTGATATTATTACAAGTAGAACTGTTGCTATAAGTCTTATACGCTTAACAGTTTTATTTGGTTCAATATCTTTAGTTTTTCTAAAACGTTATGGATGAAGTTTCCTGATGATCTGGCCTAAGCAACCAGTGAAATGCGCATAGGAATAGCTTATCCCATCAACAAAAAATTTCAAGTGTTTTTATCAGTAATAAAAACTGGGAATTAAGCACGAATAACAAAATCTTTTGAAATTAAAATTTTGTATTCCCAAAAATTGAAATTACTTTTTGATAATAAGCAGGCAGTGCAAGGCCTAAAAAAACACTTAATTGTCAACATCTTTTGTAAAGTTGTTGTTGTTTTTATTTTGTTTTTCTTAACCTACTTACAACTACAATTAATGTTGAGAGAATTTCAACTAATTGTAGTGGGGAATGTAAGATGAGATAAACCCACTGTTTATTGTTGATGTGTTTTGTTTAAGCTTTGATATTATTACAAGTAGAACTGTTGCTATAAGTCTTATACGCTTAACAGTTTTATTTGGTTCAATATCTTTAGTTTTTCTAAAACGTTATGGATGAAGTTTCCTGATGATCTGGCCTAAGCAACCAGTGAAATGCGCATAGGAATAGCTTATCCCATCAACAAAAAATTTCAAGTGTTTTTATCAGTAATAAAAACTGGGAATTAAGCACGAATAACAAAATCTTTTGAAATTAAAATTTTGTATTCCCAAAAATTGAAATTACTTTTTGATAATAAGCAGGCAGTGCAAGGCCTAAAAAAACACTTAATTGTCAACATCTTTTGTAAAGTTGTTGTTGTTTTTATTTTGTTTTTCTTAACCTACTTACAACTACAATTAATGTTGAGAGAATTTCAACTAATTGTAGTGGGGAATGTAAGATGAGATAAACCCACTGTTTATTGTTGATGTGTTTTGTTTAAGCTTTGATATTATTACAAGTAGAACTGTTGCTATAAGTCTTATACGCTTAACAGTTTTATTTGGTTCAACATCTTTAGTTTTTCTAAAACGTTATGGATGAAGTTTCCTGATGATCTGGCCTAAGCAACCAGTGAAATGCGCATAGGAATAGCTTATCCCATCAACAAAAAATTTCAAGTGTTTTTATCAGTAATAAAAACTGGGAATTAAGCACGAATAACAAAATCTTTTGAAATTAAAATTTTGTATTCCCAAAAATTGAAATTACTTTTTGATAATAAGCAGGCAGTGCAAGGCCTAAAAAAACACTTAATTGTCAACATCTTTTGTAAAGTTGTTGTTGTTTTTATTTTGTTTTTCTTAACCTACTTACAACTACAATTAATGTTGAGAGAATTTCAACTAATTGTAGTGGGGAATGTAAGATGAGATAAACCCACTGTTTATTGTTGATGTGTTTTGTTTAAGCTTTGATATTATTACAAGTAGAACTGTTGCTATAAGTCTTATACGCTTAACAGTTTTATTTGGTTCAATATCTTTAGTTTTTCTAAAACGTTATGGATGAAGTTTCCTGATGATCTGGCCTAAGCAACCAGTGAAATGCGCATAGGAATAGCTTATCCCATCAACAATAAATTTCAAGTGTTTTTATCAGTAATAAAAACTGGGAATTAAGCACGAATAACAAAATCTTTTGAAGTGAAAAAACTTTTTGAAACTTTTTGTGAAAGAGTATATCTTTTAATAAAAAAAGTTGAACATTATGTAAAAATGCGAAACTTTTAGTGAAAAAGTGGAAATTTTTAGTGAAAACGAATAATTTGTTGTTAAAAAGTTTGTATAAAGGTGCAACTTTTTGTAAAAATATGCAACTTTTTGTAAAAATGTTCCACTTTTTGTACAAAAGCGCTCCATTTTGTAAAAAGATGCAACTGTTTGTAAAAAAAATTGCACATTTAGCCCATCATATTCCTAGCTTTGAAATATATATAAACCCAGTGTGTTTTTATTACGCTGATCCATCCATTCAAATATCTTTAAATTTGGTTAGATATTTTCGGAGTGTCAGTAATTTCCATATGTCCTCCCTTGGTCGCTTTCGCATTCGGCCAGAGAACGGTCGAGCGGAGAGATAGGCTGAAGGCGGAATGGAGGGCGAGCAGCGTACTAATGTTAAAATTGCTTTCTTTTTCTTTTGAGTACGGAAACTGTTGCTTCAATAGATCTCTTCGAAAATGATAATTAATATTTCCTGAATATAAAAAGCTTAGCGGCTCTGAATCCTATCCTAAGTTAGTACCAGTTAGAAAAATACAAGTACCAAAAAAAAAAAACAAAAAATCAATCTAACAGATTATCATTCTCCCAGGACCTTGCATGCTTAATTTGATGTTTCTAGTACCAGTTAGAGAAGAAATAACTACCAAAAAGCCATGTTACAGATTTTCATTCACTAAGGACCTTGCAAGTCCAATATGAACGAAAATAAGAAAAAGTACCAGTAAAAAAACGAAAAAGTGCCAAATAGATTCCTTTAAAAATTCTCATTCACTCCGGACCTTGCATGTTTAATTTAATGTTTTAGGTCCAATACTAACGAAAATTCAAAAAGTACCAGTAAAAGACCAAACAAGTACCAAAAAGTTCCCCCATAGAGTCTTATCACTCGGGATATTGCATGTTGAATTTTATGTTTCTAGATCTAATATTAACAGTAATTAAAAAAAGTACCAGTTTTAGAACCAAAGAGCTAAAAAAAAATTAAATTTTCCGTATTTCCCCTATTTGGTACTTGGTTCTTCCCATTGAAGTATCAAAAATTTCCATAATGTAGTGGGAGCCCATTTTATAAGAATAAGCCAAAGACGGAGAAAAATATTTTGTAAAAAAAGTACCTACAATAGTTACGAGTGGTGAACTCTTGAACGTTAGAATTTCTTAAAAGTACCGAATTTGTGTTTGTATTTTTTAGAAAAGTTTCGATCTTTTATTTTTACGTTTTAAAGATAGATGGGGTACAAAAAAGTACCAAATTTGAGGTTTTACCCGTTTACTTCCTAAAAGGGCAGAATTTCAAAGAGTACCGGACATCTGTTTGCTTATTTTTCTAATGAACAACAATAACTATTACATTTTTTCTGTCTCTTTCAGTTTTGGAGATATAAGTGAGGTTAGAACAAGAGGCTTAGCGCACTTTAGTGCAACCTTATATAGCCTATGCCCGTAAAGAGGTTCCATTCTTGATTTTGAAGAAGAAATTTTTAAAATCGGACCGTCCGTTCTGGATATTACCTCTTACAAACATACAGGCATAGAAACAAATTTTTCAGCTTTATAATATTACTATAGATGGGTCCCTGAGTAACTCTTAGTCGATTAAAACAGGTCCTTCTGTCTGTCCGTCTATTGAAAACACGCTCACTTTCGAAGGAGTCAACAGAAAAAAAAAAAAAATTTGTGTCAAGTTCCTTTTAGCCCTCCCAAGCAGTTTGGTATTGAAATCTAGTACATTCGGCTTATTAAGTCCAAATGTGGAACAACCTCTCTAAAATATTGATATTTTTGTAAAAAAACTTGAATAAATTGCTGACACAATGCACCGATTCACATTTTATTTTACATAAAATGTATATGACTGAAAATAATACCATTCAGTTTTGGAAAGATCATTTCAAAATAGGCCCCATATAAAGCTCACTCTCGAACAACGCCTGAGTCCATAACGAATCATGCTATTGCAGTAAATCTGGTATGTCAGAGTTTTATACGACTACAATAAATCCAGAATATTTTGTGATAATCGGTCCACAATTTACCAAAATGAGCCATGTTAAACCTTCTTCCGAAAATCAATTTAAAGGGGCCCATAGACACATACTGCTGACAGCTACTGCATAGATTTCATTTCGCAAAATTCAAGAAAACCCCTATTTTCTTTACACGTTTTTTTTCTCAAAAACTCTTTTAAATTTGTTTTAATTTAAATTAAAAAGAAAAATATATCAAAAAATGAATTAATTAATTTTATTGTTCATTTGAACAACTGTCTGCAGTATGAGTTCATTTCAAAATCAAACCTATTTCGTTTTTCATACTGCATTGTCTGTGTGACGCATACCTATATAAAAATTTCCAATGATGATTACATGAGCATGAACAGTATGTATCTATGTGACCCTTAAGAAGCATTAAATTATAAAAAAGATATAATATCACAGTATTGAATTTTAGCCTAATTAAGGTTTCTTTAAAAGAAGAACGTCATTCTACCGAATTTTGTGATAAACGATCATTAATTTACAGTGACTCCAATAGAAAATCTTCTCCTGACGATAACTTTAGTACGCCCAATAATATTTCTGAGACAATTATGATATTTTACTTAAACTAGGCAACGAATTATAATACTGGGAGGTCAGCTTTTTAAAGATGGATTTATATTTTATAGATACCATACAGAGCCCACTCCTGATATATTCGAACTCTCGGTGGAGGGTATTAAAGTTTCGGCATAGACGAGTATAGAACTTTTGCTTGTTAGAGATACATATGTATTCGCTTAAATTGCAAATTTTTTGTACCAAAAACAATTGAAATCTTGGTTAACTTTTAAAGATTATGTTCTTTCAAATGTATGAACATTCCTTCAAAAGGAATCATTATAATTTTAAATTTTTCCTTTAAAAACTCAATAACAAATTTTAGCTCCTGTTTGTTGTTTTTCATTAAATTAAACATCAATATGAAGCATCAAATTCCCCTTAAACACCGACCAAGAACAGCAACAAAATAAAAAACACCAACAGCAGTGAACCAACCACACGATGATGAAAACGAAACGCGTATCCACAAATGATTATTTACTGTCAAACACTAGACTTCAGCGTATTCTTTATGCAACAATGGAAACAAATAAGTTAAATGCAATAAGAAAAAGGGGAGGGGTATGTAAAGGGACAGAATAAATAATAAAACAATAACAAAAATTCATTGAATATTGAAAAAAAAAGAAAAAAAAACAATAAAACCAACAATAGCAAAAGGAAATGTTCAGTCAATGAGCATGTTTATGCACTTTTTCCTTCAATTCATTTTTAGTTTTTTTCTCATACGATTCTGTAGAGGAGCGGGTAAAATTTGTATGCGCTCCTGACCTGGACTTCATTAATTTTATGGTGAATTTATCTGAGTAGTTATTGTTTTTGTTTTTATACATTTTGTACATACCTTAACCGATGCTGTCACCGTTGATGTTTCGCTGAAATATAACTGTGGTCCTGTGGCTTTCCCACACCATGATCCACCCGTGAATGGTCGTCCCAATTCGCTGAGCTGTAAATGAAGTTGAAGGGTAAAATAAATAAAATGCGTCACTTGGCATACAGTGGAAAATAAACGTTTTTTTTTATAATATTAAATAATTTTTTTTTTTTTTTTTTTGTTCTAAACTTATTTTTGCAAAATATAAAAACTAAACGTTTTTTTCCTATAATAATTTTGTCTATTTTGCTTTTATTTATCTTAGAAATATAGGTTTTTAAGAGTTTCCTAAAGAATGTGGACACCTCTTTTGCCACAATAGGTCACATTTTTAGTTTCCTAGTGCTAAACCTTTTCCAGGGGTTTTAATATTTTTTTCGTGGTCTCTCTTTAAATGAGTTTGTTGCTAACGTGAGCAATATTTTTGGCAGCATATTTTGTATATATTAAAATATGCTCTTGTTTATTTATTATTAAATATTTTATGATATAAAAATATATAAAAATAAAATTAAAACTCATTTCGTTTGTTTCCTTAATATAAACTTAATTTTTTTTTTTTTTTTTTTTCTTAAATTTTTGCCATTTTATAACAGCAATTTACTTCCACAACAGGATGCTTATAAAGGATGGAACACTATATAGAATGTACATAATTATAAGTATATGCCACATAAAATGTTAATAAGTATTAAATATGTATATATAAAAGTGTAAAAGCCCAGTGAGCCACTGGGATCAAAATTTAAAAAACTGGTAAAAAAAAATAAGTCTAACTAGTCCACATATAATCACAATTCTAGTACTGAATTAATTCGTTCCTAGTTTTTATTTATCTCTAGTCTCTTTTTTTTATTCAAATTTAGATTTTGTATTAAATTCTGCTTTAGATTCGGGTTGAGATTAAGTTTAAGATGAAGTGAGAAACAAAGATATGCAATGAATTCGCAGCTTAGTTTTTAAATTTAGAAAACTACTCATAAAACTTACAATTGATTCAACTCATTGAGCTCTCCATCTACAGTTTTAACACAACGGAGCAAACGCACAATCTCATAACCAGAGCTGCCAGATAAATTTAAAGAAAAATCGTAAACTTCACACATAAAACATAAGGAAAATGTAATCGTAAAATCGTCACTTTACTAATTCGGATACAAATCTGGCAGCATTGCTTTTAATGAGTTCGTTTGCGAGTCAGACTTAACTCTACATTGCCAAAAGCAAGTAATTACTTGCAAGTAGTGTTTACATATTCATTACGAAAATCAGGATAAATACAAAAAAAAAACACAATTTTTTTTTGAGTGGCTACACAGGACAGTGCATGTTCATTTTGAAAATGTCGGCATCAACTAAACTTCTAGCTTTTATTTTCAAATCGTTGCATACATAGACTCTCCTCATGGCTACGATATAAATTATTTAACTTTAAAATTTCTTCCTTGTTTAACTTTCATGAAAATTTATGTTTTTTTTTTAAAAATATGTGAATACAGTATTGCCGTTTATCCAATGTCATAAAATTACTAAAACGAATATTTTGATTTAAATTTTTTTTATTTTTCTAAATGCCTGAAATTTATGTTAAAAAATTCTATTAAGGGCTAATAAATCAGTGCAAGTTGGACTTTTTTTGGCTTAAAATGTGTTTAAACCAGCAAATATATAATTTGGTAAACATTGAAACCAGCTCTAAACGCATAAAATTGGGCGTTTAAACTAGCAATACATACCATGTGAATTTGACAACATTTATCGTAGTGCTGCCATATTATTATTTTTTGCACTACATATAATATATGGGGCACTGATTAACAGTTGTTAAGTTAAAACTACATACGTATAAATTTAAGTTTAGTTCAACTATACCAATGTTTAAACATTCATTGACTTATAAGCCATAAGATTTATTGTTTTAAAATTGTGTTCTTTTTTATTATTAATTTTTTATAAATACACACAAAAATTGTTTTGGTTGTAGGGAAAAATGAATTATTTAGGCACGTAGAGATTTTTTAAAATTTCTACTGGCATCACTGGAGTACGATGAGCAACATCATTCTTCTGAGTAGATATAAGATTCAATAATATTGCAATAAATAGAAATGCGCATAAGTACAAGAGATTATGAGTAATGATTCAACTCTACTCACATTTTCAGTACTCGTTGCAGATCTCTGGCGAGAAATTGACCTTAAGGCTGAAATACACTGATTAAAATAATCTTCAAGCATTGTGGAAGTATTAATGAAAATGTATTTGTATGTGTCACACCGACGATGTTGGATGAAAAATCAAAAAATTTAAATATGACGGCGAATATTAGGTCCAGTATACGTACACGAGTGAATTCACTTGCTGGACAAGCATTTGACAAGTGTATTTGGCCCTTTATGGCTGTTACTCTATTTGACGACAAAGGTAAAACACGTCGATTGAAGAGAGTTGATGTATTAGACTTGCCTTAAGCAAAATTAATCGACCTTAAGAGATCTGAATCTTTACTTGTGATCGCGGCTGACCAAAGTTTCCATCTAGAACCACAGGAATTAGTAGCCCCTGGTGACATGACACTGGACTAACTACTGGTTGAGACCATCGCTTTTAAGCTTCCTATGGGGAATGCTTCCTGTCTTTAAGGGAGATTGTTTTTGCGAAAGCTTTACCTGTCCGATGATAGGATACTTTCGGGATCCCGCGGTGGTTGTAGTTTACTACCCCAAGGGCGGATTTTTCACTACTTGTGAGAAAGTTCGGTCTAAAGTGCTGTTGCTATTTCACAGCTATTCCACAGCTGCTGTTATTTTTGCAATAGCGGCAGAGGCAAGATATAATAATCGAACGGAGTCAAAATTCATGATCTTGGTGGTCAATTGACATCCCCAAAACGTAAAATTACGCGTTGTGGAAACTTTCCAGACAATAAAGTTAAAATCGGTCGTGTTGTATAGCTCGTGGTAGCGTCTTCCATATACCGTCCAGTTCATAATCATCACTTGCAGGCCAAAATGAGCCGTAAGATAGTCCCAATTGTTGAGAACGCCGGGGAATAGAAAAACTCGCCACAGTTGCAATAGCAGCAGCTATATTTTCAGCAGTGCTTACATTGCGATAATGCACAGGCCTGGCCACATTTCAAGCGCTTCCAGTATTTTAAAATCTCTTTTTAATCTTGCCAATTCCTGGCACAGTAGGTCGATTAGGACGACCCTAATCACCCCGTAATAATCAAAGAGTGGTTACACTTCAGATGACAGATATTCGACACTTACTTATTGTCTTACAGTAGATAGTTTATTTATAAATAAATAAAGAATTAAAATAACTTTCTGCGTTAAACTAAGCTTTAAATTCAGTTTAAGCTTTAGTTTTAAATAGAGATCTAGATTCATTTCTAGATTTAATTAAAAATTCAGCTTAAGATTAAGTTGATTTAATTCAAATGATTTAATTCAAAAAGTCGTTGCCAGTTAGGTTTAAGCTTAGTTCTGGTTTAACTCTAGTTCCGTTCTAGTTCAGTTCTAGTTTTGTTCTCGATCAGTTCTAGTTTAGTTCTAGTTCATTTCTAGTTCAGTTCTAGTTCAGTTCTAGTTCAGTTCTAGTTCAGTTCTAGTTTAGTTCTAGTTCAGTTCTAGTTCAGTTCTAGCTCAAATCTAGTTCAGTTCTAGCTCAGTTCTAGTTCAGCTCTAGTTCAGTTCTAGTTTAGTTCTAGTTCAGTTCTAGCGCAGTTCTAGTTCAGTTGTAGTTCCGCTCTAGTTCATTTCTAGTTCAGTTCTAGTTCAGTTCTTGTTCAGTTCTAGTTCAGTTGTAGTTCAGTTCTAGTTCAGATATAAACAGGAGGGAATATAGCAATAAAATTAGAAGTTCTAAATATCAAAAGCTTATATAATATAACACTGATAAATTAATTCTGCAACGACTCAAAATACCTAAAACCTATAGACCATACTTACAACACAAGACGAAAAGCAGAAGGAAGATATAAAGTAGAACGATTACACAACAATTATGGCAAAAACTGTCTTAGTGTTGAACTTCCAGCTCTGTTCCACAAATTACCCACTAATTTACTTAGGCCCGTTTTCACGACTTAACGATAGCTAAATGTAGGAAGTTATCGATTAGATAATGAGTTTTTTATTATCACAAGTTCTCTTTAATCTAAAAGTGAAGGATAAGCTAAAGATAGGAACGCTCTATCTTTAACTTTTGTCGTAAGGTTTAAATTTGAGATTGCCATATTATATTCACATATTTGTTAAATATGGCAACACCAATTGTACGTATATATTGTAAATGTAAAACAAGTACGTAGTTGCCAGTTCGTATTTTTATTTTGGCAAAAATAGTCGGTATTTTCTTTAGTATTGCCACATTTTCAAAAATGTTAAGTTTATTTTATACAGAAGTTGTGAAAACGAAAAGTAGTTGAAGGTAACTTTATTCCTCACTAGTACTAAAGGTACCGTTAACTATTTCGAACTTTATAGGTAAGTCGTGAAAACGGGCCTTAATCTACCAAACACAAGCAAAAGAAAGAAGTTAATACAATCATATTTTTTAAATTCGCAATGAGATATTGAACTTTTAAAATATATTATTATATTGCCACAGCCACTGAATTATAATTATTTCTATTATCTTTTTTTTCCCCTTTATATTGCATTTCAAATTATAATATAACTTATCCTGCAGATAAGCCACATGGCTTCGTGGGAATATACTATAAGTAAAATGTAAATAATTTCAAAATGTAAATAAATAAATGAATTTAAAAAAAATTTAGTTCAGTTCTAGTTCAGTTATTGTTCAGTTGTTATTCAGTTTTAGTTTAATTCTAGTTAACTTCTGGTTCAGTTTTGGTTCAGAACTTTTTCATTTCTGGTTATGCTCTATTTGAGTTCTAGTTCAGCTCTGGCTCGGTAATAGCCTAGCTTCCTTCTAGAAAAGTTATAAAAAGTTTACATTTAACTTTTTGTTTTGCTGTATTTCTTGGGTATAAATTTTAGTTATTTTAAAAATGTTTTCGTATGCGCGTTACGTTAAACACGTTAAATTTTATATAATATTTCTTTTATTATATAAAAAAAAATTAAACTTTAACATATTATGGTCAGCTTTTTTGCAGCTGCTTATGACCCCAAAATTACTGCCACAAGCTGTATATTTTTTTAACATTTCGTTGAAGGAAAAATAAACTCAAGCCAAAGGAAGTTAGTTAGTTTAACGATGTAAAAGTTAACGGCAAACAGTTCAGCGTAAAAACAGTGCACGTATGATAATTTTATCTTTATATGGCAATCAAAAACAAAAAATGTTAATGGCTTAAAAAGTAATAGTTTGTTAAACATTTAAATGTTTAAGAAGCAGTTCTCTGATTAAATGAAAGTATAAGATTCGAATTGCAGCTTACAGAGCAATACAGGAAATTTTTTAAAGATTTCGTCACCAAAAGAGATTTATTTAAATAAAAGGATCCATTTTTAACAAACTTCCCTGCGGGAAATTTGTGTCAATTTGTCCAACAGACTGGTCCAGGGATTTGTGAAAACAGAACAAGTACAAAAAGAAAGGACTCATGACCAGTGAAAGAAGAACCAATCCCTTAACTGGTTTATGAAGAACAAAAAGGTAGCAAAAGTAATGAATTACAGTACAGTCTTCACTGGTGCTGTGACACATTTTTTTGGAACTTTCTTAAATTTGGTTCTTGAATTTAATTCTAGGACTTGTTTTATTTAAATAATACTACATTGTATTGAAATAATACTACATTTTAGTAATTGACACTAAGCTAGTTCATTGAGAATAGATCTGTGACTGGTCAAATGGTGTCAATTGACCCCCTCCAATGACAACCCCATGTAAAAGTGATAGGTCTTATTCATATAAAGTGTTAGAACTAGAACCGGTCTCTACCATCAAACCCCTATCACGGGACTACTTTGGTGTCAGTTCGCTTCCCTCTAGGGTTCTTTTTAAATGAAGCATGAAGAAAAAATTTGTTGAATTATGGCATTAAGTTTTTAATAATATTTAAGAAGTTATATCTTAAATACAAATAACAAAATTATAAAGATTTGTTGTAAAATGAGCAGAAAAGATTAACATGAGCACCTGCCATGTTAGCGTAATCTCATGTTGGTCTTAATCCTTTGGTGACAAACGATACGTTTAATCACTGGCCTGTGTGTGAGTGCCACCAACATACAAAGGTAGCAATTTCGCAGAATTATACACCGAAATATGACTCCACCAATAGTTGGACTAGAGCCGAAGTTCCAGGGGCTGTCGTGTTTCTAGATAGGATTTTGGCCAGCCCCGATCTCAAGAGATCTGCCGATTTTTAGCTTCGCCAAATTTCAGGTAACCCTGATTTCTCAAGATGATGTCACACTAAAAGTTAATAAAGAGAAGTGAAAATATTGGTACAATATTTATTTATTTAAAGTATAGGCCCTCGCAATGCATTGTTCGCTATGACACTCTCCCATCTTTTTGCAAATATGTGGATTCCAAGAACAGCTTTAGCCTAAGAACGAATCAAGCCAATTTCAGTTACATAATAGAAACATATTTCAGTAGAAGCGTTCTGCATTGATCCAAACAAGTTGTCGTCCGACGGTGCAAGATAAGATATTTTAAATTTTCAGCTACTTTTTTCTAAACAGTTTTTATTTGGTCTGGCAACATCCGACAGAACTTTTATGTAATAAAATATTACTACTGAATGTCTGGTCGAATATTCTGAGTTCAAACAAATAAAGTTTGATCCGCATTTGTTTGCTGCGATCATCTGGCCCGCTTTCATTAGCTTATGTAGATGGAGCAATTCTGTTTCCACCACAAGGAGAGTCTTACCTTAAAGGCATGAGTATGCGGCCTTGCCTTTGATTCGCCTGGTTGTTCTGGTTGTTTCAAGTTCGATATCTTGATCTTTGTGCTTTTGTATAGAATACATTTTTTATCAACATTTCGAACATGCAAAATCATTTTTCAGCTTCTTTTGTCTTTAACTCTGGCATCACATATGCTTGCCTTTCCACTTTTGATACGCACAAATTACCTCGTCCTAAATATTCTTTTAATAACACCTCCAAGTCGTTGGATAATAGGGTTATAATGCATTTGGCAAAGGTGAAACCATAAAGGAAATTGCAAAGAAAGTTACGAAAAAGTCTTCATCTGGACCTAATGGACTATCAAATTTTTCGACAAAACAAATTCCTGAAAAGTCTTTGAAATTTCTAACAATGATATGCAATAACTGTTTGAATAACGGAATGACGGGACACATCTGTCATTGAAAAAAAGGAGAGCAATATCAATATTTTTAACATTGGAAAAAATGTGTGAACTTGTTCCGAAACAGAAACTGGAGGACCAATTGAATCTTTATCCTGTTTTCAATTTGCTTTATGACAAATGCATTTGACTCAGAGTCTAAAGCTTAAAAATGCTGATATATGAGTTATTAAGGATTTAAACAGTTTTTAAAGCATACGACATCTGTTGTGAAACCCATCAATAATCTAAAGTCTAATTAAAGCTTTACTTTAAGCAAATAGGTTTAACAATCTAAAAGAAAACTTTTTGTGTTTTTTAACACAGTTTCGGATAAATATGTTTGGATCTTAATATAATCTAAACCCTCCTTTGTTAAAGTGTTATTTAAAACTACTAGTATTTCCTACCAAATCTTTTTGTATTTTTTTCCCCCCAAAGACTGACAATACTGACCTGGCAATACAAAACACAATAAATTGTATAGATATCGAAAATATTCATTAGCCTTTTTTCATTGTATGTTTCTAAACAAATACAGCTGTATTTTCATGCAACAACTTTTGAAAAACGGACATCAATATAACCTAAACATGACCATTCAAATATACTCCTAATTATTCAAATAATTTCCAAAAACCCAAAAAAAAAAAAATTAAATATCATCAAAATCTCATTTAAACCGGAAAACATAAAAACTAAAAGTATCCCGAATACAATATTTGGTATTCTGTTTTAAATGCCGCAGATATTTTTTACATACATACATATAATTTTTATTTTAGTTTGTAAAATTTCCCATAACTAACACAAAAAAAAGTCAACAATTTTTACTCGTTGTATAAACAAAAGTTTTTGTTTTTATTTTGTCATTGTCATTATATTTGTAACTGTTTCATCAAACCAAGGGTGTCCCAAGTGGGTATATTTTGGTATCCAAAATCTATTTAGGGAAAATTTTTTACCCTGTTAAACTACAAATTTGCCATTTTAAATATCATACCAGGAAATATTTATGGCAGATCCATTCATTTATATCGGTCTGGGTTCTTAAGTTATTCCAAGTTGATTTAGCAATGTCCGTTAGTTAAAAGCATTTACACTTTTGAAAGACTAAACTGAAACACTTTTTTGCAAACAATTGCTTGACGTTTATACAAGCAGAGCGGTCCATTATAAAACAAAAAAACAGCTAATGACCCAAATATGGACACATCTTTTAAACAAGTCATAATTTTATCTTTTTATATGTTTTTATATAGCATTTAATATTGTTGACTTGCCAACGTTTAAACATCTATACTTGTTATTCTATAAAAAAAATATTTTACACGCTCTCTTCAGAAATGATACCCAACGCCACAATATTAAAAGAAAAAAATTCCGAGATTGTTTAAACAACATGCATGATACTTTTATTTACAAATATCAAATATTTAACTTAATTTTTATTGGCTGTACTGAACTTCAGAATCCATAAACAGCGAGTTCTTATTTTTCAAAAAAGATACTTTTAGCCAGGGCTGTGGAGTCGGAGTCGGAGTTGAGGTTTTTGTGCCGGAGTCGGAGTCGTAGTACCCACAAAAACTCGCGACTCCGACTCCAAAGTTTTTCGTCATAAAAAATTTTAAAAAAATTTTGCAAAATAAAAATTATTCGAAATTGACGATGCAATATTTCAAGTATCGACTTGAAATTTTTAAGAATAATGTTTATGCTATATTTAACTATTTTAAAGCTAATGCATTAAACAAGTTAGAGTTCTATATTCGGATGTTCCGCATCTTTGACACCCTCCACCGACACTTAGAATATATGAGAGCTATAAATTATTAAATAATCTTTATAAAACTGACGTCAGTATAAAAATTGGTTCCGGATCAAACCAATTGTACGACAATCAAAAAGTGTTATGCTTTTATTTCTAGCAATTTGAACTAACTTGAATAATATATCATGATTCGTAACAGTTTATGCCGAACTAAAATGATTTCAGGAGGGACATTTATATTATCCCTTGGCAGCCATGTCATTTATCAAGTTTTCCCTTTTTTTTTTGCAAGTTTTTTGAGATGCAAAAAAGTTTTATGTTTAAACAAAGTTTTTTCAAGTTTTTTAGAAATACATAATTTCCAATTTGCAGTATATTGGATACAAATATTAAGTGATGTTTTCATGTTATTAAATGGTCTTGTATTTTCTCTGTTCTTTATTATTTTAATTATGTTAACTTTCTCGTAAAGATCCCAATTTTTTTTTTTAGATTCTGAAATATCTTTAGCACTAGATTCATATAAATTTTCTGAAGTTAATGTAATAGATCTTTGAGTTAATTATTTAAATTTTTTTTTGCACTTTTTAATGGTCTGTTAAAAAAGTTCGATTTTGATAACGACTTTCTTAAACACGTCAAAGATCTTGCACCTTTTTATGTAATAAGATGTTGTTATTGATTATTTCGCAATTATTTGCTATTGTAGCAAATTAAATCTATTTGAGTGATATTGAAGAAGTTAATAATGAATAGCTTGAGCTTTAATTTTTAGGAACATAATTAATAAATAGAAAGAGCAAAATATTGAAAATTTTCGCGTATTCAAAATAAAAACATTTTAAGATTTAATTTTTATATATTTTTAAATAAAAATAAAATGAATTCTATATACTTTTTTTCATTTAATTATTTAACAGTAATATAAAAAGCCTTACTTGTTTTTGTTCTTTCTTTTAAAAATTTTGGCACTTTTGTAAAAAAAAGTTTTTTTTAAGAAATTAGAGGTTTTTTTTAAAAAAAATGAATTATGGACTGATCGTCACGAAATCCTGTATAGTGATTTCCGTTATTAAATATCTAAATGGAAAAAATTTCAATACAGTAGTGAAATTTGTTTCAGCGCTTAAAGTGTTTTTCAGTAAGCTGCTTAATATGAGATCTAAGGTAAATATCGACCGATCATCAGAAAATTACATGGTATTATTTCTACCCATATAAACCAAAATTGGACCAATTTTTACAATATCTATAGTTCTACGGTTTTAGGTGTATTTAAATAATTTCTTAGAGTGTCTTATAAAACTGTGACGTACCAAATTTTATTATGATAGCGATATTTATTACGATTTTATGCGTACTAAGCTCCTTTCCGGGAGAAGGCTTTATATGGGGCCTATGGTAAAATATGGACCAATCTTTACAAAAGCACATTTATTTATGATAGCAATATTTATTACAGTTTTAGAAGTACATTATGGCACCTTCTACGTAATTTTTTGTAACATAATTAGGATAGGATAACTAGAAGCAACTTGACACAAAGATTGAACTTTTGTTTTAAGCTTTTTGAAAGTGAGCGTACTTTGGACAAACGGACAGAAAGACATGGCTAAATCTACTTAGAATTACTCAAGAAACCAGGGGTATTTGATGCATAATAAAAAAGTTTTACATGGAATGACAAACTTAGTATACCCTCATTCCGTACGGTAATTACCTTTTAGGGTAATTTTGGGCCGCAAAAGGTAACAAGGTAATTTTATTTAAAAACCGTAATTTAAAGAAATTTGAATTTTAAGTATACACATAAACATGCTTACATATGTACGAATGTTTAATAATTTGAACGTTTGAGAGGTGATTTTAAATTTAAAAATAGATCAATTTTATAACAAAAATGTAAGAACATAATGTTTTTGCAAATGTTTTCGTAACAGCGATAAGTCCAATTAAGAAAACTGAAGTTATGCAGAGTGATTTCTGGTATTAAAAAATATTAATTTCAATAAATTTCAATACAGTGGTAAAATTAGTTTTAGCGTTTACAGTGAATTTCAGAATCCTGTAAATATGGGATCCAAGGTAAATTATGGACCGTATATCACAAAATAACATGACATTTTTTCTGGCCATATGAAGCTAAGTTGGAAGAAATTTCACCGTAATATCTGCTACGGTCTTAGGCGTATTTATTTAATTAACCAGAGTGGGCTTTATATAAGGCCTATAGTAAATTATGGACCGATCATCACGAAATTTATTATTGTGATTTCTAGTCATATAAAAGTGTAAATTATTAAATTTTATTCTGATAGCATTAATAACTATGGTTTTATGCGTACTAAACTGTCTTCCGGGAGTAGGGTTTATATGAGGCCTTATGTAAATTGTGGAACGATTTTCATGAAATTTCACAGTGTTATTTCTAGTCCTATAAAACTGTGACGTGCCAAATTTTGTTATGAAAGCCTTATGTTATACGGTTTAGGCGTACTAAACTGTTTTCCAGGAGAAGGGCTTATGTGGGGCCTAGGATAAATTATGGACGGATCTTTACGACATTTTGCAGCGTGATTTCCAGTCGAATAAAACGAATTTTTGCAAAATCTTTTATCATTCCGTGCATTGTGCCACCATTTACTATGTTAGTTTTTGAAACAAAATTATCAATTTTTTAAGGTGGTGGTTTCTCATTTTGATTCAAAGCTCTGATCCTACTAAACCGATTTTGCTGGATTTCGATCCCAAACTGCTTGGGATAACTACAAGCAATTTGACACCAAGTTTGTTAATTTTTTGAGTTTTCGAAAGTGAGCGTGTTTTCAACAGACGGACAGACGCACAGAAAGACGGACATGGCTTAATCTGTTGGAATTTCCTTCTCTTTCGAGTCCTTTTAAGTTACAGCAAAAAAAAAAAAAAACACTAAATCCGGTTTTTAGATTTTATATAAAAATGGTTGTTCATTATACAAATAATTTTCACAGAATGACAGATATTTTATATTCACAATAAACATAAAGAAAACTATATTGATTGAAAAAAAATATTTCTAAAAACAATAAACAAGGTATTTTGTATTGCAAAGTACAATTTCAAAACAAGTAAGAAAGTATAGTCGGTCAAGCCCGACCATATGATACCCAGCACCACAGTACTTAAAAACACATCATGCTTATGTGTACATATAAATATGGATTTCTCTATGTTTAAAAACTTCATTAAAATTGGTTTGAAAGTTTGTGAGAGGCAGAAATTGCCCCCTACAACCCCTTGTGGTCCTATTTTTGAAAAACTGTATAGCTTATGTGTCCATATAGATATGGATCTACCCATGTTTTAAATTTCATTAAAATCAGTTTGAGAGGCAAAAACTGCCCCTTTCTCCCCTTATGTTCCTATATTTTTTAAAACTGTATAGCTTATGTGTCCATATAGATGTGGATCTATCTATGTTTTAAATTTCACTAAAATCGGTTTGAGAGACAAAAATTGCCCTTATCACCCCTTGTGGTCCTATTTTTTTAAAACTGTATAGCTTATGTGTCCATATAGATATGGATCTATCCATGTTTTAAATTTCATTAAAATCGGTTTGATAGTTTCTGAGAGGAAGAAATTTCCCCCTATCTTCCCTCGTGGTTCTACGATTTGGCCCATTTTCAAAAGGCTTGGTCCTCGTGTCAATAAGAACCTATGTCCCAAATTTTATCAAATTATCTCTTAAATTGCGACCTGTACTTTGCGCACAAGGTTACATGGACAGCCAGCCAGCCAGCCAGCCAGCCAGCCAGCCGGACGGACATCGTTAGTTCGACTCAGAAAGTGATTTTGAGTCGATCGGTATACTTTAAGGTGGGTCTAGGACCAATATTTTAAGGCGTTACACACATCAGCACAAATGCATAATACCCTCTCCACTATTGTGGTGTGGGTATAAAAATGGGAAAAGGGAAAAAACTCCCGGGGAATTTGTATTCATAATTGGGCTGTATATCTTTAAAAAAAAATTATATACGTTTGCTTGTTTGTTTATTTGTTTTCTATAGACTTCTAAATTACTGAATCCAGTTTTCTGATAACTTTTCACGTAACTTCCAGATTAATCGGTTTTAAATATCGGTAAATTTTTTCGGACAAAGCTAGCAATAGAAATCGTACCAATAAATGACGCCAAAACCATCCAGATGATGGCAACTCCAAAAACAGCCATATGTCATACAGTCATATGTAGATGGCAGCACCAAAAACAACACCCAAGAATCAATTCGCCAACACATCAATGTCCATAATACCGTGTAAATGGCATCACGGCAAAGCACCAAATTCACCATGCTGTACGATCAGCTATTTACAGAACGGTTAGAGCAAAAATTTTCCAAATCGTGACAAATAGTTAAGTTATAAATACAAAAAATCTATTAGAGAGCGAGCTGAACTGGAAAGGTAAATTAGGAACCCCCAATAAAAATTGAGCACTCTTGCTTCTCATTTGGTTTATATTGTCAGTTGTATAGGTACATTAAGTTGTTAAAGTAAAAACTATATCGGGAATGATGCTGGTGTTTTACAGTTGAAATTCTGTAAGGTGTAAAACGGGTAAGTAAATCAGTCATAATACAATTCTCCTTCTAATTTCACTTTTAGTTTATTTCAAGTACGTATTCGGGATTGAATCTACTTTATAATACTTAAAATACTCGCTCGCGAGTTTTATTTTTATTAGTCACGACCAGAAAAGAATAATTTTTTCTAATGTGGAAAATAAAACTCGCTCGCGAGCGAGTTTAATTCGAGCACTCTCCGTATTCCGCTTTCTTTACATACATTTCCATTTAAAACAATTTTTTTGCCGACCAGTGTTATTGTTTGAAAATTTTCAAAAAACGAAAGCAAAGTGATAAGAATAATTAATACAGA
Organism: Pollenia griseotomentosa; assembly: GCA_963931875.1. Classification (NCBI taxonomy): domain Eukaryota; kingdom Metazoa; phylum Arthropoda; class Insecta; order Diptera; family Polleniidae; genus Pollenia; species Pollenia griseotomentosa. The sequence continues at coordinate 24,153,465 of OZ007562.1, forward strand.
CATCTGTATAAAAAAAAATTACTAAATTTATTTTAATGGGGGTATGGAAGCGCACTGGGATTAGCTAGTATAAAATAAAGCAACCATTTTTGCCATACTAAAATTTTGGGGTCATTTAGCTTCCCTGCGGGAAATTTGTGCCAATTATTTCAATTTTAGGACTTGTTTTATTGAAATAATACTACATTTTATTGAAATAATTCTACATTGTAGTAACTAACACTAAACACGTTCATTAAGAGTAGATGCGTGACTGGTCAAATGGTGTCAATTGACCCCCTCCAATGACAACCCCATTTAAAAGTGATTGGTCCCATTCATATAAAATGTTGGAACTAGATTCGGTCTCTACCACCAAAGACCTATCACGGGACAACTTTGGTGTCAGTTTAGTTTCCTCTAGTGAACAAAAATAAATTTCAGTATATTTATCAGACTAACAGAATTTTATTAACGATTGAAATAATCTTTTGAAATCAATTCATATATTACACAAAAAATAAAATTTGATTGCAATCGATTTGATTGCAATACTTCTATTCTAATCAAATCCAGTAATTGTTATCAAAATTAAATCAGAATAAAAATCTTCATTCTTTTATAAGATTTTGTTTGATGTGCTTAATTCCCAATTTCTATTTTTGATAAATACACTAAAATTCATTCTCATTTTCTTCAAATTGAACTCCTTCTTCTAGAAATAAAGCTGACTCTGATAATTTGAAATTGCCAACAATGCTAATTTTTTACAGTCACTTTTGTTGCCAGGAATTGATAGTGTTTGCTGGGTTGTATTATAACTTTTGTAGCACAAACTTTTTGAACTTTCTTGGTCATTACCTTTAAGCCCGTATTTTGTTCGAATCTTTTCGAACATCTACATAAGAAATTTAAAAAAGCTTAAATAAAAAAAAATTTTCGAAAATAATATCCAAAATTCTTTATTGTACTTTTTACGTCGCACAGTAGCGCCCGTAGAGCAAACGAGGTTGCAAAAATCAATATTTTCATGAGCGCCAAAGAAGTTTTGAATAAGCCCGTGTTATAGGAAACTTTTCAACGATTTCAAATCTGCCACTCTTAATAATATCACATTTTTAGTTTAGAAGATATAGCCGTTCAAAGTTGACCGACTTTCGGTTTTCAAAAAAACACACAATTTTTAGTAAATTTATTGCGATTTCAGGTGTAATATCACGAAAAATAGGTAACGAATCGCCATATTTTTTGTTTGTATTGATTGATGTATTTATTAAATGTATAATGATAAAAAAAAATTAACTGTTTGCTTTGTGTTTCTCCTGGTAAATCACTATTTAAAAACTATCCGTTTTTTCACTATTTTTCAACTTTGACGGAAAATAAAAAAAATCTATATTTTTCTATATTTGCCATATTTGCAAAACCTGTTCATTGATTATTTCTTTACATAATTCAAAAATTTTATCTGCCCGTACGTGCCCGTTTGGCTTCTAGAGGTAAAAAAGGTTAAAAAGACATGGTTGCAGAAATTGTATGGCGTCCATCCCTTATATGTTTTGACTGACAGTAGTTTGATTTAATAGTTTGAAAAAAACTACTCATTGAAATTAGCAGGAACGTACCTCACTTAAACAATACTTTGGCGTACAAATGGTCAAGAACAATATTGACTTATGGTCCCTACAGGTAGGCACAAATCTTATTTGGACACGTGCATAATATCAAAATTGCATTATTCAGCCTAAATCCATATGTATGCAGGGAACAGGTAAATTTTTCGGCATGGTAGCATAAGCATATATATTGCAAAATAAGCATAATGCCTGGATTAGTCTACGACTGAAAGTTGGCGCAACAATTACTGAAACCATTAAACAATTTAAGTACTGAAAACATGGCGTTGAACAATTTAAAATTATTTGAACTGTTTAGAAAGTCAACCACACCAAAGTTTTTCACGGAAGCTGCTTTAGAAGAACTTGATTGCTTATACGGAAATATTGAGAGAAGCGAAATTATAAAAAATAATTTTTATCTGATATATGCAAATATTAAGGCAAAATGGGTGAAATCTAATCGAACCATTCAGAACAGAAGCAAATACAGGATGCTTTTTTAAACAAGTTGGACTAAAAGTAGACTGTCCCAAGCACGGATACGGTAACTCAAACGATGGAAACACTTCTAGGAGATTTTTTGAAAATGATGAGGCAGTAACTAGAATCACTGGAATTGACAATCAAATCGTGAAAAGATTGGGAACGATCTTGGATGTTTTAAACTGTAAAGAAAATGTCAATTCTACAACATATGGAGAATATGCGTCGAAAACTGCATCTCTTTTAGCAGAAATGTATCCACAGAAGAAGTTGACCCCGACCGTCCATAAAATATTGGCGCATGGCAAAGATATAATTGAGTACCAGTCTTTGCCAGATGGAGAGCTTTCTGAAGAAGCACAGGAGTCTCTTAACAAATTTTATAAATAATATAGATTGCAGAACACATTCAAAGCATCAAGGGTAAGGCAAAATGAGGACCTCTTCAACATGTTGGCAGCATCTTCCGATCCACTTATTTCTTCCCTGCGGCATGTGAAGTCAAGAATAGAGTTAGAAAATAATTATAGTTTAGAAATGGTTAGTCTTTTAGATATACCTTCTCTTACGAACTGTGATGAATATTTTACAGAAAATTGAAAAAATAAATTTAAAAAAAAAATAATTTTTTTTTAATTTGTTGCGTAATAATTTAGAACATAAAACCCTCAAGAAAAAAAATAAAAACAATCTAAAAATGTAAAAATAATTTTTATTAGCTACCATAAAATTGATTTTTCTACTAATTTTAACTTTGATAACCCATAATTAGGCCCCTACAGAGCGTAGCAGCCATTATAAACGCTCATTTCATAGGCTGAACAGTTATCTTTCATATGCTGTTTAAACTGTACAATTATCTTATTCGGTTCAAAAGATATGATTTTTGCAACGAAAAAACTCTAATGGCGCCACTGTGCGTCGTTTTGCAATATGGCTGATTTTTAACGACTAAAAGGGGAGAAGGAATAAAAAACATGACTTATAGCAATATTTCAAAGAAAATTTTATTTGTTTTATTTAAATGCATTTTGTACATTTTGTTTGATTTCAGTATATTAGGTGTATTGTCTGATATTTAGTAGAACATTTGCTGTTTTATTGCAACAATTATTCGATACCACTCTTTCTTTACAAATGTATCCATATTTCGTACTACAACTTGCACTTATCAAAAAACCCATATCCATATTTACACAATGAATACTTTTACCGTACTCGAAGTAGGGCTGCCAAAAGGAGGGAATAATGGCGTTCCCAGTGGAAGTCCAAGCAAAATTAATTTGCTCTCCAATAGCTCCAATCCAATAGCGGAACCAGAATATTCCAGACCCCTCCCCCGTCCCTTCCACCACATTCATCCAAATTGGCACTTTTTCTAAAACATCATAATATTCTTCATTACTATCGAATGTTGCTAGATCCATATCCAAGGACCTACATTGCAGAAGGGCTTGGTTCCAAGTCTAAAATATGTAAAAACAAACTGTTAGTTTTTCTCTATAAAATGTAACTAATTTTTTTTCTTTTGTTCTAAGATTTTAACACAATTCTTTAATCGAATTGTCTTACATAAGTGTTTTCTGCTTTAAAGACATAATATATGCCATTTATGGTTTTTTGACTTTGTATCCCGAATATGGGAAAAACAACAATAATAATTGCGTAGCACTTCACTGATTCCATGTTGAAGTCTAATTAAAAACTGTGCAGATTCGAATGCCTGCATAGACTTTTATACTGTAGAGTTGGAGATAAAAAGCAGTAAATTCCAGTAGGTAATAAAATTATTGAAATAATTTATATAAATATGTAAAGTGTACATCATAAATGTATGTTTGTAGTATAAGTACTAGCAGATATTTGTTATCTTTGAAAAACTTTATTTTGATAAATAAGTTTTTATGGAGTCTGGATTAAGTGTGAACATGCAAACACTTGACTCCAGTGAATTTGAAGATACTTAAATTAAATAAAAAAATTGTACAGATGTTTGATTTAAATGAAAAACAAAAAAGTTATTTTAAAATACTTAATTATGGAACAAAGTACAAAGGTAGAGGTCCATAACGAAACACATTAATTAAAATTTTCAAGTTTTCTTCTGCATACATATAAAAATCTATATAGGAATTGTTAAAAGGCTTACCAAAGGTCAATAATTATGTTCCCAAGAAGAAATGATGCTTTAAATGTAGCAAGTTTGTAAGGGAGAAATGTAAAAATTTCGCTTACCACCTCGCTTACGGAAGGCATGAATATTATATGGCGATTTCCAACTTTGAAGCAATACATTTTTGACATAAAAATAGTTCAATTCAACGCCTTTAAAAAGTGGTGAGTTTATCAATCAACTAAATTTTTTGTTGTTACAGTGTTTTTCTGTAATATTCTATCTTACACAACTGCTTCGTAGTAAGGGAATGCCGTAGCCCTTTAAATTTTATTTTGGTTGTAAACATTTTTAAGATTTCGTTTACTTACTGCATCTCTGATTCTCTTATTGCATTAATGTGCTATTAGGGCTTTGTAATATAAGGAGATTTTTTTATTTGGTTGTTATTTAATAACATATCGTCACCTTAAATGCAAACGGACATACCTACACAAAAATTCGAAAATGAGTTTTTGATTGATTTTTGTTTTTTTTTATTAAACCACATTATTCACGCAAATTTTTAGACCCCTTCGATCAAAAATTGAGATCTTATTAAAGATTTCAAACGCTAAGAACACCTAAATGCTATTGATTTTGTAAAGCTTTTTGCTTCTTCTGTAAAAAAAATAAAACAAAAACGTAGTTACGTCCGTTTGCATTTAAGCTGACAAGATTTGAAATTATGGTTTGTATAACTGCTAGTAAACAATTATATCTGTTAACAGTTGCATGAAAAAATCAACAACACAAGTTAAGTTAGATAAAATTCAATTATTTCTTTATTGTCAACTTGTGACGCAACCTGATGTTTTAATTCCTTAAAATATAATATTAATATAAAAAATAAAATAAATGTAAATTCAGAAAGAAGTTTTGTAATATTAAAGACATAATTTTTAGTTTCAAGCCACCAGATAAACACGTTGTGTGCGTAACTACTATTAAGTACATTAAAGTTAACAAAATGGCAGAAAAGCTTAAGTCTAGTTACGAATTATTATAAAAAAATTGATTTAATTGCAATCGATTACAAGACCGAACTGCATTATTTCGTAATTAAATACAGTGGCGGCAAGAATATCAAAAAAATGTAAATATCGTTCTGACTTTAATCCATTTTTTTATTTATTTATTCACACAAATGTTAATTATTGCATTTTGTTATGGACCTCCTCAAATGTAGTTTTATTAGTTTGAATTTCTGTGCTTTTGCCTGTTATTAATTTCATCTATTTCCTAAAACGTAGAACATTTACTTAAAAACAATTAGGTATGCCAATTCCGCTGTACCGAAAAATAAATTTTTATGGTGTATAGATTAAATTTGGTTATGCTTAAGAAAAACGGTGTTATTTCTGGATAGACAAACCTAAATTAATAAATTTTAAATATAAATTTGAATAACTCATTTTAATTCATTCAATAAAAATTTTAATTGATTCTAACAAATAATTTGATTACTAGCATCTTTACTTCAATTACTTCATTAAATATTTTTTTTTTATCTTTAATTACCTGAGGTAATTGAACACAATCACAAACACTAATCAAAAATAAAATCAGTTTTGATGAAAAATTTAAGCAAGTGAATTAAATCAAGCGAATTAAACGTTTAATTGATACTATTAATTTTTTTTAATTAAAATCAATTTTTATTTTTTTCTGCGAATAAAATATAGATTTTTTGTTAATAATATTTTTAGTTGAATTAATTGACAGTTGTTTGAAATCGGACCGTTTATTTTTACTAAAATGAATAATATCATTTATTGAAAAAAAATTCACAATTTAAAATTTTTGCAACTTTTAGTAAAAAGTAAAATCATTTTGGTAATAGGTGCAAAATCAAAAAATTATTTAGTTGATTCTACGAAATTAAGGAAAAAAATCGTTAATTTGATTCAAAAAGCTTTTTGTAACTAAATTAATACTAAAAAAAATTTTTTAAGTTATTTTCGGGAATACAAAAATTTTTTTTTAAATTCAATAATTATAATGTTCTAAGTTCCCAATTTTTATTATTGATAAATACATTGAAATTTATTGTTGGGGGATAAGCTACTTCCTATGCGCATTTCAATGGTTGCTTAGGCCAGACCAGCAGGAAACCTTTTTCAAAGACTTTGGAAAAGCTAAAGTTATTAAACAAATAAAACTATAAAGTGAATGAGAAGTACATGGTTTTATTCATCGAAAATACCTTATTAAAATTAGATTTACTTATCATGTATTCCTAAGAGCTTGTAGTTGTTGAGTTGAGTTCATAATTATTTAGAAAATGGTTGGAAAACATTAAAAAAATTATCTCAAGTCTAATTGAATGAAAAACACATTGGGAACCCCTGCTTTCAACAAACTTAACAATTGAGTGGACCCAAGTTTCTATGTTAATGTTTTTTGCGTTTTGTTTAGATTTTCTATAAATTTTGCTATAATATTGTACTGCTTGTTTGGCAAAAATTAACACAAAATGTTTTTCAAATAATGGTTTGTGGCAAGTGTGTATGTATTTATGTTCGTATACGGTCAAATTTGCGGATATGTTGTATGTTTTCGCTAAAATAGACCGACGGACAGATGGACTGACAAGTTAACTGTTCATTTTATTTACTCATATACAGTTTTAAGTTAAAACAATTGTAAACAAATGAAATTTAATAAACTTTTTACTACAAATTTACAAATATATATGCATACATATGTAAGCAACTGTGTAAATAATAAATTTTTGAAGGACTTCAGTATTGCAGCACATGTAGAAAAAAGTTAGGATTACCCTGGGTTAAGTCTAATTTATATTCTGTATGTAAAATTGAAAATGTCATTAATTGTTGGATTTGAAATTTAGGGCTTACCCTTTTATGAATAAAGCAACCTTTTGTTTTTCATACAAGTGTAAAACTTTTGATGGCCATCTACATGGTGCATTAATTTCGCCAACATTTTATGACAATGTTATTTTATTTCTTTTTTCTTTAATAGATTTTGTTTTTCAATGTCTTTTTTTTTTTTTGTTTAGTTTACAATTAAAGTTTTAATAAATGACCACCAAATAATCAACGAAATACATGTTTATTGTTTGCCATTTGCTAAACTTTTCAATTTAATTTTTTTAATGAAAATATGGGCTTGTATTTGCATTAATTTTGTCAAGTTAAATAGACAAAATCGTTAAATTTAAACAAAAACATTTCAATATTTTACGTGACACTTTTTCAAATGAAAACAAACTAATTTTATAAAGACAGTTGTGCAAATAAAAATGCAATAAAAATAAAAGGCTGAATAACAAAGTTGAGAACTTTTGATTTGAGTTTGTTAGGAAATAAATCTAAGGCATTACATTAAAGTTGTTTTATTTATTCATCAAAGTCAATTTAAAACAAATTAGAGCGCTATATTTGGCTATGCCGTATAGTTGATCCCCTTTACCGATAGCTTAATTATTTTACGGTTTTTTTTTTGACATCTATAAATTTTAATTCACAGTGTTATAAATCGTTGTGGTTTTAGGCGTATCAAAGTCTATAGTGTACGGTGACTAACCGTACACTATTATAGTGTACAGTAGAGGTCTGCTATAAATTACTCACTTGTTTGCCTTTGCTCAAAGTGCACAACATTTATTAATATATGAAACATTCAAAGAGATAAAAAGAGTGTAAGTAAACCATATACAAAAACAAGTAAGAGTGCTATATTCGGCTATGCCGAATCTTGTATACCCTTCAGCAAAAATTTATATAAATAATGTTTTTTAGATATAAATAAATGTAAGCCACGCCAACTTTTTATTTCGTCATAAAAAAGGTACCTAAGTCCGTTTCCTCTTTTGCCAAAGTTGATGTTTGAAATTCGTTTTATAATTTTATAATCTTAAAATCGTTTTTTAGAACATAAAAAAATTAATAAAAATAAAAAAAATTTATTTTGCAGACTCGAACTCGCAATCTCATGAGTCTCAGGCGAGAAGTTAGACAACTCGGCTCAAACGCTTTTACTGAGTTAAATTAATATATATTGAGTCTGCGAGTTTGTTTCTTTATTTTAGCGGCATATCGTGTACATACATAAATGTGTATGTGTATGTGTAAAATTAAACACATTTAAATAAAATCCACCACTTGTGCTGAGGGGTATAAACACCACTACCAAGAAAAATGCAAGAAGAAATCAACGTAGCCAACAGCTTCTAAAACACAACAGAAACAATTACGAAAGCAATGCCTACATACAAAAATAACTTTTGACCATACATACATACACATGTACATACATATGTGTTTGCAATACGTACGGATTTAATTAAATTACACACAATTTTTTATGTATGTATGTATGTAATAAAGGTAATTTTAATATCGTTTTTTAGGACATAAACAAACTTATTAAAAATCACCTCTGGTGAAGGGTATAAAATTTTTTTTTTTTAAACTGGGTCAACCAAGACTCGAACTTGGAACCTCAGATTCTTAGGCGGCAAGTTCCACAGCTCGGCTACGAAAGCTTTTACTGCGGAAGCGTTAAATTAAAATATATTGAGTGTACGGGTTTGTTTCTTTATTTGAGCGGCATATCATGTGCATACATAAATGTTGATGGGCTTGTGTGCATAAAATTAAGAGCATTTAAATAAAACAACAACAACCACAAGGGATTTTTTTGGAAAAATTGGAGACAGTTGTGGTTTTGGTCATATCTCAGCTATTTGTGGACCGATCTTGCTGAGTTTCAATAGCAAGAAATGGTAGACTTTATGTGACATAAATGTAAAACAACGTAGCACCTATCATATCTGGAGTCTCCAAAAAACACCTATCAAACGTAAGACGGACAGGCGGACATCGTTAAATCAACTTCTCTCCCCATAAGGACCAAAAATATATATACTTTATAGGGTCTAAGATCAATATTGTAGAAATTACAAATGGAATGACAAACTTAAATATACCCTTTTCCACCTGTAGTGAAGGGTATAATAAGAGTGAATGAATTGAATCAAAAACTTTTTTAGTGTAAATGAATTTAAGATTTATTCATAAATAAAAAAATATTGCAATGACCCGTTATAAAGAGCAAATTTACGAAAAACATTCAAACATTTTTTGAATTATTGAATGTGCTTAAGCATATTTATTTGAGTACATTGACATAATATATGTGTAAGCTTGTAGCATCTTTTATTTCCCTGCAGGAGATTGAACTAGTACCTTATTAGTACCAAACTAGTACAAAAATAACCAGTACTAGTTCTCAACCGTAAACTTTTCTATAACATCTTAATGCTCAAATTAGCATTGAGTGTGCTTGGAACAGCACTAGTACTATTAGTTCTAGACATGTACTAGTACACTTGGACCACATTGGGTGCTTTTTGCATAAGCATTTTGCATTTTAACATTTCTTTATAATAAAAATGCCATAAATAAATGAATTGAAATCCAATTTAAAAAGCAGTATCAAAATAGAAATATGTACTGGAATTTTAGTTTTGTTACAAAAAATTCTATCAGTCTACAAGTAGTACCCTTGTACTACATCAAGTACTGGTACTCAAGTGCACTAGTTATTTTATATAAAAACTCTAACCCCGTTAGCACTAGTACTTCTTGTTCTAGTAATTGTACTAGTGGCATTTAGACAATTAACTCTTAATCTTCTGCAGGGTTATAAGAGTTTAGCTAACACATACTTACATAATATGTGTGTACAGAACATTTTCAAAAGAGAAGTAAAAATTCAAATAATTTTACACTCAAAATAATATTTGAATATTTAACTCATTCGACTTGAGTTGACTGATTTGAATGTGTTTTTGTTTGTTTTGCCTTTGGTTATTTTCTCATTTGTTTCGTTTTTATTATTGTAGTTAAAAAACAAAAAAGTGTGTTGAAATTTCTTTTAATTTATTCTTGCAGACCTCTATTGTACAGTACTAGGGAGATCGATTATTCGACTTTTTTCAGAAACTAGTTTTCGAATATTCCAAGAAGTTGATATTTAAAAAAAAAACCGGGTTTCGGTTTTTGAATTTAAAAAGTAAACGGTTTGTACTTTTTTGTTGATACTTTTTAAACTAAAATTTATAATACCTTTTTGTGGTGTTTTTTTATGAACATAAATAAAATTAATTTCAACTAAAAAAATCTTTTAGTACAATTAGGGTAAAAAAGTATAATTTTTAAGGGTTGTTGGTACAATTTTAAAAATTCTCAACGCCATCCCTGAAACAAAACCATAACAAGAGAAAAAAAAACTAAAAACTTTGTTTACATTTTTTATAGTTCGCTCTTTCTAACATTTACTGTTTCTTTCTATCAATTCTATATCAATTAATTAATAAAAAATGTAGTGTCATAAGGGCTTTACAGATGCAAGTACTTCCATCAGCTTCTGTGGACCGTATATACTACTAGCCAGCATTGTGTTGTCGTCTGCATATCTTATATGTATTATTGTTGAACTTTCCATTTACTTTTGCCCTTTTTTCAGAATATGTATGTGTATGTATGTGGATAAATAATAATAATAAGGATATTATGCACCCCTGCCTGACATTCTTACGTATTCCAGCACAAGTTAGAATTAACATTAGTTTTTCATGTTATCAATCACTCTAGTGGATATTTAACATTTTAATTTAAATTGTAATTTTTTTTAAGCCTTTGACCAATGTTCGTTTATCTCTTAACCAAGCAAAAATTTAATTACACTTGATAATGCAATGATGTGTCTATTATTCAACAATATTTTTAATATTTTTGAATAAGTTTTTCCTATAATAACACTAAAAATAATCGTTAGACTAAATTAGGTTACATGATGTCATTGGATTGCAATTTACCTCTAATTGTTATGCTAATGGAAAATATTCCCAAAAAAAAAAAAAAAAAAAAAACAATGTAAACGAGTAAATTTTATTAAATAAAATACACAAATATTTTAGCACAGATTTTACAAAAGATTTTTTTTGTTTTGGTCACTGTTAAATTTTGTTAAATTTTAGAAAATATCATTATTACGCTTAATTGAAATATCGAAAATAAAAAGCTCTTTAAAGTGAATTGATTAGATTTGATTTTATATTATTTACCGTTAATCGGTTAATTTGAATTTTAGAGATTTTTTCTAAATATTTTGTAATCAATGATGACATTTTTAACATCCATACACAAGCAATGGTAAATGAACAAATACCAGCGATGGAAAATCTTTTAATGTAGTTTATTGATTGTAAAAATATTTCAAAATAAGGTTAATTAAAAGCATAATAAATACTGTAAACAAAAGGAGTTCATAATGTTTTTGTGCGAATTGAGCATTTTAAGAATCTATAAAATGGGCCCCAAAATTGAGGCAAGATGTGTATTTAATAAATAATAGAAATAAGTCCTTATATTGTAATCTTTTTTTACGGAAAGCAAAGAAGAAACCCATCATTACGAAAAATTTCCATCTCAGAAGAAAACCGATATCCGCAAGGATCTTAAAATTATTTTTAATTTAATGTCAAGGACAAAAGACAGATACTCGAAGGCAGCAGATCCCACTGCAATTAGTCGTTTCTTCTTTTTGACCTTTCTAGCTGCGGAAGTAATCGTGAAGTGCAACGGCATTGTTTATTAAAAAATAAAACACAGGTTAATAAAAGGTTTTTTAAGCAAATTTTCATACAAAATCCATTTAATAAACCCTTTATTAACCTATTTTATTTTTTATAAATGAGGCGATAAGTCATTAAGCAATAATTACTAAACCAGATAAAATCCTCCTGCACTCAAAAGAACAATCAATCCTTCCGTACTTAAATCAATCCGAAGCGGTATAAATAGTACGGTGAGTATGGATTTTCTTGAATCAAGTACAGAAAGATTGATTCAAGTACGGATTTTCAATCGCGAAATACTTAACTTATCCATATTCAATCCCGAATTCGTACTTAAAATAATACGAAAATGAGGTTGAACCATTCTCAAAATGCGGTTGATTCAAGTATTATAAAGTTGATTCAATCTCGAACTCGTACTTGAAATAAACCAAAAGTGAAGTAAGGAAAAAAATTTGGTTATGATTGATTTACCCCCCGTTGTACACCTTACAAAATTTCAATTATAAAATACCAGCATCATGCCCGATATGGTTTTTACTATAAGTGAAAATACAAACCTAATGAGAAGCTAAATTCTCAATTTTACTTTTGAAACATGAAAATATTGTTTTTTAGTCTTGTTCTGCTGTTTTTTAACTACTTTTTTTGTGTTGTTGTAGTAGTCTACAACCAGTGTGGCCATATCCAAAAATATTTTACAGCTAAATCGGCTTTAAAATAATGCTAAAAAATGCTAACAAAAATCTTAAACTGCCAAAAAATAATGCTAAAATTAAAATTGTATTATTTTTTGTTATTTAAGTTAATATACCTTTATATGGGCATTTCCTAGGGTCACGAACGTACGTTCGTACGTTTTTGCTGTACAAATAATATAGAAAACAAAACTTTTCCTAGTTATAAACATAAACATGTGGTCACGAACGTACGCAAAATAGAAGTCTACTTTGGCTGACAGTAGTGAAATGTAAAAATCTGCGTAATGGAACGGAATATTCAAAAGTCATTAGTTTATTTTAAAAGTGTATTAATGTAGGTCTCTATCCAGTATTTACACAATAAAATATCTCTATTGGCTTTTGTTTAATTGGCTTATGTACCGGTCGCAAACGTTCGATTTTTCCATGTGTTTTTTTTTTGTTATCACCATGCATTTTCTTATAAATATCTTAAAATTTCCGTAACAAAAAACTTAATACTCAATTTACAATTGATTGTAATGAAGAGATTATGAAGAAAGAGTGCAAACATAACATATTTTTTGCATGCAAAATAGTTACATAAAAATGGTAGCTTTAAAAGAAAATATAAAATTTTCGAGTTTCCAGCGCAATTTCCTCAAGTAAAACAGCTGAGATATGCTATGAAACCTTTACAACATAGACTTTTTTATAATAATAAACAATAAAAGACGATGATTATCAACATTTTAAATGTTCATTCTGGTTTACGTTTCTGAGGAAATACCCATATGTATATGATTTATTTTACATAACTCTTCCTTATAAACTTACATCATATCAATAGAACAAACTGATTAAAATAAATAAAATATTTAGTAAACATAAAAAGTCTTAAAAATATAAAAGAAAAAAATCAAAGGAACTTGACCTATAAATGGCTTTTATTTAGTATTTAAATAAAATTTATAGCATGTTTAATAAAAAATTTCATTTTATAAATTAAATACGTCAATTAATATTATGCTTCAACTTCTGAAGAATCGATCGAGATATCATTATAATATACTGTGAGCGTCAAAATAAAGTGTACAGCTTGTTTTCCAATATAAAAAGGGTTATGTTATTTATAAAAAGTTAAATTTCTACTTTGCCAATTTTGATCAGACTTCAAGCTTGCTGTCATCTGTGAAAAATACGTTGCTCCAAAAAGTGACAAAAGCAAGTTGGACAAAAAATAAACGTGATAAAAGGTAGAAATAAGAAATTCAACGAAAAAAATATAGTATCTAAAGTGAAGAGTGATAGGGTTAGCTTTTGTAAAACGTCATAAAACAGATGGATCAGCCCAATAGTCGCTCGATATCAACTCAAGTAAACATCTGAAAACATTTGGACAGACAAATTAAAAAAAAAACATTAGCAGCAAGCACTCTCTGAATAAAATTCTGCAGAAAGGGTAGCCAAAATTGTTTACTGATCTAACTTTAAAATGGGTGGAATTGATGCCAAAGAGACTATAAGCCGTCCTAAAAGCAAAAAGAAATCAATCAAAGTATTAGCCACTTCACTTTTCTTAGTAATGTAAAACTGTACACTTTTTTTTGACGCGTTTAAAACGGAGTATATTAGTTTTTTTATTGTATTGATTTTGTTGTTTTTGAAGTATTTCAAATTTTTAATTTTAAATTGTAATAACATTGCCCAGGTTTTGTAAATGATAATAAACTTCTACAAATTTTAATTATTTTTTGCTAAAATATCACTTTTTATATTGGAAAACCAGTTGTACACTTTATTTTGACGCTGACAGTATGTCCTTATCGCATTTTTATGTGAGATCGTACATTTTTTTAAAACTATGGCAAAATTTTAAACCACACGTAATATAAAGTAGCGAATTCAAAGTCTTTAACGTCAGTCTATTTCGAATTTTCATTTTTAAGAGACTTGTACAACTAAAAACCTATTTTAACTTCCGCGTTGCTAAATGGCAAAACCCAGAACTTTATTGCAAAAGAAGCTAATTCACTGAATGGATTTTCATTTAATGCACTTTTATATCCATATACATTTATCCAGAAATCAACTGTTGAGTTCTTATTTAACAATTCATATGAATTTAGTTTCTGCCACTGATGTTCCAAAGTTGTAATTTCTTCTACAGTGAAATCTATTATTTCTACTTCAAAATGTTCGCTTAAGTTGCATTAATAGCTTTTAAACTGTTTTCTACACAATAAAAGTTAGTATTTGTTAAATTATTAAAACTTTTTGGCAATCGTTGTCTAAGTTGACATATTAATTGAGCTATAAAATCTCGGCATGTAATTCGAATTTGTTTTTCTATTTCAAAAGTTATGGCATCACTTTTCGTTTCCAAAAATTTTTCAACATCGTTATTGGAAAAAATCAGCTTAACATGAATTTAATGGATCAAACTGATCAAATTTTAAAACAATTTGATATGAAAGATCTTTTAAAAGATTGTACAGTTTCTATAGCAAAAGAGTAGGGTTTTGTATGTGCATTCAACAAAAAAGTGTGGTAGATTTTCAAAAAAATATTACTTGAATATTCTTAAATTAAATAATGCTAAAAAATGCTAAATATTTAGTTGAAAAATGGTTAAAAAAAATGCTAACTGCTAAATGAAAAATTTGCAGCAAAATCAGACAAAAAAATGCTAAATCTAGCTGCAAAAATGCCAAAATGGTCACGCTGTCTACAACAAACTTTGATAAGTTAAATGAGATTAAAACGCTCACTTTGCAATGTTACTCTCAGAGCGGCACTTCCAACATAAAGTAAAATCTTTTTTTTAATTGTTTTAAGAAATTCCGGGATTGATTTTCGAAAGTAATCCCATTTAGGATTGTTTTGAGTACGTTTAAGTTCAATTCGTACTTGAATTTTTAAGTACGACTCGTACTTAAAGTAAGTATAAAAATGTTATAAAGCTTTTTTGTAATAGTTCTATTCCTTAAATTTTTAGGAACTTTTTAGGACTTTTATACACTACCAGACTTTTATATTGTATTTTCTTGTAACATTTTACCTAAGCTATCCTTTGGATAGCAATGAAGTATATTGTATGTACAGAAAAATTTACAATTATTTGAAACCAGCAGAATGTAATGCATTTTCTGGCCCGCTACGGCCTTCGTCAGCATTCTTTGTGTCACACTGGATAGTGATACTTTATAAATTGAATGTTAAATAAATGTTGAGTAAGTATAAAAAACTTAATTTATACCGAGTGTTTTTCTTTCTATGTAGTCACCAGTTTTGAAAAAGCGGTCCGATTGTTATCGATATGAGGCCGCAGTTGCCAGGTTATTTTAAAATTAAATTAAGCACATTGTGCATACATAAATATTGATGGGTTTGTGTGCATAAAATTGAACGCATTAAAATAAAACAACAACAACCACAAGGAATTTTTTTGGAAAAATTAGAGACAGTCGTGGTTTTTTAGTCATATCTCAGCCATTTGTGGACCGATCTTGCTGAATTTCAATAGCAACAAATGGTGGACTATATGTGACATAAGTGTAAAACAACCTAGCTCCTGTCATATCTGGAGTCTCCGAAAACCACCTATCAAACGTAAGACAGACAGGCAGACATCGTTAAATCAACTTCTATCCTCATAAGGACCAAGATCAATATTGTAGAAATTACAAACGGAATGACAAACTTAAATATACCCTTTTCCACCTGTGGTGAAGGGTATAATAAGAGTGAATGAATTGAATCAAAAACTTTTTTAGTTTAAATGAATTTGAGATTCATTCATAAATAAAAAAAAAATTGCAATGACCCGTTATAGAGAGCAAGTTTACAAAAACATTCAAATATTTTTTGAATTATTGAAGTATTTGAGTACATTGACATAATATATGTGTAAGCTTGTAGCATCTTTTATTTATAAGAGTTTAGCTTACACATACTTACATAATATGTGTGTACAGAACATTTTCAAAAGAGAAATAAAAATTCAAATAATTTTACACTCAAAATAATATTTAAATATTTAACTCATTCGACTTGAGTTGACTGATTTGAATGTGTTTTTGTTTGAGTTGCCTTTATTTATTCTGTCATTTGTTTGGTTTTTATTGGGTGCTCAACTTATTGTAGTTAAAAAACAAATGAGTGTGTTGAAATTTCTTTTTATTTATTCTTGCAAACCTCTATTGTACAGTACTAGGGAGATCGATTATTCGACTTTTTTCAGCAACTGGTTTTCAAATATTCCAAATAGTTGCTATTTTAAAAAAACCGGGTTTCGTTTAAGCATTTAAAAATAACCGGTTTTTTTCGAATAACGCTAATTTGAATAAAATCGAAGCAATTTACAATGTTCTATTCTTCTTCAAAATTTCTTTCACTCCCAGTGGAGCATACTACTAATACGCCCATGCATTTTTTACTTTTGATATTGCCTTTTATACTTTATTAAATTATTTAAGCTTAAGGTCACTTTTTTAAAAAATTAATTAAAATGTTTTTATTCGATATTTCGATTTCCGTTGGAAATCTTCTTCAGGAAATTTTTTTAAAATAAAATAAAATTTGACAATAAATGGAAAAATAAAATATGGAAAAATAAATTTAAAATTTCAAAAAAAAAAAAAAAAAAAAACAAAATTATCATAATAAATTTAAAATTCCATTCTACAAACTTTAAACAAAAAGACAAACAAACAAAAAAGGAAAACAAATTTTAAATTTATTAAAAGCCTAAAACCTATTTTAATTTCCCTTTCCGTCAATAATAAGCTATGCCATCTGAAATTTATTTCATAAACAATCAAGGACAAATACCTATTTATAATTATCCCTTACATCAACCTATTTATTTTTATTCAATAAATGTCTATAAATTTGAGCTAAGCCCTCAGTATCTTTTTTAAAGTCAAGACATCTCGCTTACAGATGCAAGTACTTCCATCAGCTTCTGTGGACCGTATAACCTACCAGCCAGCATTGTCGCGTCGTCTGCATATCTTACATGTATTATTGCTGAACTTTCCATTTCCTTTTGCCCTTTAAGTGTTTTCCGAGATATTTTTTCAGAATATGTGTATATGTGGAATAATAATAATAAGGATATTATGCACCCCTGCCTGACATTCTTACGTATTCCAGCACAAGTTAGAATTTACATTAGTTTTTCATGTTATCAATCACTCTAGTGGATATTAAACATTTTAATTTAAATTGTAATTTTTTTTAAGCCTTTGACCAATGTTCGTTTATCTCTTAACCAAGCAAAAATTTAATTACACTTGATAATGCAGTGATATGTCTATTATTCAACAATATTTTTAATATTTTTGAATAAGTTTTTCCTATAATAACACTAAAAATAATCGTTAAACTAAATTAGGTTACATGATGTCATTGGATTGCAATTTACCTCTAATTGTTATGCTAATGGAAAATATTCCAAAAAAAAAAAAATAAAATAAAATAAAACAATGTAAACGAGTAAATTTTATTAAATAAAATACACAAATATTTTAGCACAGATTTTACAAAAGATTTTTTATGTTTTGGTCACTGTTAAATTTTAGAAAATATCATTATTAAGCTTAATTGAAATATCGAAAATAAAAAGCTCTTTAAAGTGAATTGATTAGATTTGATTTTATATTATTTACCGTTAATCGGTTTATTTGAATTTTAGGGATTTTTTCTAAATATTTTGTAATCAATGATGACATTTTTAACATCCATACACAAGCAATGGTAAATGAACAAATACCAGCGATGGAAAATCTTTTAATGTAGTTTATTGATTGTAAAAATATTTCATAATAAGGTTAATTAAAAGCGTAATATATATTGTAAACAAAAGGAGTTCATAATGTTTTTGTGCGAATTGAGCATTTTAAGAATCTATAAAATGGGCCCCAAAATTGAGGCAAGATTTGTATTTAATAAATAATAGAAATAAATCCTTATATTGTAATCTTTTTTTACGGAAAGCAAAGAAGAAACCTATCATTACGAAAAATTTCCATCTCAGAAGAAAACCGATATCCGCAAGGATCTTAAAATTATTTTTAATTTAATGTCAAGGACAAAACACAGATACTCGAAGGCAGCAGATCCCACTGCAATTAGTCGTTTCTTCTTTTTGACCTTTCTAGCTGCGGAAGTAATCGTGAAGTGCAACGGCATTATTTATTAAAAAATAAAACAGGTTAATAAAAGGTTTTTTAAGCAAATTTTCATACAAAATCCATTTAATAAACCCTTTATTAACCTATTTTATTTTTTATAAATGAGGCTATAAGTCTTTAAGCAATAATTAATTACTAAACCAGATGAAATCCTCCTGCACTAAAAAGAACAATCAATTTTTCCGTACTTAAATCAATCCGAAGCGGTATAAATAGTACGGTGAGTATGGATTTTCTTGAATCAAGTACAGAAAGATTGATTCAAGTACGGATTTTCAATCGCGAAATACTTAACTTATCCATATTCAATCCCGAATTCGTACTTAAAATAATACGAAAATGAGATTGAACAATTCTTAAAATGCGGTTGATTCAAGTATTATAAACTTGATTCAATCTCGAAATCGTACTTGAAATAAACCAAAAGTGAAGTAAGGAAAAGAATTTGGTTATGATTGATTTACCCCCCGTTGTACACCTTACAAAATTTCAATTATAAAATACCAGCATCATGCCCGATATGGTTTTTACTATAAGTGAAAATACAAACCTAATGAGAAGCTTAATTCTCAATTTTACTTTTGAAACATGAAAATATTGTTTTTTAGTCTTGTTCTGCTGTTTTTTAACTACTTTTTTTGTGTTGTTGTAGTAGTCTACAACAAACTTTGATAAGTTAAATGAGATTAAAACGCTCACTTTGCAATTTTACTCTCAGAGCGGCACTTCCAACATAAAGTAAAATCTTTTTTTTAATTGTTTTAAGAATTTTGTACTTATTTTGAGAAATTCCGGGATTGATTTTCGAAAGTAATCCCATTTAGGATTGTTTTGAGTACGTTTAAGTTCAATTCGTACTTGAA
This sequence comes from Pollenia griseotomentosa, assembly GCA_963931875.1. Classification (NCBI taxonomy): domain Eukaryota; kingdom Metazoa; phylum Arthropoda; class Insecta; order Diptera; family Polleniidae; genus Pollenia; species Pollenia griseotomentosa. The sequence continues at coordinate 24,173,050 of OZ007562.1, forward strand.
TTTTTAAGTACGACTCGTACTTAAAGTAAGTATAAAAATGTTATAAAGCTTTTTTGTAATAGTTCTATTCCTTAAATTTTTAGGAATGACTTTTATACACTACCAGACTTTTATATTGTATTTTCTTGTTACATTTTACCTTAGCTATCCTTTGGATAGCAATGAAGTATATTGTATGTACAGAAAAATTTACAATTATTAGACACCAGCAGAATGTAATGCATTTTCTGGCCCACTACGGCCTTCGTCAGCATTCTTTGTGTCACACTGGATAGTGATACTTTATAAATTGAATGTTAAATAAATGTTGAGTAAGTATAAAAAACTTAATTTATACCGAGTGTTTTTCTTTTTATGTAGTCACCAGTTTTGAAAAAGCGGTCCGATTGTTATCGATATGAGGCCGCAGTTGCCAGGTTATTTTAAAATTATGTATTCCAAATCTTCTGCTATAAGTGATTTCCAATATATTTTGTTTATGCCTAATGCAACATAAAATCAGTAGTACAACCACCTTTTGCACACCAAGTTGAAAGCGTAGTTTGGTTTAAATTGTTTATTTTTATATTGTTAATCGAATTTAGAAATTGTATGAGTAGCACAGATATATATGAGCAACTGTTGTGCTGGCCATAAGCTTCGTACAGACGGTAGCCAGATCTAACAATATTCTCATTGAAGTGCGCTAAAATTACATACATATCTGACAACCGTGTGAACTGCCAATTTTTTTCTGACAACGTTGACAGAAAAAGCGTGTTTGGTCCATTGTAAAACAATAATATTAGCAGACATCCGCCAATCGTATGAACAGCCTTCGCCAGCATTGTGTGATAATTTTCAGACACTGTAAGGTCATTTTTTATTTGGCAGATTTGTAAAGTTAATGTACCTGACAACGACATCATTGTCAGAAAATTATTTCAATTGGCAACGCTGCAAGTAAATATGAGTGAAAATAACAAATTTAACGTTCAATTTTGTAATCTGGCCATGTTGGCATACAATTATCTGACAACCGTGTGAAGTTATAAGATTTTCATACCATCACCTGAACTGACAATTTAGTTTTGGTGGCAATTTTGCTTTGGCAGTATTTTGTTAGCCTATTGCCAGACCTTAAAATATTTTAAATCTAACAACCGTCTGTACATAGCTTTACCACTGCGAGACAAACAATGCGTTTACCAACTGCATTTATTTACGAGCGATAACAACACGCCATTTGGGTATATTATCCAGCAGAATTCTACACTCGCAACTTGTTTAGGAGCAGGAGTCATCTTAGCTCCGCTGTACAGTAGGTTGAAACAAAGGGAAGCCTATTATTATCGATAGATATATATATATATATATATATATATATATATATATATATATATATATATATATATATATACATATATATATATATATTTTTTATTTTTTTTTTTGGTATAACTATACATTACTTAGTAAAAGAATGGTTGTTGAAAAAAAATATTTATGAAAAATAGATAGAAAAAATCTAAAATAATTAAATTTAAAACGTGTGCATTTTGTTGTTGTCGTGTCTTAAATCAAGAATTACCAAACCTACAAGATGTACAAAGTTAACAAAAGCAAACCGTGAATTCCGCTAAAGTAAACACTTAGTAGTAACAATTATTGCAAACTAGTAATAATTTTCAGTTACTAAAAAGACCTATTATTTTATGAACAACCAAATGTCCCATACATACATACTTAAGTTTCCGTTTTACAAATATTTTCTCTTGTCCATTAATAGTCTGAAAATTTCCTTGCTTTTGTAAATACATTTCCAATTCATTGATCTTTAAAGATTTTTCTTTTTTAAAAATGTATGTTAATTGATTAAAAGTATTAAAAACAAATAAAAATAAATAAATAGTACACCGAAAAAAATCTGTGCGTTACACACTTTCAAATGTGTGTAAATATACGAAAAGAAGCGTTCGGACATTCCGCGAAATAAAGTTCGAATTCACAAATGCTTACAAATAATAAAATATTGAAAATAACAAAACTTTCTTTAAGTGTATTTGTTTTTTAATATATTTGTATGAAAATGTGATTGAGTATGTGAATAAGAGCTTAATAAGTTTTTTATGCCGTAAGAAAAACTAATAATATACATAATAATTCTAAGTCGATTTTGCTGCATGCGATTTTTTATGTGTGAAATGTATGCTTTTTCCGCAAGGAAAAATCGTACAAAACAATGTTTATGTTTCTCTAAAGCAGTTAAGGAAGTCAAAAACGAAAGATTTATCCCTTTGAAAATCAAATAAACTACATAAACGCCGTGGAAAATAAACCAGCGTATACCTTTGTTCAAACCTTTTGCGTTATTATTTGGGAATGTTTGCACAAACCTCTGAAGTATGTTTGTAAAACGCAAAAAAGCCACAAAAATTGCCTGGCAAGCATGTCAAAATTTTACATTTGAACAAATATTTTGTGTTGTTTATTGGGGTTTATTAATTTGAAGCATGTTTTTAGATATATTAAAAATTTTTATTATTCGGCAAACATGTTGGTTATTTGCCAAGCTTTTTGTGATGTCTAGTGCCAAATAAAACCATTTCAGTGAAAACTTTGCAAAGTGAAGACGTTGAAGAAGATGCATTTAAGTTATTTGCAGTCGTAAATTAAAATTTTTTAAGGAGCATTGCTTGCCACAAAACAGCTCGTTGTTTAAAACACTCTTTACTCCATTATTTTCCTTTATTTTGTATGTGTCCTCCGCTTTTAACAAATAGCGAGCAAAATTGCGGCAGCGAAATCGTCGTTTGCATTCATTGAAAACAAATTAAAAATGTATGCTTATACAAAATATGTTTGTGTGGCTTGTGAGCTAACTCAAAACGGAAGCAAAGTGTGTGCTTGCCAAGACATTTGTAAAGTTTATTTTCCTCTTAAGAAAATAAAAATATTTTGATGTTTTTACAATTATTTTGAATATTTGTCAAATTGATTGGGCTGTCTTGTGCTAATTGTAGTTAAAAATTTTGCAGAGTGAAGACGAAGAAGGTGAAGAAGAAAAGTGTATGGTTGCCAAACTGTTTGTGCAGTTGGCTGGACCTTTGAAGCTAGAGGCCCATACCACGCGCTCTTGGGTCATCTCATGACATGCTTTTATACCTGTTTTACGTTCTTCGCTTCCAGCTTCATCCAACGCTTTTTTAGCGGCTTCGCAGAAAATACAAATTTAAAAAAATCAGCTGACTTGTTCGAATGCCGCTTGTGGCGCTTATAAAAGTAGAAAGTATACCCTGTTTTCGCAGTCTACGCTTTAATGCGTTCTACGATTTGGTGAATGTGAATTGCTACGCATAACTAGATTGATTGTCCTTTTTTTACAGATGCTTACGGCTCAAAAAAGCTTAGAACTCGCTGTTCAGCCCTTTAACTTTCGAAGTTTATGATTTTTTATACATATCAATAGCCAATTTCTACACAGAATTTGCTATGTAGAAATTTATGGGCTATAGGTTCTTCCAGATGTTACTCAAATCAGTTGATTAGTTAAGAAGATTTAAGGAGGGGCGCTTTTACCTCTTTTGCCCTACTTTACGCCATCTAGCGACATGATATATATTTTACGAGCTATTCCCATACCTAACAATTACACATACAAAATTTCATAAAAACCGATGAAGCCGTTTCGGAGGCACGAACATTTTATATATATATATATATATATATATATATATATATATTATAAAAAATTTCGTCATGCCCACTTAGATGGGCGGTACAATGCAAAAAACCACAAGTATTAAATTGGTAGCGAAATATCGATACTGCCATGAAAATATGTAAATTAGAATTTTGGGCAATTATGAGCGAATTTTACAAAATTCTATTTTAAATCCAAGTTCCTTTATTAAAAAAAAAAAATATTTCTCTAATTTTTAATGAAGAATATCAAAAACTCGGCACAGCTGAATGTATCATTCTCTTATGTTTATACATAAAGTTGCTTTTATAAAATGCCATTGACTGTTAAACTACTTTCAATATCAATAATACACAGTGGGGTAATTAAAAAACGACGAGAAAAATAAATCTTAAGTTTAGAAACAGGTGTTCTTATTTTAAGAACTTTCCATAACACAGTTGCAATTAAATAAATTTCTTAATTTTTAAAGTAAAAAAATAAAACTATAAGAATTAAAGTTTAATACAATGCAAAAATTCTATGACAAATATTACGAAAGAAATTTTCTTACCGCCTTCTACCAGTTTACAACTACCTTTGGAAAATCTACAAGAGCAAGTCTGGGTTTACACTATGGAAGTTTTCTTTCAGAAAGCCTGAGTTAATTGTGGGAAGGGGAATATTATATTCTTGTATGCTCTGTCTTTAAGAAACTCAGATTTTCTGAAAGAAAGTGGTGCAGAGGGTAGAACTGCAAAGAATTCTGATGATGAGAATGTGGTTATTCTCGAAACGTAAATTTAACCCGAGTTCGATTCGAAGCTCAGCCACGAATACTAATTATCAATATCCTTCAGTAAAATAATTTAATGAAAATTAAATTTGCTTAACTCAAGCCTAAAAAAATATCAAAAATTTCAAATTAAAATTCGACAGGTTAACTAAAAAAATCATAATTTTTATAGAAAACATTAATATAGTAAACCCAGACTAACGAATTCGTTAAAAGTCTAGCTTTTCGTAAATATTAATAAACTTTTTATGTTTTACGATATACACTTTCGTTCAATTTACGAATTTTTAATTCTGCCAATTCATATACGATTCAAAATACTTAAGCAAAATTATAAAGATTAACTTATTATTTATATAGAGAATGAAAAAATAATATCGTTAACTGTAAAAAAAACAATATAAATAAAGAAGCATAAGCTTACTTGAAAGCCTTGTAAGATCACTTTTGTGCACTAACAGGCCTGAATTTAATGTAAAAATCAGTGTATATACACTAAATATTGCTTCTTAGTGTTGGGTTCGGTAGGTTTGTGGAAAACACAAATGCTAACAGTGTTTGTGTAGAAAATCATCAAAAAATAACGTTTCCATGTTTGTCATTTTTTGAACACAAAAATAATACTGTTCTTATCCAACTCAACAAAAAGATGAGAACATTTAATTCCGTTCGGTTTTTTTTAACAACAACCTTCATTGTGTTCTGTACAGCAGAACAAAGAACAGAACTCTATAAAATGTTCGGCTCTTTCTTGAAAAAAGTCACGAACGTTATTAAGGGTTGTGTTCGTCTTCCCAATCACTAAAAAAAATAGATATCGTTCTTGAGTATGTGAGCCAAATCAAATTTTCGAACACTGATAAAAACTAAACTAACTTTTTACTATAGATGTGTAAATTTTTCCCCCAATTTTAATCAATCCCTTAAATACATTTAAGCAAATTTCCAGCTTTTCTGTAAATCCCCCATTGTGCAATCATTTAATATAATAAATAAAAGGAATTCAAAGTGAACATCAATTAAAAACGCATTTCATGTCTGTGAAATCATACGATTTAATCTGACAGACACTTAAATGGTCATTGAAACGGTGAAAACTTTTAAAAGAGAGAGGGAGAGAAAGATTTATATTTATAGCAAGTGTAAATGTTTCCAAGCAAAAGTTATTTAAAATTTGAATGTGATTTTTAACCTCTCGATACAGAAAAAAATTAATATAAATTAGTTAGGGTCTCGCACAAGTAACATTATGATCACCAAAAGAAAACCACAGTTGGACGGGTTTGTTGAAACCGAAAATTAAGTGATATTCACATTAACCCTGCGCTTGGCAAAATCAGAGCGCAGCGTTTTAACAACATTAACAACAACATATGTAAAATTCATACAACGCATACAATAAGAAAATGTAATAGTATAGGTTGCCAATCGCAGCACTAACCGCAACTTGATCGTCGTTTTCAAAAAAATATGGTTTACCCTGCCTTTGCACATGCAAGTAGTGGCATGCCACTACTGTATACATATTATCAAAGAAAATGTGTTCGAAATAGTCGAATCTCATGCCATTAGCTTCTGTGTTTACTCATGCCACTGCGATTTCATTTTCAAAATGTCTTTGAAGCGTCAACTTGATATAATTTGTTGACTTCTCAAATTAAAAAAAAGTATCAAAAAACCAAATAGAGTTACCGAGTTAATCATATAAGCACATTTTTGGGGAAATGGTATTTATTTATTTATGTAAGCATTATTTTAACAATATTAATTTTAACAATAATTAACGAACTTGCGTTTATTAATGCGCGTTTCAAAAAATTATTATAATAATACATTTATCAAGTTAAAACTTTAATTACAGTTCGACAATAATCCAGTAAATTTGCTTTAAATTTTTAACAGGGTAACATTGATCATCGTTTTGTCATTTAATGGCACGCAAGTGCCAAATTTCCACTCGCATGCAATTTTTTCTGCCACTGGAGCCGCCATTGCGAGAAATGTGAGTGTATAAGTAAAAAAGCGTGAGTGTATTGAGCTTTTCGAACTGACAGTGTCATGTGTAAATGCTAGGTTAATAAATTTTCTGAAGTAATTCCACACCATGCATAGTGCATCTAGTGGGTGCATTTGATGTTTAACAAATATTTATACTTCACAACCACTTCTTGCGTTTTGGATTATCCTGATGAATTGATTTTCTATTACCAGTAATGATTAAATGCAAGCAGCATTTCGCATATGCAAAATCTTCAAGCATAGACTTTTTCCATGTGTCCAACTTAAAGTGTAAGTAGCCGTGAGTAAATCTTTTGCAAACTTAAATCCTTTCAAAAAGTTATTTACTTGAAGTTAACGGCTGAATAACTGTGCCAATATGTAAGTTAAAAAAAATAATGTGCAAAGCTCTGGTCACATTTAATATTTGACGCGAGTTTTGTAATAAATAATATATAACATAATTTATATTCTTTATTTATTAATAAAAAAAGTGCAATATTAAATGTGGAGATAGTAATATGTCTCTAGCAAATATATTTGTAACTCAGTTCTTGATATTGATATCCGAAGGATATCGAAATATTGGAACAAATAATTGAATAAATAATATACATATTTTTTACAAATAATTGGCCTCGAGCTCGAAAAAACTTTTTATACTAATAATAAAAAAAAGGTAGAAAAAATAAAATTTAATTTAACACATATTCTTTATTGTTTTCAATTCAAGTAATAATAACAGACAAACTACTACACTGAAACACTATTTAAAGAGCACTTAAATTTAAAGTTAAAATAATGAAACATCAAGTAATAACATATTTTAGAAAATAATATTAAAGGAAACAAATAAGTGTATAGAGTGCCTCGGTAGGCTAGCTGGTAGCGAGCTAGTCTATCAGCGCCGAGGTTGCGGGTTCGATTCCCGCCAGAGACTCTGGTTTCTTTCCTGCAGACAAGCATAGAGCTTCGCGGGATTAGCTTAGGAAATTAAAAAAAAAAAAAAAAAAAAAATTTAAAAAAAAAAAAAAAAAAAATTAAGGCGGCACTAATTTTCAAGATAGTTACTTACTATCGTAACGCGCGCCACACTTAACCACTAGCATCATTAAAACATTGTTTGATTTTGCATAGCCTGTGCTAGATTAAGAAGCATTTAATAGTATTTTACTTTTACTACTACTACGGGCTTAAGAGGGGTGGGGATTAAGGCATCCTGTCTTCTAAGACACATCCAACACGGACCACACACACAGCTTCGGCTCTCTATGTTAAGAGCGATTGTGTTGTGTACGATCCCTTATTCGGTTACACTGCAATAACAAGCTAGCCGACTAGCGTTTGTCTCCTATGTAAAGGACGGCTGATAAATTCCCATCCCAACCTTCCATAGAAAAATATCTCGAAAATTGTTCACCAATTTCACCGTTATTAAAAAAAAAAATCAGTATTAATTAAAGATTTAATCAAGTGAATTAAACGTTTTATCAAGTGAATTAAACGGTTAATCAAGTGAATTAATGGTGTTATTGATATTATTTATTCGTTACTGGTGCCAATTTAATTAATTTCTCAAAATTTTTAATTGAAATCTATTCTTATTTATTCTCAAAATGACCTTTTTTGATTTAATACCATTTTGCTTAAAGTCAAACAGAAAAATTTTATATTAATTTTGATAAAAATTTACAATAATAAGCCTTCACAATTATAACAATATCTTTTTTTTTACCCAACGACCTTAAAGGAAATACAAAAATTTCTTTGTTTACATTACCGTTTAAATTTATTTCATTCCAATGGATAAGTACAACAACTGTAACAAATTAATTATATTTCAAAATATCATATTTTAATTTTCAGCAAATTTGCATAAGAATTGTCCTTTTTGAAAAAAAAAAACAAATTAAATAAAAAGACTCAACCATAAAATATTTGTTTTCAAATAGAGAACACACACAAGCCTAAATGTGGGAGCTAGAAAAATTGGAATGACTTTTATTTGAACCTGGACTTTTATTTGATGTATGAACAGCAAGAAAATAAGCCGCATTCCAGAACACATGGATCACATGCATATGTATATGTGGGTGTATGGGCATTTGTTAGGATATTTGCTCAAGCATTTTCCAAATGAGTCCTTTTGCTTTTAACATTTTTTGTTAATGGCTTTTAAGGTCAGAGTAACAATATGGAATAAAAATGTCCTGTTATTTTATGAATATATTCTGTATGAATGCATAAAGACATTCCGGAATACACAAACAGAAAAACTGGATGGCGTGGGGGGAGGGTCAAGAATGAAACATGGAAAATTTAAAACATTATAATTGGAAATTTATGAAAGAGGTTTGCTTGTGTATCGTTATGGCTTTGGGAAAATTTATGTTGTATATTAAAAGAAAAACTAAAATATGTGTTAGAAGAAATTAGAAGTCCATTAAAATGAACAAAACTCTACACTAATAAAGTAACAAACAAATAAAAATCAGCTGGGAAAAATTGAAAATTAAAATTCTAAAAAGAAAAAGTAAGACACGTTTTGGGAAAATAAATGGAAAACTATAAAATTTATGGAATTAAAAAAAAAATATATACTTTTCATATACTACGAAGCCAATTGTACTAAAGCCATCTTTTTGTATTGAAAAAAACTTGGAAAAGCATGTTTTAGACACAACAAACAACTTTGAGAAATTGGGTTAAAAATTTGTTGTTGTTGATTTTTCAGCGGGTTTGAAAAGCAAAAACTAAATAGAGTAAATTCGTTTCAAGCGAGAATTCGTCGTAAACTCCCCGCCGTTTTTGCACTTTTTTATTAACAGAAATACGTGATGAATGCACCTTTTGCTTTATAGCAAAAAGTACTACACGCAAAGATAACATATTTTTCGATATGTAACCTCCAACAAAACTATTTTTAAGGAAACAATTTTAAACATTGTTTTTTTTTTGTTATTGTATTGTTAAATTAGTCCTCCATTAAAAAGCCACAAGTTTACTATGGTGGCCTTTGAACATATTTTGGTTAATAAAAACAACACTCTTGTTTAACAAAAATAATTGTTTAGTTTTAAATTAAAAATAGTATTTTTCATTTTGTTTCCAAAATCAACATGTTATGAATAAAAAACAACAATAATGTTGTTAGTGGTAAGTAAATTATTATTATTACATCGGGATAGTTAAAAAAAACTAGCAAGCTAAAAACTAATGGAGGTCGGTCATACACTAAACCCTTTTAGATGCGAGTCCAGGGCAGTTATGGGACTTTTTCTGCAATATATTTCTAGCCCCCGTAATGAAATTTTTTTAAGGGAGCCTCCTTAAGAAATTGAGAGATCGGGTAGGTATGTTAGAAACAAATGATGGGAATGAAAATTAAAGTGGGATTGGTCATACTTTTAACTCGTCAAGGGGCATCCTAGGCGCTGTAGGGCCCAAATACAAGAATTTCATTAAAACGCTAAATCTGTATGGCAGCCCCTAATGGATATTGATAAGGGGCAAACACATTTTGAGGAAATGCTAAAAAACAGTTATGTCGTTCTTTATGATACAATTGGTATAAAGTTACAATTTATAAAAGTGACTTAATTTTAGTTGTGTCTGAATATATAATGGTAGTATATCCCTACTGCTAAGTGCTAAATAGTCTTAATTCGAATTGGGACCCTTATGATAAAATAAATTTTTGCTGGAGTTTATAGAAACTAGACTTGTGTCTGTTAAGAATTCGGCCAAATTTCAAAACTTAAAAAGAATTCGGCTAAAGTGACATAACTTGAAATAATTCGGTAACTTGTGCAAATAATACATCATCAAAAACGACACAACTAAAAATTTTTCATTATCTAGTATATAAATATTTAAAAAAACTATATGGTCCAAAGATTTGTTTTTAACTATTTTTTTGGGTCTAAAACATTTTTTTTCGATTTCTGAAAAAAAAAGTTTTTTGTATGGAGTCACTTTAGAACTAGGTGTGCGATATATTGTGCAACACCCTCCATTTTCGAAATAACAGTATATCTGAAAACAAGAGCTACCATAAAAAAAAACGATTTCTACCACTGAATTCAGCGTACTCGAATTATTCAAGCACAATGTTATTAACAGTAAAAAGTTTGAAGGCAACCATAATATGGTAGTGGCTTCTTGTTGGAGAACTATATTTTTGTCATAATATAATTAAAATGATAATAATGTAGTGAAATCAAACATAACATGTTTAAATATTTTTTTCGTTAAAAACAAGTTTGGTTAGAACTGACAGTATCAAAAAAATATGTATGTTTTCTTTGCGTGCACCTGCAATATTTCAAACCAAGAAACTTTTCTGACCATCTTTACATCATTCAGTGTGAGTAGCAGCAAATAAATTTTAGTTATTTCTCTACAAAGCAAATGAGGAGTTTGGCAATGATTTTAGTAATTCATAATGTTATAGTGAGTCGTCAAAGAACACATGAATGTGAAGAGGTACAAACACTCACAAGCATTAAGAGAGCTAGAAAAAAGGATTCTTAGCTCTACATCCACTAGCAAATATCCAATAAGGAGCTAACAGCAATATACACAAAAACATACACTCACTTAGACAGATGTCATATGTCCAATGTTGTTAGAATGTTTGGGTTTTGTAAATGTCAAAAATGTATGTTGGTTTGTTTGTATTGTATCAGTCTTTTGAAATGTTTAAATGTATTTGTAAACATGTGAAAATGTTTGGATTCATGTATATGGGTGTGTGTTGTATAAATTATTTTGTTTATTTATAAATGTTTGTATGTATTATTATGTGTATATGAATGTATGTGTTTACGAAAATCGGAAGTTGTCTTTATGATTTATTAGTGTATAAAGATTTCATACATCATGCAATAAAATGAAGTTTTGAATTTACGAGTTTTACAATTTTGCCACATTTCCAAGCTGCAAAACGACAGTGAATGACATTTTTTTTTTGTATTTGATCATATACATTTTACTAAGTTTAAATCGTACAGGGTGGACCAAATAAGACCCTGCTAGTGTCAAACACTTATAACATTTTTATTTCGTAGTAAATTATTATTTTATTTAAAAAATTATCCATCTGTCCCAATTCGTCATCGTTCCGGTTAATTGTACATTTCCCGAACGACATTGCAGAAAATTTTAAAGTTGCATGCATACAAAATTCAAATTCTGCAAGGACTATTACTACAATACCACCAAGAAAGGCTTTGGAAGGTCTTATTTGAGTCACCCTGTTTAAGTAAAATAACATTTAGTTATCAGCATATTAATTTGTAGAGTGAAATGTATGAATTTGTTATTGATAACGACTCAAAATGCTTTATCATAATCATTTTGAATATAAGCAATAACTTAAAGTAACATTTTGGATAATTAATTTTTATATTGTAGTTTGCTGGGGACATAAGAGTGGGAGGGTCAATAAGTGGCTTTTTCAATGCAAAACAGGGTTTTGGATAACAAGACTTTGTATTTTTCAACATAGTCTCCTGTGATCTGTATACACTTTGTTCAACGTTTCTCCAATTTTTTTTTATCATTAGCAAAATAACCTCGAAGAATCTGGTCACTTGATTGGGGAAGGATTTCATCGTTGGAGTCAAATCTCTTTCCGTCGAGCCATTTCTTCAGGTTTGTATACACGAAATACGCGCTCAGGGCTTAATCCGGAGAAAGGATTAGATAAGGAGACAATTCATGGCCTAATTCATGGCTTTTGCCATGGAATGTTTAAAAAGCACAAGAAATTAAATTGTTTCCCATTTTCTGCTCAAATCATGTGGTAGTCTGCTATTAAAGGCTCTCAAACACAAGCTAAATGACGCAGCTTATTAAAATGTTGATAGAAACTAATTGACAGATGCTTTTTGTCATGCCCAGTGTTGCCTTTTAGACTTATTGACCGACCCCTTTATATAAATGTCAAAATTTTTATATAAAACTCTGCTATATACACAGAAAACTGTTTTACATGCCCTTATGTCTTTAGAAAACTGTACCATATGCACGTTGATATTGTCGGATTTTTTTAGTTCCATTTCGATATCGATAACTATGGTTTGACAACTGAGAATGATAAGCTGTGTTGACATTTCTGTTCAGTTAAGTTTGGCAAGTCATCATGAATCGTTCAACGCTTTCAAATTGTGCAAATTTACTTTAGAAAAATAAGTGTATTCGCGAAGTTCACAGAGCACTTCGTCCGTTTTACGAAGCTAATTTCTGGTTAGATGGCTACGTCAGTAAGCAAAATATTTGGAGCGAAGACAATCCTTGAGCCGTTAACGAATCACCATTACATCCATTAAAATGGTGCAAGGAGCTGCTTTTACGGTAAATGGCGAGTGCTATCGAGCCATGCTGAATATATTTTTGTTTTCAAATATTAATCAGCTACACATCAACGCATTTGTTTATTGCAAAATCTCCTTGGTAACAACTTAATTTTTAGAAGTGGTGCTGTTCAGTGACCCCTTCGTCTGTGCGACTTAACGCCTCTGGATTGTTGTTAATAGGGCTTGGGTTAGTCACTGGCTTATGCCCACAAACCAGTAGCTTTTGAAACATTGAACGCCAATATGCAAGCCTCCATTGACGCCATTCGGCCAGTTTTATTAGAAAAAGGATTCCAAAATTGGACTGATCGAGTGGACGATGTAACTCGTCTCTGCTGCGGACATATGCCGGAAATCATATTTCATTCCAACAATATTTTTGCCTTGTATTATTATTCTAACTTCTCTTGCAGCTAAAAAAACACCCTTAGTAATTTGATTGCGGCAGGAAATAACCCTTAACCCTAGATGGTTAGGTTAGGTTAAGATGGTTACTGTTCGTCGAATCGATGAAGCTCATTTACACTTTATCATATAAATTAAAATTCGCTTTTTTTCAACAACTTTAGCTGATGATGAAAGCTTTAAAAAAAAAATTAATTTGAAAACAATAAAAAGTGTTCAAATTCGTATCAAATTTTAGAAGAGAAGACGAACTTTTATTTCTATGCTTTATTTTATGTTTTAATAATATGCTTAACTTAAAGAATTTTTGTTGATTTTTTACTAAGAAAACTGTTCCTCGAGAATTTTTTAAATAGTTCGTCGATCCGACGCAGGGCAACCTTAATGTAATAAAATGAAGAGTAACCTTTCAGTGTTAAGGACGCAACCCCCCACAAAAATTTAATAACACCCTCAAAATAGACCGTATTTTTATACGAAATAAAGCCCCAACTTTTTAAAATAAATAAGTTGGGATATAAAAATTTGACAGCCTGGACAGTTTGGCCATGTACACTTGTGTCATTAGTGCGATTTTCTTGGGGTACGAATAATATCGGGTTTTTCTGAATTGTATTTTTTATCAGATGCGACCGATTTAAAGACTTCCGCAATTTCTGCTTTGGAATCACCTTAAATTGAAGGTATTTATTAAGAACTATTAACAGGTTAAGGATTATAGCCGTAAAGAGATCAGGGCGTTAGGACCTGACAAGAAAAGTTATATAAAATGCTTTGGAAGATTAAAGCAAGCAGTGTTTACGATTTGTAAGATATTCAGGCATGTTCCAGAAATCGAAATAAAGTGGAACATAAGATGAACGAGATTTTGATTTCAACTATTTAAAAATTACTGTAGCTTTTTCTAATTTGAGAGTTGTTAATTGGTTAATTGGTACTCAAACTTTCTGTGACTCGAACTTTCTTTTCAGGTTCGTTTTCAAATTTGTTCGATTTTAAATTCACTTCATGTCGATTATTAGACCAAACCCTCTTATCTTATAATAAAAATTTGATCAAAACATCATATCGTTGCCTAAAACGCAAAAGGCCCTAACAACAAAAAATTCAAAATCGACTTTTTCATGGATTCTAATGTATTGCCATCAACACAAAAGTCCATAACAAATTTTGGAATCTTTTGACCAAAATTAGCGATTTTATTAACAATTAAACAAACGGCCCTATCACAAGGGAATATATGATAAGCGCTGAAAAGTTTGCTTTATATGCAACATTGTCAATTGTCAGAACAAGTGGAGGGTTGGACCAGAAAAAATAGAAGAAAAATAAATAATAAGCAGTTTAAGTCAATGTATCAATTTATAATTTTAATTGTTTTGCCGAATTATTTGCATATAAGCATCACCACTACCCGAACTCGAAAAAGTATCCGTAACTACGCCTTAAATATTTGTTCGTGCTCAAGCTGGTAAAAGGGTTCTTGCGGATCTCGACATAAATAAGTCTCCTGGCCCGGATGGTATACCAGCACTGGTCTTGAAGCAGTACTCTTCGACGCTAGCTCGTCCCTTATTTTCAGCATTTTATACCATGCCGTCTGCTAGAAAGTTGCTAATGTAACGCCAATTCCTAAAAAAAGGAATGGCTAATTACCCTGAAAATTACCGCCCAATTGTAGTTTGTTCGGCACTTTCCAAAGTTATGAAGAGTATGGTAAATTACCATCTTGTAAAATTGTTGCTTACGAAGCGACCGCCACTATGGCTTCGAAAAGGTCGCTGTACTGGAAACTAACTGGCTCTGTTATCGGAAAAATGGTGCTGTTCTATTTTCCATTTTGGCGAAAGTAAGGTACTTGCTTTGGATATTTCCAAGGCGTTTGACAGAGTCTGGCATGGTGCACTCTTGTCAAAGCTTGTTGCATTTGGTGTCGGTGATAATTTCTCTCAATTTATTTCGAGCTTTTCCAGAGATCGCACTATACGAGTTGTTATAGATGGGGTTTGGTCAAACGTGTTTAAGATTCATTCAGGGGTGCCGCAAAGCTCCATTTTGTCAAACTTCCAATCCTATCGACACTTTTGCAGATGCCAGCAGATTTTGTCATTCGTACTCATTTGATTGCAGACCAAGCGTATCTGATGTTGGTGCTATGAGGCAGAATATGAATGATACGCTTGGCCGAGTCTCGGAATAGGGTCGTGTAAATAGGGTCGATTTTAATGCTCGAAAAACCCAATGTTGCTTGCTGACGCATAAACGCGAGGCAGATTAAGGTACCTCATCTGTATAAATGGGTGTTATAAACATTGAAGAATCAGAATCTCTTTATGTTCTGGGTATGAAAATACAATGTGATGTCCGATAGAGAGAAAATATATTCAAGTTGTCGAAAGAAGATTCAAGTGCCTCGGTTTTTTTAAACATGCTTCATTCCATCTGATCTCCTTACTAGTTATCCAACCTTGTGTGGAATACATCTCTCATGTGTGGGCCGGTGCTTCAAAGTATATTTTGGATCTTCTCGACCGCGTGCAGAAGAGGGCGTAGGCTCTCATTAGTAACAGCAATGTGGGTTGTATTTATCTGCTTACCGGTTCCCAAAACCCGTACGTTTGTTCATAATAAAAGTTTTTTCTTAAGAGCCCATCCTTTTGTGGTCGATTGGCAATTGAATCGTACAACGCATTACAGAAAAAATTCCTTTTTTTGACGGGCTGTTCGTATGTGGAATAACCTTCCTGCTGAAGTCTTCCCGCTCATTAACAAAGCCGAATATTCAAAAACACTAGTCCCACTATTCTCATAATCTATTTTCCTAGTTCCAACACAATGCAATGCAATAGGGGTCATCTCCTGAGTGCTGGTCCTATAAAAAAATTGTTTTTTGCTTGTCCTCTAAAATTTTTAAAAAGGTATGCCCTTTTGCGTTTTAGGTTACGATATGTAACCTAGGGTACTGTAATGTTAAATAAAATCAAAAGCACGAATAACAAAACATTTTAAATTAAAATTTTGTAGTCCCCATAATTATTTTGATAATAAACTGGCAAGTGCACGACCTAAAAAAAAATTAACTGGCAACATGCTTTTGCAAGTTGTTTTTGTTTTCATTTTGTTTTTTCTTAACCTTCTTACAACTACAATTAATGTTGGAAGAATTCCAATCAATTGTAGTGGGGAATGTAAGAAGAGATAAACTCACTGTTTATTGTTGATGTTTTTGTTTTAACCTTGATATTGTTACAAATAGAACTGCTGCTTATAATTCTTATACGCTTAACAGTTTTAGTAAAATCTTATTTTAAAAGGATTTCCGGACGATCTGGCCTAAGCAACCAGTGAAATGCGCATAG
Source organism: Pollenia griseotomentosa (assembly GCA_963931875.1). NCBI lineage: Eukaryota > Metazoa > Arthropoda > Insecta > Diptera > Polleniidae > Pollenia > Pollenia griseotomentosa. The sequence goes on from OZ007562.1 coordinate 24,189,628, forward strand.
GAGCAGCTTATCCCATCAACAATAAATTTCAGTGTTTTTATCAAGAATAAAAATTGGGAATTTAGCACGAATAACAAAAACTTTTAAATTAAAAATTTTGTATTCCCAAAAATTATTTTGCTAATAAAATCAGAAAGAAAATAGGTGTTATTAATAAATGCACATGCTACTTATACGCCACCCTGTTGGTGCTAGTAATGCAAGGCGAATTCTTTAGTTTTTGCAAATGCTTGAGTTTTTCATATGGCGATAAATGCCACAACTGCTTGAATATTAATGAAGTAAGCAGATATACATACGTCAATAAGAGTCGGAGCGCTACACTCTTCAAGAACGCATAATAATTGTTTCGATAGAATAACGACTACGAGGAAGAAAATTTTTCCTCGAGAATTATCATTTGCGACGAGTCCCATTTCTTATCCTGTAGATACGTGAATAAGGAGAATAATTGCTTTTGCGTGTAACATACAAAGAGCTATTAGACCAGCTTACAGTTACTCTATGGGGTACTGTTTACGCTAGATGAGTCATCGGGCTTTATTATTTCAAAAACGCTGCGGGCCAACCGACTGTTGTGACCAACAGTCTTTGCAGAGCAACGTTCTACGACTTTCTTTTACCTCAACTCGACGACTTGTGGTTCCAACAAGATGAAGCAACGGCGGATACTGCACAACCTAGAACCGAAATTCTGAGAGCTGTATTTCTGGTCTGCTTAATCTTTCGTTTTGGTGACTTGCATTGGCCGACAAAATTGCCTGATTTAACCGTTCTATGCTTCTCTTTTGGGAGTTTCTTAAAGTTGTGAGTCTAAGGGCTAAAAAATCAGAGCAAGTTAAACTCTCTGTTTGGTTTAAAATGTGTTTAAACCAACAAATCTATAAATCATTAAACATATAAACCATCTTTAAACGCATGAAATTGGGCGTTTAAACTACCAGTACAAATCATATGAATTTGCCAACATTTGTCGTAGTGCTGCCACATGTTATTTTTTTAACAACATGTAATACATGGGACACTGATTTATTGTTGATGAGTTTAAACTACATATAAATTCAAGTTTAGTTCGACTAAACCAGCGTTTAAGCCATCAGTGATATATTAGGCATAAGTCAACAAGCCTCTGAACTTTGAAGTCCTCAAAGAGAATATCCGTCCGGAATGCAGAAAGCTGTCGCTGGATGATTGGACGAGAGTTCTGAAATATGCCATCTAACGGGCCCGTATGGTCGTTAGTTCTAGCCGCGGCCGACATAATTTTTTTAACTAAATTACAAAAAATTTAGTTGTACAATAAACACAATCTAAAAGCAAAGCTTAAGTTCTTCCTTAATTAAAATAATTAAAGTCAAAGAACATTGGGTGACAAGTTTTGCGCTACCGTGTACATATTTACATTTTTAATATATTTTATTTAAATTTGGTTTTTTTTCTTAATGTACATACTTATTTAAATAAAATGATATTAATAAAAACTTACACACATATGAATAAAATTTAAAAAAAAATATTTATGCATATATTTTTTTTTTTTTTTATAAATAATTGATAGATAAAGTCATCAATATAATTGACATGTTTGCATTTGTTGCTGCTGTTGAAGTTGTTGTTATTATTGCTCGATTGTTTGTATAATAAACCATAAATAAATAATAAATATTTAAATGTTAATTTTAAGTAAAAACAGGGGGGAAAAACTGAGAATTTAATACATTCATATATTTATGGTACATTAATTGCAAAATGAATAGTAATTAAGTATTTATTTGAATGTAAGAATTTTTTATTTTTTTGTTCTCAATGATTCAATAAATAGATGAACAAATAAATGATACAATAAATATGTGTGTATTTGAAAGATTAACATGCTTATGTACCATAATTAATTCCTAATTTTGAAAAAAAAAAAAAACTAAAGTAAATTTTAGTTAAAACAAGTCAAAAGGCTACTGATGTCCGTACCGAACCTTTGACACCCTTAAATAAGAAAGGAAATTTTTTGTAAGTGGCCTTAAAATGGGACTTGTAATGTGGGAAAACAATTTTAAGTCATATAAATTCAAGGTGTGACAAATTTTATGGCAGTAGTTTAATTCGTAATGGTTTTAGGCGTTTGCATCTGAATTCCGTTAGTTTGTATTAGAAGGAATTTAAAACAAGCAATGGATCGAGCACTAAAAATTCTGATGATTCTAGTCTTATACAATTATATTAAACCAAATTTTATTTAAATACCACTATTTAGTCTTTATAATTATTAATTTGTTTTTCTGGAGCAGGCTACGAGGGTTGCTTTTTATATTTTGAGCGTAAGGAACCAACCAAAATTAGCGCTTCAAGTGTTACGTTTTCTGTCGCCTAGTTTTAACGCTGGAATAACATATATAAATTTAAGCATCGATGTTGTGTTAGGAGCAGTTATGCTAACTTATCATGTTTAGGAAACTCACAAAATAGAAATGAAACAAGTAAGACTGTTGTATTAAGCTGTGACGGATCTTTGAAACTCTCCACCGAAAATTAGAATATTTAAGGCGTGGGCTTTTTATGGGGTCTAGGGTCAATTATAGGAATATAATCTTCACAACATTTAACTTTTGGATTTCTAGTCATATGAAACTATAACAAACCAAATTTTCCAGCAAAATTTTTCGTTACAATTTTAGGCATACTCAAGTGAATGTGGACTTTATATGGCACATATGGCAAAAATTGGACCGAAGATTCATCACGAAACTTACTAATATGATTTCTAGTCACATGAAACAAGACTGTCACATGTCCAGTTTTGTAACAAATTATCAGTGAAAGTGGACTTTATATGGCACATATGGCAAAAATTGAACCGAAGATTCATCACGAATCTTACTAATATGATTTCTAGTCACATGAAACAAGACTGCGCAAAATCTTAAGTCAATCCGTGCATTCTGCGACATGTCCAGTTTTGTAACAAATTATCAGTGAACTTAAGGGAGATTGTTCCACGTTTCGCCTAATGACTCTTTTACTTCTAAACCGATTGTTCTGAATTTCAATGCCAAACTGCCCAGGAGAACTACAAAGAATTTGACACCAATAGTTTTCTCTTCCCTTGAGTCGTTTGAAAGTGAGTGTGTTTTTAATAGACGGATAGATACACGGACAGACACATGGACAGACAGACGGATTTGGCTAAATCGACTTTGAATTACTCAAGGACCCAGATAATATATACTTTATGGGTCCTTAAATGAATATAAAAAAATATTTACCCGCAACAACCGACTTAGTATACCCTCTTCACAAGTTGTTGTGGAAAGTATAAAAATGATGAAAAAGCGCTAGATTGACCAAAAAGTAGTTAAATTGCCATAAAATTTAACAAAAGCAGCCAACTTTTTGCTACTTAACGCGTTATCAAAATCCCATTTTCCAATTACAAAGCGTTGACGCCGTTCTATATAGCCTTGCCTCAAACATTTCGTATGAGTATAAGAATTTTTGACAACTAGAAAACGCTTGACACGCTGATAAAGGTTTGGCTATTAGCCACACTAAGGGTCATTATTACTACTTACAATTTTTTTTTATTCCCTAAGCTAATACCGCGAAGCTCAACGCTTGTCTGCAGGAATGAAACCAGAGTCACTGGCGGGAATTGAAGCCGCAACCCCGGCGCTGATAGACTAGCTCACTACCAGCTAGTTGCTAGCTGACAGATAAATGGTTTTTTGTTATAACAAGTTAACATTAACCTAAAAAGTCACCGATTTGTAACAAAAGGTTTATCTGCATGGTATCTTTACAAGTGCACTTTAAAAATTTGGAGCAACCATATTTTCTGCTAACGATATGGTAACCTCAATGACAGTTTTATGTCAAATTTAATGATTAAAACTTTTTGAAAAAGCACAATTTAACGCAAAAAAACAAAACAATTTACCATTAAAAACAAACAAACAAAATAAACAAAAGTAAAGCTACGGTTACACTTATTAAATATTTGATCAAATAATCGTAACCCCTACTTTTTTTAATAGTTAGTGAGATTTAAAATGGTCTTAATATTACAAAACAAACTAATTATACAACTAGACATAGCAAAAACCAGTTTTTTGTAAAATGTGGTATTTTAATTAAAATAAATATTGATATTAAGCGAAATGACTTTTTAGTTTGGTTGTTGGTCCCGTTTTTTTCGTCAAATATTTGATAAGTCTGACCGTAGCTTAAGTCGTTGCCACTACGTATTTTTAACAACCAAAAGTAGTCGGTATCTACTGCAGTGCTGCCACAGTATATAAATTACATTTTCCATTTTATCAGACAGTTGTAATACTGGAAAAAATTAATGGTCCCTTTATCGTTTAAGGTTGCTATTCTTCACATTAACTTTATTATCGGGTTGTAATAATGAGTGTAAGCGTTAACAGGCGACATTTGACGCAAACATGTCATTTAAAGCATTACTTTTGTTGCTTACAGTGACTTGAAAATGTCGAACGCTGGAATAGCGGGTCTGTTAAAACGAATTTAATTGTGGCTACGTCGGGAAACATGCCCCCCTATTAAAATCAATAATCAACTAGTGCCTCAACAATCGCATGTCAAATATCTCGGTATTCATCTAGATCGGCGTTTAACATGGAAATGCCATATAGAAGCAAAATTAACCCAAATGAAACTAAAAGCAATTCAAATTAACTGGCTTATTGGAAGAAATTCTGTTCTTAGTCTCGATTGCAAACTACTACTTTACAACTCTATTTTAAAGCCAATCTGTGCTACGGTATTCAACTATGGGGCACTGCCTCGGCCTCAAATATCGAAAAAATTCAAAGGCGCCAAAATAAACTTCTTCGAATAATCACAGCTGCCCCTTGGTATGTTAAAAACTCCAATATCCACAAGGATCTCAATGTGCCACTGGTAAGGACTATTATTACGAAGTATGCGGTAAAATATTTAAAAAGGCTAGAGTTGCACCCAAATCCACTAGCTCGAAATATTTTAAATGATAGCGGCCACACTCGCTTAAGGAGAAGAGACACTGCAGCACTTACCCATTAAGATGAGCGATAAACACATATATAAATGTGATACTGAACCCGTGATGAAGTAAATTTTTGTCTTGCACTGGCAGGACATAAAATAAAGAATTAGGATAAGATTTGATTAATTATTGTTAGTTCATATTTAATATATGAAGATTCAATAAATAAATAATGAGAAAAAAAAAAAAAAAAAAATTGTGGCTACAGTTTGCTCAGAAACGAATATCGTAAATGCCTTCCAACATTCAACATCACTTGTTGTGATAGAAAATATTTGGACTATAAGCTAACTGTTAAAGAAAGATCGTCATGTGATATATCGCGAAATGAAGTCATCTTTGCGAATTAGTTTGACAAGTTTTAAAAAGATATTTTTTTGTATGAAAAGTTGTATATATGAGATCTTAAGTAAATAATGGATTGATCATTTCAAAATTCAGTAATGTAATTTCATGTCTGACAAAACTTTATTTTAACAAATTTCTTTCTAATCACGTATCGATTTGAAAAAACCAAACGACTTGAAAACGAATATATAATATTCTGTATCATTTAAATGCCTGTTTATCTATTTCCGAACGAAGACTTCGTTCGCTAAACTTACAGTTAAAACAAAAACAAATTATAAAATATTGTTTTTGTTTAACATGTAAGTTAAGTGAACAACATCCTCGTTCGAAATCGAAGAACAGGTCATAAAATTAATCTTTAATACGTAATCTTTCTTTTATTTTAAATATTAATCAAAATTTAGTATTATAAAATGCAATTGTATTTGTAAATGCTTGAAAATCAATTATTCACCTTTTAAAAATGATCGTTTTGAAAACGTTCAATTTTCATCACATACTTGAATATCATTCTTTGTTAGTGTTTTATGCGTATTTAAGTGAATTTTGAATGAGGGAGAGAGACAGAGATCTATTTGGTAAATTACGAACCAATTACTCAAAAGTCATTGCGATAATTTCTAGTTCTATTAAACAAATACATATATGCCAAATTTCATGACTATGCCTTTTTTGCGCCCCCAATTTTCTTTTTGCTGATTTTTGGTATTTTGTCGTCTAAATCATGGTTTTTGTGTTGGAATCGATGTTCACAAGTAATCATTAAATATCGTTCTATTAGTGTTCGGTTCGGTAGATTTGTGGAAAACACAAAGGGTAATACTGTTTGTGTAGTAAGTCATTAAAAAATATAACGTTTCCCTGTTTGTCATCTTTCTAATACAATAATAATACTGTTCTTTTCCAACTCAACAAAAAGATGAGAACTTTTAATTTCGTTCGGTTTTTTTTTTAAAAACCACAAACTTCATTGTGTTCGGTTCAGCTCATTTATATGTGACCCTTTTGGCTGGTAAAAAAACCAAACATTTTTTACAAAAACAAAATACACATACGAAAAAAACAAAAAGCCAGCAAAATAATTTAACACAAACCAAACATATACACAATACACACACAAGCTATTCGTGCTATGGTCGTGGCTTAAATTTTTTGTTTGTTAATTTTTTTGTCAATGTAAAAAAAGAAATATTATAGAACATTAAAATATGTTTGTCTACAGTATCACTTGTTCTGTTTTTTAACAAAGAACAGAACACTATAAAATAGTCGGCTCTTTCTTGAAAATAGTTTCGAACAGTATTAAGGATTGTGTTCGTCTACACAATCACTAAAAAAAAAATATATCGTTCCTGGGTGTGTGAGCCGAACGCTAAATAATGTTCTGTTTATTTTCGAACACTGGCTAATTGTTTGATCACGCTAAAAAAAATTAAGTGTTTGTTGCAAGCAGCAAATATTATTCAAACAGAAAAAAAGTATCAAAAATATGTGGACTAACCACATTTTGTTTTTAAACGTTTTTCTTACTAAGCCGATTTTGCAAGATAACAGCTTCCAACTGCTTAGAAAAACTAGAAGCAATATGACATCAAATTAATTCGTTCTTGTTTAGTTGGTTGAAAATTAATATTTTTTCAATTGACGGACAGACTAACGGACATGATCAGATCGCCTTACAATTACCCAAGATACCTGAATTAATATATATTCCTGCTAAGATCTTAGATAACTATGTACATATGCATCACGGTGTTACATACGTTATGATAAACTTAATAGTCCCTTATTTATTCGTGCCGCATTTAAAAAAGCAGAATATGCCAGCCATAAATTTGATCACATTTAAGGGCACTAGAGCGTATGATTAATATTAATAGTTAAGCTTTTATACGAAAATGTTTAACAACATTTCCTTAATGAAAGCTAAATGAATTGAAAAGACAGCTTTTTAAAACCTCAACAAATAAATCATTTAAAAAATGCCGAATATGTTCAATTCATTATTCCCTTCAATAATTTCTCAAATATAATATCATTATAAATTTTCAATACATTTGCTAAAACTAACAATCTCTTTTATGTGTTGCATAAAGACAACATGTCAAAATCATCATAATAAATACATACTTTTTCCTTTTTTTAACATTTATTTATTCCAAACATTTAGAACCACATATTAAACATGACTGGAAAGTAAAATAAAACAAAGAATAAAATGGAATTTCAATGAAGTTACAGCAGAAAAAAAGATGAAAATAAAAAATATGTATGTATAAAAAAACATGACATCGTAAATATTTTCCACTTCATTGATACTTATATGCTTCGAATATGTTCACACAAACCCTGTATGACGAGGCTATACAGACGTTCATAACTTCCCACGATAAAAACCGAAAAAGGGAGCAAAAAAACAATAAAAAAAACACACACAAACAAAGAGCTAGTCTCAAAATTTTATTTAGATTCGTAACAGGGATGGAAAGTTCAGTACAATTGTACTTTTTTATTCATTTATTAAGTGCCAATAAAACAACTTACCAATAGTTAAAGGAAGGATTTTGTCCCACGTATAAAAAATGTTCCACTATTACAACTTTGCTTTAAAATAAAGAAAGCAATATATTAAAGGCAAGTTTATCCTACCGGGCAGATTAAAGTTAAGTAGATATAATAAATAACTTGTTATACGTCCGACAAAATGTTACCTTTAACTAACGGCTAGTTGTAATAATGGCCCTACAAATTAAATTGAAAATTATATTGTAACTTAATAAAACGATCAGTAGTTACTTAGAATTGTGGCTCGTTACGAAACAGATCAGAGTCTTACAGCCTGTTCGTCGATTTCGAACGTTATCGTTGGCATAGAAAATTACATTTAAAACAAAAACAAATTTTCGAATGTTGTATTTGTTTTTAATATAATTTTCTATGAGAACGTTAACGTTCGATATCGACGAACAGGTAATTTATGTAAAAAATTAAAAAAACACAATCTTGAATATGTTCGTATGTCCTAAAGGGTGTTTTTCGCTAACAATCTCTTACTGCCCGCTGCACGATGTGTAAAAAAAAGATTTCTTACGCCCAACTACATTCGAAACAAAAACTAATACTAAAAACTTTGTTTTTGTTTCAAATTTATTTGTACGAATGAAACAATTCTTTCGATATCGAGAAATAGGCAATTAGTCATTTCTTAATGAAAGCTGCATGACTTAAGCAAATCTTTTTTTTTAATTTGATTAAAGACAGTCGAAACAATTAGTCAGTTTTTCTCTTTGCTTTTAATCTTTTTTAGAAACGAAAATATCTTTTCCGGATTAGCAAGGTAGCAATGTGGAATCAATAATATATCTCCTTCAATTCTTGCAAAATCAGTTCACATCCAGTTAATTTCTTATTTTTGATATCCTCGATCACAACAGATGTTTCGACAAAATGTCCAAAGCAATTCACAGCCGAAGGTTAGCCAAAAGTTTTCATATGAAAATGAACGAACACAAAAAAATGGGTTTAAGAAAAACAAAAAAACAATTTTTGTAAACTACTTTCATTTATTTATTAATAAGTAATAAGATTTCTGTATGACGTGCTAAATTCCCAATTTTTCATATTTGATAAATTCACTAAAATTAATTAATAAGGGAAAGCTAGCTTCTATGCGCATTTCAGTGGTTGCTTAGGCCAGATCTTCTATCTTCTTTTTACCCACTTACAACTGCAATTCGAGTCGGAAAAAAGCCAACCAATTGTAGGGGAATATAAGAAAAGATAAACTCACTATTTATTGTTGATGTTTTGTTTAAGCTTTGATATAGTTACAAGTGAGACTTTGAGTGTTTATAATTCTTATTCGCTTTAAGGTTTATTTGTAAAATATTTAAAGCTTTTCTAAAATCTTTGGAAAAGATTTCCTGACGATCTGGCCTAAGCAACTGGGTTAAATGCGCATAGCAGCTAGCTTTCCCTCAACAATAAATTTCAGTGTATTTATCAAATATGAAAAATTGGGAATTTAGCACGTCATACAGAAATCTTATTAATAATAAATTTTGTTTTCCAAAAAAATAACTTTAATTAATGAGTCATTGAGGATCTGCTGCACTTTTAAAAAGTACAAAAAAATATGAACAATTGTACAACATTTTGCAACCGTTTTACTTGTAACAATATCAAAGCTTAAACACAGACAACAACACTAAACAGTGAGTTTATCTTGTCTTATATTCCTGCTTACAACTACAATTAATGTTGGGAGAATTCCAACCAATTGCAGTTGGGAATGTAAGAAAAGTTAGTTAGCTTTATAGACATTTTTTGCAAAAAAAAAAAAAAAATAATATATAGATTGTAAGAAAATGTAAGAGAAAGACATTTTTGACAGTGCAGATAATTCTCAACTGATTCTCTATAAAAATATTGGTTTTCCGTCCTTGATTCGTAACATTTCCCTCTTGGAAGAGTTCTTTGTGAAGAGAGTTGAAGTTTAGTCACACCAAGAGCTATTTAAACGGTTAAAAGAACTGGGCCAAAACAAAAATACCAACATCACACATTGTTAACAACACACAACCCAACAAACACGAAGTCAAACCTTTGATATGAAATGCATTAATCATTAAACACAATTCTCAAACGTGTTTGATTTTAACCTTTAAATTCAAATTGATAATTATTTAAAAATATACATTTGACATCAAATATTTTGTCAATTTGATATCAAATTGGTATCAAATGTTACATTCAAATCAAAACTAAGCTTGTCAATACTAAAGCGAAAAATAAATGTAAACATTAAAAATGGCGATTAATGTCTAATTTTGACTTCTTGGTTAAATTCTAGTAAAAAATGTTCTTTTATGTATGAATTCATACCTCAAATCGCTTCAAACCTGCTGATGGGATGCCTGATTTTTGTATGGGGTGTTCCCGGGTTGGATCACTATTTTCTGCTGACCATAAGCGCTTCTTTTAAAATGCAAACACAGCATTCCTAAAGTACTTTTTTAAAGGCTTACTAAATTAACACATTCATTAATGTTTTGCTTTAACTTGCTTAAATGCCTTTTTTCAATAATTTTCGTAAAACATAATATATTTTTATTTTGTTCGCTCTAAAACCTTGTTCATGGTCAGCACTAAAATAGCAGCTTTTTTTGTATATTTTAATTTTTATCATTTACTGCTGTATAAGAGCTCTCTTATTGAAGCGCTCGATTATGCGCTTTTTCTCTTAAGTGCTTCAAAAAACCCAAATTTTTTTTACTGGGATGTGTTTTACAAGTGAAAAAACAAAATATTTGTAATTAATTACAATGATCAAGAATACGAATTAAAAAAAAATAAAACGGAAAATTTCGGAATTAATATGTTTGTTGTATGATCCCTGTGCTACAATCCTCAAAATAAAAGCTAACCAATTTCGTCTTTGCTAAAAGGACGGAAGAAACATTATTTCATATTTTGGCTATGGTGACGAATGTTTATTTCACAGTTTATTTAAATAAATAATGAATTTAAAATAAAAAAATATTTATGTTCCACATGGTATTAAAATCCACATTTGAAATACATTTGAGAATTACGTTTGAAAGCACGTTTAAAATAAAGTCATTTTTCAATTTAAAAAAATAATTTTCCCTTTCTGTTGAGAATGCTACGATTTTCAAATCATTATCAATTTGAAATCACACCACCGTGGTTATTGGGAATTTTCTTAACTGGAAAACAATAACCATTTTATACTTTTGTGGTACGGAAAGTTTTATGAAACGTAGATATATGTTAGGAATTTTGCAGATAAATAATGTTCCATTTGAGAAAATAATTAATTTTAAAAAAGTTACTGAGGGATTAGCTCAGATTTATAGGCATTTTTTGAATAAAAAAAAATAGGTTGATGGAAGGGATAATTATAAATAGGTATTTGTCTTTGATTGTTTGTTAAATAAATTTCAGATGGCATAGCTCAGTAGGTGAACTTTTATTAAATGAAAATAACTTTTGACGGAAAGGGACATTAAAATAGGTTTTAGGCTTTGAATATATTTAAAATTTTTTTTTTCTTTTTTATACCCTCCACCACAATTAGTTGTGAAGAGGTGTGAAACTTTTTTATTATTCATCTCAGACCCCATAAAGTATATATATTCTGGCTGCTTGAGTAATTCTAAGTCGATTTAGCCATGTCTGTCTGTCCGTCCGTCTGTCCGTCTGTTGAAAACACGCTCACTTTCGAAAAACTCAAAAGAAATAAACAAACTAGGTGTCAAATTGCTTGTAGTTATCCTAAGCAGTTTAAGATTGAATTTCAGCAAAATCGGTTGAGTAGGACCAGAGCTATGAATCAAAATGTGGAACCACCACCTTCAAAAACTTGATAATTTTGTTACAAAAACTAACATAAATGATGCAAAAATGCACGAAATGACATAAGATTTTGCACAAGTCCGTTTTATTCGACTAGAAATTACAATGTAAAATTTCGCGAAGGTCGGTCCATAATTTACCCTAAGCCCCATATAAACACTACTCCCGGAAAACAGTTTAGTACGCCTAAAACCGTAAAAAATAATGCAATCATAACAAATTTTGGCTCGTCACAATTTTATAGGACTATAAATGATACTGTGAAATTTCGTGAAGATCGGTACATAATTTACCCTAGGCCCCATATATGCCCTACTCCCGGAAAACAGTTTAGTCTCCTAAAACCATAATTAATAACAAATCGTCACAGTTTAAGATAATAATAATAAAAAGACATCATACAGATATTACTCCTTAAACATTCGAACTGTCGGTGGAGGGTATCAAAGATTCGGCACAGCCGAATATAGCACTCTAACTTGTTTCCTTTTTGTTTGTTTGTTTGTCTTTCTGTTTAAAGTTTGTAGAATGGAATTTTAAATTTTTTATGATAATTTTGTTAATTGAAATTTTAAAATTTATTTTTCTGTGTTTAATTTTTCAATTTATTGTCAAATTTAATTTTATTATAAAAATTTCCTTAAGCCCTTATGACACTACATTTTTTATTCATTAATTGATATAGAATTGATAGAAAGAAACAGTAAATGTAAGAAAGAGCAAACTATATGTATGTTATGTTTTTGTTTCAGGGATGGCGTTGAGAATTTTTAATATTGTACCAACAACCTTTAAAAATTATAGTTTTTTACCCTAATTGTACTAAAAGATTTTTTTAGTTGAAATTAATTTTAATTATGTTCATAAAAAACACCACAAAAAGGTATTATAAATCTTAGTTAAAAGTATCAACAAAAAAGAACAATTGAAACAACTTAGCCATCCCTGTTTTGCTTATTTTATTAAATGCTGCCAACTTTTTGTTTATGAGAAACCTAAAAACAAAAAGCGGTAAATCGCTGAATTTGCCCATAAACCGCTCATTCAGCAACACTTTTAATATTTCAAGCTTGAAATGTCAATTTTAAGTTAAACAATTTTACATTTTTTTTGAAAAAAATGAAGTTTTTATCGATAACTTTTTAAAAATTGTTGACAGTTTGCCATTTATCTTAATACAGCTGAACTCTTTGCACTTGGTAAATTTTTCTATTACATTATATTTGTACTGTTCACCAAAACTTGAACAATGCATTAAAAATGTAGTGTCATATGGGCTTTACGAAGATTTCCAACGGAAATCGAAATATTGAAAATAAAAATTAAAATATTTTAATTAATTTTTTAAAAAGTGACCTTAAGCTTAAGTAATTTATTAAGAATAATATTTAATAAAAAAGGTCGAAGAAATAGAATTATAATTTATTAAACAAAAAAATATGTATTTAATAGAAAGATCAATCCCTAGTTTTATTTTTAAGCGCGCGAGCACAAATTTTATACGACTCGTAAGATTTTCGTGCTCGACTCGTAAGCATAAAACGTCTCGTTTTAAAGTGTGTGCTTACGACTTTTTTTTTCAACTCGTAAGTAAAATTTTTATTCGAGCAAAAACGAGTCGAAATCGAGCAACGTTTAAAAAAATTATTGTTTGCTTGTGCGAAATAAAAATATACATACATGTGTATTTGTTATGAAAAGAAGGGAATGCAAGACGTGTGGGAAACATATGAATGCTAGTCATAACTATCTAAATAGGTATGTTTGTATATTTAAAAATATGTATACATGCAAAATGTTTAATGATGGGTAATAAAAAGTGTGCGTTCTTCAGTGACTTATATAAAAGTGTTTGAGATTGGTAGCATATTTTTTGCATAAACACTGATCTTAATTGTGAATAAAATCAAAATTTTTCAACCGATTTTCATGGTTTATGCCTTATTTTGTTTGTTCTAAGCTTGGCTTTCTGATAAATGATCAAGAGGTAAAATTTTTGTTCTTAATATTTATTTTTATGAATTTTCAAAAACAAAAAAAATAGTACTAGTTTTGCATAAAAAAATATATGGCCACTAATTTCTGAATAACTCCGAAATAGTTGTAAATATAAAAAAATGTTATTCGTAAAATTTTGTTCCTAATCGTTTAAAAAAAAATTAAAACGGATTTGTTAAATTTTTTGTTTGGCCAAGCGAATTGATATTCCAGATTTTGTTGTAATTAAGCAAATATTTATTGCTTTAAAATTTTATAGTCTGCATATTTTCAGTTAAAGGCTGGATAGTATTTTGTTTTTTGGCAATAACCACCACATAATTGACTTGTTAAAGCCAAATTATTTTTATTTTTTATTTGACTAACATTTAAAATAAAAACAAATTTGGTTTTTGTCTTGAATGTAAGTTAAACGAGTAAGTTTTGCGCTCGTCATTAAAAAAACAGGCAGTTAAAGAAAATTGTATGCACTGAACAGAAAAGGTATTTTACTAATTAATTAAAAAAAAGAAAAAAAATTTGTTTTTAATTAAAAAAATTGTTGGCTTTTTTTGTGGGATTTAGCCTATAAAAAAGACAAATTTAGCTTATGTCTTTCTCCAGCCCTTCACTGATAGAAACAAACAAACATTTATTATCAATACAATGATAATTTATATGTATTTCCCAATTTAAAACTTAAAACTGCTTCACCATAGTATTTTGATATTTTGATATTTTAAAAACGTATTACATGATTGTATTCTTTCAAATTAATCCTTTCGTTTGCTATTTCTACTGCAGGATTGTCACAAAAAAATATTTGTCATGTCAATGAATTAATTTTTTCCTCTTTACTTTTGATCCATATGCTAATGTTGCTGTGTGTCTTCGATAAAACATTCGTACATGCGCACATTTACAAACAAAAAAAGAAAAAAATATTTTTTGCTTAAAAAAAAAATTAACACAAAAAAATAAAACTCGCGTGTATTAATCAGAATACGGAGAGTGCTCGAATTAAGCCCGCTCGCGAGCGAATTCAATTCGAGCGAGTTTTATTTTCCACATTAAAAAGAATTGTTCTTTTCTGCTTGCGAGTAAAAAAAATAAGACTCGCGAGTTGAGTTTTATTTTTGACTCTTAAAATTTGAATTCTTTCAACTTTCAAAAATAAAACTCGCTCGCGAGTCTCGAGTCGCGAGTCGCGAGCGGGTTAAATTCGAGCACTCTCCGTATTCTGATCAATACACGTCATTACCATTTGAAAATAACTAAATATTTGATAATTGTGGGTATATTGCCGCTGCGGCTTTTCCTGACGAGGCGCATTTTGGACGTCCAGTTTTGGGCAACTTTTCTGTTAATATTGTGGTATCTCACTTTACCGACAATACTTTCTTGACTAATTAAGCCATGTTTTGTTTCCAATGGTTTTCTAGAATTCATGGCAGCTTTACCGCCATATTGGCGCAAAAAATTAACCTAACATTAATAAAACATTTTAAAATTAAATAAAACGAAAATAGAAAAAATAGAAAATCTATCTATATATATAAAAGAGTTGCGTGAGTGACTGACTCATTCATCATTGCCCAGCCCAAACCGTTAACCCTAGATACTTGAAACTTGGACTAGCGATTAATCATTCCCCAAATCGATTGACTAAGATGGGATCTTTCGAAATTCATCATCGCCCAGCCCAAACCGCTAACCCTAGATACTTGAAACTTGGACTAGCGATTAATCATTCCCCAAATCGATCGACTAAGATGGGATCTTTCGAAATTCATCATCGCCCAGCCCAAACCGCTAACCCTAGATACTTGAAACTTGGACTAGCGATTAATCATTCCCCAAATCGATCGACTAAGATGGGATCTTTCGAAATTCATCATCGCCCAGCCCAAACCGCTAACCCTAGATACTTGAAACTTGGACTAGCGATTAATCACTCCCCAAATCGATCCACTAAGAATGGATCTTTCGAAATTCGAATGTTTAGGGGTTAAAAAATGGTGAAAAACGGGAAAATTCGGTAACCTTATATCTCCAAAACTAAAAGACATGCAAAATAAATGTAATACTTATCGTTGTTCTTTAGAAAAATAAGCGGACTGGTAGGTGTCTGGTACTTTTTTGAAATTAGGGAGTAAACGGGTAAAATCTGAATTTTAGTCCTTTTTTGTCACCCCATCTATCTTTTAAACCAATAAACATAGAAACAAAGTTAATACCACATTCGAAACTTATCACAAAAATACGTATAAGAATTTGGTACTTTTTCGAAATTCTAACATTTAAGGGGTGAAAATTGTAACTATTTTTGGTACTTTTTTTACAAAACATTTTTCTCCATTCATTTACATATTCGTACTTAATTATGGGCTGCCACTTGAAATTTTTGATACTTTAATGGTGGGAAAATATAGTACCCAAAAAAGGAAATACGGGAAATTTGATATTTTTCTTTAGCTTTTTGGTTTTACTAAAGTAGCGGGTTAAATGCTTTAAACAATTTTAAGCCTAAAAAAAAAAACTTTTTCATAAAAATATGTCCACGAAGAAAAAGGAGACGCTAACGAAGTAGCGGGTATATGCTAGTATTTTTGTAAAAAAAGCAAAAAATGATAGAGTAAAGGATGTTTTATTAAAACTATTTTGAGTAAAATTTATAACAAACTCGAGACCATTGAAAAAAAAAAATATTTAAAAAAGACTATAAAATATGTTAAATTAAATAAGTTATTAGCAAAATTCGGTTAATTATATTATAAGACATGAAATATGTATGATATTCTTAAATTAGAGCCACAATTATGAAGCGAATATATTCCTGTAAATTGTTTGCTTCAATTGTTTTGAAAATATGTGCATCTATTAAACAATTATTTTTAGGCAAAACTTATTTGGTATTTCTTATTCCAATTTGCTACACGTATATTCTTGCCCCATTTCAAAGTTAAAAAAAAAGTCATGAAATTGTAAATACCCATTGCTATCGTTGCTATATTCACGTAGTTAAAATAAAAAGTCATTTGTGTTACAAATCCTCTTTTTCCCCCAAAAGTTAAAACGTTTATGTTTCTGCTTATTTGTATTGGTATATCTCTATGTATGTAAATATATGCATGTGGGTGTATTGTTATTAATTTAGAGTTATAGTTCCTTTTTCTCTTCTTTTTGTACCTTGTTCATATTTTATTTAATGTTTCCGTATTTCGTATTTATTTACATTTTTTATCAATGAAATCAATAATAAAATTGAAATGACTTAACCTAAAAACACATACAAATGTACATACATACATAGAATTACATATATTCAGATATTGGTTAAAAAAGTATATAAATAGAGTTGCCATATTAATATCTAAATAAAACTGAACTTGAGTTAAAAGATAAATGAATAAAAACCGATTGAGAAATAAATATGAACCGATTAAGGCCTTTAACTAGAGGGTGGCGCATAAGTTACATTATGATTTAATAAGTGAATAATTGTTTGTCTACGTTTTTTTTATTGTTTTTTTTTTTTTTTTTTTTTTTAAATTAACTTTAAAAATCTAGGGAAATTTATTAAAAGACTCAGCAAGGAACCAAATTTGTTCAATTTTAATTATCAGACACAACAATTATGTCGAATAATAGGCGATGAGGCCCGCTTTCACCTAAATGGCCACCTCAATAAAAATATGGGGCAACCGAAATCCAAGAAAAATTTTTAAAATTAAATGCATCTACTAAGGCAGTTTTTGAGATTAAGTTTAAACTTACTTTTATATTACGTTTTTCGGACTTAACCTGATATCGGTTTATTCTTTGTGGTTACCTAGAGGATAAGGTGTATGCCAATTAGCCAAGAGACATCTTGAAGCTGTAGGAAAATACCCGTGAAGAAGTGAGGGCGCTGGCGAGTGAAATTCGAAGAATAGTTATGGGAAATGCTTGGAAAGGAGCACATCAGTTCATGTAAACTTATTCATAAACTATAATCGAAATGCTAATTAATGCCAACCTTTAATAAATAAAGAAAACAAAAGTATTCATATAATAAATCACAACGTTACTTATACGCCACCCTCCAGATGCCAAAAGAGACAATAAACTTGACACTGTGTTGGAATTGAACTAGAACTGAGCTAAAACTGAACTAGAACTGAACTAGAACTGAACTAGAACTGAACTAGAACTGAACTAGAACTGAACTAGAACTGAACTAGAACTGAACTAGAACTGAACTAGAACTGAACTAGAACTGAACTAGAACTGAACTAGAACTGAAATAGAACTGAACTAGAACTGAACTAGAACTGAACTAGAACTGAACTAGAACTGAACTAGAACTGAACTAGAGCTGAACTAGAACTGAACTGAACTGAACTGAACTAGAACTGAACTAGAACTAGAACTCAACTAGAACTGAACTAGAGCTGGGGGCAAATTATGGCAGTCGTGATCGAATACTTTTTCGTGATCGAATACTTGTTCGATTCTTTCTGTCCATACTGAACGGATCGAAATTATTTTTTAGTGTTGCAAAGCATTTATTTGAGTTTTCACAACACTGGAAAAGAATTACGATTCGTTCAGTATTGGCTAAAATAAAATTGCTTTCGAATCAAAAAAGTATTCGATCACGACTGTCATAATTTGCCCGCAGATCTTTAACTGAGCTAGAACCGAAGTAAAGCTGAACTAGAACTGTTCTAGAGCTGTGCTGCAACCGAACTGGAATTTATTTTCAATATTTAGCTAGAACTGCACTAATATGGTTGTGTCTACTTGATGAAGGACTAATTTATCCATAATATGTTTTCCTGCGATAACAATACGGCTAAAGTAACCACAATATGTTGAAAAATGTTTCATTAAAAATAGTTTGGCATATAGGAAAATGTATTTTCTCTGTATGATCGCAAATAAACTGAAACTTAAAAAACGACAAAGCGGAATAAAAATAATTTAGTGTCTAGTTGATTCTAGTTCTTATCAGAAGTACCAACCACTCTAAAAAATTTATATTTTTAATCTGTTACACAGTATTTACAATTTAGATGTTTGATTTCATGTATTAACACCACAAAATACCAACAATCGGTTTCAAGTATCACGTAAATTTTAAAGGACATTTTGTGCTTGTACTAATGTATGTAATAGGTACATCAAAATATTATTACTTTTAAGCCGGGTTTTTGAAATGTGATTTTTTTTATTATTTCATTTTAAGCAAAACTAACCTGTTACGTCAAAATTGTGTATACAAACTCTGCTTTTAGATTAACTTAACCTTGTTTAACTGAGATCTCAAAAGGTCAGGCTTAGTATATCAATCGACCCAGAATGCACTTTTGAATCAATTAGACGATGGCCCTCCTTTAAGCTGGCTTTCTGGCTCTGTCTCTATGTTAATGTTGTACGCAAAGAACAGGTCGTCTCATAAATATTATAGAGAAGAAACTATCGAATAACTATAGAACGATAAATGAAAATTCATATACTTGTAGAAACTAAAAATCGCCAGATTGCTAAACACAAGACATCAACGCAAAAAAAAAGCTTGAAAATCACCAATTTTGAAGGGTAATCGTCACATCTGACAACTCTGTTCGCAGTAATAGTGTTCAGTGCAGTTTGTGGCACTGAGGTAAAATAAAAAAAGTCCTACAACAACTTTTACAACCGTCTGAGTATTTTTGAGCATGTGGGCGCGGCGTGTGTGTTGCATCAGGAGAGGAACTCAACATTAAAAGTGTTATGCAAAATAGCAGCAATAACAATACAAAAGTGAAAGAAAAAGCATAACAAATTATTTTTTTTCCATGATTTTTTATATCAACGCCCACAGGAAAAAGTGTGTCTGGTCTTGTTGCTGAATTTTTTTTTTTTTTTTTGGTTTAAATGACTGACTGTATCATTGAAAAAAAAAGAAAAATTAATTGGTTTATTGGAAATATTGAAATAATTTTTTCCCCTTTACATGAATATTCTTATTCTGCATACATATAAAAATCTATCGGTGTTGGTTTGTGTGCATAATTTTTTATACCACTATAGTAAAAGGAATTTTCATTTTCAATTCAGGATTTTTTGCTATTTTTAATTTATTTGCCTGTTTTTTTTTAACATCTACACTTTTACTGTTTTTTGTTTGAGTATGCTTTTGTGTTTTGTATGTATTTTTGCCATATTTTTTTTATTTGTTTGAAAAATCAGGTACGTTATACAACAAACATGATTATATAAGTTAAACTGGGCTTAAATAATGCATATTTCCCAAATTGATTGAGGGTTTTAGTGTTTGTCTGTCTGTTACTGTTACTGTGTTTGTTTTTTGTTGCTTTGAAAATTTATTAAAGTTTTATTTTTTTTTTTTCTTTGCTTTATAGTGATTTATTACGTTCAAGTTTTATATTTGATTTTGATTAAAAATTGTTGCGGCAATGATAAAAAAATGAGACATAAATTATAGATGAGTACGTGAATATACATTTTCATTTAATTTTTTATAAATTAAAGTTGTCGTTTGCCAGCAACACCTTTGACTATAAATTTAATGGGGACTACAATACACAAGGTAAATTATAATTTTAATACTTTGGGAATTAATTGGAATAGCTAATTTTCTAATTTAAGTTTAATGGTATTTAAGCGTTTTGTAGGGCTACAAAATTTTTGAAAAAAATTATGAACCTAAAAATATTTAAAGAAACGGCCGTGGTGAATTTCGAGGACGTCACTTGGACGAGGCTAAGTTATATGTTAACGAAGTCATCATGACTGTAGGAATATAGATAAAAGCTATGAATCTGCAGCTGTCAGACTACAAAACGGAGGTCGTTCTAATTAGCAGAAAAACAAAAAAGAGATACTTTCTTTTTTGTGTTAGGAACGCATGTAATTGAATCGACCGCATCTACAAAATATTTGGGCATAATGGTTGATGATTGCTTTAACTTTAAGAAGTTTATCGACTACAAATGCCCGAGACAACTGCGGTATCAAACACTCTAACAAGAACGATTCTAAGCAGTGTTCGAAAATCAACAGAACATTATTTAGCGTTCGGCTCACACACCCAGGAACGATATCTATTTTTTTAGTGTTTGATAAGACGAACGCAACCCTTTATAACGTTCGTAACTATTTTTAAGAAAGAGCCAAACATTATATAGCGTTCTGTTCTTCGTTAAAAATTAGAAAAATTGTAGTGATACCATAGACAAACATTATATTTTAATGTTCTATAATGTTTATTTTTTTACATTGATAAAGCAATGAACCAACAGCTTGTGTGTTTTGCTGGCTTTTTTTCGTATGTTTATTTTGTTTTTGTTAAATAAATTTGGTATTTTACCAGCCAAAAGGGTTTTCAGCACAACAGAAACGAACGAACATTAATGAGCTAAACCAAACACAATGAAGTTTGTAGTTTTTAACAAAAAAACCGAACGGAATTAAATGTTCTCGTCTTATGATGAGTTAGATAAAAACAGTATTATTTTTGTGTTCGAAAGATGACAAACAAAACGCTATTTTTTTAATGATTTACTACACAAACACTATAAGAGTTTGTGTTTTTCACAAATATTCCGTACCCAACAATAAGGAGCGATAATTAGTGTTTATTTTCGAACACTCATTCTTAGTAACGGCGCTGCACGACAAAGCAGAAGAACTTAAATTTCTAGACTAACCAACTGAGTTCTTCTTTAGGAAGAGCTCCAAAATTGGAAAGTGAGTTAAAAGGTTATTCTTCTTTTACACATACTAACTAACCTGTCTGAGAGTTTATAGTGGTTTGCAAACGATACACGCAGAGGCCGCAAACATAATAGCCGGAATAATCTATATGAACTTGAGAACTATCATCAGTTTACAAGTAGAGACTACGAAATCCAGTGACGCAAAACAAAGAATTAAGTCAGGTGAAATAAAAAAAAATAAGACAAAAAGGCAGAGAAGATGCTAAACCACAATTAACCCTATAGTAGCCGCCACATATTAAGTACGATTTAACGTACTTTAGGGTTAATGAACATAAACTTAAAAACTAATCCTGGACTTTGGCGCAAAATGTTAAGCAATAATATAATGCAATTTCATCTAGAGAATACACATATATATATATATATATATATATATATACATATATGGAAGATATTTGTACCGCTTTGCTCACGAAATCTCATTATGATGCTCAAAATGGCCAGAGTAAGATAAATTAGTGGCGCACTTGGGGCAAATAAAAACATTAGGCGATTAGGGAATTTTTTTGTTTTTTTATTAATTCCCTAAGCTCTGTGCTTGTTTGCAGGAAAGAAAACAGAGTCTCTGGCGGGAATCGAACCCGCAACCCCGGCGCTGATAGAGAAGCTCACTACCAGCTAGCCTACCGGGGCACATAACAACATAACTGAGCTTATTCTGAAATCAAAACATTATATTATCCAGCATCGAATTCCGAGAGGAATTACTCGAAAGTTAAAGGACTACATACAAACCCGGGTAGTTAGGCAATATCGAAAACTCTGACCACCCCGTGAAGACTTCTTTCTTGTAATTTTGCGCAGTGTGGAGTCAACGATGAAGGTGTGTTTAATCAGTTAAAATCCGACATACCTTATTTGGGATCTACACTCATAAAATTATTACAGTAACTGATTGTGGGTTATAAAATTCGTTTGTTAAAATTGAATAAAAATTTATTTATTTTACGAATAACTTTATTTTTTAACATTTGTGTTTGTTATTAAAAAAACAAACTACCAAAAAATAATGTTTTTCCGTACTTATTTTTTTTATGTAGTTTAATTTTGTTCGGTTAAAATATATTTTTTAAAAGTAACAACTATTCAATTTTACGGAATATGATATTTAATAAATAGAAACATTTTAATAAAATGAAAAATTAATTAATTTTAAATGAAATGTAAATGATTCTTTATTTAAATGAATTTTAAGTTGTTTTAAATGAATTTTCGTTTGAATTTAACTACGTAATATTTTGAGTGTACAAATTCAAGTTTTTCGACTTCACTTTCCAAAAAACAAAAAAGGAAATATAAAATCAATGAGCTACAGATTCTAAAGCCAATAGACTACACTTATAAAATTATAACAGTAACTGATTGTGGGTTATAAAACAAACTACCAAAAAATGATGTTGTTCCGTATTTATTTGTTATGTAGTTTAAATTTTGTCGGTTAAAATATATTTTTAAAAAGTAAAAACTATTCAATTTTAAGGAGTATGCAGTTTAATAAATTAAATATTTAAAAATTACTGTAAAAATCATTTGTTTTAAATGAAATGTAAATGATCCGTTTTTTAAATGAATTTGAAGTTGTTTAAAAGAAATTTTCGTTTGAATTTAACTACATAATATTTTGAGTGTATAGATAAATATAAACTTTAGTTTTCACAGTACATACACTATGAAGCTTCTAATCAATAGACTTTAAGAGTCTATAGCGAATACACAATAAACAACGAACTATTAAGTGCATACTCAATACACAATAGAGTATAAAAGAAACAGACTATTAAGTCTATAGCTAATTGACTATAGAGTTAGTAAAGCAAGTTGAAAAAAATTCTTTAGTCTAAAGTCTTTGGTTAGTAGACTGTACAGTTAATAGACCATAAACCATTAATGTAGTATTCAATTGACCTTAGAGTCCAGTAGATTTCAAAGTCTTTAGCTAAACGTTTTTTAGAGTTCTAGAGAATAAGTCTATGTTTTGTTGTCAAAGGACTATAAAGTCTATGTTTATTTTCCCCTTTTTTACGTTTCTTAAATTCAGAAAAAAAAAAAAAAAAAAAAAAAAAACATGGCTAGTCAGGAGCTTTTAATATTTTCCTGCATAAAAAAAGAGGATTTCAATTTCTTTTAAGCATTTCAAAAACTGGTTTTCTTCAAATTTAGTAGAAAGTTATTTAGTTTTCTGTATTTAACAGAAACTTTGTGAAATGCAAATCAGGTTTTACTGTTTTTACAGTTTAAATAGTGGGGTGCAGTAGAAGTCTAACTAAAGTTTGGTAAATTGTGCAGGAGCTGGACAAGATTTATTGCTTTAAAATACTAAAGCAAGCAAAGTTTGTTTTTATAAGCCTATCAGCCCAATTATGAATGAAAATTCCCCAGGAGTTTTTTCCCTTCTCCCATTTTTTCTATGTAAATTCAATTGTAAAAATGGGAAAAGGCAAAAAAACTCCCGGGGAATTTGTATTCATAATTGGGATGTATATCTTTAAAAAAAAAATTATATACGTTTGCTTGTTTGTTTATTTGTTTTCTATAGACTCCTGAGTTACTGAATCCAGTTTCCTGATAACTTTTCACGGTAACTTCCAGATTAATCGGTTTTAATTATCGGTAAATTTTCTCGGACAAAGCTAGCAATAGAAATCGTACCAATAAATGACGCCAAAACCATCCAGATGATGGCAACTCCAAAAACAGCCATATGTCATACAGTAATATGTAGATGGCAGCACCAAAAACAACACCCAAGAATCAATTCGCCAACACATCAATGTCCATAATACCGTGTAAATTGCATCACGGCAAAGCACCAAATTCACCATGCTGTACGATCAGCTATTTACAGAACGGTTAAGGCCCTGTTAGCCGACCGTAAATGTAGAAATGTAAATGTAATGTAAACAGCTGATCGTTTCTGTTATATGGAAAGCAATGCAACTGCTTAACTGACTGTAATGTCACTTTACCGTAACGTGCCAACCTGTAGAAAATAGAATTTCATTACGAGATTACGTGACAGTTGTAGATAGAGATGGGCTGCTTGTGTTTTAAATGGAATGCGGGTAAAATCACTCTTTTTGTTTGGTACATTTTTTTAGTAATAATATCTGTGGACTTTTGACAAAATAAGTTACAATCCATACATATTTTCATTTATACAAATATATGTTTGGATGTATAAAATAAACAAATGCATACATATCCCCAAACAATAAAAAGTCTGGTTTTTAATGGGATCAAAACCTTGTTTTGTGTCACATTTTGAAAATAATGTAAGAACATGTGTACGAATATGCTTTACATAATACATATTTGTTTATTGTAAATCTGTAATATTAATATCAAATATTTATTTAATTATATAAACATACAAGAAATACCGTTTTAATGCTATTTAAATCACTTGGTACTTTTTCTTCAAAGCGGTCACCATTTCAACACTTTTAGTTCTCATCACTTTTCTCTTTTTTGTTAATGTTTTTGAAAAACAGCTGACACGTTCTTACATGTTCTATAAGTGCACAAACGAGCTTACAGTACGTTACGGTACGTTACATTGCATTTAATTACATTTACGGTCGGCTAAAGCGGCCTTTAGAGTAAACATTTTCCAAATCGTGACAAATAGTTAAGTTATAAATACAAAAAAGCTATTAGAGAGCGAGCTGAACTGGAAAGGTAAATTAGGAACCCCCAATAAAAATGGAGCACTCTTGCTTCTCATTTGGTTTATATTTTCAGTTGTATAGGTACATTAAGTTGTTAAAGTAAAAACTATATCGGGAATGATGCTGGTGTTTTACAGTTGAAATTCTGTAAGGTGAAAAACGGGTAAGTAAATCAGTCATAATAAAATTCTCCTTCTAATTTCACTTTTAGTTTATTTCAAGTACGTATTCGGGATTGAATCTACTTTATAATACTTAAAATACTCGCTCGCGAGTTTTATTTTTATTAGTCACGACCAGAAAAGAATAATTTTTTCTAGTGTGGAAAATAAAACTCGCTCGCGAGCGAGTTTAATTCGAGCACTCTCCGTACTCTGCTTTATATTACATACATTTCCATTTAAAACAATTTTTTGCCGACCAGTGTTATTGTTTGAAAATTTTCAAAAAACGAAAGCAAAGTGATAAGAATTCTTAATTAATACAGACATCTGTTAAAAAAATATTACTAAATTTATTTTAATGGGGGTATGGAAGCGCACTGGGATTAGCTAGTATAAAATAAAGCAACCATTTTTGCCATACTAAAATTTTGGGGTCATTTAGCTTCCCTGCGGGAAATTTGTGTCAATTTTTTCAATTTTAGGACTCGTTTTATTGAAATAATTCTACAGTGTAGTAACTAACACTAAACACGTTCATTCTTTATTGTACTTTTTACGTCGTAGGCGTAATGAAATATTTTCTATATAAAAATGTACTAAAATCAGTACAATATGGCTGATTTTTAACGACTAAAAGGGGAAAAGGAATAAAAAACATGATTTATAGCAATATTTCAAAGAAAATTTTATTTGTTTTATTTAAATACATTTTGTACATTTTGTTTCATTTCAGTATATTAAGTGTATTGTCTGATATTTAGTAGAACATTTGCTGTTTTATTGCAACAATTATTCGATACCACTCTTTCTTTACAAATGTATCCATATTTCGTACTACAACTTTCACTTATCAAAAAACTTTTTTTAATATTTACACAATGAATACTTTCACCGTACTGGTAGTTGGGCTTCCAAAAGGAGGGAATAATGGCGTTCCCAGTGGAAGTCCAAGCAAAATTAATTTGCTCTCCAATAGCTCCAATCCAATAGCCCAAGAACACCCTTCCAGACCACCCCCAGGGCGGTTTAAAAATATCCACCCAAGATGTCACTGCGCTTAAAACATCATCAAATTCTTCTTTACTATCGAATGTTGCTAGATCCATATCCAAGGAACTACATTGCAGAAAGGCTTCATTCCAAGTCTAAAATATGTAAAAACAAACTGTTAGTTTTTCTCTATAAAATGTAACTAATTTTTTTTCTTTTGTTCTAAGATTTTAACACAATTCTTTAATCGAATTGTCTTACATAATTTTGTTCTGCTTTAACGACATAAAATTTGCCCTTTATGATTTTTTGACTTTGTATACCGAATATGGGAAAAACAACAAGAATAATTGCGTAGAACTTCACTGATTCCATGTTGAAGTCTAATTAAAAACTGTGCAGATTCGAATGCCTGCATAGACTTTTATACTATAGAGTTGGAGATAAAAAGCAGTAAATTCCAGTAGGTAATAAAATTATTAAAATAATTTATATAAATATGTAAAGTGTACATCATAAATGTATGTTTGTAGTATAAGTACTAGCAGATATTTGTTTTCTTTGAAAAACTTTATTTTGATAAATAAGTTTTTATGGAGTCTGGATTAAGTGTGAACATGCAAACACTTGACTCCAGTGAATTTGAAGATACTTAAATTAAACAAAAAAAATTGTACAGATGTTTGATTTAAATGAAAAACAAAAAAGTTATTTTAAAATACTTAATTATAGATCAAAGTACAAAGGTAGAGGTCCACATCCGAAACACATTAATTAAATTAATCTTAAAAGGCTTACCAAAGGTCAATAATTATGTTCCCAAGAAGAAATTATGCTTTAAATGTAGCAAGTTTGTAAGGGAGAAATGTAAAAGTTTCGCTTATTACCTCGCTTACGGAAGGCATGAATATTATATGGCGATTTCCAACTTTGAAGCAATACATTTTTGACATAAAAATATTTCAATTCAACGCCTTTAAAAAGTGGTGAGTTTATCAATCAACTAAATTTTTTGTTGTTACAGTGTTTTTCTGTAATATTCTAACTTACAAAACTGCTTCGTAGTAAGGGAATACCGTAGCCCTTTAAATGTTATTTTGGTTGTAAACATTTTTCGTTTACTTACTGCATCTCTGATTCTCTTATTGCATTAATGTGCTATTAGTACTTTGTAATATAAGGAGATGTTTTTATTTGGTTGTTATTTAATAACATATCGTCACCTTAAATGCAAACGGACATACCTACACAAAAATTCGAAATTGAGTTTTTGATTGATTTTTGTTTCTTTTATTAAACCACATTATTCACGCAAATTTTAAGACCCTTGCGATCAAAAATTGAGACCTTATTAAAGATTTCAAACGCTAAGAACACCTAAATGCTAAATGTAGTTACGTCCGTTTGCATTTAAGCTGACGAGATATGAAATTATGGTTTGTATAACTGCTAGTAAACAATTATATCTGTTAACAGTTGCAACTTCTGATGGCCTGAAAAAATCAACAACACAAGTTAGGTTTGATGAAATTCAATTATTTCTTTATTGTCAACTTGTGACGCAACCTGATGTTTTAATTCCTTAAAATATAATATAAAAAATAAAATAAATGTAAATTCAGAAAGAAGTTTTTTAATATTAAAGACATAATTTTTAGTTTCAAGCCACCAGATAAACACGTTGTATGCGTAACTACTATTAAGTACATTAAAGTTAACAAAATGGCAGAAAAGCTTAAGTCTAGTTACGAATTATTATAAAAAAATTGATTTAATTGAAATCGATTACAAGACCGAACTGCATTATTTCGTAATAAAATACAGTGGCGGCAAGAATATCAAAAAAATGTAAATATCGTACTGACTTTAATCCATTTTTTTATTTATTTATTCACACAAATGTTAATTATTGCATTTTCCCAGCAAAAACTTTGCTTACAAAATAAGTAGAAAAATAATGAGAACTTGACGAACAGACTACTTATTTTTCTACTAGAAGAAGTACTTATTTTTGTTCGAGATGTCCCAAAAGTAATCCCTTATAATTTAGCCTATTATAATCTAAAAAATAATATGTTTTTTTTATACTTAAAATTTTTATAAAAATATATAGTTACACAAAGTCAATAAAGTAAAAAATTTTTTATTTTTTTTTTTTTAATTTTTTTTTTTTTGTTTTTTTTTTTAATTATTTTATTTTTATTTTTTCTTATTCTATTTTAATTTATTTTATTTTTTATTTTTTTTTTCTGTCTCTGGCGGGATTTGATCCCGCAACCTCGGTGATGATAGACTAGCTCTCTACCAGCTAGTCTACCGGGGCAGCGTAGTTTTTGCATTAAAAAACTATGTTTTATGAATATAATGACATTTTTATTGTCATAATGAAAATACAAATTTTTCTGTATATTTAAGATATAATAAAGTTATTATTTAATATATAACTAATAATCCAAAAAGTGGCGAATAAAGCTACAAAGTAATGAATTCTTGAAGTCCTTAAAAGTAGGATTGTAAGTAAAGTTTTTGCTGGGTTGTTATGGACCTCCTCAAATGTAGTTTTATTAGTTTGAATTTCTGTGCTTTTGCCTGTTATTAATTTCATCTATTTCCTAAAACGTAGAACATTTACTTAAAAACAATTAGGTATACCAATTCCGCTGTACCGAAAAATAAATTTTTATGGTGTATGAATTAAATTTGGTTATGCTTAAGAATGTGTGTACTTAAGAATTTTATCTAAAACTAAATAAAAACATTATAAAGTTGTTACTTTTGCGTGTTATTAATTTCATATATTTCCTAAAACGTAGAACATTTACTTAAAAACAATTAGGTATACCAATTCCGCTGTACCGAAAAATAAATTTTTATGGTGTATAGATTAAATTTGGTTATGCTTAAGAATGTGTGTACTTAAGAATTTTATCTAAAATTAAATAAAAACATTATAAAGTTGTTGTTTTTGCGTGTTATTAATTTCATATATTTCCTAAAACGTAGAACATTTACTTAAAAACAATTAGGTATGCCAATTCCGCTGTACCGAAAAATAAATTTTTATGGTGTATAGATTAAATTTGGTTATGCTTAAGAATGTGTGTACTTAAGAATTTTAATCCAAAGAATTTTATCTAAAACTAAATAAAAACATTATAAAGTTGTTTTGATTTAAATAAAAAAAAAAAAAATTTTATCTTTATATGCTTTATAATAGATCAAATTATAAATCTGGCAGTTCATAACGAAACGCAATATGTAATTACAATTTTTAAGTTTTTTTTTTTTTTTTTTTTTGTTTGCTGAATAATCTTCTGCATAATTTAATCTATATTGTCATCAGAGTTGTCAGATTTATTTTTTTGTTTTTTTTTTTTGCCAAATTCATTATCAAATATCGCCAAAGCCTTTTTTTAGTTTTTGACAATAAAATTTTTATTTTTTTATTAATAAAAATATTTCTTATTAATTCTAAGAAATAAATTTTGTACTAAGTTTTGTACGCTAAGAAGTTCGCCAAAAATGGAAAAAAGTCGCTGTGATATATATTTTATTTAATTCTCATTTTAAACAAAGTAATAATTATCAGTGACAAAAAAAAATACAATGTTTACCATAAAATAGTTCATAGTTATCTACTTGCTCGAGCATAGCGACTGTTATCTTGCGAATAACACGAGTAATGTTGGCTTCCAAAGCGTCAATCGTAGCTGGCTTATTCCTGAAGACCTCAGGCTTTACATATCCCTAGAGAAAATAGTCCAAAGGTATGATTTCGCACGATCTATGTGGCCAATTTACCGTAGCAAAACTTAAAATTTAGTGTTCACAAAAAATGATTTCTCAACAAGGTCATTGTTTCACGCGCTGTATAAGTCGTAGCACAGTCTTGTTGAAACCAGAGCTGACCGAGACCATGCGCTTGATTTTCAGGTAGCACACACTACGTTCATTAAGAATATATGCGTGACTGGTCAAATGTTGTCAATTGACCCCCTCCAATGACAACCCAATGTTAAAATGATAGGTCTTATTCATATAAAGTGTTAGGACTAGAACCGGTCTCTGCCACCAAATCCCTATCACGGGACTCTCTCTAGGGTTTTTATTACAATCGCGTTAAAAACTTCCAAATAAATTACTTTTCTCATCCACTGTTACGCTTTTTATACTAGTTGTGAAGAGGGTAAACTTAGTTTGTCATTCCTTGCGAAACCTTTTTAATATGTATCAAAGACCTAATTAGATATATATGTTCTGGGTCCTTGAGTAATCCTATGTCTCCTTAGCCATGTCCGTATGTCCGGAAAAGAGCACTATGCCCCGTATAAAGCCCACTTTCGGAAAACACTTCAGTACACCTTAAATGGTAATGAATAATTAAGACTAGAAATCACGCAATTATATTTAATGAAGATCAGTCTATAATTTACAATAGGCCCCATTCAAAGCCCACTCCTTAATTATTCTAACTCTCTGTGGAGGGTATCAGAGATTCGCCACAGTCAAACATAGCACTCCTTTATGTTTTTTCTAATTTTTTATTTTGCAACTTCCAGTAATTGCAAGTCGAGTATACTATTGTTGGGCTACAAATACAAATTTTTCAACTACAATTCTACGTTTTGCTACCGAAAAAGTAGAAAAAAAAAAAAAAAATAAATAAAAATTTCATACAACATTTCAAAAAGGAAACTATTTTATTTGTTACACAAAAGTAATTTCTACAATAGGATGAGAACTAAGACCTTTTTTTGTGCTTCTTATTGGAGATTTTCATTTTGCAACACTTCATTTATAATGTTCAGATACAATTCATTGAACCAGACAAACAATAGAAAAACGGATTTTTATCGATTTACTAACAAACAAAAAATATCTCGTACATAAATACGAACACGAACTATAGAATCTAGTTTTTTATATTTTTTTTTATTTCATTTGCTAAAACTTGTTCTTGGAAATGTTCTGTAAATCCCATAAAAGGAACTTATGAAATTTTTTGACCAAAAACATTTCATGTATTCGATGGATGTAATAAAATTTTTGGAAGAGTGTGTGTGTGTGTGTTAAAGGAATTTATGTATGAGCATGTATTGTAAGGAATTCAAGAGTATAAATACCCAATAACTCTGAAGATTAGTCTAAATGTTTTCTACAAACTTTACACTTTTCTTCTCCACGTATTTACACTTTGTAGAAAAATACATTACCGGGTAATCATTAATGTCTCTAACGCTTCTTAGTAAGATAATCTAGAAAAGTTTGTTTTACCGTCCGGAGTCAAGTAACCGGGTTTGTAAATGTCAAGTAGTTTAATCCTCAGTTTAATCCCAGATTCTAGGACAACATGAACGTCAAACAATTATTAGAATAACGTGTTCCTATCCAAATCATCTTTTTAGATAAGGAAAAATACTTTAGTTTGTCTTCGAAAGAAAAAGTACAAGTGCTTCAATCAGTGTCAATCTGGGTGCTCACCAAGGGCGTCCATTTTCACCTTTTATATTAAAAGTTGTCATAGACGCAATACTGCTTAGAATAGCCAATACCTTTTCACATGCACTAAATACATTTAAAGGCTGCTTGAAATCGGTAGCACTTTATAGGAGTTGGAATGCCGATTGCCGCAATTTCATTTAACTACAAGTCTTTATAAACTTATATCTACGGCGAATCTTATGAATGATCTGGGCAAAGTCTGGTCAGTTATCTATTAAGGCCAAAATCAGAAAGCAAAAGTTACGCTAGATCGGTTGTTTCTTTAAGGCACCAAAGGACTACAGGGTATTTTTCAAATATGTGCCAAAATATTATTTAAGTAGTTGTTTGAAACATGTTCTACTTTTATGGCTTAATGTTTATTTTAAAAATTATTTATGGCTTTTTCCAATTTCTCGATTCGATGTTCATATTCGTTTTGGTTTTTAAACTCAATATGATTTTGTGAATTTAGACGATTTTTTGTTTGTTTTTAGAGATTTATTATTATTAAGTACTTGGTTTGGTTTTCCCAAATCGTTTTCCAGCACATTTGCGGAAGCGGAATGTTAGTTTTTAGTGGAAAGTTTTAGTGAAACGTGTTTCAATATAAATAAAATTTCAATAAAAAAAAAATAAAATAATAAAGAAAAAACCCGATAAAATAAAATTTAAAATATTCAAATTAGAATTCGAAATCTTTAAACTTGCCCGCAAAATTTTTAATTTCGAACAGAAATTTTATATTTAAACAGAAATTCAAAAGTTTTAAATGGGAATGGTTAAGTTAGCAGCTCTAAATAGATTTTTCAATTAACGGAAGGAATACTTAATTCGAAAATTTCAAGAAGTTTCGGAATTTCGAATAGAAATTACCAATTTTTTTTCTTAAACCTAAAAATTACACAACGATTTGAAAAAATATATATATATATATTTCAAAGAGAAAATTTAAGAATTTAATGCAGATTTAAAATTTCGAACAAGAGTTATTAACTTCGAAAACGAATTGTAGTGTATTAAAACAAATGAAAATTACTCAATTTCGAAAAAAAATTGTCGAAACGAAATTATTGCTCATTAAAATTGTTTAATTTATTTATTTTAAATATAAATTTTTATTTTCGAAAATATAAATTTTTTTATTTTCGATATCAATTTTTTTTTTTTATTTCCAAAAGAAATTTTTTAATAATTATAAGTGTTGATCGACCTTTTTTGATTACTCTCAATAGTTTAGTGTAGGGATCAAAGTGATGTTGTTTATCAAATTGAATGTGACGGAGGTGATAATGAGGAGTGTGGAAAAATCTACATTGGTACAACAAAGAGAAATTTAGGCGTGAGAATAGACGAACATAAAGCTGATATAAAAAGAGGAAAACAATCAACTGCACTTGCACAACACTGCATTGAAAACGGACACAAGCCAAACTTTGAAAAAGTAAGAATTTTAGATAAAGAGAAAAGGGTAAATAAAAGATACACGTTGGAGAGCTTAAGAATACAACAAAAATCGACAAGTGCAATAAACACAAAAGAAGACAAAGACAATACAAATGCAAACTACACCATTGCAATACTTTAGTAATAATAACAACTGTGATCAAAAAGGACAAATTTTCTGTGATAATTTTTTAAATTTACATACATTTATTTTAATATTTTAAGTTTTGTGTTGTGTTGTCCACCTATACAAAATACTGTGATATAATTTATAAATGATGTAAACTGACGAAAAAGATTATTGTAAGTTAATTTGTCAAAAATTAAGATTATAATTATTGTTATTATTGACTACTTTTTAATTTGTGTTTTTACAATGTTGCCAGATTTAAATAAAAACTCAATCCCTGAAGAAGTTGGAAAGAATACCAACGAAACGTCGGATTTAATTGAGAATGAAATAAATAATCTTTTATTTACATTAAATAAATTAAATAAACCTTGAAAGCCTGCATATAGGAAACTATATAAACTATTGAGAATTTTTTAATTTTGAAAAAAAAAAATTTTAATTTTGAATAAAAATTTTGGAT
The DNA here is from genome assembly GCA_963931875.1 of Pollenia griseotomentosa. Lineage (NCBI taxonomy): Eukaryota > Metazoa > Arthropoda > Insecta > Diptera > Polleniidae > Pollenia > Pollenia griseotomentosa. The sequence continues at coordinate 24,223,486 of OZ007562.1, forward strand.
CTTCCAAGAAAAACTTTAAATTTCAAATAGAAATTTTTTAATTTCGAAAAAAAATTATTTTACATATTTCTCGGCAAAATTATTTAATTTCTAGTCTAATTTATTCAATTTCAAGTCAAAATTCTTGAACTTCTACCAACATTTTTTTAATTTAGAATAAAAATTTTTAATTTTCTAATAAAATATGTTTAGTTTCACATAAAAACTGTTTAATCGAAAATAGAAGTTATTAAATATCAAATAAAAGTTTTGTATTTCGAGTAAGAGTTGTTAAATTTTAAATAAAATATTCTTAATTGTAAATAGAATTGTGCAATTTCTAACAAAAATTAATTTAACCCTTTAAAAAATTATTCAGTTTCGAAAAAAATTAAAAAAATTCTTTAATTTCGAATAGAAAATTTTCAATTTCTAATAAAACTTGTTTGATTTGAAAAAGATATTAAGTTATGTGATTAAAATCGATCGATTTCAAAACGAACGTTTTTAAAAGGTGTGATGATTTTCGAGTGATTTTAAAATCCATTTCTGAATTATAGTCTTAAATTTTCATTCAGAATAAGAATAAAGAACAAAGACTGAAAATAAAAGGAATATTTATTAAATATCATCTTTAAAATCTACTGAAAACTATATATTTTGTTTCAAAACGTTTCGTTTTTAAGATCGATTTCAATCACATACCTGATTATTAAATTTCGGATAATATTGTTTAAGATCGAATAGAAATCATTAAAATTGGAAATACAAAATTGATAGAAGTTAAAAATTTCGATATAAAATGCAGACTTAAACTGATAATGTAGACTTAAAATTTCGACTCAAAATAAATAATTTCATCTCGACATTGAAATTTTCAATTTCCATCTGCAAATTTTTAAGCAAAACTTATAAATTTTGCAATTTTCAATGGAACGAAGTTTAACAATTTCTAATTAAAATTATCAATTTCGAATGAAAATTGTCAATTTCGACTAAAGTCTGACTTGAGTTAGCAAATTTCATCTAGAATTTACCTAGAAGTTTAAAATTGTAAGTCATTAAATTCATCAGTTAAGGTAATCAAAAAAGCAAAATAAAAGTTACTTAATTGTAATATTGATTACAAAATTACTATTTAAATGATATTTATCATCGGAAAACTAAAATAAGTTCAGAAACTTCTCAATTTAGTCTCTTTTTCTTAGATTAAATATAAATTTAATATTTATTGGTTTTGTACATTTACATTTTCAGTCATTTAAATACTTCTCAACTCATCATTATTTCCACCAACAACATCATACTGCAACCACATTTTATCATTAAAATAGTTTCAATTCATACATGCCCACCGACTTACAAGAACACCTGTACGATTCGTATCTGGATCTGTGTTACTTTAAACTAATAATAAAACTCACCTGCATAAAGCCTTCTGGACAACCAGGCAGTTCACCTGAGGGACTTAAACTTGTCTCATACCCATCAACATCGGTATCGACCATACCCTCATCAAAGCGACCCACAGTAAAACTATCGAATATTATCTGTGAAAAGAAAGAGAGAGAAAAGGAGAAGTAGCAGACAATGAAACATACAATGAGAACAAAGTAAATTGAAATTTTTTTGTGTAATAAATAAAACAAAATTTAAGTAAAAATCGATTTTTTTCCAGGGAAAAAACAAATAGGCATTGTCTGTGTATGTGTGTGTGTGTGATATTTGTGGTCAAGGATTTGCAAGCTTTTTTTAATTTTAAATTTACTTTTTTGTTTGTTAAATAAATCCGATTTAATATATTTTCACATTGATATGTAAATGTAACCAACAGAGATTATGTTAACTTGTTTTGCTTTAGGTAAAAATAATGATATAAGGGGATTATATATAAAAAAAAGTCGTCCTTCCGTAAAAAGTCCTTTTAACTAAAATTTTTTTTTTAAAGTACCTTTCTTCCAAAAGTTCTAGCTTAAAATTTTCTCATAAAAATATATTTTAGAGGATATGCACTTCTTGTCTCTAAAGTGGACTTTAAAATAAAAACGTACTATTTTTGCAGAAAGTAACTTTTTTGCCAGAAAGGAATAAATGGCTTTTTGTGTAAAAACCTGCGACAAAGGTAAAATTTCTCTAAACAAAAAGACATGTTGTGTAAAAAATTACAAACAAAAGCAAAAACATAAAACTTAAAAACTGAGTTGAAAAGTGAAAGCAGTGATTTTTTGTCCAAAAAGCTGTGTTCGAAATAAATATTAAATATCGCTCCTTAGTGCTCGGTTCGGTAGATTTGTCGAAAACACAAACGCTAATAGTGCTTGTGTTGAAAATCATTAAAAAAAATACCGTTTCCCTGTTGGTCATCTTTCGAACATAAAAATAATACTGTTCTTATCCAACTCAACCAAAAGATGAGAACATTAGTTTCCGTTCGGCTTTTTGTAAAACCACAAACTTCATTGTGTTCGGCTCAGCACATTTATGCTCGTCCCTTTTGGCTGGTAAAAAAAACCAAAAACTTTTTAAAAAAACAAAATACAGATACGAAAAAAACAAAAAGCCAGCAAAATAATTTTACACAAACAAAACATTTAAACAATACACACACAAGCTGTTCGTGCTGCGGTCGTTGCTAAAATGTTTTGTTAGTTCATTTCTTTATCATTGTAAAAAAGCAACATTACAGAACGTAAAAATATCATGTTTGTCTACAGTATCACTACAATTGTTCTGTTTTTTAAAGAAGAACTGAACACTTTAAAATGTTCGGCTCTTTCTTGAAAAAAGTTACACAAACACTAGAAAATAGATATCGTTCCTGGGTTCGTGAGCCAAACGCTAAATAATGTTCTGTTTATTTTCGAACATTGCTAAAAAGCGATTTTTTTCTATGCGAATATATTTTTTTGTGGAAAGAGTGTAATTTTTTATAGAAAATTTTTTTTTTTTTTTGTGTAAAAACATGAATTGCTAAGCAAAAACGGGCCTTATGGTAAAAAGAGGCGACTATTTTATGTTAATAAATGTGACTTTTTCTGCAAAGACGAGATTGTTTGTATAGTAACTATAAAAAAAAGACTTTTTCTGTACAAATAAACTCTTTGGGAAAATGAAAAGTTTTGTGTAAACACGTGCGTTTTAAAAATTTTGCATAGATTTTTTAAATTTAAAATAAGCAAAAAAAAGTTCGAATATAAACTTTGAATTAACAGAACAATTACGATATTATACTGTAGTTTTGACTTAACTGCCTTTTGTTTACGTGCACTTTTGACTTAACTGCACAAAATTGATAATTTTTGGAATTATTCTTTATAATTCAATACATATTCCTTTTTTAAGTGCACTTTCTATACCTGCACATTTAAGATAAATGCACAACATTTTTGGTATTTTAAAACTATTTTTATACAAAAAATTCAAGTTTGCTGCACTTTGACTTAACTGCCCAAAATACATGTTTTCTGGAATTGTTCTTCAAAATCCTTGTTTACGTGCATTTTGTATACCTGCACATTCTTCATATTTTTGGGCAGCTTAAACACATTTTCATACAAAACATCAGTTAGCTGCACACATGAAAAAAATATGGTGTCCACTTTTTCACATAAATATTCAATTTAAGCTGTTTATAAAAATATAAATCGCAATTATTTTGTTTTTTTTCATAAATTGTTATTTTCTTTGTGAATTCTCATTGTTTTTGTTAAAAATTCTTGCTTTTTCGATTCCCAGAACTACAGGGGTTGTTTTTGAATACAAAAAGTGCCATTTAAGTAAAAAAGAATTCAAATTTTTAGAAGTTTATTATCATTTACAAAACTTTGGGCAATGTTATTATAATTTAAAATTTAAATTTGAAATACATATGTACTTCAAAAACAACAAAAACAGTACAATAAAAAACAAATTTACTCCGTTTTTAATGCGCCAAAAAAAGTGTACAGTTTTAAAATACTAAGAAAAGTGAAGTGGCTAATACTTTTTTTGATTTCTTTTTGCTTGTAGGACAGTTTCTCAGTAGACAAATTCCTGCAGAATTTTCTTCAGAGAATGTTTGTGATTATGTTTTTTTTTTATTTGTCTGATCAAATGTTCCCAGATGTTTAGTTGAGTTGATATCCAGCGACTATTGGGATGATCCATCAGTTTTAGGAAGTATTGCAAAAGCCAACCCAATCACGCTTTACTTCAGATAGTGTTTATTTTCCGTTGAATTTCTTATTTCTACCTTTTATCGCGTTTTTTTTTTTTGTCCAATTTGCTTTTGTCAATTTTTGGAGCAACATATTTTTCACAGACGACAGCAAGCTTGAAGTCTGATCAAATTTGGCAAAGTAGAAATTTAACTTTTTATAACTAACATAACACTTTTTATATTAGAAAACAAGCTGTACACTTTATTTTGACGCTCACTGTAGGTTATTTAAAATAAAATTTCAATAAAATTTTAATAAAATATAAATTTATGTATTAATAAAATAATTTTTTTATTCTACTTTTAAATCAAACACTTGACTTTACCTGCACTTTTGTGCAGGTAACCACGATTGTGTACCTGCACATCAAGGCAGGTAAATGCATTTAAGATAACTGCATTTTTGATTTACCTGCACAAAAAATCGTGCAAAGGAGATTGTGCAGCTAAGTCAAAATTACTGTACATCGATGTATACTTAATATTATAAGCTGCAAGGTATGTATGATTCTATGTTTGTATGCTTTTAAGAGGTAGTCTCCGGAACTGCCGGTCCGATCTTAAAAATGAAGAATGAAACTTCATAACGGACATAGGCTATATAAAGTTCCACTTAAGTGCTTAGGATAGGGTCCAGGGAAGCTAAGCCTCCTTTACTCAGAAAATATTAATTTTTAGAAAAGAACTACTAAAGCAATAGCTTCCGTACTGAAAATAAAAACAAAGCCATTTTAATGTGAGTACGCTGTGCAGCCTCCATATCGCCTTCAGTCTATCCTGACCGAATGCGAAAGTAACTTTTGTGTTTGCTACGCTTTATCGGATTTCCATAAGTCAAAGCCTGTGGTTACATGTTGATCAGCAAAGGATAATCGCTTATTTCTATTTATTTTAGAAATAAGAGGTTTTTTCTTGCTACTCGATCATTAAAGTTGTTTGATCGTAGTACTCTACGAAGTGTTTCATTGCTAACACTGTTGCATAGAGTTCCTCTCAGCTTATCATTCAGTTTTGGAGCAGATAAATGTGGGTTTTCACGAATTTCTTTAAGTATTTTCCTTTCATTTTTGGCTGATAACAATTTTGGACGGCCATATCGTGGCAAATTTTCAAAATTTCCACGTTCTTTTGCACGCCTAACTATATTTTCTATTGTTTGACGACACCTATTAAACATTTACGATATAAAAATCTGTTTTACCTTGGTCATGAAGGTGCAAGATGATTTTCCTCTCGGCAAAACTTAGTTTATTTCCTTTCGGCATTTTTGTTAGATAAATAATAGCTTAATGCCTTGAAAACATTATCTTATTCGAACGAAAATATGTTTGAAATGTATAAACCAAGCAAGCCCATATAAAATTTAAAAATTTATAACAATATTTTTGCAAGGATAAGATGATTTTTTTAAAAAGCAAAATACTTTTGTGAGTATTAATTATAGGGTCAGATAGTTTTAATATAAGAAAATAGCCATGAAGTTACAAGTTTTTGTAATTTTATTATCGTATTTACGTTGTATCACATACCACCTAAGTAATAAATTGACTATTTTCTCAAAAATTAAACAACTTGTACTTCATTTTGAGGAAAGTTTTTAAACTTTATGGAGTAAAAAAATATGCAAAATATTTAGGACAGTCACTGTATGTGTACTGAGCGGTCACGGCTAGTATTAAAATAATTGTAATAAAGAAATCATAGTTTGAAGAGGGAACTTTTTGTAAATAATGGACTTTTTGTGAACAATTTCATTTCTTAAAAAGAACCTTTCTGCCAAAAGAAACTTTTTGTAAAAAGAACCTTTTTTGCAAAGAAACATTTTAGAGTTAAATGTTTAAAGGGAATGTTTTTTTCAAAATTACACTATGCCACAAAAAAAAACAATTAACACGACCAAGAAAACAAATTTTTTTGAAAATTCATGTTGGGATCAAAGTTATTTTTTGGGAATACAAAATTTATTATTGATAAGATTTCTGTATGACGTGCTAAATTCCCAATTTTTGGGATGTTTTTAATAATTACATAAAAATTTTGTGAGAAATATGTTTAAAACAAAGTTATTATTAAGATATGGGCTAAGGAATTAAAAAAAATGTTTGTTGCCTTAATGGAGGGACTTAAAATATTCAATTTTGAATTTTTTTTTTTTTTAATCTATGGACGTGTTAGTCAGTAAATTTTTATTCGATAAGCCCGGTTAATATATGGACTGAAAGAGGAAAAATTTATCTTTGCACAACTAAAAAAATTTGTTCTCAGGATTTCTAAAAAAATCTGCAGACAACAGGTCTTTCGCGAATATCTCAAAAAGGCTTCTCAAGAAAAAAAAATCAATGCCATATTCGTGTTCAGCTTAGCTTAGAAAGCACGCATTTTCAAGGTTTTTTGCCAAAAATTAGTGAACCAGTGTTTTCTGTAAATTGAAAATGTACTTTTGGCAAGTTGTGTTTAGAAAATTTAACTTTTTGTATTTTTCTATAGAAAACTTTTTTGTTTTGATGACAAATTAATCTTCTTTTAAGGGATCTGTTCAAAAGTTTATGATTTACTTACAAAAATAGCTTAACCACAATTTTTCTCTTTTACATACACAAAACATCAACAAACAAACCCTTTAGCCTTTCAACTTTTTTCGGCTTAGGACAAAATACTTTTTTTGCTGTATATGTATTAATTTCCTTTTAGTTTACATTAAGGCATGTATTAAAATTTAAATGACGATATAAGAAAAATCTTAAGTTTTCCATTTTTCATCACTTAAAAAATTGCTAATTTCAATTGAAATGACAAAGGCAGCGAACAACATCGAAACTGTGTTAAGGATCTTAATTTTACTTTAAAAAACGATACTACACACTAGTATCTAGTAGTAATTTTTTCAATTAAATCAAGTAATGCTGTTGAATTTTTTTTTTTTAATTGTTCTTAATAATTTACTTTTAGTGAAAATTTAAAATTATAGTTTGTGTGTGTATATTTCAAATAAGAAAACACACACAAATTTTAAAATGTTTTATGTTGTATTAAAGTATCAAGCAATTTTTTTAATGTTTGAATTAACTGTGCTTAATGAAAAAATGTTTTGATAAGTGTTTACGTTTTTGTTTTGTACATCAAGTCTTTGGCTGGTGGTCTTAACTTTATTCAGTAGTGAAAGTAATTGATTTCCATTAAACCTGTTAATCAAGAGCAAAAAAAGCTCAAACTTACAATTACGTTGATTTATATAATCAATCAACTTCTTTTCAGGCTGAAAATCAGTGCGGAACTAATTTTGTAGTACAAATTTCTAGAAGAATTAATATATAATTGAAGTTAATTTTTAATTTTTTCTGTGTACACAGAAAACATTTTCGTTAGTTTTTTATCAATTAGATAAATTTTTTTTTAAATTATTACAACTTAATTAATTAATGTGTTAATTAAATTTATTTTTTTTTATTGAACAAAAACTAAAAGTATATAATTGATTCAATTGACATTTTAATTGTTTAAAAATAATGTGTTATTAAAACAATAAATTAAATCAATCAACAGTTTAATTGATTTTTTCGTTTGAAAAAAATAGCTTATTTTTTATTCGTTAAGATTTCGTTATGAAGTGCTAAACTCCCAATTTTTATTTTTAATAAGTACACTGAAAGTTATTGTTGGATGTAAGCTACTTCCTATGCGCATTTCACTGGTTGCTAAAGCCAGATCATTAGGAAACTTGTTTCCAAAGACTTTGGAAAAGCTAAAGATATTATAGAAACAAAATTGTAAAGCGAATGAGAATTACAAACAGTCAAGTCTTTCTTGCAACGATATCAAAGCTTAAACAAAATATGAACAAAAAACTGTGAGTTTAAATTTTCTTAAAGATCCCTACAATTGCTTGGTTTCTTTCGGAGTCGACTATAATAAAAGCCTTTTAGTGCGATTTCTAGTCTAAGGAAACTAAATTAAACTAAATTTGACCACAACATTATTTTTGTTATAGTTTGAGATTTATTTAACGCGTTTTATAAGGGTTCTATTGATTAATCATTACAAAATTACTGAATTTTTATTGAAACTGGGAATTTATTTCTCATGGTGAGTTACATTTATTATATACATTTTCATATTAAATTGTAATTTTACTAAGAATATACATTCAATTAATATGAAAATTTATTAATTTTTTATTAAAATTTAAATTATTTATTTTAATTCATTCAATAAAAATGTTTATTTTATCTTACAAATAATTAAGTTACTAGTTTATTAAAAAAAATTGCTTTGTTAACAATTTGATTTTTTTTTAATTACCTGCGGTAATTGAATTAAATAAAGATTTCTTGTTAATTATTTTTTAGTTAAGCAATCAACACGTTGTTTGAAAGCGCACAGAAAAGAAATTTTCACCAATCAAAGCATTAATCAAAAATTAAATCAGTTCAAAAAAAATGTAATCCAGTGTATTAAACATTTAATTGATACTATTAATTTGCACCTGTAAACTAATTCACAAATTTACTTGATTAATTGTTTGATTCATTTAATTAAACTTTTAATTCATTTGATTACATTTTTAATTAAAAGTAATTTTATTTTTGATTAAGGCTTTTTATCACATTTTTATTCAAATGTCATGTATTGAAGAGTGCCCCGGTAGGCTAGCTGGTAGTGAGCTAGTCTATCAGCGCCGGGGTTGCGGGTTCGATTCGATACATTTTTTTGGGGGGAAATAATAACAGATAGGAACAACAAACAAAACTAACTTAAATGTCTTTCAAATATTCAAATAAGGATTTAAAAACCTTAAAAGAGTACAATTAATATATGGAAACATTAACAATCTAAACGAGCTAGATTTAAGCTAAATAAAACAATACAGAATAAATAGAGTTGGTGTGTAGAGTAAAAAGCAACTTTTTTTTAAATAACACTACTCCTACACACCTGAACAAAAGAGATGTTTATCCCTTTTTTTTAAGATAAATTCGTGTGTATTTATGTGTTACATATCCTCCATATTTTTATCCAAAAAACCCATTTCTTTTTATACATTTGCCTGGTTTTTGGCTGGTGGTTGGCTTTTTATCTTCAAATGAAACGATAACATCATTTTTGTATTTTTTTTTTTATACATACAAATTTGTGACACTGACATGAACGTAAAGCGACAACTAAATAACAGCAGCATGTCAAACCATGTCATGCTGCGCGTTACTGGCCCATACCTGAGTCAGTAACTTAAAAATTAAATAAAACGTGTTGCTGACTCGTTTCCCACATATTTATCTTAAACACTTTTTACCACAACAAGTCCGTCCTTCTTTGCTTTCTAAACAGTACGTATGACGTTTAATTCTAAAGGCAACTGGGTTCTATGTAAGAGGATAGTGAAAACTGTCCCTCCCCTAGCCACACTTCCCACTGGTAGCTTAAGAGTGTCAACTAAAGCCAAAAATCATGCGGAGAAAGTAGAAAAAAGTCAACTTTTCCGCTAACCTTCTGTTGTAGTCGTGTGAAAATTTCTAAAATTTTGCAACAAAAAAAAAACAACTCTTTTTTATACACATATAAAGTCCCTGTTTCAAGTCAACAGTTCATAAGACTTAAGCAGGTAGATTGAAATAAAAGGAGAAGGATTGCATGGGAATAATATGGATTATAAAGTTGAAAAAAGAAGGATGTTTTTAAAATAAGCTACTTTTTGGGGAAAAAAGGATTTTTTTGTAAAAAACATTGTTGTGTGTAAAAATGGAATATTTTTGTGTGAAAAAGAAGTTTTTATTTAGGCAAGGATGTGTTCTCTCGCCTTTATTATTAAAATTTGTATTGGACAACATACTGATCAACGTGATCCCAATAAACACTGGCATTACATGGGGTCTTCATGGAACGCTAGATAAATAAGACTAAGATCCTTTTTGCTCATAGCAGTTCCTATATGTCATCTAAGCCAGTGTTTAAAAAACAGCTGTCAAAGTAGAAAAACTGTAATTTCTTCCACTTCTTTATTTGTCATTGGCTAAAAAATAACTGTTGCTTTTAGCTCTTATTTATTAAATGTAAACAGTCACTGTCAAACCAAATCAAAAAGCAAAAAGTTGTACACAAATTTTCAGGGTAAATTCGGTTACTTCACATCTCCAAAACAAAAAGAGATACAAAAAAATTTATTACTTATCGTTGTTCCTAAGAAAAAAAAGGCGGACAAGTGCCTGGGACTTTTTTTGAAGTGCGCCCCTTTTTAGGAAGTTAACCTGCATTTGGAAACTTCTTTGTCACCCCATCCATCTTTTAAACCAATAACCATAGAAAAACGATTATACAAAATTCGTAACATATCTAAAAAATACATATATAAATTTGGTACTTTTTTTAAACTCGAACGTTAAAAGGGTGGAACGATTTCCTTTTTAGTACTTTTCTTTACAAAACTATTTTTGTCCATTTGTTGACAAATACATATTAAGTTATGGCCTCTCACTGCAATAATGAATTTTTGATACTTTAATGGGGAGAAAAAAAGTATTGAAAAGGGGAAATACGGGAAATTATATATCTTTCTTTTACTTTTTCGTGCTGCATTTGGTAATTTCTGAGTTTTCTATAATATTGAACTTAGAAATATAAAATTTTAGTTGCAGGGTCGTGAATGAATAAAAACCTATAAGATCAAGAATGTTGTTACTTGTTTTTGTTATTCAAACGTTACTTTTTGAATTTTCGGTAGTATTGGACATAGAAACATGAAATTTAACATGCATGGTCCTGAGTGAATAAGAATATCTAAGGTGGATTTTTTTTTTGGTACTTTTCTGCAGCTGGTACTTTTTTAATTTTTATTAATATTGGACATAGAAACATAAAATTAAACATGCAATGACCTGAGTGGATGAGAACTTTTTGGTACTTTTTTCTTATTTAGGTGGTACTTTTGGAATTTTTGTTAATATTGTACATAGAAACATAAAATTAAATAGACATGCAACGTCCTGAGTGGATGCGTATCTATAAGTGGGTAATTTTTTTGTACTTTCATGGAAACATGAAATTAAACATGCATCGTCCTAAGTGAATGAGAATCTGTAGGAGGGATATTTTTGGTACTTTTAATTCCTAAGCTAGAAATTTTTTAATTTATATTAATACTGAACCTAGAAAGATAAAATTCAACATGCAGAGTCCAAAGTAATTGAGAAACTATAAGAGGAGACTTTTTGGTACTTTTTCGTTCTTTATTAATACTGAACCTAGAAAGATAAAATTCAACATGCAGAGTCCAAAGTAATTGAGAAACTATAAGAGGAGACTTTTTGGTACTTTTTCGTTCCCTATTAACACTGAACCTAGAAAGATAAAATTCAACATGCAGAGTCCAAAGTGATTGAGAAACTATAAGAGCAGAATTTTTAGTACTTTTTTGTTCTTTATTAATACTGAACCTAAAAAGATAAAATTCAACATGCAGAGTCCAAAGTGATTGAGAAACTATAAGAGGAGAATTTTTGGTACTTTTTTAGTATTCAATTGGTACTTTCTGAATTTTTTTATATTATTGAACTTACAAAATAAATTTAACATTTATGGACTTGAGTGGATGATTAAAAATTTCAACAAGTGAAAACTGAAAAGTTTAAGAAAAATTCCTTTTTATAAAATAAGTCTTTTTGTAAAAAAAATTAATTTTTATTGAGAACAAAAAAACTTTTTTTTTTAAAAAGTGACTTTATTTTAGAAAAAGTGACTTTAATGAAACAACAATTGACATCTTTCGGAAAATGTGACTTTTTAGGAAAAATTACTTTTTTTAGCAAAAGTGTGATTTGAAAACGGCACATACACTTTTTTAAAATCTAGACTCTTTTCTGTGTAAAAAGGACTTTCTCCGCTGTATTCCATTTGGTTATCATTCCCATCTTCTGTACAATTACTGTATGATTTTGGCTTTTGTAATGTTCGACTTGTCACTAACAGAAGTATCACTCAGAGAAGCGGCGTAGAAACTTTTTACAGTTCTTGTTGTAGTTGTTTTTATTTTTTCTTCTGCGGGTTGAAATTCGTGCCATGATTTTTGTTTCGTAGATCTAGTGTAACAAAACACACATACACTCACACTTATTATGTCCTGCATAAATCCATAATACAGAAAATTTAAAACACATGCATAAATATTCGGTTGCATATACTGAATGTATATATGTACATACATTCAGTATATGCGTGTGCATTTTGGAATAAATTGTATATGTTTGTCAAACATATTTATGTATGTATGCAAATGTTGGAATATTTGTTGTTGTTTGTGTCATTTCATTTATCATCAGATTTGTGTGGTATGTTTTTTTCCATCATTTTTACACTTACCTGTACAATGTCACCTTGATCATGCCCAGATGCTGTGAATGTTAAGTGACATAAAAATGGCAGTTTATTCCATTGGGGTGTTGGTACTTTAATCGAGTACGTACGACCAATGTCACCATAATAGGTGCGGTTACAAACTGCAAAGGAAAAGCAAGAAGATTTTTATTTTTTTTATAGAAATAGTAAGACAGAAAAAAAATGTCATAAGAAATGGAAAAAATCAAAAATTAATAAGGGCTGTTAAAAGTTTCTTTATGGTTCGTTTGTATGCAAATTTTGTGGTGTAAAGAAGGGGATAACTTTAAGTAAATATTTTGGAAATCTGAACACTTTAATAAAGTTTTTTGGAAACATTTTGATTAAAGGTACTTTTTAGTAGGAAAAGGGAAGGAGTTTTTAATAATTTAAAAGCTCTTGTTTTTAAAGGGATAAAAAAAAGAAAAGGATTTGTAGGTACTTTTTCATAAAATAGGAACTTTTGGTGTTAAAAGGAACTTTTATTTTTTTTTTTTATCATATTAAAATTAATTATTTTTAGGGCAAGAAGAGAATTATTGTAAAAAAGCATTTCATAACCAACTTTTTGTAATAAAAAGAGTTTTTTATGGAAAAGTATGTAAAACTCTTGCCTTCTGCAAAAAAGTGACTTTTGGTAAAACCTTTAGTTAAAATATTGAACTTAAAAGCAAAAATAAAATTTTAAAGAAAAAATTTGTGACTTCTGTTTTACTTTTATAGCCTATTTCCGATGTGGAAAGAAACAAATTCCTAAAACTTTATTTTTGTGTCAAAATAATTCTTTCGCACAACGGAAATAGGCAGTTAGAAAAAATTTTACATAATTGAAAAAAAAGAGGGCATAAAAAAAGTTAAGCCTTTTCTTTCAAATTATTCTGGCGGCAGCTGAATTATCCTGAGGAAAAATATCATGGAAAAACTAAATTGGGTTAATTATGGGGTCTTTTTTTTTGTCCACAATGGCCCGAAATCCCTCGGTTTTGTTTTTCCATACGTTGCACATGTTGGTTACACTTTTGTTGTACGACGAAAACGAATAAACAAAAGAGCAGCGCAAGACAGAAAGAAATGGGGTCACATTCGCATAAACGTCTACACTGAAATGCGGAAAAAATCTAAAAAATATCATTGTTTGTAAAAAAACCTACTTGTGAATAATTTTACTTTTTTGAAGAATTTTGATGAAGACAATGCAATTTATGTAGAAAAGTGTGCTTTTTGTGAAAAAGAGTGTGATTTTTTTCTTTTTGTTTAAAAAAAGTAAAATTTCTTAAAAAATAAATATTTTAAGAAAATAAGTTTTACAAACAAGAATACCTTGTTATGAAAGAGGGAACCTATTGTTGCAAAAAGTGACATTTTGTTCAAAAGTAATGGATAAGCTGGATGAAATAAACTTTAATTTGTTATTTTAAGTGCGCCTTTTTTGAAAAAGCTATGACTTTTTTAAAAACTTGTGATTTTTATATTAAAAGATGGGTATTATAAAAAGAGTTTGGTTTTTTGATAGAAGTGTGAATTTTTGTTAGACTTTTTGTAAAAAAGGCATGACTTTTTTTAGAAAAAAGCATGACTTCGATAAAAAAAAAAATCTAATTTTTTTTAAAGTGACCTTTTTTTAAAAAAAACCGTGTTTTGCGTAATAAAAAAATATTATTTTAGGTGTACCTGGTATGAAAAAGCCGAGACTTTTTTAAAACTAGTGATTTGTATGAAAAAGGATGGGTATTATAAAAAGAGTGTGGCTTTGTGATAGAAGTGTGAATTTTTGTGTGACTTTGATAAAAAAGGCATGACTTTGATAAAAAGAATGTCTAATTTGTTTAAAAATTTACTTCGTTTAAAACTAACGTTTTAAAAGAAAAACCTGTGTTTTCTATGAAAAAGGATGAGTGTTGTAGGAAAACTATGGCTTTGTAAAAGAACTGCAACTTGTTGTTTGACTTTTGGTTAAAAAATTACTTTTCTAAAAAAGGCATGACTGCTTATAAACAAAAAATGTTTACGTCTGCTGAGACCTTTTTGAAAAAAAATGAATTTTATGGAAAAAGTGTGGCTTTGTGATAGAAGTGCAACCTTTTTTTGACTTTTTGTAAAAAAAAGTCATAACTTCTTTAAAAAAAGACATGACTTTTGGAAAAAAAAATTTTGTCGTTGTTGTAAAAGCTGACACTTTTTTGGAAAAAAAGTAGGTTTTATTAAAATTTTTGGAATAGCTGTGACTTGTTTGAAAAAGGTGTAGGTTTTATTAAATAAAAAGTACCTATGACTATTAACAAAAATGTATAACTTTTTGTAAAAAAAAAATATTAATTATGGAGAAGCTGCAACTTCTTTAAAAACCCGCAATACTAATTTTTTATAAAATTTGTAGGTTTTATCAAAAATGTATGATTTAAAAAAAAAGCTGTGACATTTTTGAAAAAAGTGTGGTTTTTATGAAAAAGTCTGGCTTTGTGAAAAATGTGCATCTTTTTGTAAAAAAGTATGACTTTTGACAAAAATGTATAACTTTTTGTAAAAATATTTGGAAAAGCTTTTTTCAAAAATGTGTGGGTTTATAAAAGAAAAGCAAGTTTTTTCTCGACTTTTTGTTAAAAAAATGTTCATAAAAACGTTTTGCAAAATAAAATATAACTTTTTGTGAAAAAAAGTATCAATATTTTAACAAAAAAGAAAACTTTTTGTAAAGATTTGTAAAAGATTTTTTTGAGAAAGAAGGCTTTTTAGTACAAAATTAAGTGTGTCCTATTTGAAACTTTCTTTAAAGATGTAAACCCCTAAAAATGCATAAGATTATCACAAACCTTATTTTTTTTTTCTTTCTCAAAAAAAAAAATCAAATAACTTGTTATAAATAATTCTAATTAATATAAAGAAAATATTTATGGGTAAAAAAAAATCTTTTAAAGGTAAAAAGTTTTAAAAAAATATGCTATACTGAACAGCAATGTCGATTTTATAATTCATGTTTGTAAATAAACTTTAAACTCCTTTTTTATTTAAAAAAAAAAATGTAATATTCATTTCCATTTTCTTAATATTTTAATGCTTTTGGTTGATATTTTTGTTATCTTTTTAATACAGAACTTAATACAATTTCCTTTTTTTCCTGTCGGGGCATTTCATGCGTTTATTTCATTAATGAAACCAATTTGCATAAATTATTTAAATAAATAATAAACAGAAAAATGAAAAAAGACAAAAAATAAACGAAATGAAAGAATTATTAAAATAAATAAATAATTAACAGAAATCTTTACATTTAACTCTTAAAAAATAAAAATATAAACATCCTTTTGTAAGGACATAAAAATATCAACAAAATGAATCAAAGTCTTTAAAAGGGCGAAACAAATTTCAAATCTCTCTTGAATTAAAATTAAATGTTTTCTTGTTATTTAAAAACAAGTAAGAGTGCTATATTCGGCTGTGCCGAATCTTATATACCCTTCACCATTGTGCGAGCAGAATACAAAGCAACTAGACAAAACCGAAATAATTTCTACATAAACATACATATATACAATACATAAAACTTCATTATAAATTAAATTTAAAAAGTTAAAACTGGTAAATATTTTTTTAAATCGTTTCAGAACATATAAAAATTAAAAAAAAAAATTTCTTTTTGAAAAAAACAAGATTCGAACCAGGGACTCACAGTTTCTAACCTAAGCAAACCCCCTAGTCAACTGGACCATGAAGGAACGTTTTATGAATATCATTAAAAGTAAATATGATCAGTTTACAGTTCACAACTCAACACAGTTAACACAGAAACGGACAACTGGATTTGAACTTCGGTTTTCATAAGGACCCAGAATACCCAGAACTTTATAGGGTATAGGACTTTCGGTGAAGGGTATAAAAAACAAACTTAATTATAAAAAGAGTAATTTTTGGGATTTCAGTATTTTGGTCATAACTCTGCTATTTCTTAACCGATTTGACAGATTTATATACCGACGTGTTAAAGAAGAAATTTGCCAGTTATTTTAACTTGGACTCGGGAAGATCTATGGTTCCCGAAAATGGGTATTTTTCAAAAAAAAATTAATATTTTGGTCATAACTTTTTCGTATCTGAACCGATTTTCCCGAGTTTTTCAGAAAATATTTTATATTAAATATTTCCGATCTTTTGATATATAAGGCGTAACCATAGGTCATATGACAGTCCAAAAAATCAGGTTTTTATAAAATTTTTGATATTTTTTGTACGGGAGGTACCACGCCCACTTGTTCAATCCCGCCCACATTTTGTGGGATCCTGTGTATTGATAACGTTAATGTGTGTACCTAATTTGGAAACTTTGGCTCTTGCCGTTCTCAAGATATACAGAAATAAAAAAATGCAACAACAACAAGGGATTTTTGGAAAAAATTGGAGGTTGTCGTCGTTTTTTGCTCATATCTCAGCCATTTTTGGACCGTTCTGGCTGAATTTCAATAGCAAGAAATGGTGGACTATATGTGACATAAGTCTAAAACAACCTAGCCGCTATCATTTCTGGAGTCTCCGGAAAACACATATCAAACGTAAGACGGGCAGACGGACGGACAGACGGACGGACAGACGAACGGATATCGTTAAATCAACTTCTCTCCTCATAAGGACCCAAAATATATATACTTTTCAGGGCCTAAGATCAATATTGTAGAAATTACAAACGGAATAACAAACTTATATATACCCTTTTCCACCTGTGGTGAAGAGTATAAAAAAGAACTGTTGCCAAAATTTTGGCAAGAAAGAGGGTTGTAGGGAAAGTTTTTATTATTGGGTTTTTTTATAAGAGTTGCAAAAAGCGACTTTTTCGACGGAGACATTTTCGTAAAAATGGTATTTTATTGTAAAAAAGTAACTTTTGATGAAAAAACTATCTTTTGATTAAAAAAGATTTGTAGTAAAAAAGCACTGTTCTGAAGATTTTATCTTAAACAGGTAATAAATTTAAGAAATATTAATTTTCTTAAAAAAAAAATTCAGAAAAAAACCTTTAGCTGAAAAAAGACCGACCATTTAAAAACACCGCTTTTTGTACATTCGTAAATTTTTAGAGATTAAATAACGCAGTAAAAAAAGCACGCCTGCACATAAATGAAAACAAAGCTTAGATAATGCTAGCTGGAAACCATAAATGTAAAACAGTGTTTAAACCACGGATTAGTTTTAATAATTTTAAAGTCGTTGAGAATTTTAAATGTTTAGACTTTTACTTAGTTCAATTTCTTCGACCTTTTTGGTATTAGTTCTTCTTAAAACAATTTCAAAACTCAAGGTCAATTTTAAAAAAATATTTATTATCGATCCAATATTTCGCTATCTCAATGTTTAGCTTCTTTCGGCTTTTTTTTATAAATTTCAAAAATATTTTAAAAACAAATTTCAATGAAGAAATTGGTAGAAATTCTGTCCTTAGTCTCGATTGCAAGCTTCTACTCTACAACTCTATCTTAAAACCTCTTGGTGCTACGGTATTCAACTATGGGGCACCGCCTCGGCCACTTATATCGAAAAAATTCAAAGGCGCCAAAATAAACTTCTTCGAATAATCACAGCCGCTCCCTGGTATGTTAAAAACTCAAACATTCATAAGGATCTCAATGTGCCGCTAGTTAAAACTATGATTACAAAATATGCAGTAAGATATTTAAAAAGGCTTGCACAACACCCAAATCCACTAGCTCGAAATATTTTAAATCATGGCGGCCACACTCGCTTAAGAAGAAGAGACACTGCAGCACTTACCCTATCAGATGAGCGATAAACACCTACATATGTGAACAGAAACCGTGATGACGAAATTTGTTGTCTGGCACTGGCAGAACACAAAACAAAGTATTAGGATAAGATTTGATTAATTATTGTTAGTTCATATATACTATATGAAGATTCAATAAATAAATATTGAAAAAAAGAAAAAAAAATGAAACAACAAAATTGTCAACTATGAATAATAATAAAAAAATTTTCACAGGAAACAACAATTTTCCTATTACATTTTTTTTTCTGTATCTGTTTTATTTTTGTGTGCAAAAAAGACAATATTTCAGCCCTCGAAATAAATATCGGAAAATTGCGGATGATTAATATAATTCATAACATTTTAATAAAATTTATGTTTTTTTTTAAAAAAGTTTTACCAGACAGTACGTCAAGCTGTTTTACCCTTAAATATTTTGCTAAAGTGTCTAAATAAATAAAAAAGAAGAAAAATGCTAAATTAAATTCATCACTCATCACCCCCACAACAAGAGAAAAACCAAAAATCAAAACGTAACGTGAAATTACACAAATGTAATCAGAATCAAGATTACGCAAGAAATATACAAAATATAAACCTCTAGTTCTTTTTTTCAACAGAAAAAAAAAAAAAAAAAAAAAAAGGATAACGAGGGAAAAGCACAAGAATCAACAGAATTCTCAATATTGAAGGCAACACGGCGAAATTACTAACGTCAATTTTTAGTCCTGTAATTTTTTTTTAAAGCAGTCAGCCTGCTTCAGTGGCTGTCAGGAATGAAGTTCACAGCAGGCGGCAGAAGATAGCAAATAAACAGATAGACTGACGGTATAACTTGTCTCACTGACTGACTGACTCAGTTCCAAATATAAAAATTTACTTTAAAAAACATTTTTATTGGTATTGTGCTCTTGCTTTAAATTAGAAAAGGCAACTAAACGCTGCAACTTTACTCAGTGGCACAAAAATATTTCATTTCTTTTTTCCAGCCTTCAATTTTCTGTAGAGAAAATTTTTGTGAAAATGAAATTGTTCAAATGTGAAGAGGAACAGAAAATGTGAACAGCATCCACAACTTTTCAAATATGACGGTATTTTAGAAAAGAAAAGTCTTTTATTTATTTATTGTTTTTTTCTTCTTTTTTTGTTGTAATAGCGAACTTTTCGTTTTGATGGTTAAGGCGAGTGTGTGTGGGTTTAAGAAAAATTTGCCTTTAAAATTTAATTTTTAGCAAATATTAACACAAATAATTTCTATTAATTAACACAAAATAGACTGCATTATGGTGTGAAGCTTTTATAAGTGTCAATTGAAATTTGTCATACTGTGACTCGTTATGGTCCTGAATTTCTTAAGTGATCTAGCAATACCCTCATCTTGTTTGAGACCTGTTTTTCCATTTACATCACAGCAGTGTTGAAAAATTCAGTACTTTGGTACTTTTTTCAATTAAAAATACCGCAGTACCCCCGCGTTGTTTTCAGTACTCTTTTATCCTTTGAGCTTTTTAACTGTAAGAAAATTTATAAAAAGGGATGCATATGATAATATGTTAGTGGGAAATTTAAATTAAAACCATATTTATAGAAACATGCATTGTTAAGGAAAAGTTTATTAAGTAAAAGAAACTGCGAAATCGTTTTATTCGACAATTTGCGAAACATTAAGAACTCAATTTTGTTTTGAACATAAAACCTTAAAAGTGATAATAAGCTTCACTCCAGAAAATATTGTTTCCGGAAAAAACCGGAAACCGGAAAACTATAGTAATATCAAATCTCAATTCCGTGTTTAAGCGGATCTTTCAGAAATAAAGCATTTCAGAACTGAATATATTTTAATTTCTGTGAAAAATTTAGGCAATATTAAGAACGAAACCACTGTTGCCAACTTTTTTGAACATTTCCCGCCAAATCGGACTTGAAAACCGCTAGAAATCGCTAAACATTTAATTTAGGGTTTATATGAGGCCAATGGTAAGTTATGGACCGATCTGATTGATAGTTAACAGTGTAATTTTTAGTGATATAGGACGAATTTGTGCAAAATCTTATATCAATATGTGCATTCCGCCAGGGTGGCTGTTCCACATTTTAATTCATAACTCTTTTCCTATTGAACCGATTGTGCTGGACTTCAATTCCAAACTTCTTAGATGAATTCTTAACAATTTTATGCCAATATTTATTTTTTCTTTTGAGTCGTTTGAAAGTGAGCGTGAGTGAGATTTCAACAGTCGGACATGGCTTAATCGACTTAGGCCCGCTGTCACAACTTACCGAAAGCTAAAAGTTGACTTTAACCGGCCTTATAAAAAGTGTTCCATTATTAAAACTTTACTTTAACCTAAAGTAAGCGATAAAGTAAATAAAGGTTCATCCTACCTGGTAGGTTAAAGTAAAATTGTAATAATGGAACACTTTTAATACGGCCGATAAAATCCTACCTTTAGCTACCGGTAAGTTGTGAATGATTAAATATTAAGATGAATATTAAAACCGTTTCACCCGGAACGACAAACTTAGTACGTAAACGCTAAAACGTTTAAAAAATTTATTCTATTATTGGTAATTATTTGCCGTTTTAAGCAATTAGATAAATTTAGTAACATGAACGCTAGTGAATTATATTGCTTGGGATCTATCGAGACCAGTGTTGCCAATTTAGCCATTTAGTGGCTAGATTTAGCCATTTTTCACCCTGTTTAGCCATTAAAAAATGAGTTTAGCCATTAGCCATTTTTTTAGCCATTTTCCCACTTGTTTAGCCATAACATTTTTTTTCCGCTTTTATTTTAAAATAATATATTTTATTTTGTTATAAAAATTTATAAAAGTAAAATAAACATTTTTAACAATTAAAATGCCTTTAATTTAAATCAAAACTTTTACAAATGCTGAAAATCGCAAAAAAAAGAGGATGAGACATCTTTCAAAGTAAATGAACAGTATTCCAATATTAAATTTATAAAATGGATCAACACAAACATCAGTGTTTCTTTCTGGTTGCAAGTATTTCAATAAAGAGATGCAGGCGGCAACTAAATTTTTTTAGAAATTTCAGAATTGACTATTAAGTTGCTCTCACTTCCATGGTCTAATGCTGAAGTAGAGAGGGTATTCTGCCAAGTAAACATCGTTAAAAGTAATTTAAGAAATAGGTTACATTTGGCAACCGTTTGTTCGATTTTATCAATTAGGTATACATTTTAACCATAACAATAAAATATTTATACCAACACCACAAAAGTGGTACCCTCATGCGTTTGTGCTGATGTTTGTAACACCTTTAAATATTGGTCCTAAGACGTATACCGATTGATTCAGAATTACTTTCCGAGTCGAATTAACGATGTTTGTCCGGCTGGCTGGCTGTCTATGTAAACCTTGTGAGCAAAGTAAAAGTCACAATTTTGGAGAATATTTGACAAAATTTGGTACATAGGTTCTAATGTGATGTAGGGTATCGTATAGTCGGGGTTGACCGACAATACTTTTTAACTTGTTTTTAATTGTAGATCTGGACTCAAAAGGTTGGGTAAATGTTGTCGTGATTATGATTTACCTTCAAATCATTAAGCACTAATATGCACGAGTGCTTCCTATCAGATGAACAATAATGACATCAAATTGATGGATGATTTAATTTTTAATATCTATCAAAATTTTAATTTACGTCTATTCTTATAAAACAAATTGATCTTAACTTACAATTTCATCGTAAGCAACTTTAAATTAATCATTTCTGTGTTGTTATTGAATTTTATTATGTTTTTATTTAAAAATAAATTTAGCCATTTTTTAGCCCATTTTTAGCCATTTTTTAGCCATTTTTCCCCATAAATTTAGCCATTTTTGGTCACCAAGTTTTGGCAACACTGATCGAGACAATTAATCTTTCCTTACCTTTTGTTTCAAAATTTTAAGCAAGCTTAAAGTTGTGAATTGTCACATACAGCCCTAACAAAATACT
Source organism: Pollenia griseotomentosa (assembly GCA_963931875.1). Classification (NCBI taxonomy): domain Eukaryota; kingdom Metazoa; phylum Arthropoda; class Insecta; order Diptera; family Polleniidae; genus Pollenia; species Pollenia griseotomentosa. The sequence continues at coordinate 24,245,752 of OZ007562.1, forward strand.
TACTGAAAATAGTAAAAAAATGTCATATACAATCTTCACTTCACTGAATTTACAAAAGTAATTAAAATCGTGAACATAAGCAAAGAGTTTTTAGCAAGAAAAACAAAAAGAAAAAGTAAAAAATCTGTAAATTTTAAGTTTGAGAAAGGTTTTTTTTAGCGAAAATGTGCCGCTGAGAGTGGTTTGAAAATCGCTAGATTTCTCGCTTACCGCTTAAACGTATTTTTTTCCCGCGATTGATACTTCAAAAACTCTAGATTTAGCGGGGCAATCTCTAAATTGGCAGCAGTGAACTAAACCAATGTTTGCTGACATTTCATATATTGCTTTTGGTATTTTATCGATACCACATTTCTGAGCATCAATTGAGCGCCCATTTCTAAATGCAAAATGATGTAAAAAGCAAAGGAAGAAATCGTTTACACGTTAAAACTGCTTCAAGTTTGATAAAAACTAAGGATCAAAAAACATTTTGCCCACAGAACTATCTCAAATATTATTTTTAGAAAAAACTGAAAAAAAGTACCTTAGCGGATCATACACTTGCAATATAACTGTTCAATTTTACCGCCAATGGGTTTGTGATATTCGAAGGTGGCACAGTATATTGGCAAAAATCGAAATCAGAAAAGAAGTGCAACAATGTTCTATGTTGTTTTGCTTTAAAGGTTATTTTGTTTTTAATAAAAGTTGCGCAATATTTTAATTAAAACCATTGTGCCACTTATTGAATATTATAGAGCCATATAGAAATAATATGGCGAATAACATATACAATAATATTGTAGGTTAAAGTGGACGCTTATGTATAACAGAAATATTTGTACATGTGTACCTCAAATAAAAATACTGTTTGCTGTTCAATAGTTAGATAAATGAATTCCAATAAAATATTTTTTGTACCTTTTAATATCATAAATTATTGTTTTTTTAACATTAAGTACCATTTGGTGGGAAAAATACTCTTTTAGTTGAAGTTCAGTACCATTTCAAAATTTCAATTTTGCAACACTGCATCACAGAGTCAATTAAATCAACTGAGAGATTCCTGTTGTGATAGGAGCAGTGTTGCTTTTTTGGTTAAAAGGTGGGAAATTCACAAAGTCACGGACTTATTGACCCGTTTTCGTATATCATTTCGAGATGAATGAATGTCGAGGAGTGTTTTTGAGCTCAAGAACTAGGAATTCAAGGCCATAATTGCAAACGTTTTTAAATAGCTGCTTGAGTATCTGATAATGATTTTTTAAGCTAAACAAGAATCTTAATGAAATGATGTAATCCAATCTTGATCTCGGAACTCTTTTTGCAGGTCCCTGTTATCATTTTTAAACCATCTTTCGCACGGTAAAACTATTAGAACATGTTAAGGTTTAGCTTCGGTAAGCAGTTGATCGACTTAAGCTGAACATATTTTGCATATTTAAAAAGAAGTAAAGAAACACATTCCGCTAGAGATGTAAGCACAAAATTCGAATGACAGATTTTTACGCTCCACAAAACCATGCTAGAGTATTGCTGTGAATCTTGGATTTTTAAGTTATACACCCAATTTTTTATTAGTAACATAAATAATATTTTTTGCTAAATTCTAGCCTTAAGAAAGCCAAACAAAAAATGTTATTTATTACTAAATAAAGACGTTGAAATAAATAAAGAAAAGTTAAAAACTTAAAATTTTCTGCTACTTAATTAATATATATAGTTATATGTCGTACTCTAAATCATAAACAGTCACAACTCAAAATTTTATAGGAGATGCAAAAAAAAAACTGGCTTCAAAACATGTTTGAATTTTTTTAGTAAAATTGAGCTCCGCAAATGTTATAGACGAAAAATTAAAGAAGAAAGTGACGCAAACGAAATTTTCTTGGTCATAACAAATTCTTTAGATATAAATAAATTTTTTGGTGCAACGCTCATTTCTCCAATCCCGCCCACATTTTGTGGTATATTCTGTATTGATAACCAACTTGCTTGTTCATATTTTAGAAACTTTGGCTATTGCCGTTCTCCAGATATATAGAAAAAAGTAAAAAAAGAAAAACAACCACAACAAGGGATTTTTTGGTAAATTTAGAGGCAGTCATATCTCCGTCATTAATGCACTGATCTGGCTGAATTTCAATAGCAAAATGAAGGTGAGCATATCAGACATAAATATATACCACTAAGTCCCCATCATATCTGGGGTCTTCAAAACACCAGATTCAACAGACAGATGGACAGACGGTCAACCGGATTTGAACTTCTCTTCCCTAAAGGATCCAGAATATATATATATACCTTATAGGGCTTAGGATCAATATTGTGGAAGATACAAACGGAATGAAAAACTTATATATACTCTTTTACCTTCGGTGTAGGGTATAAATAAGGGATTTTGACTCTTTATGCTTTAGTGTACTATATGCAAATAAAATTCTCATAGTAGAACTGTAATTTTTTTATATTTGATTTAGTTTTTGACAGAAATATCATTTCTTTTCTACTTTAACTCAAACTTTTTATCTGATTTTATTGCTTTTCTTAGCATATTTCTGAAATAAATAAAACTCAACTTACCCGTACAATGTCTTGGCTCATCACTGCCATCTTCACAATCCGCCCTCCCATCACAATATTTATCCAATGGTATACAAATGCTGGAACTTCCTTTGCAAGGATATTCGGAAACTCTGCAGGCCATTGTAATTGCGAGATGTGCCAAGAAAAGCCAGCAATAGCACAAACTCCATTTGCTCGTTAGGTACATCTGTAAGGATAAATATTGGGAGAAAAACATAAGGAAAATTATTAGTTTTGTATTCCCTAAAGAAGAAGGTGTAGTAATAGGAAAAGTATGCTAAATATTGTAAAGCAAAATTTTTGGAAAATCTACATTAAAAAGTCTTTGTTGAAAATGATTAATGGGTCATTTATGTGGGCCATTGAATTGTTTATAATTCTGTCTTGTCGTTACAGCCCACAATAATTTTTAAGAAGTTTTTCTATGACCAAGAAAAGAAAAATAAGAAACATTTTAAAGAGGGCTGGGTAATTTATTTAAAATGTTCTAAATTTATTTGATAACTTTCATTACTTTTAGAAAACTTAGAAATTTATGAACACACTTGGACTAAATATATGCTCGTAATAGCAAAGTGACCGTGACATTAAATAAATAGTTTGTTAAAATTCTAAGACAGTAAATCTTACAAGTGTTTGGCACTATGGCCCTCATTAGTAACAAAATTGAAATCAGTATGTGACAAGTAAAACCTTCAAATTTGTAATCAACAAGCACTTAAGTCAGTTTTTAACTAAGTTGATCATTATTTCTTAATTTTTGTTCATTTTGTTCATAACAACAGCAAATTCCATTTATAAAAAAATACGTCACTTACTTTAATGCCATAAAGTCTTCATGTCGAAAAGCACTTGTACTCAAAACAATTGTGAACTCTTAAAAAATGCTTTTGAACTGTTTAAAAAAATGCATAAAATATTTTTCCAGTTTTGCTTTTTTTAAGGAAACATTATAATAAAAATAATAAAAAACAAAAGTAGAAAAAGCATTGTAGCATAAAGTTGTAGTAAAATAATAAAAAGGGAAAATTAACAAAGTGAATACGACCTTAAAGGAGACTACAGTAAAAAAAAAGAAATAAAAACATCTGCACTTTTCTAAGTTCTACGCAATTTATAAATTCTTATACCGCCCACCAATATAAGAAAATTTTATATATTGTAAAATTCGAAGTGATTTAACCATGTCTGTCCCTTTTAAAAGCACGCTAGCTTCATAAAGACTATACAAAATGAACCATTATGCTTTAAAATAGCTTCCACTTCACCTCAACCGTATAAAATTTATAACCAGCGAAATCGGCACAGTTCACTGAAAGAATTTTATTCACAGATCCAATGGATTTTAACATTAATCCAATGATATATGACATCAAAATTCAACATATGTAACGCTTTATTGGATTAATGAAGAATGTTTCATTAGCCCTTAGTTAATGAAATGTTTCGTAATATCAATACAAATTTTGCATTAACTTTATTTAGACTATGACTACTAGTCATCATATTAATGAAATATTTCATTAACAGAATGATAAAAAGTCAAGCGCTTAAAGAGATTTTTTTATTATTTTAATAAAAACATTTTTGCATTTCAATAAAAATTTTAATTAAAATTCATTTAATTAAATGTTATATTTTGCTATCATACTATTATACTGTTATACTAATATACTATTATACTATTGTACTATTATACTATTATACTATTATACTATTATACTATTATACTATTATACTATTATACTATTATACTATTATATTATTATACATAGGGCCGGGCTCAGGCTACTATGGGGGTCAGCGGGTGGCGGATAGCTGAACGACCTACAGATATGTAGGCCAGCTGCGATAGATAAGCAGTCCCCGACCGAGAGCGGCAGGGCCAGAGGGCGTACTACAAAAATGTACATGTGCCTGACGACGGAACTGTGACATGGCGAATGGATCCCGCCATCAAAATATGGATCCCCCCACAAGGGATGCTCGCAAGAGAGGAGCAATTAGGAGAGTGATGCCTCCGTGGTTTCCCAAATCATAAATCCAGGAGCGTCTGACTCATATTGAGCGGCTACCTGGTCTGCGTCTGATCCCAGGAGGGGCGGCAGTAGTACATACGATGACGCGTCACTATGACATTAAGATCGAGACCAGTAAGATCTTAATTAAGGCATTTCTGGAATAATGGATATGAATTGACATAACCCCCGGGCTGACGATTGTGGTATTCTGGAACCTTAGTATACAGGAGTGAAATTCTGTAGAAATGGCTTCTGGGCTAATGCTACAATTGCCTCCGTCCCGTTAAAATCTGGCAAATCTTAAAGTGCGCTCAAAGTTCGTCACCATTTAGTTGGCGGTGCAGGATCGGATGGTAAATTCCCGACTAACACGGATCTGGCTCTGGCGGATGATCTCATAAGGACCTTTCGTCAACCCTCGCATGGACCTCACTGCTTGCAAAGGGACCCATGGGATCATGGACGTGACTGTACAACGAGCGGAGATAGCGGCTTTAAGTTGGGACCACGAAATCAAATGAATGAAAAAGAACCAGTAAGAGAAGAAACAGTGAGAACGCTGATTAGAGTGGAGGAAACACCTCTAGGTGCAGAATCTCCATTTCGAAGGAGCACGGTGATAATGAGGTCCCCACCTCTAAATGCAACGGAAGTGGAAATTTCGACTGACGAAAATGCGAAAGTTGAAAATGTGACTAAGCTGGGGAGTAAAATTGCACAGTTGGTGGAATTTTTGGGAACCCGTACGAATATTCATAGGGATATTCATTCGATGACGCGGGAAATACAAGCATTGTATTTACTGGTATCCGAGAATATCAGGTGTATATCTGACAAAAGTTTGCGGAAAAGAACCGTTAACAAGGAAACCCAAACCGAAGCATGGCCAAAGATTCAAGGAACAGAACTGGCTAGTAAAAGAGGTTCTACAACTCAAAGTCCTAAGGGAAACAGAACAAAGAAGAAAAAAGGCAGCAACCTGCACACGGTTGCGGAAAATAAAATTATTTCTAATGAAGAAGCTGCTAGTGAACCTTCCGAAATTCCAAATGCAGAAGCTTCAAAATCTGAATGGAGGAAAGTGCGCCCAAAAGCCAAGAAAAGAAAGAAGCCGATAAGGCCAACACGGCCAGATGCACTTATCATCAAAGCATGCGGAGAGACCAGTTACGCAGACATCCTCAAGCAAGTGAAACAAGATCCAAAACTGAGCGTTCTGGGTGAAAATGTCAGAAGCATCCGAAAAACCGAGAAAGGTGAGTTGCTCTTAGAGCTAACTAAGCCCGCACACCAGAATACGGTCGAATTTAGGACTGCGGTTAAAGATGTCCTTGGCTCAGAGGCTGAAGTTCGTTCATTGACCCAAGAAGTTCTATTAGAAATAAAGGATATTGATGAGGTAACAACCAGTGGAGAAGTCTACGAGGCTATTTGCAGGGTATCAGACGACTTCGGGGAATTACAGCCATCTGCAATTAAATCAATGAGGAGAGCTTATGGATCAACCCAAACAGCAACTGTTGCTTTAAGTCCGGTATTAGCCAGTCTACTGATACAGACATCAAAAATACGTATAGGATGGGTGATATGTCGTATACGTGAAAAGATTTCCCCAAGAAGATGTTACCGATGCTTAAATTTCGGTCACCCAGTTAATAGATGCAAAAGCCCAACTGATTATTCGAACTGCTGCATACGCTGCGGCGAAGTTGGTCACAAGATCAAAAGCTGCACTAAAAAAGCAATGTGCTTGCTTTGTAAAGAAAATGGATCTGATACAAACCACATTACAGGATCGGCGGGCTGTCCGCAATATAAGAAGGCGTGCCAAAACCTTAAACATTTATGAGACTGCTGCAACTAAACTTAAATCACAGTGAAGCTGCTCAGGATCTGTTGAACCAGAGTGTTCGTAATTTGGACGTGGATTTGTGCATTATCAGTGAACAATATAGAAACGTTGGCTTACCATGTTGGACCAGTGACGCCACTGATTCATCCGCAATATGGGCTGTAAACAGAAGAACTTTGGAACACATCAACAACACCGAATGTGGCTTTGTACGTGCAACAGTTTCTGGAATATGCATATATAGCTGCTATATTCCTCCAAGATATGACATTGAAGACTACAAGAAGATTATCTATTCCTTAACAAACGATGCGGCCGGGAGAACATCAATAGTGATTGCAGGAGACTTCAACGCTTGGGCTACGCAATGGGGCTGTCCGAGAACTAATGAAAGGGGCAAGATTTTGCTGGAATCATTTGCTCAGCTTGATGTGGTACTGATGAATACTGGAAATGAACACACGTTTAGAAGAAATGGAGGGGGATCAATCATAGATATTGCATTTGTAAGTGAAAATATCCGAAATCGTATAAGTTGGGGTATTAGCGATTTATATACCCACAGCGACCACAGCGCTATAATTATGGACATACACGAACGTTCACTTGCACGCACAATAGGCAACGGTGGTAACCTGCCTGGGTGGAAAGCCAACACGTTTGACCGGCGGTTATTTTCCGTACTTATGGAGGACTTGGAATTGAACGGCACACCTGAAAATATGGCGGAGCAGTTTATAAGGCATTTAACACGAACGTGCAATGTTTCTATGAGGAAAAGAAAGAGCGGGATTACCAAAACTCCCGTGTATTGGTGGACTGAGGAAATAGCCGAGCTTAGAAAAGACTGTATCCGTGCCAGGAGAATGTATGTTAGAACTCGTGGTAGAGTGGAAAACGAACTACATCGCCAGACTCTGAATGCAAAGAGAAAGACTTTAAAGTCGGCAATACGACGAAGTAAAAGATTACGTTTCTTGGAGATCTGTGATGATATTGATAATAACCCATTTGGCTTAGCGTATAAGCTTGTGAGGAAGAAACTCAAGTGTTTAAGTACCCCCTCGCCTATGGAGGCTACAGCCCTAAGTAATATAGTCACCCACCTTTTTCCAGAACAGCTAGCTCCAGCATGGAACAACCAAATTCTTGAGGAGCCTTTTAACTTTCCCGAGGTTACATTACCTGAAATCCAGGGGGCTGTCTCGAGATCTAAAGACAAGAAAGCTCCCGGACCTGATTGTATCCCCAATCTTGTTTTAAAAGAGGCTGTTAAGTGCATCCCTTATCAAATCCTACGGTTGGTGAACTCCTGCTTAAAATATGGATCGTTCCCATCAATATGGAAGAGACAAAAACTTGTGCTCCTACCCAAGAATAAGAAGCCTTTAGAGGATCCGTCATCGTACAGACCATTGTGCATGATAGATACGAGCGGCAAATTACTGGAAAGGATTATTTGTAATAGACTGGAGGAGTTCATCGTAGCTGCAGATGGGCTTTCCAAAACGCAATACGGGTTTAGAAAGCAAATGTCGACAATCGATGCAATTGAAATGGTTGTGAGCATTGCGAGGGAGGCAATTAAAGGCAGTAGTTGGAGAAAGGGTTCCAAGGAATACTGCGTACTTGTCACCCTGGATGTGAAAAATGCATTCAATACGGCAAACTGGGAGAATATTGTAAATGCTTTAATAAGTTTGAATACTCCTGCATACCTGGTGGAAATTATAAAGGACTATTTCCGAAAGAGAGTTCTTTTATATCAAACCGACGAGGGGATGAAAGACTACAGGGTAACAGGTGGAGTACCACAAGGATCAGTCCTAGGACCTTTGTTATGGAATTTAATGTATGATGGTGTCCTAAGAGTAAATCTCCCGAAGAGAGCAAAAATAATCGGCTTTGCAGATGATATTGCTCTGGTGATGGTGGCAAAGACGTTAGACGAGGCTAAGACAATTTCTGAAAGTGGTATCCAGATGGTTAAAGCATGGCTCAATTCAATGGGGCTAACACTGGCCGATCATAAGACGGAAGCTGTACTAATATCCAGCCGTAAAAAAGTGGAATATCTAACCATCGATATTGGAGGGTGTAAAATTAAAACTAAAGATTGTCTTAAGTACTTGGGTGTCGTGATAGACAACCGTTTATCGTTCAAACACCATTTTGATTATGTGAGGGATAAGGCTGTAAATATATGCTCTGCATTGTGCCGGATAATGCCGAATACAAGAGGTCCCAGGTATATGAAGAGAAGGGTATTAGCGGGTGTTGTAAGGAGCGTCATTCTCTATGCGGCTCCAATATGGGCGGAATCCACAAGGTTCAAGACATACAGCGGTAAAATCAGTGCTGTCTACAGGCTAGCGGCGCTACGGGTATGCTCAGCATATAGGACTGTGTCAGACGAGGCAGTTCTAGTTATTGCGGGGTTAACACCAATTGATATCTTGGCTAGGGAGGCAAAATGGAAATTCTTGTCTCGGCGCACATCGGGAAATGGTACAGACGCAAATGGTTTAAATAGCATGGCAGAGTGGCAAAGGAGGTGGCAAACCTCTACCAAAGGAAGATGGACGTACGCGCTGATACCTGAATTGGAAGTTTGGATCAGTAGGCGACATGGTTATTTAAATTTTTACCTGACGCAATTTCTAAGCGGACACGGGTGTTTCCGTTCATACTTATATCGCTTCGGACTTGACAGCTCGCCGTTTTGTCCATGTTGTATTGAGGATATGGAGGATTCCGAACATGTGTTCTTTGTGTGTCCTCGTTTTGACCTACAGAGAGCAAACCTACGACGGCAAGTCGGTGGAAATGTGAATCCTGGAAATATAATCCAAATCATGCTGGTGTCCTTGGAAAACTGGGAAACAGTAACCGAGTATGTTAAAACGGTGCTTTTGGAGCTACGAAGGCAGGAAGATGTTCGAAGAAGATCATTCGCTGGTTAGGGTTTAGTAACCTTCCCCCCTGCGAGGTAGTACTTTTGCGGTGGTTCCGCAGGGATAAGGGGCATGTGAAACGAGGTTGTTTTAGCGTGTTAAAGTCTCGCACTCCTGGCACTACCATCTGGCCAGGGTCTTTCGATGATTTTTTCCTCGTATAAAAAAAAAAAAAAAAAAAAAAATTATATTATTATACTATTACACTATTATACTATTATACTATTATACTATTATACTATTATACTATTATACTATTATACTATTATACTATTATACTATTATACTATTATACTATTATACTATTATACTATTATACTATTATACTATTATACTATTATACTATTATACTATTATACTATTATACTATTATACTATTATACTATTATACTATTATACTATTTTACTATTATACTATTATACTATTATACTATTATACTATTTTACTATTATACTATTATACTATTATACTATTATACTATTATACTATTATACTATTATACTATTATACTATTATACTATTATACTATTATACTATTATACTATTATACTATTATACTATTATACTATTATACTATTATACTATTATACTATTCTACTGTTATAATATTATACTATTATACTATTATACTATTATACCATTATACTATTATACTATTATACCATTATACTATTATACTTTTATACTAGTTTACTATTATATTATTATACTATTATACTATTATACTTTTATACTATTATACAATTATACTATTATACTATTATAATATTTTACTTATTTACTATTATACTATTATTACTTGAAATGGGTTAAAAGGAGTAATTCCTATGAAAAAATGCCCAAAAGAATGAGATAAAAAATAAAATTTCTGATAAGATAAATAAAATTATTCCTTTTCGTAAACCTGTTGTTACTACATCAGTTACTATTATACTATTATACTATTATACCATTACACTATTATACTATTATACTATTATACTATTATACTATTATACTATTATACTATTATACTATTATACTATTATACTTTTATACTTTTATACTTTTATACTATTATACTATTATACTATTATACTATTATACTATTATACTATTATACTATTATACTATTATACTATTATACTATTATACTATTATACTATTATACTATTATACTATTATACTATTATACTATTATACTATTATACTATTATACTATTATACTATTATACTATTATACTATTATACTATTATACTTTTATACTAATATACTAATATACTATTATACTATTATACTGTTATACTATTATACTATTATATATTACACTTTTATACTTAATTGCTATTACATTGCTATTATCCTACTCTGTTATTATTATATTATTATACTTTTACAAATAAATTTCAAAGTTAGGACGTTTTCTTAGTAGGTCCTTTACTTCCTTCTTCAAACTTGTAGCGTACACCATGAAAATAACTAAAGCGAAATAAGTATAAAGAAACAGAAAATGCAGTTTAATCGAATTACAGTTGGAGTATTTTAAGTGTTGACGTAGTGTGCTGCACAACAAGAAGAAACGAAATGAGCAGAAAATATGCCAAAAGAAAGAAATTATATTTTTACAAAAACAATTCACTTTTTCCGTTTTTGAAAGGAGCACAAAAATTGAAAACAAAATTAAATAAATGGGATATAAAACAGGTAAGTAAAAGAAACAAATTAAACAATTTTATTTAAAAAAAAAATTTTTGCTGCAACTTTAATATGTATTTATAAAAATCTTGAAACATGTTTTGGTAAAAGTTTTCTTTTTTTAAATATAGAAAATTTTCCGAAATAAAGAAAATTCAAGGCTATTTTAACACAAATTTTCAAATATTTTAATTTTATTATGATAAATGTTAAAGAAAATATTATTAAAACTTACTTCGAAATTAATAATTTGTTTATGAAATAATTTTAAAAGTTGTGAAAACTTTTTTGTGTTAGTGGGATTGCCGAAAATGGGCCGTGTTAATGAGTTTAAAAGGTATAAACAATTAGGCCTTTTCAGTTATTTGCTTTGTATAACTGTTTGACTATTTCCACTCCAATTAAAGTTATTTTTTTGTAAATAAATAAAAAAGTTTTTTTCCGCCTTAAGCACATAAAAAACTCTTTTTTGTTTTATCAGTAACACCACTAAAGAGTCAAGCTTGTTTTTGTCCTTTCTTATAACTTTAAAAATTTTTTTCTTTATGACTGTACAAATAATTTTTTCAAAGGGTAAGGAGGTGAGAATAAACAGAGAAGAAAGAATTAGAAAATTTTATCGTTAATTTTCCAGACTTATGAATCTTTGAACACAATTTAGCACTTTGAACCGAACCAGTCTATTTTTTTTGCCAAAGTCACAACAAAACCCACAAAAATAAGCTCAAAGTTCCATAGACGCCAACACTTCAATGCCAAACAAAGTACACAGCCACACACACCCACACACATGCATGTATACAAAAGCTCTAATGATACTGTCTTGCTAAAGGACATGAAGGTAGAAAATTTGCTTTTGTTGTTTAGATAAATTTTTTCTTTCTGTTTTAAATATTCTAAAAGAAAATGTGTATGTTTAGGAAAGTATTATCTTTTCAATGTGTGGGTGTATGTGCTATAGCAGGATAAAATGACAAGATATTGTCAAATGTTGTAGAAGCATGACAACAACATAACACCAACATCACGGACCAAAAATGAAGCTATTTTAATACTGATTTCTACAAAACACCTTCTCTTTCTTTTGTTCCTCAAAACATATTGTTGCTGTTTGTTATTTTTATTATTGTTGAGAGAGTTGCCTAAAGGGATTGTTGTTAAAAACATTACATTTCTTTTTTGTTGTAGCTGGTGTTTTGAGTAAATAATTTAAGTAGATGTGCGGAAGGGTAAAGTAGATTTTCCTTTTTTTATTTAAATTTTTTGTTTGATGGGCAAAGGAGTTATTTACATACATATGTATATGTCTTAATAATGTTGTTTATTACTAAATAAAGCACATGCCAAACAACTAAATATGCATTTAGGGATACATATTTGTACTCTTGTATGCATGTGAACAAAGAGTTTATTAAGTTGTAGAATTTAGTAAAGCTTTTAAACTTAAACTTTAGTATTAGATTTTAAGTTTATTTGAAAAATCTTTTCAATATTACATATTTTTTGTTAATGTTAGAGTGTTATACTGTTATAATACAATAATATACTATTAATATCTTATGTTATTATACAATTTTAATATTATATTATGTATTATAATATTATACTAAAAACTGCACTATTATACATATCGCACTTGTTCAGCAATTTTTATTTTTTCGCTTATTGGAAAAACAAGATACGTAACATAAATTTTTATCCGCTGTAAAAATATCATGTTATTCTGTCTAATATTTGGTAATGAAAAGGTTGGTTTAAAAATTCTTTTTCTTATGTCTTCAGTGTAAAATAAAAAATTGTTTCTTTTTTCGAGATAATCTCGAATTAAACTTAAATTAAGAAAAAAAGGATAAACTGTGTTGTTAAAAATAGCACTTTTAGGGAATTTTAAGCGGCCCATACACTTGCAATATAGTTGTTCAGTTTTTGAAAGGGTACCCTACCAAGACGTGTTATGAAGTTAAGTTTTATAAAAGAGTACATTATGCCCAATATTATTTCTATATCAGCCCTATAAGGGAGGGGTTTTGTTATATGACTTAATGAAAAATCTTAAATCTACACTGAAAGAAAAATGCTTCATATATTTAATGAATCGTTTTCATAAAAAAAATTTCACTGGTTAAATGAAAACTTTCATTGTCCTAATGGAATTTCGTAGTTATAATGAAGTATTTTCGTTAAAATCGATTCATTGGATTTCGTAATTACGTTAAAAATGTTCATTGGATATATGAAAACTAAAGTTTGTCCAAGTTAAACAAAAAATTTAAAATGGAAACATAAAAAACAATACACAAACATAACTATATTCATAAATTAATACAAAATTATAGTTTCCTTAAAAATATGTTTAATTGTTAATTAAAAAATGTAAGATTTAATTATAAAAGCAACATATTTCAATAATTAAAAAATAAAATTATTTTTAAAATTCAAATAACTCTATAGTCTCAATAGTTAAAAGTAAAGAAATATTTCGAAAAAGCATGCCTTCATTAATTTAAATTTTCATTATGACAATGAAAAATGTCATTATAGTAATGAAACAAAAACTTTCAATCCATAAATAAGTATGTATGTTTTAAGCTTTCTTTAATATGTACATACCTATATACATTTAGTATGTACTAAGTAATGAACAAATAAATGTTCTCCTTTAAAAAAAAACACACTTGCTTGTTCTCTCTTTATGTGGTATTTTTTTATTATGCGTTAGCAAAAAAAATCAACGTTGTAATTGCTGTTATGTTATGACAATTTAATCTCATATTTACGCTCTTAATTCAGTAATGGCAAAAAACATAGTATTTTTATTCAAAAACTACACTGCCCCAGTAGGCTAGCTGGTAGTTAGCTAGTCTATCAGCGCCGAGGTTGCAGGATCGATCCCCGCCAGCAACTCTGGTTAAAGAAAAAAAAAAGTTGAATAAGAACAACTTTGATTATAAAAAAAAAATATTAAAAAAAAATAAAATAAAAAAAGTCTATCAGCGCCGAGGTTGCGGGATCGATCCCCGCCAGCAACTCTGGTTAAAAAAAAAAAAGTTGAATAAAAACAACTTTGATTAAAAATTCAAAAAAAATAAAAAAAATTTTTTTTACTTTTTTGAAAGTATTCATCCAATGAATAACATTCATAGATCTAATATAATGTTTCATTAAATACATTTTAATGAAACAGGTTTCATTGATCCAACGAAGCGCTGCATAGGTTCCTTTTTAATGCAATTTTTCATGGGATTAATGTCAAAATTCATTGGTATTCTGAAGAAAATTCTTTCAGTGTACAAGCACACATTTTTGACCTGACAAAGACACCATATTAACTTAACTTGAAGAAACCATTTTTTTTACTTTTCAAAAAACCTCTTTTAAATTTTCTAAAAAAAAACCCATCTTTGGCAATAATAAATACTTAAATATTAATCTCATTTCAGATTCAATTCCTTTTCCAAATACTTTAAGTATTTAATTTTTATTAGAAACTATAAATTTAAAAAAAAAATTTATTATTACACAAGCCAACAAATTTTTAAGGGTGTGAGTTGCTCTAAATACGAATGTATATTCAGAATTTCTCTCTCACGGCATAGAACTAATAGACTAGACAACTTTTCTGTAGACAATGCCCTGAGTTCGTAATTACATGGTAACCATATTTTCTGAACAACGGTTGCAAAATTTATGCATTGTTTTTATTGGTGATGCTCTGTCAACACATTCGTTTTCAGTGATGCCTTGCAACACTGCATTTATGAAGTCATCCAGTATTTTGACATATACCGATAAGTGGAAAGCGTACTAAGGGAAACAGCAATAAAGTACTTGAATACAGTAGTAGCGTTGATAAAAAAAGTTTAATGAAAATTCAAATTCTAATGTTTTCATTATATTAATAGTTATTTTTATTTTTTTTTTTTTTTTGTCTTGTGATAACAATTTTACGCTTAGTACGTTTGGAACAAAATATTAGTTAAGATTCAGTTTAAAAAATAATTCTAAAATTTTGTTTGCCTTACTGGAGCGCCCCAGAGCTTGGAACTCAGTGAATTATCATCCGATAAACACAGTATACATATCGCTCCTTTATTACAACATAGTCATATCTCAAAAAATCAAAAATTGCATCTTGCAAAGTTAAATTTTTTTTTGTGATATGTATGACTATTTTGCAATAAACGAGCGATATGTGATGAAAGAGGAAAATATATCTTTTTAACCGTGTGAAATTTGCATAATTCAAAAAATTAATTTTTAAGATTTTTGGTAATTGGTTTTTTGCGAATATCTCGAAAACGCTTCTTAAGACAAATAAATGACTGCCAATTTCGTGCTCAGCAGAGTCCCGATTTAGGTTAGAAAACATCTCTTCTTTTAGGTTAAATTTTTTGTGACATAGAGTAATCTGCCATGCATTCCATAAAAATCCCACTCTTCGAAAACCCTTTAGTACTGCTTAAACAGTAACGAACAATGCTATTTGTAAAATTTGGTCTGTCGTAGTTTTATAAGATAAAAAAAACACACTATCAAATTTTTTCATAGGTCTTATATAAAATCCACTCTGTGAAGTCATTAAAATACATACGACTAGAACCGTATAAAATATAGATATTTTGGTAAAATTTGGTCTCATTTAGCTGTATATGGCCAGAAATTAAATTTAGGTCCCCTATTAAAGAGTCTTCTGAGACCCACTTTAAAACGTTTAAAACGCTAACACAAATTTCACTACTTAATTGAAATTTGGTCTTATTTTGGTTTATTCATTTTGGTACTAGAAACACCCTAATAGTTTTGTAATGATTGATTTATACAGGCCTAACACAGAAATCAATTCCGATCGAAAGTGATTTCGTTTTATGTGAAGCAAGATACGAAATCACTTCCACTTTCGATCGGATTTGATTCCTGAGACAGCCTGATAATTTCTAGGAATGGGCTAAAAATATCGATATATCAAAATATCGATATTTAAAAAAAATTATCGATATATATCGCCGATATTTAAAATACCGATATATCTATATTGAAATACGACTATCGAATTCGATATTTTTTAAAGTCAGTCTTCATTAAAAATTCAAAATTTTAGCCGTTTTTCAAACAATATGTTTTTTTAATAATTGGCATCACTGCATGCATCATATGTTTTTTTAACTAATATGAAGACCTTAAAGATTGGCATTTCTAAGAAGCAGTGCCGGGTACAAGAAGCACATTGACAGGAGAGCACATAAAACAGAGAGTGCTCTTGATGTCCATATCTGATGGTTACTGGTTTCAGGGCTGCCAGGTACTTTTTTCCTTGTCCCCAAAAAATTAAAAATATATCCCCAAAGATCCTTAAATTAAAAAACAAAACCTTAAAAGGCTACTATTTTTCAAAATGTTTGATTGTAGAGACTGGTTTCGGCATGTTTTTTTAAATCATTTTTATGCGATTCCAGTGAGGAATTACAAGCAGAACAATATGCTGTTATTGAAAACGAATGAGCCAATTTATTAGAACAATAAAAATACATATATCCATCATTTATTTAATAGTTCGATGCATCATAGCTACTTACCAATAGCCCAGCATTCTTTTTCCCAAACTTTATTATATTGTCTTTAATTTTTACTTGAAAATTGTGTTTAAAAAATCAAAAAACGGTTTTAGATTCTAATTTTTAAACACTCACTCGAGAAAAATAACATAAGGTTATAATATAAAGTACCTTTTACACAGTTAACAAAAATGGTAATCTTAATTAGGACCTTAACTAGGACAAAACATAGAAAAATAAGCGTAAATAATAAAAGAAGGGAAAATATATTAAAAAAGTGTAAAATCCCAAAAAAATTCCCGAATTTTTTTTTAAATCCCCAAAAAAAATCCCTAAACAACTTTCTTTGTCCTTTTTGCTCGCATGAAATCCCCAACTTTGGGGAAAAATCAAATCAAAAACATTTCTAGTTAAAGTTGGTACTTTTGGGGTGCAATTCAAATTTTAAGGTAAGTTGGTACTTCCATGACTTGTTTTTATATCCATTTAAATTTTTCGTAATGTACTTTCTTCCCTTCTGTTTTTGTTAAAATTGAATTTTTTGTTTTTTCTTATTAATTTTTTGAAATAAAATTAAACATAGATATGTATGTACAAAGGTATATTAAATTTTTTAATTTGGTAATTGTTTCAGCAAAATACTTTCGATTTATAGATAAATCGATTTTTTTTAAATAATTAATATCGATGCTCTTAAAAAATATCGATTCGATATATGTATATCGATATAACTATATATTCAATTTGCCCATTCCTAATAATTTCCCATGGGTCCAATGTAAATTTCCCTCCTAATGTTTTTAGTACTGCTAAAATTGTTACGAACGATTACATTTTATTAAAATTAGTGCAAAATAATTTGTTTTTGTCTAGAAATAAAAGCATAAAGCTTTCTGTTGGCCAGCCAATAATTCAACTTGGGTCCAAAACGCAACTTCCAACTTCTGAAATATTCACTATCAGTGGAAGGTGTCAAAGATTCGGCATAGACGAGACTAGCACTCAAACTTGTATTTGAATACAACTTAAGTTTTTAACAGCTACTTGATGAATCTGTTTTAATTTAATCTTTTTTAAGAATACAATCTACAAAATAATTGATGCTTATTTTAGTGACTCCATATTCCAAAGTTCGATATCGATATGGAAAAAGAAAGAATTTAAAAAATAAAATAGACATCGAGTTTTAACAAATGATCTATTTTATAAACTTATTTAATTAAGTTGAAAGTATGGTAGCGTATGAAGCCCAGTCTGTTGCAAAATAATTAAGTACACCTAAAAACGTTACGAATAAATATATTAATAAAATAAATAAATTTCTATAGGACTAAAAAATCTCATAGATAAATTGCGTTACAAATTTTGTTCAATATTTTCTTTCATTAATAAAAAAAATATTTCACAACATTTTATTTTTGCATTTATATTCTTTTAAATTTTTGTACTGGGAAATTCAGCACGAATAACAAAATCTTTTAAATTAAAATTTTGTATTCCCAAAAATTACTTTTGATAATTTTTGTAGATATTCAAAAACTTACCTTATAAATATCAATAACTTTCCTTTTAGCTGCTTAAAACATTTGTAATCTTTTTTTAAATCTTATTTTATTTTTGCACATTTTTAATAAAAAAGGCCATATTTTGTGGAAATTTTCCATCTTTTATCATCTATTTATTTAATTTACCAACAAAAAACAAAACAAACCCTTCTCTCTTTCATTTAATCAGCTTTTAACTAAGACACTTTTTCTCATCTTATTGACTTTTGCTTTCATTTTCTTACATTCTACACAAACAAACTCACACTTCAAAATAAAAAGAACACGACACAACTCACACAATGGTGACTGCAACCGCGGCGAATTTCACAACTTAAAACCAACAAAGACTGCACTGTTGTTATTGTAACAGCCCAACAAACTCAGTCGACAAAGGAAAACACGACACGACCTACTCGATGCTGCCCACAACCGCGGCGAATTTAACATTTTAAGACCAACAGAGACTGCGCTGTCGTTAGCTCTGCTTTTTATCAAAAAATGGTTTAACACCGTTTTTACTAAGTTGCGTTCATCTTTTTGCTTAATTTTTTAATAATATATTAAAAAGGGGTTTTAATTTTATTTATTTATAAAAATAAAAATATTTTAACACTTTTTACATTCGTTTTAATTGATTTAAAGGGAGTATTATTATTAAGACGTTCACGCACTTTGAAAATTTTTGGAAACTAAAAAGAAGTAGAAAAGGAAATTAAGAAAAAGGGAATTTAAAAATCTACCTGTTGGTACAAGTTGAGTATGAGAGCGAAAGAGACAGATAGTGCTAACTAAGAGAGAAAAAGAGCTTTTAGTACAATAACGAAAGAAAATTTCTATGTTTTGTTTTAGGTTGATTAAAAAAGTGAGTAGAAAAAGTTTAATTTAAGAAAAATCGAATTTTATAATCAACCTGCTGGTTGAACTTGAGTGTGAGAGAAAAAGAGGCCGATAGTGATACCAATAAGAACTTTTATAACAATAAGAAAATATGTTTAGGGAAATTATTAGGTTTTGTTTTAGATGGTTGGAAGGGAATTAGAAAAAATTCAATTTAGTTTTTTTTTTTAAAGCAGGGATGGGTAAGTTCTAATAACACAGGCCTGTAAAAACTTGAAAAGGTCGAAACTCTTACTATTGTGGCTGCCACATAATTTTGTTTTTCGAATGCGTGTCACTATAAAATAGAGTTTCCTCTACAAAAATGGTTGCATGTAATATTTTTAAACAAAAGCTATTATGTTTATTGTGTGGCACAGACAATTTGTTGAAGTCAGTGCCATAAAAATTAAACGAAATTTGATTACTTGGCTTAAATATGTATGTACTTTAGACCGACTTACCTTATATGGGCAAAAAAAGTTAAATTTATACTCCCTTGAAAATTAACTTTGACATGTTTTATGTAGATTCCAAAAAATTTTGGCTCTAGCGATAATCTCCCGTGAGCTAAACCGCATCAAAAAGGATCCAAAATTGGTATATTTATGAATTAAAAGTTTGGTGATTTTTTTTTTTGTCCAATGAGTGGCCAAATATAATAGATATTTAGGAATTCTTTGATTCTGCATTAAACCATTTTAAAAATTTGACGCTCAAGGAAGATTATCGCTAGAGCCAAAATATATTGGGAATCAATTTTTGATTTTTAGTTGAATTTTGGGAATCTTCATAAAACATGTCAAAGTTAGTTTTGAGGGGGGAACATCAAAAACTTTTTTTTTTAGTCGGTCTTATGTACATACATATTTATAAAAAAAAAAATTAATATATGAAAAAAATTTTGCTTTTTTAAAAAAATATTATTGAATTTTTCTCTAGGAATATTTAGCAGGATTTTCTTAACATATTTTGACGCTCTTTTGTATAAAAGAATTCGTGATTTTGAAACTATCCCTGGAAATTTTTATATAAAATTTTATGGGGTGATTTTGTATTTCTTAAAATTTGCAATATATATTAGTAAAGGAAAAATAGCACTAAAGTAAAAATTGTTTTTTTATTTGGTGTCATTTTTTATTCCTTGATGTTCACTTTTAATGCAAAAACACCCAACAGAGTCATTTCGGATTATCATGGGGTAATTTTGCGCACCGCCTATTTTTGTTGGAGCTTTTTTATTTTGTTTCTTGAAACGTATATAATGGAACCATAACTGAAGCTTTAAAAAGCATTTACATCATTTTAAATTTGTTCATTATTAAAAAATGTCCAGTTCCAATTTATTCTGGTCTTTATTTTATAAATAACTCTCTATGTCATATTGTGATTTTTTGAATGTCTGATCAGAAGTAATTTTTATACATAACTTATGAGATATTTCGTTATAGAGGCCGCAACAAAACCACTTAGATATAATTTTAAAGTGCGCATACAATGAATCTTAATTTCTTTTCAATTCATTTGGCAAATTATTTTCTGTTTTTCATTTGTTGTTAATTACGTCTATAAAGTCATAGACATACATATTTACACAAATTAAAAATGTAAGCCATTACGAAAAAAAAAATATTTTGCTGCTTTATTTGCAAATACATACGAATATAACTGTATTAACATAATAAGCAAAAAACATAAAAAATTCCTCAAATAAATTGAAAAAAGTTGAAACAAAAACTTTTAACTCATTCGATTCATTGTGTGCTTAAATTAAAATGATTTGTAAGCGGTCTTGTTGCAATCCTCTGTACCGAAGCTTAAAACAGAACAACGTTTATCTTGTTTTAGACTACATATGTGACAGCGCATAGAGAAATGGACCAAGGGTAAAAAAAAATCAATTTTCACTTTTTTTTTTTTTTTTGATGTGGACAACATCTGATCATCGAATGAGACCGATCCCATGCTCCAAAAGTGATGGTACACCAAAGATACACGTATTTAAATCTTTAAAATGGCACTCCTGACCAAAACCGGTTTTTACCCTTAGGCCCCTTTCTATTTTGCGCGTCACATATGTATGTATATTTGATATGAATTAAATGTTTTTAATGACATTGTATTTTTATATAAATTTATGGCACCAAAAGTACTCTCAAGTTCATCGTTTGAATACGAATATATATCAATATATTTTTAACAAAATCAAAAGGTAAAATAAATGGATTGTTATATTTTTCCATTCTTACGTTTTTAAATTTTTAAAACATTTTTTCCAATTCTTTATTGCCAGAAAAACAAAAAATTTAACCATATAAACCCGAATGTTAAAACGGTCTGAATTGTTATAAAAAAATGGGCTGAATTTGCGAGTTTTTTTTTCAGGGCTAAACAGTTTTTTAGTAGAATAACGAAAGATCATTAGAAAAATTTCTATGTTTTGTTTTAGATTGATTGACAGTTTTTTTTGCAACTAGAACAGTGTAATAAATTCAAAGCCAAGAACCGTCTATAAATACTTTATTTTTATTAAAAAAATTATTTTTAGCACTTACTCATCCCCGTTGTTTTAAGAAGTCAAGATGGGCAGTGCAAACGATGCAAATGCGTAAAAAAATTCACCTATTTGCAGAACACAACAACAATGTGGACTTATTTGCAATTTGCTCTATTTTACTTCGTTTGCACTAACAAAATTATGAGCAAAATTAGAGGAGCAAACAAATGTAAACAATAAGATTTGACATATTAAGCGCCATATAATATTTTAAGGATACTTATAAATTGAAAATGTTCGTGGGTTTTAATACATATGAAATTGTGAATTAAATAATTTAAAAAGAAAAAACTTATTTTAATTTACTTGTGTATAATTGCAAGCAAATGAAGATTTTTTACAGTGCTGCCAGAATTTTTTTGTGTTGCAAAAATAAATTTTTAGAAAAAAAGCACATATGCACAAGAAAAAATAGATCAATAATAATATGCACTGCAAACTTACAAATTGCAAATTTGCACAATGACCATACTGGTTACCCTTAATCTATATTAGTCTTTTTCTACTCACTTTCAATCAACCAAAAACAAAACAAAGACATTTTTTTAATTATCTTTCGTTATTGTACTAAAAGCTCTTTTTCTTCCTTAGTTAGCACTATTTCTCTCTCATAGTCAAGTTTAACCAACAGCTTGATTTTTAATTTCTTTTTCTTTATTTCCTTATCAACTTCTTTTTAGTTTCCAAAAATTTTCAAAGTGCGTGAACGTCTTAAAAAAATACTCCTTTATATCAAATAAAAATAGAATAAAAAGTGCTAGAACATTTGTAATTTTTATAAATAAATAAAATTAAATCTCCATTCTATTATATTATTAAAAAATCGAAGCAAAAAGTTGAACGCAAGTTGGTAAAAACTGTGATAGAACATGTTTGCATAAAAAGCATAGCTAACGACAGCGCAGTCTCTGTTGGTTTTAATATGTTTATTTTGCCGCGCCTGTGGGCAGCATCGAATGAGTTGTATCGTTTTTTTTTTTTTTTTTTTTTGATTTAAAAGCTTGTTGTGCTGTTACAACAATAACATCGCAGTCTCGGTTGGTATTAAGTTGTTAAAATCGCCGCGGTTGTAGGCAGCATTGTCAAAGTTGTGTCATGTTGGTTGTTTTTTTGAAGTCTGAGTTTGTTTGTTTAGTATGTAATGAAATAAAAGCAGTCATTAAAAAGAAGAAAAGTGTCTTAGCTAAAAGCAAAGTAATATTAAAGATGGAAAATTTCCACAAAATATGGCCTGTTTTTTTTTAAATGTGCGAAAATTAAATAAAATTAGAAATTACATAAAAGAAATATAAAAAAATAATACAAGATTTAATAAAAAATTCAAAAAAAAATTGTAAGCTGTTTAAAGGAGAGTTATTGATTTTTATAAGGTAAGTTTTTCAATATCTACACAAATTTAAAAGATTAAAATGCAAAAAAAAAAAATATTGTGAAATATATTTTTATTATTGAAAGAAAATATTGAACAAAATTGTTGACGAAATTCATCTATGTGATCATTAGTCTTTTATAACCATAACTACAATAGATTTATTCGTAACGTTTTTAGGTGATACTGAAGCTTTGCCGATAAATCGATATCGGCGATATTTTTCTGTCCATACGACGATAGCTTTAATATAAATAAAATATTTCTTCGGTCTTTCGTTAAAGTCAGTCCACATTATTTTTGATAATTTTTTCTGCATGGTTCATTAAGAATTTGCGGTAAAAAAATACAAGGTTTAGATTATTTTAGGAGCTTTTAGAGGTTGAAGAGAATTACAAAAGAGTAGTATAAATGCACGCAAGTAAAGGCCCAACCATAATGTGATTAAGTTGGCTTAAGCAAATGTATGAATACATGTAAATCATATGAGGCAAACCATATTGAACTTAAGGAAACTTTTTGTTAAATTTTATGAAACTGTCATTTGCTTAAGCAAAGTGCGAAACAGATCGCACATTCCGTACGGAATCAAATGTTTGTTGATTTTATTTTAGTTTTTGTTAAATACATTTGAGAGAATTTTTGTTAATTTTTGACAGTAGGTTAAGCAAGGCTATGCATATTATTGTTGGGCCTTAAGTATTATGAGTTTCACAACCAAGTTAGGTCAAGTTTATTACAAGTTTAACATTTTTCAATGTGTAAAAAGTTTAGGAAATAGGTAGTAACAGTTTTTTTTTTAAAACATCGAGCAAATCTAAAAAAGGCATACAATTTAAACGGCCTTCAGCTACTTTACCACGAACTATGATTAATTGCCCTACGAAAAGCAATAGCAAACTTATAGTGTTTAGACCGAAGTCTCCCACGGTGCCTAGTAGTGAAATGTTCTCTTATTGCGAAATCTTGTATGTATTTGTTTGTTTTCAGATCTCTGCTTATTTTCATTATTTTTATTAAAAAAGAGTTTCCCTTGATATCCTAGTATTTCTAGAGACGCACATCAGGCGCAATGGCATGTTATACCCAGTATTGCCAATCCGTGTGTAACTGCACATATTGTATGTAATTTTTCTTGCATGTATAGCCCATGTGTACTTCGTTCCATGTGTAATTTTACTTTAAGTTCTATTTTTTTTTTATTAAATTTTGACAGTCACGATTTTCTTTTCGAAAATAGAGTTTTTGTAATTTTTTTCCGTTTCAGTTTTTACACCCTGACTTTTTTCACTTTCTTCACGATCAATACTCTACTTTCAATCTGTGTTGCTAGGTCTGGGTTAACACTATGAAAGTTTTCTCTCAGAAAATCTGAGTTTATTGGTGAGTGGGGAGGGAAGAATAGCATATTTGACATTAACTGACAAATTTAATTGTAATTTCTTTGACATTTGTCTTTGAGCTATATAATAAAAAAAAGTGTGAACATTCTTAAGATTTTACACTATAAGAAATTAGTTCCTAATGTTTTTTTAAATAAAAAATAAATTTAAACTAAAAATTGAGCCATATAATTTTTTTTATATTACGCAACTAATTCAATAGTGTGGAACAAAACGACAATAATTATACAAAGCCATAAATTAATCAATATCAATATTTGATACGGCTCTAGTTGTTTTTAAAGGACTTTCCAGAGTGCGTTTTATATGGGACCTGAGGTAAATTATGGACCGATATTCAGGAAATTTGATAACGTGATTTTTCGTCTTATAAAGCTACGACATACCACATTTTACAAAAAGCATTATACGTTACGTTTACATTTTTACAAAAGCATTATGCGTTACGGTTTTGGGCGTACTTAAGTTGTTTCCGCGAGTGGGCTTTATATGGGCAATATGGTAGACTATAGACCGATCTTCACGAATTGTCACAGTATTGTTTCTAGTCATAAAAACTATGACAGACCAAATTTTATTACAATAGCATTATTCGTTACGGTTCTAGGAGTACTAAAGTGTTTTCGAAATGTTGGCTTTATGTAGAGCGTATGGAAAATCATGAACCGATTTACAAGAAAATCGGCGGATTAGTTTCTAGCCTTATAAATCTGTGACAGACTTAATTTTATTACATTTACATTATTGTTTACAGCTTTAGTCCTACTTAACTCTTTTCCGAGAGTGAGCTTAATATAGGGCATATGCTAGATGACACTGGTTCACAAATTTTGAACTTTTTGCCATAACCTCAAACTAGGCTTACCACCTTTTAAAATTGCCAAAACGGGACACCACTAAAAAATCATAGAAAAATTCAAACAAATCCGTTTATGTATAATTATTGTAAAATAAAATTTTAAAAAGGTTAATAATTTCAGTATTTCGTTTTTAAATTTATATTTTTTATCACTTTTAGGAGCTTTTATTAAATCTTAATTAAAAGTAATTATTATTAAAAGTAATAAATTCAACAAACTCAGCACATCTTAAGCTAAAATTAAAATGAACCACCAACTCAGCTTTAACTTAAGGAACAAGCACCCTAGAGCGCGTATCAAGCCATTTATTTTTCAACACGCTCTATATAGCAATTACTAGATGGTACAATTAAAATATAATTGCACTATAATAAACAAATTTGGGCTTTCCCCATTATCGAAAAACTTTAACCATTTTTATATTATTTTATTTGAATGGGGGATTTCAGTCATGGAAGTTGATGCCCTATTTTGTTTAGTAGTAATATCAGAAAATAAAGCATCCTTGTCTATCGATATTTCCAATTTGTGAGTAACTTCAACCACTTCATCATATATTAACTTATTATCCAAATTAAACATTTAGTTATAAAAAAGCTTAAGATGAATAATCAAACCACTAATTTAAAAAATGTAGAATTTTTTTATAAACTGAGACGCATTCTTAAGTAAAATATTCTTTTTTATTGCGATCTACTTGCAACAAAATTTGATTAGCTTTAAATCCAAAAAAGGGTTTCCAATCTATTTGAAAATTCTAATTTTATTTTATAAAAAATATGAATAACTTCTGTAGGTTGGATGTAGTCACTGTCTAAATGTTTTATATGTCATGATAAAATGCTTATATTATTATGAATAAAATATAGGTATGCCTCGCATAATTGATTCCCGTCTTTCTGTACTTCCGAATCTTGATCACAGGCAACAAATTGCCAAATTAGTTTGGAAACAGTTTTCATTTGACAAATGACAAATGACAAAAGGGAATCAAAATATTCCTGTGTTGCTAAGTCCCAATCTATATTATGAAACATTTGCTGCGAAACATTTGAGTTTGTTGATGAAAGGGGAAATACGAATGGAAAAGTGTTATTTGTTTCATGTACAATCATGAAAGAAAGAGAGAAGGCATAGAAAATGACTCAATGCTGTAAAACAAAATTGTTATTCTTTGGACGCAAATGCAGTTTCAAAAGAGAATTGAAGAATGTTTTTGCAGCAAATGTTTCATAATATGGATGAGGACTATTAAAAAAAATCCAGTTCTGGTAAAAAAAATTGTAGTACTAAAATAAGTGCTAAAGCTCTCGTTTTTTTGATTTGTTGTGGCAGGTAATAAAAAAGTTAATTTAAGAAAAACGGGACAAATGGCGTCCAGTTCAGAGTATCGATGGGACACGGGACATTCCACTCTCAAACTGGACTGTCACGGCGAAAACTGGCCAGTTGGCAAGTCTACCTCAAACATGAGATGTGTTCTAAGATAAATTGAAAAAAATTGTGGATTTTGAAAAAAACATGAAAAATCACTTTTTTTCAAGTTTAAAGCCCTGTAACTCGGTAAATCTTTATCCGATTTACACAGTTTGGATATGTTCTGAGAAAAAAAGAGATATCTACGCAAAATATTAAATCTTGCACAATTCTGTTGAACAGTTCTCGAAATTTTTTGAAGTACCTAAAACAACTGCAGAAAAACACGATTTTCGCTTATATCTCGAAAATGCTTCTTGAGAAAAATACATGAATGCCATATTCGTGATCAGCAGCCCCGATTTATCTTAGAAAATATCTAAGTTTTGAGGTTCATTTTTTTTTGTTGGCATAGTGTTATAGACTGATCTTCATATAGTTTAGTACATAGTATTATTCCTAGTCATATAAAACTAATTTTTGCAAAAGCTTATATCAATCGACACGTTTCGCCACCATTTATGTTAAGTTTTGTAACAAAATTATCAATATTTTAGGGTGGTGGTTCCAAATTTCTCTTATTCTTCTAAATCAATTTTCCTGGATTTCAAACTCAAACTGCTTAGGATAATTAGAAGCTATTTGATATCAATATTATGGTGTTTTCTTTTCTACAAAAAATGTGACATTTTATTTTAAAAAAATTGCTATATGGTGTCTGTTTCTTAAAAATTTTGCTCCCAAAAAGGGTGGCTTGTTTTATTCTAAAAAACTCATCCTTTTCGGGAGCAAAATTTTTAGGAAACAGACACCAAATTGCATTTTTTTTAAATAAAATGTCACATTTTTTGTAGAAAAGAAAACACCATTATACAGACTAACATGTACACTTTATGGGCTCTCAGATCAATACTAAAATAGTTTCGCACGGAATGACCAACTTGGTATACCCTCATTTGCCTCTAGTGGTGGTTGATATAATAATTAAATACGTATTTAAATGCGAAGACAAAAACCGGCTATAAATGCTTAGGCCCTTAAACAATAAGCAACGAAACGCAAAAAATTACATTGAAAGCACCAACAATGTCAAAAATATTTCATAATTTTGTTGTTGCTTTCTACAGAAATTCATATTGCGTTCAAAAATTTTCAGCGCCACAAGATATGCAGAGTTTAAAATCTAAAAATTGAATACAATTTTCTGTAGAAAATTACAAAATATTTTTTGTCTTTGTTTCTGCTTGTAATGCAACTTTTGGAATTGCGTTGCGTTTTACGTTTTATTAAAAAAATTTTTATTAGCACTTACCCATCCCCGTTGTCAATCAAACTTTTTCTACTCACTTGCAATCAACCTAAAACAAAACATAGAAACTTTCTTTCGGTTTTGTACTAAAAGCTCTTTTTCTTCCTTAGTTAGCACTATCTGTCTTTTTTGCTCTCATACTTTAGTTTAACCAACAGGTTGATTTTTAATTTCTTTTTCTTAATTTCCTTTTCCACTTCTTTTTAGTTTCCAAAAATTTTCAAAGTGCGTGAACGTCTTAAAAAAGGCTCCCTTTTCAATCAATTAAAACAAGAGTAAAAATTGTTAAAATATTTGTAATTTTATAAATAAATAAAACAAAAACTCCATTTTAATATATTATGAAAAAATATTAGCAAAAAGTTGAACGCAACTTAATAAAAACGGTGATAGAACATTTTTTCATAGAAAGCAGAGCTAACGACAGCGCAGTCTCTGTTGGTTTTAATAAGTTAAATTCGCCGCGTTGTAGGCAGAATCGGGTAGGTTGTTTCGTGTTTTATTTTGACGAGTGAGTTTGTTGTGCTGTTACAACAACAACAGCGCAGTCTCCGTAGGTTTTAAGTTGTTAAATTTGCCGCTGTTGTAGGCAGCATTGTGTAAGTTGTGTCTTGTTGGTTTTTATCAAGTATGAGTTTGATTGTGTAGTTTTTAATGAAATAAAAGCAAAAGTCAATAAGAAGAAGAAAAGTGTCTTAGCTAAAAGCTTAGTAAATGAAAGAGAAAAGAATTTGTTTTGGTGTTTTTGTTGTTTTAGTAAATTAAAATATATAAATAATAAAAGATGGAACATTTCCACAAAATATGGCCTTTTTTATTAAAAATGTGTAAAAATTAATTTAAAAAAAGTTATAATGTTATTAAAAAATAGAGAAAATAAAATAAGAATAAATAAAAGTTTAAATAAATTTTAAGCAGTTTAAAGGAAAATTATTAATTTTTGTAAGGTAAGTTTTTTAATATCTACAAAAATTTAAAAGAATTAAAAGCAAAAATAAAATTTTGTGAAATTTTTTTATTATTTAATGAAAATATTAAACAAAATTGTTGACGGAATTTATCCATGTGATTTTAAGTATTATAGAACTATGGCTACAATAAATTTATTCGTAACGTTTTAAGGCGATACTTAAGCTTTGCTCTTATATAAATATTGTCGAAATACTGTCGATACGACGTTAGCTTTCAATCTTTTTTTTAGAGTTTTTACAAGAAACCATCTAATTTTTAATGATTTTTTCTGGATAACAACAAATAGCGAAATAAAATATTTAAGAACAGGGCCCAAATCGTCGCACACGTGATCGAATGAACTTTCGTATCGAATAAAACTTCTTGACGTATCAAAAACGGGATTGCGGCATTCGAAAGCTTTCGTATCGAAATTTGTTTAAAAAATGTAATAGATTTTTATGCTTGTATACTAATGGCATAAGGCATTGTACTTTTCACCGCATATAAATCATCAATGTTGATAGTGCCCTATAAAATAGGTGACTTCGGTTTATTTATGTGGCTTTTTTATAACGGCGGCGCTTGCTAAAAGAGCAACAAAGCAACTCAAAAATTGCAAAAAATCGGAAAACATTTTACAAATTCAGAAAATTTGCAAAAATAGCGAAAATTCGCGAAAGTTTTTAACATATCAAACAAGCCATTAAATTGATTAAAAGTCCCTAAAATTCAAGGAATGGCAAAAATTCGATTAAAAATTTTAAATTAGCGGAAATTTGCAAACAGCGGCAAGAAAGCAAAGTCTAGTATTTATTAAAAATTGTTAAAGCTGTACAGAATCAGAAAACTTATAGAAAAAATCGCTGCTATAGCGAACATGGCTAATAAAATGACATAATCTCAAAAAGTAAAATTTATATCAAAGTCACTCGATCACGACTGCGACGATTTGGGCCCAGATTAGAAAATCAAAACAGTAGCTCGTTCTGTATTCCTCGCATCGAAAAATTGCTCACATGAAGTGTGAAACAGAAAGTTCCATAGTTTTTTTGATTTTTGAGAAAAAAGTATTTTTGTATTTAAAATCGAAAACAGACAACACAGATTCTCTTTTAACTGGAATATATTCAATAATTCAGGGTCAAATTCAGGCCTGTCTGATATGGCGATTTCTCACCAAACGTGGGGATTTTAAAACCTGTTTGGCAGTGGGATATTCCATTTGGCGACTGGCGACTTTTTTTTTTTTTGGCGATTTTTGATATGACTGGCGAATTGCTTGGCTATATTTACCATTTATATTATTTTACCGATTTTTTTTAACAATTTGTCATTTTTTGTTATCATTACTAATTTAAATAAAATCTAGGAACTTTTTTTCACATGATTTTTGTTATCATTTGAAGTGAATTTTGTATTCAGTCACTATTTAATTTTAATAGTATGTATGTCTGGGTTCACACTATGAAAGTTTTCTTTCTGAAAGTCTGAGTTTATTGGTGAGGTGGGAAAAGAACATGCTTTCCTTTACTTTTCTCTCACCAATAAAATCAGACTTTCTGAAAGAAAACTTTCATAGTGTGAACCCAGACTATGCAGGTTAAAAACACTAGTAATAAAATCGATGATTTCCATTTTATATCTTACAAAAAAAAAACAACAGAAACAAAACAAAATTTTCTTTTTGTGAACCGGCACAAATAAATGTAATAAAACCAGGGCTGCCAGATTTGACGATCTTTTGTTCCGAAATTTGCAAAGTGCCGATTTGCTGATTTTGTTGCTAAAAAAGTGACGATATTATTTATAAAATTTCAACAATTTGTAAACAAATCTTATGTTTATTTTATTTAGCCTACTTCTTTTTTTGTTTTTATAAAAATATTTATTTTATTTTTGGTTCAATATGATATTTCGTCACAGGTTTGTTTGACTTCTTCAGGGAAAATGGCAGTTTTAAATTGTTACCGGATTAAAGAAAATAAATAATTTTATAAAAAAAATTGACCTCAAGCTACAGAGTTTTAGAAATATGGTTGAATTTTTGCAAAAAAAAAAAAAGAAACAGTTTGCAAAAAAAATAAAAATGTTTGTTCTTCAAAAATTCATAAAAAATAAAAATGCTGCAAAAATCACAGTTTTGGTCTAAAAACAAATAACTTAACATATTTCGAATCAAATAAGGTTTATTTTATTGTAATCGGTGCACAACTTTTGATTTTATTCACAATTTATTGAGAAAAACTGAATAAAATCAAAAGTTGTGCACCGATTACAATGAAATCAGTGTTGCCGTTAGGATACGAAAGATACATTTTTCGTATCTTTTGACTACTTCAGGTATCATGTATAATCCTGACATTTTGCGTATCTTTTGAATCTGTACGCAAAATGTACAGAAACAAATTATTCGAGAATTTTTAGCCAACTAAAAATTTTTAAGACTGATCATCGTAATCGTCTCAATACTAATACAATAGCAGCCAAGGCGCATTGACTAGAAGGTGAGGTCTACTCTACAACAACACTGCTTCTGTGGTCGGATTGTCAAAAATAGTGCTAGTAAAAAAAGGTTAGTTTACATAAAAAATTAGTTTGCATACACACTTTGACAAGTCGACCTCCGACAAAAACACTATATGTAGACTTGACCCCACCTTCTAGTGAATTCGCCTTGATAGCAGCTTCAATAATAGTGAAAGAAAACATTAAGGGGTTACAATATACGATCCACCTAAATCGATGATTACTAGTGGTGCGAAGTTCTTCTGAGGAAATATGAACATGTTTTTTATTTTCAGGAAATTTATATGAACTTTTTAATATAATTGCCTTAGTATAAACGCCTTAACTCGTATATTAATTTTTACAAAAATAAATTTGTTTTGATAACATCCAATGATAATTACATATAATTAATTTTAAAGTTTGCTTAATCAATTTTTTAAAAATTACATATGTACCTAATATTTATGACTTAAATAAATATAAAAATTAATTTATACGAAATCATTTTCTTTACAATATTCATTTAAATATGAAATAAAAATGTTATATTAATAAATGTTAAACGTTGAAAATGCATTTTCAAATTTTTTAAAAACGTATCTTTTTGGGAAAAAGTGTATCTTGTTGGAAACTAAAATGTATATTTCTCGGAATTTCACTGGCAACACTGAATGAAATAAACCTCATTTCGTTCGAAATACGTTGAGCTAAATGTTTTGGACCAAAACTGTGATTTTTTTATTGCAAAATGTTTCTTTTTTTTTGCAAGAATTCAACGACATCTTTAAAACTACAGGGCAAATTTAAAAACAATGTAAACACGGCTCAAAGATAATACTGTTGCCGAGTTTCGGATTTTTTTGTTAACTGAATATGGTCATGTTCTTAAAACTATAAATAAACAAATAGTAATTATAAAAAAAAACATATTATTATACATAGTCCCATAATCGGGCTCTCAAGTATACTACTTATATATGACAATTTTAATATTTTTTAGAAATTAATAAAATTTTTTATATATATATACTTAATATACTTAATATAATACCATGTAACAAAAAATTTCAAAAAAAGCTACTTCTTTATTTATATAATAAAAAGTTCTGTCAAGGGGTAAAAGTAGGAAGGGGAGATTTTAGTTAAGCCACCAAAATTTTCTTTTATTTATGTTTGCAATATATGAAGCTAAAGTGCCTTAATTTTGGACATATCGGTATATCTCGAAAAGTAGAGCTGATAGAAAAAAATTAAGATTAGATTTGAAATCAGCAACCTCAAATTAGTAAAATTTTTTTTTTTTTTTTGTTTTTTATTTGTTAAAAATTTATAAATTAATAAAAAAAAACCCTGAAGAAGGCACTCAAGAAAGTGCCGAAATATTGGTTTTTAAATAAACGTTAAAAGTTTTTTATAACAAAAAGACCTTAAGCTCGAAAATTTTGTAATATTTGTAAAAATTTTAAATTCAAATTACAGACCGCACAAAAAAGTTCAAATTTGTAATAATAATTGTGTAATAAATATAAATTTAAAAAAATTAATGTCAAAAATAGACAACTTACATGTTTAATCAAACAAAATTTGCTTAAATTTATTTTAAATTGTCCGATTTTTTAAAACAAAAAAGACGATCTTTTTATTTTTTCTCCAGAAATTGACGATTTTTACACAAAACAAAAAAACTTTGATTAACAAAATATAACAATTTTGTTTTATTTATTTTCATCATTTAAGTTCTTCATTCGTCATTTAAATTCTTTTTTTTTCTATTCAAATTACATGATAATTTGGTTTTCATTTTTTGAAGTGTTATGTTTCTAGCTTCAATTTCAAATGTAACTTATTTTAACAGTTCTTGTGATAATATTTCGCAAAATATACATGGTAACAGAAATACTATTTCTCACGTCCTTCCAATAATTTCTGGAAAATTAATAAAATGACAAATAATTCTCGCAAAGTTAAGATACAGAAACACTTGTGTTTCATTTTTCACTGCTTTATGCAGAAAATATTACGATGCGAGAAATACAGAAACGGGCTTATATTTATCAGTTTTTATGCCCTAAGTTTGAAATCCTAAAAATTACCCTTTTCTATTATAAATAATAATATATATTTAATTAATAAAAATAATATGTAAATACAATATAATGTAAGTTAAATGAATTTTTTCATACCTGAGTCAATTTAACCCTAAAAAGATAATCATATCATGACAAACGTTAAAGATAATCATACGTAAAAATAACGCATTATTTTAACCTGCTATATGGTTGTATTAATTGATTAATTAAGAAAAAACTTATATGAATTTTATTTTTAAATTTTTAAAAATACAAATACAAAATTTAAAACATGTTTATATATGAAATGTCTGAAGTGCACAGCAACTTATTCAAGCTTAATTAGAAGATATAGCAATATTTCGAAAGTGCGTGCGTAAAATTTACGCAGATTATCTTTCTAGGGTTAAAAAAAAAAAAAAAAAATGCATAATAATTCAATCAAAAATATTAATTTTTTTTCGTAAACCATAGATATTCTAGAGTATAGGTTTTATAACCCAAGAAAATGGTTGGTATATAAATCTGTCAAGTCGTTTAAAAATGGCCAAGTTATGAGCAAAATAAAATTAATAAATAAAAACATCAACATTTTTATAAAACGTTTGAGTTTAGGGCTCAAGTATGACCTATTAGTCATATATATAAAATACTTTCAACAGAAATAGTAGGTTAATCTCTTCTTTAATACGTCGGTATATAAATCAAATCGGCTAAAAAATGGCCGAGTTATTAGCAAAAAACTCCGAAAATGGGCTAAAAAGCATCAACATTTTTATAAAAACTTAAATTTTAGGGTTCCTGTATGACAAATGGAACAAAATTTCCATATTTATGTATCAAAAGATTTTCAACAAAAAATATTTCCAAAAGAGATCGAAAAAATCGGTCCAGAAATAGAAGAGTTATGCCCAAAATTAAATTTTTTTTTTGCAAAATACCCATTTTCGGGAACCATAAAACTTTAGCCCAAGTAAATGCTATATTTTCACCTAAACATGTCGATATTTACAACTGTCGAATCAGTGAAAAAATATACGAGCTAAGTACCAATATACTGAAATCCAAAAAAGTACTCTTTTTAAATTTAAGTTTGTTAAAATATATACATGGGGCGTATTATCTTAACTGATCAAACTTTTGAAACCGATGTCTTCAGATCGGCATGAAATTTGTACCAAGATAAGTTTAAACCAGGGCTTAAAACTTTTCGATTTTTGAGTTGCTTTGACAGCAACTGTTTACATTTAATGAATCAGAAGTAAAAGCAACAATTATTTTTAAGACAATGACAAATGAACAAGTAGATGAAATGGCAGTTTTTTTTCTTTGACTGCAGTTTTTTAAACGCTGGTACAAACTACTAAGTTTGGACACAAGATCGGACAAGAACTCTCTGAGTTAGAAAGGTCAACATTTGACATTTTTGCCGTACAGGTATTTTTTCTCATCCATGTAACTTATTACCTATTGTTCTGAGCAAAATTTGTCCCAAATCGTTTATAACTATAACCTATAACTTTTCCTTCAATCTTTCGAAAAAAAATTAAATAAATATAAATACAATTTTTTTGACTTTGTTTTTGCAAAATCAAAAATTTTTTTAATTTTTTTTTTCAAAATGGGCCCTTTTTCTGCTCAAAAGAAAGCTTAGGTCTTTTCCTTTAAGAGCTTTTTGGTCGCTTAACATTGGGACCAAAGGGTTTGGTAAATTTACGAATTAAAGAGTTTTTCTTAAGAAATCAGCCGTTTCTTTTGAATTGTTGATGTTTTTGAATTGAAAAAAGTCGAAAAAAATGTTGTTAATCATACGAGTTTTCATTCAAAAAACATTTTTGTTAACAAGTATGTATATATTTAGCTAGTGAGGCCTAACTCCGCATATTATGTTAATAAAAATACAAGTTTTTTATTTCATTTTTTTCCAGACGTTTCGTGAATTTTATGTTCACTTCTTCAGGTGATTTGTCTATTAACATAAAATAAAAACATCAACCTTTATTAATTCTATTTATTTGAATTTAACTAACTTACAATGATTGTTTACGTTTTTAAAATTTTGTATTTTTAACGAAATTTTTCTTCAATTTTGGTTTATTTTGTTATTTGGCAAAAATTATTTTTTCATCTAGTTTTTTTAAAAACTTTTTTGCTATCTTATCTCGACTTAAGGATGTTTTGTCAAAATGCCACAAATTTGTATGTATGTATATGGGCACATATTCTTATTATTTAAACCCTGGAGTGCTATTAAAAAACATGAATGATGACGACATGTAATTAACATAAAAAAGTTACATTTCTGCTTTTAATTTTTTCCTGAAACAATAAATTAAATTCTTTACTTTTTCACTTAGTTAAGAGCATACAAGTTTACAAGCTCCTTACCCTTTGAACTCTTACCAATCAAATATCTTTCCTCTGCAGCAAAGACAAATACGGCTAATGAGTATCTATTAGAGTTTTTTTTCCCCGGACTTTTTCGATTCCCGGGAAAGCGGGAAATTTTTTTAAATTTCCCGGGATCCCGGGATCCCGCTCCATATAAATAATACAAAGTAAATTTTGGTATTAATTAATGAAAAAAAAAACGTTTATAAAAAAAACGTAAGGGAACTTGTTTACAAAGAAAGTAAAAGAATTGGTTCAATACAAAAAAATTAATTGAAGATTGAAATAGGAACTTGAATTATTATTACCTCACGCCTTTATTCCCTATTATTATGCTTTTATTCATTATTATTATGCTCTGGATAATTCATAAAACAATAATAAAAACAAAATAAAAATTGAGGTACTCAAGATATGAAATCAAAAAGTTAATTAATAATATAGATAAAATACTTTAAAGAAATATATAACATTTTTTAATGGCTTAGGAAATAACTTTCTGACACACTCAAAGCGCTTTGTAAGTCGTCAAAAAGTATATTCCCAATTTTATTTACTAATTATCATGATTCCGAAAAATTTCGTTCATTTTTTACCGAGTTTGGACAAATAGTTAAAAGTGCACCGTTGTAGCATGCTTCGGATTCACAATCAGAAGCAATTTTTTCTTTTTTATAAACAACGTCTATATCAGGCAAATGTATGTCAAGGTTGATGCAAAAATAGCATCAGCCGGACTGCTTCTTCCAAACCTTTTCATTTCAATACGTCCATTTGTAATCTTTAGGACAATGTCTTTTTCAAGTTATATGTTGTAGTATCTTACACGAGTTTCCAAAATGTTATTTTATTTCGGTTTCCCCGCACTTCACGGGTATATAAACCAACACAAATTGAAATTGAAAATTTGTGTTTATCACCTAATAAGCATCTCAAAATTTGAAGTAACTTTAGCAAAGTTTTCATTCAGACCTTCTCGTATTATCTCTCAAACTGAACCGAAGCTATAGCAAAATATATCTTTAAATCGGTACATTTTGAAAACTTTAATCGCATTTTGCCAAGATCGCTTGTTTTTGTAGATATGACTATGTTGCAATAAAGGATCGATATGTTTAGGTATCTCTTATTTTTAAGACTTGTTCATGGACAATGAAACTTTACTGCCTGCATCTTATTTTGAATTAATGATCTTTATTAACTCTTCACTTCACTAAATGTAATAATTATTAACAGTTGCACTGCCCATTCTGCTTTTAGTAGATTTATTGCATCCGGAGACATTGATTTAAATACATGTACTCACTTCTTGTAATTGATCTAATCCACAACCCATCCACAGATGCTAATTTTTAGAAGGTAGAAAACTAAATTTCAAAGTATAAATAGCTTTTTTCTGAAATTATAAGGAATTTTTAATTTCCCGGGATCCCGCAAGAAAAATCCCGGGAAAACGGGAATTCCCGGGAAAAAACCCTAGTATCTATATTTTATGACCAAAAGAATTTTTTATCTGTAATTTTTTTGAGCATTTAGCAAAATAAATTTAATTTCAAGGTCTTTAATTCCTAAAAAAAAGTATAGTCAACAGAAAGAAAGATAGGGGAAGAGTATCTCTAAGGTATTAAAAGAGAACGTGTTATACGGAAGTGTTTGTTTGTGTATTAATTTCTATGAGTAATTAATAATACTTTTTTTTTGTAATTTTCTCATTATGCTTAAGTGGTTTTAAATTTACTGTTACAAACATGTTGAAGAAAACACAAACAAGCACGTGAGCAAAAAAAATTAAATACAAAAATAAATACAAAAAAATAATTACATAGAAACTATGAAACCCATTCCTTAAATAAAATTTTTAGTCAGAAATAAAAGGGGGAGCGGGGAGCGACTGTTTGTATCTATTTGTCTTTGTGTTTTTTTTTCATCTCTATATATTTTTCTTTTTATTTGTACATATTTTGTTTTTGAGCATTAGAAATGATAAATGTTAATGTAATTGCTTGATTTGTTTTTCCGTTTTATATTGTACTGCCAGCTCTAATGATGTGTTTTTATTTTTACCATTTTCTTCTTGGGCTTATTTATATTTCCTTTTTTTTTGCCTTTTAATGAGTAGAAATGCACAGTGGGGGATTTAAAAAAAGGGAAGTAAAAAAACCTTTTTTGGAGAAGATTTAAGAACATTTTTAACAATTACAGCAATTAAAAAATTTAAAGCTGAGTCCACACCAACAAAAGACAAAGAGTTTTTGTTTTTAAGGTCAACGAAACTTGTTTGATGCTAACCCACACCATTAAAAACGTATCATAAAGCTTTTGTCCTAAAAAAAGAAAACTGGGGCTAATTCTGGCAGTCGATTCGACTGAAAGAGTTACAAATAAAATTGCTTTCAAATCGAAAAAGTATTCGATCACGACTGCCAGAATAAGCCCCCTGGTAATCATACAGCGTTGTGACAACGTTTTTTGTAGTTTTTCGTTTTTTTGACTTACCTTAATTGGATGTAACCCATTATAAGAAAACACGCAATTATGGGTAACGAAGCTCGTTTCAACCTGTTATGTCTCATTATGTGTGAGTATGTTGTATCAAACCAGTAAGTCAAAAATATAGCTTTGCGATTGTTTTGTTTATGTTCTGTGTGTTCCGTTCTGTTTTCGTATTAACTCTGTTGTCGTATTAGTCAAAAAAACTAGTTTGTCTTTTGTTGGTGAGGGTTAAGCCTATTTGAAGAAAAGAATCCCCGAACCATTCGTTTAAAAACTGTATAAGTATTTTTGAGGTTCCCAATAGTAGTTGCCCTACTTCAGAGCCAGTTAGGTTTTAGCGATACGTTTTCGCTGGTGGCTGGGGCAAGCTCAGCGAAGTCCACGCTGGTCGTAAGGAGTTCAATAAAACACGCAGGCAATTTTTTTTGTGTTTCTAGTACCCGTATACCAACTAGCTAAAGTAGTTCTTGCCATACTGTGATTCCAAAAGGGACGACCCTGTAGTTTATATAAATTTAAAATTGTAACCCAAATGTATCTCTGCTTTAGACATGTAAATGTTCATCAATCGAATTGTCGGTTTTCAAATTTCCCTATCGTTTAGAATTTTATTCAGGTTTTATTTTTTAGAGTTCGTTAAGGACGCCCCCATTGAACATTAAAATAAATAAAAGTTTACACAAATTTTCTTCTGTTTTACATAAGTTAATTTTGATAAAAATCGATTTAACCGCTTAAAAACTGCAGACATAGATGTTAAACCATTCTTTTAAAACTTACCCTTCGTTAAGCGATTTGTGCAGATGCTCTACTATGGAAACCCTTAGGGAAGTCTTTCTTGCAAATGCAATTTTCAAATTAAAACACGAAACTCAAATATGATTTTACATTAGACAGACATGTCAAGTTTTACCAAAATTTAGCTACCTGATTAGAAAAACTAGTACAATTTCCGGTTTTTGTTATAACTTCTCCATCGTTATGAAATTAGCTTGAGCCTCCCTTAGAATGAACTGAATTAAACATAAAGAGTTTTAAGACGATCTAATAATTATTTTTATAAGTTATTATATTTTATTTTTAAATTTTTTCTTTATAAATTGCCGTTTTCTGAAGGTGTTCTACTTTGGAGTCCCTTAGGAACTCCCCCATTTTATATAAATGCATTATTAACTACTGTTGCAAAATGTTAAAACTGTGCTTAAATTTACGATTCAATAAGAAACTAGATTTATTTCCTTTTTTTATCTTAAAACTATTCAATCCTTTTTAATCCTAAATAGGGTCCCGGTTTTTTTTTTCAAACGTTTCAATCATTATGAAATTTGTATGGGAGCCCCTTAGGATTAACCAAATTAAACCCCTGCTATTAGCATATAGAATTTTAAGAAGATCTTTTAGTCTGTTTTAAAAGTGATATTTTATTATCCAATTTTTCTTTTTAAATTTTCTTTTTCTGTAAGTGTTCTACTTTGGAGTCCCTTAGGAACTCCCTTTTAATATTTAAATGCAAGATTTAAATTTACTACTGTTACAAAATTTTAAAAATTGATTATAAAAAAACGATTTAGTTAGAAACTGTAGATTTATTTTCTTTTTTTTTTCATCTTGATACAATTCAGTTCTCTTTAATCTTGTGTAATTTTTTTTTCCTTTCATTATTTATTTATTGAATCTTCATATATTTAATATGAAGTTACAATAATTAAACGAATCTTATCCTAATACTTTATCTTATGTCCTGCCAGTGCCAGACAAAAATTTTCTTCATCACGGGTTCTGTTCACATATATAGGTGTGTATCGCTCATCTTAATGGGTAAGTGCTGCAGTGTCTCTTCACCTTAAGCGAGTGTGGCCGCTATCATTTAAACTACTTCGAGCTAGTGGATTTGGGTGCAACTCTAGCCTTTTTAAATATTTTACCGCATACTTCGTAATAATAGTCCTTACCAGTGGCACATTGAGATCCTTGTGGATATTTGAGTTTTTAACATGCCAGGGAGCCGCTGCGATTATTCGAAGTAGTTATTTTCGCGCCTTTGAATTTTTTCGATGTTTGAGGCAGAGGCAGTGCCCCATAGTTGAATACCGTAGCACCATATTGGCTTTCAAATAGAGTTGAAAAGAAGTAGTTTGCAATCGGCAGTAAGAACAGAATTTCTTCCAATAAGCCGGTTAATTTGAATTGCTTTTAGTTTTATTTTGAGTTAATTTTGCTTCTATATGACATTTTCATGTCAAACGCCGGTATATATGAATACCGAGATATTTGACATGCGATTGTTGAGGCACTAGTTGATTATTGATTTTAATAGGGGGGCATGGTGAACGTTACATGAACGCATTTTTGCTCATTGAATTTTTTTCTCCCCTAGGGATGTCTTCATTATTCATGTAGTTTTCAAATTCAAAACCAAATTATTAGACATATAAAGTTTTTTCAGAATTAAGTTATCTGATTAGAAAATCCTATAAAATTCCCGGTTTTTTTTCAAACTTCTGCAGCGTTATGAATTATGCTTGTGCATTCCTTAAGATTAAGTGAATAGAACCTCTGCTATAAGCATAAAAAATTTGTGTTTTTTATCGTTATAACAATGGGATGTGTTCTTATGAAATATGGGATCTGGCTTCCGAAACCCGTACGTTTATAAAGAACGTATCCTTTTGTAGTCAATTGGACGGTGAGTCGTGCATCGCATTACAGGGAAAATTCGTTTTTTGCAGGACTGTTGGTCTTCCTTCTCACTTTCAGCATTAATAAATTCAAGTCGAAGGTTCACAAGCACTACTCACTAGGGATGCCAAACGGGATCGATTTTAACAAATCCCGGGATTCGGGATTTTGGAAATCCCGATCCCAAAATCCCGGGATTTCGGGACTTCGGGATTTTCGGGATCCCGGGATTTTCCTGGATTTCGGGATTTTTTTTAAAAAAAACAACAACACTTTCTTTATTTATGTTTGAATTTTTAAAAATGAAAACTTAACAAAACAATTATGAGCAACTTTTTGTAAATTAACTAAATTTTATTTATTTTTGAATTTTTAAAAAAGAAAAATTAACAGAACAATTCTTTTACAACTTTTTCTTATAAACAAAAGTTGAAATATATATATTTTTTTATTTTTAAAAAAGAAAACTTAACAAAGCAATACATTTTATATAAAAATTTTATTATTTCGTTATTTCTTAATTTTTTGTGCGACGATAAAAATTTTACGCTTACTACGTTTAAAACAAAATATTATTTAAGATACATGTTAAAAAAAATGTTTTTTAATTTTTTTATTGCATTACTGGAGCGAATTAAAAATTTGAATTTGGAAAAAATTAAGAAAATCAAATTTTTGTCAAGTTTAAAGTCCTGTAGCTCAGGACTATCTATACCCACATGGTATAGATATGTGCTGAACGAGATATCTATGCAAAATGTTAAATCTTGTACAATTCAGTTAAACACTTCTCGAGATTTTTCGAAATACCTTAAACAACTGCAGATAAACACGATTTTCGCGTATATCTCGAAAACGGTTCTTGGGAAAAATAAATAAATGGCATATTCGTGTTCAGCAGCACCAATTTAGCTTAGAAAATATCTCATTTCTGAGGTTCTTTTTTTTTGGCATAGTGTAATTGGCAGATGAGTGCCAGTGAGACATTGAGAAAAGCAAATTTCTTTAATGTGCAGTTTTTCGTTGGGAAAAGGATAATCGCGTAATGAGAAAACGGCCATAAAACAATGAATAATTAGAAAGTATACAAATTCAATTAAACGAATATTTTTATACATATAAAAATTTTTGATACACAAAAGTTGTTAAATTGAGAAATCCCGGGATTCATAAAAATAAATCCCGGGATTCGGGATTTGTCAGTCCCAAAAAATCCCGGGATTTCGGGATTCGGGATTTCCCGTTTGGCATCCCTACTACTCACTCTTTCCTCCTTCCTATAACCTTTTTTGCTATTTCCAACACAACACAATGCAATGCATAAGTAGGGGTCATCCATCTACTGAGTGCTGTTCCCAACAAAAAAGGGATATTTCCTCCTTTTACAATTTTCCCTTTTGTGTAGGTATTCTATTTTGAAGTCCCTTGGGAACTCTCACGTTTATATATAAATGCAGGATGAAAAGGTGCCTTAGTATGCAGTCTTTCAGGGATACACCTTTTACAACAGTAAATTCTAGATTTAAAACTAAAGTCCAAATTTTCCTCTGCCCTAGACATTTAAAACTAAGCCAAAATCCGAAAATCCTTTTAGAGACTGCAGATTTACTGCCCTTTTTATCCAAAAACCTCCCACTGTGGAAGGTTTTAAGCATTTGGCTTATCTTTGTTAAATACTTCATAAAGAAATTTGAAGAGTAACCAGAAAAAAGTTCAGCCGTAAGGGAAAATCCTATTAATTACGTTTTATTTTTTTTTTTCTTAAAGAAAGAGGATTTATTTTCTAGAACTAAGTATTAAATGTAAATCCATTAGATAAAAGCGTTTTACAAAGTTTTTTTCTGCTTCTTTGCTTAAAAAAAGGGATTAAGGCTTTAAACAAATACTTAGTAAAGCGATACTTAATTAAGGATACAAAAGTAAGCAAATTTTTTTTATTGTTATGAGAATGATTGAAAATTTTCATTGATGTTTGTTAAATCAAAAATACAAAATCTGTTACATAAAAAAATGAAAGCGATCCTTAATTTAGGATAAAAACTTAAAAAAATTCTTTCTTTGTTATGAGAATGATTGAGAATTTGGATTGATTTTCGCAAAATCAATGAAACAAAATCTGTTACAAAATCTGTTACGAATGTTTTTAAACCAGTACAAATTTAATTTAAAATTTAAATTAGTTAAAGAATTTTTTTTAAGAAAACAACAAAATATTTGGCAAAAAAAAAAAAATTATACATATACAACTTTTGGTTTAAATATAAGCAATACAATACCGAAAACTAAGAGAACAA
Organism: Pollenia griseotomentosa; assembly: GCA_963931875.1. Taxonomy (NCBI): domain Eukaryota; kingdom Metazoa; phylum Arthropoda; class Insecta; order Diptera; family Polleniidae; genus Pollenia; species Pollenia griseotomentosa. The sequence goes on from OZ007562.1 coordinate 24,289,100, forward strand.
GAAAAAAGAATTTTTAAAAAATTAATTTAACAAACGAATCACGTTCAGAAAAGTTTTTTTGGTAAACATTTGCCTTTTTTGTGGCGAAAAAATCAGCGAGTCAAAAATACTAAAATCACAAAATAGAAAGAATACAGGAAATTTATACAAATACAGCTGCACGAAGTATACACATACATATACAATATTCCAAACTCCCAGCGGTAAAACTCAGAAGACCTTCTTACTTTAGGCCTCTTAAAAGGCCTGCTTAAAAATTGTTTTGATTAAATTACTATTTTTATCTAACTGCTAAAGAATGCCTCATAAAAGGCCTCGACTCTTTGGTGTAAAAGATAAGATATACCTTCCACACTCGCTTCTATGAGAAGGGAGTCGAGAAGGAGTAACATTTTTTGTATTGTTTTTCTGCACAAGCAAAAGCAAAATAATTTTTTTTTGATCCCGTTACCATTCTTATGTACCTGCTAAAGAAGCGATAGCGGAAGGCCTTCTCCGCAATGACAACGTGTGTAAAAACGATATGAGTATGGAATGGAGCGGACAGGCCTTGTATATCCAAAAGAAGGAGTACAGAGGCCTTCTAGAAGGCATCCGTACTCATTATTTTTCCCGCTGGGCTTAATCTCACAGAAACATACATATGCGTATATTCCTACACATACTCACGTGTTGAAATAAATTGCAACAACAAAAATGTGGGTTGCAAAGGCAGCTTCTTCAATCATTTGCAATTTGTTTTTTGGGTAACAATTTTTTGTTTTGGCAACTTTAGCTGAAACAAAAAAAAAAAAAAAAAAAAAAACAAAAGAACAAGCTCAACAAAAATACTCTTTATCCCAACTCTCCAATATTCAATCAGGGAAAAATTCCACTCACAATCAGCATAGAAACAGATGTTTTTATCAGATCTGAATACAAACACAAACACAAGAATACACACCCCTATACAAATAAATACACAGCCATTTACATTTAGCTGGATTAAAAAAAAAAACGAAATACCACAGGTACCACCGGTTAAGCCGAAGCTCAAATGCCCTACTTGGAAACATAAAATAACACTGTAAAAAATAATTTTAGACAAATTATTTTACCAAAGACAATTAGACTGGATTATAATTACAATTACTTTTTTAATTAAGGCATGACTTTTAGGTTTGTAGGGGTAAGGTGTAGAAAAACATATCTACTCATGCCTATCTATACCCTTCCCTAACAAGAATTTTAATCTGAGTAAATCGCAGGGTTTCTTTTAAAGGCTGCAAAAAAGGTTGGTTAAAAAAATTAAAAACAATAGAAATCAAGGACAAAATCTTTTTTACAGATGCAATAGATCCGCACCTAGAATATCATATTGAAATATTCGAAAAATCTAAAGTCTTTATGGGCGAAGTGCTATAATGGATGCTTCATACCCAAAGAAAAAAAAACCTTCTGCCCAAGCGAAGCCCAACCCTGCAAGAAAGTTCTGGTTAGCAAAGGCAATTCTTTTCATATATGTAGAGGAGGAGAGCTAAGACGAAGGTCGTCTATGATAAGTAGAACTGTTGTAAGAAATATCGCTTTACGTCATACCAAGGAGAGAATATAAATTAAACTGTAAGCCAAGCAGGTTGTTTTAAATTTTAAAGAAGAAGACACTACAGCTCGGCCAAATGCCGGCTTTTCAAACATCATCTTTTTTGTAATTGCCCGGCATTAGATCTAAGACTCGAAATGTTTGGTCGAAGAGCCCTTGGGGACAAAACTTGTCTCTCTGATGTTGATGTTAACAGGATTCACTCCTTTACTGAATCGACCGGATGGCTGCGTTGTAATACTAGCAGCCAGATAACTTAGGACCCATGGGAGACGGTGTGACATGGTAACACAACGGGAACTAATTAATGGACCTACGTGAGCTGTGCTTGATCACGGCTGCCAATGGAACCTAACCTAACCTTTCCGTTGCGCTCAAATCAATTTAATTCTCTTAGTATCTTCTTATATCGTGATCCTTGTTATTCACTTGTGTTTTGGCTGAGCTCGACTTAGCGCGAGCGGAGCTACGCACATGCTGGTGTAAAAATTACCACTCGTCATCATTTACGTAATTTTTTCTTTGAAAATTTGTTACCACCACGTCAGCGTAAGTTTTTAGTAGAAAAAAATTTATCCCACATCAAAAGGAACGTAATATTTTCATGGAATTATTTTTACCACTCCATCCGTTTTCTTGTTGGTAACAAATGATTTTTTTTTAATGTTATTTTATATACAGGCCTGTCACAGAAAACATTTCCGATCGAAATTGATTTCGTATTATGAGCAGCAAGATACGGAATCACTTCCATCGGAATTGATTTCTGTGACAGGCCTGATAATACAAGCTTAACTAAGTGTGCTTTGCTACCCTCATTGAAATAAGTAAATTTTATAAAATCTCGTGCATTGCTTAGAAAGCTGCTTGTACCAACTTTGAATAATCTTACTGTTACCATTCTGCAGTTATATAGAAATTTCCCGGGATCCCGGGATCCCGCTCCATATAAATAATACAAAGTAAATTTTGTTATTAATTAATGAAAAAACCTTTTATAAAAAAACAAAAGGGAGCTTGTTTACAAAGAAAGTAAAAGAAATACTAAAAAATTTATTGAAGATTGAAATAGGAACTTGAATTATTATCACCTCACGCCTTTATTCCCTATTATTATGCTTTTATTCAGTACTATTATGCTCTGGATACAAGTTAAAAAGATAACATTAACATAACAATTTAATTCATAAAACAATAATAAAAACAAAATAAAAATTAAAGTACTCAAGATATGAGATCAAAAAGTTAATTAATAAAATAGATAAAATATTTTAAAGAAATATATAAAATTTTTCAACGGCTAAGGAAATAACTTTCTGGCACACTCAAAGCGCTTAGTAAGTCGGCAAAAAGTATATTCCTGATTTTATTTACTAAATATCATGTTTCCGAAAAATTTCGTTCATTTTTTACCGAGGTTGGACAAATATTTAAAAGTGCACTGTTGTAGCATGCTTCGGATTCACAATCAGAAGCAATTTTTTCTTTTTTATAAACAACGTCTATATCAGTCAAATGTTTGTCAAGGTTTATGCAAAAAAAGCATCAACCGGACTGCTTCTTACAAACCTTTTCATTTCAATAGATCGATTTGTAATCTTTGGGACAATGTGTTTTTCAACTTGTATGTTGTAGTATCTTACACGAGTTTCCAAAATGTTATTTTATTTCGGTTATCCCGCACTTCACGGGTATATAAACCAACACAAATTGAAATTGAACATTTGTGTTTATCAAATAATAAACATATCGCTCCTTCATTGCATCATAGTCATATTTCAAAATTTTAAATAACTTTAGCAAAGTTTTCCTTCATACCTTCTCGTATTATATCTCAAAATTAACCGAAGTTATAGCAAAATATATCTTTAAATCGGTACATTTTGAAAACTTTAATCGCATTTTGCCAAGATCGTTTGTTTTTGTAGATATGACTTTGTTGCAATAAAGGAGCGATATGTTTAGGTATCTCCTATTTTTAAAACTTGTTCATGGACAATGAAACATTACTGCCTGCATCTGATTTTGAATTAATGTACTTTATTAACTATTCACTTCACTAAATGTAATAATTATCAACTGTTGCACTGCCCATTCTACTTTTAGTAGATTTATTGCATCAGGAGACATTGATTTAAATATATGTACTTACTTCTTGCAATTGATCTAATCCACAACCCATCCACAGATGCTTATTTTTAGAGAATAGAAAACTAAATTTCAAAGTATAAATAGCTATTTTCTGAAATTATGAGGAATTTTTTATTTCCCGGGATCCCGCAAGCAAAATCCCGGGAAAACGGGAAATAAAATAATTGAAAAATAAGGGGAAAAAATCTACTTGGGAGGTACTCCACCCACTTCTCCAATGCCGCCCAGATATTGTCAAATGTGGTGTATTGATAACCAATATATTTCGACGAAGTTAGAAACTTTATTTCTTGCCGATTTGTCTGCAATTTTTCTGCTTACGTTTATGGGATGCAGATTTTGATGAGTTGAAAGGTTGACCTGTAGTTTCTACACCTGATTCACCCCTATCGTGAATAATTTTTCCCTCGTAATTTTTCCCCTTTTTACATATTTGCGATCATGAACAGCTCCCATGAAAAAAATGTAATTCAAAGGAGAATAATAACGTGAAAAAATGTTCACGGGAATAAATTCCCCTTATCGTGAAAAGTGTTTTCCCTCGTAATTTGTTCACATTTCCCTTAGATTCTCTCACTTTAATTTTGCTAGGGAATAGAAAGTGTATGTTAGTAGTTCCTCCTATAAATCGAATATTAAGGGCTATATCAGTTAATAAGGCACAAACCGATATATTGGTCAACAAAATGCAAAACAACAGGTTGATTGCCGCCGGATTTGTGAAAGACGTGGTGGCAGAATTTTGGAAAATATTTTACTACATAAAATTTAAAAAGTGCAAAAAACTTACGTTGTAATCAACCTATCCCTCCAATACAAATTATTAAGATTTATTATTTTAACTTTCCTTTAAAATATATACGTGTATATATTTATAAACAAAAATTTCAATGATTTTTAATTTTCTTCTTTTTTACATTCACTGGAATTGATAGCATGAACAATTTTTCACATGAGATTCACGATTGCTTTTTTCCCTTCGAGGGGAATGAAAATTTCATGGGAACAAAAATTCCACTTGTTATTCACGATAGGGGTGATTATTTTTTTTCATAATCTCTTTTTTATCTTTTTATATCTATTAAAAATGCCCCTTAAGTTTTTGTTTTTTTTTTAATATATATTTTTTTGATAAGTTTTTGATATATCGTTTTTTTTATATTAAAAAAAGGTTTGTGAAGTAAAGTACCTGTTTTGTTTAAACAAATAAAAATAATTTTTGTTTTTTTTTTTTTGTAATTAAAAATGAGGTAGTTTAATTTTCAAAAACAAATAATTGTAAAAAAATATGTTTTACTAATTTTTATTTAGTAAAATTTAGAGGGGAAAAAATTTACCACCACGTCATAAGGTAAGTCCCAAAATTTCACCTCAACAATTAAAGGTTAAACAAGAAATCATTATTATCGCTAAACACAATTTCGCGATAAAACATCGATGACTGTTTTTCAAAGTAAAATTGGTTAGCTTGGTAGCGTTGTTTAAGCCTAACTCTATTCATATTTATTTTCCAGTGTTTACTTTTCATAAATGTCAAAAAGTCAACGCAGTATGTCGGTTCAGTTAACAGCTAATGCTTTCGAAAGTTCTATCGCAAATGCAAAATTTTAAACTGATTTTCGAAAATTGTTTTCTAATATAGGGTGGCGCATAAGTAACGTTATTATCACAAAAAAAGCCATAGTTTTATGAGCTGTGGCTCCATCTTGTTGGAACACACAATTGTACATTATTCTCTACCTCGGGCCTCTTAAAATGTACTATCATTGTCAAATAAGCCGCAATTTTTCGACGTTTTCGAAAAAAATAGTCCTATTAATTATTTTCACACCATACTGTGCATCTAAGAAGATGCATTTGATAATTCTTAAGTTGTGGGCCCCAATGTTTTTATTGAGGTGGCCACTAAGGTGAAAATGGACCCCAACGCTCATTATTTCGTATAATCGAATGCTTAAACCATTCATTCTTTTGCGCCACCCAATTGGAAATTGGGAATGGATTCTAAAATTTGTTATGTAGAATGACGAAAAATTATGTCATGGCTTTTGAGGAAATTAAAAAAAATCAGATATGCAAACATGATTCTCTGACACAACCAAACACGTATCGGTGATACAGAAATACCCTGCAGTTCTGGTGAATCATGGTTGCCGAGAAATTTTACAAGTTACAAAAAATAAGTATCGATGTGCAATAAGTCACTAATTGTTTTCAAATGTGCGCATATACCAAAGCAAAGGATTGAACCCATAGCGGAACTGAACCTAACACTTTTATCAATTCCCAGCTAATCCAATAAGAAATCAGTTAGGGCTCTGTTGTATAAAGAGAAGACACGACTGTATACCAAAGCAATTAAACAGAAAATAAGTTAAATTTCTCTTGTATTGCAAAATTGATGTATGTAGATAAGTGCGAAAATAAGTGAAAAAATTTTGCGATTACAAGGTAATCAAAGATGGAACCAGTTAACTCTTCTTTGTATATAAAAATAAAGCAAAAATTTTTACGTGCCTTAAAAAACAAAACCAACTGAAAATAAGCGAAATTGTGTAACAAATAAATTTCCTTTTTCTGCAACCACCGACTCCCTCTTCGACATCATGTCAAATGTTTGAATTAGCAAAATACGTTTTTCGTGTTGTATTTCACCACGTCACAATTTCTTTAACTCATTCCCAAAAAACATTCATTTCAAATCTTGTATTTGTTTCAATTTATAACTTTTTTCAAAGCTTATCAATGCTTTTTACCCTTCATCACTTTTTACATCTTTTTCTTGCATGCCGGTGTTATTTGCTAAAAATGTTAGAAAAATTGTAAACAAAAAAAAAAAAAAAAAAAAAAACGAAGGGAAAAAATCTTAATCGAAAGTTGTTAGAGAGATTCATTTATATTTTTGATTACTAAACGTTTTAGCAGCACTTCGTGTATGGGAGCGGGTAGATGACGTTCGTTTAAATGGAAAATGTAAAAATCATTAAAGCATAAAATAAACTAACGGTCAATTGTGTATTGAAAATAAGTTCTTCCTTTGCATAAATTGCTTGTTTCAGTTCTTTTTTAAACTGTAAAGGAATGATGCTGGGAAAAAGGTCAGAGAGTGGCAAACTGTGTGTAAAGAAGTCAATATGTGCTAAGAAATAATTTGCTGAGGAAAGTCCCAGAACCATTTCCAGCTGTGTATACAATGAAACGACACAGTTTCGAAATTATCAAAATTATAAACATTTACATACTGAACATGAAAAAACAGAGCACAATTTTCGAATCTCTGACTAGTTATTAAGGTGAATTATAGTCAATAGTTTAAGGCTTCAATGCTTTTTAGAAAAGAAATGTTACAATTTGTTGCAAAGTCTGGAAGGATGCACGGATTGTGGAAAAAAATCAACAAAAACAAAATAAAAAAATAGCTGGCAGTTTAAGTGAGGACTAAAGAGGAGTGACGACGACTATAGTGTTTAATATACATAAAGCGATGACTAAAAATTAATCTGTATTGGCGTTTAAAGAGCAGTCTGGAAAAAAATAATCATACAACTCAGTTGCAAAATTCTACTGAAGAATATTTTACGACCATTTTTCCAGGAACATCGGTACAGGACAGAATAAGTTGGTATCATAGCAAAAGTTGCGAAGGCAAGATCAGAGAGAAAAGGGCAACACAGCTTGGCGAAGATCCAAATGAGTTTCTAAGGCCAGGTCTCAAGATCGAAACAATTATATTGCATTTCTAAGGAGTAAAGCGCTCCATTTCTTACTGAGGTGCATTTTAAATCTGTTTACTTCACAAATATTAAAGAAAAACTAAAATTGTCCGCCAATTCACAAAGTAAGTGCATCTTTCGATATGGTGATGCTTTTTAAGCAGCATTGTATAAATCAATCTACCTTTAACAATAGGGAATTCTGAAGAAGCTACTTTAGAATAGACTCCTACTAGTCAATGATGCAAGCAATGGCTAAATTAATCGACAATTTGGTTTAAGGAAAGCATGATCCACTACTGACGCAATTTACATGGTTAGAGAAATTGCTCCTAAAGCAGTAGAAGGCAAAGGTGCAACCAAGAAAAAAGGCGCTGTGATAACTTTAAGTACAAAAAGCACATTTAATTCAACGAATTGGGGGACTAAAAACTACATTTTTATGGAGAATTGGAGTAACAAATAACCTAAAGAAAACTATAAGTAGTTACTAAAAGCAGCCTTGCGAGAGATATTGCAGTTACAAACCAGCAAAATTTATCAACGAAATTGAGTTACAATCTTACGAGACTATATTTTATTAAATTATGGACGACAGTGGTGGACTTGAGCTGTCAGAAGACTCGAAAACAGTGATATTTGGGTAGGAAAACATGATGCTATGTCCAAACCAAAACTTAATTATTAAGGGATAAAGATGAAGAGGCCCAAAGTGTGGTCGCCAACATGGAAAATCCAATCAGTGCACAGTCCGACGTTTATGGAGATCTTTCGCTGGCAGACGAGGCAAATCAGGTGTATAATGCTAAGTAAAGCGGATAAAATATAGGCAACACACAGAAGCTGTAAAGAAATGTTTCAGAAAGTATGAATATGGTAGATGGAAAGATAAGGTAATAGTCTTATTTATTAACGTGGTTAAATCAAAAGCATGAAAAAGTAAATTACTAAATCAAACAGAATTTCCCTGAACAAGTTGGTCTAAAAAGCTATCTGCACAAGAACCGGCTGAACGGCTCTCCCATATGTCCATACTGTTGGAATATAGTGGAAGATCCGGAAGACGGTATGCTATTGTCCCCGTTTTAACAAAGACCGAGTAAAATATTTGGAAAACATTTCTCTGCTCAAAAAATATTATAAAAAACATCCATACAAATCTAAAAAAGGAACAGGAAAGATTAGCCAGCATCATATGACAGACGGCAATTGGGCCTATTTAGCCCTGCGATGCAAAATATTGTGAAAAGCTATACCTCTGGGAGTTTGGAAGACAAGAAGGAATATCAGTTGGTAAGAATCCGGCATACCCTGAATGGCAATTAGTCTTCGGAAATATAAAGTGTTTTGAATTAAATGTTCGCAAGTTATTGTTAGATCATGTCAAATTAACATGAAGTAACTATGAAGCAAAATCACTACCGAAAACGGTAAAATCAACCTTGTTTTCGACGATTTTACCTGGATTTTTTTCTGTGTGTAGTGTAATGACTAGGGTTGAGATTTTCATGCACTAAAAAATCGAAAATATGCGCTTAAAATATGCACCAAAAAAAAAAAATAATAATAAATAAATAAATATGCACTAAAAACTTAAAAAATTTAAAAAAAAAATGATTTTCAGATCCCACTTTGATTCGAAAATCAGATTAAAAATATTTGAAATTTATTTTATTTTTCAAATACATATTTTTTTTTTTCTTTTTTTTTGCAAAACGTTTTGGATTTTTTTTTTTAATTTGCTGGTTATTCTTTCTTCCACATTGTTAATTTTACTTTCTGCAATATCAATTAATCCCTAATAAAATATTAATGCTAATTGACTTCTGATATTATTTAAATTTAATATTTCTTTCACTTTATTAATTGCGTAATCATCGGTATCAACAAGCTCTTCAAATATTCTTAAATGACTCAAAGTTTTTTGAATAGAATTTGAAGCATCTAGCCAGGCCAACATCTTGGGACTACTGGCTGCGGTGGAAGGAGATACATTTAAGCCCATTGGAAGCCTTAACCATGTAAGGTGCTGCATGAGTTAAAATAGAATGATCAAAACTCCAAAAGAATTTATACATTGATTTTAAAATTTTCTTGGAATGTTTTTATTTTGTGTATTTAGAAAATTTCTTAAGAACTTTTTTATAATATGGATATTAAAAAAAATCACTCAAAAATGTCTAGATATGCAAAAACATGCACTTAAAACCTAAATATGCAAAAAAATTAATTTTCACCAAAATATGCAACAATATCAAAAAAAAAAAAAAAATCGATGGCGTTTTAACGCATATTAAATGTTTCGTAAAGATAATTGGTCGACATCGTTGTCAGACTATTGACAAGAAACATGCATTTGAATGGAAATCGCATCTCTAGTAATGACTATAAATAAATCTTAATACAAAACTCCTGTATCCTTCACATAACACCAATACTACCTTTAATGTTATCTAGAGCGTATAGTTAATCTAATAACAAATAAAACTCATACGTCTTAAAGCATCTTAATGTATTTCATCTTAATGTATTCCTAAATTTTGTAACAATGACAAATTTTAATTAAAGAATGATTTAAATTTTTGTTTCTGACTTCTAGTTAATTAACTCTTGTGTGTACAACTGTCAACAATCTGTCATGGTCATCATCAATAATTACAATTAAGTCCATTAAATATTAATAACTTGACACAATTTGGAAATTTGTCATTGTTAATAAAGGAAAAAAAGCATTAGCAATATTTTAAAAGTCATGCTTTGTATCTGTGGCACTTTAACAAAACATCTTAAGTCAAATTTAAAAATTTAAAAAAATAGTTTTTAATCATACGAATTTTCATTCAAAAAACATTTTCGTTAACGTTTTTAAAGTTTTGTATTATTAACAAAAATTTTATTTATTTAAAATTTATCAAAAAGTAATTTCAATTTTTGGGAATACAAAATTTTAATTTCAAAAGATTTTGTTATTCGTGCTTAATTCCCAGTTTTTATTACTGATAAAAACACTTGAAATTTATTGTTGATGGGATAAGCTATTCCTATGCGCATTTCACTGGTTGCTTAGGCCAGATCATCAGGAAACTTCATCCATAACGTTTTAGAAAAACTAAAGATATTAAACCAAATAAAACTGTTAAGCGTATAAGACTTATAGCAACAGTTCTACTTGTAATAATATCAAAGCTTAAACAAAACACATCAACAATAAACAGTGGGTTTATCTCATCTTACATTCCCCACTACAATTAGTTGAAATTCTCTCAACATTAATTGTAGTTGTAAGTAGGTTAAGAAAAACAAAATAAAAACAACAACAACAACTTTACAAAAGATGTTGACAATTAAGTGTTTTTTTAGGCCGTGCACTGCCTGTTTATTATCAAAAAGTAATTTCAATTTTTGGGAATACAAAATTTTAATTTCAAAAGATTTTGTTATTCGTGCTTAATTCCCAGTTTTTATTACTGATAAAAACACTTGAAATTTATTGTTGATGGGATAAGCTATTCCTATGCGCATTTCACTGGTTGCTTAGGCCAGATCATCAGGAAACTTCATCCATAATGTTTTAGAAAAACTAAAGATATTAAACCAAATAAAACTGTTAAGCGTATAAGACTTATAGCAACAGTTCTACTTGTAATAATATCAAAGCTTAAACAAAACACATCAACAATAAACAGTGGGTTTATCTCATCTTACATTCCCCACTACAATTAGTTGAAATTCTCTCAACATTAATTGTAGTTGTAAGTAGGTTAAGAAAAACAAAATAAAAACAACAACAACAACTTTACAAAAGATGTTGACAATTAAGTGTTTTTTTAGGCCGTGCACTGCCTGTTTATTATCAAAAAGTAATTTCAATTTTTGGGAATACAAAATTTTAATTTCAAAAGATTTTGTTATTCGTGCTTAATTCCCAGTTTTTATTACTGATAAAAACACTTGAAATTTATTGTTGATGGGATAAGCTATTCCTATGCGCATTTCACTGGTTGCTTAGGCCAGATCATCAGGAAACTTCATCCATAACGTTTTAGAAAAACTAAAGATATTAAACCAAATAAAACTGTTAAGCGTATAAGACTTATAGCAACAGTTCTACTTGTAATAATATCAAAGCTTAAACAAAACACATCAACAATAAACAGTGGGTTTATCTCATCTTACATTCCCCACTACAATTAGTTGAAATTCTCTCAACATTAATTGTAGTTGTAAGTAGGTTAAGAAAAACAAAATAAAAACAACAACAACAACTTTACAAAAGATGTTGACAATTAAGTGTTTTTTTAGGCCGTGCACTGCCTGTTTATTATCAAAAAGTAATTTCAATTTTTGGGAATACAAAATTTTAATTTCAAAAGATTTTGTTATTCGTGCTTAATTCCCAGTTTTTATTACTGATAAAAACACTTGAAATTTATTGTTGATGGGATAAGCTATTCCTATGCGCATTTCACTGGTTGCTTAGGCCAGATCATCAGGAAACTTCATCCATAACGTTTTAGAAAAACTAAAGATATTAAACCAAATAAAACTGTTAAGCGTATAAGACTTATAGCAACAGTTCTACTTGTAATAATATCAAAGCTTAAACAAAACACATCAACAATAAACAGTGGGTTTATCTCATCTTACATTCCCCACTACAATTAGTTGAAATTCTCTCAACATTAATTGTAGTTGTAAGTAGGTTAAGAAAAACAAAATAAAAACAACAACAACAACTTTACAAAAGATGTTGACAATTAAGTGTTTTTTTAGGCCGTGCACTGCCTGTTTATTATCAAAAAGTAATTTCAATTTTTGGGAATACAAAATTTTAATTTCAAAAGATTTTGTTATTCGTGCTTAATTCCCAGTTTTTATTACTGATAAAAACACTTGAAATTTATTGTTGATGGGATAAGCTATTCCTATGCGCATTTCACTGGTTGCTTAGGCCAGATCATCAGGAAACTTCATCCATAACGTTTTAGAAAAACTAAAGATATTAAACCAGTAATAAAAACTGGGAATTAAGCACGAATAACAAAATCTTTTGAAATTAAAATTTTGTATTCCCAAAAATTGAAATTACTTTTTGATAATAAACAGGCAGTGCACGGCCTAAAAAAACACTTAATTGTCAACATCTTTTGTAAAGTTGTTGTTGTTGTTTTTATTTTGTTTTTCTTAACCTACTTACAACTACAATTAATGTTGAGAGAATTTCAACTAATTGTAGTGGGGAATGTAAGATGAGATAAACCCACTGTTTATTGTTGATGTGTTTTGTTTAAGCTTTGATATTATTACAAGTAGAACTGTTGCTATAAGTCTTATACGCTTAACAGTTTTATTTGGTTTAATATCTTTAGTTTTTCTAAAACGTTATGGATGAAGTTTCCTGATGATCTGGCCTAAGCAACCAGTGAAATGCGCATAGGAATAGCTTATCCCATCAACAATAAATTTCAAGTGTTTTTATCAGTAATAAAAACTGGGAATTAAGCACGAATAACAAAATCTTTTGAAATTAAAATTTTGTATTCCCAAAAATTGAAATTACTTTTTGATAATAAACAGGCAGTGCACGGCCTAAAAAAACACTTAATTGTCAACATCTTTTGTAAAGTTGTTGTTGTTGTTTTTATTTTGTTTTTCTTAACCTACTTACAACTACAATTAATGTTGAGAGAATTTCAACTAATTGTAGTGGGGAATGTAAGATGAGATAAACCCACTGTTTATTGTTGATGTGTTTTGTTTAAGCTTTGATATTATTACAAGTAGAACTGTTGCTATAAGTCTTATACGCTTAACAGTTTTATTTGGTTTAATATCTTTAGTTTTTCTAAAACGTTATGGATGAAGTTTCCTGATGATCTGGCCTAAGCAACCAGTGAAATGCGCATAGGAATAGCTTATCCCATCAACAATAAATTTCAAGTGTTTTTATCAGTAATAAAAACTGGGAATTAAGCACGAATAACAAAATCTTTTGAAATTAAAATTTTGTATTCCCAAAAATTGAAATTACTTTTTGATAATAAACAGGCAGTGCACGGCCTAAAAAAACACTTAATTGTCAACATCTTTTGTAAAGTTGTTGTTGTTGTTTTTATTTTGTTTTTCTTAACCTACTTACAACTACAATTAATGTTGAGAGAATTTCAACTAATTGTAGTGGGGAATGTAAGATGAGATAAACCCACTGTTTATTGTTGATGTGTTTTGTTTAAGCTTTGATATTATTACAAGTAGAACTGTTGCTATAAGTCTTATACGCTTAACAGTTTTATTTGGTTTAATATCTTTAGTTTTTCTAAAACGTTATGGATGAAGTTTCCTGATGATCTGGCCTAAGCAACCAGTGAAATGCGCATAGGAATAGCTTATCCCATCAACAATAAATTTCAAGTGTTTTTATCAGTAATAAAAACTGGGAATTAAGCACGAATAACAAAATCTTTTGAAATTAATATTTAAAATTTATTTATTTTATTAAAAAAAACATAGTGTTTAAAAAAAAAATTTTGTACTTATACATTTATTTGTTCTTTTTGATTACTTGTAATTTCTTGATTAAAGCTCAGAAGATGTTTTTTTAATGAAAAACGAAATATTGGCAAATTAAAAATTGTAAAAGAATAATTAACAATAAAACCAGGACCTCGAGCTTAAAGGCAAAAAAGTTATTTTATTTATACTTTTTAAAGGTCGAATTTAACACAATGTAAGATTTTTAATTTTGGTTAACTTTTTTTTTTATTAATAAAAATGATTCTTCACCGAGTTTTTTTTTAAACTTTTTTGCTATCTTATCTCGACTTAAGATGTTTTGTCTAAATGCCACAGACATTTAAAAAAAAAAAATTCTAAAAAAATTTCATTATTATTATTTATTTTTTAAATTGCTTATCGTTATCATTGTTATTAAAAAATATAAAAATAGCAAAAAGAAAAAACTTCCAAAGTGTCTAGACAAAATCACAAATGATCAAGAAAGTTTTCTTCACCTTAAGTGTCTTTGTTGTTTTTTTTTTTTTTTTTTTTTATTGTTTAGCTAAACAACATATGGGATTTTCTCGACAGTGCAGAACAAAATACTGTAAAGTAATTTTGAAGTAATGAGAAATAAAAAAAAAGCTAAAATATGTAAGAAAGAATTTGTTTGCCTTTTTTTAACATTGAGAAAAATGTAATAATTAAACTTTTATAGTTTCAATAAAAGTTTACAAAACTATTCATGTTGTACAGGTTAACTTCTTTATTTCTGTTTTTTTTTTATTCATTTTGAAAGTTATTTTGTCAAAATAATGAAAAAAGAATAAAAAACACATTTCGCTCGATACAAAGTGGGTATTCACTTAAACTTTATATTTTTTTTTCATTATTAATTAACAAGAATTTGTTGTGTGCTAAGTTCCCAAATGTAATTTTCGATAAATGTACTGAAATTTATTGTTGGGGGATAAGCTAGTTCCTATGAGCATTTCACTATTTGCTTATGCCAAATCTTTAGGAAGCCTTTTCCTTAAGTCTTTAAAAAAGCTAAGGATAATATACAAATAAAACTGTTTAGCGAATGAGAATTATAAATACTCAAGTCTTATTTAAACGATTTCAAAGCTAAGACAAAACGCCAACTTTTAAGATGATTAATTAAAGCCAGTACTCCATGAAAACTGTTTACAAGCTTAAACTGAACTGAAAAAAAGCAAAAAAGTAAGAACTAAGCAGATTTCATTTAAAAGCATGGAATGAGTCAAAGGGATTTTTAAAACTATTTTTATGGGAGGTTCTTCGCTCACTTTTCTGGTCCTACTCTCTTTTTGACTGATATTCAGTATTAATAACTAAACCATTTGTACCATATCTTAAATTTTTCAGTTACCGTTCCAAACATACCGTCAGCTCATTATTGGTTTGGCGCATATCATGGTAAAATTACCATGATTGTGAGGTTTTCTATAGGCGAATTCACTTCACTTAATGTGTAATTTGTCTGTAATTGTAGACAACTTTAACTTTAATCGCCGTTTCTTAGTGTTTACATTTATTTAACGCCTTTACGTTTTTATTTGATTTTTATTTGACAAGTTTATTTTCGATTTGAGAATAACATTCGATAACAATTCAAATCAAATTGATAAAATATTGATTAACAAAGTTATTTTTGGGAATACAAAATTTATTATTAGCACGTCATAGAGAAATCTGGTTAAAGATATTTATATCTGAATCACTATGAATTTGAGTTCAAGTCTTAAAATCAAAAAATTGTAAATGGTTTGAGAATTGTGCTTGATATCAAATGATAAAATCATTTCATATCAGAGATTTTTCTTCGTGTTGGTTGGGATGTGCAGTGAATGCCAGTTAAGCTTAGTTTACTGTGAATTAATGAATGTTTCAACCCATGGAGGTTTTTAATTGGAAACAAACAAACGCATGTTATTTTTTGTAAACATACAAAGAAAAAATTAACAACTAAATATAAAGTAAGCAGAAACTTAAATAACAGAAACTACTTTATAAAAAAAAAATATAAATCTGTAATTCCTTTATTAAAAAAATGCTAGCCAAAAACAGCTTAACCTCAATATGACAGTTGTATTTTCGAAAACAAAATAATAAAAATAAAAAAAAAAAAATATACAAACAAACTGACTAACTTACATAAATAAAACCATAACGAAATAAAAATAAAACAAATATTGTACATGAAACCCGCAAATTGCGTTGATTGTTTAAATCCTTTTATGGAATATATGAACATCTAAAAGAGTGTATTAGGGTGGCTACATTTGCCAGAAGCAGAGGAACTAAAACACACAGTTTTGCTGGAAATTGTGACTTTAACTTGGTTAACATCCCTTAAAAGGGTATATGACTATTTCCCTTGTTTTCAAATCCTTTTTTTTTGTATTATTGTAGATGCTGTTATTATTTTAAATGCTTCTTGTTTGGTACACAAAAATATATAGATTGTGTGCGTATGTGCTCGCTTATGTTCTCTTAAAAAAGGAAGAAAAATATAAACTTTCTTAACTTCTTATGAGAGTAAGTTTAACGAGCTGAGTAATAAATTTGAAAGAATGTTATTCATACTCATCTCAGCAGACTCTTTGATACGCAACATTAATGGGAATGAGCAATAATCTGAATTTTTTACATCGAAAATTATAATTGATCCATTAAAGGTCCGCTTAAGTTGCATTTTGGTAGAAAATTGCTATGAAATCAAAGAAAAGAGTTTTGTTATGACTTTTATCCTTTGGGGCAACGGGCATAACATTGAATTTATAAGTCGAAAAGTGTGGAAAGGCTAATTTATTCCACAGGTCTTTAAGGTCCACTTTAGTTAATTTCGGTGGAAAGTGGTATGAGTTCTGAAAGAAGCTTTTATTGTGAGTATATTTCTTAGAGGAAAAGTCATGTCTTCGAAATTTCTAGACAACTGTGAAGATCACAGTTAAAGGTTATTTTTATCACACATATAATTACTGCTGTATATTTTACAGGGGGGGAAATTGATTACATCTATTAAGTTGAGGGCGGCTTTACTTTGCTTAATGCTATTACTGGTAGTCCGGAGGTCGACAGAGTCCAGGCGGTTGAATTAAGTCATGAGTAGTTCAAGGGTCATACTGACTAACAGTGTCAACAGAGCTGTGTCAAAAGAGAGGTGAACAAAGGAGTGTTAACGTAGCAGTATCAAGAAAGGTGTTAAAAGAGAGCACTCAGCATAGGAGTTGGCAGAGAGACGTTGGCGTAGAAGTGTTAACAGTCAACAAGTGCAAAAGAGAAGCAGAAACAAACAACCAGCAAAGAACAGCAGACACGAGCGTATGATGAGAGATAACCGCTATCGGTTCAAACGAAGTCGAAATGTAGCAACTACAAACAACAGCTATGTTGTTTTACCTTAGTATATAAGGATGTGTAGCTCCTGGTTTTTGGACTGCAAAAGGTGATGAATAAATGAGGCAATATATCAAAGCTGGTAAGAAGAAAAATAAATATGACAAAGAAAACAATAAACAGTAATATTAATTTGTGATCCTGCCTGAGAAATCACAAAATGATTTCAACAGACAAAAATACTAGCTGTTATAACAACTTCTTTCAAAGTGCTGCAAATGGATGAATAAAACCCATACAACCTCATATGTTTAACGAAGGGTATATGTAATTGAAAAAATAATATAGAATAAGAAGGAGGAGGTGAGGAATAAGTACATTAGAAAAAAGTAAGAGGGCTGCAAAAGAATAGAGAACATAACGAAATTGATTTAAAAAGGGTGAGTTTAAGAAATGTTTGTAAAATGTTATGAAAAACAAACTCAATTTTATTCATAAACATTTCAACTTGTGACTTTAGTTACGATTACAAACTCGAAAGGATTTAAGAAATTGTTGACACAACTTTAATTTAAAGCGTAAAGTTTGAAAATTTTTGAAAACAAAAAGAAAAAAACAGGAAACTATAAAAAATAACAGTTTCAACAATTGTATAAAAATTGCTGGACCCAAGTTTACATGTAGTTACCCAATAAACACTCAAATTTTAAAATTTCAAGTGCTTTAAAAATTGCTGGAATTTAGCTCTAATTTATGTCTTGTTTTTTAAGAAAAATTCCATTCCGACAAAAATGTTTGACACAATTTTTTTTTTACTTTTGTATTGCTTAAGCTACACTTCAAAGAAAAATCAATTCATCCGTACTCCAATCAATCCGAAAAGGTATTAAAAGTACCGTGAGTACGGATTTTCATGAATCAAGTACGGATTTTCAATCGCAAAATACTTAAATTATCCATATTCAATCTCGATTTCGTACTTGATATAATGCGAAAATTAGATTGATTTATGTAAAACTAAGATTGAAGCAATCTCAAAACGCGCTTGATTCAAGTATTGTCAAGTTGATTTTATCCCGAATTCGTGCTTAAAAAAAACAAAAACGAAATAATAAAGAAAAAAACATTATTATGATTGATTTACTTAAGGTCCAATTAGACGTGACATCAACATAGAAACCAAAATTGAATTGGTTTGAATAGTATGTTTATGTCGTTTTGGTAATACAGTGGTTATGGTAATACAGTTTTGGTATGGTTATGTCACGTCTAATTGGAACTTTAGCCGTTTTACACCTTACAGAATGATAAAACACCAACATCATGCCCGATATGGTTTTTACTTTAGAAATCTTATGTTCATATTTATTTAACAAAAAATATAAACTAAATGAGAAGCAAGAGTTCTAATTTACTTTTTTACTCTCGTGGTACACTTTTCTCTGGCCAGACCTTTTTTTAATGTGTAGAGTAAATCAAAAAATGCGTAAGCCAAAGGGTTAAACATGAAAATAATATTTGTTATTCTTTTTGTTCTGTTGTTTTTGTTGTTTTTACACACAACAAGCAAATCGTTGTAAATCTACAACAAACTTTGAAAAACACACACGTTTGCACGCATAAATAATGCAATGCTGATAGATGAGACTAATAAGTTTTAAGAGATTAAAACCCTCACTATGTAATTTTACTCTCAGAGTGCCACTACCAACGAAAAGTTTTATCATTTTTTTATTTGATTTAAGAATTGTATACTTATTTCAAGAAATTCCGGGATTGATTTTCAAAAGTAATCCTATTAAGAATTGTTTCAAGTACATTTTAGTGTTATACGTACTTGAATTTTTGAGTACGACTCGTACTTAAAGTTATTATAAAAAACTTGATATATCGCGATTGTTTTTTTCTGTGTATCAAAGAAAATTTTTGTTAAAAAAAAATTCATGTGTATTTCTATGCGATAAAAGTTAGGAGAAGGAGTTTAATAAAGTTTTCGAAAAAATGGAACCATAAATTCCCTCAGTGTATGTAAATTTAAAACTGTGGTGGTACCCCAAAATCAAACGAAACTACGTCCCAAAAACAAACACTAATGTACAAAAGTATGTATGTGGTATCACGGAAAAATTTTTAATAAAAACCTCATGGTACCATTATCGTAACTGTCTTACACAGAAAGAAAAACACTCGGGATATATCATGTTTTTATACTTACTTTTAATAGGAGTCGTACTTAAAAATTTAGGTACGAAAAACGTACTTATTGTTTTAATAACACTTAAACGTAGTTAAAACAATCCCAAATGTGATTACTGTTGAAAATCAATCCAGGAATTTCCTAAAATAAGTATAAAATTATTAAACCAAGTAAAAGGATTTAACTTTTCGTTGGTAGTGACATTCTGAGAGTAAAAAATAAAGAGAACATTATTTAGCGTTCGGCTCACACACCCAAGAAGGATATCTATTTTTTTAGTGATTGCGTAGACGAACACAACCCTTATACCGTTCGTAACTATTTTCAACAAACAGCCGAACATTATAAAGTGTTCGGTTCTTCGTTAAAAAACAGAACAATTATAGTGATACTGTAGAAAAACATTATATTAAAATGTTCTATAATGTTTCTTTTTTTATAGTTATAAAGAAATGAACATACAAAAAATTTTAGCAACGACCGCAGCACGAACAGCTTGTATGTATGTATATGTTTAAGTATGTTTAATATGTGTGGTTTTTAAAATACCGAACGGAATTAAATGTTTTCATCTTTTTGTTGAGTAAGATAAAAACAGTATTATTTTTGTGTTCGAAAGATGACAAACAGGGAAACGTTTTTTTTTTAATGATTTTCTACACAAAACCTATTAGCGTTTGTGTTTTCCCCAAATCTACCGAACCGAACACAAAGGAGCGATATTTCAAGGGCTTTTCTTTATACCATATTTTTTTTATGTGAAATCCATTAAAATTTTAAGCTTAATTTAAATTGGTATTAAAGGTTTGATTTGTCTTCATTACATAAATTGAAATTTTTTTTTACGTGTTTGAATCCGGAATTTTAGTGTTATTTAACGCTTGCTTCACAGCAGGTTACTTTGGATCAAGTGTCTCCAAGTCCGATTATTTTTGCGACGTTTAAGTGACACTGTCAACAAAGCTTCTACATTCTTGCTTTTCTTTGAGAAAAAAAGAAATTTTTGGCATCTGTCAATCCTAGTGAACAGTTTAGTAATTCAACATTTTATTTCAACAAAATATATGCACGTATTTGAATTTAATTAATTGCTTTATCCACTAATATTATCAGCACGAAAATCTAGTAAAAACGTAGATTAGAACTATAATAATATCTTTTCGAATTTCTAGTTCCAATATCTCCATATGGTCCCTCATGAACAACTAGTCCATAGTTCTCTGGTCAGTAGTAGATTTGCAATGACAAGGACTTGATAAGTGTCTTTAACAGAAAGCCTTGTCTGGTCTACAGTTCGTCAGTAGTAGTTTGACTCTTGGCTTTTCCTACAGGGTATTTACTAAAGTTTTTTTAGGTATTGGTATCTAATAGAATATACATGAACATACCTATGTATGTATAGTGAATTTTGTTTATGACAGAGGACAAAAATGTAATTTCTCAAAAACTGACAAAAGATACCTTTTTGGTATTTACAATTTCATTGAAATTTCTGACAAAAAAAAAAAAAAAAAAAAAAATCAACTTCTAAGACGTGCTGTTTATAAAATACCCAGTATGTTCTCTTAAAGACAATCAATTGTATTGAACCCCAAATCCAAACGAATATAAACTTTTAGCATAAGTGCTGTCATATTCATATAATGAATATGGCATATAATATGTTTAATTTTTAAAATTTTTCCAACATTGTATCTTAACCCAAATAAAAGAAATATAAAAAAAAGTATATTTATGCAATCATGTGTATGGGGAATTTTGTTTTTATGTATAGTCATAAGACGTTTTGAGGTCCATTAGGCACGTTTCGAGACTATAGTCTCGAACACAAATACGTACAAACATTATATTCATAATGGGGGTGCATTTATAAAAATAGCAGTAAAGTACTACGTAACACTATTACGACTTTTAGCACTTAAGTAATCAATGTTAAACATCACAGACTTACTACTAATAAGGGAGAAGGGAGAACAGAACAGTTGTACAGCTTAAACAATGTCTGCCAAAGGAAAGTAGCAGACTTTTTAGCAATAACAAATTAGGGTACCAAAACCAATAAAAGGTTATGAGGTTGTACTTGTAATAAGTTTGAAGTGTTGCAAGTCTGTGTACCCGCATTTATGGACAAGTATGAATAAAATTCAACAGAGGGGATTTTTTTTTTAAACAAGTAACCTCAATCTGAAAAAGCTTAATCCTTTTTTATACTAGTGCTAAATTAAAATTTTTGTTTTAAATATTTTCCTTATTTTAAAGGATCAACTGTTAAAGGAAATTGTAAAATAGAGTAGACAATTTATACAAGTTAGAGTGCTATATTCGGCTGTGCCAAATCTTTGCTACCCTCCACCCTTATAGGAACCATGGTAAATTTTGGGCCGATCTTCTAGGTGATTTACAGTCTTTTAAAGTTTTTTATTATAATAGCACTATCCGCAACTGTTTTACGGGTACTAAAGAGTTTTTCCAGAGGGGGTTTTAAATTAGACCTATGGTAAATAATGGACCGATCGATCTTCATGAAAATGAACAGTCGGATTTTAAGTCTTATAGAACAGTAGCAGACCGAATATTATTACAATAGCCTTTTTACGTTTTTAGGCGTGGGACCTATCTTCACGAAAGTTGACAGTTAGATTTCTTGCCTTAGAAAGCTACTACAGACCAAAATCTATTACAATAGCCTTATTCGTAACGGTTTTAGGTGTACTAAAGTGTTGTTTGAGAGTGGACTTCATATGAAACCTAAGGTAAATTATTGACCGATCTTTACAAAATTGTGTGGTATTATTTCTAGTCATATAGTCATATAGAAGGAATTCATGCGAAATCTCAATATATCAATATATGCAATCCGCCACTATTTTTGCTAAGTATCAATGTTTTAAGGTGGTTTTTCCACATTCTGATTCAAAACTTTTATCCTACTGAACCGATTTCGCCGACCTTCAACGCAAACTGCTAAGGAGAACTAAAAACAATTTGAAATTTGAAACAGTCGGACAGACAGATGGACATGGCCTAACCGCCTTGGAAAGGTCCCAGAATATATAACTTTAAGGGGTCTTAGATGAATATTAAAAAAGTTTCACACGGAATGACAAACATAGTACACTATCTCAACAACTAGTTGTGGTGGAGGGTAAAAAATATTATTGAAGAGAGAGAGAATAAAAAGATAAGAAGAGTGCTTCGGTAGGCTAGTTGGTAGTGAGCTAGACTATCAGCCCGAGGGTTGCCGGCTCGAATACCGCCAGAGACTGGTCTGTTTAACTACAACGGGCTGAAAGTCTACGTTACTTTTGCTTTGTTGATTAAGTTAGAATATAATTTGTAACTCTTATTAAATAAATAAATAAAAAATAAAAAAACTTTATAGCTAATTTTTCACAAATTATGGGACATTTTCAAAAATTTGTTATTTAAAGGACATTTTTCAAAAATTTGTTATTATAGGAAATTTTTAAGAAATTTGTTACTTATAGGAAATTTTTTAAAAAGTTGTTATTTATAGGAACATTTTCAAAAAACTTGTTATTTATAGGAAAATTTTCAAAAAACTTGTTATTTATAGGAAAATTTGTTATTTATAGAAACATTGTTCATAACTTTCCTATAAATAATAAATTTTTTTTAAATTTTTTATAAATAGTAAGTTTTTATAAAATTAGCTATAAAAAGGGAATTTTTGTAAAATTTCCCATAAATAGTAAATGTTAATAAAATATGCTATAAAAAGTAAATTTTTGTAAAATTTCCTACAAATACGAAGAAAGTTCTAAAGTAAATTTTTTTTGAAAAATTGTCATTTATGTGAAATTTTTTAATATGTTAAAAAATTTTTTGTTTAAATAAAGGAGTTTTTTAAAAAATTTGTTGTTTAAAGGAAATTTTTCAAAAATGTGTTATTCAAAGGATATATTATTTAAAATTTGTTTATAAGAAATAAAATTTTTTATAGTAATTTTTTTTTAAATATTTATTTGCTATAAAATAAGCCATTAATAAAATTTTTTTCTGATTTGAATAAATAAACTTGTAATGAAAATTCAATTTAAGGTTTTCTTAATAACGTTATGAATAGTAGTACATTCAATCTTCTGGTCATTTGTATCAGTTTTTCTACGAAATAGATAATAAATCTCTCATTTATCTTTAACAAATATGTATACTTGAAACTAATAAAAAAAAAAATTATTCCTTTCTTTTCCCGAAATAAAATTACCAATAATTGAATTAATAAAATCCATCCACTTACATAAAAATAGCATTTCTATTGATATTATTATTAATATTTTAAGTAATAATTACACAACATTCATTCTGAATGGCAATATTCCTAAAACGTTAATAAAGAAAAAACAAATTTATTTATGGAAATTCGAGTATTATTCAAAAAAAAAAAAAAAAGAAGGAAAATAAGAGAAATAAAGAGGAACAGACATTATTATGAAGGACGTGGCATCATGAACCCATGATGTTGGAAAAAAATCCTATTTATAAATAATTTTTTTTTTTTTTATTTTTTCTCATCTTCTTTTTTTTTGCTTTTTGTCTATACCTCCATCAAGGATGCTGTGTGACAGTCATTGGATTTTGAATGAATAGAAATAAAAGACAAGGGTACAGTGAACTTTTGCCAGAGCACAAATCGAGATGGCACAAAAAAAAAAAACTTTAAAAAACAAAAAATAAATAGGTTTTACTTTTAGCTTTTTGTTTAAAAAAAATATATTCGTACTAAAAAAGAACATATTTTACTAGTCAAAAAAACATTTGCATAATTTTCATATAAAAATGTATGGAAAATAGAGAATTTAAAATAATAATAAAAAAAAAATATTTAGACACAAGTTTAGAAAATCCAATAATATTTTTTTCAACTAATTTGTTTCAATGAATTTTTGTAGAAGGAACTTCTAAATTTAAAAAAAAAAAAAACTTTAATTAACTTTCTCTTTTTGTAACACCCTTTAAATGTTAACTTTTTCCTTTATTTAGATATTTTTATATGCTTATGATCAACCACTGGCAAAAAAGGTATACAATATTTTCATAAAATTTTTCATTCAATAATGTCAACGCACTTCAGAAAACTCTTACATATGCATAACTATAAAAGAAAACTCGTCAATAAATGCCAACTGTAATATAAAAATATTAAACATTAACTGCCTATTTCACGATGTCACTCGAACGTTTACGTTCGCACAAATAACATATAAAACAAAAACAAATTTTTGAATTTTGTTTTTGTTTTATATGTTATTTGTGCGAACGTAAACGTGAAATAGGCAGTAAGAACTTTTTTAAATAACACTAGATTTAATAAAAAACAATACAGTAATTTTCTTTAGAAATTTTAAAGTTGCAGTACTTTAAGCTGTCTGCCAATAAAATTGTACGTTAAAAATAATTAACTATTGTTAAAAAGCCTGATTTCCTATAAACACTTTTAGCAAAATTAAATATAGATGGTAGTTTTCTATATTTATAGCAAAAGCATATGTTTGTAAAGTTTCCTTTAAATAGTTAATTTTTGTAATATCTCAAAGAAAATTTCCTATTAATCAAAGAAAATTTCCTATTAATCAAAGAAAATTTCCTATTAATCAAAGAAAATTTCCTATAAATAGAAAATTTATGTAAAATTTCCTATAAATAGTAAATTTTTGTAAAGTTTCCTATAAAAAGTAAATTTTTGTAAAGTTTCCTTTAAAAGTAAATTTTTGTAAAATTTCATATAAATAGCAAATTTTTTTAAATTTCCTATAAAAAGTAAATTTTTTCAAAAATTGCTATAAAAAGTAATTTTTTTTTTAAATTTCCTATTTATCTCAAAGAAAATTTCCTATTAATCAAAGAAAATTTCCTATTAATCAAAGAAAATTTCCTATAAATAGAAAATTAATGTAAAATTTCCTATAAATAGTAAATTTTTGTAAAGTTTCCTATAAAAAGTAAATTTTTGTAAAGTTTCCTTTAAAAGTAAATTTTTGTAAAATTTCATATAAATAGCAAATTTTTTCAAAAATTGCTATAAAAAGTAATTTTTTTTTTAAATTTCCTATAAAAGTAAATTTTTTAAAATTTCCTATAAATAATAAAATTCTGTGTAATTCCTTTAAATGGTAAATTTTTGTAAAATTTTCTATAGTAAGTTAATTTTTGTAAACTTTCCTATAAATAGTAAATTTTTGTAAAATTTCCTAATAAAAGTAAATTTTGGTAAAATTTCCTATAAATAGTAAATTTTGGTAAAATTTCCTATAAATAGTAAATTTTTCTATAAATAGTAAATTTTTGTGAAGTTTACTATAAACAGCAAATTTTATCAAAATATCTTATAAAAGTTGAATTTAATAGAAGAGCGTTAATTGCAAACGGCCCTTTGTTCCAACCTGGAACCATAGGAATCAATATATATATAATTGCAAAGAATTAACAGATTCGAATGATTTAGAGCAGTGTTTGAAAATAAATATTATATACTGTGCTTTAGTGTTTGGTACGGTAGAAACTTGGAAAACACATTAAATAAGTATTAAATACTAAACAAAAAAAAAAAAAAAAAAAAAAAACGCTTCTCAGCTTGTAATCTTCATACAGAATTAATGTTCGTTCATTTCAGTTAGCGCCCTTTTGGCTGGTAAAGACAACAAATATTTTTTAACGAAAACAAAACCATTTCTCGGTGTGTGTGCCGTACGCTAAATAATGTTCGGTTAATTTTCGAAAGCACCAAAAACGTTCGTGAATTCAAAATCATTAGACATAGAATTTAGGTCGTGTTTTAAGAAACAAGAAGCAGTAAGTTGATCAAATAGTAATGAATTTGAAATATTACCCAAACAAAACAAATGCTGTGCTGGAAAACATATTAAATTTTTCTTCTTTATGGTTAAGTAAAAAATTCAAAGAAAACCATAATAACAAACGATATTCTCAATACTTGATCTTATGGTGGATAAAAAGAAATTCAATTACAATTTTTTAATAAAAAACAAGTAAAAATAGATTCAAAAGGCAGAGAAAACCCCAAGCTAAAGTTTAAAGATATAAGAAATATGCAGCCATTAAAAGCCAATGACAATAATTGACAAAAGGAGGAATAAAGAAAAATAAATCTTATATTTTTAGCGCAAGAAGTAACTAACAACAACCGCAATAACCCCAAAAACGTTTGTTGTGGCATATTAAACTTCAATATTGAATAAATGAGAAAAAAAATATAGAAAACAAGTTTGAAAACAAATAAACAAACAAGGAAAAAAAGAAAGGACCTTAGCCAGTTGCTATAGCCATTTGCTAGGGCTGGCTAAGCTACTAAGGTTAAAAGCTAAATGACAAAATGGCTGAACTGCACGGTTGGTTTGAGGGGTAAATGCACTTGTGCACAATTTCGATGACATACCGAGAACAAAAATTTCAAACCAATACATTGTATTTAATAAAAGGCCAATAAGAGCTGAACAAATATTCAAACTTCAAATGTGCTTCAAAAGAGAAGAAAAAAAAAAAAATAAAACATATTAGCTACCAAGTAGCCATCCAACCATCACGCCAAACTTTTTTCTTTCCATTTATTTTTCTACAAACGAAAGAAACCCTTTGTTGAATTTTTTATAAAACAAAATTTAAAAAAACTATACATATTTTTACCCATAATAGATGCTTGTAAAGGCTTTTAGCTAAAAAGCATCAAATTATTACATTTAATTTTAGTTTTCAATTACGAACAAATTAAAGCAACCTGCACTAAGTGCTTCAGCATAGAATAATGAGCTAGCTACAGGAAGAGGTGGACAGATACCAAGAGTTTGTTACAACATAATGAAGGTGGTTTTACTGCAAAAAAAGTTTTACTATTAATTTTCGATAATTATATTCATTACTATTCGAAGGCAAACTAAAAAGGTATTTAATATGAAATTCATACAAAACTTATTTCTTTATATATACAAAACAGATATGTTTTTACGAAAATAATAATTTTCCTTTATAAACACGTCCTTTTCTGCAAGAATTAAATTTTTTCAGCACAAAGTCTTTTTTCTTAAAAAAAAATTCCCTTTTTAACAAAAAGCCTCCTTTTCAGAAAACTCTTTGTTTTCTTTAAGCAATTTCTTTTTTTTACAAAATTTTATTTTTTTTTACCAAAAAAGGGCTCGAGTTATTTCCCCTTTTCTTAAAAAAAGATTTTTTATTATGTCCTATTTCATAAAGTCAATTTCAAGTAAAACATTGATGGAAAATCACACTTTCTTGACAGAAAATTTACCTTTTATGCAAAAACTTTAACCCTTTTTTCAACAAAAAATCATACTTTTTCAACAAAAAGTCATACTTTTTTAACAAAAAGTCATACTTTTTCAACAAAAAGTCACATTTTTTCTACAAAAGTCATACGTTTTCTCCAAAATCATACTTTATCTAAAAAATGTCATACTTCCTCTACAAAAGTCATATTTTTCTACAAAAGTCATGCTTTTTCTACAAAAAGCCATACCCCTTCTGCAAAAGTCATAATTTTTTTGAAAAAAATAATACTTTTTATAAAAAAGGTCATACTTTTTCTAAAAGAAACTCATACTTTTTCTAACAAAAACATACATTTTCTAAAAAAGTCATACCTTTTTTAAAAAAAGTCACATTTTTTCTACAAAAGTCATACTTTTTCTAAAAAGTTCATACTTTATCTAAAAAAAGTCATCCCTTTTCTAAAAAAAATTATACTTTTTCTAAAAAAAGTCACACTTTTTCTAACAAAATCATACTTTTTCTAAAAAAAGTCATACTTTCTCTAACAAAATCATACCTTTTCTAAAAAAGTCACATTTTTACTACAAAAGTCATACTTTTTCTAAAAAAAGTCATACTTTTTTTAAAAAAAAAGTCATACTTTTTCTAAAAAAGGCATATTTTTTGTAACAAAATCATACTTTTTCTAAAAAAAATCATACTTTTTCTAATAAAAACATAATTTTCTAAAAAAGTCATGCTTTTTCTAAAAAAAGTCATACTTTTTCTAAAAAAAAAGGTCATACTTTTTCTAAAAAAAGTCACACTTTTTCTAAAAAAAGTCACACTTTTTCTACAAAAAGTCATACTTTTTCTAAAAAAAGGTCATAGTTTTTCTGCAAAGTTCATTCTTTTTAAAAAATTGCGTGTTTTTTAAAAAGTCATGCATTTTCAAAAATCAAGTCCGAATTTTTAACCCAAAATTCACACTTAACGCAAAAAAAAGTAACACGTTTTTTACAAAAAGGCAAACCTTGAACACAATAAGTTATAGTTTTTACACAAAAAATATCGCATTTGCCCCACAAAAACATTGGAATGGTTTTCAATTTTATTTTTCAACAAATAGTTGCAATTTATCTCTAAATTTTTTTGCTTACTAGCTTCGCATATTTTCACATAAAATTACAATTTTTTACAAAAAGTCCCATTTTTCCTAAGAAGTTACTCATTTTTTTTTACAAAAATCGCACATTATTTAGAAAAGGTCAGTGTCGTACATTTTCACGTAAAATTACTTCATGTGTTAATTACACTTTATTTTTAAAAGGTCACACATTTTTGCTGGGTTTTTATACAAAAAGCGACACCTTAGTTTAAATATTAAGATTTCTAAAAAAAATTTTACTTTTTTGAGAAAGTTGCGCTTTAAAAAAAACACACACACACATTTCTTACAGAAGTTTCTCACTGTTGTTTTAGAAAAATTAAAAATATTTGGTTTACAAAAGTGCCAAAACCTAAAAGTAGCGTTTATAAAAAATTTATAAAAAAAAAAGAATAATTCTAGCAAAAGCTAATTTTTTTGATTGAAAAGTCCTGTTTTTCAAGAAGTGAATTGATTTACAATAAGTCAAAAAGTTTTTAGAGTCATTAATTGTTTTTCGCAAAATGTCGTAATTTTTCAAAACGCAAAATTTTTGTTTAAAAAGAGCTACACTTTTCTAAAAAAGCCACGAAAACAATTTTTAAAAAACAAGATCTTTTTTTTAGAAAAAAGTAACTTTTTATCAAAAAAAAAAAGAAAGTTTTGCAAAAAAGTCACAGTTTTTTTCTGAAATAGGTAAAATTCTCAAAAAAAATTCAGACACTTTATAAAAAAGTAAATTTTTTTCAGATAAGAAAACCAAACTTTCGTACAAGAAAATCACAGGGTTTCCTTAAGTCTGGGTTCACACTGTGAAAGTTTTTATTCAGAAAGTCTGAGTTTATTGGTGACAGAGGAAGAGAACTTGCTATTATTTTCTTCTCTCTCATCAATGAGCTCAGACTTTCCGAAAGAACACTTTCATAGTGTGAACCCAGACAAAGGAATCACAATTTAGTTACTTTAACAAACTGGAAACAGTTCTGCTTACAAAATGTCACACTTGTTCTACGAAAACTCATATTTTTAACGCGACTGTTTTTTTTTAAATGCACTTTTTTTCTACAAAAAGTTTACTTATGGAAAAAAAATTATTTTTCACAATGAAACGGGGAATTTATTACTACGTTTGTGTTTTTCAAAACTTAATGCTTTTTCTTTGCAATGCCATGAAAATTTTTTAGCCTTTTAATTACAACCAGCAGACAAAACCGGTAAGTAGCCTTTAGATTTCTACCAGCAAAACGATAATCATTCTTCTGCAGCCTCCTCTCTCTCTCTCTCTCTCTTCTCTATAATGCATAAAGTAATAGTTATTACACAATATATTTCCACTAGACATTTGCCATTGATAGTTTTTCTAGATTACCGTGTACAAGTACTTTTTAAACATTTTATTTCCTCTTTTTCATTCTTTTATCGTTTTTAGTTGTGGTTCTTTTTGAAAAGCAAAACAGGGGAAAAAAGCAAAAACTCTCGGTAATTATTCCATGCATAACAATTAATTTCTTTAACAATACAACGAAAAAGAAAAGAATTGTATACAATTTTTGAACATTTTTGTTTTCTTTTTCATGTTTGAATATGGTTGCAGATTGTTTGCAGTTAGTTTTTTGGTAACGAATGTGGTGGAAACCGAGAAAGATAGAAAAAATGCATAAAAATAGAAGCAACAACAACATTTTCAGCAGCAACAATAAAGTAAATGAACGTTTAAGTGTCTTCTTTTTAAGGACAATCATGAGGGTTTTAGAGTTTTCTTTTATTATTATTTATATTCATGTCTCTTGTGTGTTTTTTAAATTTTTTGCTTTTTTCTTCTTGCTGTAAATAAAGTTGTTGAGGTGAAACATTGTGGCAAATAATGCAGAAAGGTGTTGCCTTTTAATTAAGCAAAACTAAAATTGAGGTAGTTGTAGACAAAAATAAGTTTTTTTTTATTGTAGTTTTATTATTTGCTTAAGTTGTTTGATAAAAGAGAAAAAACTTTAAATATTTAAAATATATAAGAAAATTTAAAAAAATAAAATATTTTTCAAATAATAATTCAAAATCGTTGGTACTTTTTGATACGAGTAAACGAAAGTTAACAGAAAATGCAGAAAATTTAACTACTTGTGAAATAAGTGGGACTTTTATGAGAAAAAGTTGCAAAATTCAGTGTGTTTTTTAAAATTTCGATTTTTTTAGGGAAATTCTATTTTAAATGGTAAAAATTTACATTTTTTGTTAAAAAAGTAAAAGTTTTTAAATTGAGAATGTGAAAAAGTGCAACTTTTTATTGTAAAAAAGTGCAACTTTTTAATGTAAAAAAAGTGAAACTTTTTAATGTGAAAAGTGCAACTTTTTAATGTGAAAAAAGTGCAAATTTTACTGTGAAAAAGTGCAAATTTTTAATGTGAAAAAGTGCAACTTTTTAATGTGAAAAAGTACAACTTTTTAATGTGAAAAATTGCAACTTTTTAAAGTGAAAAAGTGCATTTTTTTATGTGAAAAAAGTGCAACTTTTTATTTTGAAAAAAGTCCAACTTATCAAAGTGTTAACTTTTTAATGTGAAAAAAGTTAAACTTTTCAATGTGAAAAATATAAACATTTTAATGTGAAAAAATTCCAACTTTTCAAAGTGAAAAATTTTAACTTTTTAATATTTAATATTTAAATAAAAAACGTGTAAATTTTTTCTAATAAGTGTATAATTTTTTTTGTGAAATATTTTTGAACTACTTTAAAGATAAGAAAATAGTAAAACTCTTTTAATTAAAAAGTGTAAGCTTTTTTGAAAAAAAATGTTTTTGTGTAATATTTCTTCGTATAAATAAGTGTAAAATTTTTTTGTAAAAATGTGTAACATTTTTTGAGAAATAGTGTAAAATATTTTGCGAAATAGTGTAAAATTGTTTGTGAAATAGGTGTTACGCTTTTTCTGGTTATTGGGCGAACATTAAAAAGTAAAAACAAGACGTTTTAAATAAAAAAATTTATCTTTATTGGAGATGAGTTGAAAATTTTGTTTCAAAAGTGCGACGATTTTGTGAAAAAGTGTTACGTTTTTTTGTCCCGGCGCTGCCCACAATTTTCCAAATAACATTTAAGAACTGGAAAATTTTGTAAATAACTTGATCCGAGCCTTATCTACCGGGTCAGAAAAATTAATCATGAAACTTGTTTTTGTTTAATAAATATATTTTGTGAATTTCATGCAATTCGTAACGTAAACTAAAAGAAAATAAATATCACGACAACAGCACCAACTTTCGGGTGGTTTAAGGTTAAGAGAAACCTGATTCCTGACTAAACTAATTAATTCGCAAGGTTTGGTGGAAATCGGTCCAGCGGTTCTTGAGTTTTAGTAAGACAACAATCGACAAAATGTGGGCGGGAGTGGAGAAGTGGCCGTGGCACAAAATAGATATAATTATGTGTAAAGAAAGTAAGGAGAAAAATTTTACAAATTTGGTACACGTAGCTGTTGGCGCCCTTTGCTCCAATGGGAGTTAAAGGAAAATATATATATATAGCTGGGTTATCAACACAAAACTCCTAAAAAAAAATGGACAGGATTGGAGAAGTGGGCTTGGACCTCCCATTCAATCCCATTTTAGATTTCGGTATGTCTGGAACGGGATTGGAGAAGATTAGAAGTGGGCGTGGCACAAATTACTGGCTGGCAGGCTGCCTTATGCGGAAAGTAAAGGTCGCAATTTCGGAGATAATTCAATAAAATTCCGAAATTTACATTTCACATGGCTCCCAAATAAAATGTTCTTAATATTTTGGTATTTAGATTAAGTATGGTTCCAACTTTCTTTTTTTGCAATCTAAATTTGATTGGAATCGATTCATATTTGACCACAGATCCTAAATTCTTTTAATGCCATAACTTTCTTATATATTTTGGTATTGATATAAAAATTGCCAACAATAACTTAAACGATAGCCATTACGCAAGCATATGACCAGGATGCCCTTGTACTCCATTTTGATTTTTAATCATTTTCAGCTTCTCAGGAAAACGATTTAGTTTAGAACACATTAAATAGAAAATTATAAATTAATTTAATAATTTTGTATCTTTAAAAAAACATTGAACAGCCTCTTATTAGTTCGTAAAAAGCTTTCAGTTATGCGGATACCCCCGCTATCTGTTTGCGTAGGCGTCGTCTATGGAAGCTTTTAATTATGGAATCAGTTAACCGTATTTCATAAATAATCGATAAAACAACACAAAAATACCCACATTTTCCGATCCAAAGTTTCAATACTCTATAAGCATGGGGTTTGCAACTACAAAATAGTGGACACACGGGTACTCGCTGACGTGTTCTAGGGTTAACTTGACCCTGCATTATGTGTAAAACATTTTTTAATAAATTTGTAAAGTTTCTTTAAACATAATGCAACAATAAAAGTATCTACGCAAAACATAAATTGTTCTCAATAACTTGTTGTTAATCACTTGTTTTACATTAAACACTTTGTTTAGAAAGATAAATATTTATTACAATATTTAATTTTTTTTACAGTTTTATTTATGTATTTATATTCCACCAGGGTCAGATAAACTAACACGCGATAGTCAGACATGTTAGGGAGGTACATGTGTTTATAGAACATTATATATAAAATGTTTTCATTGTTTCAAAACGGTTATAATGGTTTATTTTCTACGTAAGGATAAGTGTTTGTTTTTAGCAGAGATGGCTTTTACTACAAGCCATAGTTTTTAAGTACTTACTACGTTTTTTTTAATAGCAAGTAAAAAGTTAAAAGTCATTTGTTAGAGGTTGGTTATCTCTGTAGTTATGCAATTCTAATAGAAAGTTGCGTGTTTAATTAAATAAAATAATATGTATTGTTTCTATATTTTCAACATTAGGGTGGTACTTTCAGAACAAAAAATAATATTACTCACCATAACAGAAATTTAAACTACACGTACCTGAAAAAAGAAAAGAAGTAGAACTTAAGATTTACATATTAATAGAATACACAAGTAGAAATTTTTTGTTAAAAATGCAAAAGTCTCTTTAAATAGTGGCACTTAAAAAAACAGATTGTTATGAAAAAAATTAGTACTTTATTATGATGAAAACTTAACTCCCGTATTCATAAACGATTATTAAATTTATCAAACGTTTATTAGGGATAATTTAAATAGTAAATTTGTTCTTTCAACCTTTATTGAATTTAAAAAATTTTTGTGAATACAGGCATAAGTCTTTAAACAAAATTAATTTCTGTGGAAAAAATTTAAATTGTTTTGCAAATTTTATGAAAAATGGAGACTTTTTATTACAAAAATGTTAATAAAACAGAATTGGGAATGTAAAGGGCTAAGTGTTGTCGGCTTCAAAACTGCTGACTACCCCAAAATGGAAGTTAAAGTTTCGTTGGAGTAATTCACAAATCCAAAGCTAGGCAAAAGAAAAAAGGCGACACAAGTTTAATATGATGAGTTTTAAAAGAATTGTTTTTTTTTTTTGTTAAAAATTAGTTTTTCACAGCCGCAGGACAACTGACTGTCTCAAAGAGCAAATTGCGATAGAAAGGTACAGAAAATTTGATGTAAGCCCGATGTACTTTTTTATAAAAAAGGTACTTTTTATTAAAAAGGTACTTTCTGTTAAAAAGTAACTTATTATTAAAAAGGTACTTGCTGTTGAAAAGTAACTTTTTATTAATCGTTTTTGTTGAAAAGGTACTTTTTATCAAAAAAGTACTTTTTGATCAAAAAGGTACTTTACATTAAAAAGGTAATTTTCATTAAAAACGTACTTTTCATTAAAAAGTAAATTTTTATTAAAAAGGTACTTTTTGTTAAAAGTAAATTTGTATTAAAAAGGTACTTTTTGTTAAAAAGATCGTTTTTGTTGAAAAGTTACTTTTTGTTAAAAAGGTACTTTTCGTTAAAAGAGTTTTTGGGAAAGTGAAAGACTTTTCCCGAAACCTTCACTATTTAGGAAAACAGCACTTGGAGCGAAAATTTAAAATTTTTGATAAAAGCGAAATATTTGTGAATGAATGTGAATGATTTTTAACTTCCTTAAATTTCTTTGAGATTTTGTCAAAACATACTTGCTAAAAAGGTCTTTTATTTGCTTAAAACGAAGTTGTTTTTAAAAATTAATTTATTTTGAAAAAAAGTATATTTTAAAAGCAAGTAAATTTTTTAAAAATAGATTTTTTATAAGGTACTTTTGCAAAAGAGAAAATTTTTGTTTAAAAAGCTAAATATTTTTTTAAGAAGTCACTTTTTAAAAGGTAAATTCGGTTAAAAAAAATTAGTTTTTGCTAAAAGCTTTTTTTCATTGTAACTTATGTTAAAAAGGTACTTTTCGTTAAACTTGCTATTTCGTTTGACACAAACTTACTTTAAAGACAAAAGTTATTTACTTTTTTAAGAAAATAAATTGTTTGTTAAAAAAACCTTGAAAAAATTTGCCCAAATTCTTTTGTTACACAATTAAGAATGAAATAAATTAGAACATGTTGACTAGCACTTCAGCAAAGGTCACCCTATTGTAACGTTAAAGTATAAGTATGTATAAATGTGTGTCTGTGTTCGTTTAAATGTATACATAGTCAAATATACAAATACTTTTGTATATGTGAGAGTGCTACATTGTTTTTCATTTACTAGCATGTTTTACTTTCTACACAAACACTTACACATATAAACATGCTGATATTAATATGTATAACAATCTTACACAGTATTTACAAACACTTATACAACAATGAAAATATATTTTATTAAGTTTATATTGAATATGAGAGTTCATGTTAAAAATCCCACTTAACATGCATACACTACATCACAATACAGTTTAGTGTTTTAGTTTGCTCTTCTACCACCGCTGCCGCACTAACGCTCTCATTCTGCTTTCCACAGCTGCGTGTAGATATTTGCAAAACAAAAATGCTCAAGGACACGGATTATATTTGATGTTATAAAGGCCATGACGTTTTAAGTACACAAAAGTGGGAAAGCAAAAAGTTTTTTGTTTAATGTTGTTTTTCACCAGCCTGATTTTATTCTTCTTTTTTTTTGCTTTTAAAGCATAAAATTTTATACTTTTTGTTTGTTTAAGTTACAGTTGCCATCCATCCATCGTTTTCATTTATTATATTCCACTTGATTTTTTTTTGTATGTTGGTTTTTTTTTTAATGTTTTAATAATTTAAATTATTACAAGTAATAAAAACTTCTAAAATAAGTAGGTATACTATTGCTTAAGGTATAAACGGAAATACAGTTTTTAGAAAAATTAGAACCAAAATCGAGAGTTATACATTCGTGATGTTAAGGATATTCGTATCGCCGAATGTTCGATTATTTTACCAAATTTAAGCGAATATTTTGCAAATACGTTTAAAAGAAAAAAAAAATTTTAAAGGTTGCTCCACTTAGGGGTCACGCATTCTTTGCCAAATATTTGTAATGTTTGAACATATCTTAAGTAAAAGCACAAAAAGTGTGGGAAAACGAAATCTGAAAGACTTGAGTATAATGGTGTTTTCTTTTCTACAAAAAAATGTGACATTTTATTTAAAAAAAATGCAATTTGGTGTCTGTTTCTTAAAAATTTTGCTCCCGGCAAGGATAAGTTTTTTAGAATTAAACAAGTCACCTTTTTCCGGAGCAAAATTTTTAAGAAACAGACACCAAATTGCATTTTTTTTAAATAAAATGTCACATTTTTTGTAGAAAAGAAAACACCATAAGTATTAAACATTTTAGTTTATAGGCTTTTTACACTGTGCGCCATCTTACATCTACCATAAATTTTCGAAGCTTTTAACATCCTCCGATAAGAAATACTAAGGGCTTAAAATCAACATCAGACGTTCCTGACTCATTTAATTTCATTTAAAATCTGTCGATTATTTAAGTGTCATCACTAGCAAAGTGGCAATAAGTTCTATATTATTGTGGCATCACTGACAAAATGACGTTTGTTTTGAAAGCAGCGTTATCATTTGTAAAGTTTTCCCTTTTTTGCAAAGTTTCTTTGTTTGAAATTTTTATATTTTTAAACAAATTGAAACACCAATATAAAATTTTGGGCATTTTGTAGAAAAAAAGTTTCCTTTTTCTAATAATTTTTTTAATAGTTGGTGACATTTTTGTTTGATGGTAGATGTGAACAATCTAAGCGAGTGTTTTACATTTTTTACATCTTCAATGGTAGACGCTAGCTACCTATTAGATGCAAAATTTTCGTTTAGTACTTGGCACTTTTATGAAATTGAACATTAAGGGAAAATTAGAAATGCCCCAAATCGTGTTGATTGTAGAAATTAAATTTTTATAAAATTTCATACTGTTTGTAACATTTTAACAGAAATCTTGAAAATTTTTTACCATTTTTAAACCAATTTTAAGCCTTGTAAAATTCAAGATTTATGCTAGAAATACAACTGGGACGAACGACGAATTATTCGCAACGAATATTCGTCGTCAGAAATAGAACACATTGGTATGTATGAAAATACACACAATCATTGCGTAGACCGAAATTCGTCCTGCGTAACAAACACTGCAATAGGTTTATTTCTATTTCTTACGCAGACGAACGACGAATGAATTGGGACAGGGATAGCTAACCGCAGCTAAATTGTGAAAACTGTAAAGAATAGCAGTGAAAAATCGCTTCTATTGCGAACTTGGCTAAAATTTGCAAAAATGGCGAAAATTCGCGAAAATTTTTAATATTTTAAACAAGCCATAAAATTGATTAAAAGTCACTAAAACCATAAGGAATGACAAAAATTCGTTAATAATTGCTAAATTAGCGGAAATTCGCAAAAATTTGCTAACAACGGCATAACAGCAATGTCTTATATTTTTTAAAAATCGTTAAAACTGTAAAGAATCACAACTGCTACAGATAAAAATCGCTTATATCGCGAACATGTCTAAAATTCGCAAAAATTGCAAAATTTAAACAAACGCAAAAATTTATTTAAAAACGCCAAATCAGTTAAAATAAAAATCAATATATCCGATAATAACATTAAAAAGTTAGCAAAAATACCGAAAATTCGCGAAAATTTTTCATTTTTCAAAGAACCCATAAAATTGACTAAAAGTCCCTTCTGACCGTTTTCTCATTACATGATTATCTTTTTTCCCAACAAAAAACTGCATATTAAAGAAAGTTGGCACTCATCTGCCAATTATTTATTTTCCTTTTATTTGCCGTACAGATAGGGTTGCCATCCGTCCTCTTTTCCCCGGACACCGTCCTCTTTTTTTGGGTATCCGGGGCAGTCCTACTTCTTTTTCATCAAGTGTCCGGGGTTGTCCGGCTTTTTACACCTTCATTGTAAATTTGTTCCTGGATTTAAATCACAGTTCACAAAATTCATTAAAAAAAAGATTTAGGTGCTCGGGTTTTTTTAAGATAGGTATGATTTAATTTTTGGGGACGTAACGTGACAAAAAAAGTACTTTTCTTTGAATGTGCCCAAAATGGAGCTCCCAAAAAATGGAACAAATAAGCAAAAGCAACCTTATCAATGTCGTTACTTTTGTTCAAATAAATACTTATTGCTCAAATGATTATATTAAAATTTTATTTTAAGATTCTTTTTGGAAAGAAAAAAAAAATCATATCTTAAAAAAAGAACATCCCTCAAAGTTTTAGGATTTTTAAAAAACAGTTTGAAGTATTATATAAAAAAAAAAATCAGCAAAAAAATAGGGTTTTGACTTAGTCCATTTTTAAAATTTGATATTTTGCATATACATTTTTTTCAATATATTTATTGTAGCCTCAAGTATTCTCTTTAAACTGACAAAAATCATCTTCGTATGTAAAGTAGTTTTCGAGATATTAAAAGAATAAACTCAACACATTCGGCTTATTCGGCGATATTATGACAATTTGAATATGACATAACTTTTGAAAAAAATTAAAAAATTGTTTTTCGTTGATATGTGTTCTTTATGGGATCAAATAAACCCTCTCGCCAAATTGCATTCAAATCGAAAGGGGTCGAGTCCCACTCTTGGTCGACTTGACATGAAATTACCCAAATTAAGTTTTTGTGTGCCGTCGTTAATTTTATTAATATTAAGTTGTTTAGAAAGTGTCCTCTTTTTTCGAACAAATGTCGAACATTTTTTATGCTGGCGTCCTCTTTTTCTCAAAATACAAATGGCAAGCCTACGTACAGATAAATTCAATCAGCTGACTCCCAACTTTTACATGTATTTTGAGAAGTGTTTGCCAACAGAAAACAATATTTTTTGTCGGTTAATTGAGAAACCCAAAATTGTTAGCAGACAGTTTATCGGTCTAATAAATTTATGTTGACATTAACGGCCAATTTCACCAAGTTCGGTTATAATTAACTACCGGTTATAGCTGTCAAAACATATTGGTAACTGGAACTTTTATTGAAAGTTAGTTTTAACCGAACTTGGTGAAATTGGCCATAAGTAACAAACAGGCTGGCGTCCTCTTTTTCTCAAAATACAAATGGCAAGCCTACGTACAGATAAATTCAATCAGCTGACTCCCAACTTTTACACGTATTTTGAGAAGTGTTGCCAACTGAAAACAATATTTTTTGTCGGTTAATTGAGAAAC
The DNA here is from genome assembly GCA_963931875.1 of Pollenia griseotomentosa. Taxonomy (NCBI): domain Eukaryota; kingdom Metazoa; phylum Arthropoda; class Insecta; order Diptera; family Polleniidae; genus Pollenia; species Pollenia griseotomentosa. The sequence continues at coordinate 24,328,591 of OZ007562.1, forward strand.
CCAAAATTGTTAGCAGACAGTTTATCGGTCTAATAAATTTATGTTGACATTAACGGCCAATTTCACCAAGTTCGGTTATAATTAACTACCTGTTGTAGCTGTCAAAACATATTGGTGACTGGAACTTTTATGGAAAGTTAGTTTTAACCGAACTTGGAGAAATTGGCCATAAGTAACAAACAGTTTGTCGGTACATTAAGAAAATGGCGATTAGACTATTAGGAATGGTTAATATTCGTTCAAAATTGCTAAATTAGTGGAAATTCGCAAAAATTTGCTAACAGCGGCATGATAGCACAGTCTACTATTTATTATAAATCGTTAAAACTGTAAAGAATCAGACAACTTACAGCAACAAATCGCGAACCTGTCTGAAATTCGCGAAAAATTGCAAAATTTTAAACAAACCCAAAAACTAATTTGAGTTCGCTAAATCGAAATGCAGAACACCAAAATGCTTAAGTAATCCACTTTCGAGTGTATTCGGATTCTAGAACACACCCAATTAATAGTTTTTTATGTTTTTTTTTTTTTTTTGTTGAAATATGGTCAACCTATGATTTGAGAAAAGTTAACAAACAAATAAATTACAAAGATATTTTAATAAAATTAATTGCTAGTTAAAAAAGATGAAAATGGAAGAAAATGTTGATATAATCTAGCGTCCAAGGTATTTACTTTTATAAATTAAAAAAAAATTCAAGTCTCATTAATACCTGGAATTCACGCACTTATTGTGTCTCATTTAACGAATTTACGCAACGAATTCTTGCCGACGAATTCGTCGTATTATGCGAAGTTCGTCGTTCGTCCAAGTTGTGTTTATACCATTAGTTATAAAAATGTTAAGATCTGGCCACACTAATAAATATGGAATCAAATGAAGTTCCTTGGACTTATCTTAATGATTTCAGGTGTAATATAAAATCTTTCACCGTGTTGAATAATTGGCTTTAATTTTAGCCTACTTCTGTCAACACCTGGGCTCCACAAAAGGCCCTCTGATTTGCGGTGCTTATGGCCTTTACATTATAATAATGTCAGTATACAAATTTAAAGATGTTCAAAAGTGCAAGTGCAAATAAATAATAATGTTAAATACATAAGTAGTGTGACAGTTTTATCAAAAAGTGTAACGCTTTATAAAAATTGTAATTTTTTATAAAAACAGTTTGACTTTTTAAGATAGAGTGTACCTTAAATGAAGAAAGAAACGTTTCGTAAAAACCGTGAGACTTTTTCTTTAAAAACTGTAACTTTTTGTGGTAAAAATTTAACCATTTTTGTAGAAATTAGGAGTTTTTATAAATAATTTGACATTTTGGAAAAAAGTGTAATTATTTGCGAGAAACTATGACTTTTAAGTAAAAGTGTGACCTTTTATATAAAAGTGTGAGTTTTTGTGCAGAAAGTTTGTATTTTATTAAAGAAAAATGCGACTTTTTAAAAAAAAGTGCAACCCTTAAACAAAAGTCCGTTGATCTTTAAAGAAAATTGTGGGGTTTTTCTTACGAAAAAATGTACGAGTTTTTATAAAAAAAGAGGGTTTTAAAAGTGTGACCTATTTTTATTATGCATGTGAGTTTAAAAAATTCTTTGCTTCCAAAAAATAAATTTTCTTGTTACAAATATATATTAGAGTGCTCCAAAAATAATTAACTTGCGAATTTTTAACGTCCTTCCCTAGATTTTTTCTGTGTATTATAGATACACTTTGTAAAAAATATTAGGATAATTAACTGGCTCCGCAACGTCGCTGAAATTTGAAGTGCATTTAGAAGGGGAAACAAATACATTTTTTACAGTTTTTCTTAAACTCTCACCATTAAATAGTTACCTTTGCAATAAAATGTTAAAGAAATCGGAATGTGTACGTAATTATCGTTCCAATGCGCAAATAAAGACAAAATTTGGTTAGAGAATGTTTAAGTTATTTTAATTTCCTCAAGCCATTAACGTTTCAGAAAAATCAAAAAAAGAGCTAATTTTTACTTAAAATGTACCCTATTTTCCAGGGCTGTGGAGTCGGAGTCGGAGTCGGAGTTGAAGAGTCGGAGTTGAGGTTTTTGTACCGGAGTCGGAGTCGGAGTCGGAGTCGAAGTACCCACAAAAACTAGCGACTCCGACTCCGACTTTTTTGCATTAAAATTTTTCCAATATTTTCAAAATAAAAAATTTTAATGACCAATTTCTTCAATTCTTTTTAAATATCAATTCATATTTAAATATAATTTTTCTTATAATTTTATTTTAATTTTACATAAAAACAAAAATTTTAAACATTAATTGATATTTAAATAAATTAGTGGAATTGGCCATAAGAGGGTCAGCTTTTTGAAATTGTGAAGTCAGAAAATAAGGACCAGTATACTTTTCATATCAAAAATTAAAAAATTGAGATAACATCTTATTTTGACAATTTATAAGAATAGTTGTGTAGATTGTATCGAAGCATGTCCTTTTTTATGTTTTAATGTGACCTCAAGTTTCTGTAACAAAAACCAGCGGGTTCACTATTTTAATTTCGAATTCAGGAATTTAAAAATTAAATTTGTAAAGATGTTGTTTTTTATTTATCGTACATTAACAAATATTTTTGTAGCCATGTTCATGAATATGTCTTGAAATCAGCTGTAGCTCCTGTGGTGAAAGCATTAAGTGAACTACATTTTAAGTTCCAACCTTCAAGGTGAATTATAATAGAATAACAGGAAAAGGAACTCGGAAAAATACATGACATTGTTCCAGATATAATTAACATCAATGTGGGGGTTAACCCGAAAAATGATTTGAGAATACTTTTATCTACTCACTTTAGGGAAAATTGGAGAGATAATAAAGACTTGTAATTTCAAATTTCGGTCTTGGACAAAAATAATATTGAATTAGGAACGGAAAAATGCAATGGCGAGTTCTTGATGCCTTTAACGTCTAAGCCAATTGGATTTGATGTTGTTTTCAACTTTTCTATCTCGAAAGCTACATTAGATAGGACTTATGGAAATTCACACATCTATAAATTCCAACAGTATAAAAACGTTTTTTGAAAAAGATGTGAATTGGTGTTGTTTATCTCTCCCCTACAGAACTATTTTTACATTTTTTAGCACTGTTTGCATAATTTTAATAAATTTATATAACCTTTAAAATATACTAAAGTTCAATGATCCCATACGGATTGAAGCAAAACTCGTTTCATTCGAAAGATCGTAACAAAACTCGTTCGTTCCAAAATTAAATCCATTATTTTTCTATATTTCAGTTGGTTTAAATTTCTTAACTGTTGAGTTATAAGTCAAGAATGTCATAACACTTTAGAATTAAAAAAGTTCAATTCAATTGGTCTATTTAATCGGGCGCTATATGTTTTTTGCATTTTTTTTTAAACCAAATAAAATATTTTACAGCTTTCCTACTCATATGTTAGTAACTACAGTAATTTTGACTTAGCTGCACAATCTCCTTTGCACGATTTTTTGTGCAGGTAAATCAAAAAAGCAGCTATCTTAAATGTATTTAGCTGCCTAAATGTGCAGGTACGCAATTGTGGTTACCTGTATAAAAGTGCAGCTAAAGTAAAGTGTTTAAAAAAGGAGTATCAACGTTTTTATTAATAAATTGATAATAACAATGACGTTCAAACAACCTGTAGTCATTTGTTACGCATTTTTATAAAGAACGAGATAACCAAACTGTTAACAATAAAGTGTGGGACAGAAAGTAGTGTCAACAGAATACGTAGTTGTAGTAGTCGTTGCCGTTAAAGCGCAAAATTCGAAATTTTGAACTTTGTTGCGCTACAGAGCATTAATCAGCTTCAAAAACTACTACAACTACTTTATTCTGTTCCAGACCTAAGATTTGCTATTCTTTTCATATAATCGTGGTAAAGTTGCTGTAACCACAACCCGTATGCATAAATGTAGGTACATGCAAACAAAATAAATGAATTATAATGATACCAATTTGACTTGTTTGCGATTTTATGTTTTTATAAACACCTAAAATTGGATATTTATGTATGTGAAAATGTGGCCACCATATTTTGTCATATGTGCAGCTAACTTTGATGTTTTATATGAAAATATTTTAAAGCTGCCCAAAATTATGAAAAATGTGCAGGTATACAAAATGCACTTTAACAAGGATTTTGAAGAATAATTACAGACAATATGTATTTTGGGCAGTTAAGTCAAAGTGCAGCTAATACCCCTGACAGACATATAGTTTCAATACCATGGTATGCATACTACAGTAGTATATAAACCATCAATATACCACTTTGTTTCATGATTTAATTGTAGTTTAGGTTGACACACATGTAGTATACCATGATAGTATAGTATACAAATCCTATGTCTGTCAGGGGTATAAGTTGAATGTTTTGTATGAAAATAATTTTAAAATGCCAAAAATTCTGGGCTCTTATCTTAAATGTGCAGGTAAAGAAAGTGCACTTAAAAAAGGAAATTGTATGGGATTATAAAGAATAATGCCAAAAATTATCAATTTTGTGCAGTTAAGTCAAAAGTGCTCGTAAATAAAAGGCAGCTAAGTCAAAACTACTGTAGTAGGTTAAAGCTCAATGCGCGGCACGTTAGAATTAAAATATTGATTTAAATTTTTACAGAATCATTTTCTTGCTATAAATAACCATTTAACAGGTACTAATTTAAAAAAGAGTTTAAAGTCAAATAAAAACTAGTCTCTTAAATAATGCTAGGTTAGAGTAGGAGTCGGAGTCGGAGTTGGAGTTGGAGTCGGAGTCGGAGTCGGAGTCGTACTTAAAAAATTTCAGCAAAAGGAGTCGGAGTCGGAGTTATAACTATTTCTTAACGACTCCACAGCCCTGCTATTTTCTTGTATGTAAATTTTTGTCTTCGTAGGATACCGTTAGCCTATTCTCAGGTTTGGCAAAAAAAAAAAATAATTTTGTAAACGGCAGTTTCAAAACCTAAATTTTAAATTTCTAAAAATTTTGTTAAACAAATTTCAGAATTTTTTTATCATCATATTAGGATTTTTTGAGAATAAAATAGGGAATAAAAATATAAAACAATTATAGCAATACCTCTTATAGTTTTTCCGTATCTGCGATTTAAATTTTCCGACTTTCGGAAAAAACTAATTTTTTGGCCATATTTTGGCGAATGAGCCCAATTTCCTTAATGTTAAGAAATTTAAGTAAAACTTATTCAGAATTTTATAGTCCAGCAAATTTTAAATATACCCTGATGGTTTTACTGATGTCAGAAAACATTAACCCTAAAATCCTGAAGGTGAAAGATAAAATTATGCCTTATTTGGAATTTCTAAAGGAAATATAGCGAAATTTTGTAACTATATGTTGTTCAGATTTTTATGAAACTGGAGAAACATATACCCATAAGTCATACGAAGACAAAGCAGTGCAAAAATGGAGATTAACCCTAAAACGAACTGGGGGTCAAAATAACCCCAAACTTTTTAATCCTTGAAAAATCTATTAAAAAAAAATTTTTCAGTTCTCATAATTATAATATCTACATAATAATTAGTAAAAAAGTTAAATTTAAAACGATTTCAAGTTTCAAATTTCCGATATGGTTTTCTCTAAACTTTTCCTTTTTTATCACCACTGTAGGGGTTTTTTAAGGAAATAGTTTTTTGTTTTATTTGTTAACCCTTAAACACCCACGACCGCCTACAGACGGTCATCAAAAAATAAGTATTGAACAAAACCTATTTACTTCACGCTGTTTCGATGCAAAATTTTTAAATGAGTATAAAATTCGCAGTAATAAATGAATTAAATGTTTGAGATAGTATGGAAGAAATCATTCTAGTCAGAACTTTGATGCGAAAATATTAATAAATTGCAAACTACATATTTAAATTTTAGGTATTTGAGGGTTAATATTTACAAATATCTTACTTAGTTGACTTACCAACATATGGTTAAAATTAAATGGCAATTTCTAAAAATAACTATACTAGAAGTTCTGGTTGTAGTTTATGCCTTTTAGTTCAATGCATTACTGTGTCGAATAGTTGACAGTAATAATTAAAATTAAATTTAGCCTTTTGAAAAATCCTTGAGCAAAATGAATCGATGTCAATGATTAACATAAGTGAGATTTGAATTTGGTAAGATGATGTTAAAATTGTGTTGCAAATTATATTTATAAATAAATCGAAATGATTGGAAAGCAAAGATATTCGAAATTGATAAGATTTGCTAATAAATGCAAATAATAACAACTATGATCAAAAACAGGACAAATTTGCTGTGATAATTTTTAAATTTACATACATTTATTTTAATAGCTTAAGTTTTGTGTTGTGTTGTCAACCTATACAAAATACTGTGATGATGATGATAACTGACGAAAAATATTATTGTTTAAATAAAAACTCAATCCCTGAAAAAGTTGGAAAGAATACTAACGAAACGTCGGATTATTAATGAATTATTTGATTAAATAAATTTTCATGTATAAATTAACGAAATTATGTCTTTATATCTGTCCATAATTTTATTTTGCTGACCGCAAAGTTTTCGCATTATTTATGGTCACAATTTTTATAATGTTTTTTATTTTGTGTTCTTTCTAAATAAATGCCTAATAAATAATTTATTTTGCTTTGTATTTTTTGTATAAAAAAATTTTTTGTATATTTTTTGTTTATAATTTTCATTAAACGATTTTATTACTGTGGAATAATATTATTTGTTTTTTTAATTTAAAAAAGCTGCAATATGTTAGATAATGTATATATTTTTTTTTTCCAATGAAAAGAATATAATCGGAAATTTTAATTCAAAAAAATATAATTTATGGAATTCTAAAGTATCTGCTTACTCAGAGGAATAAGAAGAAGGCTATAAAAAGGTCGGCGAAATTACAAAAAAAGAAGAGGAACCAACACACAACTTTTCGTTAGATGAGCTCATACACATAGAGAAAAAGTATGTATGCATATAATCATGAATAGCAAAATTAATTTTTAGCGAAAAATATTCATTCAAGAAATGACTAAAGGCCCAACTATAATATGCTTAAGTTGGCTAAAGCAATTGTGCAAATACATGTGATTCATATGTGTAGAAACATCACAATAAAATTTTTTATCATTTTGCGAAGCACTAATGGTACATTTAAAAAAGTAAGCCCACAATTATGCGCTACGTAATAAGACATACAGAAATGCAGTAAAGTAAGTGAAATAACTCTCAACAACTTTTATAAAAAAAAAGATTTCAAGTGCTACGGCATTCCCTTACTACGAAGCAGGTTTGTAAGGGAGAATACTAAAAAATAGCTGTATCAAAACATTCCGTGTGTAAAGCTGATCGTTATATCCAACAATTTTTATATGCGCTGAATAATGCGCTTTATGTGTTAAAAATGTATTGCTTCAAAGTGGGAACTCGCCATCCATATAAAATTCATGTCCTTCCGTAAGCGCAATTTCAAGCGAAACTTTGATGTTTCTTCCTTACAAACCTGCTTCGTTGGAAGCTCCCATTTTTATTTGGATATTGAACTTAAGAAAACCTTTTGTTAAATTTTATGAAACTGTCATTTGCTTAAGCAAAGTGCGAAACAGATCGCACTTTCCGCACGGAATCAAATATTTTGTTATTTTATTTTTGTTTTTTTAAATGCTTTTGAGAGACTTTTTGTTAATTTTTGACAGTAGCTTAAGCAAGCTTATGCATATTATAGTTGGGCCTTAACCCTTTTGTGCGCACCTAGTTACACAGGCCCTTTGGTGTCCAGTCAACAATTTTTGATTGCAATTGATAATCCTTAGGTCTGAAACTTCTTAAGAATTTATTGCCCTTGAAAACGTAAATAATTGATTTTATTAAATAGAGAAAGAGAAAAATAAAGAAAACAAAAATTCGATAAAAAATAACAGACAATAAATTGTATTGCAGATCTTTCGAGAACTTTGAACATCTTGTACATATGATTGATAAACAAATGTATAAACATATCTGTTGTCTGATCAAGGTGTTGCTGTAAAATTTGCGCACCGTTGTAGGAAGCGAGAATTGGAACTGTCATCTCCGAACCATGCACTACCACAAGAGGTCTCAGACAACAGCCCAACTTACCGTAGGAACACAGTTGCACCACGTAGGTACGTTGTTAAGTTAAAACGCATAAAATTTAATACAAAGACATACAATAGCTGACGTAAACGTAAAATCGTATCTACGTCGTACGTTGACGTAGATATAATTCTACTTCAAACGCCAGTTGCGACTGCATTGTCATAGAAAAAGAAAAATATGTAAAAAAATATAAAAAGAATTTAATTTTGTATTTTCGAATTAAATTATTGAAAAGACAAAAAAAGGAAAGGTGGAAAAAACAAACAACAATCGAAAAAAAAATGGAATTATTTATTTAAGATTGTTTACAAGGCGAATTCATGTAAACGGTGGTGTCGATACTACAACAAGTAACAACACCAAAAACACAACAATGTATTTTTTTGTTGCTTTCGTTGATCCATATGTCAAAATCACAAGGAACTTTTGACATTTCTCTCTCTAATTAAGAAAAAAAAGTAGCACAGCTGTGCTTTCAACGCCACCTGAAAACTGAATTCGCCTTGATTGTTTACAATGGAAAAGAAAATACGTTTACGACGGCATTGTGGGTAAATGAAGCGTATTTGTAGAAACTTACGGTCCTACGACGTACGACACAATTTCGTTCCTATCATTATCGGGCAATTTTTTCAATTCATAAATAAAACAAAATTTTGGAATAAAAGAACAATGCTGAAGACAAAAGTCATCTGCTCCTCGCTGATGCAGATGATATTGACATTATTGAAAGACACATGCGATATGTAACTGGAGTCTAAGAGCAGATTGAGAAGGATTCAGCTTAAAGTGGTCTTGCCATAAACGAGGACGAAACAAAGATAATGATTGCAACTGCAGAAAAATCCACGTAAATTAAATATGGCGACAAAGTGCAAGCATGCAATTGTAATTTTGAGGCAGCAGAAGAATTGACCTATCTCGAATCCGCTGTGAATTAGAAAAACACCATTAGCCTTCAAATAAAACGAAAGATAGCGCCAAAGCAAGCATTTCCAATGTAAAGCCATCTCCAGGAAACAAACACCGCTTGTGGTACCCGTGCCGAAAGGGCAGAAGGAAGAGAAAACCATTTCGTAAAATGGAGTCATGCGTTGTCGGAAAATGAATCATTAGCTGGATGAGACTTACAACACTGTGAACATGGCAAGACCCATAACGATACAAGGATTTCGCTGACTGAAACACTCCAGAACTCAAGAAAAATTCTTATATTTAAGGCCTTGAAAATGTTTCAATATTTCCAAAAGCAACTCCAATAAAGTCATAAATTTAATCTTAATATTTCTCTCTTCCCTGTTTATCCTTTTTCCAGAATCCTGAGTTTATAAAAACAACCTCTTTTCTAGAATCTTAAATGTTTTTTTGTTGTTTTGTTGCTGAATTGCATTTTATTTATGCAATTTCTTTCTCTATTCATATAAGACGTTTTTTTCTTTAAAAAAAAAAAAAAAAAAAAAATTTGTTAAAATAATAGCAACATTTTTTTAGTTGTTTATTTGAAGAAGTCTTTGCCATGAAATAAAATATTGTTTAAAATTATACTCCGAGTGCAAGACTTGAAAAATATTGAGCAAAAAAGTTTGAAATAAATTGTGAATTTACTGTAATAATTTCTCAAATGCTGCTTTCTTTCTAATACAAAGAAATATCAAACAAAAAAGTTATAAGAGCATCTTTTTTTTTGGAATATTTCTCCTTCTTTTTAATATTTTTATTTTATTTTAAAAAACAAATTTTTTTTTTTGTTAGTTTTGAAGTTTGTTTTTTTTTTGCATAAATATATTTTTGCTTTGTTCAAAATAAGCAAGAATGTAAATGTAATAAAGAAAGCATAACTTTAGGATGAAGTGGCATAAGAACTTATTGACCATGTTTAACAATCAGGTTAAGTGCAGAATTTTCATTGTATTAAGAATATAAATGAAATTATGTTCATTTTGAGAAGTGAAGTATTAAAAAAAGCTAAGGTTAATAAGAATGAATGTAGCTTAAAATAAAATAAAAACAAGTAAAAGTCAATGTTCGCCATTTATGGAATTGTTGCTAAAGACTCATCCGAACCCAAAAGATACAAAAAGCTTTATAAAGACAATTATTAATATTGTAGAAATTACAAACAAAATGACAAACTCATTTATAAACTTTCCTCCCCGCCCGGGTCTATTAGAGATCATCTCAACGATATTGCACCTTTTGGTGTTACATCCTCCCAGGCAAAACAGATAGACGCATACCTGGGATACGACAAACATTCGATAAAACATTCAGGGCTCTTGAAGTTTTTGGATTTCTCGAGTTCAAAGTTTCTACAAAGTACATTCTCACTCTGGTTCCACGGGAGTCAGTAGCTCCTGGTGAGCAGACAACAGTCCGACTATTGGTTGAGGCCTCCGTTAGCATGCTTCTTGCAGGAAATTTGTCCTGTCTTTCGGGAATATTGTCTTTGCGGATGCCTTGTTTTCTATGGAAATCTGCCTTTTGTAGAAGTTGTTTGTCTGGCACAATTGAATGTATTAACGGTGACAACAGAAGGGTACATTCTTGACGAGGGGATACTTTCGGGGATCACGTAATGGCTGTGGTTTATACCCAAAATCGTGAGAAACTGCTGGATTTTGTTTAGTAGGAGTGCATGTTATATTGCTCCGGCTTCTAAACAAGGACAAGTGTATAATTTTTGTCAGATTAAACATTCAAAATTGCTACCTGTGTGTTAAGTATCCGTGCAAATACGGTGGCAGCTGACAAACGCATTTCCTGTCCCCAGTGGTACTATACGCAATGAGATAAGTCCATATGGCAGGTGCTCATGTAAAGCTGTTTTCACATAACCTTTCCTTTTTTCGTGAAGGGTATAATAAAGAACTGGTCTTCAGTTTCTATAATTTAATCCTAGAGTTTTTATTTAGCTAAGCTCACATCCAGCGAAAAAGAAAATAGTCGGCTTAATATGCAAACCTGCTAAATCCACTATTAAAGTAAATTGAGATTCTGATACCGTGTGGTAGAGAAAGATACGCCTCGTCGACCAGCATGTAGTTTTTCTTCAATTTGAGTCTTGAAGTGTGTAAAACCAACTATATTTTTGGCTTTTCTCTCAAGCAGCAAATATGAAATAAAAGAATTTTTTTTTCTCTCTTGTAAAATGTGCTGAAAGAAAGTTAGTAGGTTTACATGTACCTTCATTAGCCTATAGTTCATTAGTGTAGTCTAGCATAAAGTTTATTTGACAACCAGTTTCCTTTTGCAGTTGAAAGATATGCAAAAGTCTAGTCTTTATCCTAGCTTAGCCTGTGTTCTTGTTTATAGTCCAGTGTGTATTTTAGCATATAGTTAATTCCGTAAAGTACAATATAGTCAAGACATTCCGAAATATGTAATCCAATCTAATTTTGTTGTAGTTCCTTGGCCAAGTCAACTTTTAAATCTTGTTAATGGTTTAATCTATAGTCTGTTATAAAGTCTAGTCTGTGGCGGACGTATTTCATGATCCTTAACTTTCGAGAGTTGTTCGTCAGAATGCACGGAAATGTGGACTACTAATTAACCCACTTTGTCACGATTGTGGCTTGTGGTTCAGTGGAGGAAATAGCACAACATATAATCTTCGTGTGTCCAAAGAGGGCACATAAGAGTTAGGAGCTACTAAGACAAGTGGGTGAGACGAAAACAGCATAAAACATTTTACGCATTATGCTGGCGTCAAAGGCAGCCTTGAATCACTGTGAAGAATACGTCAACGCCATAGGGAAGCAAAGGCAGACGATAGTTTCGAACCTCCAGCTAAAAAAGGATGTAGGAAGGAAACCAAACAAAAATAATGTTCCTTTCCTAATGAAATGCTTGCGAAGTGGATGAGAGATGCCGTAGGGCCACTAGATGATACCTTTCTACTACGCCAAAAAAAAAATCTAGTCTGTGATCTGATCTTAATTTCAATCTGTAAAGTACTTCGTAGTTAAGCTTATGGTCTTATTTTCTGTTTGGCTTATTCTTTAATCTGTGGTCTGTATCTAAGTCTTCTTTATAATCTAGTCTAAAGTTTAGCCTTTTATTTATTATATAGTCCAGTGTCTGGTCTAATATAGCTCATTTTGTAAAGTAATATATAGGCCAGTTTTTTCTACAAAATATAATTGAGCCTATAGTAGAGTCTTAAGTCTACCATACTCTCTATTTTGTAGTCGATCCTTTAGTCTAACTTGTAGTCTAGTCTTAAGTCTATCCTATAATAGGTAAGACTATATTCTATCCCTTTAGCTATTTTGGTGAGGCTAAAGGACTAGCCTCTTGTTTAGCCTGGATAGCTATAATCTGGCTTTGTTTTAGCCGTAGGAGAGATCTCCTGTGCTTCGTTTCCGCTCTTAATTTTTCTTAAATGCTCTTTGTTATTCTGCATACAATTTTACAGTTTTTGTTTCTTTCTTAGTAAAGCACCGACAATATTTTCTGTGCTTAGTTGGCTTTTAATTATTATTAAAATTGCTGGCGTTCCTTAATGACTCGTAGGCAATAAAACACAAGGTGCTAAGGGTCTTCTTGTCGATTTGTGCAGTGGAGTACTCTGGGGAGTAGCCTTAGCCCAAAACCATATAAGTGCTTTCTGTATCCTTCATGGGTCCATAAAACCTGGGCCAGATGATAATTGACTCCTCCATTATTTATATTCAGCCACCTTCTACTGTTGGTATAAGTGTGGATGTCCATCTGTCTTAAGGGCTTTTTTACATCGGGGTCGCCATATTCTAAATGATCTTTCACGTTATAATTCGCGTGAGTTTGGGTCTATTTATCCTCAGATTTTCTTTTTTTCATAAAGGCGTTTAGCTTTGTCAGTTTGAATTTCTATTGGTATTATTCCTGCTATAACTAAGGTATGACATTCAGATATTGTTCGAAAGGAACTTCTTACTCCAAGCAACTATGAACTATACTATATGGTCTATCTTATATTCTAGTATTTTTTTATTTTGATTTAATTTTTTTATTAAATTCCCTAAGCTAAGCCCCGCGAAGCTCTACGCTTATCTGCAGAAAAGAAACCAGAGTGTTTGGCAGGAATTGAACCGCAACCTCGGCGCTGATAGACTAGCTTACTACCAGCTAGCCTACCGAGGCTAGTCCATAGACTGTTCGGTTGTTGTGTAGTCTAGGGTATAATCCATACTGAAGTCTAGTCTATATTCCAGCCTGTAATCTTGAATATAGTTTCGTTTGCAGTCTATTCTTTAGATTTATTTTTTATCGTAGCTTTGTAAAATTTTTTCTTTATAACTCCTTTTTCACCTACTTGCTTATTTTTGACTTGACTTTCTGTATACATTTAATATTATTTTAGTTCTTTGTGCATTTAAGTGTATGATTCTACTTATATGCATATGGATTTTTTTCAGTTTTTTGTTGTTATATTAATATCACATCTTTTTTTTTTAAACTTCTTTAAAGGCACTAATACAAACATGCAAGCATACAACTATGTTTACAGTACAAATGGAGCATGTATGTGTATGAACATATGGACATTTGTTAACAGGTTTGCAAACTTACAAATATATACTATCTCATATTTGTATAGATATTATTGTATGTGTTTTAGTTTACATATTTGCATCCTTTTATGAAAAGCGCTTGTAAACAGAATTTATTTTTTTTATTTTTTTTTTTTTTTTTGCAAACTTTATGATCTGGTGCATGTTAAAGTGATCTAAAAGAAGCAAATTTACATATATTAGTGTATGTGTAACTCCAAAAATAAAACAAATTGAAGAGTTAGGCTTTAGTAAATATTTGTAAAATTTTAAAGACTTAATATGGGAAAAATTAGAGGAGTTTATTTTTCGTAAAAAAGTATAACGATATTTTAAATGATTAAATTCTAGCAAATAAACTGGCTTATTATATTGTATAGAGTCAAAAGCGCATCCGAGCCTACATTCTGGGTGGGAGAGGGGTCAAAAAATGTAAATTCTAGGGCTCGAATAGCCCACGAGGGTCATGCCCCCCATAATATACAACCAGCCCCTTTAAACAGCCTTTTCTTTTGCTTTTGGTCTAGAGCATAGTTTAATACAGTATTGAGTTCAATTAAGATTCTCGCCTTAACCCTTACCTAAGCTTGATTATAATAGAGAATTAAAGCTATTGACAAGTTAAGCCCCTTTAGTTCTTTTAAGTCTCCTTTTAGTATTCCATATCGTCCATCTATACGCGTAGAAAAAAATATGGTTAGAGGTAACCGTATTCTAAGAACCACATACTATGGTTGGATTAAAACAATGTTTATGTTTGCAGGTTAACATATTATATTTAAATATGGCAATAGTATGGTTAAAATCAACAAAAAGTTTTCCGAAATCAACCATAATATGGTCAAAATGAACCATATTTTGGTCAATATTAACCATAATAATGGTCAAAACTAACCATATTATGTTAAAAATTAACCATAATATGGTTACAATTTTCCAGAAATTTGATAAAAGTAACCATATTATGGTCAGAATTAAAATTAATATAGTCAATGTTAATCATATTATGGTTATATATTTCATCCATTTTTCGAACATATTATTGTAATTAAATATTGACCATAACATGTTTGGAAGCAACCATAACATGGTTATAGCTTTTGGATATATGAATTTTACCATAATATGGTTGCCGTGATAATAATGTGGTTAAGGCAACCATAATATATTTAAGTGTAAAGTTGTAGCTTTATTTTATTAAAACATTATATTGTTAAATTCAAACACATTTAAAGTTTCGAGGGAGGTAAACACTTTATTTTTAAATAGAAACAAAATATTATCAATCGTGAAAAAAGGTTTGTTAAAAACAACAAAAGTTTGTTTGTTGCCATTGCAGGGACCATAATATGTTTTTTTTTAACCATACTTTAACCATGTTTTTTCTCTGCGTGTATAGCCTTCAAAATAGTTTTAATATTCATTCTTATAATCTTGTTTGTAGGCTTTATACTTGCTTTTAGTCTCTCGCTCAAAGTCTAGCCTTTTTAGCAGCTTATAGTCAGGCTTATAATTAATAGTATTGTCAGGCTTATAATTTAGCCTTCAGCCCAGAATATGTTCATGCTCAAAGTCTAGTTTATAATGAAGCTAAGTGCTCTACCTTAGAATAACTCTAACTGAAGGCTATAGTGTAAAGCCTAGTACTCTGTTCAAATTTGTGAAAAATGTTGAGCAACATTAATTATATCACATGAAAGTTTTGACATGTATCAATGTTACCTATCATGTGAGATTGTACAATTTGACGTTTTTATACCTGCAAAGTATGCGACATTGTTTTGCGTATGTATTACTGAAAATATTTTTTTATTAAAAAATTTAATAAAAAGAAAAGTAAATATGAATAAAAAAACTGTTACCGGTTGTGTTATTTTAATTTTTTAGTTCTTATTTAATAATCAGTGCATACTTTTTTGCTTTTGCTCAAAATTCCACGTGAAATAAGTGCAGCTTACATAATTTCGCAGTTGTAAAAAAATATTGCCAGAAAGATTTCGGAACTTTTTCACAAAATGAACAGAGTACAACTCTATCAACATTTTTTCATAGATATTCCGCACAAGTTTTTTTCATATGCGTTTTGACAGCATTTTACGTGAAATGTTGAACAGAGTACCAGGCTTAACTATATGTTTAAGTGGTTTGTTTTTTTTTTATTTAATAAGAATTACAAACACAATTACAAATTTATTTAAGCTTTTTTATTCGAACAATAGTTACTTAGAATTTCAAACCGATGCACAGAGGGGTGAACAATACCAAAAACGAGGATTAATTCAAAAATGAAGTTAGTTTTTCGTATAAGCATTTGGTACCATATAAAAGAAGATAAAATTCAACACGAATAATTGTTAAAATTTTGGATCTATGTTGTTTACTTTTTTTTGTTATACGCTGTCAAAATTGAATAATAATTTATAATATGGAAATATTTGTTAAAAAGTGAAAATCTAGATATTTTAATTGCGATTTGTGAGAATTGTTTCTTAGAAACACAGTTTTTTTAAAGGGATCCATCAGCTTCAGGTATTTGACTAATTTATTAAAAAAATTTTGTTAAGAAAAATCTTGAGGAAATATTTAAAATTTTTTTTTTTTTTTTAAATTTGTGAAAAAATGAGTTTTTTTTAAAGAAATGTAGATTTTCAAAATGTTTGTGAGAATACTTGGGCAAAACTTTTTATATATTCTTAAAATATGATTGCATAATCAAAAAAAAAAAAAAAAAACCTTGCCCATTTTTGCCCCATTTGAAAATATTTGAGATTATGTGAAACACATTTACTTGTTTTTTTTTTTTTTTTGTTTTGTTTCGTTTAATGGATATTTTATTTTTTGTTATTTTCCTGAAATGCAGAAGTTTCTGCTAAAATTACAAAAATTGATAGAAAAATTAAGTATAATTCTTATTGTTGTTATTTTCTGTGGTCACAAGATTAACTCCAAAAATTTCGCGACATAAAACTGCAAAAAACCGCAAATCTTTTCGTAAAACTTTACCAATGGTTTTATATGCCTCCCACTATACACAAATTCCTAATTCATGTACCCGAAATAGTGCCCCATTCTCTATTGCCTATTCTGAGGAGGCACAAGAAGCTCGTTATAAAGATTTAAAAAATTTTAAAGAACAATTTTCTCGTTAATGCAGGCGCGTTAAATAGATTGAAGACATTTTTAATCGGTTTCTTATAACTTCAAATCCTTTAATTTAAAGCAAAAACAAACATTATGATAAAAAACTACATAACATACCACAAACAGCGCTTGATCTGCTTATTTTGCTTATTATTTCCGATGTTAATTATGATAACATGAAAATAATGAAGGTAAAGATAATTATGAAGATGATTTTCAATTTCATATTTTAGCAATGCATGTGCCTTGTTTCAAAAAAAAAAAAAAAAATATTGTTCGAAAAAATTAAAGTTTTTTTTTTAGTTTTTAGTTTATTAAATAAAACAAAATTAAAATTTCACTAACATTTTTCAACAAAAGCTTTTTTTAGTAATCAATGTACACAGAATCTAAAAAAAATATTGTGTCAAAAAATACTGGCCTCCCTGAATTAATACTCATTTTGCTTATGTTTCATTCCACTGTGCGATGTAGTGAAACAGACCACAGTCCTTAGAAACCGAACCCGCAATCCCCTAAATGATAGACAAGCTTACTACCAACTATCTTGCTGGGCCACACTGTAAATTGTTGTTAACCTTTAGTTCAAAGTATGGTCTACTATATATAGTCTTTATTATGCTATAGACTACAGTCTATATTATTATGTCACTTTAGGTCAATCTAGTAGTGTTGTCTGTGTGTCCTCCCAAAAATTTCTAATAAGAAAATTTATACTGTATACCGAAGATCGGCCAACACATATATGTTGATATATTTGAGTAATATAGGTGAGAATAGATTTAAATCTAGGCAGTCCTTCCAAAATATTTCTATCGTAATACTAAATTGCATTAAAATTCTTCAAATAAATTGGTTTGCATTGACAGTTTCCAAATTAATTTTGTCGATCTCTGCTTTTTTGCCTAGCTTTTGTTTTTCATTTTAAACCAGCGATAGGAAGCCTATCCATTTTACAATGTTGTTGTTACTTTTGTTTAATTCTCTACAATGTGTGCGCACACGTACGTAATAAAGGAGAAAAGAGAAATCGCGGCCCTGAATTTGCCTACCGCAGTCTTAGACCTTCTTATATTGCAGTCTATAGTTTCGCTAAAAATTTAAGCTATAATATAGATAATAGTCGAACCTAAATTTCCAGACTGTTTTCAAGCATTATGAAAAGCATATGGGCAATTCCATTTTGACCTGACGTGATGTTTGTACGACAAAATGTAAAAACATTAAATGAAGAAGTCAAATTTGTAAGACGGGTTTTTATATATGCAAAGTTATGAAAAGCTAAGGACTTGTAGATATAAGCAAAAATATGCGCTGGCGTGACGTTTAAAAAAACAGAAGTGAATTTTTACTTGCATTACAAAACTGAAAAAGACTGCGAATTGAGCAAGACGTTTTGTATAAACCCTTTTTTAGGAAGCTTTTTACATATATAGATTTATTTTTCAAGCTATGAAATATAAAAATCTTTCCTCGTTTAAAGGTACATATGGGCATTTTCAGCGAAAAGTCTACTTTTTTATTGTAAAGCCAGAATGCAAATAAGGTTGTTGTTGAGACGTGGAGTTTTTTGGCCTATGATGGTTTTCTCCACATAAGGCTTTTTTTTATATATGTATATGTGAATTTATTTTTTTTTATCCTTAGTTTTATACTTATTTTTTTAACATTTTATTTATTAATAATTTATTATTTGGTAATTAAGCTTTTAACTTTATTTTGAAGATGGAATTAACTACATGAATTTGCGTATCCCTAATATTAAAATATCAATTTTAAACATACATGATAATTCTTATACATGGTATTAACAAAATGTTAAATGTAACTGTTTAGCTGAAAAGAAAAGAAAATATTCCAATGAAATAAATAATAAAATAAATGATTACAGTTGTTGAATACTTACAAATCGATATAGTTGCGTTTTTATTAAATTAGGAAAAAATCATTTTAAACCTCCCATATTAATTTAATATTTTGAAATTCATAATTTAATTGAATTTCAATTTTGGTTTCGTCCTTAAAAAATATTAAGGATTTTCAGTTATATTTTAGGACCATGTTGTTCAACCGTTATCCCTTTTGTTACTAAATGTACAGCTACCTGTGCTTTACACCAAAATAAAAAATATAAACTAAACATATAAGATTTTTTGAAAAACAATTTAAATTACTTTTGGCGTTACGTTACAAAAAGTAGACTTTTCGCTGGAACTGTCCATATACAAGTTTTCAAGACTAAATTCTTCTTCAAAATTTTACTTTACACAAATATTTTAGTCTTAAACCTAAGGCTGCCCTGCAGTGTGGACTTTATGCTAGACTCTTTAACTTGAAATTTTTCTTAAAATTATTTTATTTTAGCTGCATCGATTTAGCGGTTGATTGGATCTGACTCGTTTGCATAACCCAAACGTTGCTCAATCTAAAAAGTCTTGTACAATTTGGACTATCATCCCAATTTACATTGCAGACAATTTTGAATTAGTTCTCTTAAATTCGTGGTAACAAGTAATGCTTATTGACAGTCCCATGAAGTACATTTCTTTAGCCTACTGACAGCTTATAAGGGAACAATAGATTTTTTTTAAGCATTTTTGTAATAAACTTTATTTCTAGCTGTTTAATTCACTTAAATTTCCTTTCGAATTTTTCCTTCTTTATAGAACACCCTTAATTTAAATTTAAAACATTGTCAGCGCCCTTGGGATATGCTACAATATTTTTATGCATTTAAATAACTAATGAGAAATGAGGAGAGAGAAAGAGCCAAAAAAAGAGCCACAAAAATCAATTGTTAGAGGAACAAAGTAACAAATTGTTGGTAACACACTGTTTTAGACGCTTTTTTATTTTTTCTAATATGGGGCATAATATTAGGGATATTTCCAAAATAATTTTAACAAACTGTTTTATTTAGACTTCGACTTTTGAGCTTGGCTACCTCCCTAACTTCCATGTATGTTGGTTTTAATGCCAAAATCAATTTGTTCAATTTCTTGCGGCGCCAGTCTTAAACAATTCATGGTGTTTTTTTCTCTCTTTTATATAATATTTTTGTACTTTTTTTTATATAAATTTTCTGCTGTCGCTTAAGGATTTATTTTAATGCTGGCAGACCTAACATCCTTTTATTCTTTTTGGTTTTGTTTTTATGTACATAAGTATGAATTTAAATCAATAGAAATCAAAGTAGAAACCTGAAATTGAAGAAATTTTTGTGGGTATTAAATTATTTATAGAAAATAAAATTAAAAATATTTCATACATATGAATTTTATGTTGGAGCGATGGTTAGTTGTGAAAAAACATAAATTTTAATAAAAATAGTTTTTGCGTTTACAGTGAATTTCAGAAGGCTGCTATATATGGGCTATTATGGACCGTATATCACAAAATTGCATGAAATTTTTGCTGGCCATATGAAGCTAAGTTGGAAGAAATTTTACCGCAATATCTATAGGTTTTAGGCGTATTTAATAAATTTGCCAGAGTGGGCTTTATATGGGGCCTATAGTAAATTTTGGACCGATCATCACGAAATTTATTAGTGTGATTTCTTGTCCTATAGTACTGTGACGTGCCAAATTTTGTTATGATGTCAGTTTAAATTATGGTTTTAGGCGTACTTAGCTGTTTTCCGGGGGCAGGGTTTATATGGGGCCTAGGCTAAATTATAGACCAATCTTCACGAAATTGTACAGTGTGATTTTTGCAGAATCTTATATCATTCCGTGCATTTTTCCACCTATTTATGTTAGTTTTTAGAACAAAATTTTCATTTTTTTAGGGTGGTGGTTCCACATTTTGATTCATAGCTTTGATCCTTTTTGCTGGATTTAAATCCCAAACTGCTTAGGATAACTAGAAGCAATTTGACACCAAGTTTGTTCATTTCTTTTGAGTTTTTCGAAAGTGAGCGTGTTTTTAACAGACAGACAGACGACCATGGCTAAATCGACTTAGAATTACTCAAGGAACCAAAATATATATAGTTTATGGTGTCTAAGATGAATAATAAAAACGTTTCATATGGAATGACAAACCTAGTATACCCTCTTCACAACTTATTGTGGTAGAGGGTATAAAAATAGACTTATTCGGAGGAGAATAACATTTTAATACTTTAATAAGTTAGAGTTATATTCAGCTGTGCCGAAGCTTTGATACTCTACATCGGTTATGCAAAAAGGGTTAAGTCATAAACTTTAGATTTTCGTAATTTTAAATTGAAAATAATTGATTTGCAATTAATACGATTTTGTTTGTCGTGCTTACTGCCTGTTCATATATTTACGAACGAAGACTTCGATCGCTTAACTTTAACTTTTTAACTTTCACTTTAAATGATTCAAAACTGTACCATTTCGTTATTTAGACGTTTGAGTACATATATTAAAACAAGTCTTGCTTATTATCATAACACGTGTTGTTTGGAGGAGTTTTTCGATAAGTTATCCAAAATGTATGAACTAGACCATAAATAGAGTTTTTTTTCCCCGGACTTTTTCGATTCCAGGGAAAGCGGGAAATTTTTTAAATTTCCCGGGATCCCGGGATCCCGCTCCATATAAATAATACAAAGTAAACTTTGTTATTAATTAATGAAAAAAACTTTTATAAAAAAAAACGTAAGGGAACTTGTTTACAAAGAATGTAAAAGAAATGGTTCAATACTAAAAAATTAATTGAAGATTGAAATAGGAACTTGAATTATTATCACCTCACGCCTTTATTCCGTATTATTATGCTTTAATTCAGTTTTATTATGCACTGGATACAAGATAAAAAGATAACATAAACATAACAATTTAATTCATAAAACAATAATAAAAACAAAATTAAAATTAAAGTACTCAAGATATGAGGTCAAAAAGTTAATTAATAAAATAGATAAAATATTTTAAAGAAATATATAAAAATTTTTAACGGCTAAGGAAATAACTTTCTGACACACTCAAAGCTCTTAGTAAGTCCGCAAAAAGTACATTCCTAATTTTTTTTACTAATTATCATGTTTCCGAAAAATTTCGTTCATTTTTTACCGAGGTTGGACAAATAGTCAAAAGTGCACCGTTGTAGCATGCTTCGGATTCACAATCAGAAGCAATTTTTTCTTTTTTATAAATAACTTCTATATCAGTCAAATGTATGACAAGGTTGATGCAAAAATAGCATCAACCTGACTGCTTCTTACAAACCTTTTCATTTCAATAGGTCCATTTGTAATCTTTAGGACAATGTCTTTTTCAAGTTGAATGTTGTAGTATCTTACACGAGTTTCCAAAATGTTATTTTATTTCGGTTTCCCCGCACTTCACGGGTATATAAACCAACACAAATTGAAAATTTGTGTTTATCACCTAATAAACATATCGCTCCTTCATTGTATCATAGTCATATCTCAAAGTTTGAAGTAACTTTAGCAAAGTTTTCCATCATACCTTCTCGTATTATATCTCAAACTGAACCGAAGTTATAGCAAAATATATCTTTAAGTCGGTACATTTTGAAAACTTTTATCGCATTTTGCCAAGATCGTTTGTTTTTGTAGATATGACTTTGTTGCAATAAAGGAGCGATATGTTTAGGTATCTCCTATTTTTAAGACTTGTTCATGGACAATGAAACTTAACTGCCTGCATCTTATTTTGAATTAATGTACTTTATTAACTCTTCACTTCACTAAATGTAATAGTTATCAACTGTTGCACTGCTTTGAGTAGATTTATTGCATGAGGAGACATTGACTTAAATACATGTACTCACTTCTTGTAATTGATCTAATCCACAACCCATCCACAGATGCTAATTTTTAGATAATAGAAAACTAAATTTCAACGTATAAATAGCTATTTTCTGAAATTATGAGGAATTTTTTATTTCCCGGGATCCCGCAAGAAAAATCCCGGGAAAACGGGAAATAAAATAATTGAAATTCCCGGGAATTCCCGGGACGGGAAATCCCGGGAAAAAACCCTAACCGTAAATCACAGAAATGGTGGATAACAGTTTTTATAGATTGGTGAAGAAACCAATTTCTTGATTTTGTATACCATATTTTTATATGTTTATGACTAATGGGACTTATATGTCCCATGCCAAACTCCTGATGGGACACCCCAAGTCGCTTCCCTGGTAGGGCCACACAAAAAAAAAGATAAATATTAGTTTAATATGCATATCTTTGTAAACATATCCCATTATAAAAGCTTATAACTATCTAATCGTCTCCCGTACCGAAAGGGTTAATTCCAATTTTTATTCTTGATAAATATACTGAAATTTATTGATGGAAGATAAGCTCGTTTCTATGCGCATTCCACTTATTGCTTAGGTCATTGTGTAAACAATGTTAATTGAATGATATTTAAGGTAAAATTTTTAACTTTAATATAAAAATCTTAAGTACCCCTCACTAAAACCTTTTTCAATTATTTAACTTGTCAGATTTTTAAACTCATAATAAATTCTCGAAATTTGTTGTCATATTGTCAAACATTAATTATGGCACCTCTAAAGGTAGCATTATTAAGTATGACATTTCCAATTAGAATTACTCATCCAAGTTTATAAAAATTGTTTAAACTCTGTGAAAAAAAAACAGAAAATATAAATAAACAAAAAACGAGCAGTAATAAAAAATGTTATCTAAGTAAAAGGAAAAGACATCATTGTTAAAGACTCGTTTGTGATCATTCATAATTATTAATGTTTCTTGAGTTTTTCTCCATCCCAAATTAGTGAACAGCGCTCTCAATAATCAGCACCTTTAAGATTTTTATAAAAGACAATTTTTCCCCACAAATGAACATCTTGTTCATGTCTTTTAATTTTTTCTAATTTCTCATTCCCCATAGAGGAAACATAACAACTTAATGATAATGTTTTTCTCCCACGTATTTACTGACTTTAAAAAGTTTGTTTTTTTTCCATAAAAAGTTCAAAATGTTGTATTTATTTATGATTTATAGATACTTTTTTATTGCTGTTTGTAGAGACTTTCTTAAACATTTTTTTTAAGAGTTTAAAAGACAAAATTTAATGAAATGAAGTAACTAAGAGGTGGCAAATTGACTTATGATAGAAGGATCTGTTACGGCTTTGAAGTCATTCCTCTATCCAATGGTACTTATTTTCAATGACTCTGAGACATAATTGGGGGTAAATGTCCTTAATGTGCCGAATTATCTCATCCTTGAGCTCTTGAATTGTTATTGGCTTATTGACGTACACTTTTTCTTTAAATACCCAAAAGAAACAAGGCCAACGGTGTCAAATCACATGATCGAGGCGGGCAATTAACCTTGCCACGACGTCAGATAACATGGCTACTGAATTTCTCGCGCAAAAGAGCCATTTTTCGTTGGCTACGCGGTAAGTGGAACCACATATCGTCCAGGTCCATATCCTCTATTTCTGGCATCGGTGATGTTCATTACATGTTTAATTGTTGGCCACGACAACGAGTCGAAGTTGACGGCTCTTCTGCCAGACTATCGCAAAGAACAGCAATGTTTTCCGCAAAACGAACTGTGCATGTCTTTTCACGCAAAATTCTCCCGATTGTGGACATATTTGGCCGATTATGCTGACCAAAAAAAAAAAAAAAATCACAAAGAGCACGAAATGCATTTTAATTTGAAAGCTTATTTTAGTCAAAGGCTTCAACAATCTTAATGCGCTGCTTAATTGTGTACCTCTTCATGGTTAAAACAAAGAAATGTCATATTAAGTTGGGCAAAAAACTTGACTCTCAATTAACATCGTGCATTACGGTTGGACTACCCAATATATTAGTTGAATAGGTATATTTTTTGAATAAAAAGGTGTATTTTTTGTGACAAAATAACATCTATTTTGTGAAAAAAAGTACTTTTTTGAGAAAATATTATGGTTTTTGGGTAAAATGTGTTTTTTTGGGAAATAAAAGTATAATTATTGGGAAAACAGTATCTTTTTAAGGAAAAAGAACCTTTTTTGGGAAAAAATATCTTTTTGGGGAAAAATTAAAATTTTGGGGAAAAAGTGCCTTTTGGGGAAAAAGTACCATTTTGGGAAAAACCCATTTTTTTGGGAAAAAGTATATTTTTGGGTAAAGAGTATCTTTTTGGGGAAAAACTATCTTTTTTGGGGAAAAAAGTCTCTATTTTGGAGAAAAACAATATCTGTTTTGTTAAAAAAAAATATCTTTTTGGGGAAATTTGTTATTTTTTTGTAAAAAAAAACTTTATTTTTTGTGCAAAAAAGTTTATTTTTTGTGTGAAAATATATCTTTTGTAGAAAAAAGTATTAGTTTCGGGGAAAAATAGTATCTGTTTTGTGCAAAAAGTACCTTTTTGGGGAATACGTATCTTTTTTTTTTTGTGGAAATCAGTATTTATTTTAGAAAAAAGGTATATTTTTTGGGAAAAAGTAGCTTATTTTTTTTCGAAAGAGTAGCTTTTTGGGGAAAAAAGTATCTATTTTGGGAAAAAACAGTATCTGTTTTGTTAAAAATATCTTTTTGTGGAAATTTGTTTTTTTTTTTCTAAAAAATGTTTATTGTTTGTGGATAAATTATTTCTTTTTTTTTTTTTTTGAAAAAAATATCTTTTTTGTATTAAAAAGAAAATTTTTTGAGAAAAAGTATTGTTTTTCTGGCATTTTTTTTTGTGGGAAAATAATGTATAAATTTTGTGGAAAAAGAATTTTTTTTTTTTTTTCACAAAGAAGTATCTTTTGTTTGTGGAAAAACAAGTTTTTTTTACAGTTTGTTACTACCTTTTCACTTAATTTTTTTTTTATTTGTTAATTCTATGAGCATTGTTATGCTAAATGTATAAGTATCTTAATACTTTTTTCTATTCTTAATGCTTTTTATGGATATGTTTTGGTTATGTTTTTATCTTTCTAACGTATCTATTGTTAAAATTCCTAAGAGGAGAATGGTGTGTGTTTATATCTAATATCAAGGGCATTGCACAGTGGAATGCTGGTAAAAAAATAAATTGAAAGTCAATTATAGCAAAAATCGACGTGAGAAATAAAGACAATTTTGACTTGAATTTGATCAAATTAAAAGATTTTATTAAAGTTTGTGTCGCAAGATCTAATTTTTAGAATTTTTTTAAAAAGTTCTTGCCCACATTGAAATAACAAAAACTACCAGTAGTTGCCTAAATTAAAATAAGTCCAACAAAGTAACAAAACTTTTCGCATTTATTAAATGTCGTTTTAGTTTTCATACACAAACAGCCCAGGGATAAGCAAAAACCAGTAGAGGAGAACGCAGCAGGTTCCAGAGGAACAACAGCCACCACCACCACCACAACACAGCAGCATCAGTATTCCAAGTGTCAGAGTAGTTGTAGCAAAAATGGCTTCATATCCTTATCAAACATTTGCTGCTACGTGGTCAGTAACGAAAAAGTTTTTTTTTTTTTTTGTTTTCCTAGAATGAAATTTATTTTTAAAGTGGAAAAAACAAAAAAAGAAACCAACAACAGAAAAATAAATTTGTTTTCCTCTACCTACTCTAACTTTTCTTAACTCCATTCATTCTCTTTCTCTTACACACACACTTGCTTTAAGTCTCAGTCTCTTTTAATATTTTATATGTTTGTTTTTTTTATCCTCTTATTGTTCCTTGTTTTTTATTTTCATTTCATTTCTTCTAGATTTCTTTTATTGTATTTTTGCGAGATATCAAAAAGATTTATTTGTGTATACGAGTTGTTTTTTGCTTGAATAGTTACTAAAATACGTGAATTTTTCGTTTTCATTTCGTTATTAAGTTTAGTGTGCTCTGAAACAATAAATATTTATAATATTAAGAACAATTTTCCATCTCAATTTTGGTGAGTGTGTGTGTGCGTGCTTTTTTTTTAGCTAAAAACGTCAAAGAATATAAAACTGTATCTAATAATTTTGTGCGCACAGTTATTTTGTTTGTTTTTTTTTTTTGTTTCAATAACTAACAAAAAAAAATCTTTTAAGTAGTTTGAAAACTGATGATGGTGACGTATGAGTACCATAAAATTATTAATATCACTTATACGTTTCTGTTAGAAAAAGGAAATATTTCTTTAGTTTCTAAATAAATTGTTTACAGCAAATGGAAGACTATAAATATTTATGTGATGCGTCTAAATTATATTTGAAAAATTTCTTTATGTATTTTGTCATACTTATAGCCCAAAAGGAATCTGAAATCAGACAGTTAGTCAAAAAAATTAAAGACAACTGGTTCAAGAATAAAAAACAACTCTACTTATTTGTCCCTGTCGTTTTACTGAAGGGGAAAGGGTCTCTGTGTAACCGTTGTATGGGAAAATCTACAACGATTTGTTGTTGAGATTATTAAAATCTAGCGATCATCAGCAAATTTCGGAAAACCCTTTAAATACCGAATGCAAAGCTTATTTTTCATTTTCTAATATATGTATAATAAAAATTTCAAAAAATGACCTCAATTATATATATATATATATATATATATATATATATATATATATATATATATATATGTATTTTTCTCTAACTTCCACTAGAACATAAGACGCCAATAACAACCGATCTTCATACATCTTACTCTTCATGTTGTACGTGGCTTAACGCATTCTATTGATAAAATGTGTTCCATCTAAGCGCTTGTTTAGATACATTGTCGTCACAGCGTCGTAGAATGTGTCCCATCCACTGCCACTTTCGTTAACGTACCTCCGTTTCTAATGGTGTTTGGTTCGAAGCAGTTAGTAATTCGGCGTTAGAGATGGTTTATGGCCAAAATATAAGAAAAATTCTTTTTAGTCTGTTAACGCTTTGTTATGCCACTGGTCACCTTCCAAGTTACACACCCATCTAAGAGCACTGACTTTACATTGGCCTTGAAAATTCTGAGCTTGGTGGCTTTACCGATTTTATTGCTTTGCCAAATGGGAGATAGTAGGCCAAAAGATGACCTGCCCTTATTTATTCGGGCGTTTAAGTCATTCTCAGTGCCACCGTCATAAACAATCTGGCATCCAAGATAGCAGAATTGATCGGTCGCGTCAAAAGTACTATCGTCAATGTGCAAAGGGAATGTTATTGATCCGACACTTAATGTTTCCATTTTGACAGCCCTGTGTATATCAGCTTCTTCCGGAGTTCCAAGGTTGTTTGCTGTAGATAACTAAGCTTGTGAAAAAGCAAACATATAACGTCAGCATATGGCAGATAATTTAAGAATGTATTGTTAAATTGCCTTGCCTTTTATTTTCGATATTCCTGAAAACATCTTTAATGACAACAAGGAATAGGATGGCGCACTCCATTCTCCACCGGATATGGATCTAACAGCTTTCCCTTGTGCGGAACAAAGCACCCTGAATGGTTGTTACTCTCCTTAACTAGAAATATACTCTTCTCAGGTATATTCCATCTTGGCAGCTGTAACTAGATACATTCTCGATTTATAGAATCGAACGCTTTTTCAAAATCTATAAATAGCAAATAAAATTTGGAGTTCAACGCAACGCATAGTTTAATTATAACGCGCAACGGGATGACGTGGTCAGCGTTCGAGCAACCACTGCGAACGCCGGCTTGACATTAGCTGATGGTCTACTCTAAATATTCCGTTCTAAATGCTTCCTTATACCATAGAGGAGAAAATCCTTGCGACCGGCCGAAGGTTTAGCTATGCTATCTACCTTGCGAATTTTTAAAACCAAGATTGTAGAATTATTTGAAATTCAGGATTTTTCATTTGGTATATTAAGTGTCGGGCATGGGAACCCAACACAAAATCTTTATATAATTTTCTTTGCGTTTTTTTTTTTAATTTTAACTTTTTTTGGGCTAAAATTGTATTGACAGTTTTGAGGTGATTTTTTATAATAAATAATTACTAAGGAGATCGATTATTCGTCTTTTTTTTAAAGCCGGTTTTCGAATATTCCGAAAAGCTGCTATTTCAAAAAACCTGTTTTCGGTTAAGCATTTTAAAAATTACCGAATACATAAAAATACAAAAATCAAATAAGTTTTTATAATCAAAAGTTAATTCGAATGAAAACAAAACAATTCACGAAGGTAAGGAACCAACAAATTGCATAGGTATGACTTAAGGTGTGTTCAGACCTAACAAATATTGGACGATAAAATCCAAAAAAAAGGGTATCGAGTAAATTGAGCAAACTTAAGCTGTATTTTTAACAATTTGTAATGATAATTGCAAAATGTTATTTAAAAACTGTTAAATAGTGTTTGCTCTAGCCAAACGTTTTGCAAAAGCAAACAATTCTTAAAGAAAACTAGTGGTTACGTGTAGGACGTCAAATATTGAATAGGTGTGAATTTAATAAATTTATTATTTGAGATATTCTCAAAATTTTATTTTAAATGAATTTTAATTTGTTGGCGGCTAATCATGACTTTATGAATCAGTAGACTTCAACCATATTTTTTATATTATTATTTAGGATAATTTATTTAAAATTATTTTGTTTCAGCATTATAGAAACGAATAGTTGTATGAACATGCTTTGTGTATAAAATGTCTGCACACTCGTCGATCACAATTGAAAACCTTCCATGACATTGTCTGATTCTTTCAATTTTTTTTCAAGTTCTTGGTGTTTTAATGAAAAGAACTGATGAATTTTCCCACATCGTTGATTCCTCCGGTATGCTGTTGTTTTAAACATGAAGATATGCTAGAACTAGAGTTTTTCATTAATTTTTGGCTGCATATATATTAATAAAGTATTATTTGCAGTCTCTTAAGAACTACATGGAACAGAGTCAAATTTTACTTGGCGTACATTTATGTCAAGCTTGTGGACTAATTAAATGTGATAAATAAGTCGTGACGTTGAAGAACGTTTGCAACTTATCTTTTAAGGGACCCTTAAGAACCATTGTCTTTTAAATCAGTTTGAAATATTAACAGAGATGACATCTTTATAAAAATATTTATTGAGAATACTGTCCAATTGCTAAGTACTTTCTAGGCTAAACATTTTTTTGTAGTATTTTGAATTGTTTTTGGTTTTTGTAACAAGAACAATAAGCTTATATTAGCGATTAGTTTTTTGATTTTTGTTACATTTTGTTTTGACATTCTTCATAAAAATTTTTAGTTTGCCCAATATTCAATTAGAAAAATACTTAAATTACGGGTACATTTAAAAAAAAGTAAGGAAAACATATATAAATTACATATTACAAAAATAACCGGTTTATTTTACCAAAATAAGCGGTTTATTCAATATTCAAAAAATGGACATTTTAAAATATTCGACTTGGGCAAAACTAAAATAACCGGTTAAAACCTGTCAAATACTATTCGTTGGATCTCCCTAATAATTACACCAAATTAAGGGTCATATTTCATTTTATTTTTATTGTTATTTTTTTGGATAATTTTTCTTAAATAAAATGGTGTTACATTGTATTACAAAAAACAGCCCCAAAATAGGGGTATTTTTTTTTTTTTTTTTTTTTTTTTTTTGCCATATTTTCCAGGGCCATATTTCGCAGCGGCCAAAATTATTGCCGTAATGCCTGATTAATTGTACAATTTAGCATTAACATAGTGCAAATTTTCTTGATGATATTAGACCCATTCTCGGATAAAACTAAACACCTTAAATCGTTATTGATATAATATTGTAACATTTAGTTTAGTTTAGTTTAGTTTAATATGACTATAAATAACACATTAACTTCCATTAAAGCCTACTTTGGGGTATTAAAAAGTTTCTCATAAAGTCATATGTCGTAAAACAATAACATGTTTTTCATTTTTAGTGTAAAATTTTATAAAGATTGGTTCATATTTTATCACAAATCCCGTATAAAGTACATTCCAATAAAATTCTAATTCTCGGTGGTGTTCGGTTCTAGAAATTCATTACAGCTGAATAAGGAGTTCTCACCTGTTGTATTTAAGGACTTTTTCGTTCGTTTAATAAGAACTGATTGTAGTTTATATCAATGACTAGACATGTTAAAAAAAAGACCTCTTTCTTGTTGCTAATCGTATAATTTTGCAGAAATAAATATTTTACTATATTCCAAATATTCTGGTGAAGTGTATTTGTTTATTTATTTATTTAAGATTTGCTACAGCTTATTTAATTGTCCAAACTGGCCAGAATTTATATAACATTCTTATAAATTAATAACTATTTGTCAAACAAAAAATACTACTTGGAAACTTTTAATTTACTTAAAAAAACCAAATAAAACAAATTACAAAAGTTTCCTTCATCTTTCAATTCATCTTTAATTCATAAAAAAAATTCCTTCTTAAACTCAAAATAATGAAATATTAAACATTTAAGTTGATAAATTATTAAAATCTTCTGAAATGTCAATGAGTATTATTTGTGGTATAACTGGCTAATTGTGTGAACTTATTTCACTCTCTGTCGAAGTTTCTGTTCGTTTTGTGAAATACCTTAAGAAAACGAATTTATTTTGTATCCACAAACTTCTTAAATATTCTGTCATTAACCTCTTATTACCTCTTCCTTATAGCACAAATATTTCTTAAAAAAAAAAAACAACAAAAAAAAATTCATTTTCAATTTGCGTTCATTTTGAATTTTGTCATCATCGCTGTATTTTGCCGACTAAATAAACATGGCTTTTTGCATTTAATATTAAATGTAAATAAAGCCAATATCAACAGGGTATTAAGGTCATATTTGCTCTAATACTTTAGTTTGTTATTACACATATTCACATCATGTTGATACATAGAAGATTATTTGGATTTCGTTAAATAAAATGTAGAAAAAATTAAAGAAAAAAAAAACGGTGAAGAAAATTATGACTTTATCTATTTACATGTCTATGTTAAGATTATTTTTCTTTTATTTCTACGATAATTTCTTATTTAATCTGTTTAGCAAGAATTTTAGGATTAAAGAAATTAAGTGTTTCGTCATTCAATCAGAAAATCGTACAATGACAGCACTATTATAAGCTAGTTAATTGGCACAAAAACTCTATTCTAAAGAGAAGTCTGTATAGGGATGGGTTAAAATTACGGATCTTTTGTCATCATTTCTAACAGTCCTTTTCCTTATGATGATCAAAATATAAAGGAATGGATCTTTTAAAAGAAAAGTTTTAAAGTTGCCTTACTTCTCGTATAGGAGGAGTGAATTGCCTCAAAAATGGTGCGATTTGACACCTTAATACATTATTTTTTGTGGTGTTTTTTGAAATCGAAAGTGTACAGCAATAATCCTACAACAGTTCAAAAGCTTAAAAGCAGCATTATCGAGCAGATACCAACCATTCACAATTGTTTATTGAAAAACGTGTTAGAGAATTTTGGTTAAAGATTGGGAGCCTGCCGAGCCAGGTGGAGGGAGGGTCACTTGAACGACATATACAATAAACTGTAAACAAATGAAAACAAAAAAAAAAAAAAAAAAAAAACAAAACTGAAACAAAAATATTTAATAATAGTTTATTAAATTAAATTATCGTTTATGAATACGGCGGTAAATATCTTATAACAAAAACTCTTTTTTATTTAAATTAAAATAATACCTTAATTTTGGAAACCCTTTATATTCCTAATTTCATCAAATGATCTTTAAAATTAGGAACTGTACTCTGTGCACATCTTTTACATGGACAGACAGACAGCCAGCTGGTCAAACAGACGGGCTGATATAATTCGATCGATTCATAAAGTGATTCTGAATCGATCTGTATACAGTGAGCTCTGTCCTGACCATATACCGCAGCGTCCATTGTAATGTGTGCTTTTAAGGAAAATGTCCTTTAAAAAAATGGCAATGGTTTCGTTATGGTGCTCTGCTAGATTCATGCAAGAGTTTACTTTAAAGACGGTTTTTCATTAAAGGAAGGCTTTCCTAAAAGGAAATAAAACTTTATTTACACTAAAGAAAAAATTAAAAGATATAAAATCTGGAAAAGATTTTTTGCAAATATTAAGGTATGTAATGGAAATAAGTTTAAACAGCGAAGCAATTTAAAACAGAAAATGTCGCTTTAGTACTCCTTTAAACTTCATTTTCTTTAAATTGTTTTCCTCTTTCTTGCCAAACTTTTCCTTGATTGAAATGCATTTTGCAAACAAAATCAAAAAAACAATTCAACAAAGGATTTTAAAACCGCTCAAAATTCATCACGCCACGCAGTGTTCGATTTTGGAATGCAAAAAAAAATTATTTAAAAGAAAAATTTACCACCCTTTCTGAGTTACGCAGCATATACGACACTCTAATGTGCTGTCAGGTGAAAAGATTTTCCATGGACCAGACCTAAGGGTCTATATTGATGGTTCTGGGAAAGAAGGAAGAGTTGGTGGGGGTTCCTTCATAGAAGAGCTTGATATAAAAGCTCCCTTTCATGTGTGGGATGGCGGAAATCTTTGACATAGTTATTATCGAATATCGAGTGATGAATGTATCCTTGATAGCAACGCTGCCGTTGCTCTCCTAGCGTGTGTCAATACTACATCTAGGTTTATTGTAGAATGTCCAGATAACAGATGAGCTTGCCAAACTAGGTAATTGTCTGGATGACACATTCATTGATCAATTCGTTGGCCTTCCAATGACTCGCTGTAAGTCTCATCAAGCACAATTCTTATAAATTTGCGCAGCTGGGATTTCCGAATTCACCTGCTCCATATTGAGGTTATTTTGGCCGGTTTATGATGAACGGAAAACTAACGCTCTCTACTTAAGTTCAAATGAGACCAGATAAGAACAGTGGTCTCAGCAGTGACTGGGGACTGGCCTCATGCAGGAAGAATTGGTCTGGGATGCAATGACTACTGAAAAAGTTGTCATGGCAGGGAAGAAGAGGTAACTGGGTTTTATTTTCCATGTCAATGTCCTGGAAACATTCTTCTCTGATTGAATCTGTAAATGCAGACAGGGAACTACTCCAAAACATTCATTTCAGAATTATTAATTAAAACAGTGAAGTTAATAACAATAAATGCAAGTTCTATGTTCTTATCGTAGAGGGGAAACTGACTTTCATTTAAAGTTGTCTAAATGATCACCTTTTACACTGGTATCTTAGCAATACTCAAAAAGGAACATAAAGTAAATGCCAGTAGAATTCTTACTGCATTTTGTGGTTCAATTACAGCTTAGTTTTCTATTAAGTGTTGAAGAACAATGTGTTTTTTTTACAATTTTGAACAAAGAAAAAAAACTTTCTTAGATGAGATCTTTTGGTAGTCATTTGATGAATCATATTGGTAAATGGTTCTGTTATCCATCAACCTTATTTTTGAAGAAATTGAACGGAAATCATTTCCCAAACTGTCAATACGAACTCTAATAAAAGTCCTCGGAGCAATGTTTTTACCGCATGGCTGCCGTTTAATTATAAATTTTAAAAAATCGTATTCAATAAACTTGAGCTACATAGGAGGTATCACGTGCTTATAGCACAATCCTTTCACCAGTTATTGTGTAAACAAACGGAGGGTCAGACAGAAATGTATATGACATGTAGTAGTCGCTTTGGGCAGACGTGGTAATTTTTTGGCCAACCTTTCTTCTATACATGAGAAGTACTAGAACTATCTACTATGGCTTTGACGCACGGCTATGAGCGATATAACTCACTTTAGAAGTGGAGTTACGGCAGCCCCAGATCAAGGATCAGATACGAAATCCTCATCAGCTTATCGTTTTTATAAAATGATTACCGAAACGAAAAAGTTCTTTAATTTATTTTACTTTTATAAGCATCCAATTTTGAAGTTCAATAAAGAAAACGAAACGACAAAATTTAACAATATTTTGTGTGGAAAAATTTAAAATTTTTAACAATTTTTTAGTATTTTCAATATATGTTTTGTTCATTTTGTTCGTATTTATCATTTTGTTTTATAAATTTAACAACTTAATTTTCCTATTTATTTTAGGTTTATACAATTTTAAAGAAACAAGAGAACAATTTAATCTTGCTTGCCTTTCAAAGTATGTCAATGTACTTTAAACAAAAAAAAAAAAAAAAAAATATTTAAAATAGTCCAAGACTTTGAAATGAAATGGGAAAGAAATTAAAACGTAATAGTTATATGTATGCACATGTAGTTGTTATAACAAAAATTATTATTTAGTTCTTTATGAAAAAGCAAAAATCACAAATAAAAAAATAGCAACAAGCCAGAGTTCATTCAAGTTTACTATTTCATAGCTCATGAATGCAATTTATTTTTGAAATATATTCCACTACTGACACACTTACATGCAGTTGACTTAAATCCTTTCCTTTCCCCCTTCACTAACACCTGCACCTTAATTATCATACCTTAATTTTAGCTCACCCTTCCTTTCCTTTCCTAAGTGTAATATTTTTCTTTCTTCTTGTATTGAGTGTTTGTGTATGTTTTTGTGTTCGTTTATGTTCCCAGCGGTAACTAGAATGAATAAATATGCCTAATAGAAGGCCTTATTTAGCAGACGCAAGCCCTCCTCGCCGCACTCCATACTAGCCTATATTTTACATAGGTTCTCATTGGAAGCAAGCCCTTCCACACTACCTTTAATAACATCTTCGTTTCCCTCCCAAAGAAGGGAATAAGGAAAGTCACTAAAAAATATAAAACTTAACAACTTCTTTTCTACCTTCTAAAGGAAAGGAGTAGCAAATGTGTTCTGAATATTTTGGTAGGTCTTTCAAAAAGAAATGTTAACATTCTACAAGGCATACTTGTGAAGGCAGGAAATCATACGAAGCGAAGCTTTTAGAAGGGAGTATAGAGGCCTTCAAAAAGGTCTGCCACTAGCGGTCCTTTCAATATTTACCCCTGGGCTGCTCTCTTTTCTTTCTTTATCAAGTTTTTTTTTCGCTTATTTTCGTTTTGGTTTTAAAAGTAGTTCAAGTTTTTTTCTGCTGTCTTGATTAATTTGCGGTTTAGTGTTGATATGCACATGTGCTTGAAACTAATACAAACACACACACAAGAACACACAATATATATTTGTAGTACATATGTTTGCGCTAATCTGCAAATATGCAGTAATAATATTTTTTAAATCTTAAAGAAATTAAAAAGAATTTCGATTAAAATATTCTGCAAGACGAATACGTAACATTTTATTTGGGAAGATAAATATTAATCATACGCCATACTAAACTAAAACCAATAACCTATATGGAAGTGCACCAAGTTGTTGAAGAAGGTTTTGGTGATTATTAGGGATGAGATTTTCATGCACTAAAAAATCGAAAATATGCGCTTAAAATATGCACTAAGAATCTAAAATATGCACCACAAAAATAAAAAATATGCACTAAAAAATTAAAAAATTTCCATAAAAATTTTTTTTTAATTTTACTAAAAACAAAAATATGAAATTCAGTCTAATTTTAATTTTTATTTGTTTAAATAAA
Organism: Pollenia griseotomentosa; assembly: GCA_963931875.1. Lineage (NCBI taxonomy): Eukaryota > Metazoa > Arthropoda > Insecta > Diptera > Polleniidae > Pollenia > Pollenia griseotomentosa. The sequence continues at coordinate 24,364,744 of OZ007562.1, forward strand.
TAAGTACTCTTTCATTTAAAGTAAAAAAAGTAAAAGTAAAAAAAAATGATTTTTAAACCCCACTTTGATTTCAAATAAGACCAAAAGTACATATTTGAAATCTATTTAATTTTTTGAATTCCTTAATTTTTTTGCAAAACGTTTTGGATTTATTTTTAATTTGTTGGGCTATTGTTTTTTTTACATTGTTAATTTTACTTTCTGCAATATCACTTAATTTGACTTGATTATTAAGTCAACTAAATCCCTCCATTTAGTTACTCAGTATATCTGCAGTTGGAAAATACAAATGCTAATAGACTTCTGATGTTATTAAAATTTAATACTTCTTTTACTTTTTTAATTGCATTATCATCGGTATCAACAAGCTCTTCTAACATTCTTAAATTTTTTGAATAGAATTCTGAGGCATCTAGCCATGTTCACATCTTGTTACTACTGGTTGCGGTGAAATATTACCGAATTGGCTTCTAATTTTTAAGCAACGCGGTATAACCCATATGCCAAGCAAGTAACTTGTAACAGTTTTGAATATAATATTTAAAACCTATTGGAAGCCTTAACCATGTAAGCTGCTGTCAAAATTGTAAAGATATTGTACTTAAAACAAAGTTCCAAAAAAATTCATTTGTTAATTTTAGGATTTTTTTTGAAGGTTTTTTGTGTATTAAAAAATTCTTTTAAAAACTTTTTTTATAATATGAAAATTAAAAAAAAAATCACTCAAAAATTTCAATATATGCAAAAATGCATTTAAAACCTAAGAAATGCAATTAATAAAAATTTAATTTGTTTTTATTATATATTATTATATACTACTGGAAAAACTGTAGGCGGCGTCACAAAAAGTTCACGGCTTTTTTCTAAAAATCACAACATTTTTTGGCTGCGAATAAGCCAGTTTAAAATTCTCTTATATTCATCTTTCTTTAAGGAATTAGATTTTGTATAGCTTATTATGCAAAATTCGCTTCAAATTAGGAAAACACACTTCAACTTTTCAAGTTACTTCCACTTTTTGTGGCGTGCGTCACAAAACTTTGTGATCAATTATTTCGCAACAAAGTTTTCTTTAATTTAATCAAAAACAAAAATTGTTCGCTTGAATTCGATTTGAAAAAACAAAAGATGGAAGAACTTCTTTACCCAAATTTAATTTTTGTATATTAAATTTAATTTAAATAATTTTTAAGACATTTTTTTTTTTTTTTTTGTAAGGTATAATATATATCACACACAGAGCTGCCAGACAAATTTGCAAAAAATTTCCTGAGAAAAAAATCGTCATTCTCGTTTTGAAAAATCGTCAAAAAAAATCGGACAAATTCAAATTAAGTTTTTTTAAAAAAATTTTTCTTCGATTTTTACTTTGTCGATTTTTATAACAAAAAACAATCAAACAGAAACTTAATTACTTCATGCCCAGCTTGCATTTTCAATCGTGTTGTAAATTCAACCAATCGTCTAACAAACATCCTGTTACGAGGTCAACTCAAAATATATAAAATTCGTTTTAAAAGTTTTTCATTCCGTTTGTTATTTCTACAATATTAACCATGCACCCTATAAAGTTTTGTTTGAAATCAGTTTCCCGAAGACCCCATATGATGGTAACTAGGTTCTTATATTTTTATATCATCTTTAGTCTGGAATAGTTTGGTTGTAAAACTAAATTAGATTGCTTTTAGTTTTTTTTAATGTCTACTTATAACACTGGATGAATGAACCTCAAAAATTTAATATTTTCTAAGCTAAATTAGGGCTACTGATCACGAATATGGATGGCATTCATTTATTTTTCACAAGACGATATACGCGAAAATCGTGTTTTTCTACAATTGTTTTACGTATTTCGAATAAGCTCGAGAACTGTTCAACTCAATTGTACAAGATTTAACATTTTGGCTAGATATCTGTGTCGACCGGATAAAGATTTACTGAGTTTCAGGACGCGTATATCTCGAAAACGCTTCTTGCTAACAATAAATAATTGCCATATTCGTGATCAGCAGCCCCGATTTATCTTAGAAAACATCTCATTTGTGAGGTTATGGCAAAAAGTTGAAAATTGTGTAATCTATAAACTTTAGAATACTAAAAGTGAAGATTAGGAAAATCGGTTTATATATGACCGATTACTGAGTTATATGCAAATAAACACTTTTTCATCCAGAGTTTGGCACAAAAGCGTTCATTTGAGCTAGGTAAATCGAATATGGCCATTTTTTCTATATAAGCATAATTATATAAAGAGACAATCCATTATTTCACTTGGTCCCATACTCCTTTGTAAGGTTTTCTTACGATTTTTTATACAATTGGGGAAGGTTTTTAAGATGATTCAACACAGTACTTTAACTTGTTGTTTTATTTAAATTGACTTGATCCGAAATTCTCTCTTCAGTGGCAAAAAACTGCGGTATTGGCTTAACATTTTGATCACATAAAGAACTGCATTAAAAACTCTTGCATGTCGTAAGTAAAATGTGAACAGTTTTTTCTTTTGAAATTTTGCGTTTCCCGATAAATTTTTTTTAGGGAAAAGAAAACTTAAAAATTTGTTTACAAATTTTTTTTTAACTGTACTGCTTAATATCTAAATCGTCACTTTTAAGAAAAAAAAAAAAAAAAAAAATTATCAAAATTACGATAAGTCGTCAAATCTGGCAGCCCTGATCATACACCAAAAATAAAAAAAATCATTATATGCAGCCTAATTGTATGCTCTACTTATTTCATATAAAATTTGTTTGTTTTTGTAGCTGTGCAAAATAACTCTCATACCTTGATTTTATTTTCCTTTTCAACGGTGTTATAGTTGTAGTTGGTGTTGTAGTTTTTGTTAAAACGAACAAACTCTTGCCCAAAAAAAATTTGTTATAAATAACAAAAACAAATTTTTGTCTATGTTAAGGTTGTTTATTGTAGATAATGTTGTTCCTTTTGTTGTAGTTAATAATGGTAATGATGACGAAAAAAAGCTGCTTTGTTATTACGGCTGTTTAAATGTTAATAATGATGATTTGTTTAATGTAGTTTTAGTTGTGTAACACAAACCCGTAAACAAACCCGCAAACAAATATACAGAGTAACTGCTTTATTGAGTTAAACAGTTACACACACTCATTATTGTTAATACTGTGAGTTTGTTTCTCCCAGTTTTCTGGTTTTATATTTGTCGTTTTTGTTTATTTCGCGTTTAGATTGGAGTGTATTACTCTCATTTAGGATTATGTTATTGTTGTTATCTTTTTATTATTTTTATTATTATGTTTGCTTTTGTTGTTGTTGTTTTTTTGTTTTCGGAATGTATGTCATTTAACGGTCTTTTTTTCTTCTTTTTTTTACTTTTCTTTAAAAGAGAGCTGATTTATTTTCTCTTGTTTGTTTTTAAGCTCTCTTTGTTTAACTTTTTTGTACATTTTTTAAGATTATATTTGGGTTTTTTTTCTCGCTTTATTTGTTTGCTGTTTTTATTTTGCTTTTTGATATTTTTACATTATTATTTTATTTCTTATTTTTAGCTTAGACTTTACAGTTACAGCTCTACAAAACAAAAATAACTACATTTTGTCTTAAGGGTAACATATGACAAAAATATTTCAACAAAAAAAAAAAAAACATTTGTTTAATATGAGATGGATTTTTTTTAAGTGTATAGCACAAAAAAAGATTTTTAACTTAAAAGTTCGTTGTCCTGATTTTAAGATTTTCTCTTGTGGTTTTCTATGAATTTTATTTTAACTTAACGACACATATAATAGATTTCTTTTGTAAGCCTTGCGTTTGAAAAAAACAGTTGTAGTAAAAATTTTCAATAGTATTTTTCATTTTTATTTTCTTTGTTATTTTACATTCCGTTAAACTTAATAAATGTGTGGTCGTAGTAAATTTAAGCACAGAAAAAAGCTTTTCATTTTAAAAATCTTGCTTTTTTTTGTATAAAACCTTTTTTGTAAATAAATTTTATAAATTTAATTAATTTTTTTTTTTAATATTTAAATTTTCTGAAAATTTCTAAAATTTATATTTTTTTAAAATAATTTTTTTACACATTTTTCTTAAACAGAAATAATTTTTATTCGAAGCTTTTTTTCAAATTTGTTTTAGCACTCATAAGAGAGCAATTTATAAGCATCCTTTAAAAAGCTCTTTTTTGTATTGTTTGTTGTGTTTTTTAAGAACCACATCTCGTAATATTTATTTTAAAATAAAATTTATGTTTAAATTATGAACATTTTTTTTATATATATTTTTCATAAAAACGAACAAAAATTTCCAACTCTCACAAAATATTTTTTAAGCCACAAACCAAGAAAAAAACTTGAAATATAAACAGTTTCCTCTTCCTTCTTTAACTTCAAACGGCGTCGTTGTCTGTAGTATTTTGTCGTTTTTGTTCTATTTCCTTTTGTTCTTTTTTCTAAGGCCAGCAAAACAGAACTAAAGTAATTGTTGTATTTGTTCCAGTAATTCTAGTCGACCTCATGTTTAAGTTTAAAAATTTAGATAAAATTTTACCATATTTTTAATTTTTTGTTTGGGCATTTTGAAAGATTTCATTTTATATTTTCCATTTTACTTCTTGGTGTTTGATTTTTTTTTCTACTTTTTCTCTGTTTTTTCACTTTTCGTACACTTTTGACAATGACGTAAACAAACCGCTAGTCCGTAACCGATTGTTATACAAATTAAAGCTATCAAGCAAACACACATGTTCCTGTAAAATAAGAAAAAAAAAAATTAGGAAAAGAAAAATGGGTAATTAAGATTAACTTAAATTGTTTGAGTAATTAACACATTGTTAACAAGAACCTTAACTATTAAACCTTAACCTTAAACTATACAAATTTTATGGGTCGATAACGGATGACGACACAACTGAAGTCGAGTGGCCAGCAGCGAAATCAGGCAACGCCGCTCATGTTTAAATATACAGCATTTTTTATTTTATATTTAAACATGAGCGGCGTTGCTCAATTTCACGGCTGACAACTCTACTTCAGTTCAGTTAAAACTAACTTTTACTTTAACTTCCAGTTAACAAAAGGTTTTGACCGCTATAACTGACAGTTAATAATAACTGAACTTGGTAAAATTGGCCGTAAATCAAATATTTTTTTTTTCAATTAATGAACAATTTTCTTTTCAATTAAGTTTATAAATTATTAAAAAACTAAAATTTTCCGAAAAATTAAGCAGCCATAGATTTTAACTGGGGCTTCAATACGAGAACGAAATTCCCGGGAAGTTTTTTTTTTTAAATTTTTGGAAACATTTACAAATATTTACGAAAATTTTCTTCCAATGTTTTTGACTTAAATTAAAGTTCTTCTTACAATTACTGCTTGTTTCGGCCAGAGGAAGAAATAGCGCACAACCGCAATTTGAGGAGCTGAGCAAAATTTTTATTTTTTCACTATTTTTTTAAGAAAACGATAAACAGGGGTCATATCTACCCACTACACAACTCTTTACCCAAATTTTGTAAATTTTATGTTGACACTCTTTAGATAAACATTTTTATTCAAACAGGATATAGTTTCTCTCAGCTTTTAAAAAATTTTGTCATATAAAGATGAAGAATAAAAAAGGGCAAAATTTTAAAAGTGATTCAGATACAACTGCGGAAACATTTGGTTACGAACATAATGTCTCACAGTAGTTGTGCGACATAATCTTTATAAAATACTAGCGGATACCCGGAGTCTGCCACTACGAACCCACCGTCTTGTAGTCTATTTTTAACAGCACTCATAGCTTATGTGTCTATATAGGTCTAAAAGGGATCTACCTATTTTTTTAAATTACATAATAATCTGTTGGATAATTTTGAAGAAGCTCCGCTCGTGGTCCTATTTTTTGTTAATGTAATGCTTATGTGTCCATATAAGTAGGGATCTATCTGAGTTTTAAATTTCAATGAGGTAGGAATCTATCTATGTTTTTAATTTCATTAAAATCTGTTGAATGGTTTTGGAGACCTAGTAGTCCTAGTTTTAAAAAAAATTTTAGTCTAAAATCATCTTAAAAAAATTGCCTTTCTAACGAAACCGTTTGAATGGTTTTAGAGTCTTTTACGGACATAGAAAATTTTCTTGCATAGATTAATCATTTTGAAGGGGAATGCTAAATATTTTGATTTTAAGCAAACACTGGAAATCATCAGCTTGAATGTTTCTCAAAATAAATTTCAATATGTTTTATTACAATTTGTTTTCTGAAACCATTTGTAATGCCATTTGGTTATTTAAATACGATGCCAACTTTTTTGGCTTATGCAAGCTAAGCGACTTCTTAAGTAAACTCTAAAAATTTTCTTAAACAAATCAAAACCCATTTAGTTTAAAAGTGATTTAGCACGCTTTATTGTATGGAACTTCCCCTGGTTATCAATTACTGATAACACAGTGCAACAAAATTCGGGTCATCGCCGCCATCCTCAATATTTGCAACGCGAACTGAAACTAGAGTACTAGTAAAGCAAATCTGCTAAAGGATTTTAAAAAGTTAGCTCGGGGTTTCGAAATTTCGGCCTCTAAAGTTTTTGAATTTCTTGAAAAGCCGCTTGGAATAAGTAAAAAAATATACTAAATGTACTTCTGAGCTCAAAAATTATTTTAGATGTCTTTATTAGAATTGTATAGCGATTCTTTTCTTAAAATATATTAACCCTCTAACTCTCATTTTAAGGGATCATTGTGACCTTTTTACAACTTGTACACAAAAGTATACTAAAACGGCAATTTAGAGAGTTAAAATGTTAATTTTTCTAAAAAAAAAATGTCATACAATTTTTTTTTGTAAAAATTCTAATATACCATTTAGCTCAGTAATACTTTACATTGTTTTGACTGAATTACTACTGCTTTTGTGAAAAATAAAAATTATGCTACTTTTCAATTTTACTTTATTAAGCATTTTACATATATTGCACTAGCTTTTGGGTTTCGCAGAACCCTAGTGAAATTGGATGCAAAAAATATTTGTAGAACATTTTAACCCTCAAAAGTGTCGTTTTTCTATACTTTTGTGTAAAAGATGGGAAAAAGGACAAAAATTACCCCTTAAAATGAGAGTTAGAGGGTTAATATATTCTAAGAAAAGAATCGCCATACAATTCTACTGCAGACATCTGAAATAATTCTTTAGCTCAGAATTATATTAAGTTTTTTTTTTGACTTATTCCAAACGCCTTTTTAAAAAATTCAAAAACTTCAAGGGCCTAAATTTTGGAACCCCGGGCGAACTTTTCAAAACCCATTGGCAGATTTGCTCCACTTGTATTCTAGTTACCTTTCGCGTTGCAAGGTTTGAGACTCGTTTTTTTTTTGTTGCACAGTGTAACAAATTATATATCGTTGGCTAAAATTTTAAAAGGCGCAACCAACAAAAAATATAATTTTACTGGAGAAGCAGAAAACTTTGTCAAATGTAAACTTTAAACGTGGCAGAAAAACATAAATTGATATGTCGTCCTCGGAATTTATAAAAAAATTTTTCAACCAAACCTTTTCAGTATCATGTTCATGTGTAATTAAGTCGTTTTGCATTTATCAAATAAACACATTTGTAGTTACGTCCCTTTGTTTTTTGTTAATAAAATGTGCCCATATGCCCGATATCATTTGCAAATGTCAGTGTCTTGTATTCTGCAATCGAATAAAACATTTTTTGAATAAAAATTAAATTTTTTTTATTAATTTTTATAGTTTTTTTAAGTGTAGGTAGTGGACTATCTTTGGGAATAATAAATGAACCACAAAGCCTACCCGCAAATATAATATTTTAGAAAATGCAAGTGAAAGCTCCAGAAATCTTAAAGGTTTTTACGCGATGTTATTTTTCATGTATAAATCTCCTTCTTTTAATAAAAACAAGTAAGAGTGCTAACCACAAAGCCTACCCGCAAATATAATATTTTAGAAAATGCAAGTGAAAGCTCCAGAAATCTTAAAGGTTTTTACGCGTAAGAGTGCTAACCACAAAGCCTACCCGCAAATATAATATTTTAGAAAATGCAAGTGAAAGCTCCAGAAATCTTAAAGGTTTTTACGCGATGTTATTTTTCATGTATAAATCTCCTTTAATAAAAACAAGTAAGAGTGCTATATTCGGCTATGCAGAATCCTATATACCCTTCACAATGATGAGATAAGAACAAAAAGTTATATATATAAATAACGTTCTTTAGATAGGTAAACATAAATAATATTTGAGCCACGCCAACTTTTCATTTCGCCATGCCGAAGAATATAAAACAAAAACAAAAAATTTATATTTGTACCTAAGCCCGTTTCCTCTTTTGCCAAAGTTGATGTTTGAAATTCGTTTTCAAATCTTAAAATCGTTTTTTTAGAACATAAAAAAATTAAATAAAAAAAATAAATGAAAAAAAATTCTTTTTGGGATTCGAACTGGCAATATCATCAGTCTCAGGAGAGAACTTAACAACTCGGCTACGAATGCTTTTACTGAAGAAGCGTTAAAATAAAATATATTGAGTCTATGAGTTTGCTTCTTTATTTGAGCGGCATACCATATACATGCATTAATGGGTATGTGGATGCGTAAAATTAAACACATTACAAATAAAGTCCACCACTTGTAGTGAAGGGTATAAAAAAAACAACAATAAACCACATTACCAACACTGTATTACCATAGCCACTGTATGACCGTAGAAACCAAAATTGAATTGTTTTGTATGGTATGTTTATGTCGTTTTGGCAATACAGTGTTGGTATGGTAATGTCACGTCTAATTGGACCTTTAAAGGAAAAAATTTGAGGCAGTCGTGGTTTTTTACTCATATCTCAGCCATTTGTGGACCGATCTTGCTTAATTTCAATAGGAAACAATTCCGGACCATAGTGACATAAATGTATAATAACCTGGCCGCCATCATGTATGGGGTCTTCGGAAAATCCATTTCAACGGATAGACGCACAGACGGACAGACGGACATCGTTAAATCAACTTCGCTCCTGATAAGGACCCAGTATATATATGTATATACTTTATAGGGTCTTACATCAATATTATAGAAATTACAAACGGAATGACAAACTTATATATACCCTTTTCCACCTGTGGTGAAGGGTACAAAAATGGAAAATTAAGAGTTTATACATTGTTCGCACCTCCGTGTCAAAACGGAGAGCTTTGTACTATAATTGACTGTTTGCACGAACCACAAAAACCAATTTTTTAACTCCGCTGTTTCGTTTGGACAACTTTGTTTATAAATAAATAGGTAATACATTTTGTTTTAACTTGCATTTGAAAAGGAAACTCGAAAAACCCAGACATCGCTACGCATGATTAATGTCACACTCAAAATGCTTAGATTTTAACAAGTATACGCCCAAGATTACGTGTAAAGATACAAAAAGGTGCCTAAGATGTTATGATACCAGCTATTTTTGGTATTTTTTTCAATTTTGGAAAACAGTGCAAATATATTTGCCTGAAAAAACTGACCAAGTGTAAAGAGTATGATTATAATAATAATGCCTTTTAGGCGCTGAAGCTCAAAATTGTAAAATTGTTATGAGTTATGAGTAAATAAATATATAATACAAAAAAAAATCTTGAAATGTCAAACAAATATTCGTGTGTTATCGATAAATTTTCCAAGACTGTCAAAACAATTAACAAATTTTTAACCTAAAACTGACATTTCCAGAAAAAGTGGTAGCACTGTTGCCAACTTTATTAGTGTTTGCTCGAATGTAGCGGTTGATAACTTTTTTTTGCGATTTTTTGCTTTTTTGACGAGTTTCTGTAGGAACAATGCGTGGACAATAATATATGTTTTGTTTACACTGTTTGGTTTGTTTATATATTATATTTCTAGTTCTTTCGTTAGGTCTATTTCATTAAAGGAGAGCAATTTTAAACTTTAAAGGTGATTTTTGAAAATAAATTCCAATTCTACTACTAGCATCGCTTCTATGCGGATAAAGTTTTTTTAAGTGTTTATTCATAAATATTCCTAATGTCTTGCTGTTAAGTAATTTTTGCTAGCTTTCCGTGAAAATCGTACAGAAGAATCAAACCTTTGCCTATGGGTACCTTTGAACATAAGAATTATGTACTTCCACTTCTAATTGATGATATAATTAACAAACGCACAAACAAATATGTTAATATCACTTTTTATATCGTTGACAAAAGTATTCTTAATATTCATTATTTTCACATGACATTTTAACTCAATTCAAATAATCGTTAGCAGAAAGTTATAATTTGGCAAAAAATAATAACATTCGGTCACAAATTCCTGTAAAATTCCTAAAATTTTAAAAATCCCCTTCACATCTTTAACTATTTAGCAAGAAAATCTGTGGTGTTTTAAACACCAAAAGCAACACACAATTTGAGTGGAAGCAAATATATATGAAATGAAATGGGATAGAAAGAAAAAACAGCGAATCAAACGAAGTAAAATTAAATAAAATAATGAAATTGTGTTTAACAGTCTAGTGGCTTTTGAGCCCTCACAAGAGAGTGAGAGTAGAGAAAAGTGTGAGCCAACGTTTGTATATTCAGGTGCCAAGTTGTCTGACGCCAAATAAACTTTAAAAATAAATTTTGCTCCTGTAGAAAAAATCTAGGTATGCATGAGCATTTAATTTATCTTTATTTTTTGCACATTTCTTTTTTTAGTAGTTGAAATAAGTTGGATAAGAGTAAAATGAGCTACAGTAAAATAAAAATTATAACGAAGAGTGGAAATTAATTTTCACTGATTTGGTTTTTCTTATAAAAAGTGGTAAATTGTTAATATAGATATGTAGTATCTTATAATGAACAAAACAGCTCTGCATAAGATAAATGTCGGCCCGGTAAGCTACACAAACAGTTTGACAACAACAAAAAGGCGTTCTAGCCATAGCTTAATAAGAGCGGAAGGCGGAACGTTTTTTTCCGCTTAGCTTTTACGCTGATGTGTCATACCTAAACAAAAGCGTCAACGTTGTATCACAAACAGTAGTGTTAACTTTCTTGTTTAACAGAACCCACATAAAAAAATAAAAAGAAGAGAAAATACCGCTAGATTGACAAAAAATAGCTAAATTGCCATTATTTATTCACAATAGCGGCCAACTTCACTCTTAAACGCGCTGTCAAAATCGGATTTTCCAATTGCAAGGCGTTGACGCCGCGCAATTTAGGGATGCTTCATACAAATTGTATGGGCATGAGCAGTTTTGACAGCTAGAAAATGCTTTCCGGTCTTGTTTAGGTACGGCTGTTAGTGTGAATATTTTTAAATTTTGAATATTCACACAAATATGCTTTATACTATTTTAAATCTGTGTTGTTCTGTTTGTTTGGTTTATTTAACCCTTAAGCCTACGTTGTGTTAAACCCCGAGAGAATTTAATGCAACTCCCCCATATTCGAGTGCTGATCACACAGCACACTTAGATGGCAATTTTAAATTTTTAAATTAGAACGCTTACCACTTGATTAATAGCTGGAGATTTCCAACCTCCACTACAAAACTTTTAGTTTATTACACAGGATCTTGGAAAACATGCCAGTAGACCAAACTTCCCCACAATGGGTGAAAACCCAGTCGCAAATGTTGACCTTTTAAGATGTCCCTTCATACGGTTTTGGGTATAACCTACAACCACCAAGTGGTTGGCGATGGAGCCTCACCAATCAATTGTTCAGGATCACTTGTTCAGGATTACTAGTTTAGTTCCAAGCAGGGATGTTATATATACTTTATTGAAAAGTCCCTATTCACCCGTAAAAAATCCCTTTTTTCCCAAATCGAAAAAGTTTGCCAAATATATATAGTTTTGTCACATTCTTGTAGATTCTCTACACCGTAATAATATCAATATACATATGTGTCCTCTTTTCCCTACGGCAATTTTTTAGAATAAAATCCCTACAAATAGGGATTTTCCCTACGTATGACATCACTGGTCCCAAGGCTCTTTTGGTCTCCGATAAGGTTTTCAGATCCGCCGCAATCCGCATCAACAAAGATTCGCTCATTTACCACCGCCGTGCAATAGACCAATTGCTAAAATATCTCCAAAATGTATTGCTTGGTAAGAAAAAGTTTTTCCAGGTAACAATTAAGCCAATATCACACACTGAATCAAAAACAGGCACAACTCAAAAATGTTTAGGAAAGGCAGAAAACTGGCTTCAAAAACATGGTTGCAATTTTTTAATTTAATTGAGTTCCACAAATGTTAAGGAAGAAAAATTAAAGAAGACAGTGGGTAAGAAGAAATTTTTGTGGGCGTTATGTATTCGATTTGTGAACTGTATACAGAAAAAAATAAAAATTTATTTCAATTAAAAAATTTGTTATATTAGCTAAAAATTTAGTTGAATTTGCACTAGTAAATAAATTAATAGTATCAATTAAACGTTTAATTCACTTGATTAAACATTTAATTAATTTGATTAAATGTTTAATTCAATTTATTAAATTTTTAATTAAAACTGATTTTATTTTTATTAATGCTTTAATTGATGAACAATTTTTGGAGAATTTTTTCTGTGTACCCATGTTCTGTAACTTTAGTGAGAACTTCTCGCATCGAAATGATGTGAAACAAAATATTCCTTCGTTTCCCGAAAAGTGAGAAAAAAGTGTTTATATAACTCATGACGAAAGCTATCAAAAATTATTACGTTGTTATATAATAAATGTCACACATTGAGAAAGCAAGTCAAACATGTCGTTGACGGCGACCAAAATTTACTAAAATTTAAAAATTAACGAACGCGGCAAAAATAATGCTGTCGGCTATACTGAATAATGTAAATTGCGACTTTACATTTTGTTTTTACAAATGGTTTTGAAAATATTCGTATATTTTTCAAAAATATTAAAAGCAAAATAATTAAACAGCTTTTTTTATGTTTTAAGTGTTAAGAATTTTTTCGTCCCGTTTTTATTCGTGAGTTTATTTGACAGTTCAAGGCGGAAACTTTCTCACAGAAATTTTACAGACACACTTTCTCTGTAAATTGTCAAGTAATTTCCTTACGTGACAGCTAATACTCGCCAAAAATGTTACGGACACAGTTTAGTGAGAAAAACCGTTGTTTGTTTCATTTCTCACACTTCAATCGAAAAGTTTCTTAAAGCGATAGTTGCAGAACATGGGCACTGGCTTATGAAAAATAAACGGTTTTTATAAATTTAGAGCTGTGCATGTTTTGGATTTTGCGTGCGACATATGAAATACATGGACCGAGAAAAATATAAATACGATTTTATATATACATGGACCGAGAAAAATATAAATACGATTTTATATATTTTTTTTTTTTAGTTAATAAAAAATCGTTCTTAGCTTCTAGCAAAATTTGTGAAGAACCTCGTAATGATTTCGACTTGATACTTTTGCATAGGCATCTCGAAACCTGAAGCTGTCAGAATTCAAAGAAAAAAAAAGAAAAAAAAATCTTGCATTTTAAAAACGTTTTTAATTTTTAGGGTTGCCATCATCAAAAAAATATTAAAAAACTGCATATCTCGAAAACAAACGGATAAATTATTCGGCACGATGAAAACATGTAATAAGGCTAATAAAATCGCGTATAAGCTGGGAAAATACGTTAATTTTTGCGTGGGCCTTGTACCACTTTAACGTTAACTTTTTACAAAAATTTGTTTTAACGAAGACAAATCTTGTTTTGAACTATTATTTAAATCAAATTCACTGATAATAAAATTGTTAACAGCATCAGTTTTTTTCCTTTTGATCTTTTCACAAATTCAAACATTAGAAAGTTCATTATATTTTAAGCTAAGGTTGTCTGAAAGAAAATAATAAAAATCAAAAACCGAAGAAACCGGAAACGAAAATTAAAAAATAAATTCAGAATTCAAGATTTTGTTAGTAGCGCTTGATTCCCAATTTTTATTCTTGATAAAAACACTGAAATTTATTGTTGAAAGAATAAGCTATTCCTTTGCGCATTTCACTATTTGCTTAGGCCAGATCGTCAGGAAACTTCATCCAAAGATTTTAGAAATACTAATGATATTAAACAAGTAAAAACTGTTAAGCGAATAAGAATAACTTATAAGCAAATGTCTTACTTGTCACCATATCAAAGCTTTAACAAAAACAACAACAATAAACAGTGAGCTTATCTTTTCTAACATTCCCCAAATTACTTTGATAAATTCAGAATTTTGTTTTTCTTAGCAATGAAAATCACGGCAATCCACGGTCGACATCATCAAAAGCTTATGCATATCTTATATTTATGGAAAAAGTCATTTATTTGAGGTAAAGTTAGAATTACACTTTTATTTAGATTTTTTTAGCAGAGAATACCTTCCCTTTTTCATACTATACAAGATTTCTTTCTTTTTGTTAAATAACTGATAAAAAAACCTTTACATTTATATCAAAATAACCAGAGTTGGGGGTACTGCACTAAATATTGATTTAAATTAGCAGTGCATAATTACTAAATAAAACTATCACTAAACGCAGATTGAATGCAAAATTCTGCACTCAATTCAAATAGTGCAAATTTTGGACTTGCAATCAAAAAAGCTGCATACAAATATTGTCACACTAAAATTTAAAAAATGTAACTTTGTATGTGCATAATATCTTTTGAGGATTCGCATAATCAAAGAACATTAAACAAAATTAAATTTTGTCAATAACGGTATAATTATAATTATTAATCATGACAAAACAAGTTTTTGATTTTAAATTTTGTGCAGCATTTTTAGTTCCACTCAAATGAGTGAAGACAAAAATAAGTTGCAATAAACTAATGATTGCTTTTAAAAGTCGAACTATTTTTTTTTTTTTTTTTTTTTAATTGCAAAATGTTAACACTATCATTAAGTGTGAGCCGAAACTGCAAAATGAGTGCACTACCCCCATCTATGAAAATTACTCTTTTAATGCTGCACTGTGAATTTTGCTTGCAAATGCCAACTTTGACTGCCCATTAATCAGTTGATATTTGTGCTTTGCAAAAACCTAGTTATTTACTTTGATATATTCCTAATCGAACGTCATTAACCAAAACATTATTAATGGGAGTGACACAAAATCGTTTTTTCATATCAAAAGAGCGATATGAGAAATTTTGTCAAAATTTGGTATACAAAGTTGGGTTATTAACACACGACCTCTTTTAAAATACGGGCGAGATAAGAGAAGTAGGCGTGGCTCTCGGCTTCATTATCGGTTAAGTTAATATTAAACCTGCTATAATTAATTACTACTTGGGTGAATTGGTTTTGACCTACAAACTCGTTAAATGCGATTATCTCGTGGCCACCCACAGATAAAGATTTATTCCATTTTAGTAGATTTTTTAAAATATTTGTGCTTCTGTTTGATAAAAGTCTTATAGCACCTTCTTGAATATCTTTTCTACAAGCCTTTTATCTGCTTTAAGTAAATGCATATTGTATTTAGGGCCGTATGCCGATGTTTCTTTGTTTGTGGAGTTGTTAGAAAAAAAAAAGATTAATTGCTGTTCAAAAAGTTTATTTAAAATTTTTCCAAAAAAAAGAGCTATATTTAGCCGAATATGTGCCATTTCATTCGATGCTAACCTTTTCCATTTTTTCGTAAAGCAATCAGTATAAATCTTATGGGGATTTCTGAGCGAAAAACTTTTCCAATTGCATTTTGCAGGCCTCTACGGTTTTTAAATTTACACCATGAAGAGAGTTCTGCAGAGATCGAAACAAATGATGGTCTGTTCCGTTTTAGCTTTAAATCGCAAATGGAAATTCGGTTCATTAAATTTTCCACTATCATGTGGCACCTAAACATTGAGCTTCTTTGTGCATCCAGCTTTCTTTAAATGCTTGTTAACTGTTTGGTGATGAACACCTAATTCTCTAGCTACGTTCACGCTGCTTATGTGGCGAACTTTCTTTTTTTTTGCTACATGATTTTATGAAATTTTTTAGTAATTGGTTAACTTATACGAGGTGCGAAAACGAGCAAACCGTTTGCTTGCTGTTGAAAATTAATTCAGCAGCCTCCGAAGCATTCTTGTTTTTTTCTATAACAGAATAGCAAACTATGACAATAATGTTCCGAATTTTTCTTCATTCTTAAACATAGATTACTTTTCACAGAATAATTTTGTTTTAACAATGTCTTCTACAAAAGTGAAGCCTTAAATGTCACCTTTCTAACTAGCTAAATGGTTTCCCGACGCAATAAATATTACCAGAGATATAATACTGTAGAGCCATATACCACCAAAGAAATAATAGAAATTTGTGTTTAAAATTTTTCTATTCATTAATTATGTGTGTTCCCTATATTGATTGATATATGCACTGAAATTTTTTGTTAGGGATAAGCTAGTTCCTATGCGCATTTCACTTGTTTCTTTGGCCAGATTATCAGGAAACCTTTTTCCCAAATAAAACAACTGTATAGTGAATGAGAATTAAAAGCACCCAAGTTTCATTTACAACGATATCAAAGTTTAAACAAAACACCAACAATAAACAGCGAGCTTATCTTTTCTTTTTCCGACTCGAATTGTAGTTGTTAGCTTATAAATCTTTTTTAATTTTTTTTTTAATTTTTCGACCTTTTTTAATTATAATTTTTCCTCCGAACATTCGGAAAGGTCTTAAATGTGCCATCAGTAAAAACTATCAGCACAAAGTATTCAACAAAATATTAAAAATTATTTGAAATACACTTAAATCCACTAATTCGAAATTTTATTAATGATGGCGGCAATAAATACGGCAGAACTTATTTAATAAGAAGAGCGCTAAAAACCTTTGTTAACGGGAACCGTGATAAAAAGAATTTCCGCTCGGCATTGGCAGGACGTAAACTTTAGAATAAGATTTGATTACTGGAAATTACAAGAATTTTAACAGAGTTGGTAAAAGATTTAAAATAAAAGTATTTCTGTTCCTTGCATTCATTGAAGGAGGAGAAGAAAACACATTTTTTTATACCATAGAAGTCTTTTATAAACTAAAAATTAATTAATTAATAATTAATTTCTCTAAGAGAAGTTCATTGAACAAATAATTTTTCAATTTTTTTTTCTTTTATGCGATAAAATTATTAATTGTGTACAACTGTAGTATCCGAAGGAATATCCTTTGAAATAAGTATTCAACATTTTCTTAATTTTCTTCTGGATTCTTAATTTTTCATAAATTGCCCTTAAAAATTGAATTTTTTTAAGAATCAAAATTTTGTTGGTTTTGATATTTAATTTTATTGTACATTTCATATAATTTATAATTTATGCTTAATTTTTATATTTTTTTATTTTAAACATGTCTTCGACCAAGAAAATAAGTTCTTTTTTTCCAGAAATCTCAACAAGGCCATTTTATACACAGACACTGAAACTCATACACACCCACACGCAATTGTATTTTTCTTTTTATTTTAGTTTTTTTTATTGTGTTTGGAAATATAATAAATTTTCTTCTTGTTTCTTCTCAATTTCTTTAAATTGACTTTAAAAGCACAAGCACACGCATACATTTATGAATTTGTATTTTCGCATACACACACGCACACACAGACACATGCAAACCAATACACTTTTAACCTCACTTTGCCCTTTACTTGTTAAGAAAAACTCAACAACATTTCAGAAAGATAAAAAGAAAAAAATATTGAAGATAAAAAAAAACATGAAACAAAAACTTTTATTTTCATAAATATTTTTGATAGCTTTTCTCTATTTTTAATTTAACTTAGTATTTCCTTACTTTTTCTTTACATAATTTTAAGCTTTTTTTTAATTCTGTTTTTCCAAAATCAGAACTATAATATTATTATATTATAGAAAATAAAAACTGTTTTCATTAAATTGTTATTCCCGTTTTACACTTAGTCCCGTTAAACATTTTCCCGTTAATGTTTTAGTTTTTCTCAAACGCTCGATTTTTTGCTTCTATCTCGAAAGCAATGTAATAAGTTACGCGTCCTTGTTCCAACTAACGTTATTTCATTAACTAAAATCAGACAAAAGTCCTGGGAAAAAAAGCTGAATAAGTTAAAATGTACTAAAAACCATTAACGCACATATTTAAGAAAATACTCTCAGTTTCGGATTTAGTACAATGCAGTGTGAGAAAGCTTTTGTTTAAAACTCAAACAGCTGAATTTTAAAGCCACAAATATTGTTATATCACTGCCTAAATAAATAAAAAAAAAAATTAAGAAAATTTATTGGAAATGCTCTTCAAACAAAAATTAAACAAAGCTTTTACTCTTTTGAATTAAAAAAAAAAAAATAAGCACTCTCTTACATTAAAACTCTTTGTAGTAACACTGATAAAGTTTTTAAATAAAAACAAAAACTCAATATACACATCTACACAAACCATAAAAATACAATAAGTCACCAAGAGAACATAACAAAAACTCATCAAGTCACACACACCCACAATTTTTAAAATCATAACAAAACATTGAGAAACCGTTTTAAGCTAAACAAACACCCACCCAATCTCCTCATAATATCATAATAAAGCTCTGAGTTAATGTAACTGTAAAGTTTACTATGTAAAATTTCTCGAGCTCTCTTTACTTATACATGCTCTCCCATCAATTTTAATATACAATGTGCAAAACAAATTTGTTATTTAGTCTCTCCTTTTATATTGTTTACATTTTCCTTTTTTTACTTTGTGCACAATTTATTCTGTGTTATTAAACTTGTTCTTGTTGTTGCGTTTCTTTTTTTATAATCTCTCTCTTTATGTGTACGTAAACTACACGTGCTTTTTAGTAACACATTCCTTCAGTTAAGGCTTTTCTATAGTTGTTTTCCTTCTTGCCTTTCACCAATATTCTTCTTCTTTGCCTACAAGTATCCTAGAAAACAGCTGTTTTTATTTTTTTACATTATTGCATTATTTTTGACAGTTGTTTTGTTTATTGCTTATTTCTTTTGTTTATAACACATGCGCTTTTATTTATTTGTGTCATTTCATTTCTTAAAGCATTTTTCGTATATTAGAGTTTTATAAGGGAAATTATGGGTTTTATTGAATTTTTTTCTGACATTAAACACTTTTCACTCTATTTTCGTTTTAAGAAGCTTTTATTGGATTTTTTCATTTGTTGTTTTTAAAATTCCTTTATAATATTTGCTGTTTGAAAAGTAACAGCTGTGTCTTAAGTAAATCATTGTTCATGGGAAATATTTACAACAAATATTTACTGCAGCCGAAAAAAAAAATATTTTTAAACAGACAAAAATTTTATTTTTGAGATTTTTTTTTTATTTGCAAAATATCAGCTCACTAAAATAACGTTAACCCATGCCGAGTTGAAGACAAAGGTGTCAAATTGACCCGCATGTGGAATTTACGATTTATATACATATCAAAAAATGTATATCACATTACATATATCACTAATGCTGGGTTTTTGAGATCTGAGTTAAGCTAGGTTTAGTTAATCTGAAAATCCGCCATTAACAAATTTGTATACAAAATTTTGAAGGAACAACTTAGTTATGCTTAAAATGTTGGTCTTTAATGAAAAACTAAAAAAGAAATCTTATTTCGTTGAAAAAGTCCGAGTTTCAGACTACGTTCAACTGAGTTTAAACTAAATTTATATCTCAAAAACCCGGCCTAAAAATAATAAATAAGAGTTGTCCTTAAGCATAATATAATTCTTAACAAAACTGCATTTTTAAAAATTCTCTTTTACTGCGAGATTTCAAGAAGTCGGAACACAAAACGTAGGATGTTGTTTGAAAGAAGTACACATCTTGAAATTCTGCTCTTGAGTGCCCCGGTAGCCTAGCTGGTAGTGAGCTAATCTATCAGCGCCGGGGTTGCGGGTTCGATTCCCGCCAGAGACTCTGGTTTCTTTCCTGCAGACAAGCGCAGAGCTTCGCGGGGCTTAGCTTAGGGAATTAAAATAAAAATAATAAAAATAAATAATAAAATCTTTGATTCGTCGATAACTCATATTGAAAGCTTAATAAATATATTTTTAAGGAGTATAATTTTTGGTCCTTTTCTTTTGAAATCGCCACCTATGTCACATCTCCATTTTAATAGTTTTGAGCAGGATAGGGAAAGTTCTACTCGCGGTCACAATTCGAATTAATTCTCTCGTTTAAAAATTTGAGCTCGATAATTTTATTTTTAAGCTCGTCAGAAACAAAATTTGTTTCTACCATACTTAAAACTACTAAAATGGAGATGTGACTTTGTTTCTTAGGAAAGCACAATAGATAAGAGAGTTCTATCAATTCTCTATAGGCATCTCTAATAATATTTTCCAATTATTTAGATAAAAGTCTATCAAATAGGCGACTTCGGAGTCCTTTAAGTATTTCTTTACCAGTTTTTCGCCAGATTTAATAATCCTTGAATGATTTGAAAAGCGTAAAATCGGGACTAGTCGAAACATTTAGAATCTTAACTTCAAGAACCCTTCAAGAGCCCTCTCCTGAAATATTCTAACTGTCGGTGGGGGGCATCGAAGATTCAAGAACGGGAACATGGCACTTTAACTTTTTTTAATTTACCGAAGCTTGCAATTGGGCTCCTCATATTTTTTGGCGCCTATGCTTATGCTTCATTATTTTACGTACACAAGACAGTGAATGAAACCAATTAGCAAAACTCTGAGTATGAGTAATCAAGGTTTAATTAATATTACACATACGCAAGAGTTAAGATTTTTATCGTCGCACATTGGCTGAAAATCTGTAACTTTTGAGCCGATACAGATAATTTTGCAATTTTGTTTTTGCGGAAGAGATGAATTTTTGGACTTTCCTACAGTTTTGCTAAAATCGGTTAAGCAGTTACTGAGAAATTTATGGCAAAGTTGAACTTTTGATGTTTTTAAGCATTAAGAAAATGCTTTTGATTGAGGTTCAGAACTATTATTAATTTTTTTATTATTAAGGGGAATGTTTTTAAGAGCACTATTTTAAGAACTTTTTAATCTACATAATTGCCTAATTTCATTATGATATCTTTATTCATGTCTGATTTATGGAATGTCAAACCTAAAAATTACTATTTTTACTCATATTAGCTGTGTTCGTTTACCCCAAAATTTGTACAAATTTGTACTGGATTTTACTGAAATGCGTTCGCGTACACATAAATTTGTAAAATTTTCATATTACTCACCTACTGGATTTTACTGGAATTTTACTGGAAAAGTAAACGAACGCACATATTGAAAGCCCTTTCATTCATTTACATTATAGAAATAATAATTTTAAAGTTTGACATTCCATGAATCAGACATGGATAGAGATATCACAATGCAATTTTGAAGTTCTTAAAGAGATTGAAGAGATCTTAAAACAGTGGACTCAAAAGCATCCCCATTTTTTATTTAGAAATACCCCAAAATTCTTAATCCCAAAAAATTATTTGTTGAATGTGAACCACACCTAAACGTGAAGTTTTTTTCTGCATTTCATGTGACATTTCTCTATTTTAGAATAGCTCAACTTGAACCATGGAAAGATACACAACCGAGCAACGCGATAAAGTTATTCCGGCTTATTATGAAAATGGGCGTTCAAATCAAAATGAATATCGTCCACTTCGTGATTTTCTCAGTCAATTTATTCGATCAAATGTGCGTACAATAGAAAAAATCGTGCAATAATTTGAGCAAACCAGGTCTGTAGGAGATGTGAAAACACCAGTGCATGCTCGTACAGCTCGGACTGCAGAAAGCATTGCTGCTGTTCGCGATAGTCTAGCTGAAGTGCCGTCCAACTTAACTTGTCATCGTGCCCAACAATTGCACCTCTTACGCTCGTCGTTGATGAACATTATGCATTAAGACTTGCATTAACACGCTTAAAAGGTGCAATTACCTCAAGAACTAAAGCAGCTTGAACATGCCAAGCGTCGTCAATGGTCAAAATGGTAGCAAAAATGACAACAGTGGATGATCAATTTTCACCTTTTCCCCTTAGTGGATTCGTCAATAAGCAGAACTACCGCAGTTGGGCGAATGATAGTCCAAGAGTGATTGTCGAAAAACCAATGCACCCACAAAGAGTGACTCTTTGGTGCGGTTTATGGGCTGGCGGCATCATCGGGAGAGAATGAGACCGGTCAGGAAGTAACTGTGAATGGTGTTCGCTAACGTGAGATGATAACGAACTTTTTATGGCCAGAATTGGAAGATATGGATGTGATTTCAACAGGACGGTGGCACTTGCTACACAGCTAACGAAACAATGGCTCTTTTGCGCGACAAATTCAATGGCCGTGTTATATCAATTGGCCGCCAAGATCATGTGATTTGACACCGTTGGGCTTCTTTCTTTCTGGGCCAGCAACAATTCATGAGCTAAAAGATTGAATATTTCGGCACATTAACGGCATATAACCTTAATGATGCCTCAGCGTCATCGAAAATTTGGACCATCGGATGGAGGTGTGCCGCCATTTGGCCGATATTTACTTCCATTCATAATGGGACCATACTAATATTATCATAATAAAAAGAAATAACAATAATTTCCTAAATAATTTGTGTTTTATTCAAAATCAACATCGGCCCTTATGTATTACCTTTAAGAGCACATACATGCGCCTCCAAAATACCACGATACTTATAGAAAAATACATAAGCATTTAACAATATAATATACCATTGCCTAAAGTCTGCTTTTCTACCAATAAAAAAAATGTTTAACCAACTATTGATAATAGTTTGATATTAAAAACTGGAAAAGTCGTTATAAAAAACAACCCAAAAAATCCGTTTAATCCGAATATCTGGAAAGGCAAAGGAGATTACTTAGCATTTAGGCATATTTTTTGTAGGTCAGCTTAAGTTTAATTTGTTTGCAATACATATATTTTTGGCGATTTTTTTAAAAACTTGAATATCCGAGGCTACCAATTTTAAAGTACCAGAAGTCATTCTCACGACCCACTATGGACCCGTGTTCTTTCAAATAAACTCAAAAGCTGTCCGGCTTTGACAGTTCCAAGAATTGCATCAGTTGCAGAATTACTTTTTAAAACAAAACGTTCGTAAACCATTGTGTTATATTTCAGTAAAATAAAAAGAACGAAAAAAAATTTGGAATAATTTCATGAAAATGAAAAATGTGTTCAACAGACAGTTCCAAACAGTTGCAAAAGTATATATCAGGTTAATGGTACCAAAATCTCCTTAACCCCTTTCGACCCTAACAAGTTCTATTCCTCTGAATTTCGGAATTTAACTAAAATATAGAGCCTTGGGAAAACTTTTAATAACATATCAGGTATAAATAAAATCTTAAAGACTACTATCACACTAATATAACATAAAATTTCGACCCATTATGGATAACAGTTTGCGAGAAATCATATTTTAGTTCTGATCAAATTTACAAAAATTTAATTTTGTCTTAAACAACACAAAATAGCATGCCACACCAACAACTACCAATATTTTGATGCAATTTTTTGGTTACCTTAGTTCTAATATTTTTGCTGTCGAATGGCATTCAAATTTTTGAAATCTGCGATAACAAAAAATTAGACTTTTGACCGATGAAATTCAGTTTTTAGCCACAGTGCTGCGTCTTTTAATCTTTCAAACGGTATTAAAATGTCATATAATGAAAAAATTAATTCAATAGGTTTACACTTTAAGCCGAAAAAATTGACGAATTGCTAAAATAAATTTTTAAAAATCTATCAATTTTCTCAAGGTTTTGTATGTGTTAAAGTAAGATAACTGAATATATTTAAAAAGTTTTCTAAAATGATAAACTATTTTTCTTTTGTTATTAAACTTTCAGTTTAAATTATTCGTGGTCAGGTAGGTTTATTTTCTAAAACAATTGTTTTTCTTGAGATTGTTTTTGATGGGTCTGTCTAACTCACCCCGTCATCTTATCACTCCCTTTCGATGCCGCATAATTTAACTGGAAAATTTAATTGCGGCTTTATATGCTCTCAATGTAAAATGTTGTTGCTGTTGTTCTTGTTGTTGTATATCATTAATTAACATCATTCTGCTGGCAAACGATTTGAATACAATGACTTAGTGGTGCGTTCCTGTATGAGTTCAAGTGTTTTTATAGCAGTATTCGTGTGTCTGTTATTGTAATTTTGTGTGTTCCCTTTGTGGTTGATTTCAGGGTTCTACACAACCAAATGGATAACTGTGAAAGAGGAGTATTTTCTAGTGCGTGTATGTATCTGTGTTAATGTTTTTGTATGACTGCTTTGTTGTTTTTACCATAGGCCGCATACAGATTTATGTCACCACATTCTTATCAGTTAATGTGTGTGTATAATTTATTTTCTTGATAAGCTTAAATGCATATAATTATGTTGATTTAAGTTCTAGGAATAATTAAATAAAAAAATATTTATTTATAATGGCGTTAAATAAGGAGAAAGGATTAACAATTTGTATAAATAGCATCAACAATAAAAAGTTCAATTAAAAATTAGGGCCTAATTAATAAAATAAATAAATTGAAGAGACAAATTTTGCATTTTGTATTTTAAAGCTTCAAGAGGAAAACTTTATCAAAAAAAATATTTAACACAGTTATTAGCGTAGTACATATATACGCTTAGGCAAAGTTTTTAAGATGTAGATTTAGTTTAAACTTAGTTTAACGTAGTCTGGAACTCTGGTTTTTCCGCCGAAATGAGATTTTTTTATTATTTCATTAGAGACCAACATTTTAAGCAAATTTAAGCGGTTTTGTTAAAATTTGGGAAACAAACTTGGTAATGGCGCCACAAATCTGTTTTCCGATTAACTAAACCTAGTTTAACTAAGATCCCACACACCCAGCCTTGGTCACAATTTCGAAACTTAAACTTTTCTTAAACTAATGGCACCTTATTATACATAACCTTAATGACCTCTGTGTCTTAAATTGTTTGAATTTAATTCGCCACCTTTAACTTTTAATTTTGCTTATTTAAAATTATGTTAAAAGCAAGTTTTTTTTTTCTTTTTCAAATAATAAAACAAACATATTTTTTTATACTTCCCCCTATACAATTTGAGCTTTGATCCTAAATAACATAAATCAAAAACAATAGCATTTCGAAGATTTATACTTATTTTTTCTTTTTGTGAATTTTGTGGAATATAATAAACCTCTAACTTCAAAACACATAAGAAAAAGATAGTGGAAAGAAAAAAAAGTTTAACCATTGTGAATTTTAATTTATTTTTTGGCATGAAATAAAAAAGGAAGTATAAATATGAAAAGCAAAGAATCTGGTAGGAAAATATAAACTTAATCAAAGAAGTGTAGTCCGTCAAAATCGATAGTATTAAACTCGACGCCACGTCAGTGTAAAGAGAATATTAAAGCTTGTAATTTGGTTTTTGGCCAAAACTGATTAAACATGATGACAAAACCGATGTTTTTCTTTTTAATTTTCTTAATTATTATATCTTTAACTCTACGTATACATTAGCGTTGTATGATAGGCACGTTTTTGTTGTTAATTAACATGCTGTCACAGAGCATACAGACATGAAAAAAGTGGCATAGGAAAAATGTTCAAATCACTTGCGAGGGCATCTTTCGAAGAAAAAGACAGAAAAAACACAATATTTTCTGTCTCTGTGCTCTGCGATGCTGTAACAGACTACACTGTACAACAATTACAAACTTATTCCAAAATTAAGTGGTTCTGACAACGGTTTCAAATAGAGGAGGCCAAAAAAAATATACGTGTATCTGCGTTTTGAAAGTAAGCATCGGAATTTTATTTTTAATGTGGTTAAAGTTTCCCAGCTTTGGCCTGTTCTTGCAGCATATCGGTATACAAAACTATGTTTTCTTTACATTTGAGGTGTAGGGTATGTTCAGCAATTGGCAAATATTTTTGTAGAACATATTAACCCTCTAACTCCCCCCCATAACGGCATTATTTGGCTTTATTCTAGCAAATCGTAAAAACCACCCCGAAAAAGGCAGAGGGCGTAGATGAAATGTTCTACAAAAATGTTGGCCATAAAATTCTACTGCGTATGTCTTAACACACCAAAGTCCCAAACTTAACACAAATACCAAAAACCAGTCAAATTCTAGATTTCGCTTTAAGGGTTAATACTACGCTTACCCTTTTTCGGTGCCTTATTCGCAGTTCGCCATGGCAATGGTGATGGGCTGTTAATTCGCGACCACTGAAACCGGCACTCAGGTTCTTCACGGATAGTTCTTAGAGGGGCAGCAGGCTAGGTGGAGATTTTTTCATCGACCAAATGGGTACTGAGGTCCCTTTAAGGCTGCCAGACGACAGCAGTGTATTGCAGGCAGTAACCTCCGCTATATAGCGGTCGGCGAACTGGCTGAGGAATTATCGAATATCGAGAGGCCATTGCAACTCTGGCTGGTATTTTTATGGCATTGATGTTATCTGGGGAGTGGCAGATGTCTCCAAATTAGATGGCTTAACATTATAGGGTAACGCTGGCATGGGTACCATGGAACAGTGGGTGCCTGAGAACCAAACTGCGGACGGTCTGTGTAGACAGGACATTGAAAAGTAAATGTAGATAATTGGAAATGCGTTGGGAATTCATGAAAATAGACTGCTTTTGCAGTGCAATTACGCACTAAGACAAAAAATCAGATTAAGCTTAAATTTTGGGTCAAATCTTTATTTTATTTTTCTGCTTGTTCTCGTCTTTAACGCCATAAATTTTTTGATATTGACTAAACAGAAAAAAATAACTATTATATTTGTATACAAAGATTGCATATTGATTAAAATATTTTAAATTTTCGCAGTTGACAATTTTTGTGGTATTGATAAAAAAGTTTGGAGATAAAGTTATTGAATTTTGAGTCAAAAAATGAGTTTATTGAGTCAATAAAAAAAATTGTTACCCAAAAGAGAAAAAACAGGCACAAGTATTAAAAATTCTCAAATACTTTTTTTTATTGAATGTGTGTGAAAATGAAGTTTTGAGAAAAACGCATTTAAAGTCTAAAAACGCATTATCACTGTGAACACACCTTCAGCTGGGAGATGCGATTTGGGGTTAATAAACTTTTATCAGAAATCTAACTCATTTCATCTTATTCTACACTATTTTAGGTACTAGAATCCACTCTTAAGTCCAAAACCGTTTTTTGACACCCTAGGTCCCTTTTCTCGGAGAAGTTCACATATTATGTAGAAATATTAAGTTATTTCGTAATCAATTATGTTTTATTGAGCGCTATTTTGCAAAGTGTAATTTTGATAAATATTTCCATTAAATCAAATAAAAATTTTGTTTAACTTAAGTCTTATCTTTAACAAACGGTGTTGTTAAAAATTTTCTTGAGACATTTTTTTCTGTGTAACGTTTCTTTTTTTATTACAGTCTTTTAATTACAACATAAAAATCATTTTTAATTTTTTATTTGTTTTAAATAAACGAAAACTTAAAAATTTTATTTTATTTTTTTTTTAGGTACGTAAAAATGAATGCTCCTTATATTAGAAATTAAATCCGTCATCATCAAATACATTTTCTGTAAGTTTAAAAATCTAAAAATAATTTAAAAATGAAGAAAACTTAAAAATTTGTTAAAGGCACTTATTATATTAATTAATAATACAAAAGATTAAACATTTTAAGCTATATTAAAAATTGTTTTCTCTACATATGAAACACTATTAGTTAAGCGTAATTGCATTATGATTTCCATATGTGATCCAATCAACAAAGAAAAAATCAAAATTAATTTTAATTAAAAAATTTGTGATATTAATTAAAAAATTAATTAAATTTGCACCCGTTAACAAATTAATATTATCAATTAAACGTTTAATTCACTTGATAAAACGTTTAATTCACTTGATTACATTTTCAATTAAAACTGATTTTATTTTTGATTAAAACTTTAATAAATAAAAGGAAGTAAATATTTTCCCTGCACGCAGAGAGAAAAATGGTTGAAGTATGGTTAAAAAAAAAAACATATATTGGTCCCTGCAATGGCCACAAACAAACTTTTATTGTTTTTAACAAAACTTTTTTCACGATTGATAAAATTTTGTTTCTATTTAACAATACAGTGTTTACCAACCTTGAAACTGTAAATATGGTTGAATTTAACAATATAATGTTTTAATAAAATAAAGCTACAACTATACACTTAAACATATTATGGTTTTCCTAACCATATTATTATCATGACAACCATATTATAATTAAATTCATCTATCCTAAAGCTATAACCATATTATGGTTGCCTCCAAACGTGTTATGGTTAATATTTAATAACAATAATATATTCGAAATTATAATATTTTAAAACATTGTATGTTTAATTTTAAATTTAAAATAATATGTTTAAAAGGCAACAACATTCTGGTCGTTTGCATTTTACTTGGTTTGCTTAAAATTCTCATTCATTTTATTTAAATTATTGATTAAAATATATAAATTTACGTAGAATATACTAGTTGAACAGAAAAAATGGTAATGAAGGTCGCCACAGGCAGGAATATGAATCAAAGGGAATTTTTTATAAAAGTTGAACAAAAAACACCTATCAGGAATAAAAAATTAAATAAAATTATAATTTGACACTTAACAAACAAATTTATAAAACGGATGAAATAAATAGCCATAATATGATTAACATTGACCATATTATTGTTAATTCTGATCATAATATGGTTACTTTTGTCAAAATTCTGGAAATTTTAAGCATATTTTAGTTAATTTTGAACATAATATGGTTAGTTTTGACCATAATTATGGTTAATATTGACCAAAAAATTGTTGATTGATTGAAAATTTCTGTTGATTTTAACCGTTCTATGGTCATATTTAAACATTATATGGTAACCTTCAAACATAAACATTGTTTAAATCCAACCATAGTATGTTGCTCTTAGAATATGGTTACCTCCTACCAGACTATTTTTCTACGTGTGCTGGTTTATAAAGAATTTTTATAAACCTGTTTTTTTTAATGTTCTTCGTTTAAATAATAGCAGCATTTTATTGCTGAGCTTTAAAGACATAAACGTAAAGTTATAATCGTAAAAAGTTAGCCAATTTAAACGAATGACAGGGGTAATCACTCTTAGGCGTTTTTAAAATTTGGAAAACTATTGCAGCACTTGAATTTGGATATTTATAGTCAAGCAGTTTTCGTGCATTAGTTCATCCCGTGTTACCAAACAAATAGTTCCGTCCTTTGTTTTCAGCTCAATTATGCTTTAAACATCCAGTTGGTGGTACATTACGAGCATCTTAAATATATGCCAAGGTTAAATTACAAAATAAAATTACAAAATGGCAAAATAAAATTTAAATAATTCTGGAAAACAAAAAACTTAAATAAAAATCCCACGAAAAACAAAAAATCAAAAGAATAGAGTCGTCTTTAAGTATACTTTGAACTATTAAAGACTAATGTGTATAATCATTTTAGGTTGACATCTACTGAAAAGTTGTTATTGCCTTAGAGAATGATTTAATGTAAAATACACAAGAGTAATTCTACAGATAAAAGACACCGAAGAAAGTTAAATATTTCCGAAAAATTTCTTAATCCCATCCCAAATCAAAATTGTATTCCCATTTCCCAAATTAAATCAGCAACTGGGTCATAAACACCACAATCTTCTAAAAATTTGCTTTAATAAAAATATAAACATGTTTATTGCACAGCTTTTGTAAAAATTTTAACCAGAGCACCAAATGGAAAACAATAAAATGTGAGAAACAGTGTTGCCATTTTTAAGATTTTCGGCTATTTTATGACAATTTTTTGTTTTTGTTACCCTTTTTTTCGAATACCCTTTTTTAAATACGAGTATTTAGTGGCGCTTTTTTTCATTTTGTGCTACAACCATGTGATTTTGGTTATTTGCAATTTAAGTGACTTTTTACAACAAAATCAACCCAATTATTTTTTTGATATGTATGTATATATAAATTAGACGGTCCATGTATGTAATCGCATCACGTGAAAACTGCTAGAGCGATTTGGCTGATTTCTTGATTTATTCGATTCGAAGCTTTTAGGAGATGGTTTGTACTCGGAAAATTCAGGTTTTTAAAATATTTCCAACTATGCAATTCTCATTTTTTCTAAGTAAATATAAGCCACTTAAAAAGGAAACGTTAAAAATTTAATATTTTGCCTCCTTTTCACTATTGTGGAGAAACTCGCACAACTGAATTTTTAACACACTGCCTCCTTTGCACTTCTCATTAGCAAATAGCGTCCGAGTAAAGCCGGGGCGGGGCGTTCAGCTAATTATGAATAAAAATTCACCGGTAGTGCTTTCCCTTCTTCCATTTTTACTATTTAAATTGAATTTAAAATATGGGAAATGGGAAAATACTCTCGGGGAATTTTTATTTATATATTTTATGTCTCGTATTCACACTAAAAGGTTTGCAAAAGTATAGCTATTTAGTATGGATTATTTTTAAAAAAATCAAAGCAGGTATTATTGATTTCATACAAACTTTCATTAATGATTCGTCTCTAATAAAAAAAATTGTAATTTTTCTAAAAAATCTCACATTGCGATAATGGAAAAATAAGAAAAGAACTGATGAACTTTGGAAAGAAGTCTACAATTTTAAAAATTCTTTGGGGGAAAATTTTATTCAAAAACTAACAAAGTTTATTATTCGTTACTTTCGTTTGCTTAATAATTTTTTTTTTAACCGAAGATTAGCAATCGACTTTCTTCAAGCTCAGCCAATTTCTTATTGCATATTAAAGACGGTCTAAACTAAAAAAAATGGTTGTTGTTGTTATTACAAATTGCCTTAATATAATATAAACAGATCTGAGTATTTCCTCACAATCGTTTGGTGGCCAGGTTATGACGATTATTAAATAGATTTGAAACCTCTACCTCTACACAGAAAGAAAAAAATCGTACAGATTTTAAGTTTTTCCTACTTCATTTAGAACGAATCGTACTCACAAATTTAAGTACGAGTAACACTTAAAACAATCCAAAACAATTAAACAAACCCAATATACGTGCATACGCATTTGCTTGTAAAAGTTTCTTGTAGAAACAACAACAACAACACTTCAAAAGATGGTTAAACGATTAAATTGTTGTGTATAGAAACGACAACAACACTACAAGAAGAAACATGTAAATTATTTTCATGTTTTAAAAGTAAAATACGTAGCAATAATTCCCATATTCTATTTGCTAAAATTATTTAGTTAAATACATCAAATTATCACAGTAGAATGATTACGAAAACCAAATTGGCCATGCTGTTGTGGTGTCTTATAATTGAGAATTCTTCTGTAAACAAGGGGCGGAAGACAACAAAATTAAAATAAACATGTGTAACGGGTAAGGAAAACAATAATATTCTCCGTAATTCGTTCTAAAATCAAGCATTCTGTACTTGATTTAAGATAACCCGTCATTACTTACCGTACTGTTGGCGTCGACTTTTTTTAAGTACGAATGGTATGATTTTTTTTTCAATGATATTTTTTTTTAATAAATTGTTATTTAAATTAAAATTTTTGTTTAAAAAATTTTACTAATCCTTTTTTATACACTCAGGTCTCGTTTTATGCGACTGATGCGTTCCAAAAAAAATCGCATAAATGGAATTCGCATAAAACGATACTCTAGCTTCATATAAAAACTAATGATTCGTTCCAAAATTCTGAAAAACAGCATAAATTCAAATTTTAATTAAAAAATCAAACCAAAATCGCATAAAAAAATCAACAAATATGTATATTAGGGTGGCCGTTATTTTTTTTTATTTTGAATTCTTATATTCTCCCCCCCTAAATCGGTTCAGTTTTATGTAAAAAAAATACAAAAAAAATTTCGTAGCAATAAGTTGTGTTTTAGGGGGGGGGGGGCGTCCCACTATGCTTCGTTCCCATATAACGAAGGGACAAAAATAGAAGGAGTTGTCAGATATTTTTGAAATTTGGTACACTAGCATAAAAAAGCTTAGTTAAGAAAAATTAGAATTTTTGGAAAAATCGGCCCAAGGACACGCCTACCTCCCATGTGTCCTGAAATTGAAAAATGTAATTTTAGCTTCAATAATGCCCACAAAATTACAAAATGTGGTCATGCTGATACAAATGCAACTTGCAATGTGTGTGTAAATTTTTTTTTAAATCGGGCTAAGGACTCAAGGTCCTGCCATATATCCTTTTTCTTAAAAACGCTATCACTCCTACAAAAATTGTCCGATCGTAATAAATTTTGGTATGTAAATTGATATTTGCAAGATATATATTTGTGCCAAATTTGGGTAGAATCGGATTATCAATGTGGAAAATACAAAAACATCATTTATTGAAAAATAGGATAAACCGGTTAAAATGCTCTTGCAAAAATAAAACTATAAGGATATTTGAAAGATAACATAAATGAAAAAATTAAAGAGGAAAACTAGCAATGTAAACGTCATTAAAAAATTATGAAAAAATCATATCGCACTTGATCCATCAAAATTTTTATTTTTCCACTTTTAGAAAAAAATCGACGAGTAGTATTCATATCCGCTGTAAAAATATCGTGCTATTTTGCCTACTTTTTTATAATGAAATGGTTGGTTTAAAAATTCTTTTTCATGTGCCTTTAATATTAAATTTAAAATTGTTTTGCTTCTACTGAACATTTTGAGTTAATACCCCTTAGAATTTTTTTTTTCAAAATAACTTCGATTAGCTCTGCTTTCTCTCCATAACTTATTCACTTTACTATTAAAAAACTGAATACTTTGTATTAAGTTTTTTTTGTTAAAATATGAATCGCCTATCTTATGTTTTACATATTTATACACCTCTGATATTTTATTGTTTGAGGATGCTGCTATCCAACAATCAATTATATCGGAATTTTTTAAAATATTTGCCATCACCACAGATTAGTTACATTAATTTATAAATTTATTTTTTAAACCTTGTTTACATTACAAATAGAGATGGACCCGTTAATATTTTCATCCACTAGCACTCACGATCACTTATGTTAAAGGCAATTCAATTTGTAACACTTACGGTTTTTATACAATTGAAACTTTTATAGAAAATAAAAATTTCTCTCGCATTTCCGAAAATTTAATATATGGTCGTATGAGCGCTGCTGGAATATAGTTACTATCACACGCGTGTATTGTAACTTAAAAACAAATGTGTCACGCTATCATCTCTAATTTGAAAAATATAAATAACGGCAAATAATATGATAAAGCAAAACAAAAATATGAAACCAAAAAAAAACTTCAAAATCGAAGTCAATCGCAACTTACACTTTGAAATAGTAATTTAAATATAAAACAGAATCTAATTTATAGTTAAATTGGATCTAACTAATTATTAATGAGATATATTACATAACTTAAAGCTACAGTTGCATACACTGTGCAACAAATTTTGGGTCTCCGAGTTTATCTTAAATGTTAAACGTGTTAGTGGTGTTCTATGAGGAGGGGCCGAAATCACCCCTAAAAATGGCAGATAGAGGGTTAATTAGTGCTATGAAAAGAACCGTCATTAAATTTTATTAAAATCATCTATTAACCTTATTTAGCTCAGAATTAGATTTAGTACATTTTTTTTTACTTACTCAAAACGCCTTTAAAAAAAAATTAAAAACTTCAGTGGGCCATAAAAAAAGAACTCGAGCTAAATTTTGAAAATACTTCTGTGGTTTTGGTCTACTAATGATATAATTAAATTTTTTTATTTTTTAACATTCAAAATATAAAATCGTGTTGCGCAATGATATTAAACACTCTTAAATGCCTGATATTTGAGTAAAAATCATAAAATTAGGCATTTCAAAAAACGCATTTTTTTTTAAGTTGTGGTAAAAAATAGTAACTAATTTTTGAATACCCTGTTAGCTAAGAGTATAAACATACAAAAACAGAAAAAAAAAAATATCTAATTTTATATAATTTTTTTTTATACTCCATCAAACTTAAGTAATTTTTGAATTTTCAACAAAAAAAATGTGTTTTTCAGAGCAATAAAAAAAGTTATTTTGTAAATATAAAAAAAATTATAAATTTTAATTTAACTGCAAATATATCAAAGTACTTGAATACCAAATTTCGAGCGACTTTTTAAAAAAATGAATTTTTCAGAATTATTTTTGTGAAACAACTAAAACTCATTTTTCTGTTAAGTAATTTTTGAAAGAAATTATCTGCTTTTAACGCCCTCTCGTGGTGGCAAAAGCAATCAGAAAATTTTTTTTTGTTAACATTTATTTGAGATACCTTATTATCTTTCAAAAAATCTGTATTTAAAAACAATTTGAGACAAAAAATTTTTTTTGATTTTTGTCTATGGGACAAAGCATAGTGCGTCCGTCCCTCAAAGTTTGCCATCAAGCCATTTATTCAAATGTAATTTGTTTGCATATGACTATCTTCTAAAAACAACATTTTACAAGAATATGATATATGGCAATATTTTAGCTCTTCTAGTCAACAACATAAGCCTCAAAGTTTTTTGTTAAAATCAATATTTTAGAAAATAATTAAGAAAATAAAAACAAAAAAACCAAACATTTTATATACGTTTTATATATATAGGGGGACCCAATTTTGAAATAGATGTCTTTTACATTTTTTACATGACATTTACACCAATTTTAGTACTGTTAGATAGTAGCTTAGACACAAATTTTCAACAAGATCGGTCAAAAAGTTTCTGAGTTAGATGGGGTCAAAGTTTGACATTTTGGCCATACAGGTGTTCTTTCTCATCCATGTAACTTATTACCTATTGGTGTAAACCCCCTCTACCTCTGAAACATTTCGACCGATCTTGTTGAAAATTTGTGTGTAAACTACTATCTAATAGGACTAACCTTGGTGTAAATTTCATCCAAATCGGAAGACATCGATTTCAAAATTGTGTCACTTGACATTAAATCGCCTTTTTATATATATAAAACGTATATAAAATGTTTGGTATTTTGTTGTTATTTTCTTAATTATTTTCTAAGATATTAGTCTTAGCAAAAAACTATCTTGGAGGCTTCTGTTGTTGACTAGAAGAGCTAAAATATTGCCATATATCATATTCTTGTAAAATGTTGTTTTTAGAAGATAGTCATACGCAAACAAATTACATTTGAATAAATGGCTTGATGGCAAACTTTGAGGGGCGGACGCCCTCCCTAAAACACAACTTATCGCTACGAAATTTTTTTGTATTTTTTTTTTTTACATAAAACTGAACCGATTTGGAGGGGGAGAGTATAAGAAATCAAAAAAAAAAAGTTCTCCATACAACTAACGGCCACGCTAAGTCTGAATTTACACGTTTCATCTTTTGATGCTCAACTTCTTTTCAATTTCCACTTAAAGATGCCAATATAATCACACGCAGCAAACCGGTTTCATCTTTTTTCGGTTCAAAACAACAATAATTTTAATAAGAGCGAATCAAAGAGAAAAAGAAAAGAAAAAAATTACACGCAGCCATCGTTGTGCATATACCAACGAATAAAAACACAAAGCGTACTGACCGAGTACAGGCATCTCCGTACTAACCCCCTTTCTTCTTTCTTCCCTCACCTAAAAACATAGGAGTTGAGCATCAAAAGATGAAACGTGTGAAAGCAGACTAATGTATATAAATATATGGGACATTACTTGTGAAGCGGACAAGCCAATTAAAATATTTTGTTTGAATTCCTTTATATTTTGCTTAACTATAGTTCTAGTAGATATGAATAAGTGTGCGAAATATTTTCTTCATGATGTTTATTTGTGGTGGTAAAGTGTTGCCGTTTTCAAAAAAATGTTTTTTTAAATTATTATTTCAAACTAGTAAAAACTAATCAAACGAAAAAAGTTAAGGTAATTCTTATAGAAAATCGATTGATCTTTAAATAAAAAAAAAATATTTTCTTATCTGCAAAACCGGAAATGACCAATTTAAATCAAAATTTTTCTAACTTAGTTCTAATTTATTTTTTATTTTTTAATCTAAATTGGCCTTTAGTGTCCTAATCATATTGTTTAAGTTTTATTATGGAATCTCTGTTAGTTTAAAAGTTATGCAAATTTCTTTCCACTCGTACATGTGGTTATTACAATGTTGTATCGTAAGAGACAGGAAAGAAAGAGTTTAAATTGAAATTTTTCTAACTTCCACCTAATTTTTGATTTTATTTCTACCGAAATTAGCATTCGTTGTAAAACTAATATTATGTGCTCTTCATTAGTTTAAAAACACTTTTACATACGTATCGGCAATGCATATAAAAAACACAAAATAAAACAAACTATAACGATTATATCAGTGATGCAAACTTGGTTTAATTTAAAAACGTTACGAAGTATAAAAAAACATCTAAAATTTAAAAAACCGTAAAAATTAAAAAAAATCGTTAATATAAAAATCGCATAAATTTGAATCCGCATAAAACGAGACCTGAGTGTATTTAAAGTGTTTTGCGCAAGTTCTACCATTTTTAATGTGTTATTTTAAAAGCAAACACATTTTGAAAGTTTTTGTTCAAATTCTCACTTTTTTACCCTTTTAACGTTTTTTTTATAATTTGTAATCCTTTTTACCCGTTTTTACAAAATACTTGATGCTTTTCTTCATTTCTAAAATGGCAACACTGGTGAGCACTTTCTATTCCCAGGTGCACAATCTTGGTTTAAGCTGTAAAGAAAAGAAATAGCTAAGAGTATGCTTCTACCACTTAAAGGAACCTTTTAAAGTTTGCTCGAATCAAATCAAAGTTAAAATATTTACACTTCCCAAATATTAAAAGTCGTTTTTGGCTGATAAGTGTATAGAAAGAATTGCCTAAAAATAAATTTAAAATTTTATCACCCTTGTTATACTTATATGAAAACCTTAATACTAAGAAATACCTACTCTTAAAATTACTTTTGGTTAGCAATGACAGCAAAAATTTCCTACTGGGGATTAATAAATCATAATAAGATTCATTTACACACGCACGTCTAAAAGGAATACACGCAAACACACGCTTTCAGCTAATTTATAATCAATACACAGTCATCTTTAAAAAGTACTTTAAAATGATAATGTATTAGCTCTCTGGAACAAGAAGCTGAAAGAAAAACAAAAGGAAGAACAGTGAAAAAAAAAGAAATGAAATAAAATGAAAGAAAAGAAAAGCAGTTGCTGAAGGAAACCAGGAAACTTATTCGTACGTACACTTCACATTAATGCATGTTAAACAACAAAACCGCACAAGGAGCGCACAACAATAACAAATATAAGAACAACAATAACAAAGAAAAAACAAACAAAAAAAAAAAAAGAAATGAAAAACACGCCATGGTAAGAGAACAAAAGAAATATTTGTGTTTTTTTTTTCTTTTGCACTCTACATCTTGTTACGTTTCGTTAATGCCTGTGTGTGAGAGATGCTTGGTTGCTTGCTTTGGCTTGTAAGTGTTCAAATTAGTGTTTATGTAACTGTATGCGTGTGTTTGTGTGAAGTTTTTCTACTGCATACCTTATGCGGTTTATGTAACGGTGTGAAGCATAGAGCTTATGACAGCAGCGCCAAAGGCAACTTTAAAAGTGAGTATAAGGATTTTAATGTTTGACAACTTCGATGTTGTTGGAGTTATACTAAAGGTATGTTCACATTTAACAAATA
This sequence comes from Pollenia griseotomentosa, assembly GCA_963931875.1. Taxonomy (NCBI): domain Eukaryota; kingdom Metazoa; phylum Arthropoda; class Insecta; order Diptera; family Polleniidae; genus Pollenia; species Pollenia griseotomentosa. The sequence continues at coordinate 24,402,344 of OZ007562.1, forward strand.
CTTGAGAGAAAAATGCGTGACCACTTAATTGATCTACTCCTTGATTTCGTTTTAAAAAATGTTCTTGATCTACTAAACTTTAATACAAAAAATTTTTTGAGAACATTTTAATTTATAAAATGAAAAATGATGTTTGCCGTAGTAAACGTTATGCAAAATTAAACAAATGCTTAATAAAAATAGTGGTTACGTTTGGGGGCGTCAAGTGTTTGTTAAATGTGACCATACATATTAACTTTTGCATAGATAGACTTAAGTACAGATTTATGCACCCCCCACTAACTAACTAAACCAAAAGAAATAAAAATGAGGAGTGGAAAATAAAACAAAATACTAAAATCAGAAAATAAACTTAGCAAACGTCTAGGGTTGAGGGAAAGGTTCAAAATATAAAGTTTAAATTTTTTTTTCTGGTTTTGTTGCTTTCCAAGAAAATTGTTAAGTATGGAATGCTAAATGAAAAAAGAAACTTACTTAAGCATTGAATAATAAGAAATGTCTCCTCACTGGGGAGTAAAAGGACCAGCTTGATGATGGGGTTTTTTGTGCGGTGCAATCTCTTTATTTGTTATAACATCTCGAGAATTAGAGTCAATAAAAAAAAAGTAATTTATAGGTATTAAACGAAGCTTAGGACCATGAAACTCATGTTGACCAGTGCTATCTTTCCGTCAAGTGAACAACTTTAAGACGCGGGAATTCTGAAAATCTTTAAACATGGTTTTCAACATTGGTAGGTACAATATGATTACATTTGGCCAATTCACAAACTCTGTCGTATGGCTTATCGTTTAAAAAATACGATTTTTGTTTTCTTCTTCTTTAATCAAAGTTGACAATTAAACAAGGTATGGAAATATTAATTTTTATGTGAAATGGTTATAAAAAGTATTCGAAAATAAACAGAACATTATTTAGTGTACGGCTTATACACCCAGAAGTGTTATCTATTTTTTTTTTTTAGTGTTTGTGTAAACGAACACAAACCTTGCTTGCGTTCGTAACTATTTTCAAGAAAGTAACGAATATTATATAGTGTTCTGTTATTTGTTAAAAAACAAAACAATTGTAGTGATTCTGTAGACACACATTATATTCTAGTCAGTGTTCGAAAATGATCACTAAATCCTCCTTAGTGTTCTGTTCGGCATATTTGTGGAAAACACAAACGTTAATAGTGTTTGTGTAGTAAATCATTAAAAAATAACGATTTCCTGTTTGTCATCTTTCGAACACAAAAAATACTGATTTTATCTTACTCAACAAAAAGATGTGAACATTTAATTCCGTTCGGGAATTAAAACCCACAAACGTAATTCCGTTCGGTTCAGCTCATTACTGTTCGTTTGTTTCTACAAGAATAGTAACGAACAGTATTAAGGGTTGTGTTCGTCTACACAAACTCTAAAAAAATAGATGTCGTTCCTGGGTGTGTGAGCCAAACGCTAAGTAATGTTCTTTTTATTTTTAAACACTGATTCTAATGTTCGATAGTCTTTCTTTTTTACATTGATAAAGATATGAGCAAAGGCCAGCCAAAAAAGTGCTAATTAAAACTGAAATGAACGAACATTAATGTGCTGAACCAAACACAACGAAGTTTGTGGCTTAAAAAAATTTAATGCTCTCATCTTTTTGTTGAGTTGGATAAGTACAGTATAATTTTTGTGTTGGAAGATCACAAACAGGGAAATGTTATTTATTTTAATTATTTACTACACCAACACTATTAGCGTTTGTGTTTTCCACAAATCAACTGAACCGAACACTAAAGAACGTTATTCAGTGTTAATTTTCGCAGACTAGTAGCAAACATTTATTGATTAGCAATTTTAATTGGGTTTGTTTATGAAATAATTTAATATTAATTAAGCATATCGCACTTGTTCCTCTAAAGGGAGTCAACTCAAAATTTTTCAATATTCACGTTTTGCAAGAAATCGATGTACAGTGGTCATTTCTCTAGTATTTTGTCCAAAAAAAATACTATTGTACACCCCTTTGTAGTATAAGACCTACATATAAAAAAAAAACAGTTTTTTGTCTCTACTGATAACACTGTGGAACATTTTTGGGATTTTTGTCTGGGGGGTGAGAAATTCCAAGTCAGGGTGATGGTACTAGGTCAGTATAGTAAAACCCTCAAAGGGTTTGGCGTTCGTATGTGCCAGTTTTTTTTTATGACATTTTAAAGTTTTTCCTTATCTTGATGTTTTTTTGTTTAACATAACTCGAAAACCACTTGTCCGATTTTGCTAAAACAAACTCAAAAATATTTAGAATTACAATTTCTTTAATCCGTTCATATAACGTTTTTCTTTATAATCAACAGTTTTGCCGGTAAAAATAAATTTGTGGATAAAAAAAAATATTTTTTTGCCTAAAAATTAAAATTTATTTTAATAAATATTGCCTATTTTTAGGCAAAAAATATTTTTTTTTCTCCACAAATTTATTTTTACCGGCAAAACTGTTGATTATAAAGAAAAACGTTATATGAACGGATTAAAGAAATTGTAATTCTAAATATTTTTGAGTTTGTTTTAGCAAAATCGGACAAGTGGTTTTCGAGTTATGTTAAACAAAAAAACATCAAGATAAGGAAAAACTTTAAAATGTCATAAAAAAAAACTGGCACATACGAACGCCAAACCCTTTGAGGGTTTTACTATACTGACCTAGTACCATCACCCTGACTTGGAATTTCTCACCCCCCAGATTGGCTGTTGTACTGTGTAATTTTTAAATTTTGAGTTAACATCCCTTTAGAGGAACTAGTGCGATATAATTATTAATCATTAAGAAGAATTGAATTAGTGGTCTTAAACGAAACCTTAATATATTGACAATTTGGAGCTACATTGACAAATTTAATTTAAAAAATTTACTCAAGTACAAGTGGAGCTAGAAATCTCAAAAGGCCAGTTGTCTTTAATCCAGCATTAAGAAACTTGAATGGAAGTTGGGCAAGAAATGATGTTGAAAAAGGAAATCTGTTTGTTAGTCATTTAAAAAACGTTTTTACCCCAAACATATCTCACGATATTGCGGTCGAGTTACCACCTGTTGCTGCTAGAGCAGCTGTTCCCCTAAGAAACCCCAAGAAGGCTCCTGGTTTTGATAAGATCAGCAACAAAATGCTTTTGGAGCTACACAGCATAGCAAGGAGAATTATTCTTTTAATTTTTAATGCAATTTTACGCCTTGAATACTATCCTCAAAAGTGGAAGGTTTCCTTAGTCATATAGGCCTATAAGCTTACTTTCAAATATATCAAAGCTGTTTGAGAAGCTGTAAGCGTCAAAATTAACCCCAATTCTAAATGAAAACAGATGTATTCAAATATTGACATGGATCTCAATGTTCCATTAGTTAAAACAATGATTACGAAATATGCAGTAAAATACCTAAAAAGGCTCGAATTGCATCCGAAATATTTTAAATTATAGCGGCCACACTCGCTTAAGAAGAAGAGACACTGCAGCACTTATCCAATTAGATGAGCGATAAACACTTTCATAAGTGAACAGAACCCGTGATGAGAAAATTTTTGTCTGGCACTGGCAGGGCCAAGATTTGATTAATTATAGTTAGTTAATATTAAATATATGAAGATTCAATAAATAAATAAAGAATAAAAAAAAAAGTACAAATTTTTTCTATAATTGTCGAAAAAACATCTCGTAATATATAAAATTTCTGGACTTAGAATTATTCGATTAATCGATTAATTTAAAAATTTTATTCGTTTAATCGAATAATTTAAAAATACCAAATATCGATTAATCGTAAACAGATGCCATATTTTTACATTATCATAAGGGGGAATTTCATGTCAAGTGACCCAGTTTTTAAATCGATGTCTTCCGATTTCTCCAAGGTTAGTCCCATTGGATATTAGTTTAGACACAATTTTTAACAAGATCGATCAAAAAGTTTCTGAGTTAGAGGGGGTCAAAATTGGACATTTTGGCCATACAGGTGTTCTTTCTCATCCATGTAACTTTTTACCTTTTGGTGTTAGCAAAATTTGTCCCAAGTAGCTTCGATAGCTATTTGATCAATCTTTAAAAAAATTTTTTTTTTGTTTTTTTAAAAAAAATTTTTTATTTTTTTAAATTTAAAACTTTTTTTTTATTTTGTTTTTATCCGCAAATTTGTTTTTGTTTTAAATGTAATTTTCTATGCGAACGTTAACGTTTGAAATCGACGAGCAGGCTGTTAGTTTAAAAAAAAAGGAATTTTACAACATAAAATGAATTTATTTTTTTGTATAATGTTTTATTATTGACTGACCGGGGTATTAAACCCACGTTCAAGGATAAGTTGATATGACATGTTTCGATAGTAACCACACTATCTCTTCAGAAATATTTGCTGGATAAAAAAATCTTTAAAAGTTCAATAAAATACAACATTCATTATAATAAAAAAAAATAAATAGATGTTGATAAATCCTTAGTTTTTCGGGCTACTGTACAATCGAACCCATAACACTATAATCATGATACTAAACTAATCTGATCGGATAAGTTCTACAGTATCTCTTCTTCTTAAGCGAGTGTGGTCGCGATCGTTTAAAGTATCTTGAACTAGTGGGTTTAAGTGCGATTCAGGCTATTTAAATATTTAATCTTTTTAAAAACGCTCTTAGTATTTTTGTGCAACTCTTTAGTTGGTCACTTTATTTTTTAACAGCTTAAATAAGACCATGGTCTAGTACCATCAGAAGCTTTAATGTTTCTTTTAAGTCCCGTAAAGTTCTGAGTGTTTCTTTACATGCTGTCGTTATTTTTTTTTTAAAAAAAGCGTCTAAATTTGCATGTGTTTGGTTTGGTGTATTAGTGTAGGTTAAGTCTGTGTGTGTGTTTGAGTGTGTAAGCATTCGTGTTTTGTGTATATTTTAGGCCTAAAGACAGACTCCTTTTGTTAATACATAAATTAAATACTTAAAGCAAGTGTCAAACTCACATTTAGAAAAGGTTTGTTTTAACACAAACACAAACAAACACTTAAGCGATTTCTGCATATATATATTTAAATATTTATGTGTATTTATTACTTGATATGCTTTGAATGTGTATGTAAGTTTGTGTGAGTATGAGTTTAAATATTAACTACGCGAATTTTTACCTAAAAATTAGTATGTCCTTTGACTTGGTTTTTTTGTTTCATCTCCAGCAAAGCAAAGAGCTTTTTACTCCATGACTAAATATTTTAATGTGTGCCAGTGAGTGGTGGCAGCAGTTGTGTGTCTTAGGATTTTCCACTATGTTTGCTTCGTTGATTTTTCAATGATGATGTTGCTCGGTGTAGTTTTTTGTTGAATACAAAATCATAATATTTGATGTTTTTTTTTTAGTTTTGTTGTGGGCTGATGGTTTCAAAACGTCATGTCAAAAGTCTTTTAAGAGGGTTCACCTAGAGGTTGAAAATTAAGCTGTTGTTGTCATTGTAATTGTTAATGAGTTTTTACTTATATATGTAAACTCGATTTTTTTCATTTTCTTTTAAGAATTTCTTAAAAAAAAATTCTATAAAAATTTTATGCTGTTGCAAAAAAAGAGCTTAAGAGTAAAATTTCTCATATGTAAATTTTATTAAAATATTTAAATATGATAAATATTTTTTGCAAAGGCAAAGAAATGCTAAATAAAAAAAAGTCTAAAAGCAACTTCATTAACACTTCAAGTGTTAAAATTTAAATATCTTGAGTTAATTCTTAAAATCCTTAGACCTTTTTCCAACGCATGCAAGCAAAATCTAGAGAATTGTATAAAAAATATTTGTGCAAATTGTTGTGTTTAGTTTTTGAAAACGGTTGGAGGGAGTTACTTACGAAATGCTTTTGGCTTTTAAAAATAAATTTATTACACATACGAATAATTTTATATACCTTCTTATAATTATAATTATTAAGAGACATTAAATACAAATTAAACTTACTTTGTAGCTGAATTTAAGCATTTGAAGACAAATTCAGATTATTTAAGGTGATTTTGTTTTACTAAAGAAAGTGAAATTTCGGAACATTTACTAAAGAAACTAATTTTCAGCATATGTACTAAGCACAGTAAAACATGTGGAATTTTCGGAAAATATACTAAGGACATGTGGATTTTTCGGAAAATGTACTAAAACATGTGGATTTTTCAGAAAATGTACTCAAACATGTAGAATTTTCGGAAAATGTACTAAAACAAGTGAATCTTCGGAAAATGTACCAAAACAAGTGCATTTTTTGGGATATGTACTAAAACAAGTGAATTTTCGAGAAGTTTCTTAAAATAAGTAAATTTTCGGAAAATTTACTAAAACGAGTGAATTTTCGGAAAATTCATCAAAACTAGTGAATTTTCGTTAAATTTACTAAAACAAGTGAATTTTTAGAAAATTTACTAAATCAAGTGAATTTTCAGAAAATTTACTAAATGAAGTGAATTTTCGGAAAACTTACTAAGACAAGTGAATTTTCGAAAATTTACTAAAAAAAGTGAATTTTTAGAAAATTTGCTAAAGCATGTACATTTTCAGAAAATTTGCTAAAACAAGTTAATTTACTGAAAATGTACTAAAAAAAAGTGAATTTTCTGAAACAAGTGAATTTTCGGAAAGTTTACTTAAACCAGTAAATTTTCGGAAAATTTACGTAAACAAGTGAATTTTCGGAAAATTTACGAAAACAAGTGAATTTTCGGAATATTACTGAAACCAGTGAATTTTCGGAAAATTTACTGAAACCAGTGAATTTTCGGAAAATTTACTTAAAGAAGTGAATTTTCTGAATATTTACTTACCGAAGTGAATTTTCGCAAAATTTACTAAAACAAGTAAATTTTCGAAAAATTTACTTAAACAAGTGAATTTTCGGAATATTTATTTAAGCAAGTGAATTTTCGGAAAATGTACTTAAACAAGTGAATTTTCGGTAAATTTATTAAACAAGTGAATTTTCGGAAAACATTCTAAAACAAGTGATTTTTCGGAAAACATTCTAAAACAAGTGAATTTTCGGAAAACTTACTAAAACAAGTGAATTTTCGGAAAACTTACTAAAAACAAGTGAATATTCAGAAAATTTACTAAAACAAGTGAATTTTCGGAAAATTTACTAAAACAAGTGAATTTTCGGAAAATTTACTTAAACAAGTGAATTTTCGGAATATTTATTTACCCAAGTGAATTTTCGGAAAATGTACTAAACCAAGTGAATTTTCGGAAAATTTACTAATGCAAGTGAACTTTCAAAAAATTTACTAAAACAAGTGAACTTTCGAAAAATTTTCTAAAAGAAGTGGTTTTTCGAAAAACATTCTAAAACAAGTGAATTTTCGGAAAATTTCCTAAAATATGTATATTTTCGGAAAATTTACTCGCCTTTTTACAGCATCGCAGTAGTTGCTTGCCTTGTTGTTCTGGATATGGTCTAAGCTTGGAATTATCGGATAATTTTAGAGTGACACCACTTATCTTTAGAATAAAAAATTAGAGGATCTTATAGCTCCCTGCGAAACCTACTATTTTTCTTTTGGTAGTATTGATAGTCAGCCCATATTCCTTACTCCATTTCAGTAGGGCATTCAGATCAGACTTTTAAATTTTAGACAATAGTCTAAGAAGATAGAAAGTAAATTTAAGCAAAAAGTGAATTTTGCAAAATTCCGTATAGAAGTGAGTTTTCGGAAAATTTTCCATAGAAATTAAATTTTTGCAAAATTACTTATTAAAAGTATGGTATTTAAGAAAGTAAATGTTCGAAATTTCCTACAAATATGGAGTTTTCGTAAAATTTCTTTCAATTAGTGAATTTTTACAAAGGTCCCTATAAATAGCGAGCTTTTAATTGTACTATGAGTAAAACTTTTATAAGGCTTTAAGTTCATTTAAATTACTAAACCCCGAAATACATTTCTTTTTATTTAACTGTCTAATTTTCCTGTTACTTCCATTAAAAATCAGATTGGCTTAAAAAACATTCCTTTTTTAAATTTGTAGTGGATTATAGAGGTTTCTAGCGTAAGCTACAAATTTACAGTGTGTTTTTCTTTTTGGTTGATCAAACTTTACCAACAAAACTTATTTGGCTCAAATATGAGTGCTTAAGATACTTACGGCAGATGACGGTAATTAAGTGAATGGTTGAGTGTTTGTTTGACGGTGTGTGAATACATTCTTGCTCTTGTATTGTTATCTCTCTCTTTGCATATGAAATTCTATAGAAATTGGCTTTGAAAATGCTACAAAATCTTGCTAATTGATGATTGACACAGTGATGACACAGCTAAACCGCAAGTTTGATAGAAACGACTACAATTAACCACCCGCTTACATTTTCTGCCAGCTACAACAAAACAATCAAGCACACACAAACATCCTCCTCTGAAACAAAAGTTCGTTATCGTTGTTGTTCATTCGATACAGTCCAACAACACAATAATGGTGTCATATTACCATTTACCACAAAAATACCTTGAAATGTTTGGTATAAATTGTATAAAATTGTGTATTGACTTGCAAAAGCTGCATAACATGTGAAGAGAAGAGCATCGGTTCGAATGCGGGGGTTTGAGTTTTACAAAATAAAGTCTGCCAGCTGAAATGTAATTATCAACCAAACATCTAAAATTCTAAGTTCTTTTTTTTTGGCAACCGAAAATAAAAGATTTGTTTAATGTTGATCAAGACAACTGAGATTGGAATTGGAGCAGAACTGAAATTTTGATATCAGATTGTTTTGGGGGCGTTGTTGGATTTTCTGTGTATATGAAGAGAGTTGTCGATGATTTTTCGTATTAAGTAGTTAAAAATTGTTTAGAATTTAAAATTTTAAGTAAAATTCTTTAAGTTTCTTGGAATACTTAATTTTTATAGTTTGAACCTAATTCAATATGTTAGACGCCATTTTTATTTTCAGACATTCTTAATTTTGTTTACTCTACCCTACACACGATTACAAAGCAGAGATGGTTAGTATGTATGATATGGCATTTTGTGAAAACTCACTTTTTATTATCAATTTTATATTATATATAAATAATATATCAATATATAAATTTAAAAAAAGAAAAAAATTTTTTTGCGAAATTCCACTTTTTATAAGAAATTTCAGACATTCTTAATTTTGTTTACTCTATCCTACACAAGATTAAAAATAAATAATATATCAAAAAATAAATTTTTTTTAAAAAAAATTTTTTTTTTGCGAAATTCCACTTTTTATAAGAAATTTCAATTTGGAGTATATAAAGGAAATTTTGAGATTAATTATTTTCTATGGGAAATTTTTAGAAGCTTCGGTACAATATATAACATTGTATAGAACATTTTTGCAATATGTATATCACTTTCTATAGGAAGTTTTGAGAAATATTTGCCTTTTAATAAAAATTTGAAAAATTTCCCTTTTTAGGAAATTTTTAAAAATTTCCCTTTCCGTACAACATTATGAGAAATTTCTTTTCTATTGGAAATTATTTGAAATATCACTTTCTATAAGAAATTTTGAGAAGTTTAATTTTCTATAGGAAATTTAAGGAATATTGAGATATATGTATTACTTTTTACGGGAAATTTAAGAAGTTTCATTTTCTATATGAAGTTTGCGATATATCACTTTCTTTCGAAATTTTGAGATGTTTAATTTTCTATATGGAATTTTGAGATATTTCATTTTTTTTAAGTAATTTTGCGATATAACACTTTCTATAGAAAAGTTTGCGATATTTAACATTTTTTAGAAAAGTTTAAGAAATGTCACATTCTATAGGAAATTTGGGGACATTTTACCTTTTTATGAAAATTTGCGAAATTTCCCTTTTTTCGGAAATTTTGAGGAATGTCTTTTCTATTGAAAATTTTTCGAAATTTCACTTTCTATAGGTAATTTTGATAAGTTTAATTTTTTATATGATATTTTGTGAAATTTAACAATCTATAGGGATTTTTAAGATATATAAAATTCTTTAGGAAATTTTGATAGGTTTACTTTTCTATAGGAAATTTTCCGATATATCATTTTCTTTAGGGAATTGAGATATTTCACTTTCTTTAGGAAATTTTGCGATACATCACTTTCTACAATTTCTAGGAAATTTTAAAAAGTTCAAGTTTCTATAAAAAATTTTGCGACACTTAACTTACTATGGGAATTTCGCGAAATTTTACTTTTTAAGGAAATATTGCAAAAATTAGTTTTTAATAGGAAATTTCACTTTCTATAGGAAATTTTGAGATATTTGCTTATGAAATTTTTTAAATTTCACTTTCTTTAGAGACATTTTGAGATATGGCATTTTCTATAGGGAGTTTTGACAAGTTTCTCTTTGTTAGTCTGGGCTTACACTATGAAAGTTTTCTTTCAGAAAGTCTGAGTTTGCTGGTTGGAGGGAAAGAAAACATGCAATTCTTCTCAACCCTCTAACCAATAAGCTCAGACTGGCTGCAAGGAAATTTGCGAAGTGTAAACCTAGATTTAAGGAAATTCTTAAGTATTTTACTTTCTTTGAAACTTATTCTGTAGTTAAATTTCTTTGGGAAATTTTTCGATAGCTCACTTTATTTATAAGATTTCTCAAAATATCGCTCTCTTTAGAATGCGAAATTTAATAATTTATAGTGGTTTTGTTTTTTAGGGCGTTTTGTAATTCTTGTGTATTAGTATAAAATATGTATATGTATGTAATATGTTTAATTTTTTTTTTAATGTTTTTCCTTTTAACTTTTAATATCCTTTTCTAATTTTAAAAAGGCCAAAGTAGCAATTATTTGTTAAATTCTTTTCTTGGCCCAATATAATGTGCCTATGTTTTCTAGATAAAGTTCCACTTAAAAAATAATAATACTAATTGTTACCTTAAAAAAGCTTTCAACATAAAACTATATTTATTTTTATTTTAAACTAAAAGGAATTACAATAAAGAGAAACCGAAAAGGACATACAAGCTAATGGTTCAGTGGGAATTGGTAGTTCTTTAAAACTCAAAATCAATCAAAACGAAACGAATAATAGGGGAGAATTTTAAATGAATTCTTCGTATACTAGTTATTTAACTTTTAATAAGTGGATGGAAATTTTCGTAGAATCCAATATTAAAAGTGAATTTTCGCAAAATTCACTAATGAAAATAAATTTTCGCCATATTCACTATTTAAAGTGAATTTTCGCCAAATTCACTATTTAAAGTCGATTTTCGCAAAATTCACTAATGAAAATATATTTTCGCAAAATTCACTAATGAAAGTGAATTTTCACAAAATTCATTAATGAATGCGAATTTTCGAACAATTCACTAATGAAATGAAATTTTGCAAAATTCACTAATGTAAGTGAACTCACTAATGAAATTCATTAATGAAAGTGAATTTTCGCAAAATTCTTTAAAGAATGTGAATTTTTCCTAAGTTCACTTTGCAAAATTCACTAATGAAGTGAATTTCCGCAAAATTCACTTATAAAAGTGAATTTTCGCAAATGAAAGTGACTTTTCGCAAAATTGACTAATGGAAGTGAATTTCCGCAAAATTTATTAATGAAAGCGAATTTTCGCAAAATTGACAAATGAAAGTGAATATCCGAAAAATTCACTCATAAAAGTTAATTTTCGCAAATGAAAGTGACTTTTCGCAAAATTGACTAATGAAAGTGACTTTTCGCAAAGATTCACTAATGAAAGTGAATTTTTGCAAAATCAATTTATGAAAGTGAATTCTTTTATGAAAGTATATATTCGTAAAATTCACTAATGAATGTGCGTTTTCGCAAAATTCACTTATGAAAATGAATTTTCGCTAAATTCGATATAGATAGTGAATTTTTGCAAAATTCGCTATAGATAGTAAATCTTCGAAAAATTCACATATAAAAGTGAGTTTTTGCAATATTTAGTTATAAAAGTGAAGTTTTCAAAATTCACTTTGGAAATTGAATTTCCAAATTCCAAATAATTTACTATAGAAATTTAATTTTCTCAAAATTAACTTGGAAGGTGTTTCTTCGTAATATTCAACTACTGAATATTCCATAATCCCCTTTAAAACATAAGTTTTTGCAAATTCCAAAATAAAGTACATTTCTTAAAATTTACTATTCAAACAAAATGTTTTACTTCCAATCTTACCATTTCTTGCTGCATCATTTTGAATTTTCTGCTCAACATTTTTATCCTTTTAACAAAGGGACTTAAAGAACAAACATAACCAACTGCTTAATATTTACTCATCATATTCTTAAACAAATACTTGCACACTTACCCAGCCACAAACATTCAAATACACACACAAATAGTAAACAATAATTTTTTAATAAAAAGTTTTCCTTTTTGTTTGTATAAATTATATAAAATGGTTTAAAATGTATCTCTCGTACGTATACCAACAATAAGTGCTTAAGTATGAGTGAGTGTTGATTTTTGAAAGAGCAAAAAAATGGGAAAAACTTCCTTTGGATTGAATCCAAACAAAAGTTTACTGCAGGATTTTCTTCATCATCATTATACGTTTTCTTTTTTTTTTTTTTGCGTTATAATTCAATTCGTTTTGTTTACAAACATAAAAAAATCACAAATAATTTTCCATTTTTTAATTTTTCCTAAAGTGGCCTTTGCAAAATGAACAAACAAACAAACAAACAAATATCTGGGGAAGGAGAAGGTAATAATGTAAGAATTGCGATGTGAAACCTGCGCCACTTAGACGGGGGTCAACAAAACATAATTTTACACTCAAATTTTGAAAAATAAAGACAAAGTTTTTTTTTATATATTTTATTTTTTCTGGGAAATGGCTGAAGCGCATAAACTGAAGAAATAAAATATAACGAAATGTTCTTTAGCTAATATGAGAAGGCCCAATTCATTCGAAAGAAGGATATGTCAAAAGAAAAATATAACAATAATGACCAATTTGGTTTGGAGTTTTTTTCTAATAATAAACAGTGATAAACAAACACAGATTTGGTAATATTTAGAGATTGAAACCCATGATCGAGATTAGTATTTGATGGGGAAAATTATGATGTTATTAGAGGTTAATAGATTTTAGACTTTTTTAAAGAAATTGGGCTGTTTTGGACATATGTAGGGAAAATCATGGCTATAATCAGAGATAAACAAAAGATAAAAATTGCATTAATATTAAAAGATTTGAAACATGAAAATAGTACGCTAAACTACCAGTAACATTTTTAAAAAACAAAGAAGGACACTAAAAATTAAATGAATTGGTAGTTCTATTAATCATAAATTTTTTTTTTTTTTTTTTTTTTTGGTATAAAAAATTTTTAGAAAACACTGTTTTACTAACAGACATACATTTGCAACAATCATATGTAACTCTCCAAATTAGGAACAACGGCAGCTTATTTTGCTTTGCTTAATTATAAGTCATAAAAGTTTCTTTAGAAGCTTGTACAACTGTTGAAGTAATTTAAGTTTTTCGCCACATTCATATTTTCCCAAAAAAAAAAAAAAAAAACCCTTCTCTAGATTTTTTTAACAGAAACACTCTCTTAACGAAATGATCTCTTTAAAAAAAGTTCTCTCGCTAGATCTTAATTATCTTTAAAAGAAACTCTCTAGCTTGCTCAAGTTTTTCTCTAATTGAAGGTATTTCGCTAGCTCTTGTTTTTCTTTAAAAGAAATTATATCGCGTGCACCATATATTTGCACTGAAAGAAATTCTCTAGCTTGTTCCAGATTCTCTCTAACAAAAACTCGTTCTCTAGACTTATTTGAAATAATTAAAATTTTGCCACATTCATGTTTCCTCCAAAAGAAACACTCCCGCTAGCTCTAGATTTTTCTAGCAAAAACTTTCCGGCTAGTTCTTTATTTTCTGTTAAAGAAACTCTTTCGCTAGTTCTAAATTATCCATAACAGAAACTCCCTCGCTAGCTCTAGTTTTTCTCTGAAAGACATTTTTTCGCTAGCTCAAGTTTTTCTTTAAAATAAACTCTCTCGCTTGCTCTATATATTTACTCTAAAAGAAACTCTCTCGGTTAAAAAAAACTCTCGCCAGCTCTTGATTTTCTATAACGGAACTTCACACGCTATCACCGGATTTTCTCTTAAGGAACTTCTCTCGCTAGCACCAGATTTTCTCTAAAAGAAATTCTTTCGCTAGCTCCAGATATTCTGTAAAATAAACTTTTTAGCTAGCTCAAAATCTTCTCTTTAAGAAACTTTCTAGCTTGCTCCAGATTGTCTCTAAAAATTCGTTCTCTAGATTTCAATTTTATATTAAAGAAACTTGCTAAATAACTCTAGATTTTCCAAATAATGAAACTTCGTGCTAGTTAAATTTTTCTCCCTATACTCTGTGTTTCAGTTTAAAAAAAACTCTTTCCCTATTCTTATATTTTCGCTAGCTTTAGATTTTTTTTTAAGAAACTTTCTCGCTACCTGGCTCCTGATTTTCCCCTAAAAAATATTTGGGCTATTTTCAGACTTAATTTAAGCAAATCTGTGCTCAAGTTAACAGAAAACAACTTCCGCTCATTTAAGATTTTCTCAAACGAAACTTTCTCGCTAGCTTTAGATGTTCGCAAAACAAAACTCTCTTGCTAGCTTTACATATTGTGTGGAAACAACTCTTTTGCTTACAGCGAATTTTCTCTTAAAGAAATTTGTGTGAAGTTAAATACGAAAATTTAATTAAATTTTTTAAAAACATCGCATACGATTAAAAATATATTAAGAAAATATCGCATGCGATAGGAAAATATAATAAAGAAAATACGATTATTTACACCAAATTTTAAAATTTTTTTTTTTTTTTTATTAAATATTTAAAACATATTTGATATTTAATTACACTAAAAGAAAACTCGTCATAACGCTAATGTATTTTGAAATCAGTACTAAGACAAATGTCTTCGTTTTTGACCCATGACATCATTGCGATGTCAGCCTTAACATCACTTGTCCAAATTGTCATCAGAGTCAAATATTGAAATGCTGTCATCAAAGAGATGACAGATCTACATCACAGAAAATACGAATCGGAGTCAGTTTAATAAGTCATGTCATCAGTGTGATGACTCAGTAACATCGGAGAATGAACTCATAAGCATCAATTTTATGACAAACTGTCTCTAAATTGAGTCATTGGGATTGACTCAAGTCAAAGTGAGAGAATATTATTAATTACTTACCAGTTACACATGTTTGTTTCACTTTGTTTACAGAAGAACTCTCAATTAAAAGGCATTAGCAGCGTGCCCGATACAGGCTTCAAATCATTCTACTTTCAAAATTTGATGTATTTAACCAAATAATTTTAAGAAATAGAACATGAGAATTTTTGTTCTAATTAATTGTTTTTTTGAAATCTGAAAATAATATTCATAAAACATCGAATTGATGTCCCTGCAGTCATAGCATAGATGACGCGTAAAATATGACAAAACTTTATGATGACGTTCTTCATTGGATTGATGTCACTTTGTGGCTCATTGATGGCATTTGTAATAACATTGATGTCACAATTCTGATGTTAGGGCATCATTAATATGAAAATGCATTTTTCGATCAGTGTAGTCTTTTAACATTAAAATATTTGATTTTTGTAAAAAATATGACATAGACTGAAATTCTCACGAATGAGTTCTGTTAGGGATATGGCATTGTGCTAAAATTTTTCCATACCCAAGCACTTTTGTGAGAATTTCAGTCTAAATTAAATTTTTTGCAAAAATCATAAATTTTAATATTATAAGACTAATAAAATATCTAATAACAGCCTAACGCTAACGTTCGAAATCGTTGAACAGGGTGTAAGTTTTTAATATTAAAGAAAAAATCTATAAAAATGATTGATATTTCATAAAAATTCAACAATTTCTTGTAAATAATACTTTCGTGTAAATAATCGTTTAATTAATTTAATAATATTTTTTATCGCATACGATATTATTTTAATATATTTTTTATCACATGCGATATTTCAAAAAAATGAATTTTACTTTTCGTATTTATCTTCACATCTAAAATGAACAGTTAAAAATTGCTTTTTTTCATTTTTTTTTTTATTAAAATTTTTTTTTATTTTTTATTTTTTTTTTTTTTTTTTGAGTCACAAACTCCATCCAAACAAATCAAAAATGTTTATCCCTGTTTAAAAAACTTATTGAATGATTTCGAACTTTTTTCTTCTTCACATTGGTCATAATTAAAACGCACGAACAATAGTTACCAATTTTTCTTAACTTCTCTTCTTTGGCCACCAACCAGCTAAACTCAGTAGCTTAACAAATAGATCCCAACATGAAGTTTATTGAGGTTTATCGTGACTTGTGGTGTGCCGTTTTGTTTAATGTTGTGCCTTTTTTTTTTTTTTTGCTTTTCCTTTTGTCGTTTTCAGCAGGAACATAAAGTTTACCTTTTTAACCAAAGTAAGTGCAGAAAAAAGAATTTATAGTTGTTTTCTTGACAAACTTGTTGCCATTGAATTTACAAACTCCCGCTTTTAATGGCAACGGTGGTAGCCACTTTTAAACGCAAGTTTTTACTTTGAACAATTTTATACAGTTGCTGTTGCCCAGCTGTGCTGATAATAAAGAGTTAATTGTAATTTAATGTTAAGTTTGATAAATTGTTGACCAAACCACTGTGTTAAGGATAAAAAAAATAAATTTGTTTAAAGAAAAATAAAGGAAATGAAGAAGAATGTCTTGGGAGTGACGCAAAAATAAATGCATAGTTTAAAAATAGATTTAAAAAGTAATAAAGACTGGGTGACATAGAAAAGTTTTAGTTAAAATCAAATACATACCATAACATATTATTAATTTGTTATTTTAATATGTGTTCTTAAAGCATCTCTATTAGATATTCAGCCATGTCACAGAGTACAATTCCGTTTGGAATGAGTTCATTCGGTAGCGAAAAAAATATTTGTTTATTGAGTATTTTGATAGTTTTTAGGCCTTTAAGATACAGAAAACTCCCATTTTGTTCATGAAAACTAAAATGGTTTTATTCCGAACAATTTTCTCGTCATTTTCTAAAGCACCAAAATACGGAATGAATGACATGGCTTATTATATTATTTCTTACAAACTTGAAATTTTTACCCTCGCCAAATCCGAATTCACACGATAGCTCGAAATTATTTCAACAATTAACTCAATAGTTCTAAAAATATTTCCTTGAGATAAAATCTCTCGTTAATTGTCAATGAAACCTTTTATTTCTCTCGAAATTATCCTATAATAAACCGTATCGGTCTCATTCTTAAAGACCATCTCTAAAATACATATTTTTTCAAAAAACATCCTCGTCATCTAGAATTTTTTTTTAAGTTTCCAAGTTTTTCTTCTGTCTTTATATCTAGCTCTATGTCTTAAATTGTTTGAAGAACAAATATTTTTGTCTCTCTTGAGATTATCCTAGAATTAACCATCTTGCTCTAATTCTAAGGAAAACTCTATCAAATAGCATCTTTTTAAAAGGAACATCCTTGAAAGCTCAAAATACCCTCTATAGAGCATTATCTAGTAGCTCTAGTAGCTTTCTCAGTAGCTCTAGAATATTTCTTTAAAAAACTCTCTTGTTAACGCTAAATTTTTTCTAGAAACACTTTCTCCTTAATGATGAAACAGAACTGGGGCTGAACGATGTTTTTCATACAGGTTGACATAAAATTATGCCAGAAAATGCGGTCGAGAAATAAAATCAATTTTTCTAATGCTCTCACATATAGACACTTATTCTCTTAACAATACTACCATACTTTCATTCATTTTCTTACATTTTGTAAACAAAGAAAAATAAAAACAAAAGAAAAATAAAGAAATGAGAGATAATTCGAAGTTACTGCCGACGTTTTCATCATTTAGTTTAAAATTTCCACTAACAGAAACTATATCGCTGGCTCTTCCTTTCATTTAAGAGGAACTCTCTCGCTAGCACCAGAATTTCTCTTAAAGCAACTCTCTCGTTAGCACCAGTATTTCTCTAAAAGATACTCTATCGCTTGCTGTATTTTTACTCTTAAAGAAATTCTCTTGCTACCATTCTCAAAAAACCTTCAAGCTAGTTCTAGGTTTTCTTCAAAAACTATCTGCTCCAGTTTAACAAAAAAAAAAAACTTATTCGCTAGCTATATATTTTCTATAAAGAAACTTTCTCGCTAGCTTAAGATTCTCAGAAACTCTCCTGTTAGTTAGCTCAAGGCCTCTTAAAGAAATTATCTCTTTAGTATCAGTTTTTCACTAAAAATAATACTCTATTTAGGTTTATGCTCAGAGAACATTTTCTAGCTTCAATAATTTTATTTTTTCATGGTCAAAGAGTCGTTTTATATTTTTTTTGCCACTACACCTGCAATGAATTTAAAATTCAAGAATCAGGAGACGTAGTATGGAAACCACTTTTGGACGGTCTCGTTTCATTTAGTTTTATTACGATTTGTAGTTTGTTGATGTTGGAAATGCATGGAAATGTGTCTAAGTGTAGCAGTGAGTACATGATTTCTTAAAGGCAAATAGTAAGCAATTGCTCTAATCAAACAACAGCAACAAACGTATTATGGTGATGAATGAGCTTTAGATTGTTTGTTGGTTCTACTGCATGAAAAATACAAACACACATTCATTTAGACACAATCTCACACAAACTTAAAGTTAAGTACTTGCAATTATATACAAACAATACATACATATATACCGACATATAGAAAGGACTAAATGTACGCAAGAAACAATCAAAAGAATTGCCATCTGGGGAATTTCTATGCTGGCTGTTACATAAACTTCTACACTATAGTATATATGTATAGTAAAAGGCGCACTTATACACATGCAGTGTAAGAAAAAAGTTTTTCAATTCGTTATTATCCTTAATGTTGGATAGTTTCTCTTAACGTTGCATTGATGATGATGAGGATGATAATAATGTTTAGGTTTGTTGCTGTGTTGTAGCAAAAAGTTGTTCTTGTTTCTGTTGGTGGTTGGTTGCTTATTTGTGTTACATTTTCTATAAGCTAGATAAACTCAATCTCAAACATCATCATCGTCGTCGTTGTGATACTCATCCTTGATTTTGAAAATGCTAAAAAGGCATAGTTAGAATTGCTTATTGTAAATGTTGAGTCTAGGGCCACTAGACAAATAAACATAGAACACATTTAATACGTTAAAGCGAAACAAATTTTTAATAGCGAAGTTTAAAGAGAAATACAAATAATCTACAAAAATCCTTAAAATATTCTACAAAAGAAAATTTTACATTTTCTGGATAATAATATCTCTGGCTACAACCAGATTTCTTTCATAACCTAGTCACTTGTCAAATTTATTCATTTAAAAATTTATTCCGTGGAAAATTAAAGAAACTCTGTTGCTGGCTTTTAAGATTTTTAAAAGATTAAAAAAAAAAGAAAAACAATGTATCTTCTAACCGTAAAATTGTATTTAAAAGCGAATTCGGCACTTTTTTCGAGTAGATCTTTTCGCTTGGTAGAAAATCTCTTTAAAAAATGTTTCTGCCAACTGAAAGGAAATTTTTTTCTCCTGCAAGCTTAAAAATTCTTTTGAAGAAAGTCTGGCTCTAGCTCTCTAGCCCTCTCTGTTAATAGTTTTTCTTAAAGAATAATTTTAACTAGTTCAATAATTTTCTATAAGAGAAAGCTTATCTCCTGCTTTAAATCTTTCTTAGAAGAAATCGGCTCTCTAACGGCCATACCTAAACCAGAGCGGAAAGCGTTTTTTAGCTGTCAAAAATTCTCATGCCCATACAATTTGTATGAAGCATCCCTAAATAGCGTAGCGTCAACGCTTTAGAATTGGAGAATCCGATTTTGGCAGCGCGTTTAATAGTGAAGTTGGCCGCTATTTTGTAATTAGCAATGGCAATTAAGCTATTTTTTTTTTTGTCAGTCTAGCGGTTTTTTCTTCATTTTTTTTCTATTATGTAGGTTTTATTAAAAAAGAAAGTTAACACTACTGTTTGTGGCATAACGTTGACGCTCTTGTTTAGGTATGGCATATCAGCGTTAAAGCTGAGCGCGGAAGAAAACGTTCCGCCTTCCGCTCTTGTTTAGGTACGGCTGTAAGTCGATATATTCTCTTGAAGAAACTTTCTCTCAAAGTAAAAATTTGCTCCAATAGAAAATTTATTTCTAGATCGTTTCTGTTTTAGTTTTAAAAGAACATAAATTATCTCGCTTAGTCGAAATAGGTATTTCTGGGAAAAAGTATTTTGCTAGATTAATATTTTTTCTAGAAGAAAAATTTTTGCTGGTTAAAAACTTTCTCCTAAAGAAATACGCTTTATACATAGCTTCAACTATATTTTTAAAGAAGCACAGTCACCATTTCAACATTTTCTTTTCCAGAAACATTCTCGCCGGCTCGAAAATCATTACTATGCAATAGAAAAACTTTTGTTTGATCAAAATTACCTTGTTCGAAGCCACTCTCTTGCCAACCAAAAATTTTGTCCTTAAAGAATACTTTTACTAGAGAAAATCTTTCTTCTAAATAAACTCTTTCGGTAGTAGAAAATCGCCATTTAAAAAATAATTATTGCCAGCTTAAAATTTCCTTTCTAAAAACGGTTCATGCTAGATCGTATTTCCTTTTTTTAAAACTCTCTGTCTGCCTTAAAATGTTTTCTCAGAGAAAGACTTTCTCTTTTTCTTTTCTTGGAAACTCTCTTTTGCTGGCTCGAACTTTTCTCTTGCCTTAAAATTTCTCCAAAAACGATAACCACTTTTTATTCTTGTCGCTTGAATTCCGTTTTTTCCCAGAAACATCAATTATTTGCCTCCTGCAATAATCTCTTTCCCTGTCTCTCTCTCTCGTGCCTTCATTTCCTCTGAATTTTTTCTTACCATTTTAAAAGCAAAGTAAACTTTTGTATTTATTTTGTTATTTTTTTTCTGTTTCAGTTGGTTTATTTTTCTAGTAAAAATTAAAAGCTGTTTAAAATTAAAACGTTGCAATTTACTGCGGAAACTTTTCATTGATGATTTTGCACTTTTTTATGTGAATTTGTTTTTATTTGTGAGAGTATATAGGAGAGTGTGTTTTCAAGTTTAATGCAGCTACCGGGTATTATCTGCTAAAAGTACTTTAATAGAAAAAAAAAAAACATTATTATTTGTAGCCTCTCTATACAAAAAATAGCAAAAAAAAAGGCTGTAAGAAAAAAAAAAACAGAACTGAACTTTACAGTTCTGTTTTTTTTTTCTTTTTTTGTAATATTCTCAATTTTTGCAAAAGTGCTGATTTAATTTAATGTTAAATAAATAAAATAATTAAAAGTTCTTTTACGTTTTTAGTCTAAAACTGAAATAAATAATTGAAATGAGTTGGCGAAATTAGTTAATTAAATTGATTAAAATAAGAAAATGTTGAAGGCAGATTACGGAGGAGGCCAATGACCTTTTATTTAATACAAAAGGAATCAGTGTTCGAAAATAAATACTATATATCGCTCCTTAGTGTTCGGTTCGGTAGATTTGCGTAAAACTCAAATGCTAATTAAAAACTAACGTTTCCCTGTTTGTCATCTTTCGAACACAAAAATAATACTCTTCTTATCCAACTCAACAAATAGATGAGAACATTGAATTCCGTTCTGTTTTTTTTTTTAACCACAAACTACATTGTGTTCGGTTCAGCTCATTAATGTGCGTTTGTTTCTGTTTGGCTGGTAAAAAAACAAACATATTTTACAAAAACAAAATACACATACGAAAAAGAAACAAAAAACCACCAAAATAATTTTACACAAACAAAACATATACACACACAAGCTGTTCGCGCTGCGGTCGTTGCTAAAAATTGCTAAAAAAAAAACATTAATATATAATGTTTGTCTACAGTATCCCTACAATTGTTCGCTTTTTTAACAAAGAACAGAACACTATACAATGTTCGGATCTTTCTTAACAATAGTTACTAACGGTATTAAGGTTTCTGTTCGTCTACACAAACACTAAAAAATAGATAGCGTTCCTGGGTGTGTGAGCCGTATGCTAAATAACGTTCTGTTTATTTTCAAACACTGAAAGGAATAGTCCTTAAACACAGTGTCAGAAAATAACTTTTTGTTTACAAAATACCAGATTTATTTTCTAACAGAATCGAAAGCCAACGAGTGAATTTGTTTTGTAGAAAATCTGGAGCTAGCAAAAGAGTTTCCTTAAGAGAAAATCATGAGCGAGCAAGAAAGTTTTCTCTTAAGAAAGTCAAGGTTAAGAAATAAAATTTTATTTAGAGAAAATAAGCAACGAGCAAGGAAAACATGAAAGAGTTTCTTTTAGAAAAAATCTGAACGAGTTTCTTTTAGAGAAAATCTAAAAGAGTTTCTTTTTGAGAAGTTCTGAAAGAGTTTCTGTTGGAGAAAATCTGAAAGAATTTCTTTTAAAGAAAATCTGAAAGAGTTTCTTTAAGAGAAAATCTGAGAGAGTTTCTTTTAGGGAAAATCTGAAAGAGTTTATTTTAGAGAAAATCTGAAAGAGTTTCTGTTAGAGAAAATCTGAAAGAGTTTCTGTTAGAGAAAATCTGAAAGAATTTCTTTTAAAGAAAATCTGAAAGAGTTTCATCTGAAAGAATTTCTTTTAAAGAAAATCTGAAAGAGTTTCTCTTAGAAAAAATCTGAAAGAGTTTTTTTAGAGAAAATTCGAAAGAGTTTTTTTAGAGAAAATTCGAAAGAGTTTCTTTAAGAAAAAATCTGAAAATTTCTTTGAGAGAAAATCTTAAAGAGTTTCTTTTATTGAAAGTCTGAAAGTGTTTCTTTTTAAGAAAATTTGAAAGAGTTTCTTCTTGGGAAAATTTGAAACAGTTCCTTTTAGAGAAAATCTGAAAGGGTTTGTTTTAGAGAAAATTTGAAAGATTTCTTGAGAGAAAATCTGAAAGAGTTTCTTTTGGAGAAAATCTGAAAGAGTTTCTTTTAGAGAAAATTTGAAAGAGTTTCTTTTAGAGAAAATTTGAAAGATTTCTTGAGAGAAAATCTGAAAGAGTTTCTTTTGGAAAAAATCTGAAAAAGTTTATTTTAGAGAAAATCTGAAAGAGTTTCTTTTAGAGAAAATCTGAAAGAGTTTCTTTAAGAGAAAATCTAAAAACTTATTTTAGAGAAAATCTGCGAGAGTTTCTTTTAAAGAAAATCTAATAGTTTCTTTTAGAAAAAAACTCAACGCTAGCAAGAGATCGTTTTTTAAGAGAAATTCTGCAGTTGGCGAAAGAGCTTCTTTAAGAAAAAAAGTAGCAAGAAATTTATTTTGAAAAAACATTGAGAGAAAATATGGAGCTAGTAAGAAATATTATTCTAGAAAAATTCTTGAGCCTTTTAAAGAATATATAGAGGAAACGAGAAGCTGCGAATATAGTTGTCTTTAACAAAAAAATCTGAAACCAAAAATAGAGATACTTTAAGAGAAAGTCTGCATCTAGAGAGGAGAGAATTTTCGTTTAAAAAAATGTTAA
This sequence comes from Pollenia griseotomentosa, assembly GCA_963931875.1. NCBI lineage: Eukaryota > Metazoa > Arthropoda > Insecta > Diptera > Polleniidae > Pollenia > Pollenia griseotomentosa. Next base: position 24,425,772 of record OZ007562.1, read on the forward strand.
CAGGATTTTTAAGAGAAAATCTAGCATGAAATTTGTTTGTAGGTGGAAATTTGCAGTTATCGGTAGATATTTTTCTATACAACACCTAGAGGTATCGAGAAAGTTTTGTTTTCAAATATCTTTGAGCTCCCAAAACGTTTACTTTTAGAGAAAAAATCGAGCTAGAGAGATATTCTCGAGCCAGAAAGAGAGTTTCTTTTACAGAAAACAAGCACTATATTTTCTTGTAAAGAAATTCTCTCAAGAAGGATTATTTTAAAAAAAGTGTCGAGCCAACAAAAATTTATTTTCAAAGAAAAGTGGGAGCTGTTTTTAGAAAAGCCTGGAGCTAGCGAAAAGATTTTTTGGTGACGCTGAGGCAAATAAAACTTTTTGATAATAAAATAATAATAAACTAAAAAAAAAATCTGGAGCCAGCAATAAAGTTTTGTTTAGAAAATGTCTGGATCAAGCGAGAGAGTTTCTTGAAGAGAATTTTTAAGCGGGCACTAGATTTGCATTTAGTGAAAGTTAAGAGCGAGGAAGTTTTTTTTAGAGAAACTATGGAGCAAGAGAGAGAGAGAAATAGTTTATTTTAGGGAAAGTCTGCAACCAGCAATATAATTTTTTTTAATGCTGACTGACTGAAGACTGAAATTTTTTTTAAACGAAAATCTAGAGAAAGCGCGGGGGTTTCTTCTTTTTAAAAAATCAGCAATCAGGCGAGTTGGTTTCTTTTTAAGTAAAGCTGGAGTTGACAAAAAGTTTCAAAATCTAAATTTTTTTTTGTTTAGAAAAGTTTAGACCTTTTTAGAAACAAAATTTCTACACTGAATTTTTGAGGCGAGCTAAAGAGTTTAATTTTTAATTCTTAAGCTTTTACCAAACCAGAAAACACCTAAAATGTTGTCTTTTTATTTTCCAGGACATTAAAAAATGTCCTGAACTATTTAAAATTATCCAGTAAGAATACAAAAATACTTTTTAAAAACAATTACGAATATATAACGTTTTTTTTTAAATATTTTTTATACTCTCAAACTCCAAATGCTTTTACGTTCTCCTACCTGTTACAATAGGATGTCTTTGTTCAGTTGTTATCCAAGTGACAAGCAGACTAAGTATGACTTATATCCCCAGATACTTTAACTAATGAAAACATAGTGTTAAGTGCTTAAGTTAAACAGAAGCAGCCATAAACAAAAAAAAAATCAAGAAAAGAAGATATTTAAACGTTATTTTAATAGGTAATGCGGTGGCAAGAATGATAATCCTAATACGACAACAAGTTTCTTAAGTTTTAAAACCAAAAAACTGGAACAGAATTTTTTTTAAAAATGTATAAGGAAAACCATAAAGAAGTGAGTGTAACATGGCTAAAGGATATTTTACTGCCACAACATGAAAAACATTTACTTAAGATTTACTTTGGTGTTGCACACAACTCAAAATGCCACAAAGACATTAATGTTATAGGAAATAGTAGGGAGGCTTATGAAACATAACTGAAAATTGAAGAAAAAAAGTTCTATTAGTTTTAAGAAAGGAGTTTTACCAGAACTAAATCCCTTCACTTGATTTACCCTCCTCTTTAAAACTTTGTTTACTTTAAGACACTTTCAGCTTCCTCTATTACTTGCCTTAAAGTCTTTTTAAACTACTACAGCTACAATAATAGTTTTAACTAAACATACTAACTCAAATACACCAACTCACACTTTTGCTCTAACACAAATATTTTATATGACCACGGGAAAACTTTCAGTTTCATAAATAATTTATTGCCAACCCAAAAGTGATGATTCGTTACATCATGCTTTTCCTATGGATATTAGAACATTCATACTTTTGCCTCTCTCTCTCTCTCTCTTCTCTTATCTCTTTCCTCTGGCTTTAATATGTATTTGTGCAGGATCTTGGTATAAAGCAATGAACAAATATATGAGTATAAATGAATACTCTTAAAATTTGCATGCATGTTAAAGTAAAGTTTGTTCTTTTAATTTTTGTAGTTTTTTCTGTTGTTCTTGTTGCTGTTGTTAGAAAGTTCATGGTTATGGAAGATTTTTAGTTAAATGAAGGTTTTAAAAGTCAAATAAGAAGCAAATTGTTGGCACAGTGCATAGATTAGGAAAAAAATCTTTAGTAAGAAAAAAATCCAGATTTAGCGAGAAAGTGACTGAGATAATTTTAGATAAGGGAGAGAATTTTTCAAAAAAATATAGCGAACAAGTTTCAATAATAAAAGGTTTAAAGCTAACGAAATAGTTTATATTAGAAAATCCAAAACTAAAGATAGAGTTTATAAATCTGGAGCCGAGGTAAGACTTTCTTGTGAATTAAACTTGCGGCTATCGAGAATGAAAGTCTTGAGCTCCGATAGTCAAATTCTTTGCGCCGCATTTTCTCTTTTCTCTTTGATTACGTACGTGTGCATACCCACCCAGAATTTCTCAACATTTAAAACAGCATATGTAGAATTCATAAAATTTATACAAATGAAAAATGAAATAGTTTAGGCTGCTTATCGCTGGTCTAGAGCTTTGAAAGAAAAAGTTACTTAACGAGAAAGCCTGATTTTTTTGAGAACTAACTAAGGCAAACAAACACATACTTTGAAATTCGAAGCGATAGCAATAGTACGGTAAGCACGGATTTTCTTGAATCCAGTACAGAGAAATTGATTCAAGTACGGATTATTCAATTGCGAAATACTTAATTTACCCAAATTCAATCCCGAATTCGTTTTTGAAATAATCCGAAAGTGAGGTTAGATTGATTCTAACCTAAACACATACTCCACAGAACCAGAGAGAATATTATTTTTTTACTTACTCGTTACACATTATTATTTCACTTTTATTGTATTCCGCCCTTTGTTTACAGAAGAATTCTCAATTGTAAGACACGAGCAGTATGCCCAATATGCTTTCCTTTATCATGCTACTTTAAAAATTTTATGTATTTAACTAAGTAAGTAATTTTAACAAATAGAATTTGGGAATTTTTTCCTTTTTTTATTTTTTTTGGACCTGAAAATTATGCATATTTTTCATCTTTTAGTGTTGTTGTTGTTGTTTAATTTTGGGTTGTTTTAAGTTATTTTAAGTGTTTAACGTACCTTAATTTTTGAGTACGACTCGTACTAAAGTAAGCAGAAAAAACTAAAATTTAGTTCAAGTTTTTTCTTTCTATGTACATTATACGCGTTTGTCTTCTCACTGATTCTACTTTATAAAACGCATCAGTGAATTAAACGCGTTGTGTGTACCTTTGGCGTTAAAATTGACTATCAGAGAAAACTGCAAAAAGTTTTTGGCGGACACTTGTACTCAACTAAAGAGGTGAGTTTTATATTGGTGTAATGCAAAACTTATCGCTTTTTTCCTTTAATATCGTGCATTACTTTACTTCATTTTAAAATCATTTGTGAGGATATCTATGAATCCGTTAGCGATTGAAATAACTTGCATCTTATATCCTAAAATAATTCATCGTCCTTAGAAAACTGGTTGGCATGAAGTTTGCAGAAAAAGAATAGATGCTGGCAATAAACCAAGATTTTCTTGAACAAGCAAACTATTGATACAATTTGTGTAAGATAAAATCTGAATAAGCTTAAAATTTGTTAAAGAGGAAACCTAAAGATTACGATAGAGTTTTTTGTAGTACAAATCTGGATTTAGGAAAAGACCGTAGAACATCTTGAGCTAGAATATTTAAAATTATTTTGATTCACTTTCTCAAAATTTTAAAACATTTTTCCAAAACGTGACCACTGTTTGCTCAAAAATATTTTGACTAGAAAGTTGTTATTACGGTAAAGAAAGAAAAAAAAAAAATAAAAAAAAACATGGTGAAATGAAAAAAGAACACAACTGAATATAAAACACAGAAAATATGAGTGATGTGTAAATATTGCAATAATAACAAACGAAAAATAAAATATAAATATTAAAAAAATAAAGAAACTTTTAACAAATAACATCCTTCCTTTCGTATATTATTTTTTTTTTTTTTTAGAAAATTTTCCACATACAAGAATTGAGTTAAGGGTCGTGAATGGATAAGGAATTGGAACAGTGGAAAAAGCACTCAGAGTAAGACGTTATATTTCTAAAAGAAAGAGTTTTTTGTTTTAGTTTGGATAGAAGTTTTCTAAAAATGGAACGTTGAATTCTAATAAGGACCTAATCAAAAAAAATTTGAAATGTTTTTAGAGATTAGAAACTCTAGTTTTTAGCGTTTTCATGGAGGTCGTAATTGATCATATTCTGTCAAAGCTGTCATTTGGGTCTTCATGAAATTCCTAATTTTCTTTTTTAAGTTGCTCTGTTCTTTTAACTCCTTTATTCCTGTACCACTTCTCCTGATAAATTTTTACTTTATTTATAACTTTTTACCCTGCATATGTGTGTAGCCGACTGCAGTCAAGTTGAGCCAATGTAAGTACTTTGTACATTTTGTTAAGGAAAAAAATTGCTGAAACAAAAAACAAACAAAAAAAAAAAATAATGAAAGAAAATTTTAATTACACTTTTGGTTTCTTTTTCAAATGTTCAATTTATAATGATTATTTATGCATGAGATGCAAGATGCTTTTAATTATTAAAAAATTCATTTACCATTATTTCTCTTCAGCACATGCCCAAGTTGATACACTTTACTTGAACTCGAAACAAGTTTGAGTTAAAAAAAAGAACTTAAATAAAAATAATAAAAAAAAAAATATTATTTTCAAAACTGCTGTTGGGTTAAAGTATTTAAATAACTTTCATATTTTTAAAACAAGTATAACAGAAATTTATATTCTATAAGAAGAATTAGAGCTAATGAAGACTTAAGTAGAAGAATTTAAGGAGCAATTAAAGCCAGAAATATATTTTAAAGAACGCTACGATTACAGAAAATCTTTGAATTTCTAAAAACTGTTAATTAAATCAAAAGATGGACTTTAAAAATACCTATAATTAAATAAAAATTCGGATAATAAGATATACGCCAAATTTAGACTACTTTAAATAAAGTATATTTTTTTACTTATAGAACTTCTGATAGGAAATATGTGTAATTACACATATTGTTAGTAATTTCTACTTGCATATGTAGGCCATGTGTAATATGTGTGAATTTTACTTTAAATTCTAATTCGTTCATTAATATTAGACAGTCCAATTTTTCTCTTCGAACTCTGACTTTTTGTAATTTGTTTTCAGTCTCCATCACTTTATGTACACAAATGGCAAATTTCATTGCCAACACTATATGTTAATGTGAAGACCGCAAACATATTAATGTGCACACACATATATTGCGAAATAATTGTTCAAACATTTTCTGAGAAAATAATATCTTACGTATAACACTTAAATCGTGTCGTTCTCTTGTTGTTCTCTTATTTGACGAAAAATGTTTTTAAGTTCGGTTGCACAGAAAAAACTGCTGCTGCTTTAAAAATTGCATAATATAAACACAAAAGCAATTTTAATGAAAATATGTTATGAAAAAGCACTCTACCTCTAAGTTATATATATATACTTTATACCATGCAAAACACTTACACTAGATCAACTTTTACAAATCGTGAAAATTTATTACCAAAACTTGAGCTCTGTTCGCCTGACTTTTTATTGTCGAATCATCATGAGCGGTAAGGCTCATTTTTGAGACTCTTGAAAATCCCTAAAAATCAATATTTGGTGCGGTTTACATGTCATCGGCCTATTTGTCTTTAAGTCCCAAACCAGTGCCAACATTACCATTAGGGTACTACCAACGCAAAATCCGAACTACGTTAAAACCTTCGTTTAAAAAAAGTTTGGAATGTATTTGCCTCTACACCGAAAAAATTCTACAAAATTTTTCACCTATTAACCCTTTGACGACCAAAGTTAAACCGCTTGTAAATTTAATTTTTTTTTGGGATTCATGTTTTTGGACGTATTTTATAAAAAAAAATGAAAAAAAATTTTAAAAAATTTACTACTTATTGAAAAAAAAGCATGGGACATATATGTCTGGTTGTGGACCACTGGGACACATGTGTCCCGTTTTATTTTCAGATCCCTCAAAAAAGCTTTTGAAGCAATTCAAAAGGCGTTGGGTATTCTGGTTACATCAGGATTTGGTACATATAAAACAAAAATGTTACATAAGTGTATCATTCAGTTTCCGAGATTTAAGCAATCGAAAATTAAAAAAAAAATCACAAATTTTTGACTTTGGGATGACATTAAAATGAATTCGGACAAAAAATCTTAAACTTTTACAAATTTTTAAAAAGACACATTTGTTTTTTATTGAATAAACTTTATTTGGTAAAAATTTGTTGAAAAATGTGCTTGTGAGAGGAAAAAACCAAATGGGACTTATATGTCCCATTGGTCGTCAAAGGGTTAAAACATTAATAAAAAAAAAAATTTTTTTATTTAAAAATTTAATTAAGTGAATAAAAAGTTTAATCAAGTGAATTAAACGTTTTATCAAGTGAATTAAACGTTTAATCAAGTGAATTAAATGTTTAATCAAGTAAATTAAACGACTAATTGAGTCTATGGAAAACAAATTTATAGCATCAATTAAATATTTTTTGATATTAACAACATTTTCTGCAGTAAATAATTGATTCTATAAAAAACAAACTTATTGCATCAATTAAATATTTTTCGCTGTTGATATAAGTAAACGTTTAATTCACTTGATTAAATTTTTAATTAAAACTGATTTTATTTTTAATTAAAACAAAAACATTTGTAATTTTCAGTCACTCTACATTTTATTTGCATATCTAAAAACCTTAGCTTTTCTAAGGTTTTTTGAGTATATGATTTCCTAATAATCTGGCCTAAGCAGCCAGTGAAATGCGGATAGGAACTAGCTTATTTCCCAACAATAAAGTTCAGTGTATTGATCAAGAATGAAAATTTGGATTTGAGCACAACAAACAAAATCTTATTAATGAAAAATTGCACTGCTTTACAAATTTTTAATTTGGAAACATACCAAGAACTCCTCACGCCTGGATAAGTTAATTCGGACCTCCTGAATACGAAAAACGCTGTAATTTTTTTTTTCTAAGTACCGTTTTTTAGATAACGATACTTTTGTGTTTTTCGGTGTATGGTCCCACTTAAACCATATTGAGCTGAAGCATTAAAACTTGTTCTATTTAAGCTGAAGTCTTTGAATTCGGTGCATGCACTTTATAGAATAAACAAAAGACGCTCGGCATGTTTCATGAATATAAGCCACGCCTACCGTTCAGCTCTAATACAATCCAAATAAACTTTTTTGCAAAAAACTTTTTCTATTTAAGCTGAAGTCTTCAAAAAACTTGGTACATATACTTTTTAGAAAAAATTCGATATCAATTTACGTTTAAAATTCGTTCTTTATATCAAAAAAAAAAAAAAATTTAATTATATTAAAAGTGCGAATTGATATTCAATTATGGTGTTTTCTTTTCTACAAAAAATGTCACATTTTATTTAAAAAAAATGCAATTTGGTGTTCGTTTCTTAAAAATGCTTTGCTCTCGTAGAGGGCAGCGTGTTTTATTCTAAAAAAATTTACCCTTAAATGTCATAAGGCATTGCACTTTACGCCCCGTATAAATCGAGAGTGTTGATAATGCCCTGTAAAAAGATGGCTTCTGTTTATATATAGGGCTACCAGACGAAGTTGGGAAAAAATCGCCTCTAATCAGGCCAGTAAAATTTTTAAGTTTTAATAGTAATTTTGTCTATTATTTTTTAGTAAAAACAAAAGAAAGCATTACATTATTAATGGTAGGTTGTCAGTGACATAAAATTTTAATGGATTCGGTGTTAAAAAATTGTTTTTGAAAAAAAACGTCAAATCAAGAAATCATAAAAACTTGGTGTTAATAAATCCGCAATCTGGCAAAGGTATTTTCTTGTTTACATATTTTATGAAAAACAAACTAAAGAAATTGGAATTTGGTCATTCATTTTGTTCATTTATTTATTTATTTAATATTAATATATTAACAAATTTGGGTTTATGTGTATTTTTTTTTATATATTTTGAAGAACATCCTTTTTGATTTATGTACATATTTTTTTATATATTGAAGAACAAACTTTTTGTCAGCTGTTAAAAACAGGGCGATCCAATTTTGTGTTTTGTTCTCGTCAAATAAAAAATTGCATTATTACATGTAAGGCAAGACATTTTATAAATGCACCTTTTAAAATGTGGTATTTTTTTGTAGAACAGAAAACACCATTAGAGTTGGTGAAATTGGCCAAAAGTTCAATATAAAAGAAATTTAATTATTTAAAAAAGAAAAATAAACCAATAATTTCCTTTCACATTGAAGTATGTATCAAAAATTTCAATATTGTAATAAGCGCCCATAACTAAATGCGTTTATGTCAATGAATGGAGAAAAATGTTTACCAAAACAAGTACCAAAGTAGGTACGATTGAGCGTTCGAACTTCGAAAAAATATCAAATTCATATTTGCAATTTTTTAGATTTTCTATGTTTATTGGCTTAAAATATGGATGGGATTGCAAAGAATTTCAATAATAAAGGTTTTACCCGTTTACTGCCCAAACGGGCCGAATTTCAAAAAAAGTACCACAAATCTGGCCGCTAATTTTTTTAATGAATAACAATAAGTAAAAGTAAGGAGATATGTGGTAAGAGAACTTATCGGTTTTTACCCTTTTCTACCTTTTCTACGTCTTAGTGGATCGATTTAGCGAGAGACCAACCTCCAGGCCGAATTTCAATTACTAAGCTTAAGGCTGTGCGATAATGAATCAGGCAGTCAGTCAGTCAGTAATGTAACAATTGTATTGATAGAGGTTTGACCACGAACCCTTTTTTGTAGAATGTAGAGACTAAACAGCAGTTTAATGTTTTAAGAACTTTTTACTTTAGTTAAAGGTTGACACTTTGTATTAAATGCGTTGATTCGTTTATGCATTTTGTAAAAAAAGTGGAATCAGTGTAAAATTTTATTCACACACAGTTACGAGTAGAATGGATAGACGCATCGAACGCAAGAAGTAGGAGTACTTCCTACATTAGCATGGGTCTTTAAGAAAGTATGAAACGCATAGAACACGTGTTGTGGGCCTCCAGCTTAAAACGTAACGGTTATCTTCAATGGTTGGCAGTTACGAAAAATAGTACGTAAACGATTCATATATTATGGAATTGTTTTCAAAAGAAAAAAAGAAAATTTGTCAAAATTTTGAATTCATAAATTTTAATTTATTCTGATCAAAAGTGGAAGTGATTTTGTATCTTGCTTCTCATGTTACTTCCGATCGGAATTGATTTCTGTGACAGACCTGAATGTTCTGCTTTCAAAGTATCGGCGTATCGACAGTAATATATCGCCGATACAGATATCTCGGCAAGCCTGAAGTACGGCCGATATATTCGTTACATCCCTAGTTTTTATTAAAATTAAATGTTAAAGAACGTTTTGAGCGAATAAGTTCATTATAGGAAAAAACTACAACATCAATTACAGGACTTGTATGAGATGATTACGTATTATTACGTATATTTATAAAATATAAAACAGGTTCATAATAGGCTTCTAATCAAATTTTCATAGAAAATCCGTTTTGTGAACCCGGTGGCATTCGATATCGATCGAAATTGCAATACAATTTAAATGGAAATTTCGAATGATATCGAACGTTGTAATTTGGTTACTTTTTTATTTTTAATTACTAAGACCGTATATATTTAGGCTGCTCTCTATCTAAAATATTTTGCTACAAAGTGTCTAATATAAAAAAAATATTTTTCGATTATTTTCCTAATCCATAATAGCTTGACACTGGGCAACGTCGGCCGTCTTCAAACCCAATTCTTGAAACTACTCAAAAACATAAATAGTTTCCTACAAATACTATCACTCTTTTACGTTCTATGTTCATACATTTTCAACAAAAAAAAAAAAATGTGTTTTTTATTTATCTCTGTATGTACAGTGAAAACTCGCTTAACCGAAACCTTCAGTATGAAGACAAGCTCTGCTACCTGGTCTGGCAGCGTAAAATGGCTCCTTCGGTTTTCCACCAGCAGATATACCACTGTATATATATTTACAAATTTAAATTATTTATCAAGACTTGCCTGTGGTGTAATGTTTTTGTATATCGTTACTTTAATATATAAAAGCCCTAACTAACGTTTTCCTTACTTAACAGGAGAAGGAAAAAACTTAATAAAAATTATAGTCTTGTAGTCGCGATTTTCTTAAAATGCAGTTTTTTGTTTAATTCTCTAAGCAATTTAATAAAAAAATTGCGTTTAACAAAAATCGCGACTACAAGATTATAATTTTAATTAAGTTTTTTCCTTCTCCTGTAAAGTAAGGAAAACGTTAGTTAGGGCTTTTATATATTAAAGTAACGATATGTTGTTGTGTATATATGTATAAGTATGTGTATTTACTTTATGAAATCTCTATTACAATCTACATAAGCAAAATTAATGCTATAACGAACACCCGGGCAACAACGAACACAAAAAGAAGGATTTCTTTTTTTTTATTTTGTTGACTGACTGGCTTGCATGTTTCTTAGATTTGTCTTAAATAATTTTACATGTTGTATAATTAATATTAATTATTAGAATACAATATTAAGTATACGTACACATGTACATTGCGTTACATATGCAGTTAATGTGTATGAACTTGTTTTTCGTACAGGCATTTACTTATTTTAATAAACAACAATGAATTCTTAAAGGCAACAGTGGCATGTAAAACTTTGAGAACTATCCAAATTGCATTAGAACGGTAACCTCTTGTCCATACTCAGCTGTTTGTACAAAGTAAAAAGATTTTCAGAGTAAGCTACATTACCCAAATTCCTAAATCTGAAGCTTAAAAAAGATCTCTGTGACAGATACTTAGCATAACAATTAAAAGAGAAAAACAGACTTCTATTAACACATATCGTATACTAAATCACAACTAAGATTTGAGTTTTGTTATAGTATCGGCAAAAAGGCAAATCGATACCTCCCTTATAAAAACATATAGTTTTAAAAAACTAGACTAACTAAAGACCTGAGTTGAAATATTAATTAACTAAGTCTAACTTAGCTTAGTTAGTCTTAATTAATATTTTATTTTAGTATTTATTTAATTAATGTGATTTCTATATTTGAAACGGCCATGTTATTCAACCCGAAATCAATTAAAGTTAAAATCGATGGAGATTTTCAATTATTTTTTCTTTTTAATAAGCATATTTTTTTCTGATTTTAATAATGATATGAAAAGTTTAAAAGCGCTTATATTTACAAACTTCCAAATAAAGATCCTCAATACTTGCAACGAGAATAAAATTACTCTACTGGTAGAGCAAATCTGCTAAGCGTATTGAAAATTTAGCTCGGGTTTTCGAAATTTCGAGTTTTGAAACCGATTTTATGAAATTTTGTATGTGTATTTGCTAGGTATGAGAATAGATTGTAAGGCATATTTCATATCGCTATAGGGCATAAAATAGGGCAGTAGGGGTAAAAGCTAACTAATCAAATGGTTTTCTTAAAACTTTGGCATGAATACACAGTAATATCTAAAAGGAAATACAGAATAGGGCGTGAAGTAGGGCAAGAAGGGTTAAAGCTCCCCTCCCTATACCTACTTAACTAATCAACCTTTTTTCTTGAAATTTAGCAGGTAAAAAGTGTAACATCAGGAAGCCTATAATTGTTATCTTATAGAGCGCGAAATAGGGCAAGAGGGCTGAAAGCTCCCCTCCCTATATCTTCTTAACTAATCAACCAGTTTTCTTAAAATTTGGCAAGCAGATACTGTAATATCTGAAAGAAAATAGGGAACAGGGCGTGAAGTATGGCAAGAAGGGTAAAAGCTCCCCCTCCCTATATCTTCTTAACTAAGTAAGCGATTTTCTTGAAATTTAGGAGGCAAATAGTGTAACACCTGGAAGCCTATAATTTTTTTTATATAGAGTGTAAAATAGGGCAAGAGAGCCGAAATCTCCCCCTCCCTATATCTTCTTAACTAATAAACCGGTTTTTTTTTAAATTTGGCATGCAGATACTGTAACATCTAAAAGAAAATAGGGAATAGGGCGTGAAGTAGGGCAAGAAGGGTAAAAGCTCCCCCTCCCTATATCTTGTAACATCTGGAAGGAACTATAGTCCGTAACTTTTATTATTTAGGGCGTGAAATAGGGCAAGATGGGTAAAATCTCCCCCTCCTAAATATTCTAAACTAATCAACCAGTTTTCTTAAAATTTGGCACGCAGACACTGTAACATCTGAAAGGAAATAGGAAATAGGGCGTAAAATAGGGCAAGAGGGGTAAAAGCTCCCCCTCGCCAAATCTTCTTAACTTTTCAACTGGTTTTTTAAAACTTGGCATGTAGATACTGCAACGTCTGAAAGAAAAAAGTTATACAGAAAAACAATATTTGCCAGGTCAGCTAGTTATACAATAAAAATGCCTTTTATCTTCAACTTAAATTTTGCAAAACATGCAAGAGAATTCGAGTTAATTCCACTAGTATATTTTAATATTTGAACATGCAAGAACTTTCTGAGTTAAAGTTGGTCAAAGTTTGACATTTTGGACAAACAGTTGTTTTTTCTCATCCATGTAGTTTATTATCTATTGTTCTTAGCAAAAGTTATACCAAATAGTTAAGATTGCTTTTTCTTCAATTTGTACAACCAAAATTAAAAAACTAGCCTCAGTAGGCTAGTTGGTAGTGAGCTAGCCTATTAGTGCGAGAGTTGCGGGTTCGGTTCCCGCCAGAGACTCTGGTCTGTTTCACCACAACGGGCTGAAAGTATACGTTACTATTGCTTGGTTTATACAGTTAGAATTTAATTTGTAATTGTATTTGTTACTCTTATTAAATAAATAAAATTAAAAAAAAAAATGTAACAAGACTGTTTTTGACACACCGTTGACGCTCTCATAATATAATTTTATTTTGGTGGGTCCATGATTGCCCATGGATCCCATATAGAACACACGCTCGAAAATTTGTTTTTGAATATGTGGTGTAGGGTATCATATGATCGGGCTTAACCGACTTTCTTTCTTTTTTGTTTACCATTTAGTCTCTTTTTTTAATTAAACGAAACCAACAACTGCAATTCAAACCAATTCTCTCGTAATGAATTTTCTTTCAGGTACTTTGTATTAAATTCTTTAAATAAAAATTCTTATACTTAAAATTTTTCCAAAAGAGATAGTTAAGGCCAATGTTGGAATATAGGCATTTTCTAATAATCTGTTATTTCCAAAGCCGTTTTATTGCTCTGTCTTCTTATGAAATATATTTAGGTAGCAATATGTTATCAGTAAATATATTCTACAACAATGTAATCTTTTGTTTGACTTATAATTGTTTTTAAGCAACAAAAACTTAATTAAATATATTGATTTCTATTGATTGTGTAAATTATTTCATAACAACACATTTGATAGTAAATAGAAAGGAGAGAGAAACTTCCAAGAGTTAAAAAAATGTTGTCAGCAAAATTTCTCAAAGAATTGCAGACTGTATTGTATGAAACTAAATTAAATTTATAGCTGTTATGTAAATATTTATAAAATTAATGAAATAAGTATTACTTTAAGCTTGGTATGTTAACAATAAGACTAAAGTTTATTAACAAAAATACAGATAAAATATATATTGAGTTTTGAATATGAATAAAATTTTTTCCTGTAACTTTAACATTTAGAAAATTATATTGAAGCTAAAGAATGCAAAGAAAGTAATAAGAAATATGTTGAACACAATTTTATTATTTTGCTTAATTAAGTGAATGAATTTTAAACGTTTGATAAAACGACAGAAAAAACACTGTTCAATTTTAAGATATATGTGACCTTCTCCGAGAAAAGGGACCTAGTGTGTCAAAAAACGGGTTTGGACTTAAGAGTGGATTCTGGTACCTAAAAGGGTGTGGAATAAGATGAAATGAGATAGATTTCTGATAAAAATTTATTTAACCCATAAAAACGTACCAAACGAACTTGGGAAAATCGATAAAAATTAAAATTTTACTTTTTAAATGCGTTTTTCTCAAAACTTCTTTTTCACACACTAGGTCCCTTTTCTCGGAGAAGGTCACATATAGTAAACGTCTTATGTATAAAAAATAAAAACGGGCTATAAAAAAAATAGTCTAAAGGTGTCAAATCACACGATCTTGGTGGCCAATTAACTCCTCCTCTACCAGAAATAATGTGATTTTCGAAATTTTCTTTCAAACGATCCATTGTCTCTCATGCTGTGTAGCAAGTGCTACCATCTTGATGTAGCCACACATTCTCTACGTCTTAATCATCCATTTTGCGACACAAAAAGCGTCGGATCATCTCCCTTTAGCGATTTCCATTGCCGATGATACTTCAAATTTGGACACCCTTTACATATTATAATACTTAAAGTGCACAGGACAAAAAATAAAAATTAATTTCAATTAAAAAATTTGTGATTTCAATTAAGACATTAATAAAATTTGCACCAGTAAAGAAATTAATATAAATATTGATTCCTATGGTTCCAAGTTGAAACAAAGGGCCGTAACGAAATCCTTCCATCCGGATCTATTCTGTGCCATTAGTCTTATTTCAGACCAGGTTTTTAATGTTTTGCTTATCTCGGATTCTAGTAGCCTCCTCCAGGTGTTAGCGGGTCTACCACTTCTCCTGCTGCCTTGAGGATTCCAGTCAATGGCCATTTTCGATATATCATCATGAGGTCTTCTTAGGATATGGCCAACCCAGCTCTATCTCCTTTTTGCAATTTCTTAACGGATTGGTGTTTCGCTTATTCTTTGCCACAGGTCTCTATTGGAAACTACGTTCGGCCAAAAATTCTCAATATATTCCGCAAGCAACGGCTTATGAATACCTGCAGATTTTGTATGATGTTTGCCATAGAGTTCCAGGATTCACATCCATATAGCAGGGTAGAGTGAACATTTGAGGAGAAAAGGCGCAGCTTAGTACCTGTATGTATTTGTGGTGATTTACATATTTTTTGTAATGCTCTGAATGACTGCTTTGCATTTTTTATGCGATATGCAATATCTTCACTGGAACCGCCCGTGGAGGAAATTATGCTTCCTAAGTAGCAAAACGACTGCACATCCTCGAGCTCTATGTTGTTGACCCTGAGCTTAGAGAGATTAGTTGTGTTGATGCGTATAACCTTTGTTTTGTCGATGTAATATGAATTTGGCTGATATGTCGGCTATGCGCGAGTAGGCAGATATCATCAGCATAGTCCAGATCCTCTAATCGACTATTCATACCCCATGTGATGCCTCTTCTTGTGCGAGTTGATTGCTGCATTATTGAGTCCAATACAATATTGAATAACAGCGAGGAAAGGATACATCCCTGTCGTACACCAGTAGATACACCAATCGGGTTACCTTGCACGCGTTCATGCAGTACACCGCTTGTTGAGTTGCCATACAAAGCTTTAATAATGTCGATAAGCTCAGGTGGGACTCCCTTGCATCGAAGTGCATGCCAAATTGCCTGATGGTGGATAGTATCGAAGGCGCTGGCAAAGTCGATGAATATCGAATATAGGGGAGAACGCTATTCCACCGATTTCTCCACTATGATCCGTAGGGTATTTATGTGATCAATGCAAGATCGATGTGATCTGAAACTGGCTTGTTCCTTTCGAAGATTTGTTGCAATTGATGATGACAGTCTAGCATGGATTATATTAGCTAACACCTTATTGATCATGGTCAAAGTTTTTGCATTCTGTTAGGTCACCTTTCTTGGGTAGTTTGATTATCACCCCCTCACTCAGTTCAGCAGGAAGATAGTAAGTCCGATTATTGCAGCACTTAGAGACGGATCAGCCTTAAGCAGTTCAGGATTGATGTTGATCACGCCTGAGGCCTTGCCATTCTTCAGTGCACGTAAAGCATTAGCGATCTTGACTTCGTCTGGTCAGATTTTTCTTATGTCAGATCTGACCTCATGTGAGGTACAGTGACATTGCCAGACAGTTGTGGGTTGCGGAATTGACAGTATGCCGGCATAATAGTCGGACCATATTGCCAGTTGCCGCTCCACGGACGAAGCAGTTCCGCCCATTGGATCTTTAAGGAGATATATGGTTGAACGGGCGTTCCCCGATAACTGCTTTACAATTTTGTGCATCCGGAGTAGGGATTCCGGTGTGTATCGGCAGCTGCCTGATCCTTTGTAGTTATGTCTTATATCCAAGCTCGCTGGTCGCGCCGCGCACTTCGCTTCACCAACCGGTCTAAACTGGAATACTGGGCTTGTAGAGTAGTTTTAGAGGCTCTAGTTCGGGCAACGTTAATACAACCTTCAAGTTGTCTTCTATCCTTAATGAGTTGCCCGGTTATGTCTGAGATCTACGCTCTGCGCTTAGGCCTAGGATGTCCAAGATGTTGCGTATCACTGTCTGTGAAAATGGGTTTTATTGCATTCCATTGCCCTCTGTTTCTGTCTGGCACAGCTTCATAGCGAGTCCTTAAGGATTCAACGTAACTTGCGAGGGTATTTTGGGACTCTAACTTCAATACGTCGTAACGTCTTGATAAAGATTGTGTTGTTTCCCGTCAGATTAATAATATCAATTAAATATTTTTTTTTGATAATAACAAAATTTTCTTAAGTCATGTTGTTGATATAAGTAAACGTTTAATTCACTTTATTAAATTTTCCATTAAAACTGATTTTTTTTATTAAAGGGTTAATTGAAAAAAAAAAATTGAAAAACAATAGAGCGAACAAGAAAACTGAACGAAAAAACGTTTGATTGTGTTCTTTTAGTGTACGGTTGCTTGTGGTTGTCTCAGAAACAGAAATTTATTACCACTATTGGCCAGATTTGATGCTTTATCGTCATTTTAACGATTTTGGGGTTCGAAATCGGCTAATTGTCGACTTACGACCTCGACTTGACGATTTTTCAAATGAGAAATTTTGTACTTATTCACGATTCAATTTAAGTAATACATATTTCATATTTTTGAATAGCTTCTCAGATACTTTAGTTGTCTGTAATTTTTATGTGTGAGATGTTTATGACAAGCTGCCCTTTATAATCTTTGGCGTTCATTTGGCTCGTTGGCTCAGTTTTAAATACAACAGTTTACGCCTTGGATTCTGGTAATACATCTTTAAGACTTCTGTTGAAAAACCTTTTACTAATTGTTTCTTATCATGTATCCTAACTGCGAAACATCTGCATATCTTTAAATATCTTTTCATCTGACGCTTTGATTGCTCATGCTTCCACTCCATAAAATAGTATAAATAAAATTCTGTTGTCATTTTAACACCGCGATTGATCAACACTTTACAGTATTTAGAAAGATAAATCTCCCTTTCCATTACAATTTGACAATTTCTTTCCCTTGAAAAATCCCATCGGTCATCCTTAAGCACTTTCGAACTTAAACTATTTAATCTTTCGATTTCCATATTGGCTATCTTTAATATTTTTTGAGACATATGGATTATTCTTACTAATAACCATATACATATTTCGTCTTCTTGAAATTAGTTCTTTGTTTATAGGAGTCACTGATACATTCGAGTAAGAAATTATAGGTCAGTTGTGCTTCCTTTCAGAAGGGTGGTTCCAGCTTATCGAGTACTTACCGATAAGTTTTTCATTCTTCCTTATGCCGATATTTCTTGTTTCAGAAATATGTATGCAGCCCTACTTTACTTCTTTTTATATTATAATAAAGTATTTAAAAGGTATCCTTAAATTAATTACACAATTTAAATTTCATTAAAAATTGTCACTTTATTTTTCCCAGAACAAAAAAAAAAAAAAAAAAAAAAACAAGCAGAGTAACATCTGTCTGTTAAATGACAAAATTAACATTGTGATGGTAAAATTATTTTATTTACTTTTGTTTAATGATGAAGTAAATGGGGACATTTGCTGTAAAGAAAAAGACATTTCAACTATTCAAACAAATAAATAAGAGTTGAATTTAAAGTACACAACAGCAAAAAATTCAAAAGAAAAAAACTGTAAAGGAAATATAAAAACAGGAGTAGTGAATGGAAACGTAATAATTTAATAATGTTAACACTGGGTTAACCATTTAAAAGAGGATATTTTTCAGGAATTAAGAAAAATTATCAAAAGTAGTTTTTGGGAATACAAAATTTTAATTTAAAAGATTTTGTTATTCGTGCTTTGTTCTTGATAAAAAACACTTGAAATTTATTGTTGATGGGATAAGCTATTCCTATCCTGATGATCTGGCCTAAGCAACCAGTGAAATGGGCATAGGAATAGCTTATCCCATCAACAATAAATATCAAGTGTTTTTATCAAGAACAAAAACTGGGAATTAAGCACGAATAACAAAATCTTTTAAATTAAGAAAAATATCTAATAAAAATTTCAATATTTTGGCCAGTATGCGTATGATTAATATTTTAATTATATAATATTCCTCATCCGCTTAGGTGCGTTTAGGAAAAATAGCATAACTTTGCATTTAAAGGTTTAAAATAAATTAAAATCATGTTCTTTTTTCATATTCATTTACAAAAGCATTATTTTTCAATTGAAAAATGTGTAAGAGTACTTTTCTTTCCACTTCTTTTGCAGTGTAGACACATTTTGTTTGTATAATTACTGGGTTGCCTGGTTTTTTGGAAAATGTTTCTCATGAATATTTGTTTTATTTTTAATTATATTTTATGCCTGAAATGTTAAAAATATTGCAAAAACCACCAGTAAATATGTCATGTTTTTTAAAAGGCAGGACGAAAACACCGGCAAAGTAAAAGAATGAAGTCATAAATTAGCAAAAAAAAAAAAAAAAAAAAAAAAACAGGAAAAT
Organism: Pollenia griseotomentosa; assembly: GCA_963931875.1. Lineage (NCBI taxonomy): Eukaryota > Metazoa > Arthropoda > Insecta > Diptera > Polleniidae > Pollenia > Pollenia griseotomentosa. The sequence continues at coordinate 24,444,620 of OZ007562.1, forward strand.
CCAAAAATAAAATAAATAGGAAAACTTTTTTTGCCTAGAAATCAAAAATATTCCCCTTATAAAAGGGGCATACCTTAAACAACAAGCCAAAATCCAATCTTTTCAAAATTTGACATCATAAATTTCAATTTATATAGAACTAAACTAGACCAAAGGGCGACAAAATTTCCAAAGCACCGTAACGGCAAGACTTGGCACTAGAGTAAACAGGTCTCAATGTATTTACCTTTTAGTCACTATCATAGAGTCATTTAGGAGTTTATAACAAACATGAGGCCGTCAGTAGTAGGATGGACTGAATGATAAGTAGGGTACTGTGACCTCAAGTAGACGCGGCCAACTCCAGCTTGCTCCTGAGTATAGGGAGGAGTAGCCTGAGGACCACAACAGATGCCATCATAGGGCATTTTTTTTTTCAGATTTATGTTTAATAAAGTGGATAGGGGTATCCAGAACTTCTGAACATTGTGCAAGACCTAGGACCTCAGTGGACAAAAATGTTCCTCTATTTCGTTTATCGTTTCGTTTTATGTGGGATCAAAAGTTTGTTGTATATATTTTGTCGTGTATATAAAACTAAATTGGACCAAATTTCATAAAACAAATAAAATGTTTACATGGTTTTAGGCATTTTTAAGGGTTTTTTTCGGGAGTGGCCCTTAAATGAAACCTCTGGCAAATTATTGCTGGTCAAATATAACGAAATTGTGCCATATTAATTTTTTTTTTTTTTGAAACGCTGCAGCACACTGAAGGTGTAAAATCTATCAAAGATAGTTTCCGTCCCTACGAAAGATATGCACCATTCCTACTTACTAATCTGGTTTGCGACAGTTTTCAGCTAGTCCCAATAAGTCGCCGGCTTATGAACCATTGACAGCTAAATATCACATGTTCTTACGTCTCGTCTTCATTTGAATATACTGGACATATTGGGGAGGTGTCCCGACCAAAGAGTTATAAATGGCCTAATAGGAGCAGAGTTACGTTATTAATAATAACTCCATAATTACTGGTTATCCAGTTGTTAACGTTACGTATAAGTTTATGTGCCCATCTGTCTGTTGTTGAGTTAACATTTTTTAAGTCAGCCTACACTTTAAATTACAAAAAATACTACAATAAATTAAATTTTAATCAAAAACTATTTAAAAAAAAAAAAAAAATACATGACATTAACCCATTTCCGGCCGTGAAACATAAATGTAGTCCGATTTCAATGAAATTCGAGTTCTTTGCTAATTTGAGGTTCCTGAATTCAAATCCGTTCACGAAATTCACCTAGCCCTACTGAGACCGCCAGAAACCGGTGTTCGCAAGCGCGAACGCTGGCCGCTATGCAACATAATTATTTTTTGCCTTGGAACTTAAAAAAAAATGGCCCATAATCATAGTCAAACGCTAAAGTCGATTCTTTTTAAAAACAACTTTAAAATTAAAACATTCTATTAATTATTTTACTACTATAGTCGAAATTAAAGTATGTTTTATATTGAACCGACTTTAACTAGGTGCCACCTCAAATGTAGAAAATTGTTTCATACAACTTACAACAAAATATAAGCAAGGGGCAACTCTAAGCAGCTGACATTGAAAATTAATATATAAAAAAAACACTGCATATCTTGCGGAGTTGAAAAATTTTAAACACGCAATAAAAATTTATGTAAAAAGCAACAACAAAATTACAAAATATTTTGGCTTCGTTTTTGCTTTCAATATAATTTTTGGCGTTGAGTTTTACACAATTAGGGCCTATACAGTGTATTTTGTGTATCTTTCCATAAAAGTTTTCCTCCAAATCATTAATAATTGCAAAATATCGGCAAATATCTTGTAACATAATCATTTTTAACTTTTTGCAAGTACTTTTTTGTTTGGCGAAAAACAGCTGATGCTTTTGTTAAATGAGTTAAAAACAACTTCAGCTGGTTTTAAAATTAACATCGGTTTTAACGTGTAAAGTATGCTTTTACTTGTCTATAGTAGATCAAAAGCGTATTTTTAAGAAAAGTTTACTTTAGAACTCTTAAAGTATGCTTTGCTTATGACTATAGTTATGGGCCAATGTTTTTGCGTACATAAAACACATTTAAATACAAGTTTCTTTCCATTTTATTGTTTATTAAAAATATACCTATAAAATTATAATTTTTGTATGTTTGGATGCAAATGTACATTGCATTTTTTGCGCATCCATTTAATTGGCTTTTTACATGTTTTTAATTTGTAACGTCTAGGTTTTCCGTCTTTCTGTTCAATAGGAATGTGTTCGCAATCGACTCTTGGTAAGTTGCGAGGTAAAAACTCTGAAGAATTCTCACATCTTTTAGATGATAACAGAAGTTCTTTTGCTATTACAACACGAACGTTTTTTTGTGGCATAGGTTTTTCGTTTTTTTTTTCTTTTGAAACAAAGCAGTGTAGTTTCCATGCGTTGACAACTGATGAGCTTAGAACTGAGATAAAAAATGGCCAATACCACTTTTTAGAATGGATTTTTATTCATAATTTTGCACGGCATTGTCATGCAATTCAACACCACCCATGCCTTGGTTATAATTAAAAAACATATGTGGCTGCTGATAGCTACCGAATTTTTTTTTTCCTTTTTTTGCTATCTTTTGAGAGCGTGCATAGGGTGAATTTGGTCAAAATTAGTAACCATTGTCACTTCCTTATTATCAGCCCAAAGGCAAACCAATATATTGTTTGTTTGATCAAATTGGAAATACGAATCTCCACGGGTTAATTCCTTTCAGGTTTTAAAAGGTGCATTTCCAATTCTATTGCTGCGTACAGTTCCAGTAGAACAAAAATTTTTCTTGCTACACAGAAAAAAATATCTCAAGAAAATTTATAACAACACAGTTTGTTAAAAATAAAATTTTAGGTCAACAAACTTTTTGTTTGATTCAAAGAAAAAATTTATCAAATTTACACTTTGCAAAATAGCACTCAATAAAACATATTTAATAATGAAATAATTAAATATTTCTTCATATTCAATAAAAAAAATATTTGAATCAAAGTAAAAACATTTTTTTAACAACTCTTGTCCATTTTTAAATAGCTCATAATTCTCATTTGTTTTACAGTTTTATTTAAATAATATATTTAGTTTTGCAAAAGTCTTTGGAATAGGTTTCCTGATGATCTGGCCTAAGCAACCAGTGAAATGCGCATAGGAACTTACTTATCCCCGCATAATAAGTTTTAGTGTTTTTATAAAAATATAAAAATTGAAAATTTATGACATCATCATTAATAAATAAAAAAATAAAGATTCGATTAACATTTTGTTTGATTTATTCAACATTTTCAACAATTTATTTTAAAAACTCAAGTAAACATTTTGTTGGAAAAAATTATTTTTGGCAACAACTTTTTTTATTGACTCAAAAAACTTGATTGTTGACTAAAAATTTAACAATTATACATACAAACTTTTTTATCAATACCGCAAAAGTCGTCATCGCAGAATTATCAAAAATTTTTGTAATCAAATATGCGATTTTCGTATTCAAATATGAAAATTATTTCTTTCTGTGTAAGTAAACACAAGAGTTGGTACGATGAAAAGAAGTTATCGAAATAAATTCCAATAGCCGCAGTACGACATCTGCGCCTAGCCCGATTTGACGATCATAATTATCACTAGCACCTGCGTATGGCATACAGTTAAACAAATACCCATTTGAAGAGCAAAGACACCACAATTTGTACCCAAAGCGAAATGGTTTATTTTTTATGTACATTTTACATGAGTGGCGACCAAAATATGGTACCATTTGCTCATCGATTGACAAATCGGTACTCCATATGCCGAACTGCATGAATTTTGAGTTTGCTATGTCTATCAATGGTCTTACCTGAAAAAATTAAAAGTCGATAAAAAATCAATATCAATCTCATAGAAATAAATTTTATTTACCTTGGTGAGCTTATCACTTAAATCCAAGCTTATATTGTTTTTAAAATGAATACATCGTTTTATGTCTTTGAACATTTTACGTGGCATACTTTGTTTTGCCATTGAGTTTCCCAGACATGGATCATTTAACCAGTAGTCTTCGATTGATGGTAAAGTGTTAAATCCTGACAATATGAGAATGCCTAAGAAACGTCTAAGTCTATTTTCATTTAATGAAATGCCTATAATTTTTTGGTGTGCGTAGTTATTTGATTCCTTTATGATAAAATCGAGCATTTCCTGGTCAAAAAACCTCTCCAAATACTGCAGTGGAAGCAATCCTTTGATTTCGGAAAATAGCTTTGATCGGGTTTCCAGTAACTCATCTGAATTTGGTTGCAATACAAATTGAAATTTTCCTGTGTCCATTTAGGATCCTTAAATGTCCGTTTGGAACTGTTCGTTATTTTGACACGTTTTGTTTTTCTTATGGCTTCTGCAGATGTTGTTGGTTGATCAGTTAGGTCAATATCCAGCAAAGGCTCCTCCTGCAAAGTCTCCTCCTGATTTCGGCCATATATTTCAAACGTTCCAGCAACTTCTTGCAAAGCTGTTTGCTAAATTCAAAACGAAATAAGGCATACATACAAACATACATATAAGTATGTATAGGAAATAATAAAATATAGATAAATATACGTTAACATTTATGGGAATTTCATGATCGTCTATGTATTCCTCATCTGTTAGTTCATCGATTCTATCTGGTGGGAGTATACAAACGGTGTCCACACCACCATCCTCGTCCTCAATTATAGCCATTATTTCTTCAATTGTCAAAATTTTACGCGTCATTTATATTCAAAATACGACTTCAAGGTTTTAAAACACTAAAAACACAATAAGATTCACAACTAGGCGACGAAAAACCATTTCCATCAATTTCAACGTACGCCTTTTCTTCCAAATAACCCCAAAAAAAGTCCTACGGTGTCAAATCACATGATCTTGGCGGTCATTGAATTTGTTTTGTTAGCTGAGGGGCAAGTGGCAGCGTCCTGTTGAAACCACATATCGTCCACATCCATATCTTCCAATTCGGGACATAGAAAGTTCGTTATTATCTCACGATAGCGAACAGCATTTACAGTAACTGCCTGACCGGCCTCTCTTTGGAAAAAAATACGGCCCAATAATGCCGCCAGCCCATAAACCGCACCAAACAGTCACTCTTTGTGGGTGCATTGGTTTTTTGACAATCACTCTTGGATCATCATTCGCCTAAATGCGGCAATTCTGCTTATTAATTTGATTTTCTTCGAAAATTGATAATCCATTTTCATAATAAGGCTGAATAACTTTAACGCGTTGCGCCGTTGCTTATCTTTCCATGGTTCAAATTGAGCTAGTCTGAAAATGAGAAATGTCAAATGAAATGCAGAAAAAAACTTGACGTTTAGGTGTGGTTTACATTCAACATCGGCCCTTAAAATTTAACCACCCGTTATAAAAACACACTATCTTTTTACCCTTCACCGAAAATAAAAGGGTATATATAATTTTGTCATTCCGTTTGTAATTTCTACAATATTGATCTAAGAGCCTTTAAAGTGTAAATATTCTGGTTCGTTATGAAGAATGAAGTTAAGTTATCGATGTCCGTCTGCCCGTCTGACCGTAAATCCGTTGAAATGGATTTTCCGGAGATTCCCAGCTATGATGGGGACTTGGTAGTTATATATTTATGTCACATATAGACCGGAATTGTTTGCTAATCGGTACACAAATGGCTGAGATATAGGCAAAAAGCACTACTGCCTCTAATGTTACCCAAAAATCCCTTATGCTGTTTTTATTTTTTTATTTTATTTTTATGTATATCTTAAGAACGTCAGCAGACAAAATTTCCAAACTAGGTACACGCAGCTTGATTATCAATATAAAGCATCCGACAAACTGTGGGCGAGATTGGACAAGTAGGCGTGGCACAAAGTGGATTTATTTCAACTAAATACCGGTATTTATATAGCTTTCTGTTATTATCGCACCAAGTCTGTTTTACTTTTCAAAATACACTAGAATATATTTTCGGCTCTAAACTTGAATAAAGTTGATCTTTATATATCTCGTGTTCTTTTTTTTTTTTTTTTTTTTTTTTTTTTGAACACAGTCTTTGCAATCACTGCCCATATCCTTTAAAACCTGCAACACACGCTACTTTTAAAATAAAAATATTGTTTTCGTTTAAACCAAAATTCATGAAATATTTTGTTTTTAGCTTTCATAAAATTAAAAAACATTTTTAGTTTCCTCCTTCTTTAAACTTAAATGTAGCCTCCATACATTTTTTACAAATAACGAAATGTAAATTCATATGTTTTACTGACTCGCTTAAATTTCATATAACGTCGTGCATTGGTCTTAAGTTTCTTATTAAAAAAATGTGTTTAATGCGTTTTTCCTTAAAAATAAATAAAATTACAAAGTAATTGACTACGCTTGATTATAATTTTATTTTTTTTTTTTTTGTTACTGTCAACCTCAAAGAGGGGAAGGCGATATCTAAGATCCCATACAGTACATATAAAAATGTATCCTGAGTCCCTAAATTCTATAATTAATGACTTAATATCTAGAGAAGGATAAGTAGTGGAAGTGTCTTACCTTCGTACAAATTTCCTCTTTATTAATACAGGAGATGGACTTAAAATAAATTTACTAAGTCATTTGTTTTAATAGAACATGTTTTTTTTTTTTTTTTTTAAACTTTAAGCCCTTTCTTAAGAATTAATTAAAATTAAATTTCGAGAGCGCTGTTTAGATTTGGAAAAGTTCAGGCAAATGTTGGCAGGGGTGACGGATTTATACACCCGATATTTCAATTTCAAGTTAGGGGTATCTAAGTTTCGTCACAACCGTATATGGCAATCTTACTTCTTTGTTTGTTTTTTTCTCCTTTAGTTTTAAAAATGTAATGTGTTTCTTATAGAGTGTGTGGTACTTAATTCATTACAACTCTTTCGTGGCATGGAACTTGAGACACACACAGTAAAAATATTTACATATTTACTTAAATAAAAACGTATTTTTTTTGATACATGTATGATAAAAAAAAAAAAAATAATTATTATTTGCTGAAATTAAAAAATATTTTTGAGGTTTTTAAGAAACTTTTTTATCTTCATTAAATTTGCAATTAAATGAAGATTTTTTTTTAACGGAATTACGAATTTTCATTGCATTAAAAATCGATTTTGTAAAAAACAACAGGTGTTCTTTTAGCTGCATGAGAACTTTCGGTATTGATAACTGTGGTTTGACAGCTGATTCTCTTAAACAAAGTTGACATTTCTTGTCAGTAAAGTTTGGCAAGTCAAAATGAATCGTTCCAAAGCGTTCATCATGAACATTTTCAAATTGTGAAACTTTACTATCAGAAAAATAAATCTGTTTGCGAAGCTCATTGAGCACTTTATCCATTATATGATGCTCTTTTCTGGTTAAATGGTCACGTCAATAAGAAAACCATCCTTAAGCCGTTAACGAATCACCATTATATGTGTATTATATTCTGTAGTTCCTATAAGGAAGATACGGTCACCACAAAGTTCTTTTAATCATATCTTTCATTTGTTTAAAGCGGAGTTATGGTCATGCCAGGTACACACTTAACACGTTGGGTGACCTGCAAGTACTGGACTAAATAATGCACTCCGGAAAAATTTGTCGGTGCATTATTTAGCAATGGTGATGGACTGTTCGATGACACGCGGAACCGAGCCTAATGGTGCTTCGCAAAATGATAAAAAATTTTATTGGGTTATGAAATCGGTCATTAGGGGTCTCTGGACGGGCCTTGATTACAATGACTACGGCACAAGTTGTCTGAATGAGGAGGAAATGGTGTTGTACTTTCTCTGCCCTTCAATGCCTTGGCATCAGGAATATAACACAGAAAAAAATAAAAATTGATTTCAATTAAACAATTTATGGTATTAATTAAAAAATTAATTAAATTTGCACCAGTAAACAAATAAATATTATCAATTAAACGTTTGATTCACTTGATTAAACGTTTAATAGATTTTATTAAATGTTTAATTCACTTGATTAAATTTTTAATTAAAACTGATTTTATTTTTGATTAATGCTTTGATTGGTGAAAGTTCTTGAAGAATTTTTCTGTGAAGGATGAAGCATTTTAGGAGAACAAAATTGTCTTGCTTGCATGTTTTACCTAAGGTATCAATAAGGGAAATCGAATGGTTGAAGTCTACAGTGTGGCTGGGATATTATATGGTGAACACTGCACAGAAAACAAATAAAAAAAATTTTCACATTTGTAATATTATTTAAAAACAAGTAAGAGTGCTATATTCGGCTATGCCGAATCTTATATACCCTTCACCGTGGTGAGATAAGAACAAAAAGTTCAATAAAGGGTAAAAACCGATATTGTAAATACATATTCAATTTCCCAAAATATTTTTTATGATAAACCTACGTCAAGATAACTTTGGCACGACGATTTGCCTTCATAAAATGTTTTCGTGATGACATCTTTAAAAAAAAAATTTAAAAAAAGAAGAAACCCACAGCAAACAATTAAAACATCTTTAATATAAATTGTTACATATGCAATTCTTTGAAGAAAGAAATTAAGTAAATTTGTTTTGATCTTTAAGATACCTATTAAACGGTATTATTAAAACAAAATTAATTATAAAAAAAAGAAAAATACCTATGAACAAAATTAATTATAAAAAATAAAATAAAAAAGGGTAAATTAAAAGTAATAAATATGTATAAAATATATGTATATGAAATTTATAAATATATCTAAAAAATGTAAAAAAGTCGAAAACTGATCAATTTCTTTTTAGATAAAAAAATTTTTTAAAAAACTAAAAAAAAATGTTATGAGTGGGATTTGAACACGTAAACCAAAAGAAAGTTGTTAGGTACAGACCATTCAGACCATTCGACCATCGAACCACATAGAAAACTGTTGTTGATATGACTATGTGATATCAATTATTATTAATAGGAAATTGAAGTCTGTATGTGCTTGTTGTTTGTGTATAATACAGACATTAATAATAAAAAAAAAGAAGTTCACAGCAAATATTTTAAATGAAAAAAAAACAACACAGGGTTACCATTAAACATTTTTCAACGTAAACTGTCGTTTTGGTTAATAAAAGTCGCAAACCTATTTTTATGTATCAGTAATACAACATAAACATACCAATCAATTGCTTAAATTGTGTATGCTTTTAAATCACTTTTGTGCAAAAACATATGTATTTGAATATATTTTTGTATAAATTGTCTAAAAAGCTGACAAATATGTTATCCGTGTCAACAATAAAAAGGCAAGATTGCTTTTAATATTTTGACGACAGATTAGATCACTGTTCGTTATATTAGCTGTTTTTTGTTAAAAAAAAATAGTCTTCAAAAAAGATGATGAGGGCATTTCTAATATTCCCTGAATATAAATTTTTTTTTAAAAAGTGATAATCCTGCATGTTTTTGCGGTTTTTAAGCAGTGTGACCATTTTGGCAATTTTGCAGCTTAACTTAGCATTAAAAATTTTAATTTGGCCGCAAAATTTTCATTAAGCGCTTTGCATTTTTTTAAGCATTTTTATAAAATGTTTCTAGCTTTTTTAGAATTATTTTAAAAATTGAAGAATAGGTTTTTTGATATAACTTAAGTTTTTTTATATATTATATTATGGACCTTTGTCTGTTATAGGAACCACAGGACATAATAATAATAATAAAAATAAATTATAATAAACAACAACTAAAAAAAATTGTAGTCAAAATGAAATTTCGTATGAAAATGGATAATTCTATTGTAAAAAATAGAATATTAAGGGAATATTAGAAGTTGATTGTTAAAATTATTTGATATTACGATATAAAAGTTCAAAGAAATTTCATTTAATTTTTTTACACGACGATAACACTGCACGTTTGTGCGATTTGTAATGAAGACTTTTAAGTAGTGTGGTCATTTTGACATTTTTGAAGGTAAATTCAGCACCAAAAACTTAGATTTAGCTGTAAAATTTTCATTTGGCATTTTATTTAGCTTTAAAAAAAAATGTTTTAAGCTTCTTTTGATTAATTTTTAAAGTTGGAAGGAATAGTCTCAGCGATATTTTTTTTATAAATTGTTATAAACTAACTCTTACGCAATCAATGATGAGTCTTTTTTTAATATACAAAAAAAAATAATCTGGTCTAAATATCTTTTTATAAATTTTTTTAAATTGAAATGGAAATAAAACATATTTGTTTTTATTAGAGGGCCTTCCAATTTCAAGCTTAACCAACTGTACTATTTATATCTGGTGCTATATCAAATCTACCTAAATACTTGTTTAAATATTACCATTTATTTTAATTTTGTTTAAAATGAGTCACTAAAATTTATAAGGATTTAAAACAATATTATGAACAACTTTAAAATTATTTCTAGCGTTTTTAAAATCATTTTTAGCATTTTTTTTTGCCTTGCCTAATGTCAGAGTAAGCTGTGAACAAATTTTAAGATCTGTTTCTATGTCATTGTTTTCGTCAATAAAATTATACAAACTTACATGTTTCTTGCTTTTTGATTAAATTAAACATTTACGTACGCAAATACATATTGTTGAATGTTTTGTTTTCAAATAACAAATGCGATTTTTTTAGAAATAATAAGATTTTTAAAAAATAATATGGCAGAACTTGTGTAAGAATTTTGAATGGAAATGTAAGAGAGATGATCAACACATAGCAACAATCCGTTTCTAAAACAAAAACAACAACAACAATCATGAAAACAATGCCTACCTATACACATAAATAACTTTTGCATATACATATTACATAGGTATTTACATTTAAGCCAAAAACAAATTATAAAATATGGTTTTTGTTTCACATGTAAATAAGTAAGGTATGTAAGTAAGGCGAACGATTCATATTTATATTGTCAATAAGATGAAAAAAATCAAAAATTGCTGAATAATTTTAAAATCGTTTATAGAATATTAAAAAAAGTTAAAAACAAATTTTTTTTCGAAAACTCAGCCATTAGCGCTATTACAGATGGAAAATTGAAGTAGAATATATTCCGTCTAAATGTTTGTTTAATATGTAGGAATGTATTTCTCAATTTAAGCAACCAATCATGTACAAACGTGTGTTTGTATTTGTAATGCTTAACATTCAACTCGTTCGAATAAAAAAAAAAAAACAACAACCGCAAGTGATTTTTTTTTGGAAAAATTTGAGGTAGTCGTGGTTTTTTGGTAATATCTCTGCCATTTGTGGACCGATCTGGCTGAATTGATGGACTATATGTGACATAAATGTAAAACAACCTAGCCGCTATCATGTCTGGAACACGTATCAAACGTAAGACGGACAGACGGACGGATATCGTAAAATCAACTTCTCTCCTCATAAGGACCCAGAATATATATACTTAATATGGTCTAAGATCACTATTGTAGAAATTACAAACGGAATGACAAACTTATATATAACCTTTTCCACCTGTGGTGAAGGGTATAAAAATAATTAAATTTGCATCAGTAAACAAATTAATAGTATCAATTAAACTTTTAATTCAAGTGATTAAACGTTTAATTCACTTGATTAAACGTTTAATTCTCTAGATTAAACTTTAAATTCACTTGATTAAACGTTTAATTTACTTGATTAAATTTTTAATTAAAACTGACTTTATTTTTGATCTATGCTTTAATTAGTGAAAATTTTTGGAGAATTTTTGTCTATGTGCTTGGATTCTAATCACGTGTCGTATAAATTTGTGTAATAAAATATAGTCAAAAGAACTGGCGTGCTAATTTTAGTAGCTTGTAAGAAAATGTGCTGGAAATTAAAACAATATGTTTTAAATTTAACAACCGGCTTGTGTTAGAAGTACAGCAAAAAAGTTTTCTAATTTTCTTTTTTGGAAAATCATTTTGGAAATCATTCAAATCAAGAAAAGCTTTGATAAAAAATCATATATTTAACTTTTTTAGCTTTTTAAACTGAAGTTGAGTTTCTGGGGTTTTCCTTAATTTATGGGAATTTCAAGTATTTTAAAGTCGTAATATTTTATTTTTCCGCATTAATACTTTCCCATAAGGGTTTGCTTTTTTTATTCTTATCCTTTTTTTTTTTTTTGCGTATTAAATAAAATGCTTTCTAGAATAATAATCGACATGAAGTATGAACTTGTGTAATTTGTTTTGCGTTGTTGTTGTTTTTTAATCATTGTTTTCCTGCCACAAGTCCTTTTCAGTTGTAGCTGTAGTTGCATACAGACACGTACACAACCACAAACACTCACACATTTTTATATATGCTCTCTTTCTCTCTCTGGCACTTAAAAATGTAGTGAAAATTAAAAAGCAGATGTATTTATAAATATTTTAATTACAAATAATAAAAAAAGATAATAAATTATTGTCAAATTGTTTATTAACTGTTCAGTTGGTTTTGAGTGGGGGATTTTTTTTTTTTAATTTAAAAAATATTGTTTTATGTTCTTTTTTTACTTTGAATATCAATTTAAGAATTAAGTGATAAGCTGATAAAGATATGCTCATATGTAAGTGAATGGTAACTTTAATGAAATGGAATGAAAGATATTAAAATTTTCTTAATGGATGTTATTTTGAAAGAAGTAAAATTGGTATATTCGGCTGCACCGACAAACATACACATATGGCTAAATAAACTAGGAATTACTCAACGACCCAGATTGAACGTGCAATTTCAAGTCATATTTCCCGAATTTATGCTATGATAATATTTTGGTGGTTAGTAAAGTCCAAGTATTTGTGATGTAGCGTTTACATAAGTGGACGTGTCAATTTTTTTTACTGGAATAAGAGGATATGGCTTAAAAATTGCTAATGGCCAGATCGATTTTTTTATAACTGAATGGGATGATAAATAGCTTAATTGGCAACACTGTTTGTTAGTAAGCTAGTCTATCGGTGTAATGATTGCGGGTTCAATTTTCACCAGAAAATCTGGTATCTGATATCACTTCACTTTTGCCCGGCTTATTAATCTCTTAAAAAGCTAAACATTATCTATGGAGTTCAACAAAGCAGACTTGCTATATGACACTCCTGTTTTATATGTTTTTCCTTCACTTTTGTTGCACCGTGTTAACCCTATTAAAGTGTTTTTCTTACTTTTTTTTTTGCTCGTAAATTTTTTCTTATTAAAGTTTATGCTTTAGAAAATTATCCTTTTTCTAATATTTGTAATTCTTAATTTCCGATGTTTTCTAAATCGAATTAACCGTTACTCAATTGAAAGCAAAAACTAAAAGAAATTTCTAACTCCTAAAGGAGAACAGAGAAAAGGAGGCATTCCTCTGTCTGCTCTGGATTGTTAACGTGTCAATAATAGTATTATAGTATTGAATTGTACTAGCAGTACCCTGCAGCTAAAATCTTTACTTAATTGTAAGGTTTTAGACTAGATAATCACTAGTTGTTGGACGTCAAAAAATGAGAAGGTGATCAAATTTCGGCTGCAGCAACAACAACAGCACTACAAAAGTTGGTAAAAAAATAACGATTTACTACTTGTTCGCTGTGGGAAAAACGACAACACTACAAAAGTATGGAGATAAAAATAGTTAACTATGTTTTTTGTAGACATGATATAAAAAAATTTCGAATTCTTTTTTTTTATAATTATTTAGTTAAACACAACCCAATAATATATTGAGCCTTCAACGAAGCAGGTTTGTTAAAGAGAAACGTAAAAGTTTCGCTTACCATATCGCTTACGGAAGGCATGCATTTTATATGGCTACTTTCCTCTTTAAAATAAAATATTTTTGAGTCAGAATGCTTTTTAATCAGCGCATAAAAAATTGGCAAAAGCAACGATCAGCTTTACACGCTGAATTTTTGTTACCATTATTTTTTAATATTCTCCAATTAATTCTTAGTAAGAGAATGTCGTGGCTCTTCAAATGTTACATTTGTTTTGTAAATTTGTTAGGAATTCGTTCACTTACTTTACAGCATCCTATAGCAAGACGCATTAATCTACGCTCACTCATAAAAATTTACTATTAGTGCTTAGCAAAACACGAAAAAATTTTATTGGCATCAAATGTGTCATCATTCTACATTGAAGACGAAAACTATATCGGGGCATTCTGCTGGTTCCTCATAATTAAGAGCTTCTTTTGTAATAAAAACAAAATAAATAATGGAAAGTATATAAAGTAATATTCTCTCTCTGGTTCCAGGCGTAAGTGGCATATAATTATTCTAAAATAAATACATATTGTTACGTTACTGCCTTTTAAAAAATAAAATAAATAAGCACAACACTTCAATTTAGTTCAAAAGTTTTATTCAGAATTCAATCACTTTAACAACCGTAGTTAACAGCTTTTATTCACAGCTCACTGTTGTGATCTACACACTTTAACGTTTGTACTAATACTGACTTTTTAGTGCCATCTGAATGTGGTATTTATTATCTAGCCCAAACGTGTAGAAGGCTCTTCAATGTTCGAGCCCTGACGTCTACATGGCTCCCGAATTTTTGACATCTAACGTATATAATGTTAATTAAACAAATCGTTACCTAAAACGCAAAACGCCCTATCTAACATTTTGAAAATTTTACAGGAGAAGCAAATTACTATTCAAAATGTTAATTAATAAATTGCCTAAAGCTGCTTATAATTTATTTTCCTTCTATTTTTCTTGTAAAACCTACCAGTTGTTTTGACAATTGACAATGTTGCATATTATGTAAACTGTTAGTAAGGTCTTTTAACATGTATCCATATAATCTTTTGTAGATAGGGCCGTTTGTTTTTTGTTAATAAAAGCGCTTATTTTGGTTGAAAGATTCCAAAATTTATTGTGCACATTAGTGTTGATGCAATTCATCAGATTTATTGAAAAAGTCGATTTTTTATTTTTTGTTAGTTAGGGCCTTTTGCGTTTTAGGTAACGAAATGCATCATTAGTAATCCACATTAACCTTGTGACTTAAAGGTATACTTTAAGGCTTATCGGAAATTAAAGTAGGGTTAAAAAAAAATTATGCATAACAATTTTAACATTACATTTGTGCTAGAAAATTTTGTACAGTGATTTTTACGCTAGAAGTATGCATAGCTAATACAATATTAACTTAAACTAATTAAACAACTAACAAATACACCACAATTAATAAATAAAAGAAAGATATTTAATAAATAAAACTAATAAAAAGTTACTATCGTTACACTGCCCCCACTTAAGCCTGTTCGTTCCGAATAGGCTCAGATTCACCTTTTCACATTTTTGCTCTTGGACTTTTTTGTACTTCTGGATTCGATACACAACGTCATTTAATTTCTGCATCATCTTATGTGGCCCATCCCAATGTGTCCACAGTTTGGGAGATAACCCTTTCTTTCATTGGGGATTAAAAAGTAATTCTAACTGGCCCTCTTTAAATCCTTCCGAAATTGTCGCTCAATCGTATCTGGCTTTCATCTTGTCACTGGACAGTTTCGTACATGTTCATGAAGCTCATTAAGAGTTTCTTGTTCTTGTGAGATGGAGCCTTCATGATTTTCACCAGTTGGTATAGGCTTAACGCCGAACTCTAGAGCTTCCGGCAGTCTGAGCTCCAGTGTTGCTAAAACTTTATGACCAAAAATGGCTAAATTTACGGAAAAAATGGCCAAAAATTTGTTAAAAAATGGCTAAAAATTATTTGAGTAAAAACACATTAAAATTCAATAAGAAAACAAAAATAATTCATTAAATATTTTTTACAATGAAATTGTAGATTGAAATCAATTTGTTACATAACAAAAAACGTAAATTAAATATTTATCATTTAAAAAATTAAATCATCTATAAATTCAATGTGGCTGTTTTGCATCTCATAGGAATCAATTGTGCCTATTAGTTTTAACATTTATCCATTCTTTTGAGCCCAAATCTACAATAAAAAAGCATAGTACACTTTCCACTATTGTGGTGTGGGTATAAATATTTTCTTGTTAAGGTAAAAATATTTTCCTAATTGTTAAAATCGAATTAACGGTTGCTATATGTAACCTATTTCTCAAATTACTTTAAACGATGATAACTTGGCTAAATACCCTCTCTTCTTCAGCAATAGACCGTGGAAGTGAGAACAACTTTATATTAAATTCTAAAATTTCTAAAACAAAAATTTGTTGCCGCTTGCATCTCTCTTGAAATTCTTGAGAGCAGAAAAATATAGTGTTGTTTGTGTTGATCAATTTTATAAATTTATTTTTGGAATACTGTTACTTTATATTGTTTGTTTATAGTGATTTTCCGCATTTGTGAAAGTTGTAATTAAAATTAAATGCGATTTAAATGTTTATTTTACTGTTAGCGATTTTATAAATTTTAATAAAAAAATAAAAATTATTATTTTTAAAGAAAAATGGCAAAACAATTGGATAACTAAACAAGTAGGAAAAATGGCTAAATCTAGCCACTAAATGGCTTAATTGGCAACACTGCTGACCTCTGTTCCAAAAACAATTTTAGCGGGTGTACGAGAGGTGGAGTGGTGAACAGCAGATATATATGCCAACGGGAATTTTGAAAAGTGCTTATCCCACTCTTTTTGTTGTATGCTGACTACTTTTCGCAAATGATCCTCTAATGTACGGTTAAATCTTTCAACCATGCCGTCAGATTGCAAACACAAGGGGTTGTTCTTGTTTTCCTTATTCCGTACAGGTCACACATATGCTTGAATAAAGCAGATTCAAAATGTCTGCCTTGGTCAGAGTGTAATTGTAATGGAACTCCGTAACGGCACAACCAATTGTTCACAAAGACGTCCACAACCGTCCTGGCTTCTTGGTTTGGGATGGCTTATACCACCGTCCGTTGACTAAAGTAATCAATGACTACTAGCACATATCGGTTACCGGCATTACTAACAGGAAAAAGCCCAGCTCTATCCATTGCAATTCGCTCAACTGGGGCACTAGAATTATACTGCTGTAGTGGCGCATGACTTCTTCTTACTGGACCCTTGGTGGCAGTGCATTGTGCACGATTCGTTATCCAATCAGCTACAGCTTGTTGGCAGTCAACCCAGTAGAAGCGTTGTTTTAATTTTTCTAGGGTTTTTTTCACATCCAGATGACCACCACTAGGACCGTTATAGAATTAATTCAGAACTTCTTTTACTTTCGATAACGGCACTCTTTGGTACTCCTCCATGTACGGCATAAGCAACCTTCGGTACAAAACGGCTAGAAGACTGCGTAGCTCATGTAGATATCTCTGGTGAGCATTCCATAACTGCTGGTATGTTCTCTACGTTTGTGGAAATGCCGTCAGATGTGACACGTTGCCCTAGGTGTTTTAAATTTAAAACTTAATTAAAATCTTCCAGTACTAAAAAATGATACATGGGTTATTTTTAAAGCCTTAATGTATGCAATAGTTAACAAAAGAATGCTATACAAAACGACTTTTTTATATTGGTTAAGCTTCACTTTAAACTTCCATTCAAATAGATCAGTACGGAGTTTCATCAACAAACTTTTAAAATACAGTGAAACTTTGATAAAACGAATCTGATGTGGAGTGAAAAATACTTTGTTTTAGCTATTGATTTGTTGTACA
Organism: Pollenia griseotomentosa; assembly: GCA_963931875.1. Taxonomy (NCBI): domain Eukaryota; kingdom Metazoa; phylum Arthropoda; class Insecta; order Diptera; family Polleniidae; genus Pollenia; species Pollenia griseotomentosa. The sequence continues at coordinate 24,462,209 of OZ007562.1, forward strand.
TATTAATCAGTAAAAATTTGCTATAACTTATTATAGCATTAAGTTGAGAATTTTTTTTCGTTAAAACTGTAGAGCATCAAAGTTTTACTGTAAAAAACAAAAACCAACTTCTAATTTGCATTTTATTTCAAAAAACAAAAGCTCAACATCATAAAACAACTTGTTATATTAGTACTAGAAAAAAAAGCAAATTACTTAAGATCTGTAGGGCGGCAGAAGAACAAACAAATTGAAGGAAACCAGTGCTCGAGTGCTGTATTCGGCTGTAAACCCTTCACCATGGTTCGATAAAAACAGAAAGTTATGTAGACGCCGTTCTTGAAATATAAACAAATCTTTTTTTTGGCACGCCTATTTGTCCAAACCCGCCCACATTTTGTCGGATGTTGTGAATTGATAACAAATATGCTTGTATATAATTTGGAAATTTTAGCCCCCGCCGAGGCAGTCTTGGTTTTTCTTTCAAATCTCAGCCATTTTTGGACCGATCCGGCTGAATTTCAATATCAAACTATTCCGGAATATATGCAATCTGAAAGTATAACAACTTAGTAATTTGTGGGGTTTTCGGAAACCATACTTCAACATTCGTATGGACAGACAGACAACTGACTATATAGTATACTTTATAGCGTCTAGAGCAATATTGTAGAAATTAAAAATGTAATGACAAACTTATATATACCCTTTTACCTTCGGTGCAGGGTATAAAAAGTAATAACTGTGGATTCTAAACTGTTATTACCAGGGTAACAGGAAATATGCACTAAAAAGCAATTTTATAATAACTTTCGTAAAATAAACAAGTAAAAAATTATAGTCTGTCAAGCCTACGCCCCAGTGTTAACAAGTAAATTTCGAATGTTTCTCTTAGGGGCCCATGGGCAGTCATGGATCAATCAGAATAAAATTAAGTTATGAGAGTGAGATTTATATAAGAGCTATATGTGCATTTAAAAAAATTAAGAAGTTTCAACTTATGCTTCAAAAGATGCAAAATACACTATAAAATAAAAAAAGCTCCTTTGACTAAGATATGCAAAAAATTTTGCAAAGGGTAAAAATATGCAAAAATAAGGAGTTACAAATCCTTGCCAAAATTCATAAAAAGCTCTGAAACATATATATTTATATTGTTTTCACTCTATTACTGGTCGCACAAGGAAATATATATAACTGTATATTTATGGTTTCCCTGCTTATTGCTATGTTTCACATTTGAGTCCATAACTCTTTTCCTACAGAACCGATTGGACTGAATATTAATCTCAAACTGCTTAAAAGAACTGCAAACAATCTGACTTTGAAATTAACAAACGGATAGACAGCTGGACATGTCTTTATGAAATTAAAATTGCTCAAGGATCCAGAATACAGATATGTACTTTATGGATTCAAAGATGAAGATTAAAAATGTCACACGAAAATACTTACTTTAGTATACTCATGAATTTGTGACAATTTCCAAGTCATGTTAAAGCACGCAAGCATAATTAAAACACGTTTATTAATAGAACATCCCAAAAAGTAGTTCTAAAACTCTTATTATTTAAGAATATATCATCGTGTTACTTCTTACGTGGCTTAAGAAGTAACACGACGATGCAATTTTTTCGTTTTTATAAAAAAACGAGTCGAGTAATTTAAAAACTATATATCCTATACAGCACAAATGTTCCTCGAGATCCCAATATTTTAATTAAATTCAACCTTTATCTCTGTATGCCAAAGCTCTATCCCTTTATTACAGCGTGACTTCCGTACAATGAAAACGTTCTGGGCCGAAATTCGTTTTCGGACCCTAATCGGCTAACGCGTGCCCATAGGAGGTTGATTTCTAAGCCCAACCCAAACTATTTTTACAAAACCGCCTTTCTCTTTAAGGATTGAAAGCTCTATCTTTGCTTATATTAGAAGCTACCATACAAACCATAAAGTATATGCCAAAAAACATAAAATTTGTCGAAAATGGGTTGTTTTTGAAATTTTGCGATGCATGAAACATATTTTTTTTTTTTTGAAATTAAGCCGCATATTCTTGGGGATATAGAAATTGGAGGACCTGATTTAATTTTTTTAATATTTGCAAATTGCTGCTTGCGCCAAAAAAAAAAAAAAAATTTTTATAAAAAAATTTTCTACATCCCTCAGATAGTCGCAGAGCCGTGTTTTGAAAAAGAAATTTGATTAAAAACTCATATTTAAAAGAAAAATGAGTTGTTGGTGCTTACGTGGTCTAAGAAGAAACGCTTCAATATCTGAAACAAGAGTTAGAGAATAAATAAGACCATCTTATCTAAATTATAAATATTTTTTTGTAAACAAACAAGAAAAAACGCTCTGTTAAACTTTGAATTTAACCCTTTCGCACCTATTGGGACATATGTATCCCGCTGAATGTTCCCAGAGTCCTAGTATTAAAGTCTTTCACTTTAAATGATAAAAACTGTACCATTTAGTTATTTAGACGTTTAAGTACAAATATTAAAACAAGTCTTGCTTATTATCATAACACGTGTTGTTTGGAGGAGTTTTTTGATCAGTTATCAAAAATGTGTGAACTAGACCGTAAATCACAGAAATGGCGGAATAAAGTTGGTATAGATTGGTGATGTCAGCTGTAAATTCGTGGATCATATATGCGGATTTACATCGTAAAAAGAAACCATTTTCTTGATTTTGTATACCCTTTTTTTATATGTTTACGACTAATGGGACTGATATGTCCCATGCCAGACTCCTGATGGGACATATTTGTCCCACCCCAAGATAAATATTAGTTTAATATGCATATCTTTGTAAAAATAGCCCATTATAAAAGTTTGAAACTAACTAATCGTCTCCCGTACCGAAAGGGTTAACACCTGATTCAACATTTATTGAATTATTAAAATCAGGGCTGTGGAGTCGTTAAGAAATAGTTATAACTCCGACTCCTTTTGCTGAAATTTTTTAAGTACGACTCCGACTCCGACTCCAACTCCGACTCCGACTCCTACTCTAACCTAGCATTATTTAAGAGACTAGTTTTTATATGACTTTAAACTCTTTTTTAATTTAGTACCTGTTAAATCATTAAATATAGCAAGAAAATGATTCTGTAAAAATTTCAAATCGATATTTTAATTCTAACGTGCCGCGCATTGAGCTTTAACCTACTAGTTACTAACATATGAGTAGGAAAGCTACAAAATATTTTATTTGGATTTTGGAAAAAATGTAAAAAACATATACCGCCCGATTCAATAGACCAAATGAGTTGAACTTATTTAATTCTAAAATGTTATGACATGCGTGACTTATAACTCAACAGTTTAGAAATTTAAACCAACTGAAATATAGAAAAATAATGGATTTAATTTTGGAACGAACGAGTTTTGTTACGAACTTTCGAAAGAAACGAGTTTTGCTTCAAGCTGTATGGGATCATTGAACTTTAGTATATTTTAAAGGTTATATTAATTTATTAAACTTATGCAAACTGTGCTAAAAAATGTAAAAATAGTTCTGTAGGGGAGAGATCAACTACACCAACTCACATCTTTTTCAAAAAACGTTTCTTATACTGTTGGAATTTATAGATGTGTGAATTTCCATAAGTCCTATCTAATGTAGCTTTCGAGATAGAAAAGTTGAAAACAACACCAAGTCCAATTGGCTTAGACGTTAAAGGCTTCAAGAACTCGCCATTGCATTTTTCCGTTCCTAATTCAATATTATTATTGTCCAAGACCGAAATTTGAAATTGCAAGTCTTTATTATCTCTCCAATTTTCCCTAAAGTGAGTAGATAAAAGTATTCTCAAATCATTTTTCGGGTTAACCCCCACATTGATGGGAATTATATCTGGAACAATGTCATGGATTTTTCCGAGTTCCTTTTCCTTTTATTCTATTATAATTTACCTTGAAGGTTGGAACTTAAAATGTAGTTCACTGAACATGGCTACAAAAATATTTGTTAATATACGATAAATAAAAAACAACTTCTTTACAAATTTAATTTTTAAATTCACATTAAAACATAGAAAAAGACATGCTTCGATTCAATCTATATAATTATTCTTATAAATTGTCAAAATAAGATGTTATCTCAATTTTTTAATTTCTGATATGGTCCTTATTTTCTGACTTCACAATTTCAAAAAGCAGACCCTCTTATGGCCAATTCCACTAATTTATTTAAATATCAATTTATGTTTAAAATTTGTTTTTTTATGTCAAATTAAAATAAAATTATAAGAAAAATTATATTTAAATATGAATTGATATTTAAAAAGAATTGGAGAAATTGGTCATTAAAATTTTTTTATTTTGAAAAATATTGGAAAAATTTTAATGCAAAAAAGTCGGAGTCGGAGTCGCTAGTTTTTGTGAGTACTTCGACTCCGACTCCGGTACAAAAACCTCAACTCCGACTCCGACTCCACAGCCCTGATTTAAATAAATAATTCCAAGCACGATTAAAAGAATTAGACCAAATGAGATACTTTTTATTCAAGGGTATAAATATGATATTTTTTTTGCAAAACTTAACTAGTTTAAACTTTTAATTTAACGATATAAAATCTTCAAATCAAATAAAAAAGCATGCTTATCGTGGTAGCACTTTTGGTTTTAGGATTTGTATCGCATATTGCTGTTGATGTACCTCTTCCGGACTATTTGGATGATGCGATTGAAGAAGCACCTCTTCAAGAATTATCGCCATCGGATAAGAGGCTAAAACGTAGTATTTTCGCGGAACCATCAGAGCTCCAAATATTTGAATCCAATGATAAGTTACATTATTATTGAATATTATTTTTATTCGTATAAATTAGTTTACCTATCTATTGACTAAAAAGAGATATTTTTCAATTAAAAAAAGCTTTTTGCTTTCATTTTATTCGGAAATATAAAAAAAGAAAACAAAAACATAAATAAATAACAATAATTATACATGACTATGGTTTCTTTCGAATAAGTAAATTGAATAAACAGTATTTTATTTGTTGTGCTTTTTTAACCCATCTCTATTAGTCGAATTATAATAAATAAATTATGGAAAAAAAAGAAGAACAGAAGCGAAAAAGATCTCAAAATTTGGTTGAGGAGGATAAGGCAAGTTTTGCTGTGATATATATTTTAGTTTTTTTCTTCAAAAGTCTAAAATTGATGATTTTTATTGCATTTACTATTGTGTTTGTTTCATTATATGTAAATACATACATATGTAAAAGATGCTGCTGCAAGAGCTCATCAAAAAGAATGTTAAAGCCATCGAAAATAAAAACACCGCTACCAATTCTAACCAAGCTAAGAAGAGGGCTTGGATAGAAATAGAGGAGAAGTACGTATAAAATAATGTATTTAAATTATAACAAATTGTAAAATAATGTAAAGCGCGTAAAAAATTGCAACCCATCGGTGGCAACGGCATAAGCGTTTGACTTCCAAGCGAATTTGTCGTTGACAGAAACGAATTTGATTCTGATGCGATTGAAGACGTAAGTTAAAACTGTCCAGAAAAAATTATATACATATGTATGTACATTAAAGGCTCAGTAAGCCGGGAGTAACAGTAACGTTGCAAGGCTACCAATACCTGCAAATCTGCCGATGTTCCACATCCTCTTCTGTCCAATGAAATATAATTTTTTATTAAATTGGTTATATTTTTTACGGTTTGCTTATTAAACCGATATTTATTTTTGAACTCGATGTCAGGAAGGGAGAAAGGGTCAGGCCTATCTTTATATATTCTTTGACGTCTGCAGTAAGATATTTGCGTTAAAAATTCTGTTAAAATAGAAGACAAGTCAAAACCTTCTTATTTTTTTAAATAATCATGATACTTACCAATTCGTTCTATAAAACTTAGTGTTTCCATTTTAAATACAAAAATAAAATATTGTAAAGTTTCTATTTTTTTCAGTTTATTTTATTAATTTTCTCAAAGTTTGTTGTCTTTGTAATATTTTTAATTTAGGTTTAAAGTAGGGTTGAAGGTACTTTAAAATTCTTATATTTAATATTGAGTTACAAAAGGTATTTTAGACTAATAACTGTTTTTGAATAATACTTTAACGATTTTTACTTAATAAGGTTTGGTAAACCTTTAGTAACTTTTTTTGAATACGGCTGTAAATTTGTAAAGAAGTTGTTTTTTATTTATCGTATATTAACAAATATTTTTGTAGCCATGTTCAGTGAACTACATTTTAAGTTCCAACCTTCAAGGTAAATTATAATAGAATAAAAGGAAAAGGAACTCGGAAAAATCCATGACATTGTCCCAGATATAATTCCCATCAATGTGGGGGTTAACCCGAAAAATGATTTGAGAATACTTTTATCTACTCACTTTAGGGAAAATTGGAGAGATAATAAAGACTTGCAATTTCAAATTTCGGTCTTGGACAATAATAATATTGAATTAGGAACGGAAATATGCAATGGCGAGTTATTGAAGCCTTTAACGTCTAAAGGTACGGTCACATATGGCAAACATTTGACAAAAAATATCAAATATTTTTTTGCCCTAATCTGACCACAAAATATTTTTGAGGGGCAAATAGAAAAACAGCTGATTTTGGGCAAACAAAATTATTTGCTAGCAAACAAAAATGCTCCTAATGTGACCATTTAACGTCAAATATTTTCCTCGTTTTTAGGCAAATAAATATTTGTTCTTACAAAAATTTTGTAAGACCAAACAGCGGCAAATAAAAAGCTTTAAAATAAAAATTATTGAATAAAATTGAAAAAATTAACAATATTAAATAATTTTTTAATGACGAAAAAACTTATTTTCATATGTATAAAAATGTTCCTGTGTTCTGTTTTTACCAAAGAGTTGCCGCGGTAAGTAGGATCCAAGATGTTACAAAATACATTTTTCTTAAGTAAATAGGTAATTTATATAAAATGGGAATAACATAAGAGCCTATGTTACGAATTATGTATTGCAAGCATGGCGTATCTATATCAACTTTCGAGAGTGTACCAGTTTGGGGTCAGTGGACAATCATGGACCCGCCAAATTAAAATTATATAATGAATTTAAGATTTATATAAAACTTATTTGTGCCCAATAATTTACCGACATCGAAATCTTTATGAGATTTTTTCGTCTTGAAGTGATTGTAGCAAGTATCCTAGAACCAATTCTTGGCCTACCAAGACAAAATTTTGACCGATATACAAGCTATTATAGAAATTATTGCCAAAACCAACATTTTTAAGATTATTACACAGAAAAAATTATTTTTTCAATTCAAACAAAAAATTTGCCGGATCAAAACGTTTTTTGTTTAAAACAGGACCTACAAACAAATTTGCATATTCAAACCATTTATTTTGCATTTCGTTTATTGAAAAAAAACCCTGATTTTTTCAAACAAATAATTTAGCTGAGTCAAACAAAAAAATTGACTGAAATTCTTAAAAATTAAAAGCAAATCATTTACTGAAATCAAACAAAAAAGTTTTTTCTTTTTGCACTGAAAGCAGTCGATGTCTCTCTCTCGTTATAGCTTAGTTGCACACATTCACCGTTGGTTTTATCCTTTCCTTGGGTTAAGAAGAAGCAATCTCAACTAAAAACTGCAGCAGAACGACCCGATATGGTTTCCGTCATCATTATACTGCAAAAACTTTATGTATTTAACTAACAAAATTTAAAAAATAGAAAACGGGATTTCTATTCATTCTTATTTTACCAACTTTGAAAACAACCAAAAATAAATTTTGTTTCTTATGATGTTGTTGTTTCTCGTCACGCTATTTTATCATCTTTCTTATTGTTGTACTTTTTTAAGGCGTACAAAAATAGACTGCATGTATTTTTTGTTGTTGCTCATTTATTTTACATAAAGTAGTGTGGCTTACGATCAAATAAAAAATTGCAAAAAAACGACTACATTAAAGAGCGTTAAATATTTCATACAAAATTATGAAAACTTGAAACCAATAAAGCGTATATTTTATGTTTTAATAGTTGTCAACATTTTTGTAGATACAATAAAAAATCAAGCAAAAATATTAATTGAAACAGTTAAAAAAATTTGTAGAAATTAAAAAATTTTTGAAACCAGCGTTTGTTTGAAAATATTTTAGCAATAATTTTTTCTGTGTATGACATTAAAAGTTATTAACAGAAGTGGTATTTGTATAAGAGCTTTGGTAAAATATGGATCGATTACAATAAAATTTGGTAAGGTGATAATAGATTGTCTATGGGTACAAGGACTCTTCTCTAGAAATAAGTTTTTAGGCTATGTGAAATTATTGATCGATTCTTTCCACCTCTTACGACAATAAAAACGTAAACACCAAATTTCATTAATATCAGGTGTGTTCTAGGTATCGACTCGTGTTGAAAACGAAAAAGTTTTTGAATCCGCATAATTCAGAAATTGGTGTTCTGAAATCCGCTTTTTTTGTGTATTCGAAGTTCTTGTTCAAAAAAAAAAAAAAAAAAGATTTAATGATATTTTCTTTGATAGTGCCCAGTAAAATAGGTGACTACGGTTTTTATATAGAGCTATCTTAATAATGGTGACGATTGCCGAAAAGATCAACAAAGATACGCGAAATTTGCAAAAAATTTGCAAAAATAGCGATCATTTTTAATATTTCAAACAAGTCATAAAATTGATTAAAAGTCCCTAAAACTATAAGGAATGGCAAAAATTCGATAAAAAAGGCTAAATTAGCGCATATTTGCAAAAATTTGCCAATGGCAGCATGATAGCAAAGTTTAATATTTATTAAAAATCGTTAAAACTGCAAACAATTGCATCTATCGCAAAAACTCACGAAAAATTGCAAACTTGGAAGTAAACCCAAAAATTTATTGAGATGGCTAAATGGTTAAAAAACAATATGTCGGGAATAAACAAAAAAAAAAATTTACGAAAATTCGCAAAAAGTTTTAATATTTCAAACAAGCCATAACATTAATTAAAAGTCCCCATAAGGAATGGCAAAAATTCTGGAAAAATTGTTAAATCAGTGGAAATTTGCAAAAATTCGCAATGTTTGTGTGAAAATACATATTGTTTTCATTAAATTGAATGAAGAACATTTTAAATTAAAAACCAAAATTATGTCTGCTAAAAATGTTCTTACATAAAAGAATAAAAGTGGATTCGTTTCACTAACCCCTTACTACTCTACTTGAAAACGAATAAAAACATGTGGAGGTGAATTGCAGAACTCAAAAAATGCTGAAGTAATCCACTTTTGAGTAAATTCGAAATCTAGAACACACCCGATTATCTCAAAAATTGCGACATGTTCTTTCCGAATAAGGTTAACATGGACAGCTGGCCGGACGGAAAAACATTGTTACATCGATTAAGAAAAGGATGCTGACGAAAAATTAAAATTTTAGTGGCAAGTTCATTCAAGTTCTTCCAAGCAGTTTGGATTGAAATTCAGAACTTTTGGTTCAGAAGAGAAGAGTTATGGACCGAAATGTGAAACAACCTCCCAAAAAAATCGATATTTCTGTTACAAAACCAACATAATTGGTGGCGGAATGCACCTTTTATCGTTAAATTTTGCACTAACTCAATTTATATGCCTAGAAATCATATAACTAAATTTCGCGAAGATCGGTCTATAATTTACAATAGATCCACTGTCTAAAAACACTTTATTGCTTGCTTCTAAAACCGTATCGAATAATGCTTTAGTTTCATAATTTAGTTTAATTTAGTTTTATAAGAGATTGAAATTACTTCGCCAAATTGCCTTTATCCCTTTATTTGTTATCTTATTCCTCTATACTTTTAAAACTGCTGTTCTCGCTCTTCTGTACCACAAAACCATAAAAGTTTCAATATTTTGCATCAAAATGTAAATTTTTACTTTTAATAAAAAGGAATTTTATTGATTTAATTTTTTATTTTTGACAATTTGTTCAAATATTTATTTTTAGGCAAATATTTTTATATGTGAACACAGGGCAAACATGTTTCCCCATTTTTTATTTGAAGCTATTTAATATCTGTTTGAACAAACAAAAATGGGCAAATAAATGTGCGCAGTGTGACCAGAAAATAAAATTTTTATTTTTTTAAACAAATTTTTTAAAAATGCCGGCAAACAAAATTTGACAATTGTTTGCCATATGTGACCGTACCTTAAGCCAATTGGACTTGGTGTTGTTTTCAACTTTTCTATCTCGAAAGCTACATTAGATAGGACTTATGGAAATTCACACATCTATAAATTCCAACAGTATAAGAAACGTTTTTTGAAAAAGATGTGAGTTGGTGTAGTTGATCTCTCCCCTACAGAACTATTTTTACATTTTTTAGCACAGTTTGCATAAGTTTAATAAATTAATATAACCTTTAAAATATACTAAAGTTCAATGATCCCATACAGCTTGAAGCAAAACTCGTTTCTTTCGAAAGTTCGTAACAAAACTCGTTCGTTCCAAAATTAAATCCATTATTTTTCTATATTTCAGTTGGTTTAAATTTCTAAACTGTTGAGTTATAAGTCACGAATGTCATAACATTTTAGAATTAAAAAAGTTCAACTCATTTGGTCTATTGAATCGGGCGGTATATGTTTTTTAAATTTTTTCCAAAATCCAAATAAAATATTTTGCAGCTTTCCTACTCATATGTTAGTAACTATTAGGTTAAGGCTCAATGCGCGGCACGTTAGAATTAAAATATCGATTTGAAATTTTTACAGAATCATTTTCTTGCTATATTTAATGATTTAACAGGTACTAAATTAAAAAAGAGTTTAAAGTCATATAAAAACTAGTCTCTTAAATAATGCTAGGTTAGAGTAGGAGTCGGAGTTGGAGTCGGAGTCGGAGTCGTACTTAAAAAATTTCAGCAAAAGGAGTCGAAGTCGGAGTTATAACTATTTCTTAACGACTTTACAGCCCTGATTTTAATAATTCAATAAATGTTGAATCAGGTGTTAACCCTTTCGGTACGGGAGACGATTAGTTAGTTTCAAACTTTTATAATGGGCTATTTTTACAAAGATATGCATATTAAACTAATATTTATCTTGGGGTGGGACAAATATGTCCCATCAGGAGTCTGGCATGGGACATATCAGTCCCATTAGTCGTAAACATATAAAAAAAGGGTATTCAAAATCAAGAAAATGGTTTCTTTTTACGATGTAAATCCGCATATATGATCCACGAATTTACAGCTGACATCACCAATCTATACCAACTTTATTCCGCCATTTCTGTGATTTACGGTCTAGTTCACACATTTTTGATAACTGATCAAAAAACTCCTCCAAACAACACGTGTTATGATAATAAGCAAGACTTGTTTTAATATTTGTACTTAAACGTCTAAATAACTAAATGGTACAGTTTTTATCATTAAAAGTGAAAGACTTTAATACTAGGACTCTGGGAACATTCAGCAGGATACATATGTCCCAATAGGTGCGAAAGGGTTAAAAGTAAGCACCAACAACTCATTTTTCTTTTAAATATGAGTTTTTAATCACCATATTCAGATGGATCTTCAATCTGTGGACCAACAGTTGGAGGTATTCCATACGGCACATCAACAGGTCCTACTTCAAGCACTGGAACAAGAGTTGTCTCATTGTGCATATTACCAGATTCAGCTTCTTCTGCACCGACTGAAACGTTAGAAACAATTTCTGCAAAATTATCTTCATATTCAGATGGATCTTCAATCTGTGGACCAACAGTTGGAGGTATTCCATACGGCACATCAACAGGTCCTACTTCAAGCACTGGAACAAGAGTTGTCTCATTGTGCATATCACCAGATTCAGCTTCTTCTGCACCGACTGAAACGTTAGAAACAATTTCCGCAAAATTATCTTCATATTCAGATGGATCTTCAATCTGTGGACCAACAGTTGGAGGTATTCCATACGGCACATCACCAGATTCAGCTTCTTCTGCACCGACTGAAACGTTAGAAACAATTTGCGCAAAATTATCTTCATATTCAGATGGATCTTCAATCTGTGGACCAACAGTTGGAGGTATTCCATACGGCACATCAACAGGTCCTACTTCGAGCACTGGAACAAGAGTTGTCTCATTGTGCATATCACCAGATTCAGCTTCTTCTGCACCGACTGAAACGTTAGAAACAATTTCCGCAAAATTATCTTCATATTCAGATGGATCTTCAATCTGTGGACCAACAGTTGGAGGTATTCCATACGGCACATCACCAGATTCAGCTTCTTCTGCACCGACTGAAACGTTAGAAACAATTTGCGCAAAATTATCTTCATATTCAGATGGATCTTCAATCTGTGGACCAACAGTTGGAGGTATTCCATACGGCACATCAACAGGTCCTACTTCAAGCACTGGAACAAGAGTTGTCTCATTGTGCATATCACCAGATTCAGCTTCTTCTGCACCGACTGAAACGTTAGAAACAATTTCCGCAAAATTATCTTCATATTCAGATGGATCTTCAATCTGTGGACCAACAGTTGGAGGTATTCCATACGGCACATCACCAGATTCAGCTTCTTCTGCACCGACTGAAACGTTAGAAACAATTTGCGCAAAATTATCTTCATATTCAGATGGATCTTCAATCTGTGGACCAACAGTTGGAGGTATTCCATACGGCACATCAACAGGTCCTACTTCAAGCACTGGAACAAGAGTTGTCTCATTGTGCATATCACCAGATTCAGCTTCTTCTGCACCGACTGACACGTTAGAAACAATTTCCGCAAAATTATCTTCATATTCAGATGGATCTTCAATCTGTGGACCAACAGTTGGAGGTATTCCATACGGCACATCACCAGATTCAGCTTCTTCTGCACCGACTGAAACGTTAGAAACAATTTGCGCAAAATTATCTTCATATTCAGATGGATCTTCAATCTGTGGACCAACAGTTGGAGGTATTCCATACGGCACATCAACAGGTCCTACTTCAAGCACTGGAACAAGAGTTGTCTCATTGTGCATATCACCAGATTCAGCTTCTTCTGCACCGACTGAAACGTTAGAAACAATTTCCGCAAAATTATCTTCATATTCAGATGGATCTTCAATCTGTGGACCAACAGTTGGAGGTATTCCATACGGCACATCAACAGGTCCTACTTCAAGCACTGGAACAAGAGTTGTCTCATTGTGCATATCACCAGATTCAGCTTCTTCTGCACCGACTGAAACGTTAGAAACAATTTCCGCAAAATTATCTTCATATTCAGATGGATCTTCAATCTGTGGACCAACAGTTGGAGGTATTCCATACGGCACATCAACAGGTCCTACTTCAAGCACTGGAACAAGAGTTGTCTCATTGTGCATATCACCAGATTCAGCTTCTTCTGCACCGACTGAAACGTTAGAAACAATTTCCCCAAAATTATCTTCATATTCAGATGGATCTTCAATCTGTGGACCAACAGTTGGAGGTATTCCATACGGCACATCAACAGGTCCTACTTCAAGCACTGGAACAGTTTCATTGGATTGAGATATTAGGTGCTCTGAGGATTCCGAGAAAATACTGCGTCTTAGCCTCTCATTCGTTGCCGATAATTCTTGAAGAGGTGATTCTTTCATCGAATCTTCAAAATAGTTCGGAAAATGGGGAAGAGGTACAACCACAGCAATATGCGATACAAATCCTAAAACCAAAAGTGCTACCACGAAACGCATGATTTTTTTTTGATATCTTTAAATAAATTTAAGACTTTATATCGGTAAATTTAAAGTTTAAACTATTAAAGTTTTGCTGAAAAATATCATATTTATACCCCTAAATACAAAAAGAATCTCATTGGGCCTAATTCTTTTTCTTTTAATCGTGTTTAATTATTTATTTTAATAATTCAATAAATGTTGACTCATGTGTTAAATTGGGGAAAAATATTGCGTGTTGAATTATATTAACTGGCGTAGAAACAATAATTAAATTGTCGTTTAAATAGTAACGCATTTGTATAATCATATACGTTAAAAGTACCAACAGAGCGTCCCGATCATCCACGCGTTTTTAAATGTGTTTAAGAAACAACTCATTTTTCAGGAAACGAAAAAACCAAATAACTTTAAAAATACGCATGTTTTTTAAAAAAGTTTATAAATAACAAGTAACTGCAGCTTAATTTTTTCAGCGTAAGCAGCCAAGATTATGACTCTTAATTTCAAAAAAAATAAATTTCACCGGCATACCTAAACAAGAGCGGAAAGTGTTTCCTTGCTGTCAAAAATCCTCATGCCCATACAATTTGTATGAAGCATCCGTAAATAGCGCGGCGTCAACGCTTTGCAGTTGGAAAATCTGATTTTGACGGCGCGTTTAATAGTCAAGTTGGCCGCTATTGTTGATAAATAATGGCAATTCAGCTATTTTTTGTCAATCTAATGTTTTTTCTCCTTTTTTATATGTATTACGTGGGTTTTATCAAATAAGAAAGTTAACACTACAGAAAGGTGGTTTTGTTAAAATAGTTGGGATCGATCTTAGAAATTAACCTCCTATGGGCTATTGTTAACCTATTAGTGTCCGTAAACGAATTTCGGCCCAAAACGTTTTATTTTTTACGCGAGCCAAGCTTAGATGTTGGCATACAGGAACAAAAGTTGAATTTTTTTAAAATAATGGGTGTTCGAGGAACATTTTTGCACTATAGGATATATAGTTTTTAAGTTACTCGACGAAAAATGTAATGTAAAAATGCTCCGATTGGTCTGAAACCTTTTATATCGTCATAAAAAATGCAAAAGGGCCTATCATCATTTGTTAACATTTTTGAAGAACTATACGAAACTTAATAGTCTTGAGGACTTTTCTGGTTCTTTCTTTTAATACTTTTAAAATTTTTTTAAAATAGAAATAAAATTGTTTTATTTTGTCTTATTTTTCCAACGATTTTTTTATGTTGAAATTTGTGCTGCTTTAGTTTTAAATAAGACTGACAACTCTAAAATGTTTATTTAAGGCTAGTTTACACGGTAATACATCGTATTACGACGTGTTAAAAACAAAATAAAAGTCTGTTGTAAGTATTTTTCATGTTTAAACGGATGGTATAAGTTAAATCAAAATAATGATGTTAAACAGCTCTGTTAATAATAAAAAAGCAAATGGTTAAGTTTGACAATACTCCAAAACCAACATGAAAATTTCCTGAGTTGATTTTGGTTGTTTTTGTAATTGCTTAAAAATTTTACCACCTTCAATATATACTGTCAAAATACACCTCTAGGGTGATAAGAATACATATGTTTCTAAAATGGTTTAGAAAATAAAGGGTACGTTCGTAAATGCAGTTTTTGCGCATCAGGTGCGCATTAGTAAAGTTGAATGTTCATTAATGTATCACTTGTAAGAAACTTGGCATTACTTTTATGTGTCAAAAGTTTTTTTATGCAGTGATGCCGCAGTTCTGCAGCCATTATTGTATCAGTTAATTTTCTGATGCAAAAACTTTTAACATTAAAGAAATCGTCTTATTTTTCTTTTTTGATGCTTTTTCTTGTAATTTACAAGAAAACTATTACTTTTGGTTAAATATTATTAATAAAATTTGCCATCGCGATTGTTGATACCATATTTTTTATAATTTTATGTTCTTAATACAAACTTTTAATACTTTTAATTAGGCTTAAGTTCATTAAATTATTTTTATGTAGAAAGGAATTTTACAACATGAAAATTAATTAAAATTGTTATTGATAATCTTTCATTCTTGACCGTGGCCGGGATTCGAACCGCGGCCGGCAGGTTACCATGACATGTTTCGATAGCAACCACTCGATCTTCTCAGATGGATTTGCCGTTTCACACTCGCAGCCATCGACGACTGCTGACGTCAATAGTCAAACATCAATCCTTAAACCAAATTGTATTTTAACCTTTGGTTATGTTCGTTCATTAAGCTTTTAAAATTTAGCTTGTGTTCAAATATTCAAACTTTGCACAGCTGTTGAGCAGTAAAAAAGCATCAGCATCGCAAGTGCAACTGGTGATCACGCATCAGCAACAAAGTTTTGCATCACTGCAGCAGTGATGCACCGGTTTGATGCATTTACGAACGTACCCAAACATTTACCGACCGCTTGTCAAATTGCTTTTTTACATGATAAGATTTCTCTCATTCAACACCATTATTTAACATGTCGAAATACATTGTATTACCGTGTAAACTAGCCTTTAACAAGGTTTATGCAGAAACTTATGCTGGCTGTCCCTTTCTGTTGTATGTAGTCTTATATGGCTATGTCAAACCCATATTACATACGGAAAAAAGGACAGATTTCTAGAATAACTACCTTGTTAAATGAACCTTGGTAATGGCATTTGACCCTTCTTTGCATGATTTTTTCTTTTTTTGTGAAATTAATCACAGAGATGTAATTCAAGCTCTAGATTAAGGAAAAAATATTAAAAACAATTTTATTATAAATAAATGGTATAAAAAAGGTAAAAAACAGAATAATGGAAATTTCAAATTCGCCTGTCAAGCTCAGTACTAAATAATTAAAAATCAAAATAAATGCGCAGATTATTACTTAGACACTAAAACCAATCCATTTTTCCACTCATACCCACTTTTATTTAACAAAAAAGTTTCAAATCAGCTTTTAAAAAAATACCACGAATTATGCAAGTTTCCTCTAAATTAATAAACAGCGGAGTAACGAGACATAACCAATAAATTTCAATGGTATGCTTCTTCTTTTTTTTCCGCTATGAGCCAATGTATAGAATGGTCATGAGGAATGATGTCAACAGCAACCAATTTACTGTACACCAGTTTGTGTGCGAAATTCAGCCAGTTTGGTCCAAAAATGGCTGAGTTATAATCAAAATACTGAAATCCCAAAAATCACTCTTTTTTTATAATTAAGTTTGTTTCTTTATATATTTAATACCACGCAAACATGTGCACATAATTAAATGCAATTTAAGGCTGTTTTACACTATCACACAAGTCTTACGTATTTTGAGAAAAATACAACCCTGTCATGATAAGTTGTTATTGTTTTTGAAAATGTTTAAACTATAATTAGATCAGGGAAGCATTTTCATAAAATACTTAAGACTTTGTGGGATAGTGTATAACAACCTTAATCGATTAATACTACATATATAAATATACATATATTAAGAATCTAAATCTAAATTTAGGATAAACGTAGATATATATAAACTTCTATTCTTCCCAACCATGGTGAAGGGTATATAAGATTCGGCATAGCCGAATATAGCACTCTTACTTGTTTTTGTCAGTTTTGCTAAAAGTTATTTCTGTGGTTTTCATAGGTAACCGCGTATGTCTTGAAAACAAATTTTTCAGGAGAGCCGTAACACCATTCTAAATCAAACTATAGGCTAGGAATTGAACTTTACGTTAAAATATCGGAGTTGGTCCATATTTTTTTTCAGAAATTCTAAGAACCATATAAAGAGCGTTTAAAATTAGCATTAGCATGCGCGGTTACTAGAGATGCCGATCCCGAAATCCCGAATAGCGAAATCCCGGGATTATTCTAAAAATTCAAGTTAAATATTTAAATAAACGTGAGTCACCCTGTTAAAAATAACTTCAAAAATTTAATATTAAATCATACTTGCAATGAATCTAATTTGTAACTGATTACAAAAAGAAGTCAAGTGAATAAATGTTGCATAAT
This sequence comes from Pollenia griseotomentosa, assembly GCA_963931875.1. NCBI lineage: Eukaryota > Metazoa > Arthropoda > Insecta > Diptera > Polleniidae > Pollenia > Pollenia griseotomentosa. The sequence goes on from OZ007562.1 coordinate 24,479,855, forward strand.
GCATGTACCACAGAAAACAAAATTAGAAGATAAAGTTCGGTGTGGTCTTTTTTTTAAGTGAATGATAATAGAACTGCGCACGCAAAATGCAAGTTGTGCAAAAAGGTATTAAAAACTTTAGGGGGTTCTACCTTTTGACACATATTTGTTTAAGTTTATTTTATAAGATTAATACTTGCATATATATTTGAGATAAAAAAAAATTAAATATTGTCCTAAAGCTATATGTAGCTACTTATTTACGATACCACCCAGTGTTGAATGCAAAAATTGATTTATTCGGCAGCATATGTTTGCAACAAAATAAGGTATCGATTATTAGACGTCATTAATTTATTTTAGACGTTTTTTAAAATATATGTTTTTAAACATAATACGTTCATGTTACTCAAAAAGAATATATTAAACTGTTTTATTTTGTAATACGTTTAATTTTCTTCATGAATTAATTTGTTTTAATACTTATACACTGAAAGAAAAATGCTTCATATATTTAAGAAATCATTTTCATAAAAAAATTTTCATTGGTTAAATGAAATATTTCATTGTCTAAATGGAATTTCATAGTTATAATGCAGTCTTTTCGTTAAAATCGCTTCATTGGATTTCGTAATTACGTTAAAAATTTTCATTGGATATATGAAAACTTAAGTTTGTCCAAGCTAAACAAAAAATTTTAATTGGGAACATAAAAAAACAATATACAAATATAACTATATTCATAAATTAATACAAAATTAAAGTTTCCTTAAAAAAATGTTAAATTGTTAATTAAAAAATGTAAGATTTAATTTTTTCATACATCTAATGTTATATGCCATTAAATTTATGAAATCAAAAATTTTTTTTATAAAAGCAACATATTTCAATAATTGCCTTCATAAATTTAAATTTTCATTATGACAATAAAAATGTCATTATAGTAATGAAACAAAAACTTTCAATCCACTTTCAATCAAGTTTGTTATTGTCGTTATGGACAATTTAATCTCATATTTACGCTCTTAATTGAGTAAAAAACGAAGTTTTTTTATCCAAAAACTACACTGCCCCGGTAGGCTAGCTGGTAGTGAGCTAGTCTATCAACACCGAGGTTGCGCGATAAAATAAGAAAAAATTTTTTTTACTTTATTGAAAGTATTCATCCAATGAATAATATTCATAGATCTAATGTAATGTTTCATTAAATACATTTTAATGAAACAGGTTTCATTGATCCAACGAAGCGCTGCATAGGTTCCTTTTTAATGCAATTTTTCATGGGATTAACGTCAAAATTCATTGGAATTGCGAAGAAAATTCTTTCAGTGTACATAAACATTAAATTATAATTATATGAATTTGAAAAATTGGCTTGTACATATGAAATCCCGAAAAATCCCGATCCGTCCCGGGATCCCGTTTTTTTTTTAATTAAGAATCCCGAATCCCGGGTTTCAAAATACCTGGTTCCGTTTGGCATCCCTAGCGTTTACCCATGAAAACCACAGATTTGGCGTTGAAAAATGTTTGTCTGTTGGCTTATAGCTTCCCAAACTACTGAACCGATTTTCCTGAAATTTTCACAAAAGCATCACGTAGGCCCCGAAAATAAAATAGGCTACTTATTTTTTCAATAGAGGCAGAGGAAGTGGTACTCTCCATAGGATGCCAATATTGAGTATCGCATATCTTGAGTCGCTGCACCCATTTTCTTGAACTTTTTGAGGATCTTCTAAGTCCTGAAATATAAATAAGGTAGCAGCAGTGGAAGTGGGACCCCATAGGACGCCAATGTTAAAATCGCATATCTTAAGAACTGCTATAGTGAAAGTGTTCAAAATTGATAGGAGTCCAGCTCTTGGCAAACTACTTTTTTGAAAATTAAAATTAAGGGGGTAGGCGCAGGGAGAGCAATACTTCCTATAGGATGCATATTTTATCATAGAACTAAAGAACAATTATGGCTAGAGTCTACAAACGTGGTTAAAGTTACTATTAATGTAAATAATAAACTTAAAAATAAAAATGAACGGGATAGACGGAGCAGTATCCCCTTTGAACGAAAATAATAAATACAGCATATCCGAAGACAATCGTGTTCAAGCTTTGTAGAACCCACTCTTTGTAACGTGACGTTTTCGGCTCTTAGGCGATACTTCGGCCTAGCTCACAATACACGCAGACGATCCCAATACTTACTTCCCGATATTTCCCATAAAAAGAATTTCCTCAGACATATTTAAAATTATACAAGTAAATACATTTCTGTGGCATTTTGACAAACCATCTTAAGTCAAATTTAAAAAGTTAAAAAAAAAATGTTGTTAATCAAACGAATTTTCATTCAAAAACATTTTTGTTTATATATTTTATTTATTTATTTTTTGGACAAGGTGTTAAATTTAAAGTTTTAGATATTTTAGTAAGCTAATAGGGCCTAAATTTTTCCATTGTAAATTAAAAACACATTTAATTACATTTTTCCCCTTTTTTTGTTTACGTTTTTAAAATTTTTTATTGTTAACAAAATTTTTCTTTAATTTGGTTTATTTTATTATTTGATAAAAATGATTTTTTCACAGAGTTTTTTTTAACTGTTTTGCTATCTCATCTCGATTTAAGCTGTTTTGTCATAATGCCACTGGAATGTATATACATTGGCATTAAATATAATAACTTTTTGAATTCCAATATTTCTTGAATACCCCTAAGATGACATTATTACAAACCTTTTAATTTTTTAAGTTATTGTAAGTATTAAAAAATTATATATGTTTTAAATTTAAATTTTAGAAAATGCCTAAAAAATTTCACTTGGAGAAACAACGGCCTATTTAAATGTTATATATTTGCTTAGTAAACAAATTCAAAAACACATCGATGATCGACCCACTCTATCTTTTTCCACCTAATAATATCTAGACATGCTTTGCAAATAAAATTATAGTTTTATTGTTTATTCCACGTCAACTGTACATAAATAAATAATTCAAAACACGCTTAATAGAAAAAGAATTAGGCCAAATGAGATTATTTTTATTTAAGGTTATAAATATAATATTTTGTAAAGTCTTAAATCATATTTAAAAATATAAAAAAAAAAAAAAATCATGCGTTTCGTGGTAGCACTTTTGGTTTTAGGATTTGTATCCCATATTGCTGTGGCTATACCTATTCCTCCTTTTCCCGACTATTTTCAAGATTCGATGAAAGAATCACCTCTTCAAGAATTATCGGCAGCGAATGAGAGGCTAAGACGCAGTATTTTCTCTGAATCAGGTGATATGCACAATGAGGAAACAGATGTTATAGCTTCAGTTGTTGTTCCAGCGAGAGAAGAGGAAACTGATGCTGAAGTTTTAAGCCTACAGTACACGGAATGTAAAAAGCCACATGCATATGTCGTTCTGACGTAATTTTGACGTCACTACAATGCCTCAATAGCAAGTTCGTGATGTGTGATGACGACAAAATTACGTCTGAACGACATACGCATGTGGCTTTTTACATTCCGTGTACTGTAGGCTTTAGTCGATGTAGAGGAAGCTGAATCTGGTGATATGCACAATGAGGAAACAGATGTTATAGCTTCAGTTGTTGTTCCAGCGAGAGAAGAGGAAACTGATGCTGAAGTTTTAGTCGATGTAGAGGAAGCTGAATCTGGTGATATGCACAATGAGGAAACAGATGTTATAGCTTCAGTTGTTGTTCCAGCGAGAGAAGAGGAAACTGATGCTGAAGTTTTAGTCGATGTAGAGGAAGCTGAATCTGGTGATATGCACAATGAGGAAACAGATGTTATAGCTTCAGTTGTTGTTCCAGCGAGAGAAGAGGAAACTGATGCTGAAGTTTTAGTCGATGTAGAGGAAGCTGAATCTGGTGATATGCACAATGAGGAAACAGATGTTATGGCTTCAGTTGTTGTTGCAGCGAGAGAAGAGGAAACTGATGCTGAAGTTTTAGTCGATGTAGAGGAAGCTGAATCTGGTGATATCCATAATGAGGAAAGTGATGATTCAGTTGTTGTTCCAGCGAGAAAAGAAGAACTAGAAAATGGTGATGTGGCTAGTGAGGAAGCGGATGCTGGAGTTTCAGTTGATGTAGAAGAAGCTGAATCTGGTGATATGCTAAATGAGGAAACTGGTGCTAAATTTTCATTCGCTGAAAAAGAACCTGACTATTATGAAGATCAGATGAGTTTTCCTTAAGATGAATTTGATTCCAAACCCAACGTTTAACCCAATATTCCCGCAGATAATTTCGCTGCTCTAAATTTTTGCAGTTTTTTTTAACTTATTTCGATTGTTAAATTATCTTTAAAATTTTTTGCAAATATATGTTAGTAAAATAGAACAAATTGTTTTATTCAAAACATTATATTCCAAAGGGTTGTTTTCAAATATACAATTCCAAATCAGACCAGTCACATAAACACAGTTACATTGAAAGAACCTTTTTACACAAACAGTTAACTGAACAGTTAAAACAAATTTGTCATGTATTAAAAATCACTTTATTCGGCATTGCAAGCCAAGAAAAAGAACTAAATCGGGCAGTGAGAAATATTAAACGAAGATTAAATAGTATTTGAATCTTCCTGGATGAAAGCAAGCCTCATCTTGAATAAAATTTTGTTTTTTTTTTAATTTCTTAAATATCTTTAAAAACCCTATAAGAAGCCTATGGCTTCCGACTTATCTTTAGGATATTTGGCAGTGTAATTTCTTGTCCCATGAGACTAAATTGGATCAAACTTCAATACAAAAAAGTTTTCCGTTACGGTTTGAAACGTTTTAGGTTGTTTTCCAAGAGTGGGAAGGCTTGTATTGCCACTACCGTTAATTATGGAACGATCTTGAAGAAATTATGTAAAGCACTTTATAGCCTTTTGCCTAAACTAAACTTAACCAAACGTTCTTACATTTCTTATTGAATCTGCCTTTTATAACTTCCGTTCTCTTCCAGTTGTACTTATCAATATTTACATTTAAATACATCATAATTCCAAATAAAAAAGTATACATATACAAAAAAAATATCTTTAATAACAAAAATCTGCCCGCACGATCTCCATCTTTAACGGCCAAATTAATTAAAATTGGCTCCAATAAGCATAATTTTGCCTCTTCCACTTTAATCCCATTCAATCCTATCCAATATTTACACCTTTAAATAAACAGAATCTCATTTGGCCTAATTCTTTTTCTTTTAATCGTGTTTAATTTTTTGTTTTAATAATTCAATAAATGTTGACTCAGGTGTTAAATTGGGGAAAACGGTTAAAGTGGAAAAATATTGCGTGTTGAATTATATTAACTGACGTAGAAACAACAATAAAATTGTCGTTTTAATAATTACGCATTTGTGTAATAATATGCCTTAAGAGCTACCAACAGAGCGTGTCTGCCGATGATCCACGCGTTTTTAAATTTGTTTAAGAAACAAATATTTATCATTTAAATACGACGGTCTTGTTTATTCTCTAACTCTTGTTTCAGATATTGAAGCGTTTCTTCTTAAACCACGTAGGCACCAACAACTCATTTTTTATTTAAATATGAGTTTTAAATCTGCCGATCATCCACGCGTTTTTAAATTTGTTTAAGAAACAAATATTTATCATTTAAATACGACGGTCTTGTTTATTCTCTAACTCTTGTTTCAGATATTGAAGCGTTTCTTCTTAAACCACGTAGGCACCAACAACTCATTTTTTATTTAAATATGAGTTTTAAATCAAATTTCTTTTTGAAAACCTGGCTCTGCGGCTACCGGAGGGATGTAGGAACATTTTTTAAAAAATTTGTAACTGCAGCCAAATACGTCGCTTTTTTTTTTTTTTTTTTTGGCGGAAGCAGCAATTTGCAAAAATTTAAAAATCACTTTATTCTGCATTGCAAGCCAAGAAAAAGAACTAGATCAGGCAGTGAGAAATATTAAACGAAGATTAAATAGTATTTGAATCTTCCTGGATGAAAGCAAGCCTCATCTTGAATAAAATTTTGTTTTTTTTTTAATTTCTCAAATATCTTTACAAACCCTATAAGAAGCCTATGGCTTTCGACTTATCTTTAGGATATTTGGCAGTGTAATTTCTTGTCCCATGAGACTAAATTGGATCAAACTTCAATACAAAAAAGTTTTCCGTTACGGTTTGAAACGTTTTAGGTTGTTTTCCAAGAGTGGGAAGGCTTGTATTGCCACTGCCGTTAATTATGGAGCGATCTTGAAGAAATTATGTAAAGCACTTTATAGCCTTTTGCCTAAACTAAACTTAACCAAACGTTCTTACATTTCTTATTGAATCTGCCTTTTATAACTTCCGTTCTCTTCCAGTTGTACTTATCAATATTTACATTTAAATACATCATAATTCCAAATAAAGAAGTATACATATACAAAAAAAAATATCTGTAATAACAAAAATCTGCCCGCACGATCTCCATCTTTAACGGCCAAATTAATTAAAATTGGCTCCAATAAGCATAATTTTGCCTCTTCCACTTTAATCCCATTCAATCCTATCCAATATTAAATAAACAGAATCTCATTTGGCCTAAATCTTTTTCTTTTAATCGTGTTTAATTTTTTGTTTTAATAATTCAATAAATGTTGACTCAGGTGTTAAATTGGGGAAACGGTTAAAGTGGAAAAATATTGCGTGTTGAATTATATTAACTGACGTAGAAACAACAATAAAATTGTCGTTTAAATAATTACGCATTTGTGTAATCATATGCCTTAAGAGCTACCAACAGAGCGTGCCTGCCGATCATCTACGCGTTTTTAAATTTGTTTAAGAAACAAATATTTATCATTTAAATACGACGGTCTTGTTTATTCTCTAACTCTTGTTTCAGATATTGAAGCGTTTCTTCTTAAACCACGTAGGCACCAACAACTCATTTTTTATTTAAATATGAGTTTTAAATCAAATTTCTTTTTGAAAACGTGTCTCTGCGGCTACCGGAGGGATGTAGGAACATTTTTTAAAAAGTTTGTAACTGCAGCCAAATACGTCGCTTTTCTTTTTTTTTTTTTGCGGAAGCAGCAATTTGCAAAAATTTAAAAATCACTTTAGATCAGGCAGTGAGAAATATTAAACGAAGATTAAATAGTATTTGAATCTTCCTGGATGAAAGCAAGCCTCATCTTGAATAAAATTTTGTTTTTTTTTTAATTTCTTAAATATCTTTACAAACCCTATAAGAAGCCTATGGCTTTCGACTTATCTTTAGGATATTTGGCAGTGTAATTTCTTGTCCCATGAGACTAAATTCGATCAAACTTCAATACAAAAAAGTTTTCCGTTACGGTTTGAAACGTTTTAGGTTGTTTTCCAAGAGTGGGAAGGCTTGTATTGCCACTGCCGTTAATTATGGAGCGATCTTAAAGAAATTATGTAAAGCACTTTATAGCCTTTTGCCTAAACTAAACTTAACCAAACGTTCTTACATTTCTTATTGAATCTGCCTTTTATAACTTCCGTTCTCTTCCAGTTGTACTTATCAATATTTACATTTAAATACATCATAGTTCCAAATAAAGAAGTATACATATACAAAAAAAAATATCTTTAATAACAAAAATCTGCTTGGACGATCTCCATCTTTAACGGCCAAATTAATTAAAATTGGCTCCAATAAGCATAATTTTGCCTCTTCCACTTTAATCCCATTCAATCCTATCCAATATTTATACCTTTAAATAAACAGAATCTCATTTGGCCTATTTCTTTTTCTTTTAATCGTGTTTAATTTTTTGTTTTAATAATTCAATAAATGTTGACTCAGGTGTTAAATTGGGGAAAACGGTTAAAGTGGAAAAATATTGCGTGTTGAATTATATTAACTGACGTAGAAACAACAATAAAATTGTCGTTTAAATAATTACGCATTTGTGTAATCATATGCCTTAAGAGCTACCAACAGAGCGTGTCTGCCGATCATCTACGCGTTTTTAAATTTGTTTAAGAAACAAATATTTATCATTTAAATACGACGGTCTTGTTTATTCTCTAACTCTTGTTTCAGATATTGAAGCGTTTCTTCTTAAACCACGTAGGCACCAACAACTCATTTCTTATTTAAATATGAGTTTTAAATCTGCCGATCATCTACGCGTTTTTAAATTTGTTTAAGAAACAAATATTTATCATTTAAATACGACGGTCTTGTTTATTCTCTAACTCTTGTTTCAGATATTGAAGCGTTTCTTCTTAAACCACGTAGGCACCAACAACTCATTTTTTATTTAAATATGAGTTTTAAATCAAATTTCTTTTTGAAAACCTGGCTCTGCGGCTACCGGAGGGATGTAGGAACATTTTTTAAAAAGTTTGTAACTGCAGCCAAATACGTCGCTTTTTTTTTTTGGCGGAAGCAGCAATTTGCAAAAATTTAAAAATCACTTTATTCTGCATTGCAAGCCAAGAAAAAGAACTAGATCAGGCAGTGAGAAATATTAAACGAAGATTAAATAGTATTTGAATCTTCCTGGATGAAAGCAAGCCTCATCTTGAATAAAATTTTTTTTTTTTTTAATTTCTCAAAGATCTTTACAAACCCTATAAGAAGCCTATGGCTTTCGACTTATCTTTAGGATATTTGGCAGTGTAATTTCTTGTCCCATGAGACTAAATTGGATCAAACTTCAATACAAAAAAGTTTTCCGTTACGGTTTGAAACGTTTTAGGTTGTTTTCCAAGAGTGTGAAGGCTTGTATTGCCACTACCGTTAATTATGGAGCGATCTTCAAGAAATTATGTAAAGCACTTTATAGCCTTTTGCCTAAACTAAACTTAACCAAACGTTCTTACATTTCTTATTGCATCTGCCTTTTATAACTTCCGTTCTCTTCCAGTTGTACTTATCAATATTAACATTTAAATACATCATAATTCCAAATAAAGAAGTATACATATACAAAAAAAATATCTGTAATAACAAAAATCTGCCCGCACGATCTCCATCTTTAACGGCCAAATTAATTAAAATTGGCTCCAATAAGCATAATTTTGCTTCTTTCACTTTAATCCCATTCAATCCTATCCAATATTTATACCTTTAAATAAACAGAATCTCATTTGGCCTAATTCTTTTTCTTTTAATCGTGTTTAATTTTTTGTTTTAATAATTCAATAAATGTTGACTCAGGTGTTAAATTGGGGAAAACGGTTAAAGTGGAAAAATATTGCGTGTTGAATTATATTAACTGACGTAGAAACAACAATAAAATTGTCGTTTAAATAATTACGCATTTGTGTAATCATATGCCTTAAGAGCTACCAACAGAGCGTGTCTGCCGATCATCTACGCGTTTTTAAATTTGTTTAAGAAACAAAGATTTATCATTTAAATACGACGGTCTTGTTTATTCTCTAACTCTTGTTTCAGATATTGAAGCGTTTCTTCTTAAACCACGTAGGCACCAACAACTCATTTTTTATTTAAATATGAGTTTTAAATCTGCCGATCATCCACGCGTTTTTAAATTTGCTTAAGAAACAAATATTTATCATTTAAATACGACGGTCTTGTTTATTCTCTAACTCTTGTTTCAGATATTGAAGCGTTTCTTCTTAAACCACGTAGGCACCAACAACTCATTTTTTATTTAAATATGAGTTTTAAATCTGCCGATCATCCACGCGTTTTTAAATTTGTTTAAGAAACAAATATTTATCATTTAAATACGACGGTCTTGTTTATTCTCTAGCTCTTGTTTCAGATATTGAAGCGTTTCTTCTTAAACCACGTAGGCACCAACAACTCATTTTTTATTTAAATATGAGTTTTAAATCAAATTTCTTTTTGAAAACCTGGCTCTGCGGCTACCGGAGGGATGTAGGAACATTTTTTAAAAAGTTTGTAACTGCAGACAAATACGTGGCTTTTCTTCTTTTTTTTTTGGCGGAAGCAGCAATTTGTAAAAATTTAAAAATTAAATCAGGACCTCCAATTTCTATATCCCCAAGAATTTTCGGCTTATGTTCAAAAAAATTATGTTTCATGCATCGCACCGTGGAAATGTTCGTCAAAAACAACTCATTTTCAACAAATTTAATTTTTTTCGACATATTCTTTATAGTTGGTATGGAATGAATCCTTAAAAAGAAAGGCTGTTTTGTAAAAATAGTTGGTGTCGGTCTTAGAATTCAACCTCCTAAGGGCACGCAAGTTACGTACCTATGTACTCCACATACTCAACCAACCCTCACAAATACTATCGATATCGACAGCATTATTTAAAAGTATTTAAATAATAATGCAAGTCAACGACATTTACAAATAAAATATGAACCGATCACCAAACCAATTATGCTAGCAAGGATAATTTTTATTTTTTTTCCACGATAGAGCGGGGAGGTTTCCCCACAGTGACAGGTACCGCGACCAGGTCAGGTCTATTGTACCCACTCCCCTTAGCTGGCCAAAAGTCCCTCCGCTTCCCATAGGAACCCAACCAGGGCCTTTGCCGATATTACCGAGCAAGGATAATTACTATCAGGGTTGTCAGATTTTTTGAGCTCCATCGCCAAACGTCAATTTTGTTCAGTTTTCGTAATTTTTTTTTTTTTTAAATTAAGTTTTGCATACAAAAAAAAGCTAGTACATATAATATTTCTGTAAAAATCGCCAAAAACTGATAAAAAAAATACAAAAAAGTCGCCGAAACTAAATTTTGTTTAGGTTCTATTATTTTTTTTAAATAACATAAAATGGAGATCACATATTCAGTTAAAAAAACTAAAATTAAAATTACTGGTGTTTTGACGTGCATACACACTATTAGAATTAAATAGAGACTTAGGGCTTAAAAATCAGAGCAAGTTAAACTCTCTTTTTGGTTTAAAATATGTTTAAACCAATAAATCTATAAATCCGTAAACATATAAACCATCTTTAAACGCATAAAATTGGGCGTTTAAACTTCAAATACAGACCATATGAATTTGATAAGATTTATCGTAGTGCTGCCACATGTTATTTTTCAAACCACATATAATGCATGGGACACTGATTTATAGTTGTTGAGTTTAAACTACATATAAATTTAAGTTTAGTTCAACTAAACCAGCGTTTAAACCATCAGTGATTTCTGAGCCATTAATACAAAACATGTACACTTTAAATGATAACAAAACAAAAATCATGTGAAAAAAGTTGCCAGATTTTGTTTTAACTTAGTAATAATAACAAAAAATGACAAACTGTTAAAGAAAAATCGCTGAAATAATATAAATGATAAAAAAGCCAAGTCAATCGCCAGGTATATCAAAAATCGCCAAACAAAAAGTCGCCAGTTGCCCAATGGAAAATCCCAGCGCCAAACACGTTTCAAAATCGCCACGTTTGGCCAGAAATCGCCTTATCTGGCAGGCCTGATTACTTAAAAAAAAACATTGACACTCACAATACAACAAAGTGTCAATGGCTTTGTTCTTGTTGCCAAATAAATTTAAGAATATAATAACAACAACAACAATGGCTATTGATCTGACTAAGCTGAATCAATACCAATGGTTGATTGCCTAATTTTTAAATTTTGATTACGATAGGAAAATTTAGTCTTAAGACCACCAATGAAAAGAAACGTGTTTTATTTCGTAATTCGTGTTTAAGACTAGTTATACAATGTATTACGACTTTGTAGAATTAAAATAATATGAAAAATTAAAGTTTGTTGTAAGTAGATTTCTTGTTTACACGGATGGTACAAGTAAAATTAAAAATAATGACAAAAAAGCAGATGGTTAATTTTTACAATTTTTACAAAAACAACATGAAAATTTCTTGAGTTGATTTTAGTTGTTGTGAGGAAAATACATAAGTTTCTAAAATGGCTTAGAAAAAAAACATTTACTAACCGCTTGTCACATTTTGTATTCGTATTCTCTCTCTTACTCAATACACTTTGCCTTTACATGATGAGATTTTTCTCAATCTACATCATTTTTTGCAATGTAGTAATACATTGTATAACCGTGTAAACTAGCCTTAACCCATAAGTGTCCGAAAACGAAATTCGGCCCAGAACGGTTTTTTGTACGAAAGTCAGGTTTAGATATAGGGATAGAGCTTTGGCATACAGAAATAAAATTTGAACTTTATTAAAATATTGGGAGCTCGAGGAACATTTGTGCTGTATAGGATATAAAGTTTTTAAGTTTCTCGACGAAAAGTGTAATTTTTTTCTGCCTTAAACATTTTGAACTTTAAATATAAAAACCATTTTTGCAGTGGCTTAAATTTTTTTACACAAAGCAATCGAGTGGCAAATGTTATTTTTTATCATAAAAACCAGGGCTGGGGAGTCGTTAAGAAAAAGTTATAACTCCGACTCCGACTCCTTTTGGTGAAATTTTTTAAGCACGACTCCGACTCCTACTCTAACCTAGCATTATTTAAGAGACTAGTTTTTTTTTTTTTGACTTTAAACTCTTTTTTAATTTAGTACCTGTTAAATGGTTAAATATAGCAAGAAAATGATTCTGTAAAAATTTCAAATCGATATTTTAATTCTAACGTGCCGCGCATTGAGCTTTAACCTACTAGTTACTAACATATGAGTAGGAAAGCTGCAAAATATTTTATTTGGATTTTGGAAAAAATGCAAAAAACATATAGTACCCGATTAAATAGACCAAATGAGTTGAACCTTTTTTCAATTCTAAAGTGTTATGACATTCTTGACTTATAACTAGGGTTTTTTCCCGGGATTTCCCGTCCCGGGAATTCCCGGGAATTTCAATTATTTTATTTCCCGTTTTCCCGGGATTTTTCTTGCGGGATCCCGGGAAATAAAAAATTCCTCATAATTTCAGAAAACAGCTATTTATACTTTGAAATTTAGTTTTCTATTCTCTAAAAATAAGCATCTGTGGATGGGTTGTGGACTAGATCAATTACAAGAAGTGAGTACATGTATTTAAATCAATGTCTCCTGATGCAATAAATCTACTAAAAGCAGAATGGGCAGTGCAACAGTTGATAATTATTACATTTAGTGAAGTGAAGAGTTAATAAAGTACATTAATTCAAAATAAGATGCAGGCAGTAAAGTTTCATTGCCCATGACCAAGTCTTAAAAATAGGAGATACCTAAACATATCGCTCCTTTATTGCAACATAGTCATATCTACAAAAACAAACGATCTTGGCAAATTGCGATTAAAGTTTTCAAAATGTACCAATTTAAAGATATATTTTGCTATAACTTCGTTTCAGTTTGAGATATAATACGAGAAGGTATGAAGGAAAACTTTACTAAAGTTACTTAAAATTTTGAGATATGACTATGATGCAATGAAGGAGCGATATGTTTATAAGGTGATAAACACAAATTTTCTAATTTGTGTTGGTTTATATACCCGTGAAGTGCGGGGAAACCGAAATAAAATAACATTTTGGAAACTCGTGTAAGATACTACAACATACAACTTGAAAAACACATTGTCCTAAAGATTGCAAATGGACCTATTGAAATGAAAAGGTTTGTAAGAAGCAGTCCGGTTGATGCCTTTTTGCATTACGTTGTTAGACGTTGCTTATAAAAAAGAAAAAATTGCTTCTGATTGTGAATCCGAAGCATGCTACAACAGTGCACTTTTAACTATTTGTCCAACCTCGGTAAAAAATGAACGAAATTTTTCGGAAACATGATAATTAGTAAATAAAATCAGGAAAATCATTTTTGAAGACTTACTAAGTGTGTCAGAAAGTTATTTCCTAAGCCGTAAAAAAATGTTATATATTTCTTTAAAATATTTTATCTATTTTACTTTTTGATCTCATATCTTGAGTACTTAAATTTTTATTTTGTTTTTATTATTGTTTTATGAATAAAATTGTTATGTATATGTTATCTTTTTATCTTGTATCCAGAGCATAATAATACTGAATAAAAGCATAATAATAGGGAATAAAGGCATGAGATAATAATAATTTAAGTTCCTATTTTTATCTTCAATTCGCCTACAAAATAATGTGTTGAGTAATCAGAAAAACATAAGAGCAATACTTACAATTCTACTGAAAGAACCAATGAATGTTACAAGGGATGTCCCAAAATGAACGCATTCAAAAGCAAGTCATTATTTTTTTACATTAATACATTCCGAAAAAAGTAGTTTAAGAAGCTGTTATAGATGTATTTATAGAAGATAGCTGCTAAATAATGAGTTAAAGAAGCTAATCATTTTGAAAAAGTAAGTGAATTTTTTTCTGGGTTTTTAGTATTGAACCATTTATTTTAGTTTCTTTGTAAACAAGTTCCCTTACGTTTTTTTTGGAAAGGTTTTTTCATTTATTAATAACAAAATTTACTTTGTATTATTTATATGGAGCGGGATCCCGGGATCCCGGGAAATTTAAAGAAATTTCCCGCTTTCCCGGGAAACGAAAAAGTCCGGGAAAAAAAAACTCTACTTATAACTTAACAGTTGAGAAATTTAAACCAACTGAAATATAAAAAAATAATAGATTTAATTTTAGAACGAATTTTAATTTTAATTTAATTTTACGAACTTTCGAAAGAAACGAGTTTTGCTTCAAGCTGTATGGGATCATTGAACTTTAGTATATTTTAAAGGTTATATTAATTTATTAAACTTATGCAAACTGTGCTAAAAAATGTAAAAATAGTTCTGTAGGGGAGAGATCAACTACACCAACTCACATCTTTTTCAAAAAACGTTTCTTATACTGTTGGAATTTATAGATGTGTGAATTTCCATAAGTCCTATCTAATGTAGCTTTCGAGATAGAAAAGTTGAAAACAACACCAAGTCCAATTGGCTTAGACGTTAAAGGCTTCAAGAACTCGCCATTGCATTTTTCCGTTCCTAATTCAATATTATTATTGTCCAAGACCGAAATTTGAAATTGCAAGTCTTTATTATCTCTCCAATTTTCCCTAAAGTGAGTAGATAAAAGTATTCTCAAATCATTTTTCCCACATTGATGGGAATTATATCTGGAACAATGTCATGTATTTTTCCGAGTTCCTTTTCCTTTTATTCTATTATAATTCACCTTGAAGGTTGGAACTTCAAATGTAGTTCACTTAATGCTTTCACCACAGGAGCTACAGCAGATTTCAAGTCATATTTATGAACATGGCTATTTTTGGCTATATTGCTATATATTTGTTAATATACGATAAATAAAAAACAACATCTTTACAAATTTAATTTTTAAATTCCTTAATTCGGCTCTATTTCATTAACGATATCTTGGCGAAATTCAAATAGTGAACCCGCTGGTTTTTGTTACAGAAATTTGAGGTCACATTAAAACATAGAAAAGGACATGCTTTGATACAATCTATATAACTATTCTTATAAATTGTCAAAATAAGATGTTATCTCAATTTTTTAATTTTTGAAACTCACCTACTCATATGAAAAGTATACTGGTCCTTATTTTCAGACTTCACAATTTCAAAAAGCAGATGGCCAATTCCACTATGTCAAATAAAAATAAAATTATTAGAAAAATTATATTTGAATATGAATTGATATTTAAAAAGAATTGGAGAAATTGGTCATTAACATTTTTTATTTTAAAAAATATTAGAAAAATTGTAATGCAAAAAAGTCGGAGTCGGAGTCGCTAGTTTTTGTGGGTACTTCGACTCCGACTCCGACTCCGGTGCAAAAACCTCAACTCCGACTCCTCAACTCCGACTCCGACTCCACAGCCCTGATAAAAACAAGAGAATTCAATTTCGAAAAAATGGCGGTTACGTGATTTAAGAAGAAAAGTGACGTTGTATTGTAAAATAATAAGAGTTTTTGAACTACTTGTGTGCGAGTTTTTTGTTAATAAACGTGTGTCTTCAGGGCTGCCAGGTACTTTTTTCCTGGTCCCCAAAAAATTAAAAAAAATCTCCAAAAATCCCAGAATTACAAAAAAATAAAACAGAGACAAATTTTAAACAGAAATCCCCAAAAATCCCCACATAAAAATTTTTAGTAAAAAACATTATTTTATTTCGTTTGTAGCGACTGGTTTCTGCATGTTTTTTAAATCCTTTTTATGCGATTCCAGTAAGGAACTACAAGCAGAACAATATGCTGTTTTTAAAATCAACAATAAAAATACATATTTTTCATATTTTCACATTTTCATGTTTTTTTTTTTTTTTTTAATTTTGGGGTAGACATATTTGCTTGAAAATTGACTTTAAAAAATCAAAAATTGTATGTGTTTTCAACGGTTTAAGATTTCTTTTAAAATTTTCTTTTTTAAAACACTCACTCAAGAATAATAACATAAGCTTATTAAGTACCTTTTACACACTAAACAAAAATATTAATCTTAATTAGTACCCTTTACACCGTATAAGTTGTTGATAAGAGTAAGATAAAAGTTTTGCTACTTTTTTTAATATTTTGTTATACGAAACAAGGAAAAATAAGCGTTAAAATAAAAGAAGGGAAAATATATTAAAAATGAGTAAAATCCCTGATTTCTTTTATTAAATCCGCAAAAAAATCCCCAATTACCAAATGACCCTCTTTGTCCTTTTTGTTTGCATGAAATCCCCAACTTTGGGGATAAATCCCTAAGTCTGGCATCCCTGTGTTTTAATTTTGCTGGCGTAGGAATACTATAGCGATATGCTTTTGCATACATTTAGAGTCTAAAAATAATCAATGTACTAGACAACGTTGCCAGAAGAATTGGAAGAAAAATCTAATTTTGAAGAGAAAATTCTTTATATATTTTGTAAAAAGGAAAAAAGCATACTTCTTATATTTAAATTGAGATACATACATACATAATTGCGGTATTTATACAAAATTATATTGTAGGTTAAAATTCTGTTTTTAGTTATATTTTCCATAAAATTTTTTCTAAAAATACATTTAAGTCCTAATGAAATAGTATTTTCCTAATGAAATAGTTATTGCAATAATGCTGGTACACCTTTTAAAAGATATTCTTAAGCGCTTATGTATATATATGTACTTTGTTTAACAATAATCATAAACATGGAATGTGGAATTTTCAAACTAAAAGCTTCTTAACTCTAGGATTCTCGGTAATTTTTCACACTTAGTTCTCCTATTGGTCTGGTCAGACCACAATTAGAACGCAATAAAAAATTGAGCTTCCAACAAAGCAGGTTTGTAAGGGAGAAACGTAAAAGTTTCGCCTACCATATCGCTTACGGAAGACATGCATTTTATATGGCTAGTTCCCACTTTGAAGCAATACATTTTTGACACAGAAAGAGCTTTATTAAGGCTCCACGAAAAGCCCCCCAATGAAATAACGCCCAAACGAGAAATGAATTATTCCCCAAATTTGTTTCATACATTTTTAGGTGTTATTTCATATGAAATAACTCCCAATTTTTTTGGGCCGTTTTTCATTTTTTTTAGGAATTATTTTATTCCTCATTTGGGGTTTTCAAATTATGAAATAATCTCCAATGAAATAACAACCAACAAATTTTTAAAATTCGGGGCTTGTTTCATAGCGTGCATAATTTGGGTGTTATTTCATTTGTTATTCGGGGGTTATTTCATTTTTTGCGACTTTGCTGTTGGTCCATATTGACTTCATGAAATCCTTGGTGAAACTGACTCTTTTATGAATTTTGGGCGTAATTTCATTTTTGTTGCTGATGGGGCTTATTTCATTGGGGGTTATTTCATTTTCATCATTGGGTGTTATTTCATATGAAATAACGCCCAAATATTGGGGGTTGTTTCGCTTTCGCTTTGGGGTTTATTTCATTTATTTTTCGATGTTATTTCATTCATTTTTTTGGGTGTTATTTCCTATTTGTTGGGGTTTATTTCATTGGGTGTTATTTTCTGGGCGTTATTTCATTGGGGGGCTTTTCGTGGAGCCTTTATTAAGCGCATATTAAAATTGTTGAATGTAACGATCAGCTTTACACACTGAATTTTTTTTTGTTACCATTATTCTTAATATGCTCCCTTATAAATCTGCTTCGTAGGAAGGGAATGTCGAGGCTCTTCAAATGCATCTGTCTATGCTTATTTTTCAGATTATATAATTTTATTATTTCATTATTTTATTTAACATTACATACAAGTCATCAAAAATGTATTCCTTAATTTTGCACATTGCTTTTTGTCATCTACCACAGCTGAAAATAGTTTTGCGTTAGGTATTTGTAGTTAAATTGAACTTAGCTCATAACGGGCCGTAGTTTTCTAATTTGATTAAAACGACTCATTCAATTCAGAACATATAATTTTGTCCTTTTTGAAAGATATTGCAAAAAAAAAAAAAAAATTGGTCTGGCCAAGAGGGTAATTTCATAGACTGTTACATAAAAATGGAATTTCACCCCACTTATTTGCTCCAATCGAATCCAAATTAGTTTCATTCGATTCAGCACATATCATTTAAAGAATTCTCGCCCCTGTTTTTTTGATTTTTTGTTATATTCGAAAAATATTGCAAAACACAAATTTGGTCTGGCCAGACCAAATCGACAATCCTAGGGTTAGTTTTAACATTTGGTACTAAATACATTAACTTTTTTGTTCTTTTAGCTTCGTTCACAATAGGCAGCAACATTATCACTGGTGTTTATAATAGAGCAACAATTTATTTCTCGATCACACACATTTTAAATTAAGAAACCGTTTGCAAATTTTTCCCAGAACAATATTACGTATTTATTATTATTTGATGGAACATTTTGTTAAAATTTTCATTCAAAACTGAATAAAATTATTATAAACGTTATAAACAATTTTATGCAAAATGTTGCTGAAGTAAAAGTTGACTCAACTTTTTAAAAAACCTTAAGTTAAATTTTTGTTTAAAAAATGAAAGCATGAAATACTTTGGGAAGAAATAAGATAGAAGAAAAACGAAATTGTTGCTCTCATTGTGAACAAAGCTTCTATATATGAAATTTTATTAAAATACGTTTTTTCTTTTCACAAATAATTTTTTTTTTTATCAATATTTTCAAAATCAACAACCGCTAATCTGAGATGCCCTTGGCACAGATTGAGCCCACTTAACATCTGTAGCGATCACGATCTAAAGATTGGCAAAGTCTGCTTATCGCGGTTAAGCCCTTAACTTGTCTAACATCCGCTACTGACCTTATAAAAGTATTCGCAGGCAAATTTTCTTTTAATCGCAGAGGGGTTAATCTCACTTACATACCAGACAAGATGGGTTTAAAGAAGCTATGACCCCCTTTGAGCCGGACGAGCATTGGGATTCCTAAATCATTAATTGGGCTTGGAGGCTGTCCCGAATGAACTCTTTGAACTGAAGATCCTTTGTACCAAATAATCAGCGGTTGCAACTCTGAGCTAGTCTTACAGCAGCTCTTAGGCATTAAGTGGTTATCTCTAAAAGTTGTCACCGTGGATGTAAAATAAGGGAAATTTTATGTCCCAACTTTTGAAATGATGTCTTTCGATTTGGATGAAATTTGCACAAAGGTTAGTCGTATTGGATAATAGTTTGTACACAAATTTTTAACAAGATCGGTCAAAAAGTTTCCGAGTAAGAGGGGGTCAAAATTTGACATTTTGGTCAAACTGGTGTTCTTTCTAATCCCTGTAACTCATTACTAGGGATGCGATTTCCATGGAAATGCATGTTTTTTGTCGATAGTCTAAAAACAATGTCGACCAATTATCTTTCCAAATCATTTAATTTGCGTACACAAATTAAACAAAACGCCTTAAGGATTTCAAAAACTACATAAAATAAATTCCAAATATTAATTGCCAGGTAGTTCCGAATAAACTTTAAAAATTTCCGAATGAGAAGCCGATATCGACCTAGTTCTTTTGGAAAAGACTTTTTAAAATTAGTAAAAAAAAACGTCGAAAACAAAAAGGCTTAGCTTGTTTAAAGGCGCTTCTAAGAAACTGTCAATATTTGGCCAGGTGTGAATATCAATATAGTTTTTCTGGATCTAATTTCTCTTCAAAAGATGTCAAAGTAAATGAATGCAGAAATAAAAAGATTGTATTTGTCTCGGTGCACGTAGTACCTTTAGCCCAAGGTTCTTTGCAGTCGAGTTTCTCTTTCTAAACTCCAAGATAAGGACATACTAAGCAGTGCTTAGAGTACTAATCGACAGAAACAGGTCGTATGTTATGCAGAAGATTGTAAAATTTTCTGAATCAAAATAAATTAAAAGCACTTCAGACTTTAACGTCTCTCCAGATAAGTTATTTAATACGAACTTAATCATTTACCCATTTTAATCATTAAATCATTTAAAACTTTCACAGAAAATCTGTTTCGTAAGCCTTTATTAAATTCAAATGTATACGGTAGTTATATTCTACTTTCAGATTAGGGCTTTGACTTATTTTCTATGCAATATACTGCGATTTTGTTTAACGTAAATATCTGTCTTGCGACTTAACTTCACGGTGGATCTCAACCACTTGTTGTAGTAATATTAAACATTTATCAAATGTCCCTGTGTAAGTGGAGGATCATTTATACACACTGACAGCAGTTTGAGTGTAAATACACAAAAAAAAAAATTATACACTAGCCCCTTGCTTAGGAGCATATTCCCAGCAGTTTCTGTCGAATAGCAACAGCATCTAGGAATCCCTCCACGAACCGAACTGTACCGCAGGGCAAAGATCAAACCTCCATTTGGATGTCACTCACGACTTTGTGTTTAAACCACAACGACTACGTGCTCCTCGATACTATCTCTTCGTTAAAAAAGCACCGGTGAGAAACTATTTCGAAAGATGTTTTCTTTAATAAAAGTAAGGCTTCCGTAAAGACAATCATCCTGAAAGACATTAAGCTAATTAACGGAAACCTCGCTAAAGGTCAGACCAGTGCCGTGTCACCGGTAGTACTCACATTCGTAGCGCCTTAGTTAAATACTGAGGTACAACTTCGAAGCCAATAAAGTCCATTGCAGCCTAAGGAGCTCTGTCGTCTGGAAGTTTGGTGCAACGTGGTAGCATCCACCTGAATTTAAAATGTATGAGAGTCTGAAGAATGGCAGTACATTTAAGCGCGAAATTTAACTAAATAATCAAGGCAGAATTTATTTAACCCAGAGGATGCAACAGCAAGAGAAAGGAATCCTTAAGCTGCATAACTACTACCTCTAAGAGGCGCAGCACATCCCATGGGGCGAATATGCAATATAATCTTTTAAAGAAGGATATATATGTACATTGGCTACTTGTTTTGGATTTAGCTAGTTTTGAGTGACCTGAGTAATGCAAAGTAAGCATTTTGTTCTTTTCGGCGGGGATAACGTCGATTAAGACAATTTTTGATACAAAATGTATCTGTCATCTTAAATTTTTTTTACCAAATTGCATCTGCAGACGTCCTCTACTGCTAGATCAATTTTGCTTTCAATAGACCGAAACAAACATGGCACTACACCAAACTACAATAAACTCATCTTATTTTCTAATGCGATCGCTCTGCAAGTGGCATAGTCACTCTATCTTAGCTGCTACGTACCCTCTGGGGTCTGTAGGGAAACATCTTAAGGGTATTTCACATTATGCTGTTTCATGCTCTAGGGAAAGTGACAGACCTCTTTAGGACGCGGCTTACCAGAGCTAGTATCTGATACCACGGAGTTAGTAGCTACTGGAGACACGGTTCTGGACCGACTATTGGTAAGGACCCCTCGGGGATCACGTGTTGGTTGTGGTTAAAATCCAAAGTCCCTGGAAGGGTGATTTTAAAATCTCAGCTTCAAGGGCTGATTTTCCACCACCTATGGGAAGTCCTGCATGCTGGCGAATCTCCCTGAGTGCTCTTGCTGTTCAACAGATGCGGAGGAAAGATAGCTCCAGCTCCTTAACAAGATAATTTCAATTGTAACTGCCACTTTGCCACCTTGTAGCTAATATTATCGCTGTGGGATGCTGTGTATTGATAACCTAATTGTGTGTACCTAATTTTGGCTCTAACCGTTCTCCAGATATACAGAAAAAAGTTATAAAAATACAACAACAAGGTATTTTTGGAAAAAATTAGAGGTAGTCTTGGTTTTTTGCTCATATCTCAGCCATTTTTGGACCGATCTGGTTGTCAATAGCAAGAAATAATGGACTCTATGTGACATAAATGTCACATCCATCCGGAAAACACATATTAAACGTAAGACAGGCAGACGGACGGACATCGTTAAATCAACATCTCTCCTCATAAGGACCCAAAATATATATATTCTTTACATTCTTACAAACGGAATGACAAACTTATATATAAAAATTATATCTCTCAAATTTAAAAAAAAACATTCTATTATTTTAGATGCTTGAAAAAAAGAATAAACAGCCAATTTAAATGTTATATTTATATTTGATCATACTATAGTAAACAAATACTTAAGTGATACTGTAGTAAACAAATTTAAAAACTCGTAGCTGATCGACCCACCCTACTTCCACCCTCTGATCTCTAGAAATGCTTTGCAACTAAAATGATCGTCTTATTGTTTATTCTATATCAATTTAATAATTCAACACAATATATTGTTCCACTTAAAATTTAACACCTAAATCAACATTATCGACTTAAATAAATAATTCTAAGAGCGTTTAAAAGAAAAAGAATTAGGCCAAATGAGATTCTTTTTATTTTAAGGTATAAATATGATATTTTTGTGCAAAACTTTACTAGTTTAAACTTTAAATTTGACGATATAAAGTCGAAATCATATTTAAAGATCATCATGCGTTTCGTGGTAGCACTTTTGGTTTTAGGATTTGTATCCCATATTGCTGTGGCTGTACCTCTTCCCGACTATTTGGATGATGCGATTAAAGAAGCACCTCTTCAAGAATTATCGGTAACGAATGAGAGGCTAAAACGTAGTATTTTCGGGGAACCCTCAGCGCTCCAAGCATTGGAGGACTATGATATTGAACCAATACAAGACGAAGTAGCTGAATCTGGTGAATTATCTGCAACGAATGATGAGAAAACTGATTCTGAAGTTTCATTTGCTGGAAAAGAATATGAATATTATGAAGATCAGATGCGTTTTCCTTAAGATGAATTTGATTCCAAACCCAACGTTTAACCTAATGTTCCCGCAGATAATTTCGCTGCTCTAAATTTTTGCAGTTTTTTTAACCAATTTCGATTGTTAAATTATTTTAAAAAATTTTTGCAAATATATGTTAGTAAAATAGAACAAATTGTTTTATTCAAAATATTTTATTCCAAAGGGTTGTTTTCAAATATACAATTCCAAATCAGACCAGTCACATAAACACAGGTACATTGAAAGAGCCTTTTTACACAAACAGTTAACTGAACAGTTAAAACAAATTTGTCTTGTATTAAAAATCACTTTATTCGGCATTGCAAGCCAAGAAAAATCAGGCAGCGAGAAATATTAAACGAAGATTAAATAGTATTTGAATCTTCCTGCTTCATCTTGAATAAAATTTTGTTTGTTTTTTAATTTCTTAAAGATCTTTACAAATGTAACAGCGACATTAAAAGAAATTGGAAAGAGTTTGGAATCAAATCTTTCCTTAATGTGAGAATACCAAACAAGGATATAGTGAAATATCTAAGTGTAAACTTGGACAAATTTCTGTATTTCAATAAACATATAAATATTCAACTGGGTAAGGCCAAAAGTGCATTTTTTATTTATAAAAAGTTGTTTTACTCTAAAGCTATACGACCAAATGTCAAAATAACTTGATACAAAACACTCATTAGACCAATATTGACATTTGGATGCCCAATATGGTACAATATTTATCCATATTATATGGAAAAATATCGCGCATTTGAAAGAAAATGCATTAGAGCGTGTCTTTCGCTTTACAGGTCACCAAGAGCATCTATAGGTAGTAAATATATTTCGAACATTAAGCTGTATGATACGGCAAGAATAACAAGGATTGATAATTTCATTATTCAGTTAATTAGGAAGCATATATTAAAATGTACTGCTTGCGACACTAATAATTAAATATCAGCGCCATATTATTGCAACGAAGGATACATAATGATGTGCCTAATAAATGGATTGGTTCCACCTGAATGCTTCACATACCTCGATAGGAGAGGTTTAATTCAAGATAGCAATGGAATTCCCATTCTCTATCATATTCACAGAAGGACAAATAACAAAACTGTGTTTGAAAATCGGTTAACAACCGACAACAGTAGATTTAGCACCGTTATGTCCTTAATAGATAAAAAGGCGCTTGTGAACCTTGACAGAAATAAATTTTGGTGGCTCTCAGACTGAATCATTTCATAATTTTCTCTTACCTTTTTAAACTAACTGACCATGAACTTTCTTTTTTTTCACTTTAAGTAATGTAATGTTTTTTAGATATTTTCATTACATATGTATTAACATAAAATAATATTACTAACATATTATAAATAACATACTCAATTCGAAAGAAAATAAATGTACACTACTATATGTAGGTAATTAAGCTTTGTACTTGAGATATCCGTGTAGGACTAAGTATATACAAATTCGTGTAACTTTTTGTTTATTTAAAGTAGACTTATTTTATTCTTATATTTCAATAAATAAACATTAAAAAAAAAAAAAAATGCTGGTACACCTTTTAAAAGATTTTCTTAAGCGCTTATGTATATATATGTACTTTGTTTAACAATAATCATAAACATGGAATGTGGAATTTTCAAACTAAAAGCTTCTTAACTCTAGGATTCTCGGTAATTTTTCACACTTAGTTCTCCTATTGGTCAGGCCAGACCACAATTAGAACGCAATAAAAATTGATCTTCCAGCAAAGCAGGTTTGTAAGGGAGAAACGTAAAAGTTTCGCCTACCATATCGCTTACGGAAGACATGCATTTTATATGGCTAGTTCCCACTTTGAAGCAATACATTTTTGACACAGAAAGCGCTTTATTAAGCGCATATTGAAATTGTTGAATGTAACGATCAGCCTTACACACTGAATTTTATTTTGTTACCATTATTCTTAATATGCTCCCTTATAAGCCTGCTTCGTAGGAAGGGAATGTCGAGGCTCTTCAAATGCATCTGTCTATGCTTATTTTTCAGATTATATAATTTTATTATTTCATTATTTTATTTAACATTACATACAAGTCATCGAAAAAGACTTCTAGAGTTTTACCAAGTAGGGCACCTCTGGTATTACAAAAATTAAAAACAATCCAGAATTCTTTATTTTAACCTAAATTTAAATGAGTGGATTATACTAGTCGAGCTCTACAAAAAAGTAAGCGACATGCAGAGTTAACCTCTCAAAGTTTACAAAAGGATCGAATTTAAATAGTATTTTGCAAATATAATATTCAAACTTATCCCGGATTTTTTTCGTATGAATTTGAAAATTTACTGCTAAATTGAATTGATTAATATTCTACAGAAAGAATTGTGCAAGAATCTTTTAAATTTAAAAAATTATATTAATTTGATTTAAAAATTCAGACTTTTTCGGCAATAGCATCGCAGTGGGCTTCGAAAGTATTTGACTGTAATAGTCTACAACTTTCTCTATACCGTTGACCACTTGGGATAGCACACCTCCAATTCCAAATCCGCTTGCATCAGTACCTAGCACATACTTTCCCCCCGCGATAGGATAAGCCAAAATTAGTGATGTACACAATAACTCTTTGAGCTTCTGAAATGCTTGTTCATTTGTTTCACCCCAATTATATTCCCGAGCCTTTTTGGTCAATTCATGTAAACTTGCAGCAATATTGGCAAAATTCGGTTCAAAATGCCTGTAGTAGGGCGCGGCCAATCCAGAACTTCTCGTACTTTCTCTTCGTCTGTTGAAATGCCATCAGATGTTACACTATTCCCTAGGTATTTAACTTCCTTCTGAAGCAGTGAACTTTTAATAACACTAAGCTTGAGTCAGGCTTTGGATACACCACCTCTTGGGTTTTCAGGTGTTCCTCAAGACCTTTATACGGTGAAGACCTTTAAACATCTGTTCCATTAAACGCTCGAATGTAGCTGAAGCATTACAGATTCCAAACGGCACCAGATTAAACTGCCATAAGTCATAATTTGCACTAAAATCAGTTTTTTCTTTATCCTTGTCTGCAATTTCTACTTGCCAATAGCCGCTATGCAGATCTAATGTGGAAAACCATTCTTTTTCGGCTAACATGTCTTAGGCAAGGGATAACTATCCTTTTTGGTGACGTCATTTAATTTCCTGTAGTCTATGCAGAACCTAGTACCTCCATCTTTCTTCTTTACCAAAACCACCCGTGAACTCCAGGGACTTGATGATGGTTTTATTATGCCATCCTGTTCCATTTCATTAACCAGTATCCATGTTCTATAACTTTAGTGAGAACTTCTCGCATCTTCTCATGTCGAAAACTTTAAAAAGAGGCTACGTCGTTACTTTATAAATGTCATAACATTGTACTCGAAGCCGATGTGACATTGCAGGCGTTGAGAAAGCCAGTCACACATATCGTTGACGGCGACCAAAATTTACCAAAGATGATAACATTTTAACGACGGCGGCGAAAAAACAACCGTCGCGACGATAACCCTGCATGTTTGTGCGATTTGTAATGAAGACTTTTAAGTAGTGTGGTCATTTTGACATTTTTGAAGGTAAATTCAGCACCAAAAACTTAGATTTAGCTGTAAAATTTTCATTTGGCATTTTATTTAGCTTTAAAAAAAATGTTTTATACTTATTTTGATTAATTTTTAAAGTTGGAAGGAATAGTCTCAGCGATATTTTTTTTATAAATTGTTTTAAACTAACTCTTACGCAATCAATGATGATTCTTTTTTTAATATACAAAAAAAATAATCTGGTCTAAATATCTTTTTATAAATTTTTTTAAATCGAAATGGAAATAAAACATATTTGTTTTTATTAGAGGGCCTTCCAATTTCAAGCTTAACCAACTGTACTATTTATATCTGGTGCTATATCAAATCTACCTAAATACTTGTTTAAATATTACCATTTATTTTAATTTTGTTTAAAATGAGTCACTAAAATTTATAAGGATTTAAAACAATATTATGAACAACTTTAAAATTATTTCTAGCGTTTTTAAAATCATTTTTAGCATTTTTTTTTGCCTTGCCTAATGTCAGAGTAAGCTGTGAACAAATTTTAAGATCTGTTTCTATCAGCCGTGGCACAGATTCCGTTCGGAATGCTGTCAATTCCGTATTTGCCATTCCGTTCGAAATCATTTTTGGTGCTTTGGATTCCAATCGTTTTCATCAATCCGAAAAATTTTGTTTAAGCGTTTTTTATGTTACCCATTTGGCAACATCAGTATTTATTACAATTTAATATGGCAACAAATTCACTTAGCAAAACAAAAAACAGCTGTTAACAAAATATTTGTACAAATAAATTTACATTTGAGTTTTTATTTATGTGTAAAAAAGTAATCAACATTAAAATTTGTGAAATTTAGAAAGTAAATATGCCGGGCGTATCAATAACAAATGTTTAACAAATGTAATTGTTTCTAATTTTGCTTTGTTCTTTTCAGTTTTGTTTTGTTTTGTGTGTTGCCAGTATCTAAATTTTGGCAAAATATGACAACAAAAGAGATATGGCAATGCTTCATAAATACATAACGAAAATTTTGTTTTCTTGTTAAAGATTTTAGAAAGAGTTTTAAATATTTGTAAAATAAATTGCTAAAAATTATTTAAAATATACTTCTTTTGAAAAATAAATAAAGAAAACATATTTGTTTATTGATAGAAAGTATATTTTGATAATTATTTGCCGTTTAAGATACAGAAAACTCCCATTCCGTTCATGAAAATAGAAATGGTTTCATTCCGAAAAATTTTTTCGTAATTAATTTTCTGAAGCACCAAAATACGGAATGAATTCCGTTTCCGAACGGAATTGTGTTCTGTGACATGGCTGTATGTCATTGTTTTCGTCAATAAAATTATACAAACCTACATGTTTCTTGCTTTTTGATTAAATTAAACATTTACGTACGCAAATACATAGTGGAATGTTTTGTTTTCAAATAACAAATGCGATTTTTTTTTTAAATAATAAGATTTTTAAAAAATAATATGGCAGCACTTGTGTAAGAATTTTGAATGGAAATGTAAGAGAGATGATCAACACATAGCAACAATCCGTTTCTAAAACAAAAACAACAACAACAATCATGAAAACAATGCCTACCTATACACATAAATAACTTTTGCATATACATATTACATAGGTATTTACATTTAAGCCAAAAACAAATTATAAAATATGGTTTTTGTTTCACATGTAAGTAAGTAAGGCGAACGATTTATATTTATATTGTCAATAAGATGAAAAAAATCAAAAATTGCTGAATAATTTTAAGATCGTTTATAGAATATTAAAAAAAGTTAAAACAAAATTTTTTTTCGAAAAGGTGGATTTACCGAGATTCGAACCCGACCAACTACTAACACGCATACGCTGCTTTGGGCAACCGCCCAGACAACTCAGCCATTAGCGATATTACAGATGGAAAATTGAAGTAGAATATATTCCGTCTAAATGTTTGTTTAATATGTAGGAATGTATTTCTCAATTTAAGCAACCAATCATGTACAAACGTGTGTTTGTATTTGTAATGCTTAACATTCAACTCGTTCGAATAAAAAAAAAACAACAACCACAAGGGATTTTTTTTGGAAAAATTTGAGGTAGTCGTGGTTTTTTGGTAAGATCTCTGCCATTTGTGGACCGATCTGGCTGAATTTTAATAGCAAGAAATGGTGGACTATATGTGACATAAATGTAAAACAACCTAGCCGCTATCATGTCTGGAACACGTATCAAACGTAAGACGGACAGACGGACGGATAGCGTAAAATCAACTTCTCTCCTCATAAGGACCCAGAATATATATACTTTATATGGTCTAAGATCACTATTGTAGAAATTACAAACGGAATGACAAACTTATATATACCCTTTTCCACCTGTGGTGAAGGGTATAAAAATAATTAAATTTGCATCAGTAAACAAATTAATAGTATCAATTAAACTTTTAATTCAATTGATTAAACGTTTAATTCACTTGATTAAACGTTTAATTCTCTCGATTAAACTTTAAATTCACTTGATTAAACGTTTAATTAACTTGATTAAATTTTTAATTAAAACTGACATTATTTTTGAAATATGCTTTAATTGGTGAAAATTTCTGGAGAATTTTTGTCTATGTGCTTGGATTCTAATCACGTGTCGTATAAATTTGTGTAATAAAATAAAGTCAAAAGAACTGGCGTGCTAATTTAAGTAACTTGTAAGAAAATGTGCTGGAAATTAAAACAATATGTTTTAGATTTAACAACCGGCTTCTGTTAGAAATACAGCAAAAAAGTTTTCTAATTTTCTTTTTTGGAAAATATTAAAATCATTCAAATCAAGAAAAGCTTTGATAAAAAATCATATTTTTAATTTTTTAGCTTTTTAAACTGAAGTTGAGTTTCTGGGGTTTTCCTAAATTTATGGGAATTTCAAGTATTTTAAAGTCGTAATATTTTATTTTTCCGCATTAATACTTTCCCATAAGGGTTTGCTTTTTATACCCTCCACCACAATTAGTTGTGAAGAGGGTATACTAAGTTTGTCATTCCGTGTGAAACTTTTTTTATTATTCATCTCAGACCCCATAAAGTATATATATTCTGGCTGCTTGAGTAATTCTAAGTCGATTTAGCTACGTCCGTCTGTCTGTCCGTCTGTCCGTCTGTTGAAAACACGCTCACTTTCGAAAAACTCAAAAGAAATAAACAAACTAGGTGTCAAATTGCTTGTAGTTATCCTAAGCAGTTTGGGATTGAATTTCAGTAGGACCAGAGCTATGAATCAAAATGTGGAACCACCACCTTCAAAAACTTGATAATTTTGTTACAAAAACTAACATAAATGATGCAAAAATGCACGGAATGACATAAGATTTTGCACAAGTCCGTTTTATTCGACTAGAAATGACACTGTAAAATTTCGTGAAGATCGGTACATAATTTACCCTAGGCCCCATATATGCCCTACTCCCGGAAAACAGTTTAGTCTCCTAAAACCATAATTAATAACAAATCGTCACAGTTTAAGATAATAATAATAAAAAGACATCATACAGATATTACTCCTTAAACATTCGAACTGTCGGTGGAGCGTATCAAAGATTCGGCACAGCCGAATATAGCACTCTAACTTGTTTTTATTCTTTTTTTTTTTTTTTTTTTGTATATTAAACTAGCTGTCCCGGCAAACGTTGTTTTGCCACATAACTTATTTCTAGTAAAAGAAAGAGGAATAAAGCGCTTTATACCATGATCGGCGATGAAAACAAAACAATAGCTATTTATTTCTTTATTTCTGTTTGTTACACATTCAAAAGTTAAACATAAAAAAGTGATGTATTTTTTTAATCATTACAAAGATCAATTGCGTTAACGATATTTTCTGTCAGTCCGTCTTTAGCAAACACAAATTAGCTCGATGGCTTGCCGATAATTGTCCGTGTGAAAAACATGGTGTGCCCGAATCTAAGCCGCAAACAGACATCGTTTGGCTTTGCAAATGCCAATCTAATAAAAAGTCAAACGCGTTTGAATTCAATTGGGGCGTCTGTGACAATCATCGGAATTCGTGCCAGCAAAACATTTTTGTATCGGAATTTACCATTCAAAATGGTAGCTTCGATAACGTTTTTCATCAATTGTTTAACGACCAATCGTGTAGTATTGCGTAGCCGAAGTAGAAAAACCTTAGAAACAATTTTATCATAAAACTACATAAACTTTTCAAAAGAATCGGTTAATTAATTAAGAAGGTATAGGAGGGGGTGCTTTTACCCTTTTTGCTTTATTTTACGCCGTAAATTTTAAAGTTTATAGCCTTTAGTTCCTTTAAGACCTGAAACTATCATCGGATAATTAATTAGGAAGACTTGGGTAGAGGTTTTACCCCTTTTGCCCTATTTTACGCCCTAATTGTTGGAAATTCTAAAAAAAATTATATCTTAAAGTTACTTTAGATATTACAGTGTTTGCATGCCAAGTTTTAAGAAAACTGGTTGATTAGTTAAGCAGTTGTAGGGAGGGGGAGCGTTTACCACTCTTGCCCTATTTTAAGCCCTAAATAGTAACAATTATAGGCTAAAATTCCTTCCAGATGTTACACTACTTGCCTGCCAAAGTTTAAGAAAATCAATTGATTAGTTAAGAAGATATTGGGAGGTGAAGCTTTTACCCGTTTTGCCCTATTTTATGCCCTCTAGCGATATAAAATATACATTAAGATCCATTCTGAATGACATTGTACACATACGATACATGGTTTGGTAACATATCATAAAAAATCATAATAGGTGTGGAAAATGAAAGGCATTTTGTTGATATCTGCAGATACATGTACACACATGTATGGGAAAAATATATAGGAAAATATAAATGCATATCTCCGGAAACACTGGGCCGATTTCATGCAAACTTCACATAAACCATCTAGAGACTATCCCCAAAGTACCCTTACGTTTTGGTTTAAATCGGTAGACCCGTTTTCGCAGTTAGTGGTGACATCAAAGTGTACACTTCTTTTTATATATATAGAAGATAAAATCCTTTCTAGAATAATAACACTATGGAACATTTTTGGGATTATTGTCTTGGGGGTGAGAAATTCCAAGTCAGGGTGATGGTACTAGGTCAGTATAGTAAAACCCTCAAAGGGTTTGGCGTTCGTATGTGTCAGTTTTTTTTTTTATGACATTTTAAATTTTTTCCTTACCTTGATGTTTTTTTGTTTAACATAACTCGAGAACCACTTGTCCGATTTTGCTAAAACAAACTCAAAAAAATTTAGAATTACAATTTCTTTAATCCATTCATATAACGTTTTTCTTTATAATCAATAGTTTTGCCGGTAAAAATAAATTTGTGGAGAAAAAATATATTTTTTGCCTAAAAATAGGCAATATTTATTAAAATAAATTTTAATTTTTAGGCAAAAAATTATTTTATATTGAGCCTTCGACGAAGCAGGTTTGTTAAAGAGAAACGTAAAAGTTTCGCTTACCATATCGCTTACGGAAGGCATGCATTTTATATGGCGACTTCCCTCTTTGAAGTAATATATTTTTGTGTCAGAATGCTCTTTAATCAGCCCATAAAAAATTGGTAAAAGCAACGATCAGCTTTACACGCTGAATTTTTGTTACCATTATTTTTTAATATTCTCCCATTAATTCTTAGTAAGAGAATGTCGTGGCTCTTCAAATGTTACATTTGTTTTGTAAATTTGTAAGGAATTCGTTCACTTACTTTACTACATCCTATTGCAAGACGCATTAATATACGCTCACCCATAAAAATTTACTATTAGTGCTTCGCAAAACACGAAAAAATTTTATTGGCATCAAATGTGTCATCATTCTACATTGAAGACGAAAACTATATCGGGGCATTCTGCTGGTTCCTCATAATTAAGAGCTTCTTTTGTAATAAAAACAAAATAAATAATGGAAAGTATATAAAGTAATATTCTCTCTCTGGTTCCAGGCGTAAGTGGCATAGAATTATTCTAAAATAAATACATATTGTTACGTTACTGCCTTTTAAAAAATAAAATAAATAAGCACAACACTTTAATTTAGTTCAAAAGTTTTATTTAGAATTCAATCACTTTAACAACCGTAGTTAACAGCTTTTATTCACAGCTCACTGTTGTGATCTACACACTTTAACGTTTGTACTAATACTGGCTTTTAAGTGACATCTGAATGTGGTATTTATTATCTAGCCCAAACGTGTAGAAGGCTCTACAATGTTCGAGCCCTGACGTCTAGATGGCTCTCGAATTTTTGACATCTAACGTATATAATGTTAATTAAACAAATGCATCATTAGAAATCTACGTTAACCTTGTGACTTAAAGGTATACTTTAAGGCTTATAGGAAATTAAAGTTGGGTTAAAAAAAAATTATGCATAACAATTTTAACATTACATTTGTGCTAGAAAATTTTGTACAGTGATTTTTACGCTAGAAATATGCATAGCTAATACAATATTAACTTAAACTAATTAAACAACTAACAAATATACCACAAGTAATAAATAAAAGAAAGATATTTAATAAATAAAACTAATAAAAAGTTACTAGCGTTACACTGCCCCCCACTTAAGCCTGTTCGGTCCGAATAGGCTCAGATTCACCTTTTCACATTATTGCTCTTGGACTTTTTTGTACTTCTGGATTCGATACACAACGTCATTTAATTTCTGCATCATCTAATGTGGCCCATCCCAATGTGTCCACAGTTTGGGAGATAACCCTTTCTTTCGTTGGGAATTAAAAAGTAAAACTAACTGGCCCTCTTTAAATCTTTCCGAATTTGTCGCTCAATCGTATCTGGTTTTCATCTTGTCACTGGACAGTTTCGTACATGTTCATGAAGCTCATTAAGAGTTTCTTGTTCTTGTGAGATGGAGCCTTCATTATTTTCACCCGTTGGTATAGGCTTAACGCCGAACTCTAGAGCTCCCGGCAGTCTGAGCTCCAGTGTTGCTAAAACCTTATGACTAATGAAAATGGCTAAAAATATTTTCCTAATTGATAAAATCGAATTAACGATTTATAAATGTAACCTATTTCTCAAATTACTTTAAACGATGATAACTTGGCTAAATACCCTCTCTTCTCAGCAATAGACCATGGAAGTGAGAACAACTTTATATTAAACTAGCTTAACCCGGTGCGCTTCGCTACACTGCTTAAACCACTTCTTCAGTTGAGAGATATTTAATATATGCATCCTATGGAAGGTTTTCCCCCCTGCGCCTTCCCGCTTTATTTTTATTTTCAAAAGTGTAGTATACCATAGGAGTGACTTCTACTAAGTTTGAACATTCTTACTATAACAGTTCTTAAGATATGTGATATTAAACATTGGCGTCCTATGGGGGGTAACATTTCCCCGCTGCTATTTTATTTCAATTTTGGGGTTCAGAAGATCATACTACAAAAAGTTTAATAAAAAGAGTGCAGCGGCTCTAAATTATATTTCTATCTATGAGGGGTACTGCTCCTCCTCTGTCCATTTCTATATTGAAATTTAAAGTTTGCCATAATAGTAGCTTTAACCACGTTTGAAGACTCTCCCTTTAATAGTTCTTGAGTTGAGAGATATTTAATATATGCATCCTATGGAAGGTATTTCCCCCCTGCGCCTTCCCGCTTTATTTTTATTTTCAAAAGTGTAGTATACCATAAGTGTGACTTCTACAAAGTTTGAACATTCTAACTTTAATAGTTTTTAAGATATCCGATATTTAACATTAGCGTCCTATGGGGGGTAACACTTCCCCCGCTGCTATTGTGTTTAAATTTTGGGGCTCAGACCATCCTACTACCAAAAGTTCAACAAATTGCTTGCAGCGGCTCTTATTAATATTGCTATCTATGAGGGGTACTGCTCCTCCTCTGTCTACCCCGCCCATTTTTATATTGAAATTTATAGTTTACCATAGTAGTAGCTGTAACCATGTTTGAAGACTCTCCCTTTAATAGTTCTTCTGTTGAGCGATATTTAATTTATGCATCCTATGGAAGGTATTTCCCCCCTGCGCCTTCCCGCTTTATTTTTATTTTCAAAAGTATTGTATACCATAAGAGAGACTTCTGCAAAGTTTGAACATTCTCACTATAAAAGTTCTTAAGATATGCGATATTAACCATTGGCGTCCTATGGTGGGTACCACTTCCCCCGCTGCTATTTTATTTCAATTTTGGGGCTCTGAAGATCCTACTACCAAAAGTTCAACAAAATGCGTGCAGCGGCTCTTAATTATATTTCTATCTATGAGGGGTACTGCTCCTCCCCGTCTACCCCGCCCATTTGTATATTGAAATTTATAGTTTACTATAATTATAGCTTTAACCACTTTTGAAGACTCTCCCTTTAATAATTCTTCAGTTGAGCGATATTTAATATATGCATCCTATGGGAGGTATTTCCCCCCCTGCGCCTACCCGCTTTATTGTTATTTTCAAAAGTGTTGTATACCATAAGAGTGACTTCTAGAAAGTTTGAACATTCTCACTATTACAGTTCTTTAGATATGCGATGTTAAACATTGGCGTCCTATGGGGGATTCCACTTCCCCCGCTGCTATTTTATTTTAATTTTGGGGCTCAGAAGATCTTACTACCAAAAGTTCTGCATAATGCGTGCAGCGGATCTTAATATATGCGATAATTAATATTGGCATCCTATGGGGGATACCAATTCCCCTGCCCCTATCGAAAAAATAAGTAGCCTATTTTATTTTTAGGGCTCACGTGATGTATCTGTAAAAATTTCAGGAAAATCGGTTCAGTAGTTTAGGAGTCTATAAGCCAACAAACAAACAAACAAACAAACAAACAAACAAACATACAAACATTTTTCATTTTTATATATATAGAAGAAGAAGATAGAAGATAGATTCTAAAATTTCTAAAACAAAAATTTGTTGCCGCCTGCATCTCTATATTGAAATTCTTGAGAGCAGAAATATATACTTTTGTTTGTGTTGATCAATTTTATAATGTTATTTTTGGAATACTGTTACTTTATTTCGTTTGTTTATAGCGATTCTCCACATTTGTGAAAGTTGTAATTAAAATTAAATGCGTTTAAATGTTTATTTTACTGTTAGCGATTTTATAAACTGTCCTGGCTTCTTGGTTTGGGATGGCATATACCACCGTCCGTTTACTAAAGTAATCGATGACTACTAACACATATCGGTTACCGGCATTACTAACAGGAAAAAGCCCAGCTCTATCTATTGCAATTCGCTCAACTGGGGCACCAGAATAATACTGCTGTAGTGGCGCACGACTTCTTCTTACTGGACCCTTGGTGGCAGTGCATTGTGCACGATTTGTTATCCAATCAACTACAGCTTGTTGGCAGTCAACCCAGTAGAAGCGTTGTTTTAATTTTTCTAGGGTTGTTTTCACACCCAGATGACCACCCCTAGGACCGTTATAGAATTTATTCAGAACTTCTTTTACTTTCGATAACGGCACTCTTTGGTACTCTTCCATGTACGCCATAAGCAGCTGTTTACTACCTTCGGTACAAAACGGCTGTAGTATGTATATAAGCCTAGAAGACTGCGTAGCTCATGTAGATATATATGGTGAGGCCATTCCATAACTGCTGGTATCTTCTCTACGTTTGTGGAAATACCGTCAGATGTGACACGTTGCCCTAGGTGTTTTAAACTTAAAACTTAATTCAAATCTTCCAGTACTGAAAAATGATACATGGATTATTTTTAAAGCCTTAATGTATGAAATAGTCAACAAAAGAATGCTATACAAAACGACTTTTTTCTATTAGTACAGCTTTACTTTAAACTTCCATTCAAATATACCAGTACGGAGTACAACAAACTTTTAAATTACAGTGAAACTTTGATAAAACGAATCTGAAGTGGAGTGAAAAATACTTTGTTTTAGCTATTGATTTGTTGTACATTTTTATCAGTAAAAATTTGCTATAACTTATTACAGCATTAAGTTGAGAATTTTTTTTCGTTAAAACTGTAGAGCATTTTTGTTATATCAAAGTTCTACTGTAAAAAACAAAAACCAACTTCTAATTTACATTTTATTCCAAAAAACAAAAGATCAACGTCATAAAACAACTTGTTATATTAGTACTAGAAAAAAAAGCAAACAAACAAGAAAAAACGCGTAAATGATCGCAAGCTCTGTTAATATTTGCAATATTTTTCCTTTTAACCGTTTCCCCAAATTTAACACCCGAGTCAACATTTATTGAATTATTAAAATAAATAATTCCAAACACGATTAAAAGAATTAGACCAAATGACGTACTCACTATTCAAGGGTATAAATATGATATTTTTTTGCAATACTTAACTAGTTTAAACTTTTCATTTAACGATATAAAATCTTAAATTATATTCAAAGAAATCCAAATAAAAAAGCATGCTTATCGTGGTAGCACTTTTGGTCTTAGGATTTGCATCGCATATTGCTGTGGTTGTACCTCTTCCTTATTTTCCGAACTATTTTGAAGATTCGATTAAAGAATCACCTCTTCAAGAATTATCGGCAACGATTGAGAGGCTAAAACGTAGTATTTTCTCGGAATCCTCAGAGCACCTAATATCTCAATCCGATGAAACTGTTCCAGTGCTTGAAGTAGGACCTGTTGATGTGCCTCATGGAATACCTCCAACTGTTGGTCCAGAGATTGAAGATCCATCTGAATATGAAGATTTGGCTATGGGGGAAACTGTTTCTAACGTTTCAGTCGATGCAGAAGAAGCTGAATCTGGTGATATGCACAATGAGGAAACTCTTGCTCCAGTGCTTGAAGTAGGACCTGTTGATGTGCCTCATGGAATACCTCCAACTGTTGGTCCAGAGATTGATGATCCAACTGAATATGAAGATTTGGCTTTGGGGGAAACTGTTTCTAACGTTTCAGTCGGTGCAGAAGAAGCTGAATCTGGTGATATGCACAATGAGGAAACTCTTGCTCCAGTGCTTGAAGTAGGACCTGTTGATGTGCCTCATGGAATACCTCCAACTGTTGGTCCAGAGATTGATGATCCAACTGAATATGAAGATTTGGCTTTGGGGGAAACTGTTTCTAACGTTTCAGTCGGTGCAGAAGAAGCTGAATCTGGTGATATGCACAATGAGGAAACTCTTGCTCCAGTGCTTGAAGTAGGACCTGTTGATGTGCCTCATGGAATACCTCCAACTGTTGGTCCAGAGATTGAAGATCCATCTGAATATGAAGATTTGGCTATGGGGGAAACTGTTTCTAACGTTTCAGTCGATGCAGAAGAAGCTGAATCTGGTGACATGCACAATGAGCAAACTCTTGTTCCAGTGCTTGAAGTAGGACCTGTTGATGTGCCCCATGGAATACCTCCAACTGTTGGTCCAGAGATTGAAGATCCATCTGAATATGAAGATGTGCCTATGGGGGAAACTGTTTCTAAAGTTTCAGTCGATGCAGAAGAAGCTGAATCTGGTGATATGCACAGTTAGGAAACTCGTACTATAGCTTCAGTTGTTCCAGCGAGAAATGATTAAATTGATTGTGATAATGAGGAAACTAATTCTTAAGTTTCAGTCGATGCGGGTGAAGCGGAAACTGGTGGTATGCACAATAAGAATCTCATTAAGATTAGCCTTAAAATAATTTTAAAGTAGATGAATTTATTTTCAAAAAAAACTTTTAATTCAATATTGCAGAAGATAATTTCGCTGCTCAAGATTTTAGTATTTTTTAAACTTATTTTGATTGTTAAATTATTTTCAAAATTGTAAGTAAAACAGCACAACAAATTGTTTCATTAAAAATATTATAATCTAAAGGGCGGTTTTTAAATAGACAATTCCAAATTAGACCAGTCATATAAAGGCAATATAATCAGAGAACCTTTTTTAACAAACAGTTGACTGAACAGGTAAAATAACTCTGTCTTGTTTTTTAAATGACTTTTTGTTAGTATTTCCTCATTCACAATATGTGGATGAATTTGTGGCAATTTCCAAGCCATGTAAAAGCACGCCAGCAAAATT
Source organism: Pollenia griseotomentosa (assembly GCA_963931875.1). Lineage (NCBI taxonomy): Eukaryota > Metazoa > Arthropoda > Insecta > Diptera > Polleniidae > Pollenia > Pollenia griseotomentosa. The sequence continues at coordinate 24,518,426 of OZ007562.1, forward strand.
AAGACACGTTTATTAAAAGAACATCCGAAAAAATAGTTCTAAAAACGCTTATTATTTTAGAATATATCATCGTGTTACTTCTTAAACCACGTAAGTTCCATTTTTTCGTTTTTATGGTCGAACAAAACATTTGCCATCCGTACATTCTTAGTTATCTAACCATATTTGTATTAAAAAAATTTTAAGCCAGTTCGAAAACCTCGTAAAAGACTTACAAAATGTCATTTTCTTGCAAAAAGAATATTGAAAGTTTTTTGATTTTGCGATAAATAAAAAATTTAGAAAGTTTCAGGCCAATCAGGGCATTTTTGGTAACGCGCCAGGCCCTCAAAAACAGTTATTCGGAAAAAATTACACGTTTTGTCGAGTAATTTAAAACTATATATCCTATACAGCACAAATGTTCCTCGAGCTCCCAATATTTTGATTAAATTCAACCTTTATTTCTGTATACCAAAGCTCTATTCCTATATTACAGCGTGACTTCCGTACAGTGAAAACGTTCTAGGCCGAAATTCGTTTTCGGACCCTAATCGGCTATCGCGTGCTTATAGGAGGTTGGTTTCTGAGCCCAACCCAAACTATTTTTACAAAACCGCCTTTCTCTTTAAGGATTGAAAGCTCTATCTCTGCTCATATTAGAAGCAACCATACAAACCATAAAGTATATGGCAAAAAACATAAAATTTGTCGAAAATGGGTTGTTTTTGAAATTTTCCGAAAACGAACATTTTCACGGTGCGATGCATAAAACATATTTATTTTTGGAGTTAAGCCGCATATTCTTGGGGATATAGAAATTGGAGGACCTGATTAATTTTTTTTAAATTTTTGCAAATTGCTGCTTGCGCAAAAAAAAAAGAAAAGCTTTTTGCAAAATGTTTCTACATCCCTCAGGTAGTCGCAGAGCAAGGTTTTGAAAAACAAATTTGATAAAAAACTAATATTTAAATGAAAAATGAGATCATCATATCTAAATGACAAATATTTTTTTCGCAAACAAACAAGAAAATACGCGTAAATGATCGCAAACTCTGTTAATATTTGCAATATTTTTCCATTTAAACCGTTTTCCTCAATTTAACACCTGAGTCAACATTTAATGAATTATTTAAATAAATAATTCCAAACACGATTAAAAGAATTAGACCAAATGAGATTCTTTTTACTTAAGGGTATAAATATGATATTTTTTTTGCAAAACTTAACTAGTTTAAACTTTTAATTTAACGATATAAAATCTTCAAATCAAATAAAAAAGCATGCTTATCGTGGTAGCACTTTTGGTTTTAGGATTTGTATCGCATATTTCCAACTATTTTGAAGATTCAATCTGAATCCAATGATACTGTTCCAGCGCTTGAAGAAGGACCTGTTGATGTGCCCCATGGCATACCTCCAACTGGTGATGGGTCTATAGAGGAAACTGATTCTGAAGTTTCAGTCGATGTAGAAGAAGCTGAATCTGGTCATATGCACAATGAGGAAACTAGTGCAATACCTCCAGCTGTTGTTCCAGTGCTTGAAGAAGGACCTGATGATGTGCCCCATAGAATACCTCCAACTGTTGTTCCAGCGATTGAAGATGAGTCTGAATTGGTGACGGGCCTAATAAGGAATTCTGAAGTTTTAGTCGATGCAGAAAGTTGAATCTGGTGATTTGCACAGTTAGGAAACTCATTCTATAGCTTCAGTCGTTCCAGCGAGAAATGATGAAATCGATTATGACAATGAAGAAACTGATTCTTAAGTTTCAGTCGATGCGGGAGAAGCTGAACCTCGTGATATTCACAATAAGAATATCATAAAGATTAGCCTTATAATTAATTTAAAGTAGATGAATTTACTTTTAAAAAAATTTCCAGAATATAATTTCGCTGCTCAAGATTTTATTTTTTCTTATATATTTGACATTATTAATAATTTTGACATTGTGTTGTAAAAAACATGGAAGGGTCCATACATTTTTAATTTCAATCACCGCTCTCGATTATTTCGCAAAAAGGGGTTGATTTCCTCAATATATAGACTGGAAATAATGAAGTTTGATCCATTTTAATCTCATAGGACAAGACAAATTTCCTGAACATCAAAGGAAAGCCATAGGCTTCTTTAAGAATTTATAAAAATCCTTAAAAAATTTAAGAACCACTGAAATTTTATTTATGGACATAAATGCTTGCTTTTATCCAGGGAAATTTAAATATTATTTAGTCCGGTTGTAATTGTAAGACATTTTGACCTGCGTTGGTCTAGTATTTTGCAAATATAATATTCAAACTTATCCCGGATTTTTTTCGTATGAATTTGAAAATTTGGTGCTAAATTGAATTGATTAATATTCTACAGAAAGAATTGTGCAAGAATCTTTTAAATTTAAAAAATTATATTAATTTCATTTAAAAATTCAGATTTTTTCGGCAATAGCATCGCAGTCGGCTTCGAAAGTATTTGACTGTAATAGCCTACAACACTATACCGTTGACCACTTGGGACAGCACACCTCCAATTCCAAATCCGCTTGCATCAGTTTCTAGCACATACTTTTCCCCCGCGAAAGGATAAGCCAAAATTGGTGATGTACACAATAACTCTTTGAGCTTCTTAAATGCTTGTTCATTTGTTTCACCCCAATTATATTCCCGAGCCTTTTTGGTCAATTCATGTAAACTTGCAGCAATATTGGCAAAATTCGGTTCAAAATGCCTGTAGTAGGGCGCGGCCAATCCAGAACTTCTCGTACTTTCTCTTCGTCTGTTGAAATGCCATCAGATGTTACACTATTCCCTAGGTATTTAACTTCCTTCTGAAGCAGTGAACTTTTAATAACACTAAGCTTGAGTCAGGCTTTGGATACACCACCTCTTAGGTTTTCAGGTGTTCCTCAAGACCTTTACACGGTGAAGACCTTTAAACACCTGTTCCATTAAACGCTCGAATGTAGCTGAAGCATTACAGATCTCCAACGGCACCAGATTAAACTGCTATAAGTCATAATTTGCACTAAAATCAGTTTTCTCTTTATCCTTGTCTTCCACATTATTTCGGCTAACATGTCCTAGGCAAGGGATTACTATCCTTTTTGGTGACGTCATTTAGTTTCCTGTAGTCTATGCAGAACCTATTACCTCCATCTTTCTTCTTTACCAAAACCACCCGTGAACTCCAGGGACTTGATGATGGTTTTATTATGCCATCCTGTTCCATTTCTTTAACCAGTATTTATGTTCTATAACTTTAGTGAGAACTTCTCGCATCTTCTCATGTCGAAAACTTTAAAAAGAGGTTACGTCGTTACTTTATAAATGTCATAACAATGTACTCGAAGCCGATGTGACATTGCAGGCGTTGATAAACCCAGTCACACATATCGTTGACGGCGACCAAAATTTACCAAAAATGATAACATTTTGACGACGGCGGCGAAAAACAACCGTCGGTTACACCAAATAATGTACAGTGCGACTTTAATGTTTGTTGTTTGCAAACGTGCTTTGAAAAAATTCGTATATTTTATAAAAATGTTTAAAGCAAAATAATTAAACAATGAAAAAATGTGCCAACAACAAAATGGTATTATTGTTACGATACTGCCTTTTAATAACGTTTTGGTTTATTTCTTTTATAATAAACCGTTTCGAGTTCTTTATTGCAACTTAAATAAAATAAATAAAACACAAACACTTTAAACACTGTTTACAATTTACACAACTTTATTTAGTACAAAGTCAATCTAACAAACCGTAATTTATAGCTTTTATTTATTACCAACTATAATTTCTTCCGCGTTATACGTTATTGACAAAGTCTGAACTAAGAATGAATTAATTACGCTAGTCGCCGCTAGTATTTATGCAGCAATTTGGTTGTCTAGAACATTCGAAATGTTTTTCGAAGGTTCGAGGCTTTACTATTCACCACACTTTAATTTGATTTATGGCAGCGCTAATGTTTACATAATTTTACCTCTTATACTGAAGCTTTTTTAACGGTCATTTCTAGGTCTTTCTGCACATTGGGATTAAAGTGTACTAAATTATAACAATTTTTAATAACAATGTAAACTAATAAAATTACTAATAATTACAAGTTAACTAATAAATACAAGATAACTAATAAATTTAACTAATTCTTAACTAATAATTACAACTATTTCTTAACTAAAGTTACTTTTGTAACATTATTATTATTCTTTGCATTTGCATTTCTAATCGTTTTTATACCCTTTACCACAGGTGGAAAAGGGTACATATAAGCTTGTCATTCCGTTTGTAATTTCTACAATATTGATCTTAGATCCTATAAAGTATATATATTTTTAGTCCTTATGTCGAGAGAAGTTGATTTAACGATGTCCGTCTGTCCGTCTTACGTTTGATTGGTGTTTTTTCGGAGACTTCAGACATGATAGTGGTTGTTTTACATTTATGTCACATATAGTCCACCATTTCTCGCTATTGAAATTCAGCAAGATCGGTAAACAAATGGCTGAGATATGACCAAAAAACCACGACTGCCTCTAATTTTTCCAAAAAATCCCTTGAGGTTGTTGTTGTTTTATGTTAATGCTTTTAATTTTATGCACACAAACCGATTAACATTTATGTATGCACATGATATGCCGCTCAAATAAAGAAACAAACTCGTAGACTCAATATATTTTAATTTAACGCTTCTTGAGTAAAAGCGTTCGTAGCCGACCTGTGTAACTTGCCGCCTAAGACTCTGAGGTTCCAAGTTCGAGTCTTGGTTGCCCCAGTTAAAAAAAAAAATTTTTCATTATACCCTTCACCACAGGTGATTTTTATTTAATTTGTTTATGTCCTAAAAAACGATATTAAAATTACCTATAAAGCTTTTTGATATTTTCATTTTATTGGCAATGTTTTATTTTATTTAGGCTAGCATATACATATGTACATAGGTCCATACATACATAAAAAGTTGTTTATGTCATTAATTAAATCCGTACGTATTGCAAACACATATGTATGTACATGTGTATGTACGTTATTGATATAAATGTTTGTTCTTACCTCAAGATGGTGAAGGGTATATAAGATTCACTATAGCCGAATATAACAATCTTACTTGTGTAGTGTTAAAATTGTTTCTCGCCCGATTTTTTTTCGTGTTTATTTGACAGTTCAAAGCGGGAAATTTTTTCACAAAAATGTTACAGATATACATTTTTTGTAAATTGGCGAGTAATTTCCTTACGTGACAGCAAGTACTCGCCAAGAATAGATACAGACCCAGTTTAGTTAGAGAAGCAGCTGCTTGTTTCAATATATGTATGACATTTTTGTTTCATTTCGCACATTTCATTCGTAAAGTTTCTCGAAGCGAGAGTGGGTCTAACTTCTTTTCGCTTTGCTAGAAGAATGATTATCGGCTTAGCGTCGCCGCACACTGGTTCATATTTTGAGAAGGCGGCCAAAATTATTTTTTTTTTTGTTCTCCGATTTTAAAATTTTTTTATTCATGTGAAAGTAAATACTAGTGAACCTCGGGAGCCAAAAAATTAAAACCCTATTTCAACTATTTCATTGAGAACAGGGTGGTCCGAAATGGACTTTCTCAATATTTGGTTATAGTTTTGAATTTCTGAGTCAATTTTTGAAGTTGAAATGCTCATAACTTTTTTGTTTTTTAAGATTTTTTGACAGAATAAGTTTTGTGTATTAGTTTATTTTATTAGATATACGTGGTTTAAAGCATTAAACTCTGCGACCTCTAGAACTATTTAATTTTTTTTTTTTTTTTTAATGTCAAAATTTCCCGGAAATTTCCTACTTTATAGAGCATAAGTCCTGAGCGTCAAAATGCGTCAAAAAAAAACCTATACTCTCTTGTAGTCTAGAATCTAACCTACATTTCTATACCCCATTGTACGCACATCTGGATACGGCCTTGCGAACTACAGCAATTTCTGTGACCCAAGGTAAGATATTCGGTTCAAAAAATAAGTCCTGCAAGGAAAAATTACTGAAATTAAAGAAGGTGAATCTTAAAGAATTTTCGACAAATAACGCAGTTCAGGCCACATAAATTATCTAGCACGTCAGGTTATCAATTAATTTGGAGAAGGTAAAGGTATTGCCATTGTTATGAACTTATTTTGGGTGAACGGATGCTGCAAAACGAATAGGCGACATAAATAGACTAACACGTTAGATTTCTGAGTAAGTTAAAAGGTTAAACATTAGTAAATAGCCGCAACATAAACTACATAGTTTAATTACCTGAAAATTGCAACTTAATTTAAAATATGAAAGAGCAGGTAAATGGTAAAAAAACTAGCACGCAGTTATATTTTACGTGAAAATTACCTACATGTTACCTGTTAATTTATTGCCGGTATGTTATCCTTTTAAAAAGTGCGAAAACAGGGGTTTTTTATGTTTCAAAGAAGTAGTAACAAAAGATCATTTAAAAAAACTTCTATCAAGAGTATAAAAGTGCATGCATTCATAATTTTACCTTCATTATTGTTTAAACAATGGCTAAGATCAGTTATAAAGTTCTCGCAGATATATATTTTCAACAGAAAGATGAAAAAGATTTTGTGTTACACATAATGAATAATCCATTCTTTCATAAGATTCATAAGATAAAAATTAAAAATTTTTCATTAACATTAAGAAAACGGTACCTTAAATGTTCTAGAAACAAAAAAACGTTTTACTTACGCAACGAAAAATGGCTAACAAATGATCTGATTTTTAAGAAGCTGTCAATAACTGCTAAGGAAACTGGAAAAGTGGGTCGGCCCGCAAAACAAATTGACAATTGCAGTGAAAGATCACGAAGACGCAAGCAAGCAAATATCAATAAAGAAATTTCTCATAGTATGATAAAGGATTCATTTCTGCATCAAATTCAACCAACGCAAAATAAGAAAACAAAAATTGCAATAATTGAAAAAATAGTGGAAGCGAGCCCTAAACGCACAAAGAGGATTTTAAAAAAGTATGCCTACACCAACTGAAGAAATGAAATTTACTCCAGAAGAAGCATTTGCACTATTTTTGGATTTAAAACGGACAAAAAATCCGTATACAGAAAAGCGAAAGCGAACCAATAAAATAAAATAAAATACACATACATCTCAAACCAAAAATAAAAGTTGAATTACCTTAAATGTTATCGATAGCCAAGAATGCTATTTGGGCATTTTTCAAAATATTCCTTTTCAGTTTTATCCTTATAACAACTCGTCTTTCCCAAAAACGCCAACCTTTGGCCCCTGTGAATATTGGGACTAAAAAATTTACAGGGGCCAAATATTGGCATTTTCTGACAGGATCTAAGTTCGACAGTAAAAAATAAGTATCAGTTGTAAAATACAAGAGAAATAATGATAAATTATAAAAAAATCATATTTGAAATATTCAACTTTTACACCGAAACTCAACAAAAAAATGAAAATGCATTTTGAACTCCCCATAACTTTTGCTCCTATCAGTCGAATTTTACGTTTTATAGCGCAAATTAAAGCCTAACATCGCACCTATCGAGCAAAAAAAATCGCATAAAAAATACCGATCCAGTCAAAAGTTATGGAATTTTGACCGCCTTCTCGTAAAATTTCCCACTGTGCGCCGGTGCTAATTCCGTGTTTCACAATTTACGTCCTGGCCTTGTTTTTTATCTTTTGAGGCAAAGATAAAGGCATATTTCTTTAGTAATTGTTTAGCCTTATTCCTTTCGGGCGGTCTCAGTTTTTTGGTCCGTTTCCGCACATGTTCCTTTGATAGTTCCTGGTCCTTGGTACTCTTTTTAGCTGCGTCTAGATGTTTCTTCAATCTTAAAGTTCTGCGTAAGGACCTTTTCGCTGTTGGATAAATTTAAAACCCTTACAGGAACTAAGCTGTTGCTGGTTTAAACGATGGCATTCGCTGTTACTATATCACCTGTAATTGCTGCTGGCTCTACCACCCATAAACTATTGTTGCCTTAACAATCTCCCTCCATTCTTGCCCATACTATTTTTTCTGACCTGGGCGGAAATTTTTCACGTCCAAGGGCGAGTAACTGTCTAACATCTTGATGTTAAAAAAATCAAAAGTGCAACTAGTTTAAAGTTAAAAACAACCAGTATATTTCTAGCTAAATACTAGTAACTTTGTGTGCAGGGTAGTCCTGCTATTATATGCCTTAAATTTTCTTATTTACTCTAATTTTCTATTTGCCATTTTCTGTCTTATGTTTCGTATTTATATTTCTGCAGCTGTTTTATTTAAGTTTTATTGGTTAACATTTCCATAGTTACTCTCTTTTTTTATTGTTATTCTTAATATTGTTGTTTTCTATTATTATTTGTTTTTATGATTTGTAAATATTTTGTTCTATGGTTCTTTGGCGATAAACTAACTTTCTGCTAATATACAGGCAAACATGTTCGAAATTTGTTAAGATTATAAAGAACACAGTGCCATGGTTAAGACTTCTTTGGGGATCAGGGATTTGGTTAGGGAAAACGACAAAAAGAACAGAATTTTGTTTGAAAACTAAATGGTCGCCAACAAAAGTAAATATTATAAAACTGCAATAACAGTTGCTACACTTAAAAGCAAACAAATAAATAGACACCAACTGATAACGATTATGATTACGATGATGTTGCCGACACTTAAAGGCATTTTATTTGATTAAGTTTTTTCTCCTTGGCTTGGGAGTAAATGGAAACTGGGGACACAGAGAAAAATTATTGCTTAAATATATCCAAACAAACGCTTGTTTGAAAATGGATTAAGTTTCTACAATGTTTTTACATTTTTTATACCCTCCACCACAATAAGTTGTGAAGGGGGTATACTTAGTTTGTCATTCCGGGTGAAACTTTTTTATTATTCATCTTAGACCCCATAAAGTGAACATAATCTGGCTCCTTGAGTAATTATAAGTCGATTTAGCCATGTCCGTCTGTCTGTCCGTCTGTTGAAAACACGCTCACTTTCGAAAAACTCAAAAGAAATAAAAAAACTGGGTGTCACATTGCTTGTAGTTATCCTAAGCAGTTTGGGATTGAAATCTAGCAAAACTAGTTGAGTAGGATCAGAGATATGAATCAAAAAGTGGAATCACTACATTAAAAAATTGATAAATTTTGTTACAAAAACTAACATAAATCGTGGAACAATGCATAGAGTAATATCAGATTTTGCAAATGTTCGTTTTATTCGACTGGAAATCACACTGTGAAATTTTATTAAGATTGGTCAATAATTTACCCTAGGCCCCAAATAAACCCTAGTCCCAGAAATCAGTTTATTACGTCTTAAACCGTAATTATTAACGCTATTATAATAAAAGTTGGCATGTCAGAGTTTTTTAGGACTAGAAATGATACTGTGAAATTTCATGAATATCGGTACATAATTTACCCTAGGCCCCATATAAACCCTACTACCGAAAAACAGTTAGGTACGCCTAAAATCGCAATTTATAATGGAATCAGAATAAAATTGAATAATTCACAGTTTTATAGGACTAGAAATGGCACTAAAAAATTTCGTGATGATCGGTCCATAATTTACTATAGGCCCCATATAAAGCCATCTCTGGTAAATTAATTAAATACGCCTAAAATCGTAAATAATTTAGAAACAAATATTTTCGAATTTGCTCTCACCGTTCCTGAGTTTTCAGCTTTGTACCCAGTTTATAATATTTTTCCTCATACCCAACAAAAAATTAAAAATCAAAACATTTTTTAATAATTTTGTTATCAAAGATTCGAAATTTTTGTTTCTTAAAAATTCATAAAAACTTGGAAAATTCAGCTAGGCTTCTAATTTTTTTCCAGACGTATGAAAAAATTCAAGGGCAAATTTAAGACTTTTATTAAACCTCTATTTTTGTATGGTTAAATTCTTAAATTTTGCCCCTGCAGCGCCTAGGATGCCCCTATATGTGACAAATGTATGACCAACCCCACTTTATTTTTCATCTCAATCATTTATTTCTAACATACCTACCCTCTATCTCCATTCCCATACAAAATGTTCAATACAGACTAGAAATATATGGAAGAGAAAGTCCCATAACTGCCCAGGAGTGGCCCCTAGTGGGATAAAATGTATGACCGACCTAAACTAGTTTCTTGTACTTATTATTTTCTCGAGACATGGGGAGCTTTTATACAATTGCGTTTTATGAAATTATGTCTGCAAAAACGAAGCCTAGCTAAATTTTCCAATTTTTTATGAATTTTTAAAAAACAAAAATTTTGAAATTTTAATAAAAAAAAATTATTTTTTTTCCAATAAAAAAATTATGTTTCTAAAACGACTCATATTAAAGAAAAAACAATACTTTTCTTGAATGAAATTTCGGTTTTTTTTTTTGTAATTTTCATTAACTAACCCGTTTCTGAGTTACGCAAATATATGTTGTGCAGCCTCCTCCATTTTCGAAATAACGGTATATCTAGAAAACCAGAGCTAACCTAAAAAACGGCTAACACTACTGGATTCAGCGTACCCGATTTAGGTTAGAGCGACAAGTGACTGGCTTGTCTATTTTTTCAGCTAGTTCAGTGTTATTGTTATTATAAGACGACCAAAAAGTCTTTGAAAATGGGTTTTACTGCTACTGAATTATCACCACTAAATTACCGTCAAAGTGCAATGTTATTAATTTCTTTTTGTGTCTGCGGCATATTACCGATCAAAGTTGAAAGTTGAGTGCTTTAAAAAAAAGTTTGCAAAAGTATTAGCCTTTTGTGGCAGCGCGCTGGCATTCCAATTATATCGGTAACAACTGCTCGCAGACGTTTGGATAAACTAATAATAGTTACTTTAAAAAGGTTAATATCCATTGAAATACAACGTTAATGAGTGGAATCGATTGTTCTTGATAAAGCGTTGTAAGTGCGACATTTTAGCAAATTCAAAATTGCATGCACTATTGTGTCAGTTTGATATTTAAACTTTATTGTTTTCTGCATAATATTAGTCAATGTAATTGTACACATTTACTTAATGATTCGGGTTTTTTATTGCTTATTTCGTTTGGTCAGGTAAACAAAAATTTCAAACCCATTCCAATAGGAGAAATGCCAGCGAATATAGAAGGCTACAATGTTCGAGACGACCAGCCTTATACGTACCGTATGGTTCGAGCCATTCATATCGGAGAATGCGAGATAAGCCAACAAATATTTTCTGCATCAAATCTCACTAGGGGTATTCTAAGACCAGAAAATCGTGAAATTTATATAAAACGGGTTTTCGAAAAATTCAAAAATTTCAAGGACCGGAACTTCGAAAACCCGTTTTACATACATTGCAAGATTTTTTGGTCTTAGAAGACCCCCAGTGAAATTTGAAACAAAAATATTCGTATAACATTTTAACCCTATAAAGTGCCGTTTAAGTATACTTTTGCGTGGAAGTTAAAAAAGGACAAAAATTTCCTCTTAACATGAGTGTTAGAGGGTTTAAATATTATAAGAAAAGAATTGCCATACAATTCAACTAAAGACATCTGAAATAGTATTAAACTTAGGCCCGTTTTCACAACTTACCGATAGCTAAAGGTAGGATTTTATTGGCCGTTTAAAAAGTGTTCCATTATTACAACTTTACTTAAACCTACCAGGTAGAATTAACCTTAATTTACTTTACCGTTCACTTTAGGTTAAAGTAAAGTTTTAATAATGGAACCCTTTTTATAAGGGCGGTTAAAGTTTACTTTTAGCTATCGGTAAGTTGTGAAAACGGGCCTTAAACGTACATTAAGTATATTTTTTTGACTTATACTAAACGCCTTTCAAAAAAATTCAAAAACTTTAGGGGCCAATATTTCGGGAACCCGAGCTAACTTTTTAAAACCCTTTGGTAGATTTGCTCTACCAATAGTCTAGTTTTATTTCGCGCTGCAAGTTTTTTTTTGCACAGTTTTGTTTTTGTATAATAAAATCTTAAGTATTTTTGCTGAGATTATCGAAAAGCAAAAGCTTAATAGTTTCTTGCGAGCGTTTATTTTCTGATATAAGGGTGGCACGAACAGAGATTTGGCAGATAAATACTCGAACGATATACTTGAGGTCAATGGCTCCTAAGGACAAAACATTTGTTTTCTAAACATTGATAAATCATACTTTAAGATCGGACTGTAAATGCCTAAGTTATAAAGAAAAAACTAAAAAGGCGACCACTATGTTCGAAACCTCCTTGCAAAAATACTTTATATTAGATGTGGTACGGCGAATTTTTTTTTTTCCTTGTAAGGTGGTACGCTCTAATGCACGTACTTTTGCATTATGAATCAACAAATTTTTTGAATTTTTCTGGTTTACATTGGTATACCGGTTGTATGGTTAAGGTGTAGTTCTCGCAAACTGCTTGATTTAAATTTTTTCCAAACAGAAATTTTGCTTTAATTATTTTTTTAAATATTAAAACACAATATTTTAGGGGCATATTCAAAATATTAAGTCGATAACTCACGTGGTGAAGAAAATTTATCAAATAAAATATTAAAAGACATACCCGCGCAGGTGGTTATAGATATTATGGTACAGGTAGCCTTAATGGTAAAATTAATTAGATAACCCTAGTTCTACAGCAAGTACAACATGCACTTTGTTGCTAGAAAAACCCGATAGATTATCAAAAAAATGTGTTTTGCTAGCAACAATAAATGCTGCTAATTGTAAACAAACAAAATTTCAAACCAATTGGGACATAATGTAAGGTTCGTTAACAATATTCAGCTGGACTACTGGGGATACCTTACCTAGCATTTACACATTAAAGTAAATTTCTTGAAAGTCGCAATACACTCACACTTTTTCACTAACACACACACATAATCTTGGTACTTTCAGCCAATCGGGTGTTTCTTCGATTTTTCGTTGATAATACGTATCTCTCAACTTGCAAGAAAGTACTTTCATGTGTAAACCCCAGGTTAGTAACACTGTGATAGAAATAGACACTTTTTTTTAGACAAGCTGGGCACTTGTCGTTCTAACCTTATTCGGGTACGCTGAATCCAGTGGTGTTAGCCGTTTAATAGGTTACCTCTGGTTTTCGAGATATCCCGTTATTTCGAAAATGGAGGAGGTTGCACAACATATATTCGCGTAAATCAAAAACGCTTTAGCTTATTGAAAAAACTAAAAAACCGAAATTCCGCAATCAAATTTTCTTTAAGAAAGGTAAAACTTTTTGCAATTTCGTGTTATTTACGTCTGGAAAAAATTAGAAGCCTAGCTGCATTTTCCAATTTGTTAGGAATTTTTAAAAAACAAAAATTTCGAAATTTTGATAAAAAAAAAAATAAATTATGTTTCTAAAACGACTGCGCATATTAGAAAAAAGTTTTTTTTTTTCCTTTCTTAAAAGAAATTATATTGCAGAATTTCGGTTTCTTTTAAGTAATTTTAATAAACTAAACCGTTTTTGAGTTACGCGAATATATGTCGAGCAACATCCTTCATTTTCGAAATAACGGAACATCTGGAAAACAAGAGTTAACCTAAAAAAACAGTTAGCGACATTGGATTCAGCGTTTCCCAATTATGTTAAAAAGCCATGTGCCCGGCATGTCTTTTTTTCCAACTAGCACAGTGTATTTGTATCATAGTAGCCCCGGTAGTACGAGAAAAACAATTTTTGTATTTTTTTTTTAAGTATGTAGCTTGAAAATTTTAACACATCTTAGCAACGTGCTAAAATACTAACATCAATACACCTAATACATAAACACATACAAGCAAACAATAAAAAGCTGGCTTATTAAGGCCACCGACTAATAACAACACCATGATAAGGTGTTTTATTTTTTTTTTTTTAGAAAGTTATTTAATTTTCTATTATGTCTCAAACAATGTTCTAGACAGCCAGACTAAATTGTTTATTTAACCCAAAACACATGTTAATATTTAATTAGTCTGTTAAAAAAAAATTTAAAATTAATAATAAGTATTTTTAACACACCCATTTAACTTTGCTTAAAATGGCAACAATCATTTTAAACATTTCCCTCAATGAAAATCTAAAAAAAAAGAAATAACAAAACTAAACTCAAAGGCTTAACTAAAGTGGCAAAAAGTCATAATCAAATACCCAAAAAATAAACATCAAGACCGAAATGGACATATGAATTTCAATTTGAATAAGTTTTATAAAAAAAAATTATTTCCGTATCTCAGGAAAAACATTTCCTAGACCCGTATGCTGTCAATAGTTAACGAAAACTTTGTATTCTGTAATTTTATTTTTGTGAAAAGAAGCTTATGAAAAGACTCACTTCTAACAAACACTCCACACAAAAAAACAAAATAGAATAGAAAAAGATAAAAAAAAATTAAGGAAAATACAACTTTATCCTTTTTTGTCACTCACTCATTTGAACTCATCAACAGGATGTATTTAACGCAGAGTGAAAGTTGAGCAGAAGTTAAGTTTTGTATTTTTTTTTTTTTATTGTTTGACATTTGTTTTTCTTTATTGCGGATTTGGTCATATAAAAGGTGTTTTTTATAGAGTGACACAAGTTAAAATCATAATAGAACAAGGAAATATATTTTTAATATCAATGAAGCGTGCTTTATTGAAAAGAAAATGTTATGAAATTAATGTTTAAATATGATATCTGTCATGTGGCCGCCACGACTGGCGCGTAGAATGTGCAATCTGGAGCACCAATTTTCAACAACTTTCCGCATTTTTACCATCATGGTTTTTTAAGACACCAAAGAGTAATTTTTTGAGGATGTTATGCTGTTTCGACAAAAGCTTGTTGATTCTCCTCGCAAAATGCGACAATTCTGCTTATTTACGTACCCATTCATCCAGAAATGGGCTTCATCGGAAAATAACATTTTTAATGGAAATTCAAAATCAATATCAAATTGTGCTTTATCCCATTTGCCGAATTGGCGGCGCATACGATGGTTGGTTTGCTTTAATTCCTGCACAAGTTAAATCTTGAAAGCTTTTAATCCAAGATTCTTTCGTAAAATAAAGTGGAAGAACAAAACCCAAACTGCAGAAAACGGCGACGAATTGATTGATTATGATCATCTTCAATGCTTTCCTGTACAGCGGCTACAGCTTCTTGAGTGCTCACTGTTCGGCATCTCACGGGATGCACATTTTCAGTAACAGTATATGTGGTCCGAAAACGATCTATTGTTCTTCGAATAAGCCGCTCTGATAGACGATTATGTACGCCATAAAATGAAAAAAGAGCACGATGAGTTTGACGAATAGAAAAATAAAATTTTTTTAACAATTTGCATGTTTTACGCTGGTGTCAGTCAATTCAAAATGAAATTTCAAAGCAAACTGGGCAAAAAGCAACTATCAGCTGTTAAATAGGTGCTCAAATAAGGCAGTGATGCCAACTCAAAGTTGTGACACTCTAAAAACACCCTTTAGAAAAAAAAGAACTGTCGGTTTCTTTATTGCTGGTAGTGAAAGATAATTTTTATTTTTTTTCCAAGAAATTAAAACAAAGAATAGCTTACACAGATATAGATTTTTCTAAGTTTTTTTTCATATGCTGATAACGTAGGTATTATTGGTTTTTGCCCCTACACTCAAAAGAAAAATCAATCCATCCCTACTCAAATCGGTATCAAAAGTACGGAAAGTACGGATTTTCTTGAATCAAGTACAGAAAGATTAATTTAAGTACGGATTTTTAATCGCGAAAAAGTTAACTTAAACATATTCAATCCCGAACTCGTACATGAAATAATCTGAAAATGAGATTGATTTAAGTATAAAGTAAAGTATAAAGTTGATTTAACCCCGAATTCGTAATAAACCATACGTGAAATTAGAAGGAGAATTTTATTATGATTGTTTAACTTACCCGTTTTTACCTTACAGAATTTCAACTATATAACGGAAAATATAAACTAAATAAGAATCAAGAGTTTTAAATTTTACTTTTTAAACATGAAAATCATGTGTTGTTGTCTTGTTCTGTTGTTTTTGTTGTTTCTACACACAACAAGCAAATAGTTTTTTTTTTACTATTTCTGTGGTGTTGTTGTAGTGGCTACCAACAAACTTTGAAAAGTAAAATGAGATTAAAACGTTCACTTTGTACTCTCAGCGTGGCACTACCGACGAAAAGTTAAATCTTTTTTTACTTGACTAACGAATTTTGTACTTGTGTTAAGAAATTACGGGTTTGATTTTCGGAAGTAATCCCATTTTGAAGATTGAGTAAGACTCGCAATTAAAGTAAGTATAAAAAACTTGACTTATCTAAAGTGTTTTTTTTCTTTGTAAAGCTCTAGTTTAAAAGATAAAGTGGCATTTAGTACACAGTGCAACAAAATTTGGGTCATCGCCGCCATCCTCAATACTTGCAATGCGAAATAAAACTAGACTATTGGTAGAGCAAATCTGCCAAAGAGTTTTGAAAAGTTAGCTCGGGTTCCCGAAATATCGGACTCTAAAGTTAAAAGACTATTTCAGATCTCTTCAGTAGAATTGTATGGCGATTCTTTGCTTAGAATATACTAACCCTGTAACACTAATTTTGCGCATATTAAAATTACGGCGATATGCAGCTGTGTCAACACGATGATTTGTTGGTTTGAAAAATAAAATTCAATTATTTTTGTTCGTCGTTCGATTGTATAGTTATTCATAATTTATTACTCAAGTCTTCTTAACAAAATTAAAAAAAAAAAAAAATTATAATTAACAAAGTTATAAGGAATTCAAACCTCATTCTACGCCACCCTGCAAAAAATATCAGGGTTTAAAAACCTGCAGTCGAAACCAAAAACTGTCGAACGAAAATTTGTGTACTTAAGTGAACACACATGTTTTGGTGTCAGACATACAATTCGAAGGTCCAACATAAAACTATCTTTAGCTTTTGAGAAAAACATTTTTATTGTAATTGTTATTCCAACTTCTGGGCCCTGTTTCTCAAAACTACTAGTTACAAATCTACAAGTAAAACACGTTAAAAAAGCAATAATTTTATAATAATTGTTTTTGTTTCAAATATATATTTTATTTGTAGATTTGTAACTTGTAGTTTTAAGAAACAAGGCCATTGTAACATTGTAACCAGATTAAGCATTCCAGCTAAACCGTTATTCCAGAGCCGTCCTTGATCAAACATCCTTTTTGTCAAAACTTATCGAACAGAAAATGAAAATTTCCCCAATCTCTTCATCTGCCATATTAAAACAAGACTCTGCATACAAGGACAACATATTTATTGTTTCTTTTTTTTAACAACTGACTGCAACCATAAACTATAAATTTTTATATCTAAATAAATGGACATGTCCATGTTCATGCATGAAGAGCATCTGCAACCACCGTAAAAAGGACACGTGAAGGATTTTTTTCAAAAAGAGCAAATAATTTTGGTCAAGTTTCTTTACAAATTAAATCTAATCACAAAGTCCCATATTCATAAAAAATATTTTTGATTAATAAAAGGTATACTAAACAAACTTTCATAGAAAATTCGTTTTATAAGCCTGTGATAAACCTGAAATATTTTTTTTATGAATACGGCCTTAACAATAATTAGAATTGTGGTTATTTTTGTTGAACTGTTTATGGTTTTCAATCCAACTTTTGATATTTTTAATTAGGCTTGAGTTCATCAAATTTAGTTTTTATTAAATAATTTTTTTTCTCCTTTAAGTAGTGCTGAAAAAAGATCAAGAGGAAAAAGAAAAAAAAAAAAATTAAAAACAGAAAAATGTACTTTGGACTTGGAGAAGAATTCTTGACAAAAAGTACGAAAAAACACAAGTAAGGAAGAACAAGTAAATCAATTAAAAGAGAAAAAATTCAAAGCAAATTTCGATCTACCAAAGGTTAAATACAATTTGGTTTACAGATTGATGTTTGACTATTGACTGCTAGCTGTCGTCAATGGCTGTGAGTGTTAAACGGCAAAATCCTCTGAAGAGATTGAGTGGTTACAATTGAAACATGTCACTTAAAGACTGTGTTCGCGTCCCGTGGCAGTCAAGAATGAAAAATTATCAATAAATTTTAATTAATTTCATGTTGTAAAATTCCTTTCTTCATAAAAATAATTAAATGAAAATTAAATTTGATGAACTTTAGCCTAATTAAAATATCAAAATTTGTATTAAATACGGCCTTAAATATTTTAAGATTGCTTTAAAAAATTTTATAATCTCTCCTTAACAAAGAAAATCCGAACATTTAGAAAATCATCCACAGAAAAATAAAATTTTCGCAACAAATATTTTTCTTTCTTTTTTCTAATGATCTGTTCGTTATAAAACTTTCTTTTTCTTTAATTTCTTTCTTTACATCATATTATCAACTCAATAGGGATCATCAGCCCAGTGCAATTAGAAAGTTGCTCATGAAAAAAGGAACTTAGTTTTTTTTCTTCTAAGAATTCAAAATAATTCAAATATTGCGTTAGTATGTGTGTGTGTGTGTGTGCGTTAAGGAAGTAAAAAAAATCATCTTCTGTTGTTTTCTGTTCTCTGTTATCTTTTAGAAGAAAAAAAGAACAAACCACATTCTGACAATTTTCTTTGCAGTAAAGACGCACACACCTACATTCACTTACACATAGACGGACATAAAATTCCATGCGGGTGCATTTCTCTAAAATTTACTATTTCATTGTATTTATAGAGAGTTGGCAATTTGGATGGGATGGTCTTTTAATAATAAGAGCTGAAAAATTAAGCAACAAAACAAAAAATCTTGTTCATATGGTGATCCTAAACTAAAACTTTCAAGAGGAGACATTTTCATAAGTTATCAATAAAAATCAATAAAAGTCAAATTGTAAAGTATAAGAAAAATTTTGTCTTAGCGTAGCAAAAAAAAAATTGTTATCTGAATTTTAATTTAAAACCAATTTTGTCTTAGCAAAAGACGAATTTTGTTGGATACTCAAGCATAATTTAAGAGCTTATAGCGTAAATAATTTTTGAGATTTTTCTTAGATTTTTCGGAAGAAGTTTAGAGGTCGCTCAAGTCGAATTTTTGCCAAAAATCGTGTCTGCCGGTCTTTTTTTAAGTTTTTTTCTTAACTTTGTCAAAAACCACGGTTATCTTCACTTTTAAAGAAATAATTTAAAAGAAAAATGTCCAAGCTTTATTTTGGTGTACAAAGACTATAATTTTTTGCAATGCATTTGCTCATTTATGCACCCTACATTAAAATTATTCGTAATTTTTCCATAAATTTTGTAAATAACGCTTTTAAACTTTTAAAATTTTATATGAATATGAAACAAACCAACAGTTTAAAAGGTCAATTTGTTCTAAATAATTTAGAAGTAAATATTTTTGAATTCGCTTTTACCGTTCCTGAGTTAGACCAGTTTTCGGTTTTGTACCCTGTTTATGGTATTATTACTCTTACCCACCAAACAAATAAAATTCAAACCTTTTGCTTTTGCTTTACACTAATGTACATATAAGGAAAGTTTTTGTCATTTTAGTTGAGGGTAAAACTATCAAGTTTTGCCTCTCTTGTTTTAATGCACTCACACTTTTTTACCAAAACACTCATACCTTTAAAAATTTAAACGAACTTGCCTGTAAAATTCTCTTTCAAGTTCCAATTCGCGTTTAAAATCAGCTGATTACAAGTCTAGTCTCTATAAATTGTATTCTTGATGACATCTTGAAAGTAAATTGCTTAAAAATTGCGTGAAACTTACGTCACAGCTTTCAATTTTTGTAAACTTTGACAAACAGGATATTTATAAAACCATCAAGAAAAACTTGAACGTGTCACAGGAAATTTATATTGATACGTTACTGCCTTTTCAATAACGTTTTTGGTTCATTATAGCCACTCCACAATAGTGGAAAAGGTATTATGCATTTGCGCTGACCTTAAAATATTGTTCCTAGACCCACCTACCGATCGAACACAGAATCTGAACGTCTGCCTGTGTAAATCTTGTGCGCAAAGTACAGCCCGCAATTTTGGAGATAATTTGATAATATTTTGTACATATGTAGGTTCTGATTAAAACAAGGACCAAGCTTATTGAAAATGTAATCGGATCATAATTTCACATAGCCCCAATACAAGCTTCTTTCAGGAATAGGGTCTTTGTCCCAAAAAAAAAACCATCCCAGCAAAAAATTACACTGTAAAGTAATGAGTTAAAATAGCTAAAATAGCTACTCTTCACTCTTTATTTTAACACGTTGATATTATTAGAGGCAAGTACTTTTCCCCGCTTACAAATAGCGAGTTAAAAAAGTCATTAACACATTCGCTTTAAAACGCGAAGTTAAAAAGTCAATATCGCACTCAAAAGAAAAATCAATCCGTCTGTACTCAAATCAATCCAAAGCGGTATCAAGAGTACGGAGAATCAAGTACAGAAAAATTTATTCAAGTACGGATTTTCAATCGCAAAATACTTAAATAATCCTGAATTCAAACGTGAAATAATCCGAAAATGAGATAGATTTAAGTAAAACTAAGATTAAATCATCTCAAAATGCGCTTGATTCATGTGCTATAAAGTTGATTGAAACTACGAAATCGTACTTGAAATTAACAAAAAGTGAAATTAGAGGGATAATTTTATTTTGATTGATATACTTACCCGTTGTTCACCTTACAGAATTATAAAACACCAGCATCATTCCCGATTTGGCTTTCACTTAATGAGCATATATTTTGATTAAGCTTAAGTTCATCAAATTTAATTTGCATTAAATTATTTTTATGAAGAAAGGAATTTTACAACATGAAATCAATTAAAATTTTTTGATAATTTTTCATTCTTGACTGCCACGGGGCTCGAACCCAGGCTTTCACTGACATGTTTCAATTGTTACCACTCCATTTTTTGAGAGTGTTTTGCCGTTTAACACTCACAGCCATTGACGACTTGACGGCTGGCAGTCAATAGTCAAACATTAATCTTTAAATCAAATTGTATTTAACCCTTTGGTAGATCGAAATTTGCTTTGAATGATTATCTATTTTAATTGCTTTAAACGTTCTCCCTTGCTTCTGTTTTTTCGTACTTTTTGTCAAGAATTCTTCTTGAAGTCCAAATTTCGATATATTCGTTGCACTTCGGTAAACTTCCCCTTGAAAAATTTACAAATGCCTTCTGTAAAACATTTGGTCTGCAGCATAAACTTTACTGTTTGATTTTACTAACAAAATATTGAAGAAAACTTTTCGTTGAGTTGTTCAAAAAGTCGTCAAAAGTTTTTTTGCTTTTTTCACTGCACACTTAAACACATCACCACTACATGTGATGGAAATTTCGAGATAAAGACAAAAAAAAAAAAAAAAACTCAAAATAAATAAAATACGAATCTACTGGATTTTTTCCCCAAAAATAAAAAGAAATTAAAACAAAAATTTACAAAGAAATTAAAAAAAAACCCAAAAGAAATACAGCTGGTTATTTTTCAAGAGTGCGTGATTTTATTTTAAGAGTGGAAATTAAAACTTTAATACTAAAAAAAGTTTTTAAACAAATTGTATCCCTCTTATTACTTAACATAAATTATAATTTTTTATTAACGTTGAATATACCTGGCTACCGCATTTAATTGGGGGGAACATTTTCATAAAATTGTATAAAAAGATTTGCATAAATTTAATTAACCAAAGACTTCGCCTTCCCCACGCTACAGACATCTGTCATAAACTCTCAGCCATTGGCCATTAACGGCATTAATGAAAATACCATTAACATCAATGTCATTATCATCATCATTATCGTCAGCATCGTCATTATCTGCATTATAAAACAATTTAGAAGCTGACAGCCATAAATTTGTATAAATAGTGGGGCAATATAAAACAAAAATGGAGATATGAATTTTTCAATTTTCAAAATAAAGACCGATTTTACTGAAGTAAACTAAAAAAAAAAAATCGAGGTTTAATTGTTTTGATACCAGGGCGGGTCAAAACATCCGTAGCGTGTTGAATTTTTCGCCTTTTAAACAAAAGCGAAGGCTTCTCAAACATTGCCGAAGTTACAACTAGAGAAACCCCACAAGGAGGTGTACCGTCACCATTACTTTGGAATCTAGATATCAACATTAGGGATACAAAAGGGGACCAAGTTTTTTGAAACCCGGTATTCGGAATTTTTAAAATTCATATAATTATAATTAAATGTTTATGTATAAGTATTAAAACAAATTAATTCACGAAGAAAATTAAACGTATTACAAAAAAAAAGAGTTTAATGTATTCTTTTAAAGTAATATGAAAGTATTATGTATTAAAACTTATATTTAAAAAAGCTTCTAAAATGAATAAATGACGTCTGATAATCGGTACCTTATTTTATTGCAAACATATGCTGCCGACGAAACCAATGTTCACATTCAACTCTTCTGGGTGGTATCGTAAATAAAAAGCTACGTATGTGCTATATGACAATATTTAATTTATATTTTCTGAAATAAATATGCAAGTATTAATTTTATAAAATATGTGTCAAAAGTCCTTTGGTAGAGCCCCCTAAAGTTTCAAACACCTTTTTGCACATTTTGCATTTTGCGTGCGTAGTTCTATTAACATTCACTTAGAAAAAAGACCACACCGAACTTTATTTTCTGATTTTGTTTTCTGTGGTACAAAATACATTGCATGTAACATTTTGTCACGTGCGACTTCTTTTTGTAACCAGTTTCAAAATAGATTCATTGCCACTATGATTTAATGTTAAATTTTTGAAGTAATTTTTAACACGGTGACTCACGCTTATTGAAATATAGTTGTATTTGATAAAAAAAATTAGAACATTTTTACTAAGCCCAAAATCTCTGGATTTTTATGTAAAAATCCCGGGATTTGGGACTTAAATTTTAAGAATAATCCCGGGTTTTCGGGATTTCGGGACTGGCATCCCTAATCAACATCCCGTTAAAAGCCATGGAAATGACGTGTAGCAAAACTGGTGTTTATTCGGATGACGTGGCGATTGTGGCTATGGATTAAGATAATAGTCTAAGATCTTAATCCATAGCCATAGGTGAAAGAGTTTTTTTCTAGAATACTTTTTGAAAATTCCCAAAAATGTTTACCTACTTTGACCACTGTTTCTCTTTTCATGCTATCATTGTGTTTTTTGCTTGTGTTTGAAAAAAGCCATTTAATTATAATCCGAAATCCATTTAAATGTTAAAGTAAAAACCTTAGTTTATTTTCAAACATTTTGTTCAATACTTAATTTGCTTAGAGTTATATAAAGTTTTATGAGTGCACGATAAGGTGTATAAGGCCTATAAAAAATACAAGTTAAAAGCGGGCCTTGATTTCACAGGCCTCTTTTATTTATTAAGTTTAACTATCTTAAGATTTGATGACGTTAAGACTGCTTTCTTATGAATTAATTCAGACGAAATCTCTCTTTCTCTCGCAGGACAATATTCTACATATGTTACAATTAGCTTCTGGGTTTAATTTTTTAAGAAACATACATACCACACAATAAATTTCGTGGGTTTTTTTCTTATGAATTACAATAAATCTTTCTTTCTCTCTCGTATCTTCCTCCCTCTTTCTTTCACATGGCTTAAATCTAATTCTATTGTAAGGAGACTGCAAACCCAAATTTAGCCATTTTGACGTTTTATATTGTATATTTCTCGGTCTAATAGGATTACTTTACCGCTCTATGGAGAATAGCAGATAAAAGAGGTGCAAGTGGGTGAGTCACACACTTCGCAAATCACTCGAATATATTACAAGTTTTGCGCCAGAATGGAACCCACAGGGCAGCCTAAGACGTGGCCGGCCGAAGAACATATGTCGCAGAACCTTGACGTTAGAAATTGAAAACCATAATATTGTCGTGTTTCTTCTTTAGTGCCAACAACTCATTTTTCACAAAACGAAAAAACCATAATGCATTTTAGGATAAAATTTTTTGGGTTCTTCAAATAGTGTTAAAACATTTTTGTAAAAATTCGTTACTTGCAAAATACTGCGATTGATTGAAATCAGGTACCCCAGTTTCTATATCCCCAAACAAGTTATATTTAATGAATCGTACCGCAAAACGGTTCATTTTCGAAAAATTTCAAAAATAACTCACATTCGACAAATTTGTTATTTTATTTGCCATACATTTTACGGTTTGTATGGGAGCTGCTTTTAGGAGCAAAGACGAACTTTGCATTAAGTGCAAGAAACGTTGGTTTTATAAAAATAGTTGGAGTGGTTCTTAGAAATTAAGCCTTTATGGACATGCGTTAACCTCTTAAAGAAAGCCCGAAAACGAAGTTCAGGCCAGAACGGTTTTTTGTAGGGGAGCCATGTTTAGATATATGGTGTTTTCTTTTCTGACAAAAATGTTCCATGTATGCTACCATTCGCGCGGGTTTTTGTTCGATTCTAAAAATATATGCAGAAATGTGAGAAGTTATCGTTTTCCTTTCTAAACATGTTGTATAAAAAAATGACAAATTTGTTCCATTTCTTACCTCCAGTTATAATTGAGTGTGAGCTAATACTCTTTTCTGCATCTGCTTTAGTACTTTTTTATGCAAGCAAATATTTTTCTTATTAACTTTTTTCTTGTGTTTGCGTACAATTTGTGTTATATTGTGATTTATGATTATATATTGTGATGGATAAAAACACATTTTGTTTTTCGTTTGTTTTACTTTTTTTTATTAATTACTTTTTTTGGCGCAAAGTTTTTAACAACAGCTGACTTTAATTATTAAAAAACAGTGATTTTAACGCTTATTAGTTCAAAGAAAATTTAATGCTGAAAATTGCTACAACCGTGGTGAATATCGCTTAATAGCAATTATAAACTTTGCATTCAACACGCTAAATACACATTAGTGTTGAGTGTAAAAAGTAGATATTATTTTATTCCATTGTAATTTAGAAAAATGTATCACTTTGTAAGGGCGCGTGTAACCTGATAAATATATTACACAATTATAATGCATTATTATTTTTTTAGAAAAGAAACCACCAATAGATTTAGAGCTTTGGTTAACAGGAAAATAAGTTGCATTTTATTAAAATAATGGGGGTTCGAGGGACATTTGAGCTATATAGTGTATATAGTTTCTGAGTTATTTAATGAAGAGTCTCGTTTCCACCGAAATAACCGAATTTAATGGACTGGCACCGCACCAAATTTGTTTAACTCAAAAACAAACAAAAATATAAATTTCAAAGGTGAGACATTAACATTTGCAACTCTAAATATAAAACCCTTTTTATTTTGAATGCAAATGTATGGCGCTTGCGAGGTTTTCGAAATGGCTTGAAGTTTATTTTTCATACAAAGTTGTCAAGATGAGAATGCAATCGGATAGTCAGTTTCGAAAAAATGGCGCTTAAGTGGTTAGGGAAGAAACGCTACGATTTGTCATTTAATGAAATTATCGCAGACCTGTGTAATTGGTTTTCAATTACAGACTATATAAGGAACCAGGGCTGTCAGATATGGCGATTTCTCGCCAAACGTGGCGATTTTGAAACGTGTTTGACGGTGCGATTTTCCATTTGGCGACTGGCGACTTTTTTGGCGATTTGTGATATAACTGGCGATTTAATTGGCTACTTTTACCATTTATATTATTTCAGCGATTTTTTAAACATTTTGTCATGTCATTTGTCAAAATCTGGGAACTTTTTTCCACATGATTTTTGTTTTGTTATCATTTTAGGTGAATTTTATACGCTAGTAATGAAATCGATGAGGATAAAGTGTTCGATCTTATAGACTTGTGTACTTAATTTTTGGTTGTTTTTTAACTGAATATATGATCTCCATTTTATGTTATTTTAAAAAAAAAATAACAGAAACTAAACAAAATTTACTTTCGGCTACTTTTTTGTATATTTTATCAGTTCTTAGCGATTTTTGACTGAAATATTATATTAGCTTTTTTTGTATGCAAAATTTAATTAAAAAAAAAAGTTGTGAAAACTAAACAAAAATTTTGTTTGGCGATATCTGTCATCCGGCTTGGCGATGGAGCTCTGACAACCCTGTTGGGAACCTGGACTTTTTTCTTTATTTAAAAATTTGGCCTCGTGATAATATAAACTCCCAATTTTTTATTTAGTTTAAATATCGGTTAAACTAGAGTAACCCAAAAATATTTTAATAACCTAAGACAAACCGATTAGCACGCAAACACAACTTCTTAATTTTAATTCCTTAAAAAAGCCCTTTTTTAAAGCCCCTGTACTTCCCTCTTTCAATCGTTAACAAAATACTTGTTCATCAATACAAAAGCGTCAATTACTCTTTACAAAAATGTATTCGCTTTACTTCGTTGATAATGTAGTAAAATGAATGGTTTTTCAGATACATTTAGGGCTAAATACTTTGGACTAGCAAATAAATGTATACACAGAAAGAAAAACCGCATACTAAATTTATGTTGTTTCCACTTACTTTAAGTACGAGTCGTACTGAGGAATTTAAGTACAAATAAAATCAAAAAGTACTTGAAATAACCCAAAATGAAACTACTTTCGAAAACCATTGCATTCTATATGCGCGCTTAAGCGTGTATTTAAAAAACAATAAGAAAAACATACATTTTGTTCATGTTTAAAAAGTAAAATAAGTAGCAAAAATTCCCGAATTCTATTTGTTTAGTTAAATAAATCAAAATTTCATAGAAGAATGATATCGGACATGCTGCATTATTACTATGATGAATTTCATGTAAAAATCGAGATGCATTGAACCCGACCCCCTCAGATATCGATGAAATTTTGTTCATAGCTAAATTTGATCAATACAAACAAACTCTCATTTTTAGAAATGACTGTTTTGCGATTTTTTTGGCGTGACACAGTGGGAACGTTTTCGAAAAAACGCGAAAATGTTCGAAAAGAGCTCCATTTAAACTACAATAACTCAGAATAGGCTAAGCCGATTTCCATGATCTTGGTATCATTAAAAAGATATTTTAACAGGCTTTATGACACGTTTAAAAAAAAAAAAAAGAAATACACTGTAAAAAAATGTATAAAAAAAAAAAATTTTAACTGACGAAAAAACCAAAAAGATCAAGGGTTTTTTTACAGTGTATTAATTTTTTAAAAAGGTTTATCCTTCATCTATACCATATCAAAAAATAAAAATGGGTTCTTTTGTAGTTTTTTTTATATAATTTTTTAAGTAGTGTCACTTCTAGTAATTGCCCCTATATTTTATATCAAAAAAAAATTTTAGGTAACGAAAAACCAAAAAAGATCAAGGATTTTTTACAGTGTATTACTTTTTTAGAAAGGTATTTTCTTCACCTATAACATATCCAAAAAGTAAAATGGGTTCTTTTTTATTTTTTTTTTTAAATAATTTTTTAAGTAGTGTCACTTCTAGTAATTGCCCTTACATTTTATAAAAAAAAAAATTTAGGTAACGAAAAACCAAAAAAGATCAAGGATTTTTTACAGTGTATTACTTTTTTAGAAAGGTATTTTCTTCACCTATAACATATCCAAAAAGTAAAATGGGTTCTTTTTTATTTTTTTTTAAATAATTTTTTAAGTAGTGTCACTTCTAGTAATTCCGCAAAATTCTGAATAAAAAAATCAATGTATTCTTCATAATAGTTTTCTATTTTGTCATAAACATTTATTACTTTACCCATAATAAAGAGAAATATATATAGAACAAAAAATTCATAATTATAAACAGTTTCGAGAAGCCAAGATATCCCATTACAATTTTTACGCGTATATTTTAAAAATTTGAGTGAATATGAATTCAAACAATAAGTACAGATGCATAAAAATATCTAATAAGTGTTGCGCTTCGCTTCGTTAAATAAGTGAAAACGAGGCTGTAAATATAATTGAATATTTTCCAGCTGTCGCCAACATTCATTGTAGCCGTATTTGCGAAACTTGCCGGAATACACTGAGAAAAGCGCGCAGTCGTAATGAATCCAACGTCGAGCAGAATGAAGTCTCAAATTATTTACCAACAACGCCCAGCGATGAAGTTAGCGAAGAATTGAATGAACTTCCAACTTGTAATGCAAACATCGAAACTAAAAAAATTATTTAAAAAAAGAACCCATTTTACTTTTTGGATATGTTATAGGTGAAGGAAATACCTTTCTAAAAAAGTAATACACTGTAAAAAATCCTTGATCTTTTTTGGTTTTTCGTTACCTAAATTTTTTTTTGTTATAAAATATAAGGGCAATTACTAGAAGTGACACTACTTAAAAAATTATATAAAAAAAACTACAAAAGAACCCATTTTTATTTTTTGATATGGTATAGATGAAGGATAAACCTTTCTAAAAAATTAATACACTGTAAAAAAACCCTTGATCTTTTTGGTTTTTTCGTCAGTTAAATTTTTTTTTTGTTATAAATTTTTTTACAGTGTATTTCTTTTTTTTTTTTTAAACGTGTCATAAAGCCTGTTAAAATATCTTTTTAATGATACCAAGATCATGGAAATCGGTTTAGCCGATTCTGAGTTATTGTAGTTTAAATGGAGCTCTTTTCGACCATTTTCGCGTTTTTTCGAAAACGTTCCCACTGCGTCACGCCCAAAAAATCGCAAAACAGTCATTTCTAAAAATGAGAGTTTGTTTGTATTGATCAAATTTAGCTATGAACAAAATTTCATCGATATCTGAGGGGGTCGGGTTCAAAATTTCAGTTTTATCTCGATTTTTAAATGAAATTCATCCTATAACGAATATTCAGCCAACTTAGAAATTCTAGAATCAAGCACAGTTTGAGAACAATTTTTATCTAAATTTTACTTAAGTAAATCCCATTTTCTGATTATTTTAAGTACGGGGGCACGTAAATAATGCGTACTTGAATCTAGCATTCTGAACTTGTTTAAGGGAAACCATAATTACCGTACTATTGGCACCGCTTTGGCTTGATATAAGTACAGATGGATTGTTTTCGTTTTATTTTCAGTGTATAAAACTGCAAATTGAAACAATTTAATAACAAAAGGAAAAACTGTCTAAATGAAAATTCCTGGGAAAATTAACAAATGTTTTTGGACCATCACATCTACCAAATAATACAGTCTGTCATTTATCAAAACATTTAAGATGAAGGTTTTTTTTTTGTATGCCAACTCCCACCTACAAAAAACTAGAAAATGTTAATAAAAACAAATTGATTTGTTTTAGTTTTTAGCAAATGAGAAAAACAAAAACAACTGTTCAATAGATTTAGTGGGTGATTTTGTAAATCCTTAAGTTGAAAATTTTTTTTGAATAAAAATTTGTATGAAAATATATTCCAAAAGTTTTACAAAATAACCCCCTTTTTCAATATTCAACATGCCGAGGCAGTGCCTTATTAATTTATACCGTAGCGCCAGTTTGGCTTTTAGACAGAGTTGTCAAGTAGAAGCTTAAAATCCAGACTTAGGACAAAACTTCTTACTGTATGCTTATTAATTTGAATTGCTTTTCGTTAAATTTGAGCCATCCAATTCCCCTGTAAGAAAAGATAAACTCACTGTTTATTGTTGGTGTTTTGTCTAAGCTTTGATATTGTGGCAAATAAGGCTTAAGTGTTTGTAACTCTCATTCGTTTTACGGTTTTATTTGTGTATCTTTAGCTTTTCCAAAGTATTTGGAAAAAGGTTTCCTGATTATCTGGCCTAAGCAACCAGTGATATGAGCATAATAACCAGACATCTGCAATGAATCAAATTTTCAGTACGCATTGCTGATCTCTGATAGGAACTTGGCTTTCCCCCAACATAAAATGTTAGTGTATTTCTCAATAAATATTGGGAACACTCACAAACTCCTTGAGAGCTATTTAACTGATCAATCAAAAAACATATATTCCAACCCCAAAATAGCTATTTTCTTATCCCCAAAAAATCCCCACAATCCCTTAAAAATAAAATAATATTATGTCACTTGTGTTATTAAAATTAATTTTATTTGTACTCTGAGTAACATCATAATTAACAAACAATTTAAGTTAATTTTGGCTCTTTATGGCATTTCACGTTGAAGGCCGATCTATAATAAACCCAAAATATTTTACATGCGAATGTTGAGGTATTATTTAGTTATTGATTTTAATAGGGAAGCATGAGAAGTGACGAATCGGAGTCAGTTTAATAAAAAATGTCATCAGTGCGATGACTAGGTTACATCCAAAAAGGACTCATTTGGCAGTTTGTCATTAACTTGAGTAATTTGGATTGACTTAAGGCAAAGTTAGAGAATATTATTGTATACTTTACCCATCATAATTGTTTGTTTCTTTTATATTACGTTCTTTGTTTACAGTAGAACCCTTAATAAGAGACATTAGCAGCATGCCCAATATGGTTTTCTTAATCATTCTACTTTGAAAATTTGACGTATTTAAAAAAAAAAAATATAAACAAAAATAATATGGGAATTTTCGCTTCTCATTCTACTTTTTAAACATAAAAATAATGTTATTAATACACAAAATGCGGCATCGAATTGATGTCACTGTAGTCGTGGCATAAATGATGCATAAAATATGACAAAATTGTATGATGACGTTCGTCATTGGATTTATGTCACTTTTGGCTTATTGATTCTATTTTCAATAACATTGATGTCACAATTCTGATATTAGGGCACCATCAATATGAAGATGCATTTTTCTATGAGTGCAGTAAGAATGATATAATGTAGTAAATCTTAAAAGAACTTTTGAAATCATAAGTAGCCACTCAAGCAGCCATTTTAAAACGTTTGTCAGCAGGATTCTGGCAAATACAAGGAAATGGGATACCACACGAGTAATAAGCGAGAGACGTTGAAAAATGATTTTTCATGTCTTAAATTCGGCTTAAACGCCTTTTAAAATTCATTTTTAATTTGTCTCCAGCTGAAGGTATAAGGGATAACCTTCATACTCGCCTTTGCTTACCAGATCGAAAGGGGGTAAAAGGTCATATCTAAAGAAGGCCAATACATTAAATAACTTCAAGTTACAGCCTTGTTTCACAAAGAAAAAAAAAACTCTTAACATTTGCCATTAATTATTTACCTAATCTAAGGATTTTGGTATCAGCAGTAAGATTTCATAGAGGCGTTGGAATTTTACACACAATTCTACAAGATTTTCAATCCTTAACAACGAAAGTTTTCATAAGGACAACTGTTTCGTTTCTCGCCGTATTAAGTAATAAGTAAACTCATAAATTATTCCAAACGTTTAAAAGAAAACACTTGCACTTAAATCTGTCCTTTGACCCCAAATATTCAACAATTTAAAATGGAAACGAGATTTAAACAATTCGATTAACAGCATGATTTTTTTAAATTTAGCAATTACAAGAATTACATTTTCAACATTAAAAAAAACTCTGTTCTTCCTTCGTTTCATTCCTCTCCCACTTTCCAACACTTAAAGGTTGTCCAAATTTTAAAAAACTTTATAACTTAATTATTTAATGTTTGATTACACAAACATGTAATTTTGTTTTATATTAGGAAATATTATTACTTTGTTAACCCTTGGTTTTTTTTTTTATTAAAATAACTAATAAAAGTTACAACAAACAGCCATCCGTTAAAAATACTACAACCTGGAATCCCCTTTCCAACTTTCAGAAACAGAAAGAGAAATAAAAGTAAAATTATTTACATAATGACTTGATTATATTATTATATTTTTACCTTGATATTAATGTTGAAACCAAAAACAACAACAAAAACAACGACAATGACAAACAGCTAAACAACCAAAATGTCAAATTGAGTGAAGGAAAAGGATAAAAAGAATAAAAAGAAGCAGCAGAAGGATTCATTACAAACAAGTTTTCTGTTGGTTGTAAATGTTCTTTATTTTTGTTGATTTGATACACGGACGGTCGTCAACTACAAACACAAGAAAATTCTTGTATTTGTTAACAAACTCAAGCAAATTCTGGTATTTGTTAACAAACATACATGTGCCTGCATACGACATTTTGTAATTACTAACACAATTGTAAAGAAAGTACACTGAAAGAAAAATGAAAAGTCAAACAATATTAAATTGGGTTACGGAGTAATCGACTAACAAAATGTTTATTGAAATATAAAAGAAATATAGAAAAACAATATAAGAAATTTTATTTTATTGAAAATTGTTTTATCAAAAGTCGTTATGTTATTCAAGTAGGTTAAATTCTAATTATATTTTAATCAAATCAACGAAAAAAAATTTTCATCCTACGTTTCGTTGGTCTTTTCCAACTTCATCTGGGATTTTTAGTTTATTAAATCTGGCAACGACACAAAACAAAAATAAAAAATTATATATAGAAGCAACTATAATAAAGTTCCACATTACAATAACCAAACTTACATTAAATCTTTGTTAAATTTACATTTTATAATAAAAAAACACACAAATTTTACAACATAAAACACGAAGTTGTTTAAAATTAATTGAAAACTAAAAATAAAAAAGTAATTTAATATCAATAAATTTATGTTACTAAATTTTTCTAAATCAACGAAATAAAAGTCAACACACAGAAATAATTCTCCAAAATTTTTCACCAATTAAAGCATTAATCAAAAATATAATCAGTTCTAATTAAAAATTTAATCAAGTGAATTAAACGTTTAATCAATACTATTTACTGGTTTAATTGATACTATTAATTTGTTGACTGGTGCAAATTTAATTAATTTTTTAATTAATATCACAAATTTTTTAATTGAAATCAATTTTTATTTTTTTCTGTGCAAAGTACACAGAAAAAATTCTTCACCAATTAAAACATTAATCAAAAATAAGATAAGTTTTAATTAAAAATGTAATCAAATGAATTAAACGTTTAATTAATTTTATTGTTTTGTTTACTAGTGCAAATTTAATTACTTTTTTCATTAATATCACAAATTTTTTAATTGAAATAAATTTTTATTTTTTTCTGTGTATAGTCAAATAAACGAAGTGTTGTCATATTGAAAAAAAACAGAACTTATACCCAGAGAAAAAACAGCTTAAAATCAATAAAAACCATATTGTTTATAAAAGAAGCATTGACGAAAGTCTAATAATGTTGTCATTTCTTATTTTTTCCATTATATTGAAAATTATTGAAATTATATGACGCGTCGTTATTTTTAACTTGCAGCTTCTCCCTGAGTTAAGTCAAATTAATAATATGTAGTCAAAATAACAAAATTTTGTTAATTTAACGAAATATTGCTAATTTGATAAAAGTTCGTCGATTAGACAAACTTAAAAGAATATTATCATAGTGAAAATTTTGTTTGTATAGTTAATTTTTTAACTCAAGTTGCTACGCAATAAAGTAGCGTTATATCAAAGCTAAATAATTAATAAATATTTGTATATAAAAACTGGAACATAATTAAGTTTAATTAAATAAATTTTGATATTTTAATTAGGCTAAAGTTCATCAATTTTAATTTTTATTAAATTATTTCTATGAATAAATGAATTTTACAACATGAAATTAATTAAAAGTTTATTTAAAATTGTTTAATTAATTTAATGTTGTAAAATTCCTTTCTTCATTAAAATAATTAAATAAAAATTAAATTTGATGAACCTTAGCCTAATTAAAATATCTGATTTTTTTCCACTTGCGGAGAAGTTTGTCCTGCGGAAAGAGCTTTCTAAGTGCTGTTGCTATTTAACAACTGCTGCCGACTTTTCAAGTGCAGTGGAGGTTTAATTACTCCATCTTTTTAACAATAAGGGGCGGTTAAATAGTACATCGTTTTTCACACAGTATTCAGACCACCCTGATATAAGGCCAATGCATCAGCTGTTAAGGTAAGCCTTTCCTACTTATGTACTCTTTTAATATTTAAAATGTGTCTGTTTAAAATGAATCATTATACATCGCTTATAAATCTTGTAGCTAAAAAAGTCTTAAAATGTGTAAACACAAAAATAAAATCAGGTAAGCAAGTAAAGTCGGTCAAACCACTACAGTATCTAAAAACAATTTCGAGAGGGATCTATTAATGTCTTCAATTTCATTAAAATCTGTTAGAAACTTTTCGAGATGCAGAAATCGCCTCCTTTCTCCCCTCGTGCTCCTATTTTTTAAAAAACTTAATAGCTTGTGTCCATATAAATATGGATCGATCTATGTTTTAAATTTCATTTAAATTTAAAGGAACTATATAAAATTATGAACCGATTCGCCCCATTTTCAATAGGCTTGGTCCATGAACCTATGTACCAAATTCCATCAATTTATCTTCAAAATTGCGACCTACCAGCCAGCCAGCCAGACGGACATCGTTAGATCACTCAGAAAGTGATTCTGAGTTGATCGGTATACTTTAAGTTGTCTACTTTAAATCTAAGACCATTATTTAAAGGTGTTTCACATATCAACACAAATACTAGGGCTTGCATTACCGATTAACCGGTTAATCGGTAAATTGCTAAAAAATTCATTACCGAAAAACCGGTAAATTCATTATTTTTTACCGGTTTTTTCGGTAAAAATTTAAACTTTATATTTTACATACATACTATTTTATAAGTAAATATGTAGTTAAATTAAATATTTAAAATATATAATTATACTATAATAAAGAAATTCAACTTTATTTAAAAAGTAGTATGTACGGAACAAAAGGAAAAATATTGTAAAATATAAAAAATTTCTTTCTCTTACTCGCACCTACGTAAAAATAAAACAAATTTTGGTTTCTTGTTGTTTGATGTGTACAGGGTTTAAAAACACCCATCAGCTGGATGCTTTTTATTTTTGCTTTTGCCACTGTAATTGAAATTTTTAATTTTTTTTTCTAATATGTCCTATTTTGTATATTTTTATTTTTTGACAATTGCCAAAATCACCTAAAGCTAAAGGATTAGCAAATATTATTGAAAGGGAAATGGAATTTTTCCAAGAACAGAACATCCGATGTAAATATTTAGAGAAAGCTTTAAAATGTTGTTGACTGTTCGACCGACAAGTGTCGAATCGGAGCGCGCGTTTTCAGCAGCCGGTCTGATCTGCACCAAGTTGTGGTCGAGCTTAAATGATAACACGTTAGACACAATTTGTTTTTAAGGCAGCATTTTAATTAAAAACAAGAGTTGAAATTAAGTTTTAATTCTTTTTCCAATTTACGTTTATACTTTTTTTTATATATTATAATGTTATGAATTAATAAAATAAAAGAATAATTTATTCGAATAAATGAATGAATTTTATAAAACAAAATTTTATAAGTAATTAGTTTGAATAAAATATCAACTAACTAAAATACTCTCAAAATTACCGGTAAATTCCCGGTTTACCGGGTTTTTCCACATAAATTACCGAATTACCGGTAATTGAAAAAGTCGGTAAATTTGCAAGCCCTAACAAATACCCTCTCCACTATTGTGGTGTAGGTATACAAATATTTAAAATTTTTAATTTTATTATTATAGATTTAATTTTTGTTTTTATACCCTCCACCACAATTAGTTGTGAAGAGGGTATAATAAGTTTGTCATTCCGTGTGAAACTTTTTTATTATTCATCTCAGACCCCATAAAGTATATATATTCTGGCTGCTTGAGTAATTCTAAGTCGATTTAGCCATGTCCGTCTGTCTGTCCGTCTGTCCGTCGGTCCGTCTGTTGAAAACACGCTCACTTTCGAAAAACTCAAAAGAAATAAACAAACTAGGTGTCAAATTGCTTGTAGTTATCCTAAGCAGTTTGGGATTGAATTTCAGCAAAATCGGTTCAGTAGGACCAGAGCTATGAATCAAAATGTGGAACCACCACCTTCAAAAACTTGATAATTTTGTTACAAAAACTAACATAAATGATGCAAAAATGCACGGAATGACATAAGATTTTGCACAAGTCCGTTTTATTCGACTAGAAATGACACTGTAAAATTTCGTGAAGATCGGTACATAATTTACCCTAAACCCCATATAAACACTACTCCCGGAAAACAGTTTAGTACGCCTAAAACCGTAAAAAATAATGCAATCATAACAAATTTTGGCTCGTCACAATTTTATAGCACTATAAATGATACTGTGAAATTTCGTGAAGATCGGTACATAATTTACCCTAGGCCCCATATATTGTATGCCCTACTCCCGGAAAACAGTTTAGTCTCCTAAAACCATAATTAATAACAAATCGTCACAGTTTAAGATAATAATAATAAAAATAATCATACAGATATTACTCCTTAAACATTCGAACTGTCGGTGGAGGGTATCAAAGATTCGGAACAGCCGAATATAGCACTCTAACTTGTTTTTCTAATTTTATCAAAATTTGTATATACCAGCTGAATTTACTTAAAAAAAGTTTTAATCTAAGATAGAAACGTTGGTTGTACTAAACTTTAATTTATATGTAGTTTAAAGTTACCACCTGTAAATCAGTGCCCTATATACTATCAGCCTTATTTATAAAAAATAAAACATGTTAATAAAGGGTTTATTAAACGGATTTTGTATGAAAATCCATTTTATTAACCCTTTATTAATCGGTTTTATTTTTTATAAATTAGGCCGTATATATGTAGTGCAAAAAATAATAATGTGGCAGCACTACGTTAAATGTTGTCAAATTCATATGGTTTGTATTGGAAGTTTAAACGCCCAATTTTATGCGTTTAAAGATGGTTTAAATGTTTACTGAATTATAGATTTGCTGATTTAAACACATTTTAAACCGAAAAGAGAGTTTTCCTTGCACGGATTTTTTAGCCCTAAGGGTGTTAACGCAAAATTTATAAATTTTCAGTAGAGACAAAAAACTGTTTTCTTTTTATATGAACAACAAAGGGGGATACAATTCAATATTGTTTTTTTTTTTTTTTTGCAAAATATTAGAGAAATTGAGGTAAGATTCTTACAGTGCGTAAATATGACCGCTGTTCATCGATTTTTTGCAATAAGGTAGAGGAACCAGTGTGATATTGATGACTGAAGTAAAGTTCTAGATCTGGAATTTTATTAATGTAATTATTCCTTTAACCGTAGATATAACAAACAAGATTTTGTTCAGTGTATCCATCTAAATATATTTATTTGTAAATTACATGTTGTTAAATATCCTCTTTAAGCATGCTGGCATTAAGTGACATTTCGTGTAGAGAGTCAAAAATGTAAGTAATTTTTGTGACTACCACCCCCTTCTTAACTGTTAGCACAAAAGAACCAACTGATTGATGTAAAAGTTAAACAATACCGAAATTCATACGTAGCAAATAATTTAACAGGTAGAAATGTTTATGTTTAAGTGTAAGGAGGTGTTTATGTGTATTACTTTGCGACGTTGATTAAGAGCCTCAACCGCCATCTTAAAGACCTAAAGGTATGCTTTAGTTTGTTTAACCCCTTTACCAGCCCTTTCAAGGGTTTGTTCTTAATTGTAATTAAACGTGCATACATGTTCCATAAAAATTCAATTATCCCTTAGATGGTTCCATAAATTACCTTTATTTCTGTGGCAGAATTAAGCACGGTTTTTTTATGGAAACATTTTTTAGTACCGACAAAAAATTAGTTTTGTATTAATCGCTTGGAACGCCTTCCTTAAAAGAGCCTTTTTTAAAGTGCGGGTAATTGACAATATAAAATAATTGTGAATATAATTATGCGTAAAATAAATAAGACATGTGATGCGACATTACATTAGTACAACAACATTTTTTTTTTTTTTATATAATATATAACACAGTCTAAAAGTGAAAATATACTTTTGAAATGACCTAGCGAAGGTCGTAGGCCTTGTGGAATAAATTATTTTGGGATACTTACAATTTCGATTTTTGAATTCCCAAACAAAAGTTTGACTTTATGAATCGTTTAACACTGAAACAACGCTTCCAAATTGTGGAAATTTATATTTTAAAAATAAATCTATTCGCGAAATTCATAAATCACTTCGTCCATTTTACGAAGCTCTTTTCTGGTTAGATTTAAACTAACTGTGTAGTGCAGTTTAATCGCTCTTTCAAAATCAGCAAGGAGCTGAAGTTTTGGGAACGTCTAGCTCTATCGAACCATGCTGACCGACTTTTTGTTTCCAAAAACTAATCGCGCGCTTAACAATCGATTTATTGCAAAATCGATTTTGTGAAAACTTTATTTCCAGAAGTGGTCCCGTTCACTACACACAAAAAAAAGACTGTAGTGCCAAAAGAAATTGATTTTGATTCAAATAGAATTTAGCTTCGGATTGTGCCCAACAAGATTTTGCATTTGTATCAACAAGTCTGTTTCTTTTGTCCCAAAGTGTAAATTCATTGTTCAAATACAATTATTTTTACGACAACAGTAATATTATTTGATTTAAAAAATAAATATTTTATGGCAACAAAAATTGTTATTTCTTGCAAATGCAAATCATTTACGTCAACAGCAATTTTCAATGTGCTTTTATTTCAGAGGAAAACCTTTAACAACAAAAGATATTTCATTTGCAACCAATAATTTTGCTGTTGAAAAACTTCAAATACTTTCATGTTGTTGCGGTAAAAAAAATTTAGTTGGAAATTTTCTTGCGACAAAAGGTTTTCATTTACAACAACAAGTTTTTGTTTACCCTAACAGCATAATCGTCAAATGCTCAAATTATTTGGCATCACAATATTTTTTTTTGTGTGTACCAACCCAGTTCGTGCAACTTAACGCCTCTGGATTACTGGGCTTTAGTAAGTTTTTGGTTTATGACGACAAACTAGCAACACATGAAGCATTGGAAGCCAATAACACTGTGCAACAAAAAAAAAACAGCCTCAATACTTGCAACGCGACATAAAACTAGACTATTGGTAGAGCAAATCTGGTAAAGGGTTTTGAAAAGTTAGCTCGGATTCCCGAAATATCGGCCCTTAAAGTTTTTTAAATTTTTTGAAAAGGCGTTTGGTACAAGTCAGAAAAAATATACTTAATGTACTTTTGAGCTAAAATACTATTTCAGATGTCTTCAGCAGAATTGTATGGCGAGTCTTTTCTTAAAATATATTAACCCTCTAACACTTATTTTAAAGGGTAATTTTTGTCCTTTTTTTAACTTCTCTACAAAAGTATACTAAAACGGCACTTTAGAGGGTTAAAATGTTTCCCGAATATTTTCTGCATTAAATTTCACTAAGAAAAGAATTGCCATACAATTCTGCTGAAGACATCTGAAATAGTATTTTAGCTCAGAAGTAAATTTAGTACATATATATTTTTTTTTTTTTTTTTGACTTATAGCAAACACCTTTTCAAATAATTCAAAAACTTTAGGGGCCGATATTTCGGGAACCCGAACTATGTTTTCAAAACTCTTTAGCAGATTTGCTCTACCAATAGTCTAGTTTTATTTCGCGTTGCAAGTATTGAGGCTGGCAGTGATGACACGAATTTTGTTGCAATGTGTTATCAAATAATAATTTTTTTTTTTTTTTTTTAATCTCCTAAGCTAATCCCGCGAAGCTCTATGCTTGTCTGCAGGAAAGAAACCAGAGTCTCTGGCGGGAATCGAACCCGCAACCTCGGCGCTGATAAACTAGCTCGATACCAGCTAGCCTACCGAGGCACTAGAGGCCATGCGACTAGATTTATTGATAAAAGTAGTCAAAAATTTTATTGATCGAATAGAACAAGCAACTCGTAGCCGAGGCGGACATATGCCGGAGAGCATATATAAAAAATAAATACCATGAAATTCGGGCATGTTCTAGAAATTTAAATGAAGTGGATTTGAAATCGAGCAAATTTTAAAAACGACCCTGTACTAAAAGTTCATAGAAATATTCCATTTTATTAATTTAATTGTTTGAGTACCAATGAGCTTTACAATAACACCAACTTTAAAAGCCAGGAAAAACCAAGGTCATTTTGTAAATAATTGAACTTAAAATCTTGTTCGTTTTCAATTTCACTGCATTTCGATTTCTAGAACATGCAAGATTATCTACCAGATTTAAATAAACAAATCATTCCAAAGACAAGGTTTCGTTTAAATGTGCTTATTTCCCATTTCATACCATTGGTAATCTGAAATTTGTTGTTGATAAAAATTTCTGTCTTTTGTTATAATTTTAATATAACGCAATCGAGGGCCAGTGGTAATTTTACACTAGCAGCAGCATTTATCCGCATGGTTTACGTAGAACTGTCAAAATACAAATATATAAAAAAAGCAAATTAAAAAAACATTAAAGAGAGTGGTAAATTTACCACCAACTCCATAGTTAAAGGTTAATGATGTTAATAACATGACTCGAGGCAACCTTAATATGGTTGTTGTTGTCTTTTAGAGGACGGATTTCACAGAAGTGAAAAGGAATGGTTGAAGTAACAGTTTCTCCCATGTAAAGCCGAGGCCACACAATGAGCGGCATAGCGGTAGAGAGGTAGGGCGGTGAGCGGCAGAGCGATGAGCGGCATAGTGGTGAGCGGCATAGCGATGAGCGGCATAGTTGTGAGCGGCAGAGCGATGAGCGGCAGAGCGATGAGCGGCAGAGCGATGAGCGGCAGAGCGATGAGCGGCAGAGCGATGAGCGGCAGAGCGATGAGCGGCAGAGCGATGAGCGGCATAGCGGTGAGTTTGAGCGGCAAGTGGTTTACTACTGAGCGGTTAGTTGTTAAAATGCCATTGTCAAGAGAGGTTTGTTTAATAATATTACACGAAAATCGTATTCATATTTATAAGAATTTAATGCGTTTAAGAAAAAAAGAAGATTTGGTGTTTATCCTATGAAATGCTTTGTTAATTTTTCTTGCTATAATAGCGGTCGGCTTTGAACATATGAGATTATAAGCTCCACATTCACTTCTGCCATTTTTATTTTTTGCAGCTCAGTAAACAACTAAAAATTAGAACCAGTTTTATTCCCGGCTCAGAAATGCCGGTCATTGCGTGGCCACTTTAGTAGTTCTTTAATTTTTTGCCGCTCACCGCTCGCCGCTCATTGCAAGGCCTTGGCCTTAGGATAAGGGTGATGAGATTTTAACTTTTATAAACGATATTTGTAATGAATTTTAAATTGCTTATACAAAAGGACTTATAAAAGCGTTTGATTCAAAAGTTACTGAAAAGTTTTTTAAAACTACGACCTGTATTTAATAACTTTTACATCGACGTACATGGAAACTTGACTTAATTAAATTAAAGTTAAACAAGAAAAAAAGGTTAATTTTTTTAAAACGAAATTTAACTGTCCAACATTTGACTGGGTTACTTCCAATTTCACATGTTACTATATTAAATAAATGTTCTTGTTCACTGGTACTTGTAATAAATTTGTCATATTTATGCATAATTCGTTTTGCGGTTGTTAGTTTCCTTTTAAAACAACTGACAAGTTTATTTACCACGCAATTATGCAGTTCATATGTTGCATGCAACATTACACGCAATCTTTTTGTTTTTTTATTTCTCTATACTCCTCTGTATTTTTATAGTTTTACATTTTTCTTCACCGCCGCGGCATGCAATAAACATAAAGATGACAAATGTTTTTTAAACACTTGGAAAAGCGGAAATTATGTTGTTTAAAATCTTTTTTCTTTTTTTTTCTTCTGCGTTAAACTTTTATACGAACAAAATAATTGCAAACGGATATAAGCAAAGTACAAGCTAATTTGTTTAACATGGTTGGCTGGAAAAAGTGAAAAGGGGAGAAATTTGTTAAAAAGTTGTTGGCAAAATACTTCGTTGATGATAAGCTGTAGATAATTGCGAAACATGTGTATGCGATTATAGGAAAATTTCTGGAAAATACTTAAAACATTCCAAGGCAACTAAAAAAGTATTTATAGACTTTGTAGTGCACTGAATCAGTTAGTGGCATAGTTACTTCAAAAAAAATACCACATGGTTTCTACAAATTCAAAGGAAACATTTCTTAGGCAAAGTAAACTGATTAAAATTTTTAATTTGAGTTAAAAAACGCAAAAAGGATCAGAGAAAAAAAAACTA
The DNA here is from genome assembly GCA_963931875.1 of Pollenia griseotomentosa. NCBI lineage: Eukaryota > Metazoa > Arthropoda > Insecta > Diptera > Polleniidae > Pollenia > Pollenia griseotomentosa. The sequence continues at coordinate 24,560,282 of OZ007562.1, forward strand.
AAAGTTGTAATAAAAAGTATTAGCAGAGTATAGTCTTCAATATTCTGTACTGTAGAACTATTATATATTATCTGGTCTCCAATATGGTATACGCCTTATGTCTAGTCTAAAGTGTAATGGTGTAGTCTATAGTTGAGTCTATTTTATACTCTATGGTCTAGCCTTTTTTATGTTGTGAAGAAAAATTTTCGAAAGCCATGAATTTTCAAAAATGCCTGATGTAAGAATCGACTACACCTTTTCCAGTTGTAATTCAGAAAGCTTCAATTGTAATTCAGATTAGTCAATTGTAATTCAGAAAGCGTCAATTGTTACTCAGATTAGTCAATTGTAATTCAGAGAGCGTCAATTATGAGATTAGTCAATTGTAATTCAGAAAGCATCAATTGTAAATCAGAAATTTTCAATTGTAATTCCGAAAGCGTCAATTGTAAATCAGAAATTTTCACTTGTAATTCAGAAAGCGTCAATTGTAAATCAGAAATTTTTAATTGTAATTCAGAAAGCAAAGAAAATGTATTATATATTTATTATTACAAAAAAAAAAATGTGCACTAAAGAGCTAAATATATTGTATATACACTCAGGTCTCGTTTCATGCGATAGATGCGTTCCAAAAAAAATCGCATAAACTGAATTCGCATAAAACGATACTCTAGCTTCATATAAAAACTAGTGATTCGTTCCGAAATTCTGAAAAACCGCATAAATTCAAATTTGAATTAAAAAATCAAAACAAAATCGCATAAAAAAATCAACAAATATGTATATATATGGGGCATTATTTGTGAAGCGGACAACCCAATAAAAATATTTTGTTGGAATTCCTTTGTATTTTGCACAACAATAGTTCTAGTAGATTTAAATATTTTTTTCTATGATGTTTATTTCTCGAGTTACGGCGGCAAAGTGTTGCCGTTTCCAAAACAAAATGTTTTTTTAAATTGTTATTTCAAACTATAAACTAATCAAACGAAAAAAAGTTTAGGTGATTCTTATAGAAAAGAACGAGTTTAAATTTAAATTTCTCTAACTTCCACCTAATTTTTGATTCTATTTTTACCGAAATAAGCCTTCGTTGAAAAACGTATATTATGTGCTCTTCATTAGTTTAAAAACACTCATACAAACATATCGGCAATGCATATAAAAACTCAAAATAAAACAAACTATAACGATTATATCAGTTTACTTGGTTTAATTTAAAAAAGGTAAAAAAGCTTTAAAAAACATCTAAAATTTCAAAACCGTAAAAATGTTAAAAAAAATCGTTAATTTAAAAATCGCATTAATTTGAATCCGCATAAAACGAGGCCTGAGTGTACTCGTATATATTTCGTTGCATTTTTTTATATTCTGAATTACAATTGACGCTTTCTGAATTACAATTGACAATTTCTGATTTAGAATTGACGCTTTCTGAATTACAATTGACTAATCTGAATTACAATTGACGCTTTCTGAATTACAATTGACGCTTTCTGAATTACAATTAGAAAAGGTGTAGATGTTTTGCGTCGACTACTCACCAAACCGTCTTTCTACCTATCGCCTCTCGGTGGAAGGAAGATCCGGCACAGCGGCATAACGCTCTTTTACTTGTTATGTTTGAAATTAGGTTGGATTTTTTCTCCTAAGACATTTTAATGTCCCTTACGTGCTAAGAATTCAGAGCATGTCCAACTTTATTATTAGTTCGGCGAGACGTCATGTACAAATTTAAAAAGATTATTTGTATATCCCCCTACTTAATACATTTAATCTGTAGTGCAATTGCCCTTTTCGGGATTGTTACATCTTCTTTCACACTTGAACATGCTCAAGGCGAATTAACTACAGGTTGTGTCGAAACGGCATATGATTTTGAGAGTTCGAGCTTATTTGTTTTGATTTGTAAGTGTTTTGCTAAGAATGGTTGACATTTCGAGCTATAAGCACTAGCAATGCAATGCTAAAACTCTATGTTTTTTCGGTTGTTTTTGAATTTTTGTAGTTCCGACACCACCTGTAGTTGAATTCGCCTTGAATATGCTGTCATTTCACTCAAGGGTGTGCTCTCATCTACGTTGGATTATTTTGCCATATATGAAGAGGTTCATAACACAACGCAATAATTACATTTTTGAAGTTTTTTGATTTTTTCATTGAATCCTATTCTACTCATTGAAATCTATATTACCTTTATTATAAAGTATTCCAAAATTCAATAACTACACTGCAATTCTATATCAAATATAATGGTTCAGAGCAAAATGCAATAATTACACATCTTTGCAATAAATCGCTACAAGAAATTTTAAAAAAGTCAACATTATAAATAAATTTTGCTCTGGTGGTAACTCTTAGATAACTGTAAAACGTACAAAAGTTTTGTTTGGTTAATACCTTTCGCTTTTGTTAAGTTAGTTAAGGAGGTCCATAACAAAACGCAATAATTACATGAATAATTACTATGATTCGGACCAAAACGCAATAATTCCAAATTTGCTATTTAAATAACTTTAAAACAAACTGTCAGATAAAAAAATAAATTTGTGATTAATATTATTTTTTGTAGACAATAATACCTCAATAATTGTTTTTTAAAAAAATTATGTGCTACTTACTTAAATTAAATTGTGTCGTTTATCCAAAAAAAAAATGTTATGGTGTAATTATTGCGTTTTGTTATGGACCTCCTCACATAATCTATGTATTTCGTCAATTGTTTTTAATTTCCGCTTTCCCGGGAGATTATTGCGGGATTCCCGGGAAATTTTAACGAAAACTTTTTTTAAACTTAAGTAAATTTGTAACATGGGGCTCGTATCTTAAGTTATTTTATCCAGCCATATTTCACAACAAAATCAATATTTGTTGCGGTTTATTATTTAGCTGATTTCTGAGAGTGGGGTTTATATGGAGCCCAATGTAAATTATGGACCGATTTTCACAATATTTTGTGACTTAAAAAACGAATTTGATGAAATTTAATGAGAATCGTTGTATTTCGCTATCAATTTATGTCGCTCCAAGATAATCTTTTTTTTGCACCGGAACGACTCGTAGTTCAAAGAACAGCGAGCTAGCATTGCCAACTCAGCAACACCTGCTTTGTAAGTCTCGCCCTACAACAACAACCAATTTTTGCTAGTTTTTTTTTTTTAATTCTTAGGGTGGTTGTTTCACATTTGTGTGCATAGCTCTTTTCTAACTGAACCGATTCTACTGGAATCGACACTTAAATTGTTCTTTTTCGCTGAGTCGTTCGGAAGTTAGTGTTATTTTAAGAAACGGACATGTCTAAGTCGCGTGAGAAGAATTGAATAACTTAGAATATACCAATGTACATATATGTACACTTTATGGGGTCTAAGATGATATCAAAAAAGTGTAGGAAAATAAAAAATCCTGCTTTAGAGATATGATTTGGTAGCCACTTTATTATTAAGGGTGTAATCTATAGCTTAATCTAAAGTCTAGTCTATGGTCTAAAATTTACTCTTGCATATAGTCTAGTCTTTCTTTTGTGCTCTAGAATGTTTGCGTGTTTTAGGCTTTTTTGTGATTAACCCCAATAAATAAATCATCAGTTCATCCGTCTTTGCGAGATGTTTCTGCGTTTCGTAGTGATAGGTACCAGTCTTTATCAACCTGATCCCCACGAAACTGCCAGTTGTATTGGGACAAATTGGCACTTTTTTAAGGGAACAATTTATTTTTTCGTATATCTACTTTTGTAATAAATGCCTTAACTACATCCTAGCTGTTCTTTGATCTCAGCTTTATGTTGATAAGCCGGCCTACCGTTACACAGAAAAAATATCTCAAAAAAATGTTTAACAACACAAACTTTTAGGTCAACTTACTTTTTATTTGAATCAATGAAAAAAATTATCAAAGCTGCGCTTTGCAAAATAGCATATTTAATAAAGAAAGAATTAAATATTTCTTCATATTCAATAAAAAAAAAATATTTGAATCAAAGTAAAGACATTTTTTAATAGCTTTGATATCGTTGCAAATAGGAATTGAGCGTTTGTAATTCGCATTCGCTTTACAGTTTTATTTGTATAATATCTCTAGCGTTTCCAAAGTCTTTGGAAAAAGGTTTCCTGATGATCATAGGATCATAGCTTATCCCCCAACAATAAATTTTAGTGTATTTGTCAAAGAATAAAAATTGGGAATTTAGAACATCATAATTAATTAATTAATAAATACGTTAAGATTCGATAAACATTTTGTTTGATTTTTTAAAAATTTCCAACAATTAGTTTAACAAATCACGTAAACATTTTGTTGTAAAAAAATTTTTTTTTATTGACTCAATAAACTTGGTTATTGACGAAAAATTCAATAACTATACCTACAAACTTTTTTGTCATTACCGCAAAAATCGTCATCGCAGAAAATTAAAATTTTTTTTAATCAAATATGCGGTTTTCGTATTAAAATGCTTATGAAAAAAAATTTTTTTTCTGTGTGCAGAAGCTTACCACCCTAGTGAAGTAGCTTAGCAGTTCCGCGGGGAGTTCGTTAGGGGCATGTGGCTTTAAATGTAGGCGCCAAGGCGAATTCTACATGTTTTTCAGTACAACCCGAACTTTTTTTTTTGAAGATTCCATACCCCCAGTGCAAACAAAACCTTTAAAGTCTATTGTCTATTGCTTATTTAGTTATTTATTCTTAATTTCCTCTAAACTCAATTAAAGCGATTCACATATTTGTTATCATTTTACTTATGTATTTATATTTATTACTAACTGTTTTTAAATCTAAACTTTCTGTTGCACATATTTCATATTTATTTTATTTTAAATATATGTTTATTTTAGTTTATTGCTGCAACATAAACGTTCAAATATTATTACTTTTTTTTACCGCCAGGCATAAAATCGCTGAACAAAATAATAAAAAAAAATTTGTAATTCTCATTCTGCTTAAAAACATATAGAAAAATATTGTGGCACAACGCCACAAATAATTTTTAAATACACTATTATAGACAAGGTTTTTGATGTGATGAAACAGGTCTAGAAAATCATGAAGTATTTGTGATTTTTTCTATAATTGGGTTTTAAACAAGTAAGAAACTATAGTCGGTCAAGCCAGACCATATGATACCCTACACCACAGTATTTAAAAACACATCATGCTTATGTGTCCATATTAATATGGATTTATCTATGCTTATAAACTTCATTAAAATCGGTTTGATAGTTTGTGAGAGGCAGAAATTGCCCCCTACCTTACCCTTGTGGTCCTATTTTTGAAAAACTGTATAGCTTATGTTTCAATATAGATATGGATCTATCTATGTTTTAAATTTCATTTAAATCGGTTTGAGAGGCAAAAATTGCCCCTATCTCCCCTTGTAGTCCTATTTTTTAAAAAATGCATACCTTTTGTGTCCATATAGATATGGTTCTATCTATGTTTTAAATTTCATTAAAATCGTTTTGTTAGTTTCTGAGAGGAAGAAATTTCCCCTATCTTCCCCCGTGGTCCTACGATTCGGCCCAGGCAATAGGCTTGGTCCTTGTGCCAATAAAAACCTATGTGCCAAATTTTATCCAACTATCTCTAAAATTGCGACCTGTACTTTGCGCACAAGGTTACATGGACAGCCAGCCAGCCAGCCTGCCAGCCAGCCGGACGGACATCGTTAGTTCGACTCAGAAAGTGATTCTGAGTCGATCGGTATACTTTAAGGTGGGTCTAGGACCAATATTTTAAGGCGTTACACACATATGCACAAATGCATAATACCCTCTCCACTATTGTGGTGTGGGTATAAAAAACAGATTTTGTTCCTATTTTTTTTTTTTTGTAATTTTTGAGTTTTGCTTCAGAGTCCAGATCATTTTGACTTGACTACCTTAGGCCCAAGTTTTTTTGAGACTAGAGTCCACCACCTTTATTTTTTTTCAATTTTTGAGTATTCAAAACTTTTTCTTTGAACTTTTTTATTGATGTTTTAAATTAATTGTTATAGGGAAACCACAAATCGTTTTAGACAATTTATTATAACCGTTTCAATTATATTCAATCTAAGTAAAAGCTTGCACAGATACGCCATATTTTCTAACAATATTGACATTTTAATCGACATTTTATAATATTCATGAACAATTGAATTCAGTTTTTTTATTATTAATTCTAACCAACAAAAAAGCCAACTTACGATAAAGGAAAATAAAATTCCAAATAGAAATGTACGCATTGTAAAACACACAGACACAAAAAACCACCCTTTAAACAAAGTAACTAGTATTCACCTAGAAAAAAACTAGTTGGTATTTTATTTAAGCTAGTTGCAATTTTGACTTTTTTTCAGGTATCCAACTATCTTATTTAATGTTGGGTTGTCTTAGCAGCCGAACTAGTTAATTTTTATGTAGTTTTATTATAGTTTAAAATTAAATAGTTGTTTTATTTAAAGTAAAGGTTTGAAATAAAATTAAATTCCACTACTCCTTTCAATATTTTTTTTTTCATACTTGTTGTTTTATAAGCCAAAGCAGAGCAGCAGTTATAACCAGATTTAGACATCATATCATTTACTAATAGAACGTCACAACTCAAAAAAAAATTAATTTTGAGATGCAGTTGAATTATTTAATTTGCTCTAACCTCTTAAAAAAAAAGAACAAATTTACTTAAAACGGGGAAAGTATAGAAGATACAAAGATGCATTTCATACACAATATAAAGAAAAACATAGCGTACAATTCTGCATCTTTAACCCTAAAATTAAATTTTTTGAGTTATGACGTTGTGTTAGTAGATGAGCGAAATGTATTTATTTTGAGATAAAAATTTATTTATAACACTGTGCTAGTTGAAAAAATTGACATGGCGTTTTAACATTGATCGGGTACGCTGAATCCAATGGTGCTAACCGTTTTTTTTTTTTTTTTTTGGTTAGCTCTTGTTTTTGAGATATACGGTTATTTCGAAAGTGCACGAGGTTGCACAACATATATTCGCGTAACTCAAAAACGGTTTAGTTTATTAAAATTTCTAAAAAAAAACCGAAATTCCGCAATAAAATTTTTTCTAATATGTGCAGTCGTTTTAGTAATATAATTTTTTTTTTTTTTATCAAAATTTTGAAATTTTTGTTTTTTAAAAATTCATAAGAAATTGGAAAATGCAGCTAGGCTTCTAATTTTTTTCAGACGTATAAAAAATGAAATTGCAAACAAAACGAGTCACAAACGATTGAAATCTGTTACCAACTTTTGATTTTATTCACAAAAGATTTTTTTAATTAATTTAAAAATTTCATAAAACGCAATATTTGTATGGGAGCACCCCTAAAAAGTGATGATAAGGGGCAAGTATGTCACGAGAAAATGTTAAGAGCAAAAAACTAATTGTGGTCGGTCATACATTTCATCCCACTAGCGGCAACTCCTGGGCATTAATGGGACTTTTTCTTCAATATATTTCTAGTCGGTATTGAACATTTTGTTTGGGAGCCCCCTTAAGTAATGGAGATAGCGCTGTACCGGCTAAATTTAAGAATTTCAACCATACAAATATTGCGGTTTTATAAAATTCTTAAATTTGGCGCTTGCCAAATTGGTCATACATTTGCCCCTAGATGGGGCAAAAGTATGATCAACCCCACTTTATTTTTCATCTCAATAATTTGTTTCTAACATACCTACCCGCTATCTCTATTCTTAAAGAGGGCTCCCATTTTCCTTTCTTAAAGGAAATTTTATTGCGGAATTTCGGTTTTTTTAGTTTTTTCAATAAGCTAAAACGTTTTTGAGTTACGCGAACATATGTTGTGCAACCTCCTCCATTTTCGAAATAACGGTATATCTCGAAAACCAGAGCTTACCTAAAAACACGTCTAGCACTACTTGATTTAGCGTACCCGAATTAGCTTAAAACGACAAGTGCGCAGCTTGTCTATAAAAAAGATTCAGTTTCTAGCACAGTTCAATTTATTATATTGTATTATATTTAGTATATTAGTAATTTATTAATAATTTATTTTAGAATAATAAAAAAACACTTACCTCCTAAACCAGAGGGAGAATATAATGATTTGTTTTCCTGTTACACATGTTTTCCTTTTTTGTATACATTCGCCTTTGTTTACAGAAGAACTCTCGATTACACTGGTCGGCAAAATAAAAAAAAATCGGGAGCAATAATTTTATTTGTAGTTTTAATTTAGCATGCTAAAGCCAAATCTGTTCACATAAATATTGATTATATCTTGAATTTGATTTCATTCTAGTTTTTTTTGTTTGAATAAAATCGACATTTGTCAACGGATTTTAATGATTTATGGCTTATTTTATTAACAATAAAACTGGCTTTCTGACAAAATACAAAATTGTAAACTTCATTCTTAATCATAATCGCACAAATCATCCTCAAGTTATGGTTAAATGTATTAGCATAATCGCCTTATTTCTAGCAAAATAATAGTTAAGCCCATAAAAAAAATTCTAGACATTATAGAAAAAAACTAAAACCGAATTTGAACTAAGAGCTTTAAAATTTGTGTGTTCTATAGATTAGTATTTAAAACGATTATTTTTTTACCGACCAGTGTTATCAGTAGCAATGAGATTTTCATGCACTAAAAAATCGAAATAATGCACTAAATTATAAAAAATATGCCCTAAAAACTAAAAAAAAATTTCCATAAAAAATCTTTTTTTTATTTTACTAAAAACAAAAATATTAAAAATGGTGGAAGGGCAACCAAGCGATACATTTCAATATTATCAAATTGGCTTCTAATATTCTCTGCAACGCGGTTTCACCCATATGCCAAGCAAGTAACTTGTAACAGTTTTGGATAAAATATTTTAAGCCCATTTGAAGCCTTAAACATGTGAGGTAATGCATCGGTTTCAAATAGAAGGATCTTTTGTCGAAATCTTGAAAATCTTGTATTTAAATCAAAGCTCAAAAAGAATATATTTATTGATTTTAAGGTTTTTTTTTGTGTATTGTAACTTTAAAAAATGTCACTCAAAAATGTCAAGATATGCAAAAAAAAGGATTTAAAAACTAAATATGCATTTTGCCAAAATATGCAAAAACAAATCGATGCCATCTTAACGCAAATTTAATGATTCGTAAAGATAATTGGTCGACATCGTTCTTAGACTATTGACAAAAAACATGCATTTGCATGGAAATCGCATCCCTAGTTATCAGACACGAGCAGAATGCTTAAAAACCCAATTTGTCATCTTTACAACCAACCAAAAATTTATGTTTTCAAAAAAAAAAAAAAAAAAGACTTTTTCTTGTAGTGGTTTTTTATTTCTACAACAAACAAGTAAATAGTATTTATTTAATTTTATAGTATTGTTGTTTCTACAACAAACGTCGCACACTGGCGCCAAAATCCATTTTTCGCGGATCAATTAATATCTCCTCAGCAACAATTATGAGGCGTACTTAATTTGATATGCGTAACTCGTATATCAAACTGCATGTTCCAACAAAATCTTGGAGGTCCCCTCTCCTGGACACGGCTACCCTCGATACAAAAAAATTATTAGTAAATTAATAAACGCGATTTTTTTTATTTATGCACGATTCCGCTGAATTGCCTTCCATTAAATGAGTTCGGATAGATTATAATATATAAATTTAACCACGGTCAGGCGTGACTTACGCGTAACAAATAACTACATTTGCACATCTCTAATGAAAACAAATAAAATTTTGACAATCGCTACAGCACCGAATTAAAAGCAGAAGTGGCGAAGCGCTTTTTGGTGGTAAACTAAACGCGTGATGGTACTAATTCGCACATAACTTCAAAAGCGCCGCATAAAATTTTCTAAATTAGCGCTCATTTGTTGAATTTGTTTTTAATAATGTTTAAATCTCTGCTTAATTAAATCCAATTAATAACTTTAAGGCCCGTTTTCACGACTTAACGATAGCTAAATGTAGGAAGTTATCGAACAGATAATGAGTTTTTAATTATCACAAGTTCCCTTTAATCTAAAAGTGAAGGATAAGCTAAAGAAAGGAACGTTCTACCTTTAACTTTTGTCGTAAGGTTTAGATTTGAGATTGCCATATTATATTCACATATTTTTTATATATGGCAACTCCAATTATTCGTATATTTTGTAAATGGTAAAAAAGTACGTAGTTGCCAGTTTGTATTTTTATTTTGGCAAAAATAATCGGTATTTTCTTTAGTATTGCCACATTTTCAAAAATGTTAAGTTTTTTTTATACAGAAGTTGTGAAAACGAAAAATAGTTGAAGGTAACTTTATTCCTCACTAGTGCTAAAGATACCGTTTACTATTTCGAACTTTATAGGTAAGTCGTGAAAACGGGCCTAAGTCTACTTAAACTGAGAAAACACATTTTTTTTTGCATTTCCTATATAAACTTAAAAAATAAAAACACTTTCCTAAATAATTTTTTTACAAATGTAAGCAAAACATTTATTACTTTTTCAAAATTACTTGCAGTTAATAGTTTTTTAATTACGCAAAGTTTTCAGCTTCTTGTTCTTTGCCTAATTTTTCACTTTTCTCTCACAATGCATAATTTCGATGCGTCACTACAAAAGCACCGTTATATATTTGACATTTATTTTTTGTTGCCTAATGATTATGCATTTTGCGAGTACTTTAAGTTTTAACGATACTTGAAATTTTTTTAAATTAATCCGTGAAATGACCGCCTTTGGCCCCTACGTAGTCTATATTACATCGTCTTTTTCTTACTGCTGTATTTTTTTGTCTTGTACAAAAGTAGTATTTTTTAACTAGTCCTTTAACAACTAGTAATAAACTTTTCCAAAATCTAACTGATTGCGATTTTAACTGTAGGGCTCTTCAAACTCATACATGATACTTCAACACAGACAAGGTAAATTCCATACACAGAAAAAATTTTTTAGGCCAGTAAAAGAATTAATCAAAAATAAAATCAGTTTTAATTAAATATTTAATAAGGTGAATTAAACTTTTTAATCAAGTGTATAAAATGTTTAATTGACAATATTTCAATTAAAAGTTTAATTCACTTGATTAAAAGTTTAATTCACCTGATTAAATATTTTATAAAAACTGATTTTATTTTTGATTAATTCTTTTACTGGCCTAAAAAATTTTTTCTGTGTATGTGCATGTGTGTAAGAGAGTTTACATACACTTTTACATTTATATTTCCGAAGAGGAACAGGTGTTCTAAAAAGCTTTAATTGTTAAAAAGTATTTTTTTTTACAAATTTAAAAAATTTTGTAAGGGATCTGTCTTTCACACATAAACACACGCACACACACACACAGACACACACACTGATGAATGTATTTTTAATATGCACCTACATATGTGATGATATATAATTATTGTATAGAGTACATTCCTACAAATAATAATAATAGTCTGTGGAAAGACTGTATATTATTGTCTGTTCAAAAAAAGTACTAAATCATTGTATAAAATTCCATTGGTGTAAAGATTTATTATTGTAAATTCACACATGTGTGTACACATACATATGTGTGAGTATATAAGTACCCATGTGTATGAGCAGTGACATTTATATGTTCTTTTTTGTTTTGGCGGTTTAAAAACTCTTCTGTTATAATGTGAAACTATACACACTTACTTATATTAAACATTAGTAGGGTACAAATTTATAAAATGTAATTTAGGTTTTAGATACATATTAGTCGAATTAAAAAAATTCATTTTTTATAAAAAAAAAAATAAAACAAATAAAAAATACTTTTATTAAGCGCTTTTTACTATCAAAACCGAATTTCGCTCAAAATGTTTGTCACGCCCCTAATTTAAGGCTTAATAGTTGTATTTGTAGGTTATTTTTTTTTAATTCTTTTCTATTGTTATAGTTATGGATTCAATACCAGCCAAAGGTAAAATCAATAAATTGTGTATGTTATTTTATTCATTCCACAATGGGGGAAAAAACTAAAACTAAATTAAATTGTTGCACTTAAAGGAGTTGCAATTATATTAAAAAGGCATTAATAAAAAATATTTTTTTAAAAAATTTGAGTTCGATTATAAAACAGACTAGGCCAAAGACGAGGCTAAACGCTAGACTAGAGAGACTAGAAATGAAACTAGATAATTTATAGTTTATAAAAGTAATCAAACTTGAAACTTAACAAGAGATTAAGCCATAAACTAAAATCGAAAGAAGACTATATACTACACTAGGGATGGGACTAGAGGCTGGACCAGGGAAAAAACTATAGACTAGACTAAAGACTTCGATAGATACTAGAATCATAACTAGGCTTAAGACTGAACTAGAAACTAGACAATACAACAGACTAGGAAATAAGTTGCTACCAGACTAGTGACCAGACTTGAGAGTAAACTAGAGAATAGACAGGCGGCAAGACTAAATAAGCGACAAAATTAAAGACATTGCAGACATATTACGAGATTCAAAATTAGACTAAATTCTACACTTAAAAGAAAAATCAATCCATCCGTATTCAAATCAATCCGAATTAATTGTACGGTGAGTACGGACTTTCTTGAATAAAGTACAGAAAGATTGATTCAAGTACTGATTTTCAATCGTAAAATACTTAAATTATCCATATTCAATCCTGATTTCGTTCTTGAAATAATCCGAAAATGAGATTGATTTAAGTAAAACTAAGATTGAGTCAATCTCAAATCGCGCTTCATTCAAGTATTATAAATATGATTTTATCCGGAATACGTGCTTGAAATAAACCAAAATGAAATTAGATAACAAAAAGTATTATGATTGATTTACTTTCCCGTTTAACACCTTACAGAATGATAACACACCAGCATCATGTCCGATATGGTTTTTACTTTAAAAGTCTAATGTACATGTTTAACCAAAAATATAAACTAAATGAGAAGCCAGAGTTAAAATTTACTTTTTAACCCTTACTGGTACACATGAGTCTGGCCAGACCTTTTTTCAATATGTATAGAAAATCAAAACATTCGTAAGCCGGAGGGTTAAACATGAAAATAATAAATGTTTTTCTTCTTGTTCTGTTCTGTTGTTTTTTTTTTTTTTGGGGGGGGGGGGGGGGGTTTTGTTCTACACACAACAAGGAAATCGTTTTTTCCAAACTTGTGTTGTGTTGTTGTAAATCTACAAGAAACTTTGAAAAACATACACGTATGCACGCATAAAAGAATGCAATGCTGAGAGATGAGACTTATAAGTTTTATGAGATTAAACCCCTCACTTTGTAATTTTATTCTCAGAGTGGCACTACCAACGCAAAGTTAAATATTTTTTTTTTTTACTTGATTTAAGAATTTTATACTTATTTCAAGAAATTCCGGGACTAATTTTCGAAAGTAATCCCATTTAGGATTGTTTTGAGTACACAGAAAAAATTCTCCAAAATTTTTCACCAATTAAAGCATTAATCAAAAATATAATCAGTTTTAATTAAAAATTTAATCAAGTGAATTAAGCGTTTCATCAAGTGAAATAAACGTTTAATTAATACTATTAACTAATTTAATTGATACTATTAATTTTTTTACTTATGCAAATTTAATTAATTTTTTAATTGATATCACTAATTTTTTAATTGAAATCAATTTTTATTTTTTTCTGTGTATGTTTTAGTGTGTTATTCGTACTTGAATTTTTGAGTACGACTCGTACTTAAAGTAATCATAAAAAACTTGATTTATCCCGAGTGTTTTTCTTTCTGTTAAGTCTAGAAACTTGATCAAAATAATATAGAAAGGATAAATTACTAGACTGGTGATTAATCAGAAACTAAACTTGGTCTAAGACTAAAATTAATAATAAGACAAGACTAAGGGCTACGTTAAAGGCTTGACTAAGGACTTATAAAGCCACTAGCCTAAAGACTAGAGTAGGCCCTTTAATATAGGAAAGTTTATTTACCGGATGGATAAAAAGCTAGACTAGAGACTACTTTAGATACTGGCTACGAGTATCTTCTAAACTCAAAAATAATTAAAGGACTATAAATTTAGGCATATACTGGCGGCTAGACTAGAAATTTAGTTAAAGACTGGGCAAGAGGCCAGTTAAGGACCTAAATTTAAACCAAATTATTGACAAAACTAAACACTAGCTGAGCGACTAGACGAAAGACTAAACTAGAGACTAGGCTAGTAACGACTAGTAACTAGGCAAAAGAATAGATTTCTTTGCTAGGGAAAATATATTGCCATACGAAAATAATAAAGGATCGGTTCTAGTACCATTTTTATGAAATGTTGTGTACAATGGCATACTCGACGCACAGTGCGAAATTTCTTGAGTTTAGCGGAACTTAATTATTTAAAGTAGTAAAACAAACAGTTCTTTTTGTTGGTTTTTTAAAATTTTTGATAAAAATTAATGTGTTTATTTAAAGTTTTTCAGTTTATTTGGGTTTATTTGCTGTAACCTCAAATTGCTTGCTATCTACAAGTATAGTGGTTGGAGTAAGTTGCGATACTTGTTCTTTCACTTTTTTACACTGACTGTTTCTTTGGTGAAAACGGACTTAATGGAAGGGTTGTTTTCAAGTTACTGATTACCACTATCATTTACGGAGCACATTTGGAGGTGTGCCATAAATGCACTAAACTTATTATCATCAGAGCCTTACTAATCCATATACTTTTCTCGATAATTTACTTGTTCAGCTCCATCACAAAACCCATTTTAGAATAATATTTAAGTGTTTAAGCGATTGATAAATTTTTAAGAATCCCTTTAAGCCCTGGAAAAACTCTTGATTTAAAAACGACTGAACTGATATTTCAGCTGAAACTTCAGTTATTATAATTTCCTTTGGATAGCACAACCTCTATGACTTCTCTACAACATAATAAAGTGAATACAAAGTGCTACGGGGATTTTTTGCTTGATCTCGAACAATAATGTACTGATTTGACGATAACTTTGCATCAAATATAGAGTCTGCTATGGAGATAATTTTTTAGGACTATTTGAAGAAGATATGCAAGCCTTCTTGATTTTGCTACCCCTATCTGGAGAAGTAGATGCTATTTCCCTGATAATCGCTGCAGAGTTTCGTTTTCTGGATTGGTATAGCTTTATTGTAGTTGCTTTGGCTAACGTTGATGATCACGAGATCAATGCGATCCACGATCAACGAGGGCGTTGTTATCGCGGCGCATAGCTGGTCGGCCTGTGATTTTGGACATGCCAGGATAATCAAATGTTCGATTGACCCTGAAGGAGTGGACTATTGCACCCCGGAGCCTTCTTTTATTAATCGCCGGGCACGCGACACATTTGGCGCCCAGTAATGTGCTGTCGGTCGTAAGCGCTTTCCATTGACCGACCCTAGGGCTATATACTGATTGTTCAAGGAAAGGTGAAAGGGTTGGCAGAGGTTTCTTCATAGAGGAACTGGATATAAAAGTTTCCTTTCGTCTGCCAGATGAATGTAATGTCCTGCAGACGGAAATCTCGGCTATATGCCGGGCGGCAAACTGGCTGAGGTATTATCGCATATCGGGAGATATACGTATATTTACTGACAGCAAGGCTCCCATTGCTTTTCTAGCGGGTGTATACACGAAAGCTAGGTTAACTGTAGAATGTCGGATGTCTTTGAATGAGATTGCGAAACATTCTAAGGGCAACGCTAATATGGATACCAGGGCACTCGGAATGCCCGGAAAATCAGATAGAAGATGAGCTGGCCGCATAGATGACGCATTCATTGATCAAATTGGTTAAACTTAGCAGTGACGCCATCTTAGTAACTCCTCTATAGGATGGGCATTGGCGCTGGGTATCACAATGGGGCCAATGAAGGACCCAAGTGAGCTGTCTCTCGATGTCTGCCCATGGAACCTAACCTAATCTTTGGCTAACTCGTCTTGACTACTGGACTTCAAAAGATGATGCACTTTCTGTTTTGCACTTTATGATGAAAATCATAAAATACAGCATTTAAAAACTGAACATTATTTTCAAGCCATGTATATGTGTATAAATAAAATGTCTGAAATGCACAGTAACTTATTCAAGCTAATTAAAAATAGTAATCAATATTTCGAAAGTGCACGCGTAAAATTTACGCTGATTGTCTTTCTACGGTTTCGACTGTATTTTCTTCACCTTTTTTGTATTTTATAAACCAGCTCACGAAGAGTTGTCGTTAAACTGCAAAAAGTGTCAATTATTTGTATAAGTGAGCCTATTTTTTCCAAAACAAATCCAATGATGGCATCTGATGTCGGTTCTTCCATCCACTTTTGGGAAAATGCAGTTATATAAAATATGCAAAGTCATTCTTGAAAAAAATTAATTTAAAAAAAGTTCGCAAAATATTTCAGTAGTGTGTGAGCTTAGGGTGGCCGTTATTTTTTTTATTTTGATTTCTTATATTCTCCCCCCCTAAATCGGTTCAGTTTTATGTAAAAAAAAATACAAAAAAATTTCGTAGCGATAAGTTTATATATATAAAACGTATATAAAATGTTTGGTATTTTGTTTTTATTTTCTTAATTATTTTCTAAAATATTGATTTTAGCAAAAAACTTTCTTAGAGGCTTATGTTGTTGACTAGAAGAGCTAAAATATTGCCATATATCATATTCTTGTAAAATGTTGTTTTTAGAAGATAGTCATACGCAAACAAATTACATTTGAATAAATGGCTTGATGGCAAACTTTGAGGGGCGGACGCCCTCCCTAAAACACAACTTATCGCTACGAAATTTTTTTGTATTTTTTTTTACATAAAACTGAACCGATTTAGGGGGGGAGAGTATAAGAAATCAAAAAAAAAAAGTTCTCCATACAACTAACGGCCACGCTAGTGTGAGCTATTTAAAAAAGTGCTAAGTTTTCATCACAGCTTTTGCCTCACAAAGTTGTAAATGTATATCAAAAAATAAAAATTCTCATGTGAATCAGTCTGACATTACTCTAATTTTTAAAACTCTTATCTTACTCGTAAATGACAAATAGTTTTTCCGCAAAATTTACTTATCAATATCCATTATTGAAAATCTAATAAAAAAGGCAACAGCCAGAACTTATAATAATGCCAGGATTTATGTTACAAATCCTTTAATTTATTTCCATTTTAGGCAAATCTAATAAATTTATTTATTTTCTATTTACGACATTTTTTTTTTTTTTTTTTTTTGAAGAATCATTACATTATTAACCAATTTGCCATATAAATAAGCCATGTTGCTAGTTTTATTTTAAGTTTCTTTACAAAAGAAAAAAAAGGGATGAGAAATAAAGGTCAGAAGTCGTTTGAAGGATTATAGGCGAGGCGAAACTGATTCATATTGTAGCGCAAGTGTGCTCTTTTACATATAGACCGAAGCAACCCTCATTTAACATAATTATGAAAGACAGTTTTTTCAAATCGATTTCTTATACAATTTTTACACACGATAAATATCCCCTTTTTTTGGATTCTTAGCCAATTTATATTGGTATTTATTTTTGCACATCTTTTGATTTTTATATAAAACATAATTTTTAGTTATTTGAATACTCTTTAAGATAGATTTGTTGTTGGAAAATATAACCGCCATATTATTGTTGTATTGTAATCATATAACATAAAAGAGGCTTGAAGGATTTGTTTAACAAAGGCTAAAATAATTTTTGGTAGCGGGAGAGGGAGTTTAAAAACCAATTTGCTTTTTGTATCCTTAAATTTGCAATTCAATTCAAGGCTGAAGAGCTAAAGGAATTTGTATTTGTTTGAAAGTTGAAGAAACGAATTGTTGGTTAATATTGCTTCATAGTCATGCTACTTAAGGGTTAAAGGATTTTGTTTTTAGAAATAAAACAGGTTGGCTAAACGTTAAAACTGAGACTGTTGGAATGATTGATTCATTATGGTAACCCGAAAGACTGTTTAAGCAGAGGATTTTTTAAAAAGCTAAAAATTATTTTCAGTTATTAAAAAGGTAAACAATCCTTTAAGGGCAGAGAAGTACAGTATACAGAGTCTTTTAACCCTAGCGTGCGATTGATCGACCATTCGAAGAGCAGCGCTCTGTTTTATCTAGTTTGCTTTTAATTGGGTGTGCCTAACACTCGAATTTTGAAAGCTGTAAGTATATGATTTATTTTTTTAGTTTTGTATAGACTTATGATCCACCACATCTACGCTTCAAAATGCAAAACCTTGTCATAGCTATTTGACATACATACATAGTTGTACAAAAAGTTTTCTTTCAATGGTTTCTTGTTGCTTTGAAAAACCCTCCTATACTAAATAGTCCCACTAAAAGCCAAGAGGCTTGGAATCAGCATATTAAGCCGAATTCTTAAGATATTTCTACTGAGACTTTGGGTTAAAGCCAGAAACACCACGTTATTCCCAAGGTGAATAATTCAGCAGAATTAATTACTCGCCACTTGTTTTAAATGTGGATTATCCCACATCCACGCTGCTTTGTTTTATGGTAGCAGCATCTGTTGACTAACAAAAGTACCTATGAAGATCCGCCAGCAAGATTAACTTTCCCGAAAGAGGTGGAGAAACAACCTTTGAAGACTCCAGTGGTATCAGATAGCACCACTGGTCAGCCGTGATCTCAAGTGATCTGTCATTCTGAACTCTGCCGAATTCCAGGTATTGACTGCATCTAATTTCCCCGGAGGGTGTGAGACCAGAAAAGTGCAACATTCTAGTGATGTCTTTATAAACCCCAGTTAGGCAACAAAATGCCAAAGAAATTGATCAATATGTCAGGATATTGTAATACCTTTTCTTACTTACGAGGCACGGTTATCTACTTTATTTTGCAAATGACCCGCCAATAGGCTCAACTCTGCCAATAGGCTCAACTCTGCCAATAGGCCTTTACGAATATTTGTACAATTCCCTATGTTAATCCCGCGAAGTTCTAGCAAAATTGATCGACATTTTTTATTTTGGTATCATGACACTTGATATCGAATGAAATGCATCGTAATTTGAGATGAAAGCATTCGATATGAAGTAACATTACATCTCTCAAGCTTTCATCAGATACGTCAGTGTCTAATCAAATGCGGCGATTAGGCCCCTGCTTTAATGTCATTGAAGATTTCCTGATACAGAAACACGGAATTTTGAGCGAAAATTTGTTATTTTATTTTGTGAGAGGCTTTCATTTCGTTCTAGTCAATCTTCTTTGGCTGCAATAGGAAACAGACTGACCATTTATTATTTTTATCAGTAGAGTGCCCAGCTTGATAAAATTTGCGATTAGCACAGTGTTATTATTATTGCTTGTGTCAATGGTACATAACCTGTAACATCTTCAATGACTTACTTATGTACACCGCCTCTTTCATTTCAATCATGGGTTACTTTGACTATAAGACATCTCAAACAAATTATCCATCACCAAGGAATATGATTAAGATGTTTGTTCAGTAATGCGTGTAATACAATTTTTTCCCCTAATAAATTTCTTATGATAAATAATATCATTAAGTATATTGTCAATACTGTTTCTTTTTTTTATAAATTAAGAACCATTTTTTTACACATAAATGTTAAAGGATTGGCTTTAAAGCGAAAAAAGAATTAAAAAGAATTTCATTTTTGTTTTAAGGAAAAAATATAAGCTTATGAAAATATTTTAGATTTTTAAGTTGAAAAGCTTGATGTCTTTATTTTTGAACTTAATTTTAATAGCGATACGGTATTAATAACATTTCGAGAGAGGATTAGAATAATCTTAGTAAGTAAAAGTGTGTTATTAGAGTACTATGAGTTTCAAATTATTCCTATAAAATCTTAAAATGTTAAATGTTTATCAAATATTATAGAAATACAAATATTTGTGAATGTTTACTGTATTGTATATGTGTATTTGTGTACCGTTAACCTATTCGCAAAAAAGAATAATATTCTTACGGCAGTTTCAAAACTCCATTTTCAAATTTTTAACAATTTTCTTAAAAACTATCAGACTTTTTTTAATCATCACATTAGAATTTATTGGGGATATAATATGGAATATGAATATGAAAAAAATTATGTGAATACCGCTCATAGTTTTACTGTACCTGCGATTTTTCGGGTTAAATTAATTTGCTGGTTATGTTTTGAAGGATCTACTAAAATCGAAAAATATTTACTCTAAAATCATGAAGGTTAAATGTCAAACTTTGACATATTGGGAATTTCTAAACAAAAGATAGCAAAATTTTGTATATCTTTTTCTGCGGATTTTTATGAAACTGGTAAAAAATATACCCTTAAGTCATACGCAGGTAATACAAAGTTAAAAAGGAGATTAACCTTTAAATGCACTTGGGGTCTTTATGACCCCAAACTTTGGAAAACAGTTAAATTATTTAATTAACACAAGATTTGTCTGGTATAGAAAATCGATCAAATTATTTGGTTAATTTGATTTGAACTTCACTAAGGCCCGCTAAAAATTACCCTTGTAAGGGTAATTTTGTACGATCAAATACAAAAGAGCAAAAGAGATAAACGGACTAATAATCAAGTTTAAATGGTGTTTAAATGGTATCCACAAAATTGCGCAACCGGAATAAAGGTTTTAATGGTGAGAATATTGTATCGTAGACCCAACCAGGAATAACGTTTGATTTTCAGTAATAGGTGGTAGTTATTTCATACGTTACCTGGTAAGTAGTTGTCATAACAATTGTCATTATTCTGAAAACTTCAATAAGTACTTAATAGTAATGACCTCAGCAATTACTTATGACTTCTATTATTTTCACTACTGAACATTTGCTTACTAATAATCAGCTCAATAACTACTTAAGGCCTTAATGCAACCTTGTCATGATAGTTGTTATTGTTTTTTGAAATTTTTCAAAGCATAATTAGATTAGGGAAGCACTTTTGAAAAATACTTAAGACTTTGTGGGAAAGTGGGTAACGGCCTTTATTAGTTGTGTTGTTTTCAGTACTGAATAAGGTGTTCAAATAATCGGGTTTTATTTTTGTTCGAATAAACGATTAATCGATATTTGGCATTTTTAACTTATTCGATTTAACGAATAAAATTTAAAAATTAATCGATTAATCGAATAATTCTAAATCCAGAAATTTTATAAATTACGAGATTTTTTTTCAATAATTTTAGAAAAAATTAGTATTTGAGTAAATAAACATTTTTTTTAATAAAACTTGTCAATGTAGCTTCAAATTATCAAATTATTGCTTCACTTTCGGGTACTTAGATTTTAAAAAAGTCAATATAATTTAGAATTTTTTGAAAATATGTATCTGCTTCTTCTTCAAGTACTATGTTACAGTCACTATGTAAGTGGTAAATTGGTAAAGTTGTTGAAGAACATTTACGTTAATACATTTTTGACAGCTGTTACATTAAGCATTATTAGATTTATCCTTCGTACAATGTTTTTAAACCAAGCTCATGCTAAAAAAAGAAACGCTTAAACTATTTTGTTAAAAATTACGGGCGTGTTCTAGAAATCGAAATGAAGTGGATTCAAAATCGGGCAAATTTTAAAAACGACCCTGTACTAAAAGTTCATAGAAATATTCCATTTTATTAATTTAATTGTTTGAGTACCAATAAGCTTAACAATAACAACATCTTTAAAAGCCAGGAAAAACCAAGGTCATTTTGTAAATAATTGAACTTAAAATCTTGTTCGTTTTCAATTTCACTTCATTTCGATTTCTAGAACATACCCGTTAAATTAATAAAAATCTTTGAGTTAACATACCTTCTTTTGTTATTTTTTTCTTTTGGGAATATAATTATTAACTTTTTTTGAAAAAATATAACAAAAATATAAGCTAAATTACTCACTAAGCATGGCTGTTTTTTTTTTTTTTTAATTCCAACGGACACATATATTTGGTTTGTTTATTCGACTTAAAACTTTAAAAAAATTATACTTTTATAGTATTTCTATATTTTTACCTTTCGATTAATCGATATAAATTCTTCGATTATTCGAAAAATAGATGGTCTAAAATTGTTCGATTAATCGAACAAGAATTGATTCACTGAACACCCTAGTACTGAATATTTACTTACTGGTTACGTACTCAATAACTACTTATTAGGTCTATTAACTAGCGATTTTTTGGCTTCTAGTAAGTATATTTTAAGAGCTTACAATTCGACTTACTCGTAGATAAAAAATAACTAGATTGTTTATGGGAGCAAATATTCTTTTTCAAAGATAATGTTATATGTGGGTTATGCGAAGTTAGACCCCTTTCAGACTCGGCAAGTTAGTTGCGCAAGTAACTTCCCTACAAGAAGAGAATGAGCGAGTTGTCGCTTTTTTCACGTTGGTGTTAAGAAAATGATAGAATGATATGACCGAAATCAAGTTTTCTGTCATTTCTTTCTATCATTTTCTTAACACCAACGTGAAAAAAGTGACTACTCGCTCATTCACTTCTTGTAGGGTTGTAAATTTTATTTCAATATTTGTAAATTGTAAATTTAATTTCAATATTTTACGTAGTCGCCATACAAACAATCTCCAAAATAGAACATAATTTGCTTAAAATGATAATAATTATAAATGACATGACGATTTGCCGTAAACTTATATAAAGTCTACTCTCAGAATATGCGTCAATAAACCTTAAATTAAACCGAAAAATTATATTATGTTTAAATTTAGTTTACTTTAGGTTTATATGACTTGAAACACAGAAAAAAAATTGATTTCAATTCAAAATTTGTGATATTAATTAAAAAATTAATTAAATTTGCACCAGCAAACAAATTAATAGGACCCCGGTATACAAGCTGGCAGTCTAACAGCTAGTCTAACAGCGCCGGGGTTGCGGGTTCGATTCCCGCCGGAGACTCTGGTTTCTTTCGTGCAGACAAGCGTAGAGCTTCGCGGGATTAGCTTAGGGAATTAAAAAAAAAATCTACTAAACGCTTAATTTACTTGATTAAAGGTTTAATTCACTTGGTTAAAGGTTTAATTCACTTGATTAAATTTTAATCAAAACCGATTTTTAATTAACACTTTAATTGGTGAAAAATTTTGAAGAATTGCTATATAACTGCTCAAAACTTCCATATAAAGCGCATAAACGCTAGAGCTCGAAATTAATACATAATTATAAGTTTTATATGATTGTAATTTATTACGCCAAATATTATTAAGTTTTACCCTGAAAAAAAAAAATCAATCCATCAGTGCTTAAATCGAGTCAAAGTGTTGTTATTATTACGCTAAGTACGGATTTCCTTAAATCAAATACAGAATGCTTAGTTCAAGTGCAGTTTATTTAATTGCAACGTACTTAAAATATTCCGAAATCGATATTGACTTAACCCTAAAAAAAAGTGAGATTAAAAATCAAGCAGTGCTTAATTCTAGAATTTCAAAGTTGGTTTTAATCCCAATAGAAGAGAGAAATTTTATTATTTACTTACACCCAACGCTAATTTCAAAAGGCAAGTGCAACTCGCCAGCCATTCATCAGCTGTCTCCACGGTGAATTCAAAATATAATTCACAAACGTCAAAAAATACGTTTGTTTGTGCTTTGCGCCATAATAAAAGAAAAAAATTTCCGAGAAAATTTTGATTCAAAAGTGTGTAAAATATTTGTATAATAAAACAAATATAAATATTAAAGTGAAACTATTAATTCTTTTTAGAAAAAAGTGAAACTTTTAACTTTATATAAAATGCGTTGGTGTTCAGTTTGCTGTTTTTGACAACAAGCAATTAAATTGCAAAAACAAAATTCATATGGCTTTTTGTAGTTGTAGAGTTGCACTTAACTTTTTAAATTCGCCTTGCTTACACCCGCACAGAAACAATTCTCCAAAATTGTTTACCAATTAAAGCATTAATCAAAAACATAATCAGTTTTAATTAAAAATTTAATCAAGTTTATTAAACTTTTAATCAAGTGAATTAAACGTTTAATTAATACTAATAACTGGTTTAATTGATACTATTGATACTATTGTTTACTGGTGCAAATTTAATTAATTTTTTAATTAATATCACAAATTGTTTAATTAAAATCAATTTTTATTTTTTTCTGTGCGTTTAGACATATGTCTGTTTGACATTTCTTGTATTTTCTTTTTTGTTAAGAGAAGACAATTATAAGACAACAGCAGCATGGGCTTTATTATTTTTAGTTATCATTCTACTTTGAGAGTTTGATGTATTTAACTAAATAATTTTAAAAAATAGAATTCGGAATTTTTGCTACTTATTTTATTTATGTTTTAAACATGAATTTAATGCACGTTTTTCTTCTTGCAGTGTTTTTGTTTTTTTCTACACAAAACAAGCAAACCGTTGTTTACCTAGTTTTCTAGTGTTGTTGTTGTTTCTACAATAACTTTTAAAAACACACACGTATGCACGCATATAGAATGCAATGGTTTTCGAAAGTAATCCCATTTTGGATTGTTTTAAGTATTTTTTTTGGATATTTCCACTTGAATTTTTTAATGCGACTTTTACTAAAAGTGGAATTAACCTTAATTTAGTAAATAGTCTAAATAGTTTTAACAAATAGAATTCGGGAATTTTTGCTATTTTTTTTTCTTTTTAAACATGAAAATAACATACGATTTTCTTCTTGCAGTTTTGTTCTGGTTTTTACAAAAAACAAACACATCAATGCTTACCTACTTTAGTAGTTTTGTTGTTGTTTGTAAAACCCACTTTTACAAATGCACGCTTATGCGTTTCGGAACTAATCGCATTTTGGATAGTATTTAGTGTTATTCGTACTTAAATTTTTAAGTGCGACTCTTACCAAAATGGGATAATACTTTAATTTAGTACGAGTTTTTCCTTCTGTATACAGAGTCTATGGAAAATCTACTGCCAAAATACTCTAATTTTTGGTGAAGAGTATCGAAAAATACCGGTGTAGCTGAATAAGGCATTCTTACTTTTTAAATGAGGAATTTATAACACAACCGATCTCCAAACACTTTTCCAAAATCGTAACTTCGCCGCTATTGGTTTTCTAGTTTTAATCTGTGCCATAAATTTTTTTTTATTAAAATTTTGAATGTATAACTAAATAAACAACTTAATTTCATAATAAACTATATCATTTAACAATGCCATATAACAGCCATTTTGGGCAACGCATTATTTCCACACACTCTTCATAGATTTCAATGAAATCCCAATCAATCTTTAGAATTTGAAAATCATAGCCACAGTTTAGCTTTTTATGTATTTCCATCTTAATGGACTCCATAAAATTCGACTGGCACTGTGAACAACACAAAATCTTATCCTCGGCACAGTGGTGCAGAAAACGTTTAATTTGGCCGATTTCCTGCAACTGCAGAAAATCACCCAAAATATTATTCAGAATGATAAAACTGCGTGTGCCAAATAATAGTTCAGGTGAGCCATTAATGTGGTAGGGCACTGCATAAAGCTCTAGGGAATTGGCACAAGTTTGAAAGCAGTAAAGGTTGCAGGGGAAAGGTGGTTTAAAGTGATTAGTATTGGCAGAGTTAAGATGCTTTTCAAAAGCTAAGGAAAGGTTTTTTAAATC
This sequence comes from Pollenia griseotomentosa, assembly GCA_963931875.1. Lineage (NCBI taxonomy): Eukaryota > Metazoa > Arthropoda > Insecta > Diptera > Polleniidae > Pollenia > Pollenia griseotomentosa. The sequence continues at coordinate 24,585,761 of OZ007562.1, forward strand.
ACGGCTAAGTTGTTTTTTTAGTTGTAAAGACATGTCAGTTTGTTTTAACAGGGCATTTTTACGTCTGTATTGTAGGGGCAGTTGTAATAAATCATTATTGATATGTTTTCTTCTTCGGATTTGTATATGAATTCTTTTGATTCTATACAGACTTTCCGGCAAAGCACCACTCATCCTCCACCTTCTGCTTGCTGGCAAACATGTCATAAATGTTCTCAACTTTTCCAATAACATTAAAAATATAACATCCACACTATCTCGTATATCACAGTGATGTTTTATCTCCAATTCACTTGATTGTAACAAAAACATTTCATCATCAATTTTCACATAGAATCTCAACGTAACCATTAGTTCCTTGCAATCGTGTGTGGCATAGAGAACGCTCAACAGATCCGGTATGGCTGTTATGCCAGCATCTAGTAAAAATTGTTGTGTATCACTTACAACTCTGCCATCGCACAAAACAAAAGACTCAATATTCTGGCTGACAATGGCAGATTGATGCTTCATTATGGCTGTCCTCTGCCAGGCATTGAGTTCATCACCCGCTTCGAAGAGTTTGAGTTTTTGTTGTTGCCAGTGTTGGCTGTAGGCGTCGGTTTCCTTGCATATTGTGCCGCATTTATTACATTCGACGATTGCGTTGTTTGCAAAATGCCAACGATGAAAAAATTGCCTTTGTCCAGCTGAAGTGACAAAAGTGTAACTGGGTATTGGCAGCGACATGTGAGTAGAATTATTGTTTTTTTCTTTGGTGTAAGGAATATATTTTTTGTTCCAAGAATTACAAAGTGTTCGATAATGTCACGTTTACAAATGATGCGTTGATGTCAGCCCAGAAACTTAAGTAGAGTGTCTAACTAGAGTTGAGTTCTGTTGCAAACTGATGCCGTTAACTTGCGAGTTTTTGAATTTATAGCAGTCATAACAGGTAAATGAAATGACGGTGTCATATTTTGCTGGAGGTAAGATTTAAAAATGTCTGTAAATTTTTGTTTTTTTTTTTTTTTTTTTTGTTTTATAAAGGGATTTTTTTATTAGTAGTTGTATGTAACGTGTGTAATTATCTTGATGGAAATTTGGAAATTTTCAAGTTGACCTTATAGAAGGGTTTGATTTATCTAATTTCTGTACCCAGAGGTATTTGCTTAATTTTGGGATTTTCCCTTAATTTGAGTGCATTCCCTGGTAGAAATCATAATTCTGTGGCAAAATGTTTAAAAGGCTTAAGTCGACTTAAGCTAAATTTGAGTTAATACCACCTTTAAAATCTTTATATTCAAAGGTACGCATGAGAATAGTTTCAATTAGTTTGCACAATTTTTCTTAAAGTTATAGCAAAATTAATTTTTTTTTTCAATGCGCATTAAAATTTTCGATCTCTGTGCCACTAGAAATATTTAGGTATAAAAATCTAAAAGAACTATAACGGCAGAGCAGTATTAGATAATTAGACATGAAAACAGCCATACATGAAAAGGCATCGTATAAATGCCGCCCTAAAAAAAGTAGACTTAAGCACTTTTTCCGTACTGCAACAGAATTCTTAATTGGTAGAAAGCTGTATTTGGTTTTGGCGAATATTCGATGAGACCATCCAGCAAGAATTACTTTTCCATCAATAACTTGCATTTACCCTATCAATTACCAATAACGTACAAATGGTAATTATCATTTAACAATTACGAGTTACAGGAATTGTAAAACGGCAAACACCAACTTTTTATAACACAGTGCAATACGAAAAAATATAACCATATGGGTAATTCCAAAGTGTTAAACGTGACAGTCGTACGTATCAAAAATGCAATAACATTTTATAAAACCAATATTTTTACGTTCTTGTAAACCTTAAATTATAGCACTAAGAAAGCACTATTATTTATGATAAAGTTTATGGGGCCGCGATTCTAGGTCAAAGATAATGGCAAAATAAGTAGCGGTTCGAACGTGAAAAAAAGAAGTAGTTTTTGTGGCCATGTTTTTTAGTCAAACTACTTTCAGAATTTTACGTAGCAATGTAACATAAAAATGTCTTTGGTTTGATTCCAAAATCTTCTGTATTTTTTTTTTTTTTTTTTTTTTTTGTTTAAGCCAAAATCTGGTTCGATACGTGACATTTCGAACGTAAAATTTTTTCCATAATAACTTAACTGAATAATTATTAAAAAAAAATAAAAATTTACCGTTAATCCGAATAACATATTTCTTTTCGAACTCTTCCTTAGATTAGATCTTTTTAGGACGATAATATTAAAGAAAACATTCGCACAAATAAGAAATAACGTTTGCACAACTTTGCAGTCTGATTGTTTATCTAAGTGAACAAATTTCTGGATAAATTTATAAAATTAGTAAAATCAAAATATTTCTCTATAACAATATCGTAAAATAATCAGCTTTTCGACGGAAATGCCCATATACGGACACCACTACGTGATATAAGACCAAAAAATAGACCCGTGTCTCCCAATTTTGCACTTTTTATGGGCCCCCAAAGATTTGGGTGTCATTTTTGCAAAAAAGTGATAATTTTCACAGGCTCATATCTTGCAAACCGTTTGGAAATTTGATTAACTTTCTGGGGCAAAGTTGTAGCTCTTGTCATAAAAAACAAACATTTTGAACATATAAAAGCAAAAAAACTTAATCTTCAAGATTAAATTCGCAAAAAAACTTAAAAAAATGAGATATTTTCTTAATTTTTTCCTCTATTTAGGTCCATAGGTAACAAACCGTTCAAAATTCAAGGAAACAATCAACTACAATAATGTACCTATGATCTCAGTAAACAACTTTTTAAAACATATGAGCTTCCTAGGAATGATTCTTAACACCGTTTAGGTACCACATAGGTCGCCGCAAATGAAAAATTTCTCGAAAATTCGATTTTTGTTAACCTTTTTTCCTCTATTCAGGTCCATAGGTAGCAAACCGTTCACAATTCAAGGAAACAATCAACTACACAAATGTACCTAAAATCTCTGTTAACAACTTTTTCGAACATATGAACTTTCTAGGAATGATTCTTAAGACCGTTTAGGTAGCCGCAAAAGTGAAAAATTCCCAAAAATTTTTTAATTTTATTTGTTTTTTAACTTTGGGCAAAACTGGGACCCACGTGTCTTTTATTTAGTACTTTTTATCACGTAGTGGTGTCCGTATATGGTTATATTTCCATGACTTAAAAAATTTCACACAGTGTAATTATAATTGATAATTGCATGTTGCCAATTACAAAACATTATACGACTTTGCAGCAGTTAAAAGAAAATAAAATCCAAATTGGGTTTTGTTAGTTGCGATAAGTAATTCCAGAAATGCCACACTAGAAGAAGTTTGCATTTTGTGTGTTGCACTGTGTTATATAATTTGTAAACCAACTTAATGAAACAATAAATGTTATTTGCCATGAGACATAAATAAACCTAAAACTCACGCACTCAATTAAATTCGAAACAATATAAATTTTAGCTTTTTATGGCAAAAACATGTGTTTCTAAAAAACTTTGTCCTTAAGTTAATAACAAATAACTTTGCAGCTGCTAAAAGTTAAAACAAGTTTTGAAAATGATTTTTAAACAAATAATTGAAATATCTTTAAACATTAAGTACATTTTAATGCTACAGAGTGGCCCAACAGAAACGAAGAAACAACATTCGAGCAATATACAAAATCCAGAAAAAAGTGATAGAAAATTCTTTATAAAGAGGTCGACTTTGCAAAGCTTAGAATGTTTGACACTTATTATTTAATAATAACTACTTTAAAATAAACGAAATATTAACCATTCAAACCCCACAACACAAAAAAAAAGTTTGAAAATATAAACTTAATTATTTTAAGATGAAAATTAAAACAGCGAAAGCCGAAAAATTTGGCATATTTTTACTATGTTGCCATTTCGTGTGTAATACCAAGAAATATTCACCTAAACCCGCATAAAGTATAAACAAGGTGGCACAAAATTTGCCACCCGATATTTTTCGACTGACTTATTTTATAAATGACAAAACTTTAGTTTGAATAACAAGATTTCGTTTCAATGTGCTAAATTCGTAATCTTGATAAACACACTGAAATATATTGTTGTTGGGATAAAGCTAGTTTCTATGAGTATTTGTTGCTAAGTTGCTAAGGCCCGTTCATCAGGAAACCCTTTTTCCAAATACTCTAAAAAAGCTAAAGATATTATACAAATAAAACTGTAAAACGAATAGGAATTACAAACACTGAAGTTTTACCAGCAACGATATCAATGCTTAAACAAAACGACAACAATAAACAGTGAATTTATCTTTACTTACATTCCCGACTAAAATTGGTTGGTTATTTTCCAACTGGAAATGTAGTTGTAAGTGGGTAAAGAAACAGCAAAAATAAAAACCAATTATTTTATTTTAGTGTTTCCGCAATAAAATCTAATTAAAGCGATTTGCCAGTTCAGTTTTATTGCACTGTCACTTGCATATTTGCTATCAAAGTTTTCCTTGGCAAAAATTCATTAATAAGATTTCCCAATTCGTACTCTAATAAACAAACTGAAATTTATTGTTGATGTAAATTTCTTTTGCCATTAAGTAAAAAAATGATAATACAAGTGACCGTCGCTAGAATTAATCACCGTACGGTACCGATTTATGGCATTTTCCATCACTCTGGCCAGAACTTCCAGCGATAGGTTCCAGCAATCCTGACGGACATCAAGAGTCTGAGGACCTTAAAAGCCTAAGGTCGATTGACATAGACTCCTGACTTCAAGAAACCCCACAAAAAGAAGTATAAAACGATTGAACCGGGCGATCTTGCGGGCCAATGGGCATTACAAAAAACAAACCGAGTGATAGGGCGTCTCAATTATTCCACGTTATTGGGGAGTATTGCGTTTCATTTCTTATTGACTTGTAAATATTTTATAGCTGAAACTGGGAATTATCTCTTTTCGTAGGTTACTTTATATTATATTCAACATTTTTTATTTTTCGAAAAATATTTGTTAAAAATAGTTGAGTTAAATACATTCAATTTATAAAGTATCACTATCCAGTGTGACACAAAGAATGCTGACGAAGGCCGTAGCGGGCCAGAAAATGCATTACATTCTGCTGGTGTCTAATATTTGTAAATTTTTCTGTACATACAATATACTTCATTGCTATCCAAAGGATAGCTAAGGTGGAATGTAACAGGAAAATACAATATAATAGTCTGGTAGTGTATAAAAGTAATTCCTTAAAATTTAAGGAATAGAACTATTACAAAAAAGCTTTATAAAATACATAACTGAAATGTAACTCATAGAATAAATTCGAAAAATAAAAAATGTTGAATATTTTATAGCTGTTTATTTCACAAATATCAAAGCATAAGCTATTTGCAAAAATTATAGCAACTTCTGTCAGGTTTATTACTTTGGAACCACCTTGTACATATACTTTAGGCCTTTGAGAAATTTTTAATATATTGTCCGTCTGCCTGTTCGTCACTCTAACCTATGCATGCTAATAATTTTCTCTTTGCCCTTAAAATTGGAAATGAAAATTTGACCACTATTATTTCGTATTTATTATCCATTTAGTGGTTTCAAATCCACCGGTCTTGCGAGGCTCTCAGCTGTTAAAAAAGTGTGATTTACCTCTTGAAAGGTTTTCCATAAACGAATATGGATCGTTTAAAAACCGAAGAATGCGTAAAATAGTTAAACCTTACTACAAAAAGTGGTGGTTCAAACGAGTCCACTTTGCGAGCAATAGAGGGTGATTATGGTATTCTTAATCGACCTTCGGTGCAAGGAATTGGCAAGATTATAAAAAAAGAGACGGAAAGCGTTACAGGGCAGGCCTGTGCATCATCGCAATGTGCGCAATATGGAAAATGTTGCTTCATTTAGTAAAATAGTGGCGGCTTATCCGAATTTATCAATTCCACGGCTATGAAAAACTTCTTTTTTTGGCCTGCAATCGGAGATTATCCACCGTATTCATAAACGGTTATTAAATTTAACAAACGTTTATTAACGAAATTTTTCATAGAAAATTTTTTTTGGTAATCTTCTGTTAATTTAAATAATTTTTATGAATACAGGCATATAAATTTAACGATATGTGGTTTTACAAAGACGATGCCACGAGCTTCACAGCACGACCGATATTGTCTTTATTGCATGGGAAGTTTCACGTTTGATGGCAATTGGCCACCACCAAGATCATGCAATGTGATGCCGTAAGATTTTTTTGTGGGGCTATGTCGCGGATAAACCCCTAAGGTTGGAGCATTTGAAGTACTACATTCGTCAAGTTTTCGCCGAGATACCAAACGAAATGCTCGAAAAGGTGATCGAAAACTACCTCATTTTAATGACATAGTATTTTGTACGTAATGGCAACGCCCAGTCACTGTAATGAAAAAAAGTTTTATCCAAATCATGTTTGTTTAAATAAATTTTACTTCTGAAATTGCAAAAGGGATAAGCCTTTACTATTCGAACTAACTTTATTAGTATTTACAATGTATCCTTGCAACAATTTTTTATTATAGTAAAAACCTTTTACACCCGCCCCACTTTGTTGTACTTGTTTTTTTGCTTGTATTTCTTACTTATGCATTGTTACTTATTGTATTTTTTAATTTTTTTAACTATTACTTTTTTCTGTAATGCCTTTTGTTCGCATTTAATTATATTCTTTAAAAATCCAAAACTTCATATCTGCTCCCATATCTTCTTTGATCTCCCCCCGTTAATTGAAATGTGGTTTCCAGCAGATTATTTATAATCAAAACAAACCCACACGCCATTAAGAGATCAAATAGCAAAAAAAAAAAAAAAAAATACAAAAAATTAAAAATAATAAAGTAAAAATCAATAAAAAAAAAATCATAAAAGTCAACACAAACATTTTTCTAAATCAAAGCAAAAACCAAACAAATATTAAATTGCTATTCAAACAGTTTTAAATATTTATGGGGAAAATGATATTTTTGAAAAGAATTAAAAATTCATGATGTTGTTAAACACCACAAAAGAAAAATGAGGCTTAAAAATATTTGTTAAATAATATTTAGAGAGTATTTTGGGAAAAACCAACATAAATTAGTGCAAATTAATAAAATTAAACTAAGTTTTTTTTTTAAAGAAAAAGTTAAAAGGTTTTTGTGGAAGGAAAAGGGCGATATATTTTGTAAAAGAGAGATATTGAGTAAATATTAAAGTCTTCGCTGATTTGAAGTGTGTTTCACTTTTCGGGTATTTAAACCTAAAGGTATCAACTTAATTTGACAGCAACATATTTGATCCAAAATATTGTATTTATTTGAAAAGCATAATTTAGGATTGGAAATCACACTGCTTAAATTCTCATAGGTTGGTCCTTAATTTACCATAGACCGGTAGAGTATCAAAGTTTCGGCACAGCCGAATGACTTTAGAGCTTTTAGTTGCTTTTAACCCTGGATGGTTACTGTTAGTCGAATCGATGAAGCTTATATACTTTTTATCATATTATTTTTTTATTGGTATTAAAGTTTTGCTCTTGTAGTGTTTTCGGGGTTAGGTCTGCCATGTGGCGTGTACAACTAAATGATCCTAAATTCCCCATAACCGTCGGTTATTACAAGCTGTAGGGGTTCCAGCCAATAACTAAGGCGTTCGAAAGAACTGCCAGAAGCTTCGAGACACAAAAATATAACTAAGGCAGATAGTGCGATTTGGTTGTATGTTTAAGTCTGTTTTATTAATGCTAAATCAAAGGCTTATATACTACTTATGAGAATACAGTTTAGTTTCTCTAACTTATTCTAGCTTATTATAATTATACATTTGACTCTTTCGGTGCCATGTAGATATCTAAGGAATATCAATACAGTTACATGTTAACCAATCACAATGAGTCTTTCATTATGTTCACTCAATAATAAGTAAGTCACTCAATGTTTGGTTAACATGCCTTTAACTGCAAGTGATGTAAATTGATATTTATTTTATTGTAGTTGACACAATTATGCAGTGTGCCTGCGTTATCGACTAAGTGTGGTACGATATATGTATGTGCACACTACACTCTTTTTTGCAACAACGTTAGCTGATGACGAAAGCTTTAAAAATTTTATTAGTTTGAAAACACAAAATGAGTTCATCGAATTTGAAAAGAGAAAAAAAACTTTTATTTTTTCTGCTTTATTTATTTTTTTTTTTTTAACTTGCTGTGAAGCCTGTCCCTGCCAGCTAGTAAGAAAAATTCTCCGTCCCCATTCTTACTATACACTGAAAGAAAAATGCTTCGTATATTTAATGAATCATTTTCATAAAAAAATTTTCGTTGGTTAAATGAAAATTTTCATTGTCTAAATGGAATTTCCTAGTTATAATAAAGTCTTTTCGTTAAAATTGCTTCCTTGGATTTCGTAATAACGTTAAAAATTTTCATTGGATATATAAAAACTTTAGTTTGTCCAAGTTAAACAAAAAATTTTTATTGGGAACATAAAAAAACAATATACAAACATAACTATATTCATAAATTAATACAAAATTATAGTTTCCTTAAAAAAATGTTTAATTGTTAATTAAAAAATGTAAGATTTAATTATTTCATACATCTAATGTTATAGGCCATTAAGTTTATGAAATCAAACATTTTTTTAAAAAAGCAACATATTTCAATAATTGCCTTCATAAATTTAAATTTTCATTATGACAATAAAAATGTCATTATAGTAATGAAACAAAAACGTTCAATCAACGTTGTTATTGTTGTTATGGACAATTAAATCTCATATTTACGCTCTTAAATTAGAAAAAAACATAGTTTTTTTTATCCAAAAACTACACTGCCCCGGTAGGCTAGCTGGTAGTGAGCTTGTCTTTTAGCACCGAGGTAGCGCGATCGATTCCCGCCAGAGACAGAAAAAAAAATTAAATTAAATAAAAAAAATTAAATTAAAAACAAAAATAAATAAAAAAAAAAAAATTAAATAAAGTATGAAAAAAAATTTTTTACTTTATTGAAAGTATTCATCCAATGTATAATATTCATAGATCTAATGTAATGCTTCATTAAAAACATTTTAATGAAACAGGTTTTATTGATCCAACGAAGGGCTGCATAGGTTCCTTTTTAATGCAATATTTCATGGGATTAATGTCAAAATGCATTGGTAGTGCGAAGAAAATTCTTTCAGTGTATCCATGCCAAATTTCAGCTTTCTAGCCCATCAGTGGGCTTCAAAAAACTTTGGATAGACAAAAAAAGAGGAACACACAAATAAGGAAATTATATTTTTATAAATAAAATGCTAAGCTAAAAATAAATTTTGTTCATTTTTTGCTTCACAATCATACCGCAAGACTTTTTTTTTTATAAAAATCGTAGATTCAACGAAGAGGAAACTAAACGTACTTAAATGAAGAGTACTTTCCAGGGTTAAATTGGGTTTTTAAAAGGTTACTATGAAATTAAAAAAAAAATCTCCTTATGTGTACCAACCTTAATAAATAAAAAAAAAAATTGTATTTGTATTGTATTTTATCTCGTCATTTATATTTAGATTTAAAAGCTGCAGATATTTTTTCCCTTTTTCAATATACCCCACCTCGTACCTGCTTTTTTTTCTAGCGAAAACCTTAATAATTTTAAATTTTTTCCAAATTGCCCCAGTTTCGAAACTAAAATCAGAAACTATTACTATTAATAATGTAACTATTATCATATCCTCCACAAGTTCTTTTGAACTTCCTTTGACAAAAAAAAAAAAAAAAAACTAAGGGAAAAGTGATGACAAAGTTTGATTTGTTACAACATTAAGTATCAATATAAAGTCAAGTAGACAAAAGACTTGCTCTTTCCAAAACAACAACAAGTTTATGTGCTGTTTGAAGTTTAACGGATAGTGGTGACAGCAGAAATTTCAACGACGACATCAATAGTAAATTAGGGATTAAAGATTCATTGAGGCTTAAATTATAACTTATCAAATAACAATTCATTTTACGCCCAGACATACAGTTCAGTGGATATAAAAAGATTCTTTTTGCAGATTTGTTGCCCTAGCAATTGTTAGTTAAGGCTTCAAATATATATATTTTTTTGTTATTTAACTACTCAAAATGATGATGTCATTGTAACACAGTGGCATAAGATTTTTCAAAGAAAAGTAAAAAAAAAAAAACAAGTTAATTTTTGAAATTTAATTGAAGTAACTTTTTTAAGTTTTAAATGTGCAAAGGTAAAATCTTACTACGTAAGGTTAGGTTTACCGGGCAAGCGTCATGAAGGAGGCTTCACTTGGGAACTTCTAGTGGCCCCTTTGTGATACCATGAGCCAGTTATTAGAGTCATGCTAGTATTCACCGGATTTTTTTTTCTAGACATTGCTGTAGCCTCGAACCATTTCCATTCCCCGCCGAAAAGAAAGAGCGCCCTTAGACCTACCTCAGATAGAACATTCAAACAACCAATTCTGGTCTACTAAAATGCCTTCTACTACTATCCGCGTGTCCGGGGCATTGGCAGAGAAACTGGAACACTGTTTCCTCTTGCTTCTTATCATTGCAACTTCTGCTATAGTCATTTTAACCTTAGCCCACCGTCATCGCATGGGTCCATATGAACCATTAACCCATAATCACTAACATCACTTTCCTTATCTGATTCCTATCGACCTCAAGCAACACGCAGGTTTTCTCTTTATCATGGCCAGGATTCTATGGCCGAGCATTAATTCTCACCCCTCCATAACAAAATAAAAAAAGACTTTATTTTTTCTTTAAGAGTATGCACCTTTGCGTATGCTACATTATTTGACATACGCAACACTGAATTCAAAGAGAAAACAAACTCAATTTTTCTATATAATGTTAATTTCCGCCTATTCATTTTACTTACAAGAAAGAAAAGTCAGACATATTGTACATCATTGATTATGAAATGATGATGTTTTCTCTTCCAAAAAAATAAAAAATATAAAAAATTTTATATTTATCAGGTTAGGTTAGGTAGAGAGGTGGAAACTTGATGTCATCTTATCATTAAGACACACACCTTGGCATCTACCGGGCCTGTTGTGAGCTTCTTTAATTGGACATTTTGGTAAGATAATCACTTAAAAGAAAGAATTATGCTTCGATGATTGAAAAGTCAGTCTACTGGGCGTAATTTTTCAAGATTTTCCAACCAATAATCCTTAGGGAGGTTATATTCGGTAAAACATCGCTTTCAAGGTTTTTGAATCTAATTTTAGCAAAAGCTTGGAAAAGAAAATGTTTTAATGTTTTACTATCCTGTCCACAAGCTCCGCATTCCGCCCGTTCGAACTGGAGTAGTTATGCCCTTAGTCCAGTGCGTCAAGTCAGTATAAAATGTTTGTTTAACAACGTTTTACTTATCAGATGTCCAAATGAAACATGTAAATCGACTTATTGAAATTTGGCATATAGGTTTTTCTCTATCCAAGGATGGTATTTATAAAAAGTAGTGAGACTCCTCTGGTCATTAATTTACATAACCTGCTTACAAATCATCTCCCGGAAAAGACTGTACATATCTATTCTTGTATAAATCTTTTCGAATTATCAGTATGAAGACAGTATTTAAAATGAGTAACTTTTGAATAAACAGAAATATCTTTATCTAAGGTTTTGTTTTGGCTTGCAGAAATGAGCTAGCAGAAAGGAAACTCACACCAAACTTGTCACGCGTCAGCTCTAAAGTTGTAGGAACTGGTTCTAGTAGTAGGACTGTACACGAAGGAGGTATGGCGATGTCCTAGCAGCGGGTAAAGTTGCATGTTTTCATACTTTGAACTAGGTCACTGAAATATCCTAAATGGACGCAATAAATTTTGGTTAATATAAAGGCTGTCGCTGTTATTGTCCCGAGTGAACCATGTTAATATAATAGATCCCCTTTCTATAAAGTAATAAAACCAGATAGAATCAGCCACTACCTGACAGAATCCAGCCACATGACTGGTTGTGTGTCAATTACCTTTCCTCTGGAGTAACTACACTTTAAACACATTATCATCAGTTGAGTGATATGTCTTGTTTTCACCTATGTCAAATCGTTATTTTTTTTATCATAATATTGTATTTACTGGTAACGTGATAAGTATTTTAAAAAAATGGACACAAATATCCCGCAGGAAGTGCGGAAGTAAGCGACTTGTAGGAAAAGTCCTAAAGTATCCATAGCTTCCATATACCTTCGGAGTTTTTTGGCAAACGTGAGCAGTGTGTGTCTTATGTGGCAAAATCCCCCCTTCTGAACCGTAGAAACCATCTTTCACACACTTAAAATTATATGACATATTCAAACTAATTTTCGGCGATTAATCAATGTGTTTCTACTGGACTTTTTTTTAATTGAAGGGGACGAAAATTTCTGCCAACGATGCATTTTTGGCTTAAATTTTGACATTTTTGAAGGAAAAAAACATTGTTGTTTTGACTATTTTGTTCAATGACTAAAGGTTAAATAAACCACACAAATGGCTTTACAATTACACTCTTTTGTTTTTTTTTTTTTTTTTTTTTTTTTTTTTTTTTTTTTGTCAATAAACAACACAAACATATTTCATATAAAAATTAATTTTGTAAGAACAGAATGAAAGAAAAGATAAACTCACTGTTTATTGTGGGTGTTTTGTTTAAGTTTTGTTTGATATTGTTATGGATAAAACTTTGAGTGTTTATAATTCTTATTCGCTTTACAGTTTTATTTATATAATATTGTTAGCCTTTCTAAAATTTTTGGAAAAGGATTCCTGATGATCTGGCCTAAGCATCTAGTGAAATGCGCATAGAAACTAACTTTCCCTTAACTATAAATTTCAGCCATTTATCAAGAATAAAAATTTGGAATTTAGCACGTCCTAGAAAAATCTTATAAATAATATATTTTGTATTCCCAAAAATAACTTTGATAATTAATTTTTCATTTTTGTTGTGTATTCAATAAATGCAGACGACGATTGTTCTGCGGCAATTTTGCAAGCCGTTTGCTTAACACGGCGGAGAAAGGCTAAAGAAAAAGGAAAATAATTTGGAGTTCAGAGTGGCTTAAACAACAAACTTTTTTGGGGTAGACAATTTGCTTAAAAAAATTCAAATTTCCGGTAGAAAATGATTTTAACACATCTCTACTTCTTCACACTGCTCAGCTTTTACTAAAATGATTACAATTAGCAGTAGACACCATAAAAAGTTTGAAAAAAATATTCAACATGTCTGCCAAATATTAAACATATTTCTACAACATGCTTCAAATGTGTGTCCAAACATGCTTCAAATGTTTGTCCAAACATGCTTCAAATGTTTGTCCAAACAGCAAACATTTCAATTAACAACACAAAACTTTTCTACAAACGTTAAATTTTAACATGTTTGTCAAACTATTTATGGGATTTATTTTGCCCTTAAGTAAGATTAAATTGTATTAATTTACCTTTTAAAATGTCATATAATTAAAGACACAAACCATGTGCAAAAAATACACCATATTGAATAAATCTGAAATTTTTAAATTATACCATTATCCATTAGCAAATTTCATTTGTTAAACTGTTCTGGGGCGCGGAAGCAACTCTCGCGTCATTGGCATTAACCTTTAAGGACATTTAGGCCGTTCTTGTTTCTCTGATTTTCTTGCGTTGTTGCATTTTATTAGCATTGGCTAATTGCTTGGCGTCGTATAACTGTACCAAGTTACAGTTTAACATTAACCATACTTTTTTTAACTGATTCTCTGGTTGAGCACCATACTTAGCTAGATTTGACTTGGTGGAGTACCATTTATCACTCAAATGGATTAGTGGGGGAGACCATCATACTCAGGAGCGTATTCATAAACGAACGAGTAGATCGACCGATGACTTTAAATGAAGCTCCTAATTTGTGTGATACCCTAACAAAATAATAAGAAATTGCGAGGCAAAAAGGTAACAAATTTAGTGTAAATAGGTCCCTAGATGGCCATTTACCAAAACCTCTTTCTATCCTCAAGTGGCATATAACATAGTCTGGTTTGAACATGAATACATTTTTATTTGTTTTTTTTTCCTTTTTTACCCCACTGTCTGCTGAATGAAATACTGATACTTTCTTGCTGGGTCTGTCTGCTGATGCTGATACTGTCGATGTCATTCCTTAAGATAATTTTAACACAAAAGAGCTTTTCTTTTCACTTTTAAAAGCATTTTTTATTGTTTTTTCAGCGTGGTATTTCTTTGAAATTCTATACGAGGTTTGTGCGTATTTTTTTTTTTTTTTTTTTGAAATTGGTGTTTAAAAGGAATTATTGAAAAAATGTGTATTGGCAAAATTTTTTATGTTCCCTGTTAAGGTGTGATGAATTTTTTTTTTTTTTTTTTTTTTTTTTTTGCTAATTTGAAGGATTAATAAAAATCTTTGAAAATTCAAGCTTAAACACTTATTAAATCTGAATTTACCAACAGAATTAAAAATTTAAAAATTTTACTATATATCTTCAAGTCATTGTTTTTATCCATTTAAACAAAAGATTCCAGATTTTTAGTTAAACTCGTTATTATACTTAAATTTCCTTATTAAACAAAAATTTAACTCTTAACTAACTCACCTTAAACTCAAAACTTTGCTTCTCTAATTTTATTAAATTACCAATTAAATAAATCTTTTGTTAAAGTCTTTCAACAAAATTCATAAATTAAACAAAAATTTATATGAAAATCTATAAAAAAAAAACATGAAAATGAAATTTATACCAAGAGAAACGAAAAAAAAAACTTTATTTGATTTCAGTTTCTCTTTAATTTTTATGCAAAAACTTTTACTTGTTAAATAAAATAAAAAATTTAACATTTTATTTGAATATTTATGTAAAAAATTTCAACACTCTCATATGCACATACACTACACTCACAAAATTTAAGCACTTTTTTTAAAACACATGTATAAATGAAAAATTCCCAGCAAACAATAGTTCAACGTAACAACTTGCTTATGCTCAGATATAAAATATTTTTTTATTATTATTAATAAAGATTTTGAGAAAATTTTCCGATTACATTATTCTCAATTCTTTATAGAACCATTTTATGACGTAACAGATTCTGTGTTTGCTGGGATTTATACAGATTCGTTTTGCTCCTCCAGGGAGCATATACATATATTTCTTCCCGTTGTTGCAATGTGGAGCATAGGCCCATAACAAATACCTGTCATCCGGATCTTTGAAGGGCTTATATCTCTACATCACTCCAGGTCTTCATCATCCGTGTAATTTCGCTGTCGACTTGTCTTCTCTTTATTTAATCACGCCTTCTTCTCCTTTAGCTCCCCTATAGACCCCAGTCAAGCGCAGATCTCGTCAGCTGCTTCAGCCCATTCGCCGAATTATTTTAATTAAAAATTTCAAGTCGATTCATACTGAAATTTCAAAGCAAACTTAACAAAAAGCTACTATCAGCTGTTAAATGGGTGCTAAAATAAAGCAGTGATGTCAACTCAAAGTTGTGACACTCTAAAAAAACACCCTTTATTTAATTCGCAACCTTGAAAGTTCTGTTATAATTTGCTTCTTCTAGGTGTGAGCTAGTCTCTTAGTTCAGACTCAATCCAACTGAACAAATGCGCTTTTTTGCCATATTTATTCGAATTGATATATTCGCTCCTGAGCCCTTAGTTGTCTTAATTATGTTTTTCAGGTAACAGATAGATATTCGATATTTTGATGGAGATTTTAATGAAGTACCGTCGATCTGTATTACTATAGACCCGGAGCGAGTTAGTTATAGCTACATTTCTCATTAGCATTGCAAGTGTTGCCATTTCACTGATCATGGATATCTTTGCCTGCATGTCCGAGAAAGTGTGACTAAGAAGACATACATATCACGTCACAGTAATCTTGATTCTATTATCATCCTTGCAGCCGTCATATTATACTTTTCTTGTGATTTGTTGCCTTCTGCATCACAGCCTTAATGAACCCCAGTTGTAGCAGTGATCTTTTCATGTCGCACCCGACAAGTGGGATTCTTTCACATTACTTTGCGTAACTGTAGAACTATTTTTAAGGACACCATTGCAACGATAAGGTTTACTGGGATTTCTTTAAGCACAAAAGTGTGAGTAAGAGTGAATGTGTAAGTGTAAGTGTAATTGTATGTGTGTTGCAACACTGCATTCTACGTATCAAAATAAAATTCATGTTAAATTTGTTTTTTTTTTTTTTTTTTGTTTTTGTAGAAAAGAAAAACTGTAATACATACCATTGTTTAACTACACCATTTCCCAATTAAGAGCCATTTTGTACACAGTTATTTTTTTTTTGTGACAAGTCTTGTGATAAAAAGAGGGAGGAAAGGAGAGCGACAAATGATTAAACATTTTTTATGGAAATTATACGATAAAAAGATCTTGTTGAAAAATTTTATATTAACATTTATTGGATATCTAATAGTTGTAGTATAAATTTTCTGTACAATTTACTTCATTGCCAAAGGAGAGCTAAAGTAAGCCTCGTAACAGAAATAAACAAACAAAAATGCTGAAAGTGCATAGAAAATTATTGCTAGAAAATATTAAATAAAAAAAAGACTATTAAAGTATGAAGAATACACATTTGAATTAATATAATAAATGTTACGCACCAGAAGAACTAAAATTCCCAGTTCTATTTTGGTAAAAAATATTTGGAAAAAAAAAATTTTATAAACGTTTTTGATATTTTATATTTTGTAAGGAAATTCCTGAAGATTTAAAGTAAAATTTTTTTAACGTTTGTGAAAAAAAAATATTGTTATTTTTTGATGAAAATTTTTGTTTAGAAATATGCAATAAATATCTGGATTCACACTTTGGACGTTTTATTTTTAGCAAGTCTGAGTTAATTTGCTAAAGAACATCATATTCTCTTCCCCTCTCACCAAGAAACTTACTGCCTGTTAATCTATTTCCGAACGAATACTCCGTTCGCTGAACTTACATTTAAAACAAAAACAAATTACAAAATATTGTTTCTGTTTTACATGTTAGGCGATTAGACTTTCTGTAAGAAAGCTTTCATAGTATGTACCCTGACAATAAATTTTTGTCTAGAAATATTAATTAAGATAAACATATATGTTCCCTTAGTTCCTACAAGGAGCTTAGGGCAGTAACAAATTTATTCCACTCTGATTTGTTCGATGCAAGTGTTTTTATCTCGTTCGAGCTCTTGTCTTGGTTTACCGCTTTAATTTCGATTCGGCTTTCTTGCAGATTCCATTCGATAGCTTTTCTTGTGACATCGTCGACGGGTTTTTATAGTGTATGCCTAGTGCCATTTTCTTTTCCGAATTTCGACATGTACGGGGATTTAAGAGGTGGGTCCAAACATTTCATTGGATATCGTAACTGGCCAGAATATATTTAAAATTCTACGCAGGCAGCAATTTATGAAAACCTGTAGCGAGTTAAAATTCTTCTGCGCTGCATTCCACGATCATAGAGAAGAGATGATTTTATATATAAAAGTTAAACATCTTTAGCTTGGCTCTTTTCGAGAGTATGTGCTGATCGCCATATGGGGCTTAGAATGCTAATTAAAAAAAAAAATATTTTGATTAAAAAAAATGTTTTTCGCGAAAAATTTTTAATGAAAAATATGGTTCAAAACAGTGTTCGAAAACAAAAGAAACATTATTTAGCGTACGGTACGGTACGGTATGTTATGGTACGGTACGGTACGGTATATTAGTACACAACCTTTAATAACGTTCATAACTATTTTTACGAAAGTAACAAACATTATGTAGTGTTCTGTTTTTCGTTAGAAGACAGAATAAATGTAGTGGTTCTGTAGACATATATTATAATTTAAGGTTCTTTAGTGTTTTATTTTTTTTTTTTCATTGATAAGAGAATGAGCAAAAAAAAATTTAAGCAACGCTTCTAACTAGTTTTTTTGTTGTTGTTGCTTGACAATTTGCTCGACCACAACACGAATAGCCTGTGTGTGTATTATATACACGTTTTGTTTTTGTAAAAAATTTTTGTTTTGTTAAAAATACATGTATTTTTTTATGTTAAAAAAAAAATGTTGTCTTTTCCAGCCAAAAGGGGTCTGAGCACAACTGAACGAACGAACATTAATAAGCTAAACCGAACACAACAAAGTTTGTAGTTTTCTACAAAAAACCGAACACAATTCAATGTTCTCTTCTTTATGTTGACTTGGATTTGTACAGTATTTTTCTAGTGTAAGAAGATTTCAAAAAGTATGACGTTGGGTGAGTTCGTAAATGCATCACTGCGCTGCATCAGTGATTTCAAATGCTTATATATTTATCAGTGAAGTTAATGTGTACCAAAAAATTGTGAAAAACTCCCCAAAAATAATAGTCACACAATAATAAAAATTATAATTATTTTTTTATCGGCTTTAAAAAAAATTTGCTTTACTGATGCAGCGCAGTGATGCATTTACGAACGCACACGTTTTTTAGAAGATTTACTATGCCAACACTTTTCGCGTTTGTTTTTAAAGAGCAGTTTAAAATGTTTATTTTCCAACACTTTTATAAAATGATGTAAGGAGAAAATTTTAATTTGTTTCCCTTACGTCTTTTTCTATTTTGGGAAACGATATAAGATTCTTCTCAGGCGAATAAAACAACTTGACTTCTTAACATTTAGCTAGTTCTGAATTCTTATGGAAACAGTTTACATCTATTTGCTTATTCTTTTAACGGTATAAATATAACAAAAAAATAAAAAAGGGGTAAAGAAAGAAATCAACCAATTGTTCCGACTCTTCTACGTCTATTCTGACTAAAAAATACAAAAAGAGTGTGAAAGTGTGGAGAGCTACTCGTTAACATATTCCGCATACAAACGTATAAAGTTGTGCAAACTGTCATATACATACATACATATGTACATGTGCATACATCTCAGCTTACATACTACATTCATTCATGTACAGGTAAATAAAATAAGTAAAAATTACCTTGGGGTATGTAGAAAAAAAAAAACAAAAAAAGAAGTAAACTTTTGTAATTATACGTAACAAACGAGCAATGACAACGCTTTAGGTAATACATCCGGTGTTTAACTAAAATTTCAAAACATAAAACATGGACCTGGCACAGAAGACCACAAATACAACATTGTTAAAGAGAGAAATTTAAGCGAAAGTTTGGTGGTTAATTAGATTTAGATAAAAGGGGAATAATTGGCAAATTAGGAAATAAAGGGGAAACTTAAGGGAATTAATATGAATAATATGAGGAATTTAAGAATTGGCACTTAATTAAATAAAAATCTAGAATTGATCGAGAAAGTCTTAGAGGTTAAGGAATGTAATAGTGTGACCTTATTTTAAAGTAGCTGTAACCCCTCTTGAATTATTGTCAACTCCGTCTTATTTTGTTCAATAATTTAGCTCAATAGAATTTTATACTGAAACTTTCATTTAAAAACAGTAACATATATATATGCATTTATTTATTTTACTGTTTTATTTTTCCCCCTCTTCTTTCAGAAAATTCTTATTTTCTGTCAGTTTTTCCTCAAGAGACTCAGAAATACATACCAATATAAACTTTTCCATGCAAATGCTTACACACATGTAAAAAACTTTTCTTTTTTTTCAAAGTAAACTTGATTTTTTATGTCTTTTATTTTAAATATTAAAAAAAGCTAAAAGGACTGTGATAAAACAAACTGTAAGATTTGGAAATTTTCAATAAAAAAACAAGTAAGAAAGTATAGTCGCCCAAGGCCGATCATACCTTACACCACAGTATTTAGGGACCCGGGGACCTGCCGTTATAAAATTATTTTATATGGCTAAGATTCTTGTGCCAAATATTAGTCAGATATCGACACCCACATACCCAGATACATACATGCATATTTTTGTCTTATAGAGATTTTAGAGAGGCGGTTTTCATGGGACCTTTTGTGTATTCTGGACTTACCAACACACTATTTTAATATGACTAAGTAGCTATTATAGAAGTTATCGTTATCGACACGCTGCACAATTTTGTTCTATATCAAAGTATTGTGCAGCGTGTTAACCGCACAAAACGGTACTTTTTTTACAACTGAAGTTGAAGTGCCAGCAGCGAAGCCAGGCAACGTCGCTAATGTTAAAATATACAAAATTTTTATTTTATTTTATATTTTAGCATGAGTGGGGCTGTCCACTAGCGTTGTTTAAGCGTGAATTTATTCATGATGATTTGCCAAAGCTTACTTATCATAAACTATAACGTGTGTGTTATATGACAGTTCGTTTGACAGCTTACACTCACGTTTACAAGGTTTCGTTAAAATGTCATAAATTCTCATTTCAAACAATTGATAAACTGAATTTTTTTTTTTTTTTTTTGATGGGATAAGCTATTCCTAAGCGCATTTTACTGGTTGCTTTGGCAAGATCATTAAAGATTTTAGAAAAACTAAAGATCTTATACAAAAAAAAAACTGTTAAGGAATAAGAATTATAAACATCAGTTTTACTTTTAACAATAACAAAGATTCAACAATAAATAGTGAGTTTATTTTTTCTTACAGCCCTTACTACAATTGGTTGATTGTTTGTTGTAGTCGGGACTGTAAGAAAAGATAAACTCACTTTTTATTGTTGCTGTTTTTGTTTAAGCTTTGATATTGTTACAAGTAAAACTTGGGCTTATAATTCTTATTCGCTTAACAGTTTTATTGTATAATACCTTTAGTTTTTCTAAAAATTTTTGGATGAAGTTTCCTGACGATCTGGCCTAAGCAGCCAGTAAAATGGGCATAGGAATAGCTTATCCCTTTAATAATAAATTTCAGTTTATGAAATGGGAATTTAGCACATTTAAACGAAACCTTGTTAATTCATTTTTTGAATCCCAAGAAAAACTTTGATATTTAAGGAAGTTTGCGATTAAAAACTGTTTTCAGGAGTGGTATTTGTATGGGAGCGATACCATTAAAATTTGCTAAGGTGATTAAATTGCACAAAAAATGTTTAGACAAGATTTAATCTTAAATCTTTATCTAATAACTTCTTCTCCAATTGGGTTTTTCTTAACCCTTTACTTACCTTTTCTCTCTCTCTCTCTCTATCCGTCTCAGCCATTTATTTTATTGTAAAAACATACAGAAAAGTACAAACATTTTTTAAATACAAAAAACTAAATACATTTTGGTAAAAGTTTGTCCTTAAAATACACCAACAGCAAAAACAACAAAAAAAATATTTTAAATTTGTTAACTAGTTAGACAACAATATTAACAACTATTACAATGAGCATAAACTTTTATTTTAAAAATAAAACTACGAGTTTAATTTACGAATACAGGTAAAAATCAAAACTTTAAAATATTTTTGATAAAAAATATTAAAAACAAAAAATTATTTGTGTTATTAAATATTAAAACTGATAAAATGAACTTTAAAAACAATTAAAATGCTTAACTTTTGAAAAGTTACAAAAATTAAATGTTTTAATAAAAAAATTAAAAGTTTAGTGTTGAAATACTTTTAAAATTTACATAAAATAACAAAAAAGAAAAAATAGTTTTTGGTTGAAGCGAATAAATCAACGGTTAAAAAGTGCAAGTTTTGTTAAGAAATCGATTGTAAAATTTCAAAATATGCAAATAAAAAATCTTCTAAAATATAATAATAAAATTAAAACTTATTTTGCAAGCAAAAAGCTTGTCCAGGCAATTAAACTCTGAAAAATATTTTTCTTTTGATATAATTCTTCTCTTATTTTACGTTGTGACTTCGTTTCTGTTACTAATTTAATAAAAAGAAAAATCTTTTTCGATGTTGGTGGTACATTAAGTGCACAAAGTGCAAGCGAAATGACCTCTTAAATTGTCAACAAACCATGAGAAGCAAAAAACAACAGTAAAAGTCCTTTATTCGGCTAAGACGAAACCTTAGTACCCTCCACCGAGAGTAAGGCCGTAATTATGTAAAACGCAACGCCAAAGAATTACATTGAAAGCAAAAGCAAAGGCATAAATATTTCGTAATTTTGTTGTTGCTTTCTACAGAAATTCTTATTGCGTTTTAAAATTTAAAATTTTAAAACGGTTGGACTACATTATTTTTATTAAGAAGAAGATTTTAAATCGATAAACACAAATATTTTCTATGAGTTTCATGCATTAGCACAAGTGCATAATACCCTATCGACCTCTTGTGGTGTAGGGGTATACAAAAAAGCTTGAAATTGAAAAATGTAACGAGAAAAACACAGGAAAAGAAATAAAAAAAGTTAACCCAAAAAGACTACAACTTGCCATATACACCCACTTCCACCAGCAACTGTGAATAGTTAAGCTCTTTTGCGGAAAATAAAAATATATATATATAAAAAGAAATGTGGCTTAACATTTTTTATTATTACATATTTGGCCAAATTACTAAATTATTTATGCACAAATATTTGTTATTAAAGCAAAATGGCATTCATAAAAGAAACATTTAAATAAAATAAAAAAAAAGGGAATACAAAATGTCATTTATGAGGCTTTTACAGATGGAACTTTGGATTTAAATTGGCTTCTAATTATTTTTGGTCATTTTTTTTATTTAAGGATCTTGTGGTTATTTCAAAGCATTTACAAAATCGCTTTACAAGAAATTATTTTGAATGAATAATCATGCAAAATTTCAAATTGCCAAAGAGATTTTAACCGGTGAAAGGCAATAACGTACAATATGGTCCCAAAAACAACATTTAACATACATATATATATAAAAATCAAGTAAGAGTGATAAGATTTAAAAGCTTTACCACACGATATCATACAACACTATTAATTTTGTAAAGAAAATTTTAATTATTTATGGAAAAATTCAATTCGAATTTATTTATTAAGTTTGAGGACACACGGACAGACAGACAGACATAGCTAATCGGCTATGAATTACTATACTTTATATGTATAATATAAATAGTTTATGGGGTCTGAAATGCATAATAAAAAGTTGCACACGAAATGACAAACTTCGAATACCCTTATTCACCACTAGTGGTGGTGGAGGGTAAGAAAAAGCTAAATGACGTAAATCATAACGGTACTATTAAATCATAATTAAATTATAAAAATCTATTCTATTTAGGGTCCATGATTGCCTATGGGTCACAAATGGGGTACACTCTTGAAAATATGTCTATAAATACGGTGGTAAATATGGTTCACCTTTACAGCTCTACTATTTTTTTTAATTGTTTTATATTAAAAGAAATAAAGCAAAACTTCCCGCAAATGATAGTTTTTTGACTCATAACTCTCATCCTACTGAGCCGATTTTGATGGATTGTAATCCAAACTGCTGCAACTTTGATCTTTTCTTTTGAGTTTTTCAAAAGTAAGCATGTTTTCAACAGACAGATGGACAAACGAACAGACAGACGGACATGGCTAAATTGGCTTTGAACGACTCAAGGAGCCAGATTATATACAGCTTATTGGGTTAAAAAAAAAGTTCCACACGGAATGACAAACTTAAAATTTCCTCAGGGTATGAAAAAGCTAAAAGACGTAAACAATAACGTTACTATTAAATCATAACGTTGCTTATGGACCACTCGATACACGAACTTTAACCTTATAAAATTAATTTTGGTTAGGTTTCATGATTGCCTATGGGTCACAAATAAATAAACAAATGCATTGGTAAATATGGTCCGTCTTGACAACTATATTTTCCTAATTGTTCTAACTCAGAAGAAAAAAAGCACAACTTCTCTCAAATAATGGTTTGTTGACACAAAATTCGACATTTTTAAACAGAAATAAGCTTTAACAAGGTTTCGTTTGCTAAATGTGTGCTAAATTTCCATTTCTTGTTGATTACACTATTTATTACGTTCCATCAATAAGTAAGAATAAGAGTCTGAACACAATGTAACGATAATTTATTGCGGTGCGGTTTTTCATACGATTTTAAAGTAAAAAACCGCAGTGCGGAACGGCATAAAATTAAAATCTATTTTATTTTCATTGCGGACTTTCTTTCTCTCTCAATTTGTGATACTCATTCTCTTTCTGATATTGCCATAGTTTTTGAATAATTGGCGATGTTCACAACATTATTGTAAACAAAAAGCATGATAAAAATGAATGCACAAATAAATTTATAAAAATGTAAACAAACAATGACAACTATTGCCGTCGCCGTCTTCCGTTGTAGTATTTTTATTTTTCTCTCCCGCAACGAGAAATCGCACCGCACCGCAAGCATTGTGTTTAGACTCCAAGTCACATATGCTGAATAAGTTATCATAGACACAAACCTAGTGTTAAAAATATGTCACCTTTTGTCAATTCCCCATTTTTAAGTTTTATACTAAAATCTTTTTCTTTTTTTTTATTATAATCAAATTTTGCAAAGATTTTTACGGTTGTGATGTTCGACAAAAAAAAAAAAGAAAAACTAAATGAGCTCTAGTTTTCTTTTAGTTAAAATAATTAAGGTTGGCAAAAAAAATAATCCAAAATACTTTTCTGTTTGCATACAATTTAAAGTGGAATACTTGTAACATATAGAAAGTAAACAATTGTTTATTTTCAGCTGCAACATTTTGTTGTACAATTTATATTGTTTTGGTGTGATTGTGCAGTTGCCTCCACAACAAGATAACTAAGGGTTAGTTTAACGTACATTGTAGTGCTTAAACTGAACGATTTCCGGTTGCACAACACAAAACAAAACAGCAACCTCAATCTATTAACAAACTAAAAATAAAATCCTTTCTTTTTTCTCTTTTTACTATTTCTGGTACTTTTTCTTTTATTTGCAGCTTTTATTTTTGGTTTGTTTGCTCTGAATGCTGCTTATTTAGCATACAATTGTTAGAAAAGATGAATAAATGAATTTCGACCATCTTCTATGTTGAGATTTTTAAGCAACATCTCCTCAAGCTGGGAGAAAATAAAATAACTGAAAGAAAGTACCATAACAAGTAAATTTTTGTATTGTTTGGTTAACTGACTGCCTGTCTAGCTGGCTGTTGGACTCACCGCTTGAAAGTTCAGTAGTCTAGGTTGGTCGGTTTGTTAGCCATGTTTTGTTAACCACCATACAATGGCATTGGAAAAACAAGTAATGCTCTTGCAATTGCTATAGTAATGGCCTTCTTTTATTATTCATCTTACCTTTTTTTTTCTTTTTGCATAAAAATTGCTACAAATACTCAACCAGAGCCAGCACTCGTTAGTTGGTGTTACCTTTGCTTTGCGCTTCTTTTAGAGTTTGCTAAATTGTTGTGTTTTTGGTTGGCAAATGATTTCAATTGTTTATTTTTCTGCAACTGACAACAATTTAAGTTAAATTTTCATCAACTATAAAAAAATTGGAAGCGATGGATCTTATAAGATTTGTTAATAATAGCAATATTCAAGTTTAAATTTTATTCTTATTGAGTGCAAAAACGGATTTTTTCTTATATAGGTTTAGTTTGCAAAAAAGTTTCGTGAATTTTTGTGAAAAATTTTCGTTTTGCATAAAGTACTTTTTTTAACGAATGGTTTTTTTTGTAACAAATGGTACTTTTTGTAGCAAATGGTTCTTCTTGTAACAAATGATACCTTTTGTAACAAATGCTACTTTTTGTAACAAATGGCACTTCTTGTAACAAATGGTACTTTTTGTAACAAATGGAACTTTTTGTAATAAAAAGTACTTTTTGTAACAAATGCTACTTTTTGTAACAAATGGTACTTTTTGTAACAAATGGTACTTATTGTAACAAATGGTAATTTTTGTAACAAATGGTAATTTTTGTAACAAATGGTACTTTTTGTAACAAATTGTACTTTTTGTAACAAATTGTACTTTTGGTAACAAATGGTACTTTTTGTAACAAATGGTTCTTTTTGTAACAAATTGTCCTTTTTGTCTCTATCTTTACCCAGATTAAGTCTTTTTAGCTTATATAGTGTAACCGCCATTGTTCCTAGACCTCCCCTCGGGGTATGAAGGGAAGCACGTTTGAGATATTTTATTTGGGTTTGGGTTCTAGAAACTATACCTTTTAAATGGATTTATTTGATATTTTGGTTTGATTTTTTATAAGCTTCGCATGTTCTAACGACTTTCCGTTTTTTTCACTATTTACGAGAGATCAATTTGACCCTACTTTAACTTTTTTACCCTCATCTCTGGTTGGTTTTGCAAACTTGAGTCTATTAGTAAAAACTTTATGTATGCGTCCAAAGTGTTATTTCCTTTTTTGTTCTTATGACCAATGTTCATTAAAAATTTTATAATTTCGATTTATCGCTCCTACCGTTTTATTGAATCAAGTTTTAATTAAAACGTTATAAGGTAGCGTCGAGTGTAGCTTTCAAATTTGCAAGGAAATAAAAAAAAAGAAATTGGGAATTATTAAACTTTTAAGCTTTCTTAAAATCATTTAAATAAAAATATTTATATTGATTTATTAAATTTTAATTAATTTTTTTATTTTCTATTTGCAGGTTTATTTACAATAAATGAAACAAATTATTGAAATAAATTTAAAAATGAATTAGGTATGTAATTGAAATTTTTCTTTTAAATTATTGAGCAAAAACTTTGCCATACTTCCTGTATGTTTTCTAACAACTTTTCTAAAATATACCATAAGACCATTATGGCAATAACCATTCAACCAATTTTAACATCCTAAAATAAACAAGCAAGTTAATTGGAGGAATCCTCAGATTCTAGACTTTAATTTGGTAATAAAAAAAAACCAGAAAACGAGAGAATGAGTGAAAAATAAAACAGTCCGAAAGAGTAAATTTAATCAAATTCAGTTTTTTTCTTTTAACAACAAACAAATGGCTCTTCACTTAAAAAAAATACACAAAAAGTGTCAATGGATCATTAAATATGGGTGCTACAGCAACAATAGTTCTAAGGAATTAAGGGCAGATATAAAAGGAAGGAAAGGGTTTGAAATATAATTGAAAATTTCTTATCTAAAATTTATAATGCAAAAGCTATGCGAAAAAAAACAAAGACATGTACGTTTGGGACCGAATATTATAAACCTTTTGTCAAACAACAGTTTTGAGAGACATGCACAATTACGAACATTACACGGCAAGCATTAGCCGCTGGGACCTGGACTGGTTATAGTTTAAGTAAGCTTAGTACTGAACTAAAGCTTTTCAATGATCATATTATGTGTTTTAACAAATTCTGATTTAAATTTGTAAAAGGACTAATGAAAATTGGCCGTTGATTTTTAATGATTTTTAATGGTTTTATTAAATACAACAAGTCTGATAAAAAAATTTGATATTTTTTTTATACATTTTACATCAGTTTAGGTCTATTTAAATATTTTTTTTAATAATTTTTCCCCCTTTTGTTTGTGCCCTAGTGTACATTGGCTGTGCAACAAACTTTTTTTTCTGATGAACAAGAAAAAAAGTATCCATCGGAGTGCAAGAGCAACAGAAAGTTTTACAATTATTGGCCAACATTTTTATTGTTGTAGTGTATGGGAATAGATTGAGTCCTTAGATACTTATTTTTCAACATATTTTTAACTCTAACTTTTCAACACACAAACAGGCCACACATATTCTCTTTCGCATATACATATGTATGTATTCGCTCTGGTCACCTGTTTGGAAAATAACGAAACAATATGTTTGTATGTGTGAGAAAGTATGAGTGTTAAGAAAAGTTACATTTTATTTTTCAATAACTTTTTAACAAAACTTTTAATATTGAAGTTCGTCATTAAAAACTAAAGTCTGTAGAGTGTATTGCGTAAAGCGAATAAATATCATGTGATATTTTAAACAATGAATTGTTTACAGTAGAGCAACGTTGTAACATACAGCGGTTCTAACGAGTTATGGCTCTAGCGCCCTGCTTCTCTAGCTGCAATTTATTTATTAAGTACTTGTTAATCTTTAGCAAAACTTTTTAATAACAATTTTTTTACTTTTTATTTACTATTTACTCACTCACTGACTCAATCAACTCCACGCCTAAACGGCTTAAGTTAAAGATTTAAAATTTGGTACACAGATCCACTAAGAAAAAATTTAATACTTATCTTTGTCCACTAGAAAAATAAGCGGACAGGTATCTGGTACTTTTTTGAAATTCGGCCCTTTTTGGAAGTAAACGGGTAAAAGCTGTATTTTGAAACTTCTTTCTTAGCCCATCCATTATTAAAACCAATTAACATAGACATAAAGATTATAACAAATTCGTAACAGATCTGAAAAATAAATACATATATGGTACTTTTTCGAAACTCGAATGTTTAAAGGGTGAAAATCGTACCTTTGCTTTGATACTTTTTTTACCAAAAACTTTATGACATAGTAATTGTCATCATTATTAAATTATGGGCTTCCACTAAAATGTTAAAAATGTTGATACTTCAATGGCGTTATATAAAGTATAAAATAGGGGAATCCCGGGAAACTATTTTGTTTTCTTTTACTTTTACATGTAGCTTCATGGTCATTTTTGAATTTTCTGTAATAATAAACTTAGAAACATAAAATGAGAATGAGAACCTTTAAGATGGAAAATGATGGTACAATTTTGTTTCTCAACTGGTACTTTTAGCATTTTCGTTAATATTGGACCTAGAAACATAAAATTAAACATGCAAGGTCCTGAGTAAATAAGAATCTGTCATAGGGATCTTTTTGGTACTTTTTCATTCCACAACAAGTCCTTTTTTTAATATCCATTAATATTGGACCTTAAAACAAATAATTAAACATTCAATGCTCTGAGTAGACGAAAATCTATAAGACGGAAATTTGTGGTACTTTTTGTTCTTCAACTGGTATTTCTTGAATTTTCGTTAATATTGGACCTAGAAAAATAAAATTAAGCATGCAAGGTCCCGAGTGAAAGAGAATCTGTAATAGGGATATATTTGGTACTTTTTCGAATTTTAACTGGCACTTTATTAATTTATATATACTGAACCTAGAAACATAAAATTCAACATACAAAGTTCAGAGTGATTGAGAAACTATAAGAGTATGCTTTCTGGTAATTTTTTGTTCTTCAGCTTGTATCTTTTGAATTTTCGTTAATATTGAATATAGAAACAAAAAATTTAATCTAGAAACAAAAAATGAGAATTTTTAAAACTTTCGTTCACATTAGACCTAGCACCATAAAATTAATCAAGTAATATGTTATCTGAATAAGAATCTATGAGAGGGAACTTTTTGGTCTTTTTTGTTTTTCAACTGGTACTTTTTAAATTTTCGTTAGTACTGGATCTAGAAACATGACGGAAAACAAACAGTACAATTTTTGGTACTTTTTTGTTCTTTAACTGGTTCATTTTGAGTTTAATATAATATTGAAGCTAGAAACATACAATTCAGCATGCAGAGTCCAGAGTTAATGGATATCTATTAGAGAAGACTGTTTGGAACTTTTTGTTTTTTTTTTTTAAATTATCAAACTTACAAAATTGAATTAATAAATATATGTAGAAAAAAAATCATATAATATTCTTAACTTATCTAAAAAAATAGAAACACGAATTTGGTACTTTTTCGAAGTCAAAGCATAAAGGGTAAAAGCGTACCTTTTTTGGTACTTTTTTATAAAAAATATTTTTCTCTATTTATTATATACTATGTATTAAATTATGGGCTTGCACTACAATGTTAAAATTTTGATACTTTTTGATAGTATTAAAAAGTAGAAATATGGGAAATTTTCTTTCTTTCTTTTTTCCGTTCTACTTTTCTTTTTGATTTCTCTATTATACTGAACTTAGAACAATAAAATTATGGGTACATGGTTAATGAATCCCTATAGGATGAAAAATTTTGGCACTTGTTTGTAAAAACCTACAAACATAAGCTTTGGCAATAAATATGTCCACGAATTATAGGGAGACACTAAAAAAGTAGCGGGTAGAATGCTAATATTCTATAATTGTAAATAAAATTTTTTTTAAGAATATCACTAAAACATTTTGAACTTTCTTGTACATCTTATTCAAGAATTTCGTAGCGTGGAACTTTTTCGTACTATGTGCGCTAAATTATTTATATTTAAGCCATCATTTTTTTCGGTGTAATAATCCAACTGACTAAATATTATCATAGAATATAGAGACGAAGTAACCAACAACATTTAAAATAAATTTCAACTAAAACAACTTCAATAAAATATACAATAGAGAATTAGAAACTTTGTTTTCAAATACAAATAAAAATATTTGTTTTTGGAAAATAGCTGTTTTTACTTTTAGCAAAAAGACTCTTTTTAATTGAGACGAATTAAAATGTTGCAACAAAACTAAAACATTGTGAATTACTTAATAACAAAAAAAGAAAAAAAAGAAGAAAACGAGAAGTTTGGTAAAGGTATCCATTCTATAGAGGAAATTGCCATGTCAACCTGGGACTTCGAGTTTCAAAAGAAATTAAAGTTGTTTTATATTGATTTAAGTTTATTTACACATGAAATGTATTCTCATTCAATATTTACATTTATTTTATACTTTTTGGATTCATGGGTATTCGTTTTTGGTCGATGTGTGCGGTTTTAGTTAAATAAAATTTCGAATGTTGATTTTGATCAGTTGTATAAACAACTCTTAAATAGATTTCCAAGTTGATCGGCTTGAAGTCGCTAAGCCGACTTTGATATTTTTTTTAAAACATTTAAACTGATTCTACTTTTTATTGAAAAATTGTCTTCAGCAATGAGGCTGAATTGTCGAATTTTTAACGACACCAATCGACATGACATCCAAGACCGCCCAGTGTATCCCAAAAAAGCGTCATTCATCGCCGTCAAAGGTGATTGCTATGCATCGATAATTACCAACTTCTTTAGGTCTGAGTTAATTTATATGGAAAACAACGACATGTTGTTTCAACAGGGCTGGGCAACGGGCCGGAGAACCCACGTCACTTAAGACAACCTGCACGAGTTATTTAAGGCCGTCGCACATTACTTTGTTCAATATACAAAAATAAGGTGAAACAATGTTGTTCCAATGTTTAAACAAATTACTGTACTGTATTCGTATCTAAATAAATTACATGTAGGAGGAACCTTTTTTTATGTTAAATGCGTTTTGCCGCGCTTTATAATAAAATTTTACAAGAAAAATTAAACTTAAAAATTATTAAACATTTATTTTGAAGAAGTACCACAATTTTTAAGTTAGTAATTGGTGAAAAAGACATTCTTCTTTGATATGAGCCCACACTTTGTTTTAAGAATGTATTAGTAATGCTCTAGATGAATCTTACAAAAGTGTTGCCGTAACAAAAATAAAAAAAAGTAAAAAAAATTTTTGATGGACAAATGTAAAAACTGAGTAAATACTTTTTTCAATTTTCTCCGCTTTTTAATAAACAAAGTGTCCGCCATTAAGAATCAAAAGAGAAACTAACCACATTTTAGTTCTAACTTAGAGATATATGATCTTTTTTAAAGGTCCAAAACGCATTTATTATTTCTTATAATTTAGTACTTTAGATCTAAAGCTATAAATATTTTTCTGTACGATAAAATTTTTGGGAATCGGTGCATTCTGTCACTATTTTATGTCAGGTTGGGTTAGGTTAGGTTAAGAAAGGTTATGTGCCCAAGGGCACACCTCCATCCGGAGGTCAGTGCGGGCCATTGTGAAACCATTTAATATAGAGGAAGAAGAAAGAGAGAAGAAAAGATTTGACAGGTAGATTTAAGATAAATAGTAGAGATCAGTTCTCTTCCTACAGTCCCCTCATCAAAAATAACCGGTCTATTACCCTGACAAAACCAAGAAGATCGACTGGATTACATTCAGCGAAACTCCCAAGTTGATCGTGAAATCTATTTCCTAGCCATTTTTGCCTGAGTCCTTGTATTCTAGTACATAGGAACAGTACATGCTCAATCGTCTCTAGCTCCTCAGCAGCCTCGGCTTAACTGCAGAAGTCCGGTGTGGTATTGTCTTACTCGTAAAAGTCCTAACAGATAACGACCCGTCAAAACCCCTTAAGAATCCTGATACCACTCCAATCCAAGCCTAATAAAACCTTGGTTGCCTGTTTATCCAATCTGGGTCATTACGCACTAGACGCCCTGCAATCCGTTCCATCATCCAGAACCGGTAAATGATATCGCGGAATCTATCCGGATCACCACATAGGAGTAATATAAGGAGGGTTTTGCCCCCCGTCCCTTGTATCTAAGTCGAGCTTTGAGCCCTGTCTCGCAAGTTCGGCCGCTACCGCATTACCACCGCAAAATAAACACCGGTCTCCTCGAACTGCCTAATGAATCCACACCAGTCGTCCATATTCGGGAACTCCACTAGTTACGTTACACCGACTTTTTTTTAATTTCCTTTACTATTGGACCTTAAAACAAATAATAAAACATTCGATGCCCTGAGTAGACGAAAATCTACAAGAGGAAACTTTGTGGTACTTTGTGGTATTGGCACTAGAAAAATAAACATAAGCATGCAAGGTCCTAAGTGAAAGAGAATCTGTAATAGGGATCTTTTTAGTACTTTTTCGATCTTTAGCTGGTCCTTTTTGAATTTTAATTCATAAAAACTGAACCTAGAAACATAAAACTTAATATTTAAAGAGTGATTGAGAGACTATAATAAGGACTATTTTGGGGAATTTTTGTATTCTTAATTTTTTTATTCTACTTTTTGAATTTTCGTCAATATTGAATCTAGAAGCAAAAAATTAAAAATTTAAGGTTCTGAGTGAACGAGAATCTGTAAGGTCGAGCTTATTGATACTTTTTCGTCTTGCAACTCGTAATTTTTTAATATTTTCGTTCACATTAGACCTAGTACCACCGAAGTAAAAGTTCATAATCCTATGAACTGACATTCCCTTGAGAAATCTATATTAAATAATTTTTGTCACAAAAATATAAATTATATTCAACATTTTTTATTTTTCGAATTTATTTTATGAGCTTAATTTCAGATATGTATTGTATAAAGCTTTTTTGTAATAGTTCTATTCCTTAAATTTTTAGGAATGACTTTTTTATAATATAAAGTGACCTACGAAAGGAAATAATTCCCAGTTTCTATTTGTAAAAATTTAGTAAGGTTGCTTTAAATTTAGGATCATAACTATACCACGTTTGGCAAATCGAAGAAAAGCCGTCAAATGTGCCCCTAAATTCCCTTTGAATGATCG
This sequence comes from Pollenia griseotomentosa, assembly GCA_963931875.1. Lineage (NCBI taxonomy): Eukaryota > Metazoa > Arthropoda > Insecta > Diptera > Polleniidae > Pollenia > Pollenia griseotomentosa. Next base: position 24,618,910 of record OZ007562.1, read on the forward strand.
ACCGAAATGAGTCATAGCGGTGCACAATTGTTTCTTCATATTCTTCATTGTTGTTAATAAAAAAGGGTGTTTTTATGGCTGGCGCGTAGAAGGCGCAAGATGGAACGCCAATTTTCAACAACTTTTCGCATTCTGACCATCATCGTTTTTGAAGACATATGGGCCAATGACCCCGCCACCCCATAAAGCGCACCAAACAGTAATTTTCTGTGGATGTAATGGTGCCTCATTTACGTACCCATTCAACCAGAAATAAGCTTCATCGGAAAATAAAATTTTGAATGGAAATTCAAAATCAATATCAATTTGAGCTTCAGTCCATTCGCCGAATTATTTTGATTAATAATTTCAACAATTTGTACGGTTTGCTCTGGTGTAAGTCGATTAATAATGAAATTTCACTGCAAACAAAACAAAAAGACATTATCAGCTGTTAAATGGGTTCTCAAATAAAGCACTAATTTCAACTCAATGTGGTAACACTCTAAAGAAACATTTCTATTCTGTGGCCAAATTATGGCATTCGATATCGATCAAAATTCCCATTTAAATTGTATTGTAATTTGATCGATATTGAATGCCGTAATTTGGCTTCTGTTTACAAAGTACTCCTAGAACTCTGTTGAATAATGTTTTTGTTGTGAAATTTGGCTAATTTATGTGACTCGAAATTATGATGTCATATTTAAGAAAGATTGGTTTAAAATTTCACAGAGATCCACAAATGGGTTACTTCCAAAAAATTCAAATTATTGTTGGGAGGGTATCAAAGATTCGACACGAATATTGAAACATTTTTACTTGTTATTTATTTAAACATATTTTTTAAGAAAATTATACAAAAGCCATAAGATCCAATTAAAAATCCGCCATTTACACTAATATGACAATCTTCTTTCTCTGATGCCAGAAAAAAAAATTCTGTATAAAATCACAACAAATCATTAAAACTTTTAAACAATCTCTAGTGTAAATTTTTTCTCTCTTTTGAGTTTTTCCACCAATATAATTTGTCATAATTATCAACTGTGAAAAAAAAACAGAAAACCTGTTTAAGAAACTTTTTTGTTTCCATACAAAATAAATTATAACGAACGTGTTCTCTTGTGTTTGTTTGTGGCTTTTAAAACATTCCTATGAATTTCTTAATTATCTTACTCCACCTTTTTTTGTGATTTTTGCAGTTTTTTGTACCGCCGCTGCTGCTTTTAGCTCCTTTTTTTAACACCCATAATAAAATTTGTGCCTTTTCTGTTGTTGGTGTCGTTGTGAAATACAACAAAAGTTGACACAATTTTGACTTTTATGATGAATGATGTTTTATATATAAACAGATACAGCAAATACAGATACAGGAATGTATAAAGATACATGCTCCACACACATGAGTGTAGGCGAGTTTGGGAATGAGCTGAAGATACATGAACTCTCATTTGAGGGTGCAATACAAAAAATGTGGTTGTTACAAAAACACACGTAGATTTAAACATTGAATAATAATACAATAAAGCACCTGACTTGTTTCACAACCCTTTCGTATGTTTGTTAATATAAATATGTTTGTGTGTGTTTGTGTTTGTGCTTGTGTAGTAGTGTGAGTTTTTAATAAATTTATATGAGAATGTACGAGCATAAGCACAAACAAAATTTAAAGTTATTAGAGTCTGTAGGATAAAATAAAGAGTTCCAATATAATTTAATAGTTTTTCGGAGTCAATCTTTCATTGTCGAAATATCGTTACAACTTCCCAAATCAGTTTAGACTAGAATATAAAATAGTTTTCCTTGAACCCTTAAAATACTTTGGTTCAATAAGATCCGAGAACCCTGACAGAAGATCAGAACGGAAATCATTTCCTTAAAACGAGAGACTGTGTTGCACCTCCTCCATAGAAATTAAACCACATTTAATATTTTAATATTGAACTCGTTAGTAAGTAAAAAGAATCACAAGAAGAGTTATCTTTACCAAATTCCTGATCCTGCTATAGCTTTTATTGAAATAGTAAAATCCTGAGCAAAAGCAAGAATTGAAATTGTTACTTAAAAAGGAGTCCCTTTTCAAACGACGCACACTGGGACCAAAAGCTCAGTTTTCGCGGATTAATTCATATCTTCTCAGCTACCATAGTAAGGCTTACTAACTTTGATATATGCAGCATTTTCCAATTAAATTTTGGTGGTATAGGAGGAGGGGGTACCATACAAAAAAAAATTATATTTTGCTTATATCTGAATAACAACAATAGTGAGGCATACTAAATTTTTAATGGGCAACTCTTAGGACAAAATGCATATTCCAACAAAATCTAGGAGGAATAGGAGGGGGATGGGGATACCCCCCATACAAAGTATCTATTTATTTTATATCTGCAGAACTACAGTAGTGATGTTCCAACAAAATATTGATGGTTAAGAAGGGGGGGGGGGGAGGAGACGGGGATCTCCCATACAAAAAATTCTCAATTAATTAACGCTGAATTGATTGTCATTGACAGATTTCGAAAACGAATTAGCCTAAAATAGATTCTATTTATAAACATAAAAAAGTCAGTTCGTGAGTGCGTGAGAATTAAATGTTAAAGTTCACGCACTTTATTTTTTAGAAATAAAAAGTAATGTATAAATATAAACACGGTCACTCGTGACTCACGCATAACAATTCACGACATTTCCACATAATAAATAAAAACACATAAAACAATGACAACAAAAACAACAGCAATAAAAGTTATAGCAGAAGTCGTGAAGCGCTTTTTGTTGGTAAACTCTTTCGACATTCTCTTCCAATCAACTCTCTTTACTTTTATTCCCTATAGTCCCCCAAATTCCTATTGGGTATTTACATTAGAGTAGAATACATGTGTTATAAACTCGTTTGTTTAATTCATATATGCCAGTTACATTAAAACTCTCACCCATGCTAACACATGTTTTTGGATTCCAAATATAAAATTTTTTATTTCTTAAATCTCTAAAAAAAGGTTAAAGTTCTGTTTAAAAAAAGCAACAATAAATATAATAAAAACCATAACATATTTTTTAACAGTAGTTTAGACATGTATGTGGCCTTTTTTCATTCTATATGGAAATTAAGCTTAAATTTAGTAAGATCAAGTGAATTGGTGGCATAGGCCGACTTAAATTATCCATAATAATGTATTACTGCAGTATAAATTTGGTATTTCAAAAGCCATTGCTGCTTTAAATGAAGGGGTTTGAGTTCAATTTCTTCATTTTATGTAATTGTATGAGTTGTTTTAAGGTCACAGTCCCTAAAACTTTTAAAAACATATGTCCATTACTTTGCGTACTATTTTACTTTTATTTCTAAAGGTTGGTCCAAACATAATGCACGATGGTAATTGTAACGTAAATTTTTTGCTTAAATTAATTTTATATTTCTTTGTTTCGCTGTTTGACAAATTCAACCATGGGGGAGAGGTACACAATTGAGCAGCGCGTTAAGATTGTTAAGGCCTTTTACGAAAATGGGAGTTCAAATAAAAATGCATTCCGTGCACTTCGTGATTTTTTTTTTTTTAAGAATAAACCCATTCGAAGAATTTTCAAGATTTCCAATTATCTTAATCACAAAAGTAGTCGAACTAGATATATCATTTAACTGTTATAGTGAACACATCTAAACAACTTTGATTGTATGTGAAATACAATTACACAGCCATACAGTGTAAAATGTTTTATAACATTTCTGTTAAATAAAGTGTTTTTGTTGAAATTATTGTTGTAAAATCCTGTTTAGAGCTGTCTTTTTGTTCTTATTAAATAAATAAACAAATATTTGTATTTAGTCTGCAGTAATTAAATTTATAATAAAGTTGAAAAAAAGTGATACAACCATAAACTTTTGCATACTTATAGGAGTATTAAAAAAATGGTAAAATAACCCAGCGGGATAAATTGCAAGCATTTACACTTTTTAGGCCTTTAAGAAGGAAGGGTACAAATGCATTCTTAATAAACTTTTAGTCATTTCACTTTCCTTTCTTGGAAAGGGTTTCAGAAGGTCTTTTTATAAAATATTCTATTCTTCTCAGCAAATTTCCATCCTCCAATACCATTGGTTGGTTAAACGATTATATTTTACTATAGACCGGCAGCCGCCGCAGTGGCGCAAACGGTAGAACGGCAAAGAATTCTGATGATGGGAATGTGGTTATTCTCGAAACATGTAAATTCGAAACGAGCTCAATCCCGTGCTCAGTCAAGAAAAAAATTATCAAAAAAAAAAAAAAAATTTGTTAAATAATTTTATATTGCTAATTCCGTTCTTTACTAAAAATAATTAAATATAAGTTGAATTCAATGAACTAAAGCCTAATTTAAATTTCAAAAAACGAATAGTTTAATAAAAAAAATTACAATTTGTCAGCTCATTATTGGTTTGGCGCATATGCCACAAAGTCGTAGTGGAGTAAAACAACATTGAAGGTTTACATAAAGTTAAAGAAAATATACCCGATAGAATTTGTTTGTATTTTCACCAATGCTTCTAGCATATGTTTTCATGAAAAATGTAAATTTTTTGTGAACGTTCATGAACGAACTTAGAAGTTAATTGTATTTTATTAAAAGGGAAAATTATGAATGTGTGCCGCATACGCCACTTTTCTAAATTTATTTTTAAAAAATAGCTTTTTGTGCTGCGTAAACATACTGCTGTGTATTGATTTGTTGACAATTTATTTTGCTTTTGCTTTAAGTACTTTTTTTCTTACGGCAATGAAGCGAAGCATAAGTGGGATTTTTTTTTTTTTTTTTTTTTGTCACTTTGTTTTGACTTCGCTTTAACTACTTTGTTTTTCTAACGGTAATGAAGCAAAGTAAGAGTTAAATTTATTTTGTACGTTTTTGTATGAGAAATTTTCTGCATTCACCGAACAGTGGCGCGAAGAGCAAAACAATACTTAATAAGCTTTGAAGCAGTTAATATACTTATTATCGCAGAAACCATACAAAATTTGGTGAAATCGGTTTTGTATTCAGAAAATATAAAATAAATAAAATATATATAACTCAATTTTCTTAAAAATGGTCGTTAGGTCAAACCAATAATGACCTGACGAATTGTTATACTACAAATTTGGATTTTAAGACAATACTTTTCAAATTTAAAAAAAAAAAAGCTCAAAATCAAGTTTTGTTAATAAGCTCGCTTCAGGATATTAACAACAACAAATATGCTGAGTAAAAGCTTAATTCTTGCTAATTTTTTTAGGGCCTTTTAGAAGCTTTCAAAGTAGAAGCAAGAAGGCAAGGCACGCCGTGTAAATTAGAAATGAAATTGGAATGCAGCTTAGAGATCTTATTTTTGCAAAAGCAGACTTTTTTAAGGCCTCTTTGCTACATTTTTCCCCTCTTGGAAACATTTTGTGAGTATGTGTTTTAGAAAAAGATGCGTGCACAAATAAGACTTTGAGTTTTAGAAATTTTAAAAGTTTTTTTTTGGGTTCTTTATTAAAAGAAATTCAAACAAATAGAAATACTTAAACGAGTTTAAAAGATTGAATTAGAAATAAAGAAATAAAATAGAGATAAGGTGTTTTTTGTAAAACAAAGTTTTTTTTAAGAATTTAATTGCAGTTTGTTGGCAATAACAAAATAAATAAGTATTTTGTATATTCTAAATGACGACGTGCGATTTTTGTAATTAAAAGTAGAGTAAAGAATAGTAGGTATAACGAAAAAAAACAATTTTTAATAAAAGCAAAGTACGTGAAAAAAGACTACTGGTTTTTTGCTTAGCGGGCCTTTAAATAATATATGGGAAATTTTTTTAAGATGTTAAAAAAATACAAATGGAAAGACAGTTATAAAGATAAACAATCAAACAAATATACCGACATTCTAATAATCTGATTTTTTTATTAAAAGCACTCTTTATCAGTTTCTATCCTTTGTATATCTTTAAGATATTAATTCCTTATTCTATGAAAAAAAAAAAAGTTTCCTTAAAGCTTCCTTTGCTTTAAGAAGCCTTTGATGTGTAAATTTTTATCAAATATCTTTGCAAAACTTTTTTTTGCCTGACAAACAATTATTGGAAAGTCTATTTTATAGATAAATTCGTTTTTGTGCTGGTATCTTTATCGCTTTACCCGTATTTTTATAAAAGTTTGTGTATCAGCTTTTCAGTATTAATTTTGAAAATTGTTTTTTTAATACTTTACGAATACTATTCTTTCTTATTTTGAATTTGAGGCAATGAAAATTATTCTAGCATATCAGCGCAACATTTTATTCACACTTTGTAATGCAAATGTCTGTAGTTGTGTCTAGATGTTGAATGTGTGAATGTCTGTTTGTTCTTACTTTGGCAATTTCAATACTTTTTTAAGATATTATATTTTTTTTTTCGGTGCCTTTACAATTGAAAAATGCTTATTAGAATAAATCAATATAGACAATCATTTAAAATGTAAGACTAACCTTAAATTCACCCTATTAGGAAAATCTTTAGAAAACCTAACGAATTGCGAACATTGCTAGTCATTGCTTTATAGTGCAGCTCTACATCACCATGTTTACAATAAAATAAAGCCTTTTCTTCTTTAACTGCATTTGGTATCGGTCCTCTGTAATCGTAGTGCCCGCTTTCAGCAGCTCATAATCCCACCATATAGAGACCATTACCTTGACCAATTAAATACAATGTAAAAATAAAAGCAAAAATTCCCGAATTCTATTTATAAAAATCGTTCTGTACTAGATTTAAGGAAATCCGTACTTACCGTTCTAACTATTATTATGAGACGTTGAGGAAGATATTGAGCTATCCGTTTCACTGTAACGAGATGATGTCGGTAAGGCGTACGTAAGAACACTACGTAAACCTAATAAGGCAAAGCGAAAATTATTTAAAAATATACAACTATTTAAAATTAATTCCTTTCAAATAGAACGTTATTTTAAATAAAAACTTAATTTTAATTTTTAAAACCACTAATTAAAAAAAAGAAACAGTATCAACTATAAAAATTATAAAAAAAATCTCTGATCAGCCTAAATCCCTAAAAAAGATCTGCCAATTAAAACACTACCGCGTCAAAGTATTGGCTGTACTTTTTCTCCACGAGGATTTAACGACAAGCGTTAAAATAACCCCAAGATGTATCCGTACATACCTCGGGCATATAGATATTCGGCTGTGGCGTTGCTCATTTACCAGACTACACATATAATTTCTTATTCTTTGAGTTCGCCAGCAATAATTTAATCAAAAACTTGCTTCCTTGATGACGTTCGGGCTGCGTTTGGAACATTAAAAGTCCATTTTCTTTCTTTGAGATGCATCTGCTGCCAGTAAACGTTAAAAAAATTGCGGCTTGAATAGCTTTCAACAATTTTGTAAGTTTCTCATGAGTTTCACAACAATATTCATGAATATTGCCTCCAATTTATCATTTAAAAAATTTCCGGTTGACTTAGACATTCTTCATCTTTCGTGTAAAAAGTACCGCTTCTGAATATGTTTCCTAATAAGCTTCGTTAAGCTGTCTATCTACTTAAGCTCCTTTTTATTGTTGCAAAATTAAACCAAAACATCCGGCAAATGACACAATATAAGGCATTATCAAAGCAAATAAATGACAGGTGCTGATCCTACAAAATTCTAAATAAGTCACCAAAGACACAAACCTTATACAAATAATATACAATCAATTGTGATTAGTAATTTTATGCCGCAAGTCGAAATCATTTCTCCCTTGAAAGTGTTGCAGGTGCTGGAAAGTAAATCGAAATCAAAAACAAAGCTGTGTTATAGGACTCCCGAGCCACACCCAACAAACACAATGTCAAACCTTTGATATGAAATGACTTTATCATTTGACATCAAACACAATTCTTAAATGTTTTTCAATTGTTTGATTTTGACATTTAAACTCAAATTGATAATGATTTGAAAATAAACATTTGACATCAAATGTTTTATCAATTTGATGTCAAATTGGTATCAAATGTTAAATTCAAATCAAAAATAAACTTGGCAATACTAAAGCGAAAAATAAATGTTAACATTAAAAATGACGATTAAAGTCAAATTTGTACTTCGCGGTTAAATGTGTTTTACAAGTGAACGATTTATTTCTTACAATTATCAAAATAAAAGGAAGCCAAGTATTTCGTTTTTCCAAGAATTAGAGGAAGAAAAGAGCATTATTTCATCTTTTAGCAATGGTGCCGAATATTTATCTTACAGTTTATTTAAATAAATAATGAATTTAAATCAAAAAAATAAAATTATTTTTTTAATGTTCCACATTGTATTATAATCCACATTTGCAAACATTTGAGAATTACGTTGGAAAGCAAGTTAAAAAAAAGTATTTTCAATTTGAAAATAAATTCCCCTTTTTGTTGAAAATGCTACGATTTTCAAATCACTATTAAATGTTTGTCGTTTTGAGAAAACATTTGATATCAAATCATTTTCAATTTGAAATCAAACCTTCGTGTTTGTTGGGCAAAGTCTTAACAACCACGAAGTTGGTATTGTCAGAATTCCACAGAAATTTGTAATAATATTACAAACCTCTTAACGAATCTAACACTCTTCGGACTTCCTTTACAAATAATCACAGAAGTCTAAACGGGAAGACAAAGTAATATGGGTGTTTACTCTATAGCGAAATATACTCGAAAGTTTTACATTAACTCTATCTCAAGATTGAACAAGAGAATCCAAGAGAATTTGTTGAATTACGCTTGTTTTTTTTTTTGTGGTATTTTATTGAAAAAATATCCAGCCTATAGTAGACAAAAAGACTCCTTTGAGGAAACAATATGAATGAAGAATAATATGTGTTTGTATGTGTGTGTGTGATAACACTTTTAGGTATGTAAATTTAGCTACAACTGGGTCTGGGTTTCAAGTTCTTTGTTCGTTCGTTTAAAACAAACAAAATAGTAACGAAAATTATTCAATTTTTATTGGAAATAACTTAGTGGTAAAATAAAAAGAGTTCTTAAATGCATTATAAGTATTTAATTAAAAAAAAAAAAAAATCATTCGAAAAAATAACCTTTCGTTATTCATTAATTAGTATTGTGGTTATTTTGCTGAACTATTTATGGTTTTTAATCCAAATTTTTAATATTTTTAATTAGGCTTAAGTTCATTAAATTTAATTTTCATTAAATTATTTTTATGAAGAATGAAATTTTACAACATGAAAATTAATTAAAATTGTTATTGATAATCTTTCATTGAGTTATATATACACGGCCTAATTTATAAAAAATACAGAACAGTACCCATGTTCTGTAACTATACTTCTCCCATCGAAAAGATGTGAAACAAAATTTTCCATCGTTTCTCGAAAAGTGAGAAAAAAGTGTGTCTGTAACTCATGTCGAAAACTATCAAAAGAGATTACAAAATTATTTAGCAGTTCTTTCTGCATTGTGCCAAATTCTTCCTAGTTTCCCTAAGCATATTCTCAGTAGTCTTGTATCTTTTTTCTTCTCTAAGCTTTCCTATAGTTTTGTCTGAAGTCTTGTCTGGCTTGTAGTCTTCAGTCTTATATATTATTTATTGTTTCTTAGTCCTGTCTACAGTCTTGTATATACCTTGTCTAAGGTCTTGTTTTTAGTTTCTATAGACTTGTTTTTGTCTTGTCCATTGCTTTGTGCTGTCTATAGTATTAACCCTCCGATGAGTGACAGTTCTGAACTTCGCGGCCGTGTGAAAAGGTCCCTACGGACCTTTTTTGTAAATCATGTTTTTTTCATATAAAAAATTTTTTTTTATATTTTTTTTTTTTTGTTTTTATTGTTTTTATTTAATTTCTTCATACAAAAATAATTTTTTCAATTATTTCTTTCAAGGAAAGGCACAATATTCTAATTTTATACTCCTAGCAATAAACCAGTTCTTAGAATTATTTGTTCTTAGTATTTTGTTCTTAGTATTTTTTGTTCTTAGTATTTTTGTTCTTAGAATTTTTTCTTAGAATTTTTTGTTTTTATCATCATCCCTAATATCTTTGAGTTTAGGTCTTTGTGTTCAGAACAAGTAAATTATGTGTTGAAACAATAAAAAAATTATAATGATGCCCAAAAACATGCATTTATTAGTGAAATTCAGTACAAGGTCCATACGGGCCTATTCACACGTCCGCGTACTATTGTCATTAAAACCTCAATAACCGATCGGCTTGATTTTTTTTCCAAAAGATGCGCAACAAAATACTCTTTGAATACAGAGTAACTTTAGGGGGGGCCGAAGTAGGAGTAATTTCAATTTGAAAAGACAAAAAGGTCCCTAGGGACCTTCTCACTCATCGGAGGGTTAAATCTTCTATATAAATACACACAGAAAATATCAATGTAAAACCGTCGAAAACAAGATTCATAGTTACTTCATGTTAATTAAACATGATTTTACAATAACTTGCGAACAAAATTTTTTCTTTTAAAATAACTATAGTTTATGTTAATTTAACATTGCAGTTAAGTTAGAGCAGAATGTCATTTATATTGAAATAACAATCCGAATCTCGTTGAATAAAAGCTACATCAAGTTAACACAACGTGAATTTCAAGTAGAATCAAGATAATTTGAGTGTGAAATACAGTTAGAAGAATCTTCAGAGACAACATATGCATTTATTTAAGAATAATTCAAAACACTTACCGGCGGAGGCAGAGAAAGAGAGAATATATTTTCCTGTAACACATGTTTCCCATTTTTTTGTATTCCCCTTTGTTAGCAGAATGTCCCGATATGGGTTTCATCATCATTCAACTTTGAAAATTTCATGTTCTATTTAACTAAATAATTTTAACAAAAAGAATACGGGAATTTTTCTTCTCTTTTTAGATTATTTCAAACATGAAAATCAAAACTAATTATGTTTTTCTGTTTTTAGTGTTGTTGTTTTTTCCAGTCGAAACCAAAAAATGTCGAACAAAAAACGAAAATTTGTGTACAACTTCTCGCTTTTTGAGTGGGTTTGACCGATTGTTTATATTGAATGAATCAGAAGTTAAATCAACAGTTTTTATTTGGCTAATGACAAATGAAGAAGTGGAAAAAATGGCAGTTTTTCTACCTTGACTGCAGTTTTTTAAACGCTGATTTTTTCTATAAAATAAAACAAGAAAAACAGGTTTTTATGGTTTCAATATTGAACAATTTTATTTTAACATTTTTTCATTTAAAATAAACATGAAACCAAGATAATTTTAAATAAAGTTTATACTTTTGCAGAAATTTACTATGATTTGTAATTAACAGTGCGCCATGTTAATTTAACATTGATATTTTTTTCTGTGTCTGTGTGTAGTGTTGTATGAAGACTTTTTTGTAGTCTGGTATATAGTGTTCTATTTTGTTGTCTTGTCTGCACTATTGTCTGCACTATTGGCTTGTCAATAATCTTGTTGTTTGTTTTGTCTTTTGTGCTGTCTATAGTATTTAATAAAGTCTTGTTAGTAGTCATGTTTATAATCTTGCCCACAATCTTGTCTTTTATATAATCTTGTCTATAGAATAATCTTGTCTTTTATATAATCTTGTCTATAGTATAGTCTTTAGTCTTATCTATAGTCTCGTCCATAATCTTTTCTAGAGTCATGTCTATAATCTTGAGAATACTATTTCTTATAGTCTTAAAAAAGCCTTAAGCTTGAAGTTTAGTTGATAGTTTATTCTGCTATCTAATTTATAGTGGTCTCTACAGTCATGGTTATATTCTTGTATATTGTGTTTTTTTTTTTTTTTTTTTTTTTTGGTCTATTGACTTTTCGGTGGGCATGTATAAAGTATAATCTGTAGTCTTGTCTTCAGCCTTGAGCCTTGTATTTTGTTTAGTCCAGGCTATAGATCCATTTCAGTCTTGTTTTTATTTTTGTCTATAATGTATAGCTGGTAATTCTGCCTAAAGTTTTGTATATATTCTTGTTTTAACTCTTGTGAAACGTCTTGTCTATAGTCTTGTCTATAGTATATTCTATATTATTATATTTTGTCTTCTCTTTTCAGTTGTGACCAAGCCCTATGCTCTTGGTGCTCATTTGTTTTTGTAAAACAGTGACGTCAAAAAAGTAAATTGTGGTTGTGTTGCTTCATATTAGTATTAGATGCGAATTTTTTGCAATCACACAAAGCCGTTCTTTGGTTTAAACCTATTTCCATAGACTTCCCAGTGTGCCAAACGGATCCGTTTCGGATCCGTAACGGATCCGCATCTTCGTATTTTCTATCCATAACGGAATCCGTTACTGATCCGTTACGGATCCGCAAGCGGGAGAAATTCCTCTCGAAAAAACGGATTCAAAAACGGATTTTATGTTCGTTTTTTTGATACGTTACGGACTCGTTACGGACATCATATTGGGATCCGTTGCGGAACCGTGTATTTTAATAAAACGGAATCCACTGCGTGTTTTTAATAAAAAAGATTTAATAATGTGATGAATTTTTTGTTTTAATTTTTTTTTTATTATTATTAAATTCACAGTCATTTGATAGTAATTTCAATGGAGTTGTGTTAGATAACTTAAAAAAAAAAAGTTATTACAAATTCATTTTGCTGGGTCCACACAAGGACCTTTTCATAAAAAAAAACTCAATTATTAAAAACTGATTTTGCTGGGTCCACACAATGACCTTTTCTTAAAAAAAACTCAATTAGCGATTACACTGTCAAATCGCGATTACACTGATTCCGTTTCTAAGTTTTTTACGGATCCGAAACGGGTCAGAAACGGATCAGTCAAATCGCGATTACACTGATTCCGTTTTGAACTTTTTTACGGATCCGTAACGAGTCAGAAACGGATCCGTAAATTCGTGATTGCACTGATTCCGTTTTTAACTTTTTTACGGATCCGAAACGGGTCAGAAACGGATCAGTCAAATCGCGATTACACTGATTCCGTTTCTAACTTTTTTACGGATCCGGAACGGGTCCGTAACGAATCCGCATCCGTTTTTGTGCACATTGGGTTGTCTATAATCCTGTCAATTGTCTGTAGTGTTGCCTTGCCTTTACAGTCGTATCTTTAGTCTTTCCGGTAGCCTTGTTTATATTCTTGTCTATATTCTTTTTTAAAGTTTTGTCTAAAGCCTTGCTTGTCCCTATATCCTTTTGTATAGTGTAACGTGCAAAGTACCTTTTTCAAATCCACTGTGGTTTTCGACTGTTTCCCATATCAATTATGCAACCCAATTAAAAACCTTTCACGCCCTTTCCATAGTGTAATCTAAATGTGTAAACACAAATATTTATAACAAAAACTAACAACCAAAACAAATTGAAAACAAGATTTAATTGTTTGTAAAATATGCCAACAGCAAAAACAAAAAACAGTAAATTTTTCAATTATGCCAAAGAATTACACATAAAAGAATTCGGGTTTTGAGAAACAAGCGGCACAAAGATTTAACGATGCAAAATAGATTTTTAAAGCAATTGGCACAAACATGTTTTAATATAAAAGCCAGCATAATACTTAATAAAAATTTTATTTCTAAATAATTTTAATAGCTTTCCCCTTCCTTTTGTTTCTGTGTATCATTCTTCGTTTAGGAGCGTTTTTTTTGTGTAGGAGTGTATCTCATAATAACTAATTCTAATTTTTGTTAGACAATAGATTCAACTTTCTATGTTTGTTGTTGCCGATAAACAATGAACTTGTTGTAAATTTTGTTGTTCTGATTATTTTACATGAACAATTTGAAAAATATTTGAAAATTTTACACGTGAATATGAATGTGTGGTATGTGGTTGTGCGTATATGTGTATAAATTACATATTAGTATGGGAATTTTAAGTTTAAGTGTTGCCAAATCGCAAAACACAAGTTGTTTGATTGTTAGTTTAAAAAAAAAAAAATCCTAAAAATATTATATTTATGGGCATTTCCTGGGGTCGGGAACGTACGTTCGTACGCTTTTGATTTTATTTGCGATTCGATAGCATTTGAGTAGCTCTATGTTTATTGCACAAGATGGATTTCATCTAGTTTAAGTTTTCATAATGATTGTATAAACATGTGGTCACGAACGTACGCAAAGTAGAAGTCAAATTTGGCTGACAGTAGTGAAATGTAGAAATCTGCGTAATGGAACGGAACATTCAAAAGTGATTATTTTATTTTAAAAGTGTATTAATGTAGGTCTCCATCCAGTATTTAAAAAATAAAATATCTCTATTTGTTTTTGTTTAATTGGCTCATGTACCGGTCGCGAACGTACAGGTCGCAAACGTACGATTTTTCCATATGTTTTTTTTTATTATTTTCCCATTAATATCTTCAAATTTCCTCAACAAAAAAAATTATTACTCCCTTTAAAGAAGTAAAAAAAGTATAGCCGGTCAAAGCCGACCGTGTAATACTTTACATCACATTATTTGCAGACAAATTTTCGATTAGTTTGATTTACAAAATGATTCTAGAACCAATTTCGCTATGCGTTACACACATCAGCACAAACTCATAATAAATATCCTACTAGCCTTTTGTGGACAAAAAAATAATATACGCAGACCAAAATAAAAACAAAATTGTAACAACAACTACAAACACTTGTGAAACATACTTTTAAAACAACACACATTTCTGTGTGTAAAATAAAAACTCCCTAACGATTAAAAGATTGGCCTTATAGAAGGTCTTTTTAAGTAGACACAAGCACTCTTAATCGCATTCCATACTTATTTATTATACCCTTCACAACAGGTTGTGGAAAAGGGTATAAACAAGTTTGTCATTCCGTTTGTAATTTCTACAATATGAACCCTATAAAGTATATATATTCTGGATCCTTAAAAGTAGCGAAGCTGATTTAGCGATGTCCACCTGCCTGTCCGTTGAAATGGGTTTTCCGAAGACCCCAGATATTATGGTGGCGAGGTTGTTGTGCATTTATGTCGCATATAGTCCGGGTTTGTTTGCTATTTAATTGCATCCGGATCCGTCCTCAAATGGCTGAGATATGAGCAAACAAACACGACTACCTCTAATTTAACCAAAAAATCGCTGAAGAACGGCAAGAGCTAAAGTTTCCAAATTAGGTACAAGCATCGTGGTTATTAATTTACAACATCCGACAAAATGTGGGCAGGATTGGACAAGTGGGCGTGGCACAAATTTGAATTATTTAAAAAACGATATTCATATAACTTTCTGTTATTTTCGCACCAGGGTGAAGGTTATATAAGGTTCGTCATATCCGAATATCTCATATTGGTTATTAATACACCACAACCGACAAAATGTAGGCAGTATTGGGCAAGTGGGAGTTTCACAAAGTTGAATTATTTATATTTAAAGAACGATATTCATATAACTTTCTGTAATTTTCGCACAATGCTGAAGGGCATTTAAGATTCGGCATATCCGTATATAACACCCTTACTTGTTTTTTCAGGTTTTTATTGGGAGCAAGCCCTTACACACTCCCTTCTTCTTAAGAGGCATTCTTTAAGGCTTTCAGGTAAAACAATTTAAAATGGGAATACGAGGAATGCCTTTTAGCTTTTGTAATTTTTAAAAATTTAACTAATTATTTGTTAACATTTTGTACTGGTTTTTAACAGTGTCAAATTCGCTTTTTAATGAACTCGCTACCGCGGTCCCCTTTATATATTCGCCTTACTTAGACCTATTCGTCTATTTTTATACCATGGAATTCTATTTAAACTCTTTCGCCTAGTAAACTTTAACATGCGATCCAATTAATTTTCAGAAACATCAGAGAATTTTTCAAAAGTAACATTTCTTATCATGAGAAGTCGCTTTCTCGCAACGGCAGGAAAATACCAAAAGAGGTGTTTCACTTTTTCTTCTTTGATTCCATCTCCGCTGCCGCAGTAATCTTAAAACATATCTGTATTCATAACGCTGTGCATGTCTACCTTCAAATCGGTGTGCGGTTATCAAAATAGTCAATGTTTAAGTCCTTTTTTCCTTGCTGAACGAATAGTCCAACGTTGATGATGGAGTTTACAAGAGAGCAAAGCCACGTAAGACGTACAAATCAAGTGGAACCCACTAGGTGATACCATTAAACATTAAAATAAAATGTTTGTCTACAGTACCATTACAATTGCTCTGTTTTTTAACGTAGAACAGAACACTATATAAATGTTCGGCTCTTTTTTGAAAATAGTTACAAACGGTATTAAGGGTTGTGTTAGTATACACAATCACTAAAAAAAAATAGATATCGTTCTTGGGTGTGTGAGCCGAACACTAAATAATGTTCCGTTTATTTTCGAACACTGACTAAAACTGATCAATTCTATTAAACTGTTGATAATTTATTGTTCTTAAATTTTTTTGTTTTGACAATGTTGCACATTATGCAAACTGTTAGTAAGGTATTTAAGCGTTTATCATATGATCTTTTGTAGATAGGTTCTTTTGTTAATAAAATCGTTAATTTTGGTCGAAAGCTTCCCAAATATTTTGTGGGGATTTGTGTTGATGCAAAACATAAGAATCAATGAAAAAGTCCATGTTTAATTTTTGGTTAGTTAGCGCCTTTTGCGTTTAGGTACATATATATTTATAGCAGTAGTTGAAACACTGGCTCTTCTGAGTCATTCCAAAGGCCCTTTGATCGCAATTACTTTTGCCTTGAAAATACTTTAGCAGTTCAAAGGATCTCAAGATATGCAGGGTGGGCCGTTGTGAGGTATCCCAAGGCAATCGTTCTTAAGCTTATTGATTTTTTTTTTGCGGAAAAACGATCAACGATGTTTTCGAGATTCCAATTGATTAAAACGTCGATAGGTAGACATAGATGGATCCGAGGGACACTTTCCAGTAAAATATCCACGCCACTCTAGTGCCAAGAGGTCGAGCAAAAGTTCTTTGTGATTCATTAACTACCAAACCCTGGTAATTAAGCTTCATATCATCTTTGCACTGGGAGCTTTTGCAGTATTGAAATGTTGCTGGTATTTTCTTTGTTGTAAAAATTTACACGTTTTTGCATGTTTATTATCTGCAAAAACGGTAAATTTAATTAATTTGCTTTAAAAATAAAAAAGTAAAAATAATTTCAAAACAGTCAGTCGTAGCTGGCTTAAGGTGGAGCTCTCCAGAGTACACTCCGAGCTGATTTCGTCAGCACCCTTAATAAATAAACTAACAGAATACAATTTATGTAGTTCCTTCTTTATACATACATTTTATTTGTTACTAAAAAGGTGTCAAATCCAATTCATTATTTTACCTAACTCACATGCCACTCTACCCGAAAAAAGGTATTAGCACAATAAGAGTCTCCTTAGAGCAGTTAGGTGATCAATTTTACTTTTGTTTGAATTTTTAAATTAAAAAAAAAATGTTACATAAAAAAACATAATAAACCTTAACCTGGAGGGGAGAGCTATTTTAAAGTTCAAAGAAACAAAATCTTATTTTACACTTCCCTGCCATTTTGTCGATGGTAAAAACTTCTTTAATAATATTTTATAAGAAATCTGTAAAAAAAAAGCAATAATCACACCTGAAAACATATGCATATACCTATTTATCTGTATAAAAAGCAAATAATGTATTCAAACTAAAAAAAACAATTTTAAGTAAATTTTTATTTTTTATTTATTTAAGACACACTAAATACCAAGTCATTCATACACACATACTTTAAGATATAAACAAGCAAAATCAAATGAATTGTTAATGTGTGCGTGAGCATCTAAAACTCCTTCCAACTCACATACACATATACACTCACACAAAACTTTAAACATCAAAGGAGAATTCGTGTTTTAAACAACAAGAAAAGCCGTGACACAAACAAATTGTTTTTTGTTTTTGTTTATTGTTTGGTAATAATTATTATATGCTAAAACAACCAGTATGAGAATGTTTAAAATTTTAATGAAACATTTGTTTAATACAAATAAATTGCGAAGTAACATTTTCATGATGGTGGCGGCAAAAGCGTAACGAATGTAATAAATAAAAGCTCTTCAATAACTTGTATAAATACTTGGAAATCTTCACAAAATTTCGAATACAGGGTTTTTCCACAAGAATTTGTTGTTTTTTAAAACAAAATAAAAACAGTAAACTTTCTTTCTCAAACCCGACTATATGATAACCTAAACTAAAGGGTTGAAAAAACCAAATTTCGAGAACTTATACTACTTGGGATCATGGAATATCATGGACCCGAAAGAATAAAATTATGTTATTATTATTTTAAGGATTGATATTTAAACACATTTATGTTTAAAATCGTTTTAAATACAAAATTCTCTTCTTCACTATACACTTAAATGAAATTTAATTCACCGATATGGTACATTTAAATTCAACTTAAGTTTCCATTGGAATAACTTAAGAAGGTGGCCCTAATATGACAACAATGCAACAACAACAGGAAAAGCAATAACATTCAGCTGTTTTTTGAGATAATAATCTTTTTTATGATATTTTTTTATATTTAATAGTACTGCCGTACTTTTATCCCAATTAAATAAGACTTTTCAAATAAAACTCAAAAAATCAATTTGTATTTAAATACGATTTAAGTTTATATGAAAATTAACTCAATATAGATTAATTTACCATCCTGAAAATTGGGCATTATTTCTTCAATATTTTCCAGGGGCCTAATTCGATACTGAACGAATCAAAATTATTTTTTCAGTATTGTGAAACTCAAATTAATGCTTTACAACACTGAAAAAATAATTCCAATTCGTTCACTATTGACTGAAATAATTAGATTTTAAATTGCTTTCGAATCGAGAAATTACTCGATCACGACTACTAGAATCAGGCCCCTGGACTTAGAATACACATTCGAAATAATATGAAAATTTTTAATATTATTAGTAGGGCAAGTTTTTTATGCCATATGCCACTTTTTGCCATTTCTGCCATTTTTTTCAATTTTTTTCGTGAAAAAGCCAATTTTGGTTCAGTTTGCCAAAAAATTTCTTTTTTGCAACTATAAATAAGTTTGGCGAATATGAGGCAGAATCTATTCGAAATTCTAAAAGAATGTTGCAAAAATCGGACGTAAAAAGTGACTAAGGGTACATAAAAGAGCACTTTCAATGAATCTGCTCATGTCTCTTGAAATTAAAAAATAAAAAAATGAAAAATAAAAGCTTCGACTTAATTGACAGCGCTAAATTTTAAAGATGTTAGCAAAAAAGATTTTGTTGAAAAGTTTAAAAAAGCTTTAGATCGTAATACCAGATTACAAGATTAATTAAAATAGGAAACAGTATATGTGAGTTGTCCACATAATTCAGTAAAAGTCGCCAATTTATTTGTTTTTTTTTAAATGTCTTCCTAAGCCATAATCAACCTCGTAAAAAACTCCTTAAGTTACGCGCAATTTCTGGTTAATTATTCAATAGTCCTGCAAAACTCTCTATATGGCTTGGCATTTCAATTTTAAAAAACTGTTTTAATCGATTTTCTCAGAATTTTTTTTTTTTAACTTGGCGGTGTTTGCAAGTGGGCTCCTCATATTTTAATGAAATTGAGACGGATGAATTTATTGACAACCTTTCTTCATCTGAACGTTTAGCGTTCAAATATGCTTCAGTTACATCTTGCAATGTTAAACGCACAGAAAAAATTCTCCAAAATTTTTCACCAATTAAAGCATTAATCAAAAATAAAATCAGTTTTAATTAAAAATTTAATCAAGTGAATTAAACGTTTAATCAAGTGAATTAAACGTTTAATTAATACTATTGACTGGTTTAATTGATACTACTTATTTGTTTACTGGTGCAAATTTAATTAATTTTTTAATTAATATCACAAATTTTTTAATTGAAATCAATTTTTATTTTTTTCTGTGCGGGTGTTTTCCATTTATAAAACTGTTTTATGCGATAACAGGAGATTATTTATTTTTGAAAATTTTAAGAAACATGCTATTGTACTACACAACTTAATAAAAAACTTAAAAAATAAATGTTTCTTAATAACAACATGTTTATTTTTGCCAGTTTTGCCATTTTTCGTGCCAATTTTTATACTTTTTCTTGCCATTTTGCCAGCCATTTTTGATAATTTGTCGTGCCATTTTAAACTTGCCCTGGTTATAAGTTTAAGGCCCGTTTTCTCAAGTTTCCGATAGCTAAAAGTAGACTAAAAAGTGTTCCATTATTAAAACTTTACTTTGGCGATTTTTGACTAAAATATTAATTTTTTTTTATAGAAAATTTTATTAAAAAAAAAAATTACAAAACCGGTGTCATGGAGTTAAAAAAAATCTGGCAAGATTCATATAAAAGTTCATTGTGCCGAATATTATTTTGACATCTTTATATTCATTTGTTTGCCTTAAAGTAATTTAAGGAAGGAGGTTTATATGGCACCGAGGCACAGTGGAAAATTTTGGCCATTTTCGGATCAAAAATCTGTAACTTTTAAAGGAATGAGTATTTTTGTAAGATTCTTTTTTTGCTTTATAGGTGGGACTTTAAGCTTAAATATTACAAAAAAAGTAATAAACGGTTAAAAGTAGATTTTCGATTTTATTTGAGTGTTTGTATAAAAGTTATATATTAAGACAAGTAAAGGAGGTGTTTCTATGTGTTTTCTCATTAGTTTTAATTGTATTACCAACTGACATTTGCTAATAAATTTTTAGCCTAGCCTTTATCTTCATCTACAAATTTAATAGGCTCTTATGAATTAATGAAAAGATAAGCATCAGAAATTGTGTTAGATTCCTCGGGATATGATTGTTTATATTCACTTTGTTCTGACGAACCATCACATCCCCATTTGCAGTACAGGGTTAATCTTTGAAGATTTTTAATTTCCAAAGACTCTATCTTTAAGATCTTGTAAAGATTTTACTTTAGTATACATATTGGTTATTTCTATTGATGCTGTGTGTGGATAGCCACTTTGTTTTGCTTCCTGAATATTATATATTTTGGAAAAACAGGAATTTTTTTTTTCAAAAGAAAATATTTCTTAATTTAAGTCATTGGTGTCCAGCCCATACCACAATTGTGGAAATTAATTCACACACATTCTTCACACGCATTCTTATGCTCTCTCATTTAGTCAACGAGAGTACAGTAGTCGGTTATCAAGCGACGAGTGCACATGAGGCGGATGCTTAGATATTTTGTAAGAAAACTTGCCCAGTAAACATTGCATACATAAATTGAGAAGTTAAAGAATGATGAAATTAAAAATATATTTCATGCTTGGGAATGCTTTTGGCAAGATATTTTAGAAAGGCATTTTAAAAAAATTCGAAGTTTTTTATATAAAAAAAAGCAAAATATTCGCCATTTTTAAGCTTTTCGTTAATGCCAGATTCTACATATGATTCTAGCTGAAAACAATGCTAGGCAATAATATTGCGGTGCAAGGGAAGATAAAACCAAAACTATGGCCTTTTGATTTCTGTTAAAAATGTTTTTCTGTTTTCAAAAAGGTGTTCTTTTTCTTTCAATTTAAATTCATTTACATTGCTATGAATGTTATCAAAATGCCTTTTTAAAACATCTTTCCTCTTATTTTTAAATGATTTATAATTTAATGATTAAATTAAAATTAAATTAAATTTAAAAATGATTTCGTGTTTTTGATAACGAAAACAAAATAAAAGTCAAATATAAGAATTATTTACTATTACAAAATAATAATTCCTATTTTGCAATTAAAAAAAAAAGATGGAAAATAACAAACCTTAAATTTTATGGCACTGCTCGTAATTATTACGGTACTGATTTAAACTATTTTAATAATTGCTTTTTTTAGTTTGACTTGAATTTGTGTTTGCTGGGTAAACTCTCTCTATTCACTAATACTAATATGAAGCAATACAACCACAATTTATTTTTTGGACGTCACTGATTTAAGTCAATTCATCAAATGCTTGAGTAATTTCAGACTCTTCCAAAGTTTTTAGAGCCTCCTCCTTTTTGGCTTAAGAAAAAGGCCTCAATAGCTCAATAATTTTTGTTTCATCTACTTCACCAATTGGCCTCAGTCCTTGTGTATATACGTCATGAAGATTATATAATCCATTATCATTACATAAAGAGATAGTTTTCGTTTTTATACCCTTCACCACAGGTGGAAAAGGGTATATATAAGTTTGTCATTCCGTGTGTAATTTCTATAATATTGATCTTAGACCCTATAAAGTATATATATTCTGGGTCCTTATGAGGAGAGATGTTGATTTAACGATGTCCGTCTGTCCGTCCGTCTGTCGGTCTTACGTTTGATATGTGTTTTCCGGATACTCCAGACATGATAGCGACTAGGTTGTTTTACATTTATGTCTTATATAGTCTACCATTTCTTGCTATTGAAATTCTGCAAGATCGGTCCACAAATGGCTGAGATATGACCAAAAAACCACGACTGCCTCTGATTTTGCCCAAAAATCCCTTGTTGTTGTATTTTTTTTATTTCTGTATATCTTGAGAACGGCAAGAGCCAAAGTTTCCAAATTAGGTACACACATTAACGTTATCAATACACAGCATCCCACAAAATGTGGGCGGGATTGAACTAGTGGGCGTGGTACCTCCCGTACAAAAAATATCAAAAATTGTATAAAAACCTGATTTTTTGGACTGTCATATGACCTATGGTTATGCCTTGTATATCAAAAGATCGGAAATTTCTAATTGAAAATATTTTCTAAAAAACTCGGGAAAATCGGTTCAGATACGAAAAAGTTATGACCAAAATATTAATTTTTTTTTGAAAAATACCCATTTTCGGGAACCACAGATCTTCCCGAGTCCAAGTTTTATAACCAAAATAACTGGCAAATTTCTTCTTTAACACGTCGGTATATAAATCTGTCAAATCGGTTAAGAAATAGCAGAGTTATGAGCAAAATACTGAAATCCCAAAAATTACTCTTTTTATAATTAAGTTTGTTTTTTATACCCTTCACCGAAGGTCCTATACCCTATAAAGTTTTGGGTCCTTATGAAAAGCGAAGTTCATAAGTTCCAGTTGTCCGTTTTTTTATTTTCGTTTTCGCCATGTGATCATGATAACTTTATTTTTGACTGAACACTTATTTGTATGGCCAAATTTAAATGTGTTTCGATTCCAGTTCGCCGTGCAGATTGTTTTTCCTTTATATTAAAAAAGTAAAGAAGTAAACTTGGAGCCAATCCGATAACGGCAACGACTTCAATTTATTTATTTTAATCTATTTATATTCTAAACAAATTTAGCACACATTCAAAACTTACCTCACACTGTAAAAAAATTTAGAATGCAACTAAACACACATATTCAATTCTCTAAATAAATATACAAGAGATAAGCCCTTTTCGAAATTAACTTTTAATAGCCACCTTTTTTTTACCACTGTGGAAAGAATATATAAAACCTTAATTATCAAAGTAAATCGGTCTCCATATGTGTACCTCCAAAAACAGCAAAGAAACTCAAATTCTAAAAATAAAAATAAATACATCAGCCCTTTTTGAAAATGATGATTTAAATGTATAAATTTTGGTATTGATATAAAATTTAGCGATGATAACTTTACTAGTAGCTAATATGTCATGGGTACTTTGTATTGGTAGGTCCACAATTGACCATATGTCTTATATAAGCCCCCTTTATAAAATCGCTTTAAGGCGAACAAATCGATTGGTGATATGCAGCTACTATTCGGCATAAAGAAAGTTTATGTTAATCTAAATCTCATAATATAATTTTATTTTTCTGATTCCATGACTGGCCATGGGTCCCAAATAGGGAACAGTCTCAAAAATTTGTCCATTGATATGTATTTACTGTGGGGTAGGCTATCATATTTTAACGTTACTGCCTTTTCAATAACATTTTCGGTTTATTTCCTTTATAAAAACCTCTTGAGTTATTTTCTTGCAACTTTAATAAAATAAAATAAACACAACACTTTAATTAACACTTATTTATTAAGAATTTAGTCACTTTAACAACCGTAATTAAAAGCTTTTATTCAATGCTCACTATTGTGATCAACACACTTTTAAGTTCATACTAAAACTGACTGGCAACGTTATTGTTCTCAAATATTTATACTCTATCCAAGTCTTCGAACCGTTTCCAGAAAGCTCCAGAATATTTCCGTTATTTTCGAGCTTTTACTATTTGATGTTAACGACTAATTCATTAGTTATGTTATGAATTTGAAACTTAACGTCTACTATGTTATTACTAACAGCATCTATGGTTACATAGTCACATCACTTATCCTATAGCTTTTTTAACTTGTGCTGTTATACATCACTAAACTAAAGCATACTTTAAGGTGTAACAATAACGAAAATTCTAGTATTTACAGTGGGGTTGAAGTACAATTACGCACAACAATTTTAACATTACAGCTGTACATTAATTTTTACACTAGAAGAGTGCAAAACTATTAAATAACAATTTAAACTAATAAAATTACTAACAAATACTAAACAACAAATCAATACAAGATAACTAATAAATTAATCTAATTCTTAACTAAAGTTACTTTCGTAAAAATATGGTCAGGTTGATTTGACTAAACTTTGTTATCTTCTCGATTTTTCCTGTTTTGAGTATATTCTTTGAAAATAATTAAACAAACTACTATAACAAAAGCTATTTCAGGTAAACTATTTTAAATTTATTTTTGTGTTGACAATTTTTTGACTCTACATATGATTTCAAAAGTGGTATTTTATGAAAATGTTTTTGGAAAAAAAACAAATCTTGAATATGAAATTGTTGAAAATTCACCACACTCTTGTCGATTTAAAAGACGATTTACTTTTAAGGTCGATCCATTTTCAACGAGCAAACTTGAATTTATTGTAACAATTGCCGAAGCTTCTACTATATGTCAAAATGTAAAATTAAAAAAACTGACGTGTTATTTCAACATGTCCCTGCACAGTAGCTTAAAGTTAACAGAAGATGGAAACTAAGAGAGCAGTTCTGAATTAAAAACATGTGGCTTAGATTATAATTTGTAACTACTGTAATTAGGAAATGTAATTTAACAAGGTGTCAAAATTAACCAAGTGATCATATTTATAAATATAAGGAAATTTAAAAAAAAACATGTATTTTAAAGTAATTTAAACAGTGATTTGAGTACAAGGAACATACATTAGTTTTGCTTAAAATGCAAAGCATACGCTTAAGGGTGATCTTTTCAAATAAAAATAAGGCATATTACTAAGCAAGCTCTGAAATAAAAAAAATGCTTTCCAGTTTAGCAATAAAAATTTCAGAGTTTCGAAGAAAAAAAACCATTGAACGTCAAAAAAAAACCAGTTTTGAATTCTTAAAAAAACAAAAGACATTAATTTAAGCCCCGCATAAACTTTGAAACGCGTTGACATTAACAGAAATCATTAAGAAAATAGTTCGCCCTTTTTACTGCTTACCCCTTTAAATATTTCTTTAAATAAATTTCATTTTATTTTTTATCCCACTTTTGAATATTTTACAAGTAAAGCACTATTACCTAAAACAAAATACATATGTAGGTTTGCAATTTTGTTTTCTTGTTTTGCTAAAGCCTTAAAACAGTTAATCATTTTGGTCAATAGAGTTTTTCCAAGTGTCATATTTCTTTAACTGCTGCAGGCTAAACGAGGCGCACAGCATTTACAAATTCCCATCGCGTTAAAATAAGCACTTGCTCAGCTCGACGTCATGTAAATATATAATAAAGGATTTATATGCTCATGCACATACGCGCATATATACATATATTTCATTAAATTAATATGTAAAAATATACATTTTGTTAAGTAGAGGATAAACAATTTTTTTTATGGAAAGGATTATATTTAACTGTACCAATACCAAATAACCACAAAATGCTGAAAAACATAAGTGATTTTAAATTTGAAATGAAGGAAGCATTTGAAAAAGTCTAAAGAATTTTAAAAAGTTGAATACAAAAACTAAATATGCTTAATTCGGCTGTACCCAATCCTTAATAACCTCCGCTAAGTGTTAAAATATTTCAGGAGTGGACTTTGTATGGGTACTAAGATTAATTAAATCCAATCTGTATAAAACATGACCTTAAAGTGTTGTTTTATGTCACTCTCATTAAACGGGATTTGTTCAGGAAGGCTCAGGCGATATTGCAGGGTGAGAATACCTACTCGATGGGCAGGACGCTAATGACTGGTTATGAAGCTAGAAAAACCCCAGTGCTTCTTGGGTTTGGTAGAGACCGGATTAGGAAGCTGATGTCGATTATGATTTCTGGAGAATAATCTGGCGTGCCTGTGGTCAGTGACTCAGGTAATCACAAAGAAAGCTCTTTAAGGAGCCATGTGAGCCGTCCACGCATCTAACCTAACCACTAAACCTTATTGGACACAAGTTTGCAACAATAGCATTATTAGTTACGGTGGGCTTTATGTTGGGCCTTCGATACATTTTGGTCCATTGGTTTTTAAGTAGTGTAATCAATGGTTCGGTAGTTTAGGAGTCTACACATAAACGGATTTCCATTTTTATACCCTCAAGTAGCGAGTGAGGGCTTACAATATTTGCAATTCTCTGTTAACCCATTTTAATGTTCATCTAAGACCCCACAAAGTGAATATATTCTGGTTTCTTAAATAATTCTAATTCAATTTACATTGATTATGTATAGGCCTATCAAAACACCGATTGATATGATTTTAACTAATTAAATTTATTTTAATAAAAGCAATTCCACTAGAATTTGTTCAAGCTTCTTGAAATAAATTTTTTTTTGTGGAAAAGTTAAACAAGAAATTACTTCCAAATTCGATCGGAATAAATCTATTTAACAGGCCTAAATTATTATTAGATTCGTTCACAATTGGCCTGTTATAAAAGAACCACTGCCAAAAATAACAATTTATTTAAAACTCGCTAACGAATTTATCTCTGCCTTTAGTTGCCTTCATTATGTGACATATTTCTCTATTAGGCAAGACCTGTACTATTAAAAAAACATTTTGTTTTTTCTTGCCCTCATACACTATTTTAAGCCAGACAATCAAAAGCCCTCACGGAACTATGAAAACAATTTCAATATTAAGGATTGAAAATCAATTTCCATTTAGAGAAACTTTATGCTTTAAAAACGTGATAAGAATTTTTTTTTCAAATTCGTAACTAGTGAAATAATATTTTGCCTAAAAGTATGCTAACAAAAAATTGCTATATACAAACGAATTTGTACTATAAAATTGGAGTTTTTTATAATTTATTTTTTTTTTTTTTTTTTGAAACAAAATAAAATTACTTTTAATGACTTCAAATACTTTTGCCAAAATGAAAATTAATAAAATAAACTAGAAAAAGTACTTTGATTTATTTACATTTCAAAACAAAAAAAAATCTTTGTTTTTATTTCCTTTTTAGAGAAAAAATATAAATGTTTTTCTTTACTTACTCCATAAAAAATGTTAATGATGTTGTTCATACGCCATGATGTCCTCGTTAAAAATAAATTTTATTTTTCTTTTTCCTTTTAACACAATTTAAGATTTTTTTTTTTGTTTTTTATGTGTGTTTGTTTGTATTTATTTCATTTACACATACACACACATACAACAAATACATAAAAAGGCATTTACACCATATAAATCTCTTGCTTGTTGTCGCCTTTGTTGAAACAACATATAGCAATATTGATGATTTTTGATGCTGTTGTTTTCTAACAACTACAGAATAATAATAAAATTTGAAGTAAAAATGACAGCAACCAAAAAAAAAAAACACAAAAACGAATTACAAAACATTTACAAACGACATTCAGACAAACGAAACCTTTTAACAGTTATTAATCACACAATTGAATTCTTTACAGTGGCGTTGCATCTGAAACACAAAAAATTGTTAGAAGGGGCGGCGGAGGTTAAAAAAAATAATCCAAATTATCCTCTTTAGCAATAATCGCTGAAATTTTTGGACAATTTTGGACTATAAACCAGCAATATTTATGTAAAATATAGAATGACTAGGGATGCCAAACGGGACCAGGTTTTTTTAAACCCGAGATTTGGGATTTTTAATTCAAAAAAACGGGATCCCGGGACGGATCGGGATTTTTTGGGATTTCATATATACAAGCCAATTTTTAAAATTCATATAATTATAACTTAATCTTTATGTATAAGTTTTAACCAAATTAATTCATGAAGAAAAATAAACGTATTACAAAATAAAACAGTTTAATGTATTCTTTTAAAGTAATATGAAAGTATTGTGTATTAAAATTTATAATCGATATCTTATTTAATTGCAAACATATGCTGCCGACAAAAACAATGTTCGCATTCAACACTTCTGGGTGGTATCGTTAATAAATAGCTACGTATGTGCTATATGACAATATTTAATTTATTGTATCTCAAATATAAATGCAAGTATTATTTAATCTAATAAAATAAACTTAAGCAAATATGTGTCAAAAGACATTTGGTAGAGCCCCTTAAAGTTTTAAACACCTTTTTGCACAACTTGCAGTTCTATTATCATTGAATTAGAAAAAAGACCACACCGAAATTTGGCTCCGTGCAATAACTCCCAGGTGCAATAAGTCCCAGTGCAATAACTCCCAATAAATTAAATCCTAAAATAAATGAAATAAGTTCCAAACTGGAAAAAAGAAATAAATCCCAAAAAAATGAAATAATTTCCAAGTCTTAAATGAAACAAACCCCAACTTTTGGGAGTTATTTCATAATGAAATAACTCCTAAAGACATTAATGAAATGGTACTGTGCAATAACTCCCAAATGAAATAAGTCCCAATGAAAAAATGAAATAAATCCCAAAAAATTTTCCATACAAATTGGGACTTATTTCATTATGAAATAACTCCCAATGCATTGGGACTTATTTCATAATTTTTGTTGGAAGTTATTTCATTATGAAATAACTCCCAAATGAAATAAGTCCCAACAGGTTTTTTGTTGGGAGTTATTTCATTTGGGAGTTATCATTGGCACTTATTTCATCGCAGTTGGGACTTATTTCATTTTAATTGCAAACACTATTTTATCGTTTTTATGGGCTCAGCGAATAAAGGCCTAACGAACTAACGCCTAATTTTTCAAAATGAAAGAATGCCTAAACAAGAACGCCTAAGAAGAAAGTGAAAGAACGTCTAACTTTAAAAATGAAGGAAAGTCTAATTATAAAAATGAAAGAAAGTCTAAATTGTTAGGGTTTCTTTCATTATGAATTAACACCTAATGAAAGAAAACCTAACCTAAGAATGTTTACAAGATAGTGTATGCATTTTGTAAAAGGGAAAACCAATTGCTTTTATAATTTTAAAAACTAATAATTTTCCCTTTTACAGAATGTTTACAAGATAGTGTATGCATTTTGTAAAAGGGAAAATCAATTGCTTTTATAATTTTAAAAACTAATAATTTTCCCTTTTACAGAATGTTTACAAGATTATGTTCAATGTTCAATGATTTTTTTTTGGTTTTTGACACAAGTCATTCACTAATTCAACCTTTGCCTTGCATTTTTTATTTAAACATACATAATACTTTTTATTTCTTATTAATGTTTTAAATTTATACAACTGTTTTTCTGATATTACATAAAGTAATTTTGAATTAATCCTCTTGCCAGAAATAATTTCGTAATCCATTTTTAATTATAATATAATTTTTAATGTCCAACACTTATGAATGACTTGCTCGTAGTGATAGAAGTTTAACGAATGACGACAACTGATAACAAATTGCAAAAACATTTGTCTAACCGTAAATACAACTGTTAGTTTTCAATGAATTCACGCATAATAGTAATAAAAATCACACTTTTAGCAAAATGAAAAATCGCCTAACATTAATGAAAGAAAGCCTAACAATCAAAAATGAATAAATATCTAATTAGGCGTTTTTTCATTTGTGATTGTTAGGCTTTCTTTCATTATGAAAAATCACCTAACAATTTTAATGAAGGAATGCCTAAAATATTAGACATTCTTTCATAATGAACAACCGCCTAATTCCTATATAATTTTTTGTTGCAATTTTTAGGCATTATTTCATTTTTTTTAGGCGTTAGTTCGTTAGGCCTTTATTCGCTGAGCCGTTTTTATGAATGTTTAATTATTTTTTTAATTATTTTTGTCATCAAAGAAATGAATGAATCTAGAATGAAATGAATGTTTAATTTTTTTTTTAATAATTTTTGTTATCAAATTATGTATAATATACATAAATTTATACCTATAATTATTATTACTATTATGTACTTATATGCTTACATATAATTGTGAAATAAAAAGCGTTCTGTAAAAGGAAACCAAAACAATGGGAGTTAATTCATTTTTGTTGGGACTTATTTCATTGGAAGTTAATTCATTTTTATTGGGATTTATTTTTACATTTTGAAATAAGTCCCAAAAATTGGGACTTATTTCATTTTTGCCTTTGGAAGTTATTTAATTTTTTTCAGTTGGGCGTTATTTCATTTTTCATGGGACTTACTTCATTGGGAGTTATTTCATTGGGACTTATTTCATTTGGGAGTTATTGCACAGTACCTAATGAAATAACTTCCAAAAACAGCCCAACAAAAAGAAATGAAATAAGACCCAAAAAAAAATGAAACAACTTCCAAAGAAATTTATTATATATGTATTCGTTTTACTTGAATATTTACATATAATGTTAAAAAATTTTAAGAAATTGCAAATAATTGAAAATGATATAACTCCCACAAAAAATGAAATAACTCCCACAGCAAATGAAATAACACCGAAGCTCAAAATAAAATGAAATAACTCCCACGTTTATTTTTTCGGGGACTTATTTCATTTGGACTTTATTTCATTATGAAATAACTCCCAGGCAAAAAATGAAATAACTTCCAACAAAATTAAATAAAACCGAGAGAGCTGGGAGCTATTTCATAATGAAATTACTCCCACATTTGTGTGAAAAATTGTTGGGCCTAATTTAATTTTTTTCATGGGACTTATTGCACCTGGGAGTTATTGCACGGAGCCCGAAATTTATCTTCTGATTTTGTTTTCTGTGGTACAAAATGCATTGCATGTAACATTTATTCACTTGTCACTTCTTTTTGTAACCAGTTAAAATTTAGATTCATTGCCAGTATGATTTAATATTAAATTTTTGAAGTTATTTTTTACAGGGTGACTCACGTTTATTTAAATATAGTTGTATTTGATAAAATAAAATTAGCATATTTTTACTAAAAATCCCGGAGTTGGGGAGTTACATTTTTAGAATAATCTCGGGATTTCGGTATTCGGTATTCGGGATTGGCATCCCTAAAAATGACTAAGTATTTTTTTTTTTTTTAATCTGGCTACTTTTAATTTCTTTTTGTACGTCTCTGTTTAACATTTCATACCCTACAGCCTTAAAATTAGTAAAGCTGGCATTATTATTGTGCCAACCCCTTTATTCAAGGGGACATTATGGTTTAAAAAATCGCAGGTGTACAAAAAAAAAAGGCAAACATTTTGTTATACGAAATTTTAATTTAGTCTTACATGAAAAAAAAAACAAAAAACAAAAAAGAAAGTATATTCGGCTAAGTCTAACCATATGATACACCTTAGTACTTTAAAACGAATTTTCCAAAGTATACCCTATTTGGAACCAATAATGAAGCCGCCAGAATAAAATTATATTATGAGGTTAAAATTTATGTTAAAGTTTCTTATGGCGAATATTATTTAGATATCTTCTTCTTTAGGAGATTAAACGATTTTAAGATGAGGGCTTCTACAAGACCTTCGGTTAATTTTGAACTTATCAGCACAAGTTTTCACAATGTTGTCATGGCATAGTAGCTATCACGAAAGTCATTGCCGCCAAAATTTATATCCATATCAACATTTATAGGAAAATTATATCATTAAAAGCTACTAGCGGATACCCGGCGTGTGCTCCAACATTCCCCCTTTCTCTATTCCCATTTTTGAAAACATTCAAAGCATATGTGTCTTTCTAAATAGGACCACCTACCCAAGTGCTTCTTTTTTAAAAAAAAATGTACATCTAATTTTTTGATATAAATAGTAATTTATCTATGTTTTAAATCTCATTAAAATAGGTCAAATTACCCGCTAGCTCCCCTCCTGGTCCTATTTTTTTAAAATGCTTTAGCGAATGTGTCCATATAAAGAAGGATTTATCTATGTTTTAAATTTCATTAGAATCTGTTAAATGGATTCAACGAGCCAGAAGATTCCCCCTCCTCCCCTCGTGGACCTATTTTTTTTTAAAAAATTTATAGACTATTTGTCGATAAAAATAGTGATATGTTTTAAATTACATTTAAACCGTTTAGATTGTTTCGGAGAGGAAGAAATTGCCCCCTACCTACCTTCGTGGTCCAATTTTTTAAAAATGTCATAGCTAAAGCGTCCATTTAAAAAGGGACCTATCAATGTTTTAAATTTCATAAGAATCTGTTATTTAGTTTCAGAGAGGCAGAAAATTTCCCCTTGTGGTCCTATTTTTTAAAAAAATTATAGGTTTTTTCCGATATATATGTTTTAAATTTCATAAAAATTTTTTAGATTGTTTCAGAGAGGCATAAATTTCCCCCTGTCTCTTCTCGTGGTCCTACTTTTAAAAAATGTTTAAGCTAAAGTGTCCATTAAAAGAGGGATTTTACTTCGTTTTAAATATTATTAGAATCTGGTACAGGGCTGCCAGAAATTTGCAGCAAAAAATCTTAATTTCATTAAAAAAAAATCTTATTTTGGAAAAAAAAATCTTTTTTTTTTTTTGAAAAAAAAGTAGTTTTTTTATTAAAATTAACTTTAAAACATATCAATATGTATTTCAACAGCTGCCAACTTTTTTTTAAAGATTCCCGCCAAATCGGACTTCAAAACCGCTAAATATTCAATTTAGCGGGATTTTTCTTAAAAATACCTCTAAAATCTAAACATTTTTAAACGTTTATTTATATAAATCTGGATATACAGGGGTGTCATAGAAATCGAAAACGTAAAACGAAAGAATTTTAAGAGTCGTTTTTCAATAAGATGTCTGTAATAAAAAAATTGTATGACAATTATTATACAAATTAAGCTATATTAATTAGAATTTTTTAACAAAAATTGCAAAAATTAGATTAAAAGTTTAATAAAAAGAACTGCCAAATTCTTTCGTTTTACGTTTTCGATTTGCATGGCACCCCTGATAAGCTCCTTTTTCAAAGGTATTTCGATGCACTTAAAATTACCTTTTCGGATTAAACATTTTTCCATTAAGGCCGATTTTTTCAGATGTGAATTAAATTTAAACTTAGTTTAACTTAGTCTAAAACTCGGACTTTTCCGGCGAAATGTGATTTTTTTTGTTATTTTGTTTTAAAGGCCCAACCATAATATGCATAGCGTTGCTTAACCTATTAACAAAAAGTCTCTCAAATCTATTAAAAAAAACAAAAATAAAATCAACAAACGTACGTACGGAATGTGCGATCAGTTAAGCAAATGACAGTTTTATAAAATTTAACAAAAAGTTTCCTTAAGTTCAATATGGCTAGCCTAATATAATTAACATGCATTCGTATATTTGCTTAAGCCAACTTAAGCACATTATGGTTGGGCCTTAAGTATTTTTTAAAAATTTTCAAATGGGAACAAAGAAGGTTTTTTTAATTGAACCTAACCTTCGTCTAGACAAAACAAAAAATCTTGTTTTTGGGGGAAAAATCTTAAAATCTTTTTTCGGCTAAAAAATTTTAAAAAATAAGGTAAAATCTTACTTCTGGCAGCGCTGATCTGGTATTTAGTTTCAGAGAGGCAGAAAGTTCCTCCTTGTGCTCCTATTTTTTAAAAAATTTATAGCTTATTTTTCGATACAAATAGACATTAAGCAATGTTTTAAATTTCATTAAAATTGATAACAATGTTTCGGAGAGGCGTAAATTTCCCCCAACCTCCCCTCGTGGGCCTACTTTTTAAAAATGTTTTATGTGCCCATATAAAGAGGGATTTTTCTTCGTTTTAAATTACAATAAAATCTTTTCGTTTAGAGTGAGGCAAAAATGGTCCCCTACCTCCCCTCGTGGCCCTAGTTTTATAAAAATATTTACCTGGTATGGACCACATGGGTTGGATGGTTTCAAAGTCTATAATGGACATAAGTAGAAACATTTTTTATGTAGAATTTCGAGAGTATTATTGGTATGGAAGCTTTGGCCAAATATAGACCGATTCCAACAAAATTTGGTAAGATGATTGGGATTGCAATAAAATAAGCTTATACCGAATTTTATCAAAATACCAATATAATAAGATGACTTATGGGCACAAAGACTATATTCCGGAAAGAAGCTTGTTGTATGGGGGCTATGTGAAATTATGTACCGATTCTTAACACTTTCGACAGGCCTACTCTTTGTAACCATTAGAACCTATGCACTTAGTTTCATTAGATAATCGTTTAAATTGCGACCTGTACTTTGCGCATGTACAGCCAGCCAGCTGGACGGATGGACATTGTTAGATCGACGCAGAAAATATTATTCGTCTATTTATGTTCTTAAAGGTGGGTGGTACCAATTATTTTAAGGTATTACAAACAATAGCATAAACCCATTTCAGGGGGTACCAATATTAAGGTGGGGATATAACAACCCTCACAGAAAAAAATATCTCAAGAAAATTTTTAACAACACAGTTTGTTAAAAATAAAATTTTTGGTCAACAAATTTTTTGTGTGATTCAAAGAAAAAATTTATCAAATTTACACTTTGCAAAATAGCAATCAAATTAATTAAATATTTCTTAACTGTTGTCCATTTTTAAATAGCTCATAATTCTCATTTGTTTTACAGTTTTATTTGAATAATATATTTAGTTTTGCCAAAGTCTTTGGAAAAGGTTTCCTGATGATCTGGCCTAAGCAACCAGTGAAATGCGCATAGGAACTTACTTATCCCCGCACAATAAATTTTAGTGTTTTTTATAAAAATATAAAAATTTTAAATTTATGACGTCATTATTAATAAATAAAAAAATAAAGATTCGATTAACATTTTGTTTGATTTATTCAACATTTTCAACAATTTATTTAAACAAATCAAGTAAACATTTTGTTAAAAAAAATTATTTTGGGCAACAATTTTTTTTATTGAATCAATAAACTTGGTTTTTGACCAAAAATTCAACAATTATACATACAAACTTTTTTATCAATACCGCAAAAATCGTCATCGCAGAAAATTCAAAAATTTTTGTAATCAAATATGCGATTTTCGTATTCAAATATGAAAATTATTTTTTTCTGTTCTTAATCAAAGCCATTAATATCTTTTAATTTTTCTAAACGCCCCTCAAAAAAAAAAAAAAAAAACTTTTAGAACTAAAATGGAAATTAAATGCAAAGAAGCGTTAATCGTAACAACTTCAAAATTTAGTTTTTAACGAAGGTTATCTAAAATTCGTATTTGCCAAATAAAGCACTCCTTTACATGATCCTCAATCATTTGTTATTTAATTTCTCTAAAATGTTTTACGAAACAACAACAAAAGATTACCAAAAAGGGAAAAAACTAGAACAGAAATTTTAAAAACGTTAAAGTGTTTTTCATTTTAACGATTCGTTAAAAATTTAATAAAAAATTACGACAGAAACAATAAGGAAACCAAAAATGTACAAAATTGAGAAAAAAGAAAACATTTATTTGAAACAATTTTAGCAATTTTTAAATCTAAAATGTTAAAACAAACATTTAAATAACAACAACAGCAACAGCAGCAAAATGGATGGATGGAATGTTTGTTTAATTCATATTTTTTGGTAAATTTATTTTTTTATATTTTTATTTTATATGTCTATATAAATATAAAAATGAACGTAAAAAATAAGCTCTAATATATTTCTATGCCACAAGTTTTTTTGCATGTAGAAGAGGGTGGCGCAAAAGTCATCAACATCAACGGAAAATGCTATAATTTTGGCAAATTACAGTAAATGTTAGTTCTGCGCTGGCTTTTGTGAAGTAATACATACGTCTGTTAGTGTTGCACTTTGTAGGGAGTCGGTCTAGATAGCCATAAATAACCACTTTGAGAATATAGTTTTAGGCGATCGCCTACTACATTTGCCCTGCAAGTGGAATAGGCCCACACAACGTCCGACACCTATTCAACTGCAGTGCAAACCCAACCCAGCCACACTACGCGTCCTTGTCGACCTGCCCACTTGAGGTAGCCGGGTACTCGGACTTGATCAAGCTTATTTTGAGAGCAAATGAGAGCAAAACTTAAATATTATTTTTATACAAACGTGTTTTTCAGGTCGAGCTGTTACAATAACAACAACAACACGCCAATAAGAAAAAGAGCGCTTTACTTCTTAATGTCGCGGAATTTTATGTTCCAGTTTTCTGAAGTCTGTATTTTCGGTTCGCCTAATTCTCGTTTTGGTGATTTGCGGGATCACCTGATTTAACCGTTTCAGACTTCCTTTTTGTATTCCTCACACTCTTGAAGTCCTCAAAGAGAATATCCGTCAGGATGCGGAAACCAATTGCCGGAATTTCTGGCAAACCTGATGGAAAATATCATAAATCCGGCCCTACATCAATTCTTGCGGCGTCCACTTAGTCGATATAATTTTTTCTTCTAATAAAATAAATTTTGAATATGAAAAAATACAATCCAGAAGCAAAACTTGAAGTTTTTTATTAACAAAAAAAATTACAGTCAAAGATTATCGAGTGACACCTTTTGCGCCACCTTGTGTATATAGTATTTTGTCTACTCACAAAATACTGACACAAACATTCACACACACATTCACTCTTTTATGCAAACACACTCACACATCTATAAATATATAAAATAATTGAAAAATAAATATTTGAATAGATGGCAGAGATGTTTAACGAACCCTAAACATAAAAATTATAACATTAAAAACAAAAAGGATCTGAAATGGGTAAAAATTGTGAATTAATGGAGTCTGTTTGTGGAAAAAACATGGAAATAAAGAAAATAGGAAAAAGTATAAAAATACTATAATCAACATTTAATTTGATTTTAAATGTTTTTATTTTTTTTTTTAATTCAAAATTTTGTGGTTGTTAACAAATTGAGATATTTGCCATTATGCCTTTTGTTGTCCACTTTACTTTTGTTGTCAGTAACCAGTTAGAGCTTACCCTTTTTTTAAATTGTGGCCTTTTTTAAATCATCTTTTTTGCACAAAATTATCAATCTCAATCGAGCACTGCAAGGCAGACTAAACCAGAAGCAATACGAAACTATACAAACACTTTTTTAACTGGTTTTGCGACATTTAGCTGAGCGCTGTCTTAGTGGAATATAACGGCTTCATATTTGAAAATATTTTCGAGACGTTTTTGGGCCAAGCTTTGCTTTAGCTTTACTAATTGTGTTCAAATGAGGTCCAGAGTAATCGTTTGCCCTAAAACAGCTCTTTGCCCATAATGAAAATAACCCGAAAATGGAAATGAAATTAGTCAAGGTGAGATAAAAATTAATCTCAAGAATTTCTAAGTTGGCTTAATCCCAAATTTGTATTTAAATCAATCCGAATCACTCCGAATCAACCCCAGAAAGCCAGAGAGAGGGGAGAATATAATCAT
Organism: Pollenia griseotomentosa; assembly: GCA_963931875.1. NCBI lineage: Eukaryota > Metazoa > Arthropoda > Insecta > Diptera > Polleniidae > Pollenia > Pollenia griseotomentosa. The sequence continues at coordinate 24,656,473 of OZ007562.1, forward strand.
TTACTTACCCGTTAAACATGTTTGTTTCACCATTGTGTTGCATTCCCACTTGGTTTACAGAAGAACTCACAATTATAAGACAACAGCAGCTTGCCCGATATGTTTTCGTAATCAATTTCATTTGAAAATTTGATGTATTAAACTAAATAATTTCAACAAATTAAATTCGGGAATTTTCACTTCTTATTTTAATTTTTAAATATGAACATAATGTATGTTTTTCTTTTTGTAGTGTTGTTGTTGTGTCTACACAAAACATGCATATAGCTTTTATCTACTTTTGTAGTGTTGTTGTTGTTTCTACAACGAACTTTTTAAACACATGCGTATGCACGAAAAGGAAAGTTCAAGGTTTTAGAAACTAATCTCATTGTGTTATTGGTAAAAGTATGTGGAAAAAAAACTTAAATTTAGTATGGGGTTTTCTTCTGTGAACGTGAAGTAAGCACAGTATATGCAAATAAGCCAGTTTTAATAAATGTATTGCTCGGTTAAAAGCACCAATTTATTAAGTTTTTTTATGCGATAAATAATATAATTATGTCCTACATGCTCATCCATGCGTATGCGACACTTTATCAGAAAATTATTCTGAAGGCTTGAAGTTTGGATCGTTCTTTACATTACATTACATTTTATTACTTAGCATGACATTACTTAACATTACATTAAATTACATTACATTACATTATATTACATTACATTACATTACATTACATTACATTTCATTACATTAAATTACATTTCATTACATTACATTACGTTACATTACATTACATTACATTACAGTACATTACATTACATTACATTACATTACATTACATTATATTACATTACATTACATTACATTACATTACATTACATTACATTATATTACATTACATTACATTACAAATTATTTACATTACATTATATTACATTACATTACATTACATTACATTATATTACATTACATTACATTACATTACATTACATTACATTTCATTACATTACGTTACGTTACGTTACATTACATTACATTACATTACATTACATTACATTACATTACATTACATTACATTACATTACATTACATTACATTACACTACATTACATTACATTACATTACGTTACATTACATTACATTACATTACATTACATTACATTACATTACATTACATTACATTACATTACATTACATTACATTACATTACATTACATTACTTTTCGGTATCCGATTGCATTAATTTTAAAAAATCGAAATAAAAAAAAAGCCGATTACTCACACAGAAAAAAGGTAGCACGATTCGTGCGACACCGTTGGTCATAGTTTGGTCTTGCCGGGTCCATGATTGCTCATGGGCCCCAAAAAAAGGGCGCACTCTTACAAATATTGTAGCTTATGGTACCAAATGGTCGGGTTTGACCGACTATTCATCTTTCTTACAATTGTGCGTTTACTGTGTCCCGGTAGGCTAACTGGTAGTTCCTGCCAGAGACTCTGGTTAATTTCCTGCAGACAAGCCAAGAGCTTCGCGGGGATAAGCTTATGGAATTAAAAAAAAACTCGAACTAGAATGTCCTTATACATCCTTCAAAATTTGTTTTTGTGGTGTTTTTCCCTTAACATATTTATTTTTTATGAGCTTGACCATTGTGCAATAAGAAATTAATTAAATATTAAAATTTCAGTACTTCATCTTAACAATCGGATCACAATATCATTAAAAGCTTTTAATTTCCATTAATTTTTCCCCAATTTATGCAAGTTTCCTTTCAAAAATCCTTAAAAAGGAAGAACAAATAGGCCGGTATCATTTCGTGATAACATCTCATTTTAACCTCAAATGAATTTACATATTTACACTCTCATGCTTCAATAAGTTTTACTACTATACACTAACGAAACCAACAACAACATTAATGAAAGAAGAAAAAAACAAGACACCGTGCATGCCGCCTTTTTGGCTTATAATCCACATGGGAAAAGCAAATTTCATTTAATGGCAGATGCTGCTGCCACTACTGCACACACACATTTGGCAGATAAAAAAGGAGATTTATAGAGCAAAAATAAAATACAAGAAAGCTGCACAGTGACACAATAAATTTAGAACTTCAAACTCACAACATGAAAATGGAATATTGATGTAGAGTAAAAGCTAAAAAAAATAAAAAAAAAATTACTTAAGTTTTCTGCTTTAAAATAAAGAGTTGAAAGTTTTGCAAAGGCTCAAAAGCTTTACATAAAAGCTTTCCTTTCTCTTTTTAAGGCAAGCTTAATTCCATTCAGCTGTTGCTAAAATCTATTTACTCTCTTCTCAATTCTTGCCTCTCTTGTTTTAGCACTTTAAATGTCAAAGTTGGAAAAAAATTTTTTTTCAAGGACCTGCGCTTTTTAATTTTTTCCGGAAAACTTTAGAAATTTAAAGTTATGTTTTTCAATTTAAATTGTGTTGTTTTTATTTATCTTGTCCTTTTTGGCTCTTTTTTCTATTTAATAAATTAAAAATCCTGGAATTAAAGTTCACATCTATTCAAAGATTTCAAAGTTGATTAAAGTTTTTCAAAAAAAAAAAAAAAACAAATATATTTGCTGTTTTTGTTATCCTGCTCACTTTTAGCAAAAATCGTTTGTTATTATTATTTTGGTTCCATTGCAAATTGTTACACTTATTTGAAAGTTAATTGTGTATGGGGGCTTGTGAGTGTGTGTGAGAGAAAGAGAGAGTAACAGCAGTAGAAGGGTTTCTGCTGTGATTAGTTGACTTTTTGTATTACACATACAGGCAAATGTATATTTTGTGAAAAGCTGTCGTGTTAACTGACCTTAGATAAGAGAAATGTGACATGTGCTAGACATGAATAATTGAAATTAGTATACTTTACACATATAGAAGTCAGTACAAACACAAACACTCTCACACACTAATACAAACAATTTGTCTATTTATGCGTTCAATATTAGATTTGTCTATGTATTTGGTTGGTTACAATTTTCTTTCTTTATTGAAATCTGTTTATTGTTTACACGTCTAATTCGGTAATTAAGTCAAAATGGATTTTTTTGTTTTCTGTGATGGAGAGAATTTTAAAAGGTTGTTTAAGTTTATTTTTTAGTTAACCTAGAATAAGTTATCGTTGTAAGTTAAAAGATGGAATTATTTGTTGTTAATTTGTTAAAGATGCTTTATTTTGTTGTCTAAAAACTCTAAATAACATATTATTTTTAATTGGATCGTATGCTTAAAAATATTTATTTAAAAAGATGTTAATGGATGGATGGATGGATTGAATGGTATATATGGTTTAATTACCGTCTACAGCTTTTGATTTTATTCACAAAAGATGAAAACTTTTAATTATATTTAAGAATTTCATAAAACGGCATATTTGTATGGGAGGCGTAGGCGCTGCAGGGGCCAAGTTTAAATAAAGTTGTGATAACAAAACACTTTTTAGACAGCCGATAAAATCCCACCTTTAGCTTTCGTTAAGTTGTGAAAAGGGCATGGGAGGAATATAATTTCTGGAAGGGCGCACATAAATCCTTTTGCAAACTATATAAGGAGTGCAACAGCATTTAAAAATGACACCAAAAACTATTTTGAGTTAATTAAGAAAAAAAAAATAATTTCATCCAAATCGGCAAGCCCATCGACCACCGCCCCTATAATCTTAATTGATTTTTTTGCATAAAATGTTTACTATCCAAGTAAAAATAGTTACGAACGGTATTAAGGTTGTGTTCGTCAACACAATCACTAAAAAAATAGATATCGTTCTTGGGCTTGTGAGCCGAACGCTAAATAATGTTCTGTTTATTTTCGAAGAGTAAAACCCTTAAGTGTTGACCTGGGACTGGCTAGGCATTTTTTAAATTTTTTCTAGTTTATTTCATAAAATTAATTATTAAATATATTACACAGAAAAAATTATCCAAAATTGTTCACCAATTAAAGCATTAATTAAAAATATAATCAGTTTTAATTTAAAATTTAATCAAGTGAATTAAACGATTAATCAAGTGAATTAAACGATTAATTAATACTATTAATTGGTTTAATTGATACTATTTATTTGTTTACTGGAGCAAATTTAATTAATTTTTTAATAAATATCACAAATTTTTTAATTAAAATCAATTTTTATTTTTTTCTGTGTAGAACGAAACTTTTTGTATTCCTCAATCAAAGTGTTTTTGCAAGAAAACGAAACCGTGGGCGTGGCAGTTTGCCTAATAAAAATGTTGTGCATTTTGTATCCAACTGGGCCTAGCCAGTACCTGCCCTATTATAAATGTGCTGAAGTAAAAAAAATCAAAACGAAACGTATAAAAAGAACACGCTACACATAAGAATTTTTTCTTTACTTTTATTTCGAAGAATTATTCTAGTTGACAACAAAATCTTCTTGTTGTAGCCATAAAAATCCATACAAATAAAATTAGTCCCAGCCAGGCCCTGGAGTTCGTTATTGTCGTAGGTTTTGCGATAGCCACAAAAAAAACCCCTTACAAAATACAAAAAGTCCCAGCCAGGCCCAGGTGGAAGTTTGTGCCTCACAAATTAGGTGTGTACTTAAGGGTTTATAACTGCAATTAAAATCATTAAAAAAATGCTTAAGCCTAAAAATATGCAATAGATTTTATCACAAACCTGTATTGCAATATTTGCGACTTTTTTCAGAAAATTCATAAATTTGTTCAGCGATCGAGAAAATTCCATGGATTTTTTTTCCGGTAAACTCAAAGAGTACACCCTTAACCTTTATTTGGTTCCAGTAAGAAGACGGAGGTAGCCGAAGCTTACTTTTGCTTTCAAGGAAAACTGCAAACTCTTAGTTTTATAAAGCCATTTTAATTTGCTTATTTCTAGTACAATATACATGCAAAGTCATTTTTTTAGTTAAAAAGAAAGGGCTGTATTTCAATAAAAACGTTATACAAATATTAGCTGTAAAATTACCTTATACGCATAAGCTTCTGTGTTGCATGAATAATATCATCAGTTTTCGTGGTAAAATATTTAAGTGACTTCATTAGATTATTTCCTAGTACAAAATATAGCTTTTTACGAAAACTAATAAGGGATTTATGTTAGTGAAACAGTTTTCTAAACAACTGCATCATAAGGTAGTGCATTGTTCAGAGACAAAATAAAAGGAATGGCTTTTGTATGAATGACAATTTTCATACCCACACACAATCCTGATGTGTGTATCACTTCCTATTAGTCATTGTCCAATATACCGATCGACTCAAAATCACTTTCTGCGTCCATCTAACTATGTCCGTCCATCCGTCGGCAGCCTGGATGGCTGGCTGTGCATGTAAGCCCTATGCTCATTTTGGTGATAATTAAATGCAACTTGCCATGTACGTTTTTTAATTGAAACAATAATTAGTATGTGGTTATTTTATTGAACTCTTCATTTTTATATTTTAAATCAGGCTAAAGTTCATTGAATATAATTTTCATTAAATTATTCTTATGAAGGAATTTTTGCAACATGATATTAATTAAAATTTTTTGAAAAATTTTCATTCTTGGCTGAACTGGGAATCGAACCCAGGTTTTCCCGGACAGGTTGCTCAGACATGTTTCGATAGTAACCAATTTAATTTTCATTAAATTATTCTTATGAAGTAAGGAATTTTACAACATGATATTATATGAAATTTATTGAAAATTTTTCATTCTTGGCTGAACTGGGAATCGAACCCAGGTTTTCACGAAAATATTGCCCTAACATGTTTCGATCTTCGCAGGGGGTTTGCCGTTTAACATTCACCGCCATTGACGACGGCTGACAGTTAGTAGTCAAACATCAATCTTATACGTATGTGACTTTTTGAAGGAGGACTAAATTTAACCATAATATTGTTGCCGATGAGAATAATATCGTTAAATTAACCTTAATATGTTTTGTAATGTTACAAGAAGAGGTGTTGGTGTGTTTTTCGAGAAAATGTATTTTAGTCCCTATAACCCTTGGTTATTTTGGATAGCTGTGAGGGTTTCAGCTGGTAATTTAGGCGTTCAAAAGAACTGCCGAATTATTTTTGAGGCTTTCAATTAGAACACAAGGCAGGTCGTTGCCGAATTAGTATGGTAATTTCAAGTCTGGTTTTCTTGCCTATTCTAATTATCGACAGAGCTCTGTTTATCTCTGTCGGTATTATGAAGACATTAGTATTAATCAATCAAATGTCAATAGTTTACTCCCATTGCTACTGTTTTCATTAATCAGAATGTTTTGAGATTGAATGCACTCAATTACATTTTTCACTCAATTTAATGTCATCTACTTACACTCTGATGGACCAGCTTTGTTATTTGATCTTATAAAATACCCTACTCTGTTTTAGTTGGTATATGTAAATATCAGAGTGGTCTAAGGGTATGCGGTGGCAACTTATTGCATGTGGTGATATAAAAAATATGTTTTTTCCCTGGATGTAGAACTTGTTAAGTCAACTTTTATGAAGATTAGCCTATTAGCTTTCTAAAAACCATACCATACATTTGACAAAGACTAATATATTTGTGGCATTCACAAGGTGTGCTATCAAGTCATATTGTCATAATATCCTAAAATTTTACAATTGTTTAAAAACATAATTGTTGTGGTTTAAACAATAACTGCCTTTTTTCAAAATAAAATAAAAATTTTCGCTTGGGAATTTATATTGAAACAACAATAAAACAACTCAAATTTGTTTTTGTTTTCATTAATTCTAAACGAAAATTTTTATTTTAGTTTGAAAAACAGGCAGTAACACTTTTTATGCTGCGTGTATTGTTTTGTCATCACTACACAGCAGAAAACGAAATTATGAGGGGTTGCTGACAGCACTCGTATTTTGTTCTTGTTATTATTTTAAGATATATGACTTCATGACTACCTTGTGAATTCCACAATTAATTGTTTATTTTTCATGCTCTTCTTATTAGCGATAAAAGTTAGAAGTTCTCTATTTTATTTAAATTTTTTTTTTTACATTAACTCTAAAAACTTCAAAACCTTTATGTTTTAATAATTAAAAGTTTTAAACACTTTCAGATCAACTAAAAAATTTTATAACTTTAAAATATTTCGTACATAAATCTATTGAAAAAACCCAAGTAAAACATAAACATGTTGTGCTATAAGTAGGAAAGAAAAGAACAAAGTGCTTTGCAACTCCTTTAAATGTTCATTTTAAACACTTGAAATCCTTTCTCTTTAAATATTTTTCTTTGGCAAACAAAAACTTTTTTTGAAACAACAATTTGTTTCAGTTTTGTAAAATATTTTTTTCTTTAAATTATTGCTTTTGTTTAAATTGTTGTTGTCTGAAACTTATGAGTAATCTTTGTTGTTGACAATGACTTTCAAGTGGTAACGGAAGAACCAACCCATTTTTTGCATCCACCATTAAACAGCACTTGAATGTAGAAGTACAAATACAAAATGCCCACACACACACACACACACCCAGAAGAACTGACACTTTAAAAACAAAACATGACACAGACACAGTTAAATATACAAAAAAAAAAATTAAAGCAAAAACGGAAAAAACTACAACTTCATTGACATCAAACCAAAACCAAAAAAAAAAAATATTTGTTTGACTGAACAACTCAAACACTCTCGCAGAAAATAACATCAAGTCGAGCCAGAAAGATATCGCAGACATTATGATTGCAACAATTTTTGTTGCTAATGCTGCTACTGCTGTTACTGATAGTTTGCTTCTATTATTTGTTGTCGTTGCTGCTGGTGCTTTTTTTCTGGCTGCTGCTGTTGTCGGGGCTGTGGTTTAAGGCCAAAAAACAAAGAAAAAATTTTTTGCGAAAAATAAGTTTGCACATGACATTATCGCCACGCTTAAAACGCGTATATTTCTCATACTTTTTTGTTTGTTTGCAAAAATAATATCTAAAAAAAAAGTTATCACTGCAGTCTTTACTCTCTTTTTTTTTTTTTTTTTTTTTTTGTTTGTTTTCTCAGTTCTGTCTACCATAATAAGCATTAAAAGTGCTAATGTTGGAAAAAAGGAGGCTTGCAAAATAAATCAACTAAATAAAAGGCCATGCGGGGAAGAGTAAATGTCTAGAAACTCATAGACAAAAGTAATAAGATAAGAAATTTAGAGACTCTTTAAAAACAAGAAAAAATTTATAGTCGGCTACGCTGATTTTTCGATTTCCATCACCAAGATTTAGAATAATATTTATTCCTAAACCCCTTATTCATAAAAAATTAAACAGGTTTATAAAAGGTTAATTAAACAAATTTTCATAGAAAAATCGTTTTAAAAAACCAATTTTATTTTTTATGAATAGGGCCGTAAAAAATATAGCTGTAAACAGATAAAATTAATAAACATTTCGGGAATCGGTTTTACATGAAAACTATTAATGATTCAAGGACTTTTGACTTGATAAGGGCCATACAGTACAACCTACAGCGCCAACATTAGGCGCAAATGCTTTTACTTAAGACGTGCTTTACACAAAGACGTCGATTTTCAAATGGTCGAAATCAATTAATTATGTCATATTTTCCCTGTATTTCAATTGACAAAAGGTCTTAATTCAAAAAAAAAAAAACGCATTTTGATTTTTTGATTGACTTAAATGCAATTTTTTCCTCTTGCGTTTAGTATCAATGACTTAAGAAGCTTAACTGCTTATAATTGTAATCATCTGCTCTTTAGGAAAAAATGTCCATAAACCAAATAAAACAACTTCAATTTAATATAACGAAAAACTACAGTTGCTGACTTAAGACGTTTTTGCCTAATACAAATAATAACTATAACTCATACGTACAGGTTAACCATTACTTTAACTGTACGTACAGGTTAACTTTTATTTACTATTATCGGGATGATAAAACGCGCATCGTGTGACCTGCCGGGCCTGGACTATTGAACTGCGGACCCCTTTTTAGGACAGGCCAGATTAGGACAGTGATATCGGCCATGTCGGGTAACTGCGTGGAGAATGGGTCTGGATAATAATGTTCACTGTATAAGTTGTCATGTTTTTCTTTCCCTGCCAATGTCCCGGTCACGGGGCTATTAGGATTAGGCATTTCGGAAGTCCATAATTGCCATGTTCAGACGATATGTCTAGTGTAGGACTGAAGTCGATCTCTGACTTTTGCAAGGGAGTAGGGGTGGTTTGAGGCTGCAGTGATGTCTGGAGAATAATCTGGTGGTTACTGGCTGACCCTCTTCGCTTTCTTAGAGTATCACAAAGGGACCTCTTTAAGGACCCAAGTGAGCCTACCTCGGCTGCCCTTTGAACCTATCCTAACCTACAGTATCTAGAAACTGCTATTCTAGTTATTGCTTGGAATGTCATTTTTAATCGTTGCACTATAAGAAACAGTGCGTCTACAGTGCTTTGAAATGCTGCATATAAAAAACTTCGGGGATCAAACACTGATTTGTCGTCTGTTATCCAAATGTATGGTTCTCTAGCTCCATTTCTTCAAGATATGAGAATTTAAAAAAAGGTTAAGCGCTGTCTGGAGTTCAAGATTATTAACAATTTAATACTCATCGCAAGGAAAACCACAAGAAAACTTCAATCAGATAAAACAGGGGTAAATGAAAGAGCAACGTTTTCTGGACACGTACAAATACCTATTTTCCCATTTTAAAAACTGTTTTATTTCCCACCAAAAACTTGGTTAAGACTTGCGATAACTGAACAGCTTACTTTTCAATGACTGCTTCATACATGGGTTACATTTAATCTGATACATAAGAACTTGTTTATGAGTTGTATTTTTCCATGAAAATATCGTATCGTTTTTGCAATCATATCGTTCTCTGGTTTATTGGGTATGAATATGTCCTTAATGCTGGGTAGTAAAATTTTGCATTAGAAAGTAAATTAAATTAAAAACACAATTTGTTTAACAAATTCAGTTTCGTTGATACCAATGTGAAGAACCTGTAAGCGAATGTTGTAATGACTTATTTAACTCCCTATTTGTAAACGAAGGTGGTCAGTACTTGCCTCCAATGAAATCACCATTTTAAAATAATGGGTTAAAATGCCAATGTATAAGAAGTGAAGAGTAGTTGTATAAGCTTTTTAACTCAGTGCGTTGCAATGTTAGTTTTTGCTGGGTCGCTATTGGATTTTTTTTTATTTCACCACATATTTTTTCTGGTACAGCTATTAACGTACATAATTTTTGTAACAAAAGTTTGTATAGCCCAATTCTGATTATATTTGCTCTTGTTTAAATTAAAGAGTTTAGTGAAAAAGTTGCTATAAAGTCTTTGAACTTTTTTCTTATAAAAAAAAATTCTTTTCCCCCCAACAAAAGTCTAAACTTAAGTCTTTTAGCTTATTTTCCACTGTTTTCTTATGCCCATTTTTCTTTAAAATTTCCTTTCATTTCCTATTCCTGTCACTCAACAGTTTGTGTGGGTATATATTTGTGTGTGTGTGTGTGTTTGTTTAAGAGTGTGTTTTAAGCATCTATTAAGTTTCACGTGTCCTGTTGGTTGTTTGTTTTATATGTATATAATGGGTGTTTTTTTAAGCGTGGTTTTTTTAAAAATCTAAAAAAACACTCAAATTTGCATCATATATTCAAAATTTTTATTGGAATCGATAAATTGGTCTTTGCCATTTACTTTTGAAAAATAACTTCATGTAAATGTTGCCCGCGACTCCGGTTCAAATGATCCATTCGTAAGGTCCAATTTTTCACCACTTTTTCGAGCATTTCGGCCTGTTTTCCATGAATAACACGTGTTATGGTATACTTTAAGGCTTCACTCGTGTTTGGCTTGTCCACATACACCAACGACTTCACATAGCCCCACAAGAAATAGTCAAGAGGCGTCAAATCGAATGATCTTGGCGGCCAACTCACAGGATCATTTCCACGGTCGTCTTTGAAGAAAAATGGACCGATGATGCCACCAGCCCATAAACCATACCAAACTGTCGTTTTTTTTGGTGCACCGGTAACTCTTGTACGGCATGTGGCTGTTCTTCACCCCAGATGCGGCAGTTTTGCTTGTTTACGTATCCATTTAGCCAGAAATGAGCCTCATCGCTGAACACAATTTTTCGTCAAAACGGTGGATTTTCATCGAGCTGAATGTTGACAATAAATTTAAACGATTTGCAGTCATTGCTCGCTTGTGAGTTTCTCCACGATGAAATGGCAGAGTATACTGAACACTTTTTACTTTCACAGATAAAGTTTGGACACAATTACCAACCAGTGCTGCCAGCCCGAAAAACTTTATTCATAAAAAATCACCCTTTACATACATACATATACATATATTTTGTCTAAGTTCTATTTTCCGCGCTAGTACAATGTTGTCATTATTCTGTTTAAGCGGTACTTATTCACAACTGCTACACAGCAAATATTAGCTTATCATACTTGAGATTTCAATTACAAAATGTTCGTGATGTTGTCCTTTTTTGTTGCTATTGCTGTTGTTTCTTGGCCGAGTGCTTTGTAATGATTTCATAAACATTTGTCACCCTTTTCCTCTAAAACCAAAACAGAAAAAAGGAAAACAGCAGCCGGAAATGTAGAAAAAAAACAATCAACACAAACATTTGTATGTTTAGAATGCAAATGAAATAATTATGTTTTTGTGGTTTTAATCAGTGTTTTGTTTGTTGTTTTCTATTTTTTTTTTTTTTTTTTTTTTTTTTTTTTTTTTTGGTGAAGTTGGGGTTTTTGGTTGTTTTGCTGGTTTTTTTTTTTTTGCTACTGAGTCCATAAAAGAAAAACAAATTGTTTTGATTGACAGCAAGCAAAATTCGTTGGGGTGAAATTGTTTTCGAAATCTTGTACAATGAATATTTCTTGAAAGGTTGTTAATTTAAATTTTAAGTATCTTAAATTTACAATGGACATTTTAAGAATTTCTATTTTGGCATAAAACGAGGCAAGATTCAAAGGGTTAAGTAGCTGTATAAAAGGAAATTTACTATTTAAAAATCATAAAAGTTTGGTAGAATTAAATTTAATGAAGGGAATTTTAAGAGATAAATACAGCAAATATAAAATGATTAAAGCTTAATTAATGCAAGGATCAAGTTAATTTTTAGGGGGTCAAAATTTGCACCCTATTTTATCTGCCATTCAGATTATTCTAAATTAAACGTTACTTAGTTAAGGTTATTTGTAATCACAGCACAGTAATCCAAAAATTAATTTCATGGACCAAGAGTAAATATGTATATTTTTATTTAACACCGATTTTATTTTATATTTTATTTAACACCAATTTTAGAAATTCGGATGGTAATCATAATAAAATTAATATGGCCAAAAAAATTAAGTCAAAATATTGGTAACTGTGGGCGAGGCATGATGTTAAAAACAAATTTTTTATGTTATTAAAGAAAAAATTTGATTTTTGTAAATTTTATTAGGACGAAATTATCAATCCTTGGAAATTATTTTACCTGTTTATATAATTCAAATACAGCTGCTGTCCAAACAATAGCATAAATACAAAAATGTAAGCAAGCCTACTTACGTCTTCCAAGAGAATTAAAAAGCCTGTGATATATGTCCTTATAGTTTAATACAACAATAAAAAATATAACTTTATTTGAATAGTTAAAAAAACGTTTTAGAAAAACCTAAAAAACTAATCAGCCAAAAAATAGCACTTACACTGAAAGAAAAGACGTCATCAGACTGATTTTTTTTTTGAAATCACTACTATGACAAGTGTCTTCGTTTGTGACCCCATGAAACTTTTCATCATTGCGATGTCAGCCTTAACATCACTTGCCCAAATTGTCATTAGAGTCAAAAATTGAAATAATGTTATCAAAGGGATGACAGATCAACATCATAAATGTGACGAATCGTGTGAAACAGTGTAACTCAGTAACATTGGCGAAAGTTTGCATTAGCATCAATTTTATGACAAACTGTCACTAAATTGACACATTAAGATTGACTGAAGTCAAAATGAGAGAATAGTATTATTTACTAACCCGTTACACATGTTTGTTTCACTTTGTTCATCAGCAGCATGCCCGATATGGTTTTCGAACCATTCTTCTTTAAAAATTCAATGTTTTCAATCACACAATTTTAAGAAATAGAATATGGGAATTTTGCTTCTTATTTTACTTTTAAAACATGAAAATGATATTAATAATAAACTAAATGTAGCATTAGATTGATGTCACTGTAGTCATGGCATAGATGACGCGAAAAATAAGACAAAACTTTATCTTGACGTTCGCCATTGGATTGATGTCACGTTTTACATCAATGAAGCCATTTTTAAAAAAATTTATGTTGCAATTCTGATGTTAGCGCATCATCAATATGAAGATGCATTTTTTTTTAACAAAAAAAGTTTTTTAGCTAAAAGAAAATTGTAAAACTAAAGCAGTTTACTGTGTTACTTCGTTATTTATATAGAAATACTTTTAAATGCTTTGTCGCATGACCGACCTTTGCTTGCAATAACAGCTGCACAACGCTTTTCCTTGCAATAAACAAGGTTCTGACAAATTTTCACCGGGATTGAGTTAAGTATTTTGGCTACAGCTTTTCAAAGACCTCCAAAACTCGTTAGGATCATCGCAGATACTACCGTTTTTACATCTGCCCAAAGAATAAAGAAGACATAAAAAATAGCAGTTATATATTATTTAAAATTTGTATTAAAAAGTTAAGTCAAATGCCCGAGTTTCCAAACGGGCTTGACAATGGGCAAACAACCTATGATCTCTCAGGCGGAGATCTACGCTATCCTCATATGTCCTGAGGATTTTCTGAGGAGGAGGGCAAGAGGCTTGAAACTATTTATAATGTCGGATAGCCAAGCCGCTCTTGGAGCACTTTTTTCTTTGGAGGTGAAGTCCAGGTTATTCCTGGACTGTTTTATGTCTGTGAACGATATGCGGAAAAACGATAACTTGAATTTGTATTGGGTGCCCGGCCATAAGAGCCATGTGGGCAAAGAAAGGACTAACTGCTTGGACGTTTTTATTTATAGGCCCTGAGACGTTCTTCGGCCATACTGTCGGTCACACTAGGTGGACGTTACAAATAGGGTTGAACGTTAATTCCTTCTTACATGGACGACCACTTCTGGGTTAAGACAGTCCAAGAAATTTCTGGCACTGTCCCTTGGCAGGGAAGTCAAGCCGCTTCTGCTTGAGAAGCCGCTGTTGTTTTGGATACCACCAGTTTATAATGGTAAATGTATGTACCAGGAATTGCAGATTTTGTGAAATGTGAAATTGCATTTCGTGCACTTTGTGATTTCTTTGGTCAGCACAATCGACCAAATGTGACCACAATCGGGAGAATTGTGGGCACATTTCAGCAAACCGGGTCTAAAGGAAATGTGAAAAATGTATTTGTTGCGGTTTATGGACTGACGGCGTCATTGGGATGAACTTCTTCAAAATGAGGTCGGCCAAGCAGTTACCGTGAATGGTATTCGCTATCGTGATAACAGACCTCTTGTGGCCAGAAATTGAGGATATGCACCTGGATGATATGTGGTTCCACCAGGATGGCGGTTCTTTGCAAGGGAAATTCAAGGTCCTTGTTATCTCACGTCATTGCGTTGTTAATTGGCCGCCACGGCCATGTGATTTGACAGCGTTGGGCTTCTGTCTTTGGGGATATTTAAAAGAAAGTGTATGCAAATAAGCCAAGAACAATTTAAGTTCTAAAGGATGAGATAATTCGGCAAATTAACGACATTAAACTTTAATTATGTCTTCTCAGAGTCATTGAAATAAGGACCATCGGTATCGGTGGTATGCCACCGAAGCCGTGACGAGCATTAAGGAAAACAATATAATTTCTGTACATTCCAAATTTTTCATATTTGATAAATAAACTGAAACTTATTGTTGAGGAAATGTTGGTAATTGTTGCCAAAAAAAAACACATCTGTCACCGCAAAAAGTTTTAAATGACAACCAAAATATATGTCATATACGTATTATTAAAGAATTTTACATTAATCATACGCTAAGTCCTACTGTTACAATGTTTAAATTTAATAACATGATTTTTTAATAAAACCTTCAAAAAGAAAGAAAAATTTTTTTTAACTTAAATTCTGTTTGTAAACTTATTATCTCCATTCTAACAACATTATGTAAAAAACAGGCATTTAAACTTCCATCGACTGTATGATAAAATGTTTTGTTATTTATTAAATAAAAAAATATTTGCTACCAAATTGTTAAAAAGACGAAAACAAATTGTTTTACATAAAACAACTAAAAAGTATAAAAATTAGATTTAAACAAAAATAAACAAGAATAAAGTTGCCGTTTCGCAACAATTGTTCAAGTATAAAACATGTTGAATGTCAATAAAAAAAGATGAGCGAATTGAAAAAAAGTAAAACAGAAACTAAATATGACAAAAGAAACAGGGTGACAGACAGACAGACAGACAGACATATTCAATCATGTCTTCTATTGAATAAATTTAACGATTATGTCACAGACAAAATAACAATGCATGATAAAAAGAAGTGAATGTAAAAATAAATAATTGTATATACGAGGGTGGTACAAAAAGGAACAAGACTACTGATGTTACTGCAACTACTTTTAGTTTTATAATAGTAGATATAATACTCCTGTAATAAGACTTATGTTTGAACAACTTAATTAAGAACGTTATGATAAAAGAACTTTGTGTTCTTATACTAAGGCTACTTTGTAAACTTATAATAAGACTACTTGCCAGTATTATACTAAGACTACTTGTTAGGCCAGCTGGAAGTTTTCTATTACTTGTACTTGTTAGCTTTATACTAAAACTGTTTGGTACCCTTAAGCTTAGACTACTTAGTAGTCTTAAACAAAATCTTTTTAAAAGTCTTATACTTAGACAACTTAATAGTATTATACTAAGAAATATTGTAAAAAAAATTATACAAAGACTTTCACATTCTTAACAAATAAATACCGATTATTCAAGGAGATCATATTTGTCTCTTTTCTAGGAAAGTTAATAAGAAAGTTATTTTGAGACTGTTCATGTACAAGAATTATATTCATAGAATTACTCTGCACACATATAAATGCGAACATTTGAAACACAGCCATACGTAAGAATGTATAACTATAAAACGGGTAATCCAATGTAAAAAACTGTACAGTGGAAATATGTAATATCAATCTGGTTTTGAAAATTTCTTAAAGTTTTGGCGATAAACTTCTCACTTTGACAGTGTGATTCAAAATTTCTTATGGCAACCATTTAATTTATTGGCGGGATTGGTATGTACAAATCTCTTTTAGTTTATTAAGGAATAGGGCCTCTAATTAAATTGCTAATATGACTTATACAAATAAGATACAAAAATACAAATTAACTTGCAAAAGCAATCATTAAGATTTTTCAATACTTTTTCTTGTATTACAAATAAACTCTACAAGGTTTTTTTAGCCCCACAGTATCCTTTATATACATCTTTTGTTTTGTTGTAAAATATTGTTTGTAGTCACATTTATATAAAACATACATACAGACACACAAACTTATACACACACACAATGTTGTCAACGCATTAAGCGGAAATACAAATACAAATTATTTATAATGCTTGCATGAGTGCTCACTGTTTTCTGAAAGATGCCAACAACAAATACTTAATAAATATGAATACAACAAGCATTTGCACATACATTAAAGACACCTACAAAAGAAAAATGCACACATTATCACTCCCACCAACAAATAATACATAAACATATGAATGCTTCCTTGTTATACTATATCACTTCCTCTCACTCCTTCGCCATCTCTTTAGAGGAGTTTCTGTCTCATTCTATCTCTTGAGCATCATTCTCACACTCCTCCTGTTATCAATTGTACAAAAACATACGCTTTGATTTTGTTCACTGAAGGAATAAATAAACGATTTTTTAACAATATTGTTAAAAATATATATTTTTTATAATATAAAAATTGTTGAAGAATATCTGTTTTACTGGGAGTGTTCCATAAGAAGAGAAAATTTTCAAAAAATATCTTGTTAATAATAAAATTTTGCCATTTTTCCTACAAATTTTTCCTACAAATACCGAGATTCTTAAAAAATTCCTATAAATAGCTAGATACTTTAAAAAAAAGATACTTCATATAAAAAGCGAGATCTTATAAGGCTTCCTATATAAATACATAGTGAAAATTGGCAAATTTTTTTATAAAAGTGAAATTTTTTAAATATTCCTATAAATAGTGCTTTTTTTGCTTTAAATAGTGAATTTTTTCAAATTTTCCTGTTAACAGTGAAATATTTTCAATTTTCCTATAAACCGTGAAATATTTTTAATTTTCCTATAAATAGTGATATATTTGAAATTTTCCTCTAAACAGTGAAATTTTTTGGAATTTTGCTTTAAATAGTGAAATTTTTAAATTTTCCTATAAACAGTAAAATTATTCAAAATTTTCCTATAAATAGTAAAATCTTTTAAATTTTCCTATAAAAAGTAATATTCCGCAAAATAGCAAAATATGCAAAATTACCTCTAAATTGTAAGATTTCACAAAATTTTTTTCAACTATCCTTTAAGTGGAGAAATTTTGTAAAATTTCCTTAAATTAGTGAAACTTTACAAACTTTCCGATAAAACGGGGGTTTTTTTTTTAAATTTTCCTATAAATAAATAAAAGAACTTTTTTTTTTTTTTTCCTTTTGAGCTCGAGGTCCTATAAATTGTAAAATATTTTAATTTTCTTATAAATAAAGAAATTTTTTCAATTTTTGCTATAAATGGTGAAATTTTTTAAAGTTTCCTATAAAAACTGAAATTTCGCAAAATTTCTTCTAATAAGCAAAATTTTTATGAAATATTCTACAAATATTCTAATATTGTAAAATTTCCTATAAATAGTAAGATTTTTTAAAATTTTCTATAAATAGAGAATGGGAATTATTTCTTAAATTGTTTTTTTTTTTTTTAATTATATTAACCATTTTTTCGAATTTGCTTCTATTAATAATAAAATTTTCTAAACTTTCCCATAAATGCTTAAATTATGTTAAGTTTACTATAAATAATAATACTTGCAAATTTTCATTAAATAATGAAATGTTGCAAAATATTCTCCTATTTGTAAAATTTTTTTAATATATGCTATAAATATTAAGATATTGTAAAATTTCCAATAAATAGTGAAATTTCTTAAAATATTCTATAAATAATAAAATTTTCTAAACTTTCCTATAAATGCTTAAATTATGTTAAGTTTCCTATAAATAATAAAACTTCACAAAATTTCTTATAGAGTGAAATTATACAAACTTTCCTATAAAAAGTGATATATCACAAAATTTCCTTTAAAAAGAGAAACCTCACAAGATTCCCTTTAAATAGCGAAATTTAACAAAATTTTCTCTAAATGGTAAAATTTCCCAAAATTTTTGTAAAATATGCTATAATAAATTTAATTTTCTAAACTTTCCTAAAAATACTGAAATCTTTTAAAGTTTCCTTTAATGGAAAAATTTCACAACAGTTGCTATAATTAGTGAAAGTTTGCAAATTTTGTAAATAAAATGTGAAATTTTAAAATTTTCCTTTAAATAGTGAAATAGTTGAACTTTTCCTATAAATAGTAAAATTTTTTTAATTTTGCTAAACATAGTGAATTTTTTTAATTTTCCTATAAATATCTACTGAAATTTTGCATATTTTCTTATAAATACTAAAATTTCACAAAATATTTATAAGATATCCTATAATATGTTATATTTGTTGTTTATTTTTTATGTTTTTTTTTTTCAAATTTCCTATAAATAGTAAAGTTTTGTAAAATTTCCTTTAATTAGTTTAATTTTGCAATTTTTCCTATAAAAAGTGAAATATCATTTTAATAGTAAAATTCTTTAAATTTTCCTAAAAATAGTACAATTTTGCAAAATTTCCTCTAAATAGTAAAATTTCACAAAATATCATCCTTTAAATTGAAAAATTTTGTTAAATTTCTTTAGAAAAAAATTTCCTATAAATATAAAAACTTCACAAAATTTCCTATGGATATAGAAACTTCACAAGATTTTCTTTAAATGGAGAAATTTCACAAGAAACGCCTTAAAGAGAGAAATTTTAAAAAATTAGTGAAATTTTGCAGTTTCCTAAAAAAATTTAATTTCCTGTAAAACCTGAAATTTTGTAAAAGTTTTAATACTATATGAAACAACCCATAAAAAGTATTAAAAAACACTTTCACACAACATTCTGGTGTATAAATTTAAGCCTTGTCATTGTCATTATAAAGCGCTTTTCACACGCGACAACAAACACTGCGCAAAGGAAAAACAGGATAAAAAAACTTCAACTTATTTCAATGGCAAGATTTATACAAAAGGCCGTGAAATTTTTATAGGGATTTAAAATATAAATCTCCATTAAAAAATGAATGAAGAACTGAAACATAAAAAAAAACTGAATGAAAATTGAAATTTTTAGAACAATATTTGCAAGAGACACAACAAAGGCACGAGACAGGCAAAGGAATATCAAGAGTGTTAAGTTTGTGAAACTAAAATTCGTTAAGCTTTTTCTTTAACAAATTTGAGGCAATAAAATTGTTAATTAAATTTTTTTTTTGTAAACTTATTATTTTATTTTAACTTAGTGTAAAACAAACACTAAGGCCAAGATCATTTCTTTGACTTTTCCTGCAGTTTCCATTGCATATTAAAAAAGAAGTTTGTAAGTTCAAATTGCTTTAGTATCCTTTAAGAATAACATCATGGGAAAAAACGACAACCAAACAAGCCAATGGAATGACAAAAAGAACATTAGCCATAACATTATAATTAAATTTTTAATTGAATATAAAATTGTGTAAAAGGTAACGGTGAATTTAAGAAATAATAGTTTATCTTTAACCCTAAAAAGTTCAAAAGAAAAATCGCAATTCATGTCTTAAATATTAACGAAGACAACTTGCGATATCGTATAAGCCATAATATTTTGATATAATTTTTAATTGAATACAAAATTGTGGTAAAGGTAACGGTGAATAAAAGTTTATCTTTAAACCTAAAAAGTTCAGCGAAGAAAACTTGCGATATCGTTTATATTTCGTAACTATTTGTATACAAATTATTTGTGAAATCTTAAATATTATTAAAGAAAAATTGCAATATCGTACACAATTTTAAAGTCAGGTTCTAAGATTATAAAAAAATATTAAAACATCAACCTTTCTTAAAGATATCGTTAATTTAAAAAAAAAATACGATATCGTTTCTTTGCTCTTTTAAGTAATTGTTAATTTTTTTATAGATAATAACGACATTGCTAATTTTCTATATAAAACTATACGATATCGTTTATTTTCTATATAATAAATTTAGTGTTGACGCTAATTTTCTTTTAAACGTGTTTTGAAATCGTTAGTTTTCTATAAAAAATTTGACTATATTTTTCATTCTTTATAAAAAATTATACAATATTTTTAATTTTTTATACAACATGTGCCAATGTCGTTAATTTTAAAAAGAAAATTTTATGATATGATTGATTTTCTTAAGAGAATTTAACGATCTCGTTTTTTTTCTATTCAAAATATCATGTTATAGTTAATTTCCTATAAAAAATTTTACGAAACGTAATTTCACGTAACGGACGATATCATTGATTTCTTCTTATGAAAACTTTTCGATATCTGTATAAAATCTAAAGTTATCGTTGATTATGTGTTGAAAACTTCACGATATCGTTAATTTTCTTTAGAAAATCTTTCGATATCGCTGATTTTTACAAAGTAATTGTACCATATCGATTAATGTGTCTTAAAATTGTTTGACATTGTTAATTTCTATAAAAAAAATTTACGAAATTGGCAATAGAATATTTTACGATATTTAAAATTATAATAGATAATTTTCCAATTGCGATAATTCTCTGAAGAGAATTTTGAAATATAGCTGAGTAAATTTTACGTAATCGTTACCTTTCAACAGAAATTTTACGATATTGTTGATTTCGGATATAAAACTTTGCGACATTGTTACTTTTTTACAAAAAATGTTACGTTATTGCTGATTTTCTATTAAAAATTTTACGATATCGTTATTCTTCTATAAAAATGTTTAGAAAATCGTCTATTTTCTGTAGAAAATTTTACGATATAGTTAATTTTGTATTAAAAATTCCTTTATAGAAACTTGTTTGTTATTGCTAATTTTTTATAGAATATTTAACTTTATTCATAATATCTGTAAAAAACTTTAACTTCCTGTTAATTTTGAATACAAAATTTTACGATATCGCTTATTATTTTTAGAAAATTTTGAGATATCGTTTAATTTCTATGGAACATTTATTATTATTAACAGTTGTAGGCAATTTATAATTTTCTAAAGACATATTTTAGAACATTTTACGTAATTCTTAATTCTTTGTCGAAAATTTTACGATATTCTATTCTATATATTTAAGGGACGTTTAAAGGTTAAAAACTTTATAAAAACAAAACCCTCATATTGTTGGAAAATCCAACCATTATACATATTTGCATTATGCAAGCAGAGAAGAACTACCGTCATTTTTATAATTGTCAATTTGACTAACCAGAAAAACAGAAAAAACGATGACAAGAAAACATAAAATGGCTAAGAAAATTTCAATAAAGGTTAAAAAAGAATAAGGGTGGACATACCAAAAAAATGTTTTAAATTACGTTAGCAAGACTCACAGACGGACAGACAAAGATACCTACTCATAACCAAACAAAAGAGGAATAATGGAAGGCGGTTACACTAGCAGTGGAAAGGTTAATTAGAGAACTTCAACTTCCAACATTATTTACAGCAAAAATATTTCAAACTAAAACTATATGGGCTAGAGTAACTAGAGTTCTAAAAAAGCAAGAGCAGAGAGATACCTGCAAGAAAAAATTCTAAAGACTGAGGTAAAACAAACGTTGCCATTGTGTTTGTATCTGGTCTCGTTATAATTGCAGACCACAAAACTTAACCACAAATTATGTCATTAAATGTTGTTACAATTAGCAGACACCTCAAACCTTGTGCCAAGCCCCCATCTCCCACCACAATAGCGGTAATTTTGTAGTGTTAGCTTTAAAAAAAATTAATATAAAGGATACCAACAACCAGCAGCAAGCATGTCTTTTCTTGTCATTTTGTGTTATTCTTTTTTGCTTTTTTAAGGATACCAAAATGATGACAAAAGACTGGCTATACAGCAGCATCACAATTTAACAAGAAAACGACATTTTTTCAATTCATATTTAAAATTGTTTAGCATAAATTTAAATTTTTTCCTATCTTTTCGAATGGAAAATAAGGAGGAGAAGTATAATAGAAATGCTTGTTTTTAATTAAGCTTTTTGTTTTGCTTTTTTTACTGCTGCGGAAAAAGGCTCAAGTGTTGGCAAAGCTCAAAGGATCTTTAAATAAAGAAATTTAAAATTTAAGTTTGAGCATTTTGTCTTTTTAAACGTGTTTGTAGCTTCTAGCACTATACTGAGACATATCCACCTATTGATCCTAAATCTAGTTGTTTTTTTATAAAATATTTTACGATATCGTTAATTTTTAATTGCAAATTTAGGAAATCGTTAATTTTCGACAAATAAAATTACGATATCGTTGAATTTCTACAAAAAACTTTACAATATCGGTAATTTTGTTTAGGAACTTTACGAACTCGTTAATTTTCTACAAAAATTAAATGATACAGTAGAATCTCACAAATTAGAACCACTTTGTGCACCGGGCAGTTCGAATTTCTGAAAAGTTCGAATTTCTGGAAATTTTTTTTTTACAGAAAATGATAAAATTATAATGAAATAGTGATAGATAATGAATAGTTGTGTAAGCGATATTTTAACTCAAAACAGTTTTTATTTAATAAAATTTAATTAATTGAAAATATTAAATTCATAGAAAAACTTTTAAAAAGTTTTTTAATTATTAGGTACTTATTGGTATTTAACATAAAATAAGTATTACTTGTTTTTTTTTTTTTTTTTTTTTTTTGATTTATTAAAACTGGATACAACGATATCGTTACGGACGTTCAAAAGGTTAGACATGTGTTTACTGGAATATATATCACTGGCTTTGCACCATTTTATAACATTATTGATGCCTTCAAGGACTTTTAAAGAGGAATAGCTGGCATTATAGAGCGTTTAATTTGTTTTTTCGCCTATTAAGTTCAAAATCATAAAAAAAAAATTTTTCTAGTAGAAATAAAAACAAACCAAATAAAAAAACACTTCCAGAAATTAGAACCTGTGGTTCTAAATTCAGAGCGTCCAATACATTGAAATGGCCGGTTCTAATTTCTGGACGGTTCGAATTTGTGACGGTTCTAATTTGTGAGATTCTACTGTATTGTTTAGTTTCTAAAAAAAAAATTTTTACGGTATCCGCAAATTTTCTATTAAAAATTTTACGATATCAAAATTTTCTAAAAAAAAATGACGATACCGGTAATTTTCTATAAAAATATTACGAAACCTTAAGTTTTCTATAAAATATTGTACGATACTGTTAATTTTCTATAAAAAATATATATGTGTTTTACACAATGTCTAATTTTCTATAGAAAACTTTGCGATATCGCTAATTTTCTAAAGAACATTTTACGATATCGTTAATTTTCTTAAGAAATTTCTACGATATCGTTAATTTTCTAATGGAAGTTTTACAACATTGTTAATTTTCTACAACATTTTTTATAATTTTAATATATTAAGCACGAATAACAAAATCTTTTGAAATTTTAATATATTTTGTCAAATCTAGAGAAAAATGTTCTACATCGCTAATTTTTTTTACGATATCACAATTTTCTAAAAAAAAAATTTACGATATCGGTAATTTTCTATAAAAACTTTTACGATATCAAAGTTTCCTAAAAAATTACGATATCGGAAACTTTCTATAGAAATATTAATAATAATTTTACGTTAGTTTTCATTTTTTTAGAGCACCAAACTAAGACATTATTAACATACATATTCACAAGAGATCCAGTTGTTTTGTTATAGAAAATTTTACGTATTTGTTAATCTTGTACAAAAAATTTTACGATATTGCTAATTTTTTACTTCAAATAACGATATCGTTGAATTTCTACAAAAAACTTTGCAATATCGGACATTTTGTTTAGAAACTTTACGTGCTCGTTAATTTCCTACAAAAAATAAATGATATTGTTTACTTTCTATAAAAAAAATTTTACGATATCGGTAAATTTTTTAAAAAAAACTTTTACGATATCAAAATTGTCTAAAAAAACTACGATATCGGTAATTTTCTATACAAAAATATTTTTTTTATTATTATTTATTAACAGATATATTAAAATTATATGTACCTTTCATGTTATTTACAAGAGCCAGATTGGCAGATTACTTAATTTATTTCTATAAATACTATTATTTTTTGATTTTTAATTTTAAATTAAGCCTAATTTTATTCAGGTCATTTAGTATGCAATTGAAAAAAAAATTAAGTTTCGAATTAATTTATTATTAATTTTCTATATTTTAAGGAGTTTTCTACGTATTTATACATGTTGTTGAAATCAGAGCCATTTAAAATATTAAGTACTTTAGTTTTTCCAAAGTATTGTAGTCTAAAACCATTATATATTAGACAGACGCCTAAAAAGTGGTAAGTATTTTCTGCTATCTCGAAGTTGCATAATGCGCATGATTGAGCTCATACGAAACGATCTGGCATTTAAATCGAGCATTCCTCCTCTTGGTTTGATAATAAGGCTAGTAATACGGGACAAATAATTACCAGCAAGAAGTTGTGTAACACTATAATTTAGTTGGGAATAAAGATCGTGGTGTTGTGAGGTTGTTGCTTTGAGTACATTATTTTCACGTTCCTTAGTAATTAACAACGCTATTATTGGTTTCCAATGAGAACAAAGAAGTTGGTTTGAACTAGAAGAAGTAAAATGAAGAATTTGTTGTAGATTGGTCCACTCCTTTGCCCAGAACTCGTTTTTGGCAATGATTGTTTCAGCTTAGATACATGGCAATCGTTTTCGATTCATATTGTGAGCTTTATTAATGTAACAAAGGTGTAGT
Source organism: Pollenia griseotomentosa (assembly GCA_963931875.1). NCBI lineage: Eukaryota > Metazoa > Arthropoda > Insecta > Diptera > Polleniidae > Pollenia > Pollenia griseotomentosa. The sequence continues at coordinate 24,681,550 of OZ007562.1, forward strand.
CGCTGAGTTGAAATGTAAAGAGGGTCTAGGCCAGTTTCAAGATATAATATGTAATTAGGTGTCGTTGCAGGTAGATATAACATTTTTTTAATAAAAAATCTCAATAGCTTCTCTACTTCATCGTGTTTTTGATATTTGCAGCCGCGTACAACATAATTGATTGATTGGCAACCCTTGACTTTAAGCGTCAAAACATAAAATTTTTGTATCTGCATTAATATTTTTTAATTCATTGAAATATTCAAGTTTTATAACATAAATAACAATAGAGTTGTTATAAAGTCGTTGTTCCTGGCACATAAAACGTTGATCTATTGGAGTTTTTTGCTGAAGCCGTGTTAAATTCATAATTTTCATCTGTGGTCTTTTTTGGTTCTCGTTTTTGCGGTTTGTGTCCCATGGTCATATCTCAGTGAATTCTGTGACGGAGGAGCTTGAAAGTGGTCTATGGTGTTCAGAGTCATATACTTTGAAGTATGGTAATGTTGTCTATTGGGACCCTGCAGTAGAAGGTTTGAAATTCTTAGAATATATTTGATCTACATGTGTATGAATATCATTTTGGTTGTATTTGTTGCATTATCATCTGGTGCAAGGTATATTTATTGTGTAAATATACCTTGATCTGGTGCCTGCTCGCAACAATACCAGCTGTTTTTTTTTTTAATAAAGGAAACAGTGCTGCCAAGCTTATGTTGAATTTACAGTTTGCCTAAAAGTATGTTATAAAACAGATGAGTAATTAACGACCCCTACATTTAACATCACCAGAGTACACTGACAAAAATAATTGTAAAAAACGTTTGCCAAATCGAAATATGGCTGAACAAAACACATAACAAGATGTTTTCTCATGGGGAAAATTATGCAGCTTTTTAGACGATAACAGGGGTGCATTCTAAGTCCTTTACTATTTTCGTTGTATATTAATGACCTAGCAGATGTACTACCACATGGTGTCAATCTTGCAGATATAAACGTAAATATATTACTTTATGCGGACGATATTGTCATTCCATCGTATTCACAAGCTTATCTTCAACAAATGATTGATGCTTTGTTTTCTAATTATAAGACGTGGTGCTTGAAAGTTAATTTAAATAAATCCAAAATAGTTGTATTTCATTCTGGTCCGAGAATTTCGTCAAATCTGAACTGGAAGTTTGGCGATGACTGCATCGAGATCGTCAATAGCTGCAAATATCTAGGCGTTGATATTGCATATAACTTGTCCTTTAAAAAACATCTGAATAATAAATTAGCTGCTTCGAAATTGGCAATTAACTTTACATTGTCTAAAAACATTAATCACCGAAAAATATTGTTAATATAATATAACGAAATCATTAGCTTTCTAATTTTTTCTAAAAAAAAAAAACTAATTTTTTTATTTATGTGTTACGAAATGTTTAATTTTCTATAGAAACTTTTATGATATCGTTTATTTTCTAAAGAAAGTTTTTTGTTAATTTTCTACACCATCTTTTATTATTTTAATATATTTTGTCAAATTTAGAAAAAAATTTTCGACATCGTTAATTTTCTTTTACAATGCCAGAATTTTCTTAATAAAAAAAATTTACGATAGCGGCAAAATATTTTACGATACTATTAATTTTCTAAAAAAAAAAAAAAAAATTTTTTTTTAAATGTTTTACGATATGTTTAATTTTCTATAGAATATTTTGCGAAATCGCTAATTTTCTAAAGAAACTTTAACAACATCGTTAATTTTTAATAAAAATTTTGCAACATTTTAGAGAAAAATTTTCGGCATCGTTTATTTTTTTTACGATATAAAAATTTTATAAAAAACATTTACATTATCTGTAATTTTCTATAAAAATATTACGAAATCTTCAGTTTTCTATAAAATATTTTACGATACTGTTAATTTTCTATAAAAAAAAAAAATTATTTTCTATAACAAATAAGTATAAAACCCATAGAACGCTTGATGTGGTCTTGTGTGGTTACATCCCTAGTAATTTATATATATACATATAAATTAAATATGTTTGTCTGTTTGTTGGTTGGCTTATAGACTCCTAAACTAAAGAGCTGATCTTCCTGAAATTTTTACAGTACCAAAATGTGAGCCACGAAAATAAAATAGTCTACTTATTTTTCGATAGAGCCCCTGCACCCATTTCCTTTTACTTTTTGTATATAGGATCTTCGAAGCCCCAAAATTTAAATAAGATATCAGCAGGGGAAGTGGTACCCCCCATAGGACGCCAATGTTCAATATCGCATACCTTAAGAACTGCTTTAGTAAGAATGTTCAAACTTGGTAGGAGTCACTCGTATCGTAAACTTCACCTTTGAAAATAATAATTAAGTGGGCAGGCGCAGGGACAGCAATACCCCCTATAGGATGCATTCATTAAATATTGCATAACTAAAGAACTATTATAGATAGACCTCCCTATTCACAAACGATTATTAAATTTAACAAACGTTTATTAGGGATAAATTTCATAGTAAATTTGTTCTTTAAACCTTTATTAAATTTAAAAAATTTTAATGGTAAACTATAAATTTTAAAAATAGAAATGGTTGTAGTACACAGAGGAACGAAAATATATAAAACCGAATATCTGAAGACAAAAGTCTTCCAGCTTTGTAGGACCCACTCTTATGGTTAACTACACCTTTCAAAATAAAAATTAAGACGGTAGGTGCAGGGGGAGCAATGAAATAATATATATATATATATGAAAAAGCGTATGTTTGTTTGTTCCGTATAGACTCCTCAGCTACTGAAATTTTCAGAGTAATTTTCTGCTTACTTTTTTTAATTTTCGAGTGGGCGTGGCACATCTTATAAAATGACAATAAATATTTCAGTGCAAGTTTTCCAATTTTGTACAAACAGCTTAGATCTTTATACACAACATCTTTCAAAAAGTAGGTTCAATGGGAAAAGTAGGCATGGCCCCTCAAATACGAATACACTTTTAGTGTAACATGCTCATGTTTCGACAAATGTTGGCTGGTCTCTGGGTTACGTAATGCAACAAGTATTTCAGTGTTGTACAAAATGAAGAAGTTATACTAAAACAAACAAAAAGTTTCCGTTCTTTAATTGTTTATGGAAAAATCGGCATTTTAGAGCACAAATCGGCACTTTGAAAAATGCCAATAAATCGTCAATTATGGCAAGCCTGCGCACCATCAACTAAAAGTTTAGTCTTTCTTTATTTGGTTTAAGAATTGTATACTTATTTTAAGAAATTCCTGGATTGATTACAGAAAGTAATCCCATTTAGAATTGTTTTAAGTACATTTTAGTACTGTTCGAACTTGAATTTTTGAGTAAGACTCGTACTTAAAGTAAGTAGAAAAAAACATAATTTATCCCGAGTGTTTTGCTTACTGTGTAGCAAAGCGCACCGGGTTAAGCTAGTAATACATATAAAACGGTTATGTTATAGTGTAAAAATTTGGTCCAATTTTAGTTTTGTTTAACAAGGTATTGTGGTGTGCGATTTTGTGAAGTTGGTTCATATTCTATCACAGATGCCATTTAAAGTGCGCAACCGAATAATTCTAAATTATTAAATGAATACTTATCTGTCTTTCTTTCCAATTTATTTAAAGTTAAAGGCAAAATTTAGTCCCTTTATTTAAAGTTACTTTGATAAATTCATTTTCTATGTTTTCCCCACTTTAAGATAATTTTCCCATATCCTTAATATTTTATCCCCTTAAAAGTAGAAATAAATAATAATTCAAATGCACTTTTAAGCTTTTCACAAAAGAACGTATGTATGTATATGTGTGTGTGTGCATACAAAAGTACCATTAAATGCACATTTTCAACATTTTAAATATAAAAGTTTTAAATGCTTTTAACAAAAAATCAATTGAATAAAATCTATACAAAAAGCATTTTAGAAAATATTATAATAAAAACATAAAAGATCTACTTTTTACTTAAGTTGTTTTACAAAACAAACAACAAAAAAAGAGGGAAAAACAACAAATTTTTAAATACATGTTGTAAGTATGTTGTATTTATTTAAATAAATTTAAAAGAGAATATAAAAAGGTATTGAAAGAACTTTGGTTACTATTTTCAATAAGGAAAAGCTTTCAGTAATAGAAGGATTTCATAGAATTGTTTTTATAGAGATAAGGCTTTAAAAAGTTTTACTCGTTTGTATTTTTTTTTTATAAATACTTTGTTAGAAAATTTTCACCTTAAAATATTTTGTCATCTAAAAAGGTTTTTTTTTTAAATAATATATTTTAATACACACTCAAAATGTCATGAGATAATTTTAGAATTAAAATTTAAATGTTCAAAAGGTAAAACAAAAATTGGTTCGAAATTCGACATGGAGAACTTCCTTCTTTTTTTATACCGATCGAACGCCGATACCTGGTTAATTTTGTTGATCTAATTCGATTAAATAGTCGATATCGTTTAAAAATTGTTTATCCGGAGGAGGAGGGAGATATATTCGAAACATTGGGTTTGAACCATATTTTCGGGGAAGCACTTGTAAAATTTTCAACGAATTTAGATTTTTTAATACCAAGCATATCTGTCATCATAACATTTCTTGTCAACCAATTAAATTTTCCTCAATCCTCCGCAGCTTAATCGTGCTTTCAGACAGACTTTCATGGATGGATCGTTATATATATGTATCGTTGCCTAATATATAAAAAGGCTCTAACTCATATAACTGCCGGGAAGCAGCCAACAAAAAAATATTAAGTGCACAAATATTAAAAAAAAATTTTAAGGTAATTTACGTACGTTTATTTACACTTCTTTTAAGAAAACAGTTGTGTTTTGTTTTTAAACACTAACTAAAATTTTTAATTAGACCACGCAGTTAAATTAAACAATAGTTCAATACTACTTGACTTTATTTTTTTCGTTTATTCTTTTGTTTAACTTTCTATAATGTTTATTAAATGCGCAAATAATAAAGAAAATTTTTAAGGTAATTTACGTACGTTTATTTACACTTCTTTTAAGAAAACAGTTGTGTTTTGTTTGTAAACACTAACTTAAATTTTTAATTAGACCACGCAGTTAAATTTAACAATACACAGAAAAAATTATTGCTGAATTATTTTCAAACAAACGCTTGTTTGAAATTTTTTTTAATTTCTACAAATTTTTTTACTGATTCAATTAATATTTTTGTTTGATTTTTATTTTAGCCAACAGAAATGTTGACAACTATTCAAAAATATAATAAACGCGTTATTGGCTTCTAGTTTTCATAATTTTGTATGAAATATTTAACGCTCTTTATTGTTGTCGTGTTTTTGCATTTTTTTATTTGACCGTAAGCAACACTTCTTTATGTGACATATAAGAACAACAAAAAAAACACATAGTCTATTTTTGGACGCTTTGAAAAGGTACAACTATAAGAAAGATGATAAAATATTGTGGCGAGGTTTGTAGTAAAAAACAACAAAAACAATAATAGGTAATAAACGTTTCACTCTTTTTAAACAACAACAACATTAGAAGAAACAAAATAAATTTTTTGTTGGTTTCAAAGTTGGTAAAAAATAATGAAAAACAAAATCCCGTATTCAATTTTTCAAAAATGTTTAGTTAAATACCTACATCAAATAAAAGAAATAAAATGATGACGAAAAACAAGTACTCGACTTGCTGCCAAGGAAAGGATACAGAACAGTGAGTGAAGAAGAAAAACATTGTGTGAACAAACAAGACTTGGTGCAAAAATTATTCCAACAAAAAAATGTGTCTCAAAGCCAGCCGGCGCCGCTCTGCTCTGCCTTCATCTACTTCTACAGTGCTTGCTTGTGTGCGCGTCATTGCTTGTGCAAAAACTTTTTTGTTTGATTCAGCAAAATTATTTGTTTGAAATTTATATGATTTTCAGTAAACTATTTGTTTGATTCAGTTAAATTATTTGTTTGAAAAAATCAGTGTTTTTTTCAATAAACGAAATGCAAATAAATTGTTTGAATATGCGAATTTGTTTGTAGGACCGGTTTCAGACAAAAAATGTTTTGATTCTACAAATTTTTTGTTTGAATTGGAAAAATAATTTTTTCTGTGTAGTTAAGTACTACTAGACTTTATTTTTTTCGTTTATTCTTTTGTTCAACTTTCTATGCTGTTTATTTTGTTGATTAAATAAACTCTAAATAATAATATTTTAACTTAAAAAGAATAACATCTTTGTTGCTATACATAAATAAATAAAGTATGACTTCTAATGAAATTTTGGCACTGCCACGACATTTTTATTATATGTATTGTTCGAAAATACAGTACAGCACATTATTTAGCGTTCGGCACACACACCCCGAAACGGTATCTATTTTTTTTAGTGTTTGTGTAGACGAACAACACAACCCTTAATACCGTTCGTAACTATTTTCAAGAAAGAGCCGAACATTATATAGTGTTCTGTTCTTCGTTTAAAAACAGAACAATTGAAGTGATACTGTAGACAAACATTATATTTTATTGTTCTATAATGTTTAATTTTTTACATTGATAAAGAAATGAACAAACAAATAATTTTAGTAACGACCTCAGCACGAACAGCTTGTGTGTGCATTGTGTATATGTTTTGTTTGTTTAAAATTATTTTGCTGGCTTTTTGTTTTTTTTTTCGTATTTGTATTTTGTTTTTGTAAAAAATTTTTGGTTTTTTTTACCAGCCAAAAGAGAGGAACATTAATGAGCTAAACCGAACACAATGAAGCTTGTGTTTTTTTTTTTAACCGAACGAAATAAAATGTTCTCATCTTTTGTTGAGTTGAATACAAACAGTATTATTTTTGTGTTAGAAGGATGACAAACAATGAAACATTATTTTTTTAATAATTTTCTACGCAAACAGTATTAGCGTGTTTTCCACAAATCTACCGAACCGAACACTAAGGAGCGATATTAAGTGTTTATTTTCGAACACTGATTATATGTATATTGGTAAAATGAACGTCTAGATTTAATTTTTTTTACAAGAAACATTTATTTACAAGATTGTGTAAGTCGTGTTTAATTCCTAATTTTCATTCTTGATAAAAACACAGAAATTTATTGTTGATGGGATAAGCAATTCCTATGCGACTTTCACTGGCTGCTTAGGCCAGATCGTCAGGAAACTTCATCCAAAAAGATTTTAGATAAACTAAAGATATTAAACGGGTGTCAGGTGGCAAATTTATTTGGAATCTTTCTACCACAATTAGCGATTTCATTGACAGAAAACAAACGGTCCCATCTACAAAAGATTTTTGGATAAACGCCAAAAGTCCGGACCAATTGGTTTTTCTGTTCTAAAAAAATAGTAATGCATTATAATTGTGTAATTTTATTATCAAGTTACACGCACCCTTACAAAGTGATACATTTTTCTAAATTACAATTAAACAAAATAATATCTACGTTTCACTCTCCACACGAATTTGTACTTAGAGTGTTAAATATTGATTGCAGAGTTTGTACTAATAAGCGATATTCACCACAGTTGTAGCGATTTTCAACATTAAATTATCTTTGATTGGCATTATCGTCGAGAATCAGGCTGCTCTGACGGCACTAAAGTCACATAAAATAACATCCATTCTCATTAACTAGTGTAAGAAAGAACTATCCAGACTGGGCAGCCTATCTGGCATTACTTTAATTTGGATACCTGCGCATAGGGACCATAAGGCGGATGGGCTGGCCAAGACTGAAACCGCAACAATCCTGGCAACTATCAGGAGCGAAAACTTCTGACACTATCCGGATATGGCTGACGATAAAAGGAAGAAACTGGTTGGCTGCAGGCTACCAAAGTAACGTGGCCCACATACGGCATAGGTCGTTCTGAGCGACTTCTCAACTTCAGTCGCAGAGACATGTCGATACTGGTACACGTACTTACTGGACGATCGGTAAGCACGCACAAGAAGTATGTCTGTCTAGCGGCTTTAAATTGGTAGATCCAAAACCAATATTGGATGCACAGCGTTAATCTCCTACTCATCCGAAACCTAATGATTACTAAAACCATTTCAAATAAAACCTTAAACATGAAATAGGGAACACAATTTGGATTATAGGATATTCGCTGGATATTGTACTAGCAAAATATTAAAATTAAATTTGTGATACATGTATAAATCTATATAACAACATTACCTATTGCAAAAAGTAGACAACTAAATCATCTAAATGATACACAAATCTTTAAAATATGTCTAGCCATGCAAAAAGCTTATCTACTAGCCAATATAATAAAACTTAAGTTAAGGAACTACAAACAAAATCGAATAAAATGCTATGAAATAAAACTTACATAAAATACAAAAAAAAAAATATAGATCGACTAAAGAAAATTTAAAAATAAGATAACATTAACTTGAATATCCTTAAAATACCAAATAAAAAGGAAATTACAGAACAACATAATAGAGCTCACATATGCGCAACTACTGCACAGATACCAGTTACAATTACTTGCAAAGGATGTACATTGTACAACTACCACCTCATCAAGAATTTACTATTTTTAGCTACTTACTAAAAACATTTTGATCTATTACAGCTACACTTATGCATTTCTTTTGATATCCTTGTTGCTTTTGTATACACATAATAGTATAAAATAAACAATTACACATTGTACACACACATTTTGAAATATACAATCCCTGTCTTTTGTTATTAAAAAAATGTAGTAAAACTTAATATTTTTTGTTTTTCTATAGTTTGTAGTATGAGTTTTTAAGGATAATTACTTGCTTAGTCCTTCATTTTGCAGTTTCTCAAAAAAAAAAAAAAAACAAAGTATTTCTGTCCATTTAGGAAAAATTTTTAGCTTTTAAAGATCCTTATCAATAGGAATGATTCTAAATATAAAAGGTCCTTAAAATATTTGTAAAATAAATCGTTCAAACTTTTTTAATGATAATGAATGGAATTTTTTAAATAAAATTTCTAAAGACCTCTGACAAGTTATTGAGCTAGATGTTCAACTTATTCATAAGATGTTCTGTTAAAAATATTGATATTGAAATTAACCTTAATCGCAAAAAATTAAAAAATGCATCAGTTTGTCATTTAACAGCAATGTTCGAAAATTAACTTTAAATATCGCCCTTTAGTGTTCGGTTCGGTAGATTTGTGAAAAACACAAACGCCAATGGTGTTTGCGAAAAAATCATTAAAAAATAACGTTTCCCTGTTTGTCATTTTCCAACACAAAAATAATACTGTTCTTATCCAACTCAAAAAAAAAGATGAGAACATCTTATTCCGTTCGGTTTTTTTTTTACCACAAACTTCATTGTGTTCGGTTCAGCTCTTTAATGTTCCTCCCTTTTGGCTGTTAAAAAAAACCAAAATTTTTTTACAAAAACAAAATACACATACGAAAAAAAAAACAAAAAGCCAACAAAATAATTTTACACAAACAAAACATATTCACAATACACACACAAGCTCAAGCTGTTCTTGCTGCGGTCGTTGCTTAAATTTTTTGTTTGTTTATTTCTTTATCAATGGAAGAAAAGAAATATTTTAGAACATTAAAGTATAATGTTTGTCTACAGTATCACTAAAAATGTTCGTCTCTTTCTTGAAAATTGTAACGAACGGTTTTAAGGGTTGTGTTCGTTTACACAAACACTAAAAAAATAGTTATCGTTCCTGGATGTGTGAGCCGAACGTTAATAATATTTTGTTTATTTTCGAACACTACTTAACAGACAGCAGTTGATCCATTCCCCCCCTATCCAGGTCTGTTGAATAGCAGCAACACAAAGAAAAATCCGCAATTATACAAAAATTCGCTACCATGTCTAAGTCAAAAAATAAACATGAGAGTCTTGACATCCTGGGCTATTCAAGCACTGGTATTCTGAAATTATAAATTGGGTGTGGATTTTAGGATATCCGTCTGTCCGTGCGTATGTTGAAATGGGTTTTCCGAAGACCCCAGAAATGATTGGTTGTTATATACTCATGCTACATATACTTCGATTAAGTTTGATATAGAAATTCAGCCCCATCGATCCATAAATGAATGACATATGAGCAAATAACCACGACTGCATCTTATTTTAAATGCCTTATTGGTGCACTTCCCAAACAAAGACCTTATAAAAATTTCCGAATTATTTACAAACAACTCAGCTATAAATACACAACATCTCATTAAATGGGCGGGATTGGAGAAGTGGTAAGGTAAGGTTAGGTTAGATTAGGTAAGATCATAAAGACCCCACATTGACCGTGTTGGTCTACGATGTACCATAACTCTCAATTGAAAAGGCTAGTTCGAAGTGATAATACCCAGAGTACTCCACACCCTCTTGGCGAATGCTTGGAGTCTTAATAGTCTCCAAGGAGACTTCACCCAGACCTTTGAGGTAATGATATCCCAGACAGTTTACTCTGGAGCTTATGTGTGCAGGACAGCAACAGAGTATGTGCTCTACCGTCTCATTCTCCCCTGGTATCCCTTAAGGCGTATACTGGCGTCCAACAGTGACCTCTTTTAAAACCTACTAGAAGGTTACAGTCACTCCTTGATAGCGAGAGAAGAAGCTTTGTTGACTTTGGATCAAAGGATCCCCACATAACTTTGGATACCTTGCACGTTTCGGCGATTCTCCAAATCGCCTCAGATTTCCTTTGTGTAGTAGAGTCTGTATCCCTCTTAATATCACGAATTGGAATGTCAATTACTCTGTTGTATGGTAATTGAACCCCCGGTTGGAAAAGTGGCCCTGGCACAAAATATATTTTTTTTATATCTAAAGAACATTAAGAGAAACATTTTCAAAATCTGGTACCCTTAATTGAGTTATTAAAACACAACCTCTCTAAAATTATAGGTGGAATTTTAGAAGTGGGCGTGGCACCCACTTCTAAAATTTCTGTTTATCTGGAGAACGGTAAGAGCCAAAGTTTCCAAATTAAATACAAGCATCTTGGTTTTCAGTACACAACACCCGACAAAATGTAGGCGGAATTAGTGAAGTGGGCATGATACAAAATAGATTTATTTACATCTAAAGAAGAAGGGTATATAAGATTCGGCATAGCCGAATTTAGCACTCTTACTTGTTTTTCTTTCTAGTTTTACATTTTTCCTAACAGAAAATAAGTAGAGCAATAAAAAAATGTAAAAATAAAACTAAAATGAATAGAAAATAACCTGTCAACCTGTTATGGTCAACTTATTTGCCCATTTATTTTGTGATTTGTATTCAGTTACTCATACAATCTGCCATTACACACACATGTTCTTATACTGATGTAACAAAGAAAAGAAAAAAACCAAATATTAAATGTAAAAATAAGTCTAAGAGTACCATTTCAATTCTAAACAATTTCTCAATACTTTATTAGAATATAAAGATAAGTGATTGGGGACAAATTTAAAAGCAATTTTCTAATCTATGGGAAACTTGGTAAGAAAAAATTGTAGTTCATTTCAATTTTTAGTTTAATGAGTAGTTCTACTTCAAGGCAATTCGATTGTTCATTTCGTATCATCAGGAAACCATTCTCCAAAAACTTTGGAAATGCTAAAGATATTATACAAATAAAACTGTAAAGCGAATGAGAATTACAAACACTCAAGCATTATTTGTAGCGATATCAAAGCTTAAACAAAATATCAACAATAAACAGTGAGTTTATCCGTTCTAAAATTCTTTTACACTCACACTTTAAATTTTGGAGATAGATTTGACATTCTTCCTTCATATTGTTAAACATTTTATAAAGATTCTGTTGCATAAAAAAGTTAAACATTATATTCTCGCACCAAAGTCTTTTAGGAGTTCTTCCAAAACTTTATTGGAGTTTTTCCAAAATCATACGTTTCGCTATTCTTTTTTTTTTTTTTTTTTGTTAAACATTATGTTCTCGTTCCAAAGTCTTTTAGGAGTTCTTCCAAAACTTTTATGGAGTTTTTCCAAAATCAAACGTTTCGCTATTCTTTTTTTTTTTTTTTTTTTTTTTTGCTAGTAAATTAATTTTGAGAACTTTTTACTCGATATGGCCACTCATTGTTCGACATTCAGACCCCAACAGTTAGTGGCATTTAATATCTCAAAAGCTAAAATTGAAGTCAAAAACTTTGGGAGAAAATCCCCGAAATTATATGCCTAAATTTAAATTTTAAAAATATTTTTAAACTTTAAGAGAATTCTTTATAATTCTTTCCCCGAAAAGCAACCCTAAACGCTAAAGCCAACCTAACATGAAGATAGTTATAAGGCAGCTTACACACTGACAAAGAGCAAATTATACGACCAACGAAAGCAACTAGTAGCATGACACCGATATTGGCTCATTGTTCTGCAATCGATGCGACTATAATCTAAACGAAATGGAGACGTTACAAGATGAGGATGTTATACATATATCATAGATATTTTCTTAGGAGAAAGACAAGACCTTTCTGGGTGCACCCGTATTTGGTAGGAAATGACCAGTCACATACAACCATATCCAGATGCATACAACCAGTCGTATGGTTGCATCAGTCGGATTGCGGAAGTGTGAGTGCTTTTACGAAACCCTTATGGGTCAGACTGACGCAACTAGATGATTGAGTAGGTCGTGTCAATTACGTTGCATCCGAATGTAAGCCGTCGTAAACTCTAGAAGAACTTGCACAATAAGAGGAATCTTCTTCCAAAACTTTTGCAAGCACATGGATTCATCTAAAAGTAAAAAAATATTACCAGACGATTTGAGGCCGAGCGAAAGACGATGCAGCTTAAACGTCATACAAAAAAGAAGTCGTTATGAATTTAATTATTTTTGGCGATCACAAATGGAGACAGTATGACAACTCGAAGCCTTGCAAACCAGGGCGTTAACGTGATACTCGAAATCCCACTAAAGGGCTGATTTTTCGCAACTTGTGGAGGAGTTCGACATAAGACTAGACTATCCCTATGTGATATTGGTACTTAACAAAAGCTGCTTGCATTTTTGCAAAAGCCGTAGAGGTTAGACAGCTCCAGCTTCTAAGCAAGGGGCTAGTGTATAATCTTGCCGGATAGTACACTGAACTTGCTGCTTGTGTATGATGTTGCCTCTCAAACACGGGGGCGATTGGTAAACGCATTGTTTGTCACTCACGGGCTAAGATCCATCATGAGATTGGGCTGACGCGGCAGGTTCTCATGTAATATTTTCCACATTTGTGCTTAGAAGTACCAAAAGGGTCTGATCATTTATGAGCCGCGTGACCTCCACGAAAAAAACTACATGAAAAATTGTACTTGAAAAGCTTTGCCCTACTCGCCTTATAGTTCGACTGCCATTTGTTTCGATTGATGCAGAACGCTCTCGATTGAATTCGCTTCACTTCAAAACAGGGTATTCGAAAATGTTTTGATTCGAAACATTAGCCGATTTTTTGCCGCGGAATTCTTATATTGCCAGAATCCTGGGTAAAAGTATAAAAAAAGCTTTCAACGGTCAATACTTTGAATATGTTGATATTTTGCAAATGTTTAACAAAAACGCTCAAAATTTTGTAATAATCCCGCATTTTTAAGTTTAACACCCAATAAAATTTTCATTAAAAAATATATCAACTAACCCATTAGCTAAATTTCAAACCATTTATGGTCTCTTCTTTTGCTTAAATTACCACAAGGACGTCTACATAGAAACTAAAAAAAGTAACATAAACAGGATACTTTGTTATGGAGTGCCTCTGCCCCTTTTTCTATTATAAATAACTAAAGACATTCTTTTGGTTTTCATTTTGAGCCAGACATGGATTTCCTGTTTGTTTTCTACATGGTTATGCAGAAGAAACTACTTGTAGCCCATCCTTTTAACATTCAATCCTTCAAGTCCTTGCAGTTTTAAAAAATAATAAAAAAAAACTTATTTGAAAATAACTAACGATGTGGTCGATAATATGAATAAGTAATTATGATGATAAGGATAAAGATAATAAGTCAATGATGTAGAATAAACACACAGACAATTGTCCAACATTTAATAATCATCAAATAACAGGATTAAAGGAAAATATAAAGAAAATGTTAAATTTTTTCGATAGTTAGAAAATTTGTCATTTAGAGAAAAATAAATTTCGATCATTTCTAGATGTTTTCTAATAAGCATTATTCTGTGTGAAAAAAAGTTTAAAAAAAAATTTGAAATCGAAAATATAAAACTTCACAAATTTTCTATCGAAAACATACGAAATCGAAAAGTATTCTTTAGAAAATATATGAAGTCAAAAACTTTTCTTTAAAATAAATATTCGGTGTCACTAAGTTTTTTCTGGAAGGTATTCGAAATCGAAAAGTTCTTTAAGCAAACTCTTCCAAATCAAACAATTTTCTACAGAAAATTTTGGAAATCAGAAAATATTCTATTGAAATTGTTCCAGATCAAATAATTTTCTGCAGAAAAAATTTCAAATCAAATAATTTTCTGCAGAAAAAATTTCAAATCAAATAATTTTCTGCAGAAAAAATTTCAAATCAAATAAATTTCTGCAGAAAAACTTTCAAATCAAATAAATTTCTGCAGAAAAACTTTCAAATCAAAAAATTTTCTATAGAAAAACTTTCAAATCAAAAAATTTTCTATAGAAAATCTTTCAAATCAAAAAATTTTCTATAGAAAATCTTTAAATCAAAAAATTTTCTATAGAAAATCTTCAAATCAAAAAATTTTCTATAGAAAATATTTCAAACCAAAAAATTTTCTATAGAAAATCTTTCAAATCAAAAAATTTTCTATAGAAAATCTTTCAAATCAAAAAATTTTCTATAGAAAATCTTTCAAATCAAAAAATCTTCTATAGAAAATCTTTCAAATCAAAAAATTTTCTATAGAAAATCTTTCAAATCAAAAAATTTTCTATAGAAAATCTTAAAAATGAAAAAATTTTCTATAAAAAATCTTTCAAGTCAAAAAATTTTCTATAGAAAATCTTTAAAATCGATCAAGATCTTATATAGAAAAGACCTGAAATCAAACAAGATTTTCTATAGAAAAGACTTGAAATCACAAAATTTTCTATAAAAAAAATTTGAATTAAAAAAGTGTTCTATAGAAAATCATTGAATTCGATAAATTTCTATAGAAAATCTTCCAAATCGAAAAGTTTTCTAAAGAAAATCCTCGAAATTAAACAAAATTTTCTATATTTTCTAAAAACATTTGAAATGAAAAAATTTTCTATAGAAAACATTGGAAAATCTTTTACAAAAAGAATATGATATCAAAAAATTTTCTATAAAAATATTTCGAACTGTAAAATTTTGTGTATAAAGATATCTTTTTGAATTTAAAACTGTTCTATAGACAATTTCTCAAATCAAAAATTTTTTACACAAAATTTTTCATATCAAAAAGTTTCTATAAAAAAACTTTTTATATAAAATCTTCGAAATAAAAAAATTTTATATAGAAAATATTCGAAGTCGCAAAAGTTTCCTTAGAAAATCTTTGAGATTCAAAAATGTTCTATAGAAAATCATACAAATTGAAAGGTTTTTTAAAAAAATTGTTTAAATGGAAAAACTTTTAAAAGGAAGAAGGAAAAAAGAAAATTGTCCTAAGAAAAGTATCGACATCAAAAAATGTTTGTATGGAAAGACTTTTTTTGTAATCAAAAAATCTTGTACAGAAAGTCTATAAAACCTAAAAGTTATCTTTTTATTCTAATTTGAAAATGTTTAAATCCTTCACACTTAATAAAAATTAAAAAAATATTAAATAGTTTATTTGTTTTTTTTTTTTTTAAGAAAAACTTTTCTTAACTTTAACTTATTTCAATATCAAGTCACGAAAACTCAGTTATTTTGGTCTTTATCTGACAGTGTCAGCAGTGCTTAACCAATACAATGGGCTCATTTGTAGTTCTGTTGTAAATCAAACCCATGGCGGTGATTATAACAAAACACTTTGGTTATCCTTTCTTCACATCTCTTCTATTATTTTTTTTTTTTTTGTCTTGTACTTTCCTTTTCTGTTGTTCAACATATTGTTTGTTGATTTGTTAAAGAATTAAAGTTTTTTTCGTAGGCCTTTAAAAAGAAGTTCTTGCGAGAGTGTGTTGGATTGTTGGCCTACCACTTAACAGGCAACGCGTTTTAAACTGACTTTGCTTTTGTCATTTTACTCGGTTGGTGTTGGTTGCTTTTTGCTTTTAGTTATTTGCTCCTTGATCCTGTAACATTAAAATTCTGTAGCTTACAAGAGTTTTTTGAAGCCCCCATTTTTGGGGTTTAAAAAACTAAATGGGCAAGTTTTTTGTGTTGTAGTTAGCGGCTGCTGTTTCCGGAATCTGTTGTAGTTGTTATAGTTGTTGGATTGTTGGGAAATGTTGTTGCAAGTGTTGTTGGTGATGGCGTTTGGGTCTTTTGTTAAAATGCGTCAGTGTGA
Source organism: Pollenia griseotomentosa (assembly GCA_963931875.1). NCBI lineage: Eukaryota > Metazoa > Arthropoda > Insecta > Diptera > Polleniidae > Pollenia > Pollenia griseotomentosa. The sequence continues at coordinate 24,697,940 of OZ007562.1, forward strand.
AATAGGCCTTTTGTGCAGTGGCTGTATGCTAGAGGTCAGAATGGAAAAAGTTTTAATGAATTTGTTCTTGCTTTAATAATACTAAAGCAACAATGACAGCAAAATGAAACAGAAATGACATAAAAAATTAGCGAAACATTTTTTTAAAGCAAAAATTTATACAAATATTTTTCAAGCAAATTTGCACAGATATTTTTTAATCACCATTAAAATTGTCTGCCGAAAATCATTGCCAAGGGTTGCTTTAGAAAACGCCAGAATAAATTTTTTAAGGAGAACCGTAGCAAAATATTTGATAGAATATCTTTCAAAAGTTTTCTTTTTGTTAAAGAAAATTATTCGATTTTTTAAAGAACATTATTTTCTATAGAAACATTTCTCTATCAAACACCACAAACGTGTTTAATAGACAAACTCTTTCTATGTAAAATAATTGAAAGTTTTTTATATGGAAAGCATGAATAGTTTTTATAAAAAAAAGCAAAATTTTCTAGAAAACATAAAAAACACAAAAAAAATATTTAACGTTTTTTTTAAAGAAATATCGAATCATCCATGCGGAAAACATTGAAAGTGTTCCATATGAAAATAATGAAAATTTTCTATATGGAAAACATCGAAATTTTTCTATATGGAAAACATCAAAATATTTTTATATGGGAAAACATCGAAAAACCTCGAAAGTTTTCTATATAGAAAACATAGCAAAATTTCTACGTAACAGACATTAAAAGTGATTTCTACAAAAAACATCAAACGCTTTTTGTACAAACATAAACTATATCTCCCCAGGGGTATGTAGGGGCACATCCTGACATTGATAGTTTTCTATATGAAAATATCAAAATTTTTCTTTATGAGAAAACATCAAAATTTTTCGATATGAGAAAACATCGAAAGTTTCCTATAGGAATAACCTCAAAAGATTTCTTTATGAAAAGTCTCAAAAGTTTTCTATATAGAAAACATCTTAAAATTTCCATTCCATTTTTTTTTATATAAAAACCGTTTGATTTTTTTAATATAGAAAACGTGTTGGCCAAATCTGCTGGTGGTCTTACCACAGGATGACAAACAATGCGTTTACCAAACGACCCAGTGTTGCAGCGCCTCCCCATCCACACACTATATATAAAACATCGAACGTGTTTGAAACAAAAATCATAGAATTTTAAGTACACAAAAAATTATAGAACTATATGTAAGACATCGACAATTTTCTTTATAAAAAAAATAACAAAACTTATCTTTTTATAAAAAAAACATATTTTTTTTTTAAATAACATCGAAATTTTTTTTTAAGAAAATATCCAGAGTTTTCTGTTTTACTTTTTGGTAATATTTCTTCGCCATTATTATTTTTTTTTTTTTTTTGTTCCTTTAATGTTTTAAAACTATTTATGACGGTTTGTTTGTCACTGTTAAAAAAAAACTCATAAATTTGTATTTTGTTCGCAAAGGAAAAAAAGTATGAAATCACATACATTTTCCATGTTCTTGCGGTACTATTTTTTAATTAACAAAATCTGGCATTCTCCCTTAACAACTTTTTCCATTTGCGTTTATTTCTTTTTATGCCACACCGAAGTTGAACACTCCTTTTATTTTGCTCATCTTATTATTAACGTCATTGTATATATTTAAAAAAATTTATGTTGCATGTGGTATGTTCGTTATTTTCTTCCATATTACGTTGAATGTGTTTTTTTTTTTTTTTTTTTTTTTTTTTTTGCATACATAAATTCATATTTTGTTTATTTATGTGTATCATCATCATCAGCCCAAAGGAAACACTCAAGGAAATAAGAAAGGTGGATGTAAAGGATTTGAATGAAAATTGTTGAAATGTTCTTATATTTTTTTCTCTCGTCTAAAGAAAGTTTTTGAGTGTAAATTGTTCTGTTACATGACATTCTTGTTATAGCATTAAGTTACTTTTTTTGAATTTTTTAAAAAAGATTTATTATTCTTAATGTGGTTTCCCTCTTCCGGATCCTCTTCTCTGCAATAGTTTCCAAGGTGGGTGTGTATTAATAAAATCACAATTTTTTTGCGTGGCAATATTTCATTTTATTAAGAAAATAAAAAAAATATTATTAAGATAAGTAATACTTTTGTGAGATAACACAAAAAAGCCTTGGAAAATTTTAAATGCCAGCAAACATTCAGTTAAGAAAAATATGAAAAAAAATATTTAAAATTTGCCAAAAGTTGAAAAAAAAGGAAACAATTTCCACTAGCAAGTTTTCGGAAACTCCGCAAAAATTTAATATTGAAAATTAAATTCTATAAATGTTTAATTAAAATTGCAAAAAAAAACTTGATTTACTAAACAAAAAGCAATTTAACCTGAGCTCATCAGCCTTTGTGTTTAAAAAAAATCGCCTTAAAACTCATTCTCTGCTCTTTAAGAAAAAAAAGACTCACCCTAAATAAAAAGCAAATTTCACTAAATTACTTTAATTTACTACCACAATTGTATAAAAACTCCGTAAATCACTTTAAAAAAAGAGTCCAGCAAACAGCCCAACACTCAGTTAACAACTACAAGTACAACAATGAACATCAATAATTTAACTTAAAAAAAAAAAATTAGTTGAAATGCAACATTTGTCTGACAATCATAAACACGAATATGAAGTGGCCGGCATTGGATTGGCTCTTAAAAAACTAGAATAGCAACATAAAACAAATGGCTACAAAACTGCAATCACACAAAATGTTTTAAAGTTAAAAATAAAAAATAGTTCAACAATTTTAATGTTTCAAAATTGTACAAAGAATCAACAACAAAACAAAAGCATACAAGTGGGGAGGAAAGAAATTAAAAGCTAAAAACGACTTTTAGACGCACTAAAAAATCAACTTTTATAAAATAATTTTTTTATGTTTTTTAAAGATAGAAAAATTTTTTTAAGTATAGAAAGTTTTTTACAGGAACATTTGGTGGTTTATCTATATATATATATATATATATATATATATATATATATATATATATATATATCTGTGGCTTGGTGCTAAAAGGGCCAATGTCAAAATATTAAATTTTGAGAAAATTGAAATTAAAGTTATTTTTTAGTATGAAGCTGTTCTGGGTTAAATTAGAACTTGACTGTTTAAGCAAAATAAAAGCGACACCTTATGCAACGATTAACTCAAAACAACAATATATTGGTATTGGCCCTTTTAGCACCAAGCCACAGATATAAAAACCAGCTTTACCCGGTGCGCTTCGCTTCCAAGTTTACACATTTTCACTATAACAGTTCTTAAGATATGCGATATTTAACTCTGGCATCCTATGGGGGTACCACTTTCCCAGCTGCTATCTTATTTCAATTTCAGTGCTCAGTTAGATGCTACTGCAAAACAGCTCAGGAGTATGGGTGCAACGGCGCTTAAGATATATGCGGTACTTAATATTGGCATCCTATAGAGGGTACCACTTCCCTTGCCTTATCTTCGGGGCTCACGTGATGTTCGTCTTATAGTTTCAGGAAAATCGGTTCAGTACTTTAGGAGTCTATAAGTCATCAAACAAACAGACAAAAATTTTTTTATATTAATTTATAGTCACCTTAAACGCAAAAGGCCCTCACTAACAAAAAATTTAAAATCGACATTTTCATAAAGTCTGGGAGCAAATTACGGCATTCGATATCGATCGAAATTACAATACAATTTAAATTAACATTTCGACGATATCGATTGCCGTAATTTGCCCTCTGATGTATTGCATCAACGAAAAATTTTAAAATCTTTCGACCAACACAAGCGAGTTTATTGGCAAAAAACAAAAGGCCCTATCTACAGAAGAATATATGGTACTGGCTAACAGGCCAAACTAACACTTTGCATAATGCGTAACATTGTCAATTATCACAACAACTGGTAGATTTTACAAGAAAAATTAAAGAAAAATCAATTATAAACAGTTGCCAACGACTTATCATTTTAAACGGTTTTTGCTTCTCCTGTAAAATTTTAAAAATGTTTGGCAAACAGTTGTAACAGCTGTTTTCTTTTTAAATAAAACGTTAAACAATGGGAATGGTAAACTCAACATTTTCATCATGGTAAGTACACGAACGAACAAGATGCGCCAAGATGATGAGTTTCATAGACCCAGTCATCGAAAATTGGGTCCAACGAATCGACCGCTGCCGATGTGACCGCGGTGGCCATATGAAGGAAGTCGAGTTCCATTCATAAATATATTGATTGTATTTCAAGTCGGTTATAAAGTTTTGGAAATATCTCAAATGGTTTGCGTTTTATTTAAAAAAAAAGTGATCAAGTCCTTATTGGAAAACCCGTTATTAAAAAATCTGACCGGGGAAAGTTCTGCACTCCTTAGGGGGTTGAGTGAACCATCTTTAGGATTATCAGTTTCTTGATGTTAAATCCTCTGAGGAAAACAGGTGTGATCAATGCCTGGAATTCGAATGGATTCAAATTTGACCTAGTGCCTGGCAAAGGGATGCGTCCATATCGGAAGGAGTATATTTTCCGTTATATATTTGCAATGCCATGGAGTCCTTTTAAGAAAGATTTAGTACATGGGCTAGAGGGGCATGGCAGTTTCTATTGTGTCGATAATTTTTCCTCGAGCATTAAAATATTATGGGCGTATTAGGTGTATGCATACCTGGGATCCGACAAAGATAAAAACTGACAGGGCTATGGAAGTCTTCGTGATTTCTTAAGGGCAAAATTCTCACCAGAATACCTTTTTATCTGGTGCTACAGGAGTCACTAGCGCCCGGTAAATATGCCACCAGACTGACTTTTAATTGAGGCCATTCTTACTATGCTTCTTTTAGGAAAATTTTCCTAGCGGGAGCTTTGATTTTGTGATGGAAATCTGTCTTTCTGGAACAGAAGCGTACTTTCTTGACGAAGGGATACTTTCGGGTATTAAGTAGTTTCCGAGTTTTGTACATAAAATCGCGAGAAGAGAGACTTCCACCTGGAATGATGATTTTTTCAGTATTGTGGGAAAGTTCGGCCAGGGGAGGTTCTCCCTAGGTACTGTTGCTATTCGACATATGCTGCTTGAATTGATTATATAGCAATTTAGGTTAGATAGCTCCAACTCCTAAACAAGGAACGAGTATATAATTTTGTTGGATAATGCACTCAAAATTGTTACCTGTGTGTGAAGTATTTATGCACAAACGGAGGCATTTGGGAAATTCACAAATTGTCAGCGCGTGGTTAAGATCCATTATGAGATTGGGCCATATGACAGGCGGTAGTTCTAACTCAGTTCTAGTTCAGTTTACACAAAGGTTTCCGTGAAATTTTCCTGTTCGATCAAAAATTAACACGTTAAGCATATATCTTCCAGACTTCTTAAGGCAATTTTAAAAAGGACATTTGATAATTTGCTAAATATCAAGTCTTGCGATGTTAAAAGTCATTTTCCTTTTCCTGTTATATATTATTTTATTGTATGTAGCTCATCCTAGCAAAAAGAGAGTGCAATCGAAAAAAGTGAGCTATAAAATATGTATGAATACAAACATATAAATAATAAAAAAAAACTTCCACACAAATATCCTGTTACATATACAAGAACTCATACTCACTGTGGGGTCATATATTAAAAATAAACACGAAATCATGTTTATATTTTATTTTGTTTCATTTTGTATTTCTGGCTTATTTTTTTAGCCAACAAAAAAAAAAAAAGAAAATTGCATAAAAAATATGACTTGGAATTATATATTTTTTTTAGTTAACAAAAAATTTTTTTTTCCAGATACTGTAAATATGTTTGTATTTGTTAAACATATTTATATCTGTGTGTTAGTATGAGAACGTATTTAAACATTTGAACGCTGCTTACAAATGTATATGTGGTTTTATGGTAAACCGCAATGCGAAAAATGTCAACTTGTGGCATGAAAGCTAAAAAAATATTGTATGTATATAAAAATATTTACAAAAATATAAAGAAATTATTTTTTATATACGTAGTACAAATATATAAATATGCTTTATTTAGAAAAAGAAATCTCATTCCTAAAAGTAGGCATTGATATTCAAGAAATAGGATGGTAAAGGACAAGTTTGTGTCATCGTTAAAATTTACCACCAAGTTAGGGAGTAAATTTAAAAGAGAGTTAATAAATTCGCTTTAATGGGAATTTAAAAACTTATTGGGCTCAAAAATGGTAGAAATTTAGCTGAGAAAGTTTTGTCCCTGGGAGTCCATTTTCTTCTGTAAATAGATAAAATAGCCAATGCATTTTAAAGCCCTTTGAAATGCCTGCAAAGATAATAATCACCTTAAGCGCGATTAACTTAGTCTATATCTTACGATCTCAGTTATCTAACAGCATGGAAAAAAGCCAGGGTTTAAAAATCTGTAGTCGAAACCAAAAACTGTCGAACAAAAAAAAGAAAATTTGTGAAAAATTTTTTGCTTTTTGAGTTAATTTGACAACGAGTGTTTACAGTTTACAGTTTTTTTTTTTTTTTTTGTCAATGACAAATGAAGAAGGAATGGCAGTTTTTCTACTTTGACTGCAGTTTTTTAAGCGCTGAAAAAAAAACAGTTGATGCAGCATTACCTTTTGCTCGTAGGAGCAATAATTCTCCGGATCGTGCGAGTATTCTTAACATTATTCTTGCGAATCAGCTTACAAGAAACTAGGTCTGTCTAAATATTTGGGCTGCAAAATTTTCGTTTCTAGCTGCTGACAATTCCCGTATGGGCCAACATTTTTAAGTTTACGTTTCAGTTATGAAATTGGCTTAGATACTAAGGAATTTTTCGGTTTGAATGTGTCGATAGTAAAGACGAATTGAGCTCTCTAGATAATTTAGCTGGTCTACATTCTAAACTGGAACCTGTCTGGGTGCTGGCACTACCGGACAAAATATTTTGCATCAACAAGAAAAATCTGGGGGGCCCATAATAGATAATAGAGACGCTAGTGGCCCTAAGATCATGGAACGAGCTCATTTATCATTAAGGAGTATAGGTCCGTAACCAGTTCTCTCCATTCGGATCTGTCGGATGGTTAATTGAAATTGTTGATCAGAAATATTCAGGCCTCTCACAGAAATCAATCCCGATCAGAAGTGGAAGTAATTCTGTATTTTGATTTTCCAAAAATGGAAAATTTAATAAATGATCGAATAACAACTACGGAATTAAAACCATTTCGATTACAATGTATGACAGGTCTGATAAAGTCCTTTACGCGAGATCCGTATTTACATATCTCAACATCTGCTCGAGGATCATGAAAGGCGTCAATTTTACTGAAACGAAGTACCGGTATAACCGAACTTACTACATTTAATAGATATAAACAAAGTTTGCAATAAAATACATTAAAGTAACTTTTTTTTCGTTCCCTGTCTGTTCGAAATGGCCTCCTGTTTCTCTAATCATCACATTAAAACCACAAGTGACTTTTCCATTTTTATCCTCGATATCATCGCTGTTAAGGCAAACAATTTTATTTACTTTCATATTTACACAAAATAGACAACAACTTCCGCTTTGCTTTTTTACAACTATCAATTTGTATGCATGTTTGTATGTGTGAACTATCCAGAAGTACCGGATGTGCTTGTTAGAACAAATAAATTTTACAACAATTGTTTTGGCAAACACAAAAATATATTTTTGTCAATTTTAATGCTGTCTATGCCCATAAGAGTGCCGCTTAAAACAAACTATGACAATCATATCACAATTTTAAAGCCAAAAAAAAAAAAAAAACAAACAAACAAAAACACACAAATAGAAAATGACAAATATTCCTAAAGGACGTAACGGCATGAAATGTATGAGTTTGTTTGTAGCGATCACGTCTTGGATTAAATATAGACATATTTTTTAGTTCAATTGTTCCTTTTTTTTCCACACAACTAACCATATTATTAGTTTGTTAGAAATCTTTTGCGTTCTTAACAACATTTTTTTTTTTTAAACCAAAAACCAACAATGAAAGAAAAAGTGTCAAGAAATCATGAAAATATTTTTGGCATTGAAATTCTGGTAGGAAACAAAATAAAAGCAAAAACCATAAAAAGGAAGTTAAATTCTCATAAATAAAAATTTGCTTAGTTTTTTACAAAAAATTTTTGAAAATTTTCTTAAAGGATTTTTTTTTTTTGTTTGTATTTTCTCATAGGCCACACTTCAATTTAAAAAGGCATACGACTTAAGGTGGATTCATCCATGCGTTCTGAGCAATATTTTTGTCTAGAAAAAAATTTTTTTATTTATGTCTAGAAAAACAAAGCTACCATGTGGTTTACGGATGTAAGCAATAATAAAAAATGCCAGCACAACTAGCAAACTATTTATATTGAATTGATTTTTAAAAGTGTGTAAATGAAAATGGACGAAAAAAGGAAAGTGATTTTATTATTTTCAATTATATTTATTTTTTTTATTTAATTATTCAGCAATAAACAATTGTTGTAATAAAATGCAAAAACACTATATGATGTGGCAGCACAATTCAACTTTAATGTACAAATTGAAAAAAGTGGCATCTCAGTTCGTTTTGTTCTGAACAAGATTTAAAATTAAACCATTTCAAAAACAAACTTGCCGAACAAATTAATTTCTCACTCTCTCTCTCTCTCTTTCTTTCTAAAGTAAGACGTCAAACTCAATATAAAAAAAATTTTCTCCGGACAAAAATATTGTTCGGAACAAGGGCTGCCAGACATATTTGTGAATAAATCGTCAATTTCCTGAGAAAAATAAGAAAAATCGTCTTCTACGTTTCTAAAAATCGTCAAAAAAATTGGACAATTGGACTTAAAATTTAGTTTTTTTAAACAAGTTTTGTTCGATTTTTGTAAAAAAACATTCAAACAAAAACAAAATAGCTTCATACCCACCCAGTAAAAACTTCGCTTCCTTTTTCAAAATGAATAGCTTCCTTCACTCCTTATTTAGCAGCTTTCTTCTATAACTACTTTTTTGCGGATGTATGAAGGCATTTGCGTTCATTTTGGGACATCCCTTGTAAAATTAATTGGTTCTTTCAGTAGAATTGAAAGTAGTGCTTTTATTTTTTCTGATTACTCAACACCTTATTTTGTAATCTAAGTTTTTACTGGGCAGCTAGCATTTTCAATCGTCTAAGAGAAACTGGGAGTGTCATGAAGAGCGTCTTTGATCGTCAATGACTGCATTTTTTAATCGTAGAAGACTCCTGACATGGGAAAAACTGTAACACGACTGAGATTCTTCCATAGCACAGCGAAAGGCACTTCTTCAATCGTTTAAGATGTGGGTAAAGATTATCTAACAAGTATTTCATGTCAAGAATCGTATGAGACTCATGTTGATATTATCTTACTACCCGTGAAATTTTCGCCGTACAATTGTTGAAAATATGATTTATACAGAGAGTCGTAAAAGATTCATTCGATGATGGTTTGACGAAAATAACTTTGTTGTTTTTGTACTCTGAAAATAATCATTTAAAGATTTTCTTAAGACTTGCAGATTACAGCCGTACCTAAAACAAAAGCGGCACTGGTTTCTAGTTTCTAGTTTTTGAATAAAGTGGCCTCAACGCTTTGCAATTGGAAAAACCGATTTGGACAGCTAGTTTAATAGTAAAGTTTGCCGCTATAATTAATTAATAATGGCAATTTAGCTATTTTTTGGTCAATCTAGCCTTTAAATCTCTATTTTATTTATAATTTGTGGGTCTTATTAAAAAAGAAAGTTATCACTACTGTTTCGTGACACAACGTTGACGCCCTTGCTTTGGTATGGCATATCAGCGGAAAAGCTAAGCAAAAGAAAACGTTTCGCCTTCCACTCTTGTTAATCTACGGCTGTTAAATATTTCAAGATTAAAAATCGAACGTGTTTTATTCCTGTTCGGAACGGATGGTTGAATCGAGCTTTAAAAGACCGCATGCCATGGTTACCCACTATTTAAAGTTTTAACAATTCAAACTATTTGGCTTCTTTTTGTTGTCATATACACGTCGTATATACACGGTCTTGCTTTCTCCTTGTATATAAACCGATTTTATGGAAGACAAAAAAGGCAATAACTAGTAGTTAAAAAGCAACAAGGGCTGTCTTCGGTATTTAATTTCTTTGAACGATCAAAATCCTACTTCTATAACTAACAGAGAAAAATACTTAAATAAAAGCTTGGATTTCACGTGGGAAATTATATTAAATACTACCGTTATAAAGGTGAGGCAAGCAAGGATCAATTTTTAAGTAACCAACGACGCACAGTGGCGCCATTTGAGTTTTTTCGTTGCAAAAATCATATCTTTTGAACCGAATAAGATAATTGAACAGTTTAAACAGCATATGATAGATAACTGTTCAGCCTATGAAATGAGCGTTTGGAAAGGGTGCTACGCTCTGTAGGGGCCTAATTATGGGTTATCTAAGCTAAAATTAGCAGAAAAATCAATTTTATGGTAACTAAAAAAAAATATTTTTACATTTTTAGATTGTTTTTATTTTTTTTCTTTAGGGTTTTATGTTTTAAATTATTACCCAACAAATTAAAAAAAAATTATTTTTTTTTTTTAAATTTATTTTTTCAATTTTCTGTAAAATATTCATCACAGTTCGTAAGAGAATGTATATCTAAAAAACTAACCATTTCTAAACTATAATTATTTTCTAACTCTATTCTTGACTTCACATGCCGCAGGGAAGAAATAAGTGGATCGGAAGATGCTGCCAACATGTTGAAGGGGTCCTCATTTTGCCTTACCCTTGATGCTTTGAATGTGTTCTGCAATCTATATTTTTTATAAAATTTGTTAAGAGACTCCTGTGCTTCTTCAGAAAGCTCTCCAATTGGCAAAGACTGGTACTCAATTATATCTTCTTCTGTGGATACATTTCTGCTAAAAGAGATGCAGTTTTCGACGCATATTCTCCATATTTTGTAGAATTGACATTTTCTTTGCAGTTTAAAACATCCAAGATCGTTCCCAATCTTTTCACGATTTGATTGTCAATTCCAGTGATTTTAGTTACTGCCTCATCATTTTCAAAAAATCTCCTAGGCTTGCGTAATATGCTTGTATCCGGGTAAAACGTCAGCGCCGTGGTGCGTTAATGATGCCCGTAGTTTCTCATATTTCTCTTTGGAAAGTTCTAAGTCCATAAACAAGGCCAAGGCTTCTTTGGAACCATACTTTTTAATGTGTGCGTTTGTGGGCGTGGGAATGCTTTCCTTAATCCTTTTTAGTCGCAGAGGGCTTGCATTAGCAACAGATTTGGTTATCTGCGACCTAACTCTTTCACTATCCTTTTTATATTTAATAGACAGCGCGTCCAATAAATGCTTCGTGGACAAGTCATTGGTGGCATCAGCAAGTTTCCTCTTTCTTGTGAAAATTGAACACTCCTCAATACTTTTTTTTGCCTTCCTTTTGCTTGTCTGGTTGATGTGGTGGGTTTATCTACTGCCAATATATCCAGGATGGTGGCTTCATTAAGCCAGTCCTCGTATTTGGAGTTGAAGTTCTGAATGGTTCGATTAGATTTCACCCATTTTGCCTTAATATTTGCATATATCAGATATATCGTAGACTAATCCAGGCATTATGCTTATTTTGAAATATATAGGCTTATGCTACCATGCCTAAAAATTTACCTGTTCCCTGCAAACATATGGATTAAGGCTGAATAAAGCAATTTTGATATTATGCACGTGTCCAAATAAAATTTGTACCTGTAGGGATCATAAGTCAATATTGTTCTTGACCATTTGCAATATATAGGCTTATGCTACCATGCCTAAAAACTTACCTGTTCCCTGCATATGGATTTAGGCTGAATAATGCAATTTTGATATTATGCACGTGTCCAAATAAGATTTGTGCCTACCTGTAGGGACCATAAGTCAATATTGTTCTTGACCATTTGTACGTCAAAGTATTGTTTAAGTGAGGTACGTACCTGCTAATTTCAATGAGTAGTTTTTTTTCAAACTATTAGATCAAACTACTGTCAGTCAAAACATATAAGGGATGGACGCCATACAATTTCTGCAACCATGTCTTTTTAACCTTTTTTACCTCTAGAAGCCAAACGCGCACGTACGGGCAGATCAAATTTTTGAATTATGTAAAGAAATAATCAATGAACAGGTTTTGCAAATATGGCAAATATAGAAAAATATAGATTTTTTTTATTTTCCGTTAAAGTTGAAAAATAGTAAAAAAACCGGATAGTTTTTAAATAGTGATTTACCAGGAGAAACACAAAGCAAACAGTTAATTTTTTTTTATCATTATACATTTAATAAATACATCAATCAATTCAAACAAAAAATAAGGCGATTCGTTACCTATTTTTCGTGATATTACACCTGAAATCGCAACAAATTGACTAAAAATTGTGTGTTTTTTTGAAAACCGAAAGTCGGTCAACTTTGAACGGCTATATCTTCTAAACTAAAAATGTGATATTATTAAGAGTGGCAGATTTGAAATCGTTGAAAAGTTTTCTATAACATGGGCTTTTATTTAAAACTTCGTCGGCGCTCATGAAAATTTTGATTTTTGCAACCTCGTTTGCTCTACGGGCGCTACTGTGCGACGCTTACTTTTGTCCATGGAACAGATTGAGCCCACTTAACACCTGTAGCGATCACGATCTAAAGATTGGCAAAGTCTGCTTATCGCGGTTAAGCCCTTTTAATCGCAGAGGGGTTAATCTCACTTACATACCAGACAAGATGGGTTTAAAGAAGCTATGACCCCCTTTGAGCCGGACGAGCATTGGGATTCCTAAATCATTAATTGGGCTTGGAGGCTGTCCCGAATGAACTCTTTGAACTGAAGATCCTTTGTACCAAATAAACAGCGGTTGAAACTCTGAGCTAGTCTTACAGAAGCTCTTAGGCATTAAGTGGTTATCTCTAAAAGTTGTCACCGTGGGTGTAAAATAAGGGAAATTTTATGTCAGGTGTCCCAACTTTTGAAATGATGTCTTCCGATTTGGATGAAATTTGCACAAAGGTTAGTCGTATTGGATAATGGTTTGTACACAAATTTTTAACAAGATCGGTCAAAAAGTTTCCGAGTAAGAGGGGGTAAATTTGACATTTTGGTCAAACTGGTGTTCTTTCTTATCCCTGTAACTCATTACTAGGGATGCGATTTCCATGCAAATGCATGTTTTTTGTCGATAGTCTAAAAACGATGTCAACCAATTATCTTTCCAAATCATTTAATTTGCGTAAACAAATTAAACATAAATCCAAAACGCCTTAAGGATTTCAAAAAATACATAAAATAAATTTCAAATATTAATTGCCAGGTAGTTCCGAATAAACTTTAAAAATTTTCGAATAAGAAGCCGATATAGACCTAGTTCTTTTGGAAAAAAGACTTTTTAAAATTAGTAAAAAAAAACGTCGAAAACAAAAAGGCTTAGCTTGTTTAAAGGCGCTTCTAAGAAACTGTCAATATTTGGCCAGGTGTGAATATCAATATAGTTTTTCTTGATCTAATTTCTCTTCAAAAGATGTCAAAGTTAATGAATGCAGGAATAAAAAGATTGTATTTGTCTCGGTGCACGTAGTACCTTTAGCCCAAGGTTCTTTACAGTCGAGTTTCTCTTTCTATACTCCAAGATAAGGACAGAAACAGGTCGTATGTTATGCAGAAGATTGTAAAATTTTCTGAAACAAAATAAATTAAAAGCACTTCAGACTTTAACGTCGCTCCAGATAAGTTATTTAATACGAACTTAATCATTTGCCCATTTAAATCATTAAATCATTTAAAACTTTCACAGAAAATCTGTTTTGTAAGCCTTTATTAAAATCAAATGTATACGGTAGTTATATTCTACTTTCAGATTAGGGCTTTGACTTATTTTCTATTCAATATACTGCGATTTTGATTAACGTAAATATCTGTCTTGCGACTTAACTTCACGGTGGATCTCAACCACATGTTGTAGTAATATTAAACATTTATCAAATGTCCCTGTGTAAGTGGAGGATCATTTGCACACACTGACAGCAGTTCGAGTGTAAATACACTAAAAATTATACACTAGCCTCTTGCTTAGGAGCATATTCCCAGCAGTTTCTGTCGAATAGCAACAGCATCCAGGAATCCCTCCACGAACCGAACTGTACCGCAGGGCAAAGATCAAACCTCCATTTGGATGTCACTCCCGACTTTGGGTTTAAACCACAACAACTACGTGCTCCTCGATACTATCTCTTCGTTAAAAAAGCACCGTTGATAAACTATTTCGAAAGATATTTTCTTTAATAAAAGTAAGGCTTCCGTAAAGACAATCATCCTGAAAGACAGGAAGCTTACTTACGGAAACATTGTTAAAGTCTGACCAGTGCCGTATCACCGCGGGTTCTCACATCCGTTAAGCACTGAGGTGCAACTTCGAACCCAATGAAGTCCATTGCACCCTAAGGAGCTCTGTCGTTCTGCCAAATAATCAAGGCAGTATTTATTTAACCCAGAGGATGCAACACCAAGAGAAAGGAATCCTTAAGCTGCATAACTACTACCTCTAAGAGGAGCATGACATCCCATGGGGCGAATATGCAATATAATCTTTTAAAGAAGGATATATATGTAAATGTAAGCATTTTTTTCTTTTCGACGGGGATAAGGTCGATTAAGACAATTTTTGATACAAAATGTATCTGTCATCTAAAATTTTTTTTACCAAATTTCATCTGCAGACGTCCTCTACTGCTAGATCAATTTTGCCTTCAATAGACCGAAACAAACATGGCACTACACTAAACTACAATAAACTGATCTTATTTTCTAATGCGATCGCTCTGAGAGTGGCATAGTCACTCTATCTTAGCTGCTACGTACCCTCTGGGGTCTGTAAGGAAACATCTTAAGGGTATTTCACATTATGCTGTTACATGCTCTAGGGAAATAAGGTGCAGTCAATATTCAGGAAATAGGCAGAGCATAAAATTGACAGACCTCTTTAGGACGCGGCTTACCAGAGCTCGTATCTGGTACGACGGGAGTTAGTAGCTCCTGGAGACACGGTTCTGGACCGACTATTAGTAAGGACCCCTCGGGGATCACGTGTTGGTTGTGGTTAAAACCCAAAGTCCCTGGAGGGGTGATTTTAAAATCTCAGCTTCAAGGGCGGATTTTCCACCACCTATGGGAAGTCCTGCCTGCTGGCGAATCTCCCTAAGTGCTCTTGCTGTTCAACAGATGCGGAGGAAAGATAGCTCCAGCTCCTTAACAAGAGGTAAGTGTAATAATTCTGCCGAGCTCTACACCCAAAATGCTACTGGTGTAATCTAGTTTCGCTTGCACACAGGGGCAGCTGGTAAGCGCATTGTCTTGACCCCATTGGAAATAACCATTTAATTAGGCACATATAGCAAGTACCGATGTAAAAGGTTACTTAAATTTTAATTGTAACTGCCGCTTTGCCACCTATATTATCGCTGTCCACTTCGGCTCACTAGCAGTGACCATTCTGGTATTAAATAAAGTAACTTTTAGAAAATAAATTTTTTCCTTAAGAGAATATAATTACAAACTATTTAATTTTTTTAATTAACATGAGTATTAAAAACTATTGCCTGTACTATTGCCATAAAAAAATTTTTAATTTAATAAAGGTTTAAAGAACAAATTTACTATGAAAATTGTCCTTAATAAACGTTTGTTAAATTTAATAATCGTTTGTGAATACGGGGGTATATTAGACCGGGTCGACCTCCATACAAAAAAAAAAGTTGTGCCAGTCACCCCCTAGAATGAAAGATATGTCAATGAAGTTTCTAAAACAGAAAAAAAAATTTTTTTTGCCACGCCCCAAAATACAGCACTTTTGGTTTTTTATATGTAGCGCTGCCATTTAAAGTCCGATTTTATCATATCGCATATCGTTGTTCATGGCTTTACATTGGCTTCATTTTTGGCTTTGGTGACTTTTCAATCCGACATCAAACTTTGGGCGCCACTTATGCCATCTCGGATCCATCCCCCAAATGTAAACTTTTTTAAACGTGCCAAGAAAGTCCTTGTAAAACTAAGTACGTCTAGCTTTTATTATACTCACTTTTACGCCACGCCTCAAAATTGAGCCCCTTTTTTCTTTTTCACATACATATTACATTAAACCAGGTAGGAGCCAATACAAACCAAAAACATTTTCATCATTTATGCTCTAGAATAAAAGGTATAGTTTGAAAAACTTTAAAAAAATTGTTTTTGCCACGCCCTAAATTACAGCCCTTTTTGTTTTATATATATAGCATCGTCATTTAAAGTCCAATCTCATCGTATAGTACATCATTGTTAACGGCTAGAATATGGTTTTATTTTTGTATTTAGTGCTTTTTTTAGTCTAACTTCAAATTCTTGATGGTATTTATGATATCTAAGATCATTCCGTTCTAATGTCTAATTTTTAAATCGTATCATGAAAATGTTTCTAAAACTGAGTACATCATTAATTTTTTCTATGTAAAACTATTTAACAAATGTAACACATATTTGCGACTAAAGATCTTCTTGACGTTTTTGAACTTATTTAAAAGCCAAATTTTCAAATCTTACTTCACTTTGTGATTTAAGTCTTTAGTTAAAAGTACAGTTGTTTATATTTACTAGTTTGCAAAAAAATGGAAGTCTGCCTCGGTATATTCAAACAGTTATAAAAGTGATTTGTGATTTGTGGAAAACTACAGGTATTCCAATTCTGAGTAAAACATCAATAAGAAAAATGTTACTGCATATTATTGAGTTACATTATGAAATTCTTAAAAAACCCATTTTGTATTTTGATAATGAGTGGAATGTTTTATTTCGCATTTCAAAGTGCAAGTGTAATGTTGAAACAATAGCCAAATGTATTTGTCCCGAAATTATCAAAATTCCCAAAAATATATTAAGTTTTTTTATTGACCAGTGTAAAATAAGACTCTTAAGCTTAGATAACGGCCAATTTGCTTGTTTAGATGAGAATAGTAGCACTTCTGTAGGAGATTCTTCATTACATTACACAGAATCATATTTTCCAGCACCAAGTGATGAAGATGAGTATAATACGGAATGTAACGACGTAAATACAATCAAAGAGCAAATAAAAGTTTCAGATATATCACTGCAAAACTTTCCTTTAGCATTGGATCGCACAGGCATGTCAGATCGGTATGGATCCCTTTTGGCAACAACACTTATAAAATATTTAAAAATATCAATGGCCACAAAACCTACGGAATATGGAGATATTATGGAATCAATGATACACTACTTAGATAACCTCATTATTGATAAAAATAAAGTTCAAAGGGAACGAAACAAGCTTAGAACGGAAGCGAAAGCATCGTCTATAAGTGATAATGTGTTAAAATGTATTTCATATGATGGAAAAAAAGATACGACGTTAAAAAACAAACACTTGCAAAACAAACACGTTTTTATAAAACAACCGAGGAACACATAACGATTGTGAAACAAGATACAAGTCATGCAAATATACGCGAAATTTTTTGATCATATTACAAGGGGCGATGTAATTGCTATGTGAGAAAATAATAAAAGGAGCATAATTAAAGGTCGTGTGTAAAAAGTGAGTATTTAAAAAACTTGACTTACAAATAATCAGAAGGGTTTCTCTTCTATTTATAAAACATATAACATAAGAACGGAATGATCTCAGTTATCATAATTATCATAGAAAAGCACTAAATACAAAAATAAAACCATATTCTAGCCATTAACAATGATATACTATACGATGAGATTGGACTTTAAATGACGATGCTATATATATAAAACAAAAAGGGCTGTAATTTAGGGCGTGGCAAAAACAATTTTTTAAAAGTTTTTCAAACTATACCTTTTATTCTAGAGCATAAATGATTAAAATGTTTTTGGTTTGTATTGGCTTCTACCTGGTTTAATGTAATATGTATGTGAAAAAGAAAAAAGGGGCTCAATTTTGAGGCGTGGCGTAAAAGTCAGTATAATAAAAGCTAGACATACTACGTTTTACAAGGACTTTCTTGGCACGTTTAAAAAATTTACATTTGGGGGAAGGATCCGAGATGTCATAAGTGGCGCCCAAAGTTTGATGTCGGATTGAAAAGTCACCAAAGCTAAAAATGAAGCCACTGTAAAGCCATGAACAACGATATGCGATATGATAAGATCGGACTTTAAATGGCAGCGCTACATATAAAAAACCAAAAGTGCTGTATTTTGGGGCGTGGCAAAAAAAAAATTTTTTTCTGTTTTAGAAACTTCATTGACATATCTTTCATTCTAGGGGGTGACTGGCACAATTTTTTTTTCGACCCACCCTAGGGTATATCTCTAAAATTTTAAAAAACATTCTTTTATATAAGAAAATGTCTAAAAATGTTCCCTTGAAGAATAAACGGGAACGGTCTATTTAAATGTTTTATATTTGCTTACTGAACAAATTCAAAAACTCGTAGATGATCGACCCACTTCAGCTACTTCCACCTTCTGATCTCTAGAAATGCTTTGCAACTAAAATGATCGTTGTATTGATTTTTCAATATCAATATAAATAATTTAACACAATATTTTGTTCCACTTAAAATTTAACACCTAAATCAACATTATCGATTTAAATAAATAATGCTTAGGACGTTTAAAAGAAAAAGAATTTGGCCAAATGAGATTCTTTTTGTATTTAAGGGTATAAATATGATATTTTTGTGCAAAACTTTACTAGTTTAAACTTTTAATTTGACGATATAAAGTCGAAATCATATTTAAAGATCATCATGCGTTTCGTGGTAGCACTTTCGGTTTTAGGATTTTTATCCCATATTGCTGTGGCTATACCTCTTCCCGACTATTTTGAGGGTGCGATTAAAGAAGCACCTCTTCAAGAATTACCTGCAACGAATGAGAGGCTAAAACGTAGTATTTTCGGGGAACCCTCAGCGCTCCAAGCATTGGAGGACTATGATATTGAACCAATACAAGACGAAGTAGCTGAGTCTGGTGAATTATCTGCAACGAATAATGAGGAAACTGATTCTGAAGTTTCATTTGCTGGAAGAGAATATGAATATTATGAAGATCAGATGCGTTTTCCTTAAGATGAATTTGATTCCAAACCTAACGTTTAACCCAATATTCCCGCAGATAATTTCGCTGCTCTAAATTTTTGCAGTTTTTTTTAACTAATTTCGATTGTTAAATTATTTTGAAAAATTTTTGCAAATATATGTTAGTAAAGTAGAACAAATTGTTTTTTTTATTCAAAATATTTTATTCCAAAGGGCTCTATTCAAATAAACAATTCCAAATTAGACCAGTCATATAAAGACAGGTACATTGAAAGAACCGTTTTACACAAACAGTTAACTGAAAGTTAAAATAAAAATGTGTTTTGTATTAAAAATCACTTAATTCGTCAGTGCAAGCCAAGAAGAATAACTAAATCGGGCAGAGAGAAAAAATAAACGAAGATTAAATAGTATTTGAATCTCCATGGATCCTTATCTTGAATAAAATTTTGTTTTTTTTTTTTAATTTCTTAAAGATCTTTATAAACCCAATAAGAAGCCTATGGCTTTCGACTTATCTTTAGGATATTTGGCAGTGTAATTTCTTGTCCCATGAGACTAAATTGGATCAAACTTCAATACAAAAAAGTTTTCCGTTACGGTTTGAAACGTTTTAGGTTGTTTTCCAAGAGTGGGAAGGCTTGTATTGCCACTACCGTTAATTATGGAGCGATCTTCAAGAAATTATGTAAAGCTCTTTATAGCCTTTTGCCTAAACTAAACTTAACCAAACGTTCTAACATTTCTTATTGAATCTGCCTTTTATAACTTCCGTTCTCTTCCAGTTGCACTTATCAATATTTACATTTAATAACAAAAATCTGCCCGCACGATCTCCATCTTTATTTTTTATGAATACGGCAGTAAATATATAAAAAAAAATTCTCTATATTTGTTTTATTTCTCAACTATGTACTTCTTTTATTCACAACAGATTCAAACCACTCTTAAAAAAAAAAAAATTATTTATAGTGTTTACCTTCAGGACTAAGTTAAAGGGGGGTGTGCTGGAAATCGCAAACGCAAAACGCAAGAATTTGGAGGCTGTTTTTAATACACTTTTAATCAATTTTTTTTAATTTTAGTTATAAAATTCTGTTTAATATAGAAATGTTTGTATAATATTTGTCATAAAATTTTTTTATTACAGAAATCTTACGAAAAAACGACTTTTAAAATTCTTGCGTTTTGCGTTTGCGATTTCCAGCACACCCCTGAAAGTTTGGTTACACTTATTTTCAAAAATAAAACTTCCACCACACTTTGAAGCTGTTATTTCAACGTCAATCATTTCTTATCGAATCTGCCTTTTATAACTTCCGTTCTCTTCCAGTTGTACTTATCAATATTTACATTTAAATACATCATAATTCCAAATAAAGAAGTATACATATACAAAAAAAAATATCTTTAATAACAAAAATCTGCTTGGACGATCTCCATCTTTAACGGCCAAATTAATTAAAATTGGCTCCAATAAGCATAATTTTGCTTCTTCCACTTTAATCCCATTCAATCCTATCCAATATTTATACCTTTAAATAAACATAATCTCATTTGGCCTAATTATTTTTCTTTTAATCGTGTTTAATTTTTTGTTTTAATAATTCAATAAATGTTGACTCAGGTGTTAAATTGGGGAAAACGGTTAAAGTGGAAAAATATTGCGTGTTGAATTATATTAACTGACGTAGAAACAACAATAAAATTGTCGTTTAAATAATTACGCATTTGTGTAATCATATGCCTTAAGAGCTACCAACAGAGCGTGTCTGCCGATCATCCACGCGTTTTTAAATTTGTTTAAGAAACAAATATTTATCATTTAAATACGACGGTCTTGTTTATTCTGTAACTCTTCTTTCAGATATTGAAGCGTTTCTTCTTAAACCACGTAGGCACCAACAACTCATTTTTTATTTAAATATGAGTTTTAAATCGAATTTCTTTTTGAAAACCTGGCTCTGCGGCTACCGGAGGGATGTAGGAACATTTTTTAAAAAGTTTGTAACTGCAGCCAAATACGTCGCTTTTCTTTTTTTTTTTTTGGCGGAAGCAGCAATTTGCAAAAATTTAAAAATCACTTTATTCGGCATTGCAAGCCAAGAAAAAGAACTAAATCAGGCAGTGAGAAATATTAAACGAAGATTAAATAGTATTTGAATCTTCCTGGATGAAAGCAAGCCTCATCTTGAATAAAATTTTGTTTTTTTTTAATTTCTTAAAGATCTTTACAAACCCTATAAGAAGCCTATGGCTTTCGACTTATCTTTAGGATATTTGGCAGTGTAATTTCTTGTCCCATGAGACTAAATTGGATCAAACTTCAATATACCTTTAAATAAACAGAATCTCATTGGGCCGAATTCTTTTTCTTTTAATCGTGTTTAATTTTTTGTTTTAATAATTCAATAAATGTTGACTCAGGTGTTAAATTGGGGAAAACGGTTAAAGTGGAAAAATATTGCATGTTGAATTATATTAACTGACGTAGAAACAACAATAAAATTGTCGTTTAAATAATTACGCATTTGTGTAATCATATGCCTTAAGAGCTACCAACAGAGCGTGTCTGCCGATCATCCACGCGTTTTTAAATTTGTTTAAGAAACAAATATTTATCATTTAAATACGACGGTCTTGTTTATTCTCTAACTCTTGTTTCAGATATTGAAGCGTTTCTTCTTAAACCACGTAGGCACCAACAACTCATTTTTTATTTAAATATGAGTTTTAAATCAAATTTCTTTTTGAAAACCTGGCTCTGCGGCTACCGGAGGGATGTAGGAATAAGTCGCTTTTCTTTTTTTTTTTTCTTTTTGGCGGAAGCAGCAATTTGCAAAAATTTAAAAATTAAATCAGGACCTCCAATTTCTATATCCCCAAGAATTTTCGGCTGAAGTTCAAAAAAATTATGTTTCATGCATCGCACCGTGAAAATGTTCGTCAAAAACAACTCATTTTCGACAAATTTAATGTTTTTTGACTTATACTTTATAGTTGGTATGGAATGAATCCTTAAAAAGAAAGGCTGTTTTGTAAAAATAGTTGGTGTCGGTCTTAGAATTCAACCTCCTAAGGGCACGCAAGTTACGTACATATGTACTCCACATACTCAACCAACCCTCACAAATACTATCGATATCGACAGCATTATTTAAAAGTATTTAAATAATAATGCAAGTCAACGACATTTACAAATAAAATATGAACCGATCACCAAACCAATTATGCTAGCAAGGATAATTACTAACAGAGCTGTCAGATTTTTTGAGCTCCATCGCCAAACCGAAATCGCCAAACGTCAATTTTGTTCAGTTTTCGGTATTTTTTTTTTTCTAAATTAAATTTTGCATACAAAAAAAAGCTAGTACATATAATATTTCTGTAAAAATCGCCAAAAACTGAGAAAAAATACAAAAAAGTCGCCGAAACGAAATTTTGTTTAGTTTCAAATATATGTTAGTAAAATAGAACAAATTGTTTTATTCATATATTTTATTCCAAAGGGTTGTTTTCAAATATACAATTCCAAATCAGACCAGTCACATAAAGACAGGTACATTGAAAGAACCTTTTTACACAAACAGTTAACTGAACAGTTAAAACAAATTTGTCTTGTATTAAAAATCACTTTATTCGGCATTGCAAGCCAAGAAAAAGAACTAAATCAGGCAGTGAGAAATATTAAACGAAGATTACATAGTATTTGAATCTTCCTGGATGAAAGCAAGCCTCATCTTGAATAAAATTTTGTTTTTTTTTAATTTCTTAAAGATCTTTACAAACCCTATAAGAAGCCTATGGCTTTCGAATTATCTTTAGGATATTTGGCAGTGTAATTTCTTGTCCCATGAGACTAAATTGGATCAAACTTCAATACAAAAAAGTTTTCCGTTACGGTTTGAGACGTTTTAGGTTGTTTTCCAAGAGTGGGAAGGCTTGTATTGCCACTACCGTTAAGTATGTAGCGATCTTCAAGAAATTATGTAAAGCACTTTTGCCTAAACTAAACTTAACCAAACGTTCTTACAACATTATTTTGGATAATGGATTAAGGCGTACTAAATTGTTTTCCGAGTGTAGTCTTTATATTAAACATATCGCTCATTTCCTGCAAGACCGGCATAAATAAAAAAAAAACAATTTTGGAGTTAGTGATGCATAATTGGTCGCTATGTTTTTCTTTATGTTGTGTATTAAATTCATCTTTATATCTTTTATACTTTCCCCTTTTGAAGAGAATGTATCGTTATTTTTTCTAAGTGATTAGAGCAAATCAAAAACTTTAAACGCGCTTATCTCGAAATTGATTTTTTTTAGTTATGCCGGTCTTGCAGCAAATGAGCGATATAGTAAATTATAGAGCGATGTTTTCCATTCATATGTGAAAACGGATTTTGGACAAATTTAATGACAATCAATGCTTTCTGCCACCAATTTTATGTTAATTTCTGATATCATGTCGCGTTAATACATTTAAATGGATTTTTGCGATTTTACGCCCATATTAGGCGGTTCGCACATTGTTTTTAATGGAATAATAATATTTCATTAGAATACATTTAAAAAAGTAATTACTGTTGGTTTTACAAAGTTATTAAAAGAGAAACCGGAAATATGCACTAAAAAGCAATTTTATAATAATTTTTTAAACAAGTAAAATTTATAGTCTTTTTAGCCTACGCCACACAATGGTTGAAGAGCGGCATTAATTGATTTTTTTCATGTTCGCCGATTTGGTATTTTGTTGTCAGATATCTGAATATTATGATTCCGTAATATAAGCCTAATATATTTATTATTTGTTTGTACAGACACGCTCAAAGTTCATATATGTTCGCTTGTTTAAAATGGCATGCAAATTTACTGTATATTAAATTTTTTGGTACAATCACAGTAAACTTATCATTTGACTTTGTTGTATATTTTCGTAAATAACAATTGTCATAGATGAGATTTGCATTAAAAAAAGTTGGAAAAAGTGCCATATAAAAAATTTCGTAGAACAAAATATTAAACACATCAAAATTACAATGTTTATCAACTTCAGTGGACTGCGCAGTTTTTAGCGCCGTGGAGCACTGTTTAACGAAAGATGTCATATTAAAGCTTGAAGTCCCAGTTAAAAAAAAAAATCAGCTACTCCTACCTGCTCCTTTCTAAAAAAAACAGTAAAAACTATAAAATGATAAAGTAAGAAAACATGAATTTTCGTTCATGCTTGTTGTTGTTGCCATAATTCTTTACTGTTTTAAATTATTACGTAATGTAATATACATACAAGTCTATAGTGTTTAATGTTATATATTTCATTGTTGAAAAAAGCATAAGCTTCAATTGAATTTGAATTTATTTGTATCAGGTATGCTGTCCGAGGAAGCTGCAAATTAAAAATTTGGAGTTCGATAATGATGTTAAAAAATTATTAAAAAACTATGCTTAAATTACTTATTCATATTTTTCTATTTTTTTTTTACAATGGGAGGTGGGTGGATCAGGTATATATTATCAGGAGCCCATTCTACAATTATAATATTTATTTTTTGTGAAAATTGAGTTAATGCATTAAACATCAAGTGAGTTATGCCACTTTCTCAATACAAGTTGTATGGGCAGTGGGCGTAAAAGTGGGCGGATATTTTTCAAATTTCACGCAAATTGTCTAAAGATGCTACGTGCCAAAAAACAATGCCGTAGGTCAAAATTTAATTTTCACTTTGTATGGGAAATGGGCGCAAAAGTGGGCGGATCATTTTGATTTTTCCATTATTTTAGATAGATTCTTAAACTTTCTCCACTTTAAATTTCATTAAAATCGGTTGAGTAGTTATTGGGGAATTTAAGGGCAAAGTGAAACTTAAGATTTTTCTTAACTTTAGCGTGCAATATGGTTTTTTTTATTTCTTTTAATTATTTAAAAATGTAATTTTTAGATTTAGATAATAGTCATTAACATTTTTTGTAATAATGTGACACTCAAAAAAATTAAATGTTCACACTATAAAAAAAATTTTAACATCAAAAAAAAAATAGTAAAATCCACTGGAAATTTTGCTATTATTGCTGAAAAATAAACAATTTTTTGCTTTCAAATTTGTTTACACTTATTTATTCTTATTTATTTCTTAAAACATTTCATACATATGTGGATAAAAAAAAACCTTTTAAAAATAAAAGCAGCAATATATTTTAAAAGCTTTTGTAACAATGTGAGGTTCTGTTTTTTATTATTTTTTACTAATACAATGTCTGTCTTAGATTTAATGAATTATAATTGTTGTTCATTTAATTGAAAGATTGATTGCAAATATTCCATATTCTGTTCTGTGTTATTTCTGTTCTTTAGTAGTTTTTTGACTTCTTCGTCTAAATCCCGATGTTCCACTTTCCATTGATTTCGAATACTGGAGATGAACGGATCTGACGTTGCCAATAATATATTAAATAGATCTTCATTAGTGGAATTTCGTGAAATTTTTCTAGTATTGTGCTCTCTATAAAATCTGTAATCCTTATTCCTTTTTTCCTGAGCTTCCTCTGATAAATCTCCAAGTGGCACCAACTGATATTTAATGACATCTTCTCCATGATAAAGGATTTTGTGAACTAGGATTATTTTAAATCTAAAAATTAGGTTAAATCAACACCTGTTTTTTCAGATGCTATTTCTGGATCTGAAAAGAATCTTCTTGCGGTATTGCCATCATTTGTATTGCCTGACCCTTGTTTCGGCTGATCTATAATCAACCCAAATTTGCGATATTCATCTTGAACATGTTTCCTTTTTGAACTTCTTAACTCCTTGTTGGTTTCGTTGTTTCTTATTGATCCTGAAGATCCGAAATCCAAATCATAACTGATTTTAAGTATGTGTTCCATAAGTCGTATTCTTGCATGTAGTGGTGATAATCCAAATTCATATGCATCAGTATTATCTAATGATTTTGTCGGGACTTGGTTTAATTGGCTTAATGTTGCATGGCATATGATGCAGCTGGATGCAGTCTTCGTGTAAATCAAAGCCTGGCCTACTTTTTCATCTATCATTGTTAGCACTAATTGGTACCTAACTTCAATTTGCTGCCCATCTAAATCTAATTGTAATGGATGTAGTATTGCAATTTGGGCCTTGATATCACTAACTTCTTTGTTAATGGCATCATGAGTTTCTTTTTTGAATTCAAATTTAATAGGTCTGCAGTATTTTGTAGAAGATGGTGTCTCATTTATCCAAATATTCTTTGTTTGCGTTGTGCTAGTCGAAGGCTCTGAATCTTCCGAAATATTTTCACATACTACTTGTTTGCATTGTTTTTGTCCGGAAGAACCATCACATCCCCATTTACAAAAAAGAATTAACTTTGTGTTTCCATATTTCTTTAACTCATTTTCTTTTATTGATTGTAGCAAGCGTTCGGCTGTGTGATCAAGTAGAGATTGTAGTTGTACCTCTGCCGAAATGGATGTGATTGTAATAGTGTCCTTTAATGGCAAACAGTCCATTTTAGCAGCTGTTATGTGATGATATGCTGGATGCAGATTTGAGCCTTTTTCAATCGCACGCAATCTGAGCTGAATATATTGCTGTTTTGTTAATTTCAAATCCAGAAATAATCCTAATGCCTCCTCATTTATGTGTGTGAAGTTAAATTTCGAAATTTATTGCATAACAGAGTTCTGTTGAAGCGCTAACATAACTCTGTTAACTATATGGAATTGTGGTATATGTATTCAAATTGGAATTATATCTACATTTTTGGATCAAATGGACTGGAAAAAAATATAGGGCTTAACACATATCCCACTTATCAAAAACTTTTATTAATTTAGGTATATAATAGGACTTTTCATGTTTTTTTTAATTTTTTAAATTTACAATTTCTCTGGAAGATTATCCCGAATTCCAGGAAAACGGGAGGAGATGGGCGGATGAAATTTGATGGAATTTGTGGACAAAGTGGTCTTTTATGAAACTTGATTTTCAGAAGTTTAAAGGTGTTGCGTCTTCAAACGAATTTTTCAATTTTTCCATATTTTCAAATTTTGAAATTCACTGTTTGATGAATTTCAGGAAAACGGGAGGAGATGGGCGGATGAAATTTGATGGAATTTGTGGACAAAGTGGTCTTTAATGAAACTTGATTTTCAGAAGCTTAAAGGTGTTGCGTCTTCATACGAATTTTTTAATTTTTCCATATTTTCAAATTTTGAAATTCACTGTTAGATGAATTCCAGGAAAACGGGAGGAGATGGGCGGATGAAATTTGATGGAATTTGTGGACAAAGTGGTCTTTTATGAAACCTAATTTTCAGAAGCTTAAAGGTGTTGCGTCTTCATACGAATTTTTAAATTTTTCCATATTTTCAAATTTTGAAATTCACTGTTAGATGAAGTCCAGGAAAACGGGAGGAGATGGGCAGATACAATTTGATGGAATTTGTGGACAAAGTGGTCTTTTATGAAACCTTATTTTCAGAAGCTTAAAGGTGTTGCGTCTTCATACGAATTTTTCAATTTTTCCATATTTTCAAATTTTGAAATTCACTGTTAGATGAATTCCAGGAAAACGGGAGGAGATGGGCGGATGAAATTTGATGGAATTTGTGGACAAAGTGGTCTTTTAAGAAACTTGATTTTCAGAAGTTTAAAGGTGTTGCGTCTTCATACGAATTTTTCAATTTTTCCATATTTTCAAATTTTGAAATTCACTGTTAGATAAATTCCAGGAAAACGGGAGGAGATGGGCGGATGAAATTTGATGGAATTTGTGGACAAAGTGGTCTTTTATGAAACCTTATTTTCAGAAGCTTAAAGGTGTTGCGTCTTCATACGAATTTTTCAATTTTTCCATATTTTCAAATTTTGAAATTCACTGTTAGATGAATTCCAGGAAAACGGGAGGAGATGGGCGGATGAAATTTGATGCGTATGAAGACGCAACACCTTTAAGCTTCTGAAAATCAAGTTTCATAAAAGACCACTTTGTCCACAAATTCCATCAAATTTCATCCGCCCATCTCCTCCCGTTTTCCTGGAATTCATCTAACAGTGAATTTCAAAATTTGAAAATATGGAAAAATTGAAAAATTCGTATGAAGACGCAACACCTTTAAGCTTCTGAAAATCAAGTTTCATAAAAGACCACTTTGTCCACAAATTCCATCAAATTTCATCCGCCCATCTCCTCCCGTTTTCCTGAAATTCATCAAACAGTGAATTTCAAAATTTGAAAATATGGAAAAATTGAAAAATTCGTATGAAGACGCAACACCTTTAAACTTCTGAAAATCAAGTTTCATAAAAGACCACTTTGTCCACAAATTCCATCAAATTTCATCCGCCCATCTCCTCCCGTTTTCCTGGAATTCATCTAACAGTGAATTTCAAAATTTGAAAATATGGAAAAATTGAAAAATTCGTATGAAGACGCAACACCTTTAAGCTTCTGAAAATCAAGTTTCATAAAAGACCACTTTGTCCACAAATTCCATCAAATTTCATCCGCCCATCTCCTCCCGTTTTCCTGAAATTCATCAAACAGTGAATTTCAAAATTTGAAAATATGGAAAAATTGAAAAATTCGTATGAAGACGCAACACCTTTAAGCTTCTGAAAATTAGGTTTCATAAAAGACCACTTTGTCCACAAATTCCATCAAATTTCATCCGCCCATCTCCTCCCGTTTTCCTGAAATTCATCTAACAGTGAATTTCAAAATTTAAAAATATGGAAAAATTGAAAAATTCGTATGAAGACGCAACACCTTTAAGCTTCTGAAAATAAGGTTTCATAAAAGACCACTTTGTCCACAAATTCCATCAAATTTCATCCGCCCATCTCCTCCCGTTTTCCTGGAATTCATCTAACAGTGAATTTCAAAATTTGAAAATATGGAAAAATTGAAAAATTCGTATGAAGACGCAACACCTTTAAGCTTCTGAAAATTAGGTTTCATAAAAGACCACTTTGTCCACAAATTCCATCAAATTTCATCCGCCCATCTCCTCCCGTTTTCCTGAAATTCATCTAACAGTGAATTTCAAAATTTAAAAATATGGAAAAATTGAAAAATTCGTATGAAGACGCAACACCTTTAAGCTTCTGAAAATAAGGTTTCATAAAAGACCACTTTGTCCACAAATTCCATCAAATTTCATCCGCCCATCTCCTCCCGTTTTCCTGAAATTCATCAAACAGTGAATTTCAAAATTTGAAAATATGGAAAAATTGAAAAATTCGTATGAAGACGCAACACCTTTAAACTTCTGAAAATCAAGTTTCATAAAAGACCACTTTGTCCACAAATTCCATCAAATTTCATCCGCCCATCTCCTCCCGTTTTCCTGGAATTCGGGATAATCTTCCAGAGAAATTGTAAATTTAAAAAATTAAAAAAAACATGAAAAGTCCTATTATATACCTAAATTAATAAAAGTTTTTGATAAGTGGGATATGTGTTAAGCCCTATATTTTTTTCCAGTCCATTTGATCCAAAAATGTAGATATAATTCCAATTTGAATACATATACCACAATTCCATATAGTTAACAGAGTTATGTTAGCGCTTCAACAGAACTCTGTTATGCAATAAATTTCGAAATTTAACTTCACACACATTCCTCATTTGTGAATTGTTTTGCATCGCTCGGAGTTGGTATACTTTTAAGAATCCGTTTTGTTCTCAATGGACTAGCTTTAACCACTTTTTTAATGATATCCACTTTTGTCAATTGTTTCTGTGATCGTAATTGATGTAGGAAAGTATCTTGAATATTTTCATATCCGATTTCTTCATTTATATCCTTAAGCTTCCGCCTCTTAGATCTATCGCTACAGTTGTCCAGCGATTTTTGTGGTCTCCCACGTGTGTTTTGATTTGAAGTTTCTAAAGCGATCTGGACAGAAATTTCGTTCTCTAACCAGTTTGCAAAGCTCTTATAAAATCTATCTTTGCTGTAATCAGCTTTCCTGTATCGCTGTTTTAAATGTTTGATGAAAACAGATAATTTATTTTCTAAGTTCAATTGCATTTCAGTGCTATAGGAATTTAAGTTTCCTTTTTTTCGAATGTAATTTTTAACATTTTCCTCGTTTTTGTTTCTAAAATACTCTCCGGCCAATTCTTTATGGCTGAAGCTCTCCATGTTTATAAAAAACGTTGTTATTGCTCAGATATATTAAATCCACTGAGTTTGCATCCGAATGTCACTTGCTTTTAAAACTTTTCATACTTTTTATCATACCAAATACAGTTAGAATTAAAAGGATAAAAAAACTGAAAATCCTTTTATTTATATGCTATAAAATACCTGACACAAATTTAACAACGCATTGCATAGCTATAGGGAATATTGTTAGAGTCATAAAAACAGATAAAATAAAAAGACCAAACAAAATTTAAAAATCCCTTCGAAGGTGGGATTCACAATATACCTGTTTAGCGTAAACGCGTGTCTAAGCTCTTTATTCTGCTATAAAATACGCTAGTGTGAACGTAGTGTAACTGATAAGGATGAATCAGTGCAGCTATACGTTTTTCTGATTGTGTAACGATAATAATTTTTTATATGTATTACATGTATTCTGTTCGATCAATTTTCCCTATATCATAAAATTTTTTTTGAAGAGAATAGCACATTATTTCTGTTACTTCGGCAAACATTTTTGAGGAATAAAAAAAAATTGGAAAAAAAAGATTTCAAAAAATTTAATTTCATTAAAATTAAAAAAGTGTTACAACAGACGGGTCCAAACGGGTGCAAGAGTATATACGGGGTTAAAGGAAACACTTTCACCTTTCTATCAGTGGTTTTACCTTCTCAATCCCTTTTGGTCTGCAAAAGTTCTATTCTACTTAAGTTGAAATTTGACAAAAATATAGTAGTTTAGAAAATATGTCTAAACATCTCAAATATTAATAACACAATAGTCGCAAATATTACCTTTTTAAAGATAACAAGACTACCAACCTGGCAAAAAAGTAAGCAGGTCATTATCGCTGATAGTTTTTGTGCAATGATAATTTCTTTCGGATTAAATATTAAAAAAAAAACACTTTTTTCTGAATTAAAAAAAAAAGTTGTGTTTAACAACATGGCACAACCACAATTACCAATATATTGACCTAATTTTTTGGCTACCTTAGTTTTAATATGTTTACTATTAAATGAAATTAAAATTTTTGAAATCGGTGACAAACAAAAATTGGACTTTTGGCCAATGAAATAAAATTTTCAGCCACTGTGCGTTGCCTACAAAATAATGTGCTTAGTATTCAGAAAAACATAAAGAGTTTTACAATGGATGTCCTTAAATGAACGCATTCAAAAGTAAGTCTTTATAGAAAAAATCTACTAAATAATGAGTGAAAGAAGCCATTCATTTTGAAAAAGTAAGCGATGTTTACAGTAAAAAACTTCGCCTACAAAATAATGTGTTAAGTAACCAGGAAAAAGTAAAAATACTACTTTCAGTTCTACTGAAAGGACGAATGAATTTCACAGATATGTCCCAAAATGTTTTTTTTTTTTTTTTTTTTTTTTTCTCAATATTATTTATTGAATCTTCATACATTTAAATATGAACTAACAATAATTAATCAAATCTTAACCTAATACTTTATTTTATGTCCTGCCAGTGCCAGACAAAAATTTTCTTCATCACGGGTTCTGTTCACTTATCTAGGTGTTTGTCGCTCATCTAATTGGATAAGTGCTGCAGTGTCTCTTCTTCTTAAGCGAGTGTGGCCGCTATCATTTAAAATATTTCGTGCTAGTGGGTTTGGATGCAATTCGAGCCTTTTTAAGTATTTTACTGCATATTTCGTAATCATAGTTTTGACTAATGGAACATTGAGATCCCTGTGAATATTTGAGTTTTTTACATACCAAGGGGCAGCTGTGATTATTCGAAGAATTTTATTTTGGCGCCTTTGAATTTTTTCTATATTAGAGGCCGAGGCAGTGCCCCATAACTGAATACCATAGCACCAGATTGGCTTTAAGATGGAGTTGTAAAGAAGAAGTTTGCAGTCGAGACTAAGGACAGAGTTTCTACCAATAAGCCAATGAATTTGAATGGCCTTTAGTTTCATTTGAGTTAATTTTGCCTCTATATGGCATTTCCACGTTAATCGCCGATCCAGATGTATACCGAGATATTTTACATGCGAATGTTGAGGAATTATTTGATTGTTGATTGTAATATGGGGGCAAGATTCCCGGCGCAAGGTGAATGTTATATGCACGCATTTTTGC
Organism: Pollenia griseotomentosa; assembly: GCA_963931875.1. Lineage (NCBI taxonomy): Eukaryota > Metazoa > Arthropoda > Insecta > Diptera > Polleniidae > Pollenia > Pollenia griseotomentosa. The sequence goes on from OZ007562.1 coordinate 24,730,258, forward strand.
TCATTGACCATTATCCTCCATTGTCTTAACCATATTTCTAGTTGAAATATATGATGCTGTAAGTAACGAGATGCTTCATAACGGTTTTCTTGGACGCTTTGAAATGCTGTATCGTCTGCAAATGTTGAAGTTTGGGTGTAGTTGCTTGTTGGCATGTCCGAAGTATAAATTAAATATAATAGAAGGCCCAGGATGCTGCCTTGTGGGACTCCAGCGCCAATGGGCTGAGGTGAACTTAAGAAATTTCCTTCTTTAATAATAAATTGACGACCGACTAAGTAGCTTTCTAGCAGCTTGTGTGTGTTTGCTGGTAAATTTTGCTTCAATTTATGTAATAAGCCTTCATGCCAGACTTTATCAAAAGCTTGCGAAACATCGATGAAAAGTGCTGAGCAATATTTTTTTTCTTCAAATGCTTTTCTTATGACATTTACTATTCGATGAGTCTGTTCGATTGTGCTGTGTTTTCTTCGAAATCCGAACTGATGGTTTGGAATACATCTATTTTCACTTAAAATCAGTGTTAATTTTGAAACTAATAATTTCTCAAACAGCTTTGACATATTTGATAATAAGCTAATAGGCCTATAAGACTCAACTTTTGTATGATCTTTACCTGGCTTTGGTATCATGGTAACTAAGGAAACCTTCCATTTTTGAGGATAGTATTCAAGGCGTAAAATAGCATTAAAAATAAAAAGAATAATTTTCTTTGCTGCGCGAGGTAGCTCTAAAAGCATTTTATTACTGATTTTATCAATACCAGGTGCCTTCTTAGTGTTTAAGTCACAAATAGCCTGTTCGATTTCTCTTAGCTCAAATCTGAGGGGAATAGCTGCTCTAGCAGCAACAGGTGGTAAATCTACCGCAATATCGTGAGATACATTTGGTGTAAATACGTTTTTCAAGTGACTAACAAACAGATTTCCTTTTTCAATATCGTTTCTTGCCCAACTACCATTCAAGTTTCTTAATGGTGGCTTAGATATAACTGGCCTTTTTAGATTTCTAGCTGCACGCCATAATGAGTAGTCAGATTGTGGAGTTGCATCAAGTTCCTTAAGATATTTTTCTAGAGAAGCCGTTTTCTGAGTCTGCAGTAACTTTCTTAGCCTTTTTGTGTACTCTTTTAGTAAATTCTTAAGTTGCGGGGATCTGTACAGTTGCCACTCTCTTCGAACTCTCCTTTTTTCAGTCAAGAGCCGCTCGACATCTGAAGAATATATTTTATTATTTTTAATTTTTTTGGGGGTAACGCTGGAATGTTGAACAGCTAGCTTCAGAAAACTGTCAAAATTAAGAATAGCGCGATCTACGTATTCCGGTGTACTAAGCGGAATATTTTCTGTGCAATGGGTGCTGAGATATTTTTTATATTTTAGCCAATTGATTTGTGTAGCTGGCGTCGCTAAGTAACCAGTTGGAGATACAATTCTATTTGGGTTCGATATAGTAACAATTGTAGGTGTGTGGTCGGAAGATAATTCTAAGGAAGCTTCAACATAAATCGTTTCTAAGGGGATGTTTTTAACCACGCCAAAATCGATGACATCTGGTATTTTTTGCTGATCAGTAGGCCAATATGTTGGTTGTCCGCCCGCTATCACATTCAAATCCATTTTAGTAATAGTATTAAATAGAACACGACCCTTTGGTGTTATAAGTCGGGACCCCCAGAAGGTATGTTTAGCGTTATAATCGCCAGCGGCCAGGAAACAGGGTCCTAATGATTTAAAATATTTATAATATTGGCCTTCTGATATTGAATATCTAGGTGGGGAGTATAACGATGAGATTACTACGTTTCTATTTAATTCTTCAACGCAAATGTTTGTTGCTTGAAGATAATCTTCACGATGATCACCCATTAGGTAGTGTTTGACTCTGGTTTTTATTAAAATGGCAGAACCTCCACAAGCTCTATCTCGAGGGTCCTTTGTATCATATAGTATATAACCATTTATTTTAAACGTATTTTTTGAAGTCAAATGAGTTTCAGAAACCATCATGACATCAATTTGTTTATTTTTAAGAAAGTATTCTAGTTCATTTTTATGTTGGCGGATGCCGTTTGCGTTCCAAAAACAAATTTTTATACAGTTCATGGCTTGTTAAGTACAGCTTGCAATAACATTGATTGCATTCTAAGAATTTCCTGCATCATATTACCCATTGTGTTCGAAAAATTATTTACTGTTTGCACTAATGTTTCCATGGTTTTTTCTAAACGACTTAAATTAGAAACTGGAGTTTCATCATTACTTGGCGAGGCACCTTGCATTGGCTCATGGTTTGATTTTAGGACGTTAGCATAAGAGGTTCTGTTATTAATAGACTGGGGGGCTTGAATTGCATTTGTGATAACTTGATTTGCAACCTGCATTTGAGGGGCATTTGTTTTCGGTCCAACCGTCTGCTTGACGATATTATATACAGGGCATCCTCTATAATTGGCAGTGTGATTACCGCCACAGTTGCTACATTTTTTTACGTTGGGGTCGGTTTTAGACTTATCGCAAGAAACTGTACCGTGTAGCTCACCACATACTACGCAAACAGGGGGTAAGTAGCAGTATGCCTTTGTATGGCCAAATTCTTGGCAGTTTAAGCACTGAACAGGTCCATTTTTTTTGTGTCCCAAAATGAACGCATTTTAATATAAGTCATTATTTTTTACCTACATCTGAAAAATAGTAGTTATCGAAGTAATTATAGTAGTTATATGAAAGAAAGCTACTAAATAATAAGTGAAAGAAGCTATTCATTTTAAAAAAGGAGGCCAAGTTTTTACTGTGTGAAAATGTTGTGTATTTTTTCAAAGCTATTTCCACAAAATTGGAATACTTTTATTGTTACAGTACTCCAAAAATCTTTGGGTTTAAACCACAACAACTACGTGCACCTCGATAGTATCTCTTAAGCCGTTAAAGCCGCTACGCATGCGAAGGGCCGGTCAGAAACTATTTTGAAATATGTTTTCCTTCCTAAAAGTAAGGCTTCCGTAAAGACAATCATCCTGGGAGACATGAAGCTAACTAATGAAACCTCGCTAAAAGTCAGACCAGTGCCGTGTCACCAGGGGTACTCACATTCGTAGCGAATTAGTTAAGCACTGAGGTACAACTTCGAACCCAATGAAGTCCATTGCACCCAAAGGAGCTCTGTCGTCTGGAAGTTTGGTGCAACGTGGTAGCATTCACCTGAAATAAAAATGTATGATATTCCTAAGAATGCCAGTACATTTAGGCGCTTAATTTAAGTAAATAACCAGGGCAGAACTTATTTAACCCAGCGGATGCAACACCAAGAGAAAGGAATCCTTAAGCTGATTAACTATTACCCCTTAGAGGCGCAGCACATACCATGGGGGAAAATGCAATATAATCTTTGTATGAAGGATACATATGTTCATTGGCTACTTGTTTTTGATCTAGTGCGTGTCGAGTTACCGCTATTATATCAAATATCTTAAGCCGTGGTGCCTTTGTATTAGGACTAGGTACAAATTAAACTGATGACACAAAGAAAGTTTATATGTATGTATATGTTATTTTCGGCGGGAATAAGGTCGATTTAGAAAATTTTTGATACAAAATGTATCTGCCATCTTAAATTTTTCTTTTACCAAATTTCATCTACCGACGGACGTCCTCTACTGCTAGATCAATTTTTCTTTCAAAAGACCGCAACAAACGATGCTACCACATGGCGCTACATTAATTAGGCAGAGCATAAAATTGACAAGCCTATTTAGGTCGCCGCTTACCAGAGCACGTATCTGGTACCACGGGGGTCAGTAGCTCCTGGAGACACGGTTCTGGACTGACTTTTGATAAGGCCCCCTCGGGGATCATGTGTTGGTTGTGGTTAAAACCAAAAGTCCCAGGAAGGGTGATTTTAAAATCTCAGCTTCAGGGCGGATTTTCCACCACACCCAAAATGCTACTTGTGTAAGCTGGTGCTGATGTCACTTGAATTTCAATTGTAATTACCACTTTGCCACCTTGTAGCTAATATTATCGCTGTCCACTTCGGCTCACTAGCAGTGTCCATTCTGGTATTAAATATAGTAACTTTTAGAATTCAAACATTTATTGAATACCGCTTAAAGCAAAACTATAGGTTATCTTTTTCTCCGGAAAACACATATTAAACGTAAGACAGACAGACGGACGGACATCGTTAAATCAACTTCTCTCCTCATAAGGACCCAAAATATATATATATCCTTTATAGGGTCTAAGATCAATATTGTAGAAATTACAAACGGAATGACAAACTTATATATACCCTTTTCCACCTGTGGTGAAGGGTATAAAAAGAGTAATTTTTGGGATTTCAGTATTTTGATTATAACTCAGCCATTTTCTAACCAATTTGACAGATGTAAATACCGACGTGTTAAGAAGAAATTTGCCAGTTAGTTGGCTTATAAATCTTGGACTCGGGAAGATCTATGGTTCCCGAAAGTGGGTATTTAAAAAATGTATTTGGTCATAACTTTTTCGTATCTGAACCGATTTTTCCGAGTTCTTCAGAAAATATTTTCTACTAAAGATTTTCGATCTTTTGATATATAAGGGATAACCATAGGTCATATGGCAGTCCAAAAAATCAGTTTTATACAATTTTTGATATTTTTTGTACGGGAGGTACCACGCTCACTTCTCCAATCCCGCCCACATTTTGTGGGATGCTGTGCAATGATAACCTAAATGTGTGTACCTAATTTGGAAACTTTGGCTTTAACCGTTCTCCAGATATACAGAAAAAAGTAATAAAAATACAACAGGAAGGGATTTTTGGAAAAAATTAGAGGTAGTCTTGGGTTTTTGCTCATATCTCAGCCATTTTTGGACCGATCTGTTTGTCAATACAAGAAATAATGGACTCTATGTGACATAAATGTGAAACAACCTTGCCGCTACCATGTCTGGAGTCTCCGAAAAACATATTAAACGACAGACGGACGGCCATCGTTAAATCAACTTCGCTCCTCATAAGGATCCAGAATATACATATATACTTTATAGGGTCTAAGATAAATATTGTAGAAATTACAAACGGAATGACAAACTTATATATAAAAATTATATCTCTCAAATTTTAAAAAACATTCTATTATTTTAGGTGCTTGAAAAAAAGAATAAATAGCCAATTTAAATGTTATATCTATATTTGATCATACTATAGTAAACAAATTCTAAAGTGATACTATAGTAAACAAATTTAAAAACTCGTGGATGATCGACCCACTCTAGCTACTTCCACCCTCTGATCTGTAGAAATGCTTTGCAACTAAAATGATCGTTTTATTGTTTATTCTATATCAATTTAATAATTCAACACAATAAATTGTTCCACTTAAAATTTAACACTTAAATCAACATTATCGATTTAAATAAATAATGGGGGTTTAAAAGAAAAAGAATTAGGCCAAATGGGATTCTTATCGTCATACTATAGTAAACAAATGCTAAAATGATACTATAGTAAACAAATTAAAAAACTCGTGGATGATCGACCCACTCTAGCTACTTCCACCCTCTGATCTGTAGAAATGCTTTGCAACTAAAATGATCGTTTTATTGTTTATTCTATATCAATTTAATAATTCAACACAATATATTGTTCCACTTAAAATTTAACACCCAAATCAACATTATCGATTTAAATAAATAATGGGCGTTTAAAAGAAAAAGAATTAGGCCAAATGGGATTCTTAGCGTCATACTATAGTAAACAAATTCTAAAGTGATACTATAGTAAACAAATTTAAAAACTCGTGGATGATCGACCCACTCTAGCTACTTCCACCCTCTGATCTGTAGAAATGCTTTGCAACTAAAATGATCGTTTTATTGTTTATTCTATATCAATTTAATAATTCAACACAATATATTGTTCCACTTAAAATTTAACACCCAAATCAACATTATCGATTTAAATAAATAATGGGCGTTTAAAAGAAAAAGAATTAGGCCAAATGGAATTCTTAGCGTCATACTATAGTAAACAAATTCTAAAGTGATACTATAGTAAACAAATTTAAAAACTCGTGGATGATCGACCCACTCTAGCTACTTCCACCCTCTGATCTGTAGAAATGCTTTGCAACTAAAATGATCGTTTTATTGTTTATTCTATATCAATTTAATAATTCAACACAATATATTGTTCCACTTCAAATTTAACACCCAAATCAACATTATCGATTTAAATAAATAATGGGGGTTTAAAAGAAAAAGAATTAGGCCAAATGGGATTCTTATCGTCATACTATAGTAAACAAATGCTAAAATGATACTATAGTAAACAAATTAAAAAACTCGTGGATGATCGACCCACTCTAGCTACTTCCACCCTCTGATCTGTAGAAATGCTTTGCAACTAAAATGATCGTTTTATTGTTTATTCTATATCAATTTAATAATTCAACACAATATATTGTTCCACTTAAAATTTAACACCCAAATCAACATTATCGATTTAAATAAATAATGGGCGTTTAAAAGAAAAAGAATTAGGCCAAATGGGATTCTTAGCGTCATACTATAGTAAACAAATTCTAAAGTGATACTATAGTAAACAAATTTAAAAACTCGTGGATGATCGACCCACTCTAGCTACTTCCACCCTCTGATCTGTAGAAATGCTTTGCAACTAAAATGATCGTTTTATTGTTTATTCTATATCAATTTAATAATTCAACACAATAAATTGTTCCACTTAAAATTTAACACTTAAATCAACATTATCGATTTAAATAAATAATGGGGGTTTAAAAGAAAAAGAATTAGGCCAAATGGGATTCTTATCGTCATACTATAGTAAACAAATGCTAAAATGATACTATAGTAAACAAATTAAAAAACTCGTGGATGATCGACCCACTCTAGCTACTTCCACCCTCTGATCTGTAGAAATGCTTTGCAACTAAAATGATCGTTTTATTGTTTATTCTATATCAATTTAATAATTCAACACAATATATTGTTCCACTTAAAATTTAACACCCAAATCAACATTATCGATTTAAATAAATAATGGGCGTTTAAAAGAAAAAGAATTAGGCCAAATGGGATTCTTAGCGTCATACTATAGTAAACAAATTCTAAAGTGATACTATAGTAAACAAATTTAAAAACTCGTGGATGATCGACCCACTCTAGCTACTTCCACCCTCTGATCTGTAGAAATGCTTTGCAACTAAAATGATCGTTTTATTGTTTATTCTATATCAATTTAATAATTCAACACAATATATTGTTCCACTTAAAATTTAACACCCAAATCAACATTATCGATTTAAATAAATAATGGGCGTTTAAAAGAAAAAGAATTAGGCCAAATGGAATTCTTAGCGTCATACTATAGTAAACAAATTCTAAAGTGATACTATAGTAAACAAATTTAAAAACTCGTGGATGATCGACCCACTCTAGCTACTTCCACCCTCTGATCTGTAGAAATGCTTTGCAACTAAAATGATCGTTTTATTGTTTATTCTATATCAATTTAATAATTCAACACAATATATTGTTCCACTTCAAATTTAACACCCAAATCAACATTATCGATTTAAATAAATAATGGGGGTTTAAAAGAAAAAGAATTAGGCCAAATGGGATTCTTATCGTCATACTATAGTAAACAAATGCTAAAATGATACTATAGTAAACAAATTAAAAAACTCGTGGATGATCGACCCACTCTAGCTACTTCCACCCTCTGATCTGTAGAAATGCTTTGCAACTAAAATGATCGTTTTATTGTTTATTCTATATCAATTTAATAATTCAACACAATTTATTGTTCCACTTAAAATTTAACACCCAAATCAACATTATCGATTTAAATAAATAATGGGCGTTTAAAAGAAAAAGAATTAGGCCAAATGAGATTGTAATTATTTTATTTTTTTTATACCCTTCACCACAGGTGGTGAATAGGGTATATATAAGTTTGTCATTCCGTTTGTAATTTCTATAATATTGATATTAGACCCTATAAAGTATATATATTCTGGATCCTTATGAGGAGCGAAGTTGATTTAACGATGTCCGTCTGTCCGTTGAAATGGATTTTCCGAAGACCCCAGTCTTCCAGGTCCAGGTTATTATACATTTATGTCACATATGGTCCGGAATTGTTTTCTATTGAAATTCAGCAAGATCGGTCCACAAATGGCTGAGATATAAGTAAAAAACCACGACTGCCTAAAATTTTTTCCTTTAAAGGTCCAATTAGACGTGACATTTCCATACCAACACTGTATTACTAAAACGACATAAACATACAATACAAACCAATACAAATACGGTCATACAGTGGCTATGGTAATAAAGTGTTGGTAATGTGGTTTTTGTTGTTGTTTTTTTTATACTCTTAACTACAAGTGGTGGATTTTATTTGTAATGTGTTTAATTTTACGCATCCACATACACATGCACGTATATGATATGCCGCTCAAATAAAGAAACAAACTCATAGACTCAATATATGTTAATTTAATGCTTCTTCAGTAAAAGCATACCATACAAACCAATTCAATTTTGGTTTCTACGGTCATAGAGTGGCTATGGTAATACAGTGTTGGTAATGTGGTTTTTTTGTTGTTTTGTTGTTGAAATAAATTTATTTCTTTATCACATAAAAATTGTTGATTTTTGTAACTACCCAGTAAAAACTTCGCTTACTTTTTCAAAACGAATAGCTTCCTTCACTAATTATTAAGTAGCTTTCTTCTATAACTACTTCATTCTGGATTTGTGTAGGTAAAAAAAAATAATGACATTTGAATGCGTTCATTTTGGGACATCCCTTATAAAATTCATCGGTTCTTTCAGTAGATTTTAAGTAGTGCTTTTAATTTTTTCTGATTACTAAACACATTTTTTTGTATGCTAAGTTTTTACTGGGTAGTTTTAAGATTGAACATTACAACATTTTGCTAATACTTAGTTCTGTACTGCAATATCAGACTCTTAGTCTTGTGTATGGAACGACAAATTAAAAAATATAAAGAATCTCATTTGGCCTAATTCTATTTTTTCAACGTCCTTAGAATTATTTATTTTAAACGATAATGTGTTTTGAATTATTTAAATTGATATAGAATAAACAATAAAATGATCATTCTAGTTGCAAAGCATTTCTAGAGATCAGAAGGTATAAGTAGCTAGAGTGAGTTGATCATCTATGAGTTTTTGTATTTGTTTACTAAGCAAATATAAACTATTTAAATAGACCGTTCCTGTTTATTCTTCAAAGGAGCATTTTCTAAAATAACAGAAGGTTTTTTTACTACTGTATCACTTGAGTATTTGTTTACTTTAGTATGATCAAATATACATTTAAATTGGGCGTTTGTTCTTTTTTTTAAAGGCATCTTAAATAATAAAATGTTTTTTAAAATTTTATTCAAGAGTATAAATATGATAATTTTGTGCAAAACTTTACTAGTTTAAACTCAAGTTGACGATATAAAACATATTAAAAATCATGCGTTTCGTGGTAGCACTTTTGGTTTTAGGATTTGTATCCCATATTGCTGTGGCTATACCTCTTCCGGACTATTTGGATGATGCGATTAAAGAAGCACCTCTTCAAGAATTATCGCCATCGGATAAGAGGCTAAAACGTAGTATTTTCGCGGAACCATCAGAGCTCCAAATATTTGAATCCAATGATAAAGTTACATTACTTAGAGAAGAAGCTGAATCTGGTGATATCCAGAATAACGAAACTGTTGCTATAGATTCAGATGTTCTAGCGTGTGAATATCAAGGTGTGCCTAATGAGGTAACTGATTCTGGAGTTTCAGTCGATGGAGAAGAAGCTGAATCTAGTGAAGATTAGATGAGTTTTCCTTAAGATGAATTTGATTTCAAACCCAAGGTTTAACCCAATATTCCTGCAGATAGTTTCGCTGCTCTTAATTCTTGCAGCTTTTTTTTAAATAATTTCGGTTGTTAAATTATTTTCAAAATTTTTTGCAAACATATGTAAGCAGAATAGAACAATAAATTGTTTTATTAAAAATATTATATTCTAAAAGGCTGTTTTAAATGAACAATTCCAAATTGGACCAGTTAGCCAGTTAAGGCAGGTATATTTAAAGAACCTCCTTTAACTTACAGTTGATTGAACAGGAAAAATAGCTTTGTCTTGTATTGAAAATTATTTTTTTCGACAATGCAATTAAAAATAACTAAATCAGGCAGTGTGAAAAATGAAAAGAAGAATAAATGGTTTTTTATTCTGCCAGGATGAAAGCAAGTCTTATCTTGTATAAAATTTTAGTGTTTTTTTATATTTCTTTAAGATTTTTATAAATCCTTTAAGAAGTCTATGGCTTTCCACTGATCTTCAGGAAAATTTTCAGTTTGATTTTTTTGTCTTTTGATAAGAAATTGGATCAAACTTATTTAAAAAAAGTTTTCCGTTACGGTTTGAAACGTTTTAGGTTGTTTTCCAGGAGTGGAAACGCCTGTATGGCTCCTACCGTTAACCCTCTAATGCCTAAGAGTGCCTCAAGGCAGGCTTTACAAAATTTCTACTGACGTCCAATATATAACTAATTTTTATTAATTTCCATTTATTTACAATTGCTTAAAGATCTAGAAAAATATTTGTAGAAGCCTCGAAAGCTTTTTAAAGCTCTTAAAGCATTGCAAACAATCTCGAACACAATGCTTTTGTTCAAAGTGCAAACTTCATTTATGATGGTCAAACAATAATATTGTTTTTTTTGATTATCATAAAAAAAACCAAATATTTTTCATTTGTTTCTTTACTTTTTATTTTCAATACAAACTAACAAACAGAGTTCTCAAAAATTAAGTGTGTTTTTATTACTAGATACCCAAGGGTGCCTCATTGTACTCCTAGATGTTTGCTCACCTGGAACGTAAACGACTCTTCGTACGGGCTTAAAAATATTTTTTTTGAATTCAGTGGCCCAAAAATACCCTAAAAAAATTATTTTCATAATATATTCCCATTTATTCTAAAAGTTGGCATTAGAGGGTTAATTATGGAGCTATCTTCAATAAATTATGTAGAGCACTTAATAGCCTTATGCCTAAACTAAACTTTACCAAATTTTCTCACGATATGTATTATTTTTGATAACGAATTAAGGCTTACTAAATTGGTCCCCCTTTGATATTGTGCATATGGTAAATTGTAAAGCGATATTTACGAAATTTCCAATGTAATTTCCATTAACTTTAACAAATTTATTGACAATCAGTGCATTTTTATATTTGTTTTTGATAACGTGCCGCGTTAATAACTTAAGAAGGATTTTTTTTTGAAGTTCCGCCCATCTTAGTTGATATATAAGTCGTATCCTTAGGTTATATGACAGCCCAAAAATTTAAGATTTAATAACATTGTTGATATTTTCTGTTCGGGAGGTACCACGCCCACTTTTCTAATCCCGCCCATTTTTAGAGAGGTTGTGTATTAATAACCAAAATGATTAGATCTTATTTGGAAACTTTGACTCTTGCCGTTCTCCAAAATACAGAAAAAACAAATATAAACACCAACAAGGGATTTTTGATTTTACTCAAAAGAGGCAGTCGTTGTTTTATTTAGTTTTAATTTTAATAGCAAACTTAAACGGAATATATGTGACATAAATATATGACAACATAGTCCCCATAATTCCTGGGGTCTTCGGAAGCCCCATTTCAACATACACACGGACAGCCGGATTTGACCTTCTTTTCTCATAAGGAACCAGAATATATATACTCTATAGGGTGTAGGATCAATATTATGAAACTTACAAACGGAATTAAATAGTTCTATTTACCATCTTACCTTCGGTGAAGGGTATAAAAACAAAAACAACAAGGGATTTTTGGGGAAAATTAAAGGCAGTCTCAGCAATTTGTGGACCGATCTTGCTGAATTTTAAAAGCAAGACTACTTCGGAAACCCCAATTCAACGGACAGACAAACGGACATCGTTAAATCAACTTCTCTCCTCATAAGGACCCAGAATATATGGGGCAATCTAAGTCAAATCGGACAGTTTGGAGAAAAATATTTTTTAATTTCCTTATTTTTACTGTGTTGATTTTTCTTCTCAACAAATTTCAGCAAATTTGCAGATTTATTTGGCTTATGGTTCAAGAGTTATCGAATATTAAAAAAATCGCGTTGTAAGAAAATTATGTTCAAATAAACACGCATAACGTTTTCAATAATAGTCCAAATAGAATATTTTTTTTTTTCTGTATTTATTCTTTTTTTGTCTAATATCCAATAAAAAGTAGAAACAATTTTGCACAGTGGTCTTGGCTGCGATTTAATATTTTAAATAAATGTTTTTCACTGTTTGTTTTCTTTGATTTTCTTGAATTTTTGTATTAAACTATGATTTTTTCCAAAAATTTTAAGACCCGTCGTGGGATTCGATTAATCGTACCTCAACATCGATTTCAAAATCGTTTAAGATAAATTTGCAACCTTATACCTAGGGTTTTTTCCCGGGATTTCCCGTCCCGGGAATTTCTGGGAATTTCAATTATTTTATTTCCCGTTTTCCCGGGATTTTTCTTGCGGGATCCCGGGAAATAAAAAATTCCTCATAATTTCAGAAAATAGTTATTTATACTTTGAAATTTAGTTTTCTATTCTCTAAAAATTAGCATCTTTGGATGGGTTGTGGATTAGATCAATTACAAGAAGTGGGTACATGTATTTAAATGAATGTCTTCTGGTGCAATAAATCTACTAAAAGAAGAATGGGCAGTTCATCAGTTGATAATTATTACATTTAGTGAAGTGAAGAGTTAATAAAGTACATTAATTTAAAATAAGATGCTGGCAGTAAAGTTGCATTGTCCATGAACAAGTCTTAAAAAAGGGAGATACCTAAACATATCGCTCATTATTGGAACATAGTCATATCTACAAAAACAAACGATCTTGGCAAAATGCGATTAAAGTTTTCAAAATGTACCGATTTAAAGATATATTTTGCTATAACTTTGGTTCAGTTTGAGATATGTATAATACGAGAAGGTATGAAGGAAATCTTTGCTTCATATTTCCTTCATACCTTCTCGTATTATACATATCTTCATATGAAGGTATGAAGGAAATCTTTGCTAAAGTTACTTCAAATTTTGAGATATGACTATGATGCAATGAAAAAGATCCTTTGGTTCGCGGTGCACATGGCCTTCACGTGTATACTACTACTACTACTATGATGCAATGAAGGAGCGATATGTTTATTAGGTGATAAACACAAATTTTCAATTTCAATTTCAATTTGTGTTGGTTTACTATATACCCGTGAAGTGCGGGGAAACCGAAATAAAATATTTTTTTGGAAACTCGTGTAAGATACTACAACATACAACTTGAAAACCACATTGTCCCAAAGATTACAAATGGACCTATTGAAATGAAAAGGTTTGTAAGAAGCAGTCCGGTTGATGCTATTTTTGTATCAACCATGACATACATTTGACTGATATAGACGTTGTTTATAAAAAAGAAAAAATTGCTTCTGTTTATTAATTAACTTTTTGATTTCATATCTTGAGTACCTCAATTTTTATTTTGTTTTTATTATTGTTTTATGAATTATCCAGAGCATAATAATACTGAATAAAAGCATAATAATAGGGAATAAAGGCGTGAGGTGATAATAATTCAAATTCCTATTTCAATCTTCAATTAATTAATTAGTATTGACCCATTTCTTTTACTTTATTTGTAAACAAGTTTCCTTACGTTTTTTTATAAGTTTTTTTCATTCATTAATAACAAAATTTACTTTGTATTTTTTATATGGAGCGGGATCCCGGGATCCCGGGAAATTTTAAAAAATTTCCCGCTTTCCCGGGAATCGAAAAAGTCCGGGAAAAAAAACTCTACTTATACCTTATATCACACATATTTTTTTTTGGTAAAAAACTGCAGAAATTTAATTTAGATTTTTTCAGTGGGTTAATAGTCATATTATAATTTTTAGAGGTATGATATGTATGTACATTTCGCTTATTAAAATTGTGTTCTTGATTAAAATTATAAAAAAAATTTTAAATTTTATCAATATTGTTTATATTAAATTTAAAACATTTCATAATTTTCAAAAATATGAATAGTGTTTTAAAGGAATATGACAAAAGTTATTTTTTGGTGGAGACTGTTTCTTTGCTAAGTTACTATTAAGCAGGGTTCAGAAAATACACACATATGTACTGTTTCAAAGCCACTAGCACATAATTTTATTTACATAACAATTATGTGTGTTTCTAAATTTTCAACGGTGTCGAACACAACCACGATTGTGTTCTGTTTTAATATTTGGTTGCGAAACACACTTTAACCACTCATGAACGATTGTAGTCAGGGCTGTCAGACTTGGGGATTAATCCCCAAAGTTTGGGATTTCATGCAAGCAAAAAGGACAAAGAAAGTCATTTGGGGATTGGGGATTTTACACATTTTTAATATGTTTGCCCTTCATTTATTATATACGCTTATTTTACTTTCTTTGGTATATAAAATATGAAAAAAGTAGCAAAACTTTTATCTTACTCTTATCAACAACTTATACGGTGTAAAGGGTCCTAATTAAGATAACCATTTTGTTTAAGTATGTAAAAGGTACTTTATAAACTTATCTTATTTTTCTTGAGGGAGTGTTTAAAAAAAAAATTAAAAATAGAATCTAAAACCGTTAAAAACACATAAAATTTTTGATTATTTAAAGACAATTTTAAAGCCAATATGTATGTCTTCCACAAATATAAGTAAATATGAAAGACAATATAATAAAGTTCGGGAAAAGGAATGCTAGGCTATTGGTAAATTTTTATGATGCATTATGAAGTATTAAAATCATGACGGATATATTTATTTTTATTGTTGATTATAAGGATGGCTAAAACCGATTGAACAAGCTCCAAACTCTTATAAATTGGTTTATTCTGCTTCAATAACAGCATATCGTTCTGCTTGTAATTCCTCGCTGGAATCGTATAAAAAGGATTTAAAAAAACATGCCGAAACCACTCGCTACAAAAAAAATAAAATCATTTTTTTGATTAAAAATTTTTATTTGGGGATTTCTTATTAAAATGTTTCTAAGTATTTAAAAAAAAAAAATAAATAAAATTTGGTCAGAAAAAAAAAAAAAAAAAATATTAACTTTTTAAGGTTCTGTTTTTTCATTTGGGGATTTTTGGGGATATTTTTTTAATTTTTTGGGGACAAGGGAAAAAGTACCTGGCAGCCCTGATTGAGGGGTTCGATATATTAAGGTCGTGTACGTTAAAAAAATAAGAACATGAACGATAGACATGTTCGATTGTAGGTTCGAATGTAGCTATACTAGCGTGGCCGTTAGTTGTATGGAGAACTTTTTTTTTTATTTTTTATATTTTGTGTATGTACACATAGCCAATGCAAATAACAAAATAAAGAATTAGTATTGAAAATATGTCCTGCGGAATCCTTGAAATTTTTTGCACAGTGGCTTAATTGAAAAAAATTTTTTTTAACATATTTAAAAAAATCAGAAAAAAATAGTATTTGGTTGAATCCCAAAACCAAATGGGTCTTAAAATTTGTGAAAATATCATAGTTTAATATAAAGAAAATTCAAGAAAATCAAGGATCTCAAACAGTGAAAAAAATTTATTTAAAATATTAAATCTCGAAAATCGCAGCCAAGCCCACTGTGCAAAATTTTTTTTCTACTGTTTATCGGATAGTAGACAAAAAAAGAATAAATACAGAAAAAAAAATTATTCTATTTGGACTAATATTGAAAACGTTATGAGCTTTCTTACAACGCGATTTTTTTAATATTCGATAACTCTGTAACCATAAGCCAAATAAATCTGAAAATTTTCTAAAATGTGCTGTTGAGAAGTAAAAAATAAAGAAAATCAAAAAATATTCTTTTTCAAACTTTCTGATTCGACTTGGACTGCCCCATATATACCTTATGGGGTCTTACATCAGTCATGTAGAAATAACAAACGGAACGGCATACTGGGTTTGTATACCCTTTTACCTTCGGTGATGGGTATAAAAAGGTTGTTTAAGTAAAATAAATTAATTTTAAATATAAGGAAGGAACTTTAACGGTCTCGATCTCCAATCTGCAAGAACCAGTGAATAGGAAGGCATTTCAACAATTATATTTTTTTTTTACTCATGTAGTCAAAAATAAAGAAACGCGAGAGGAGCATACATAGATATTCCAAAAACTACTAATATAATATTTACAAAAGATCACAGGTTGCCTCCAATACCCGTTTTTTCAATTTTGTTCAATAATTTGAAGTCCTCAATGCTTATTTTGACAACCCAAGTTCGTACATACCCAACAATTTAGCGAGGGACCGAATATGTTATTCTTAATTCAGATACCAAATTGTAGCTTTATTTACTTAAAGAATTGAAGATTTTCGATTTTTGGCTAGAAAATCTTTTAGCAACTCTCACTAGTAGTAGCCACTCTGGTATTAAATTCATAAGACTTTTGACTGCTCTCTTTGTTACAAGATTTATAAGCGATTCATAATGATTCATTTAATATAACTTTTAAAATTAAAAAGTTTCTTGAATGCCCCCTAAAGCAATAATAAGTCCTTGTCTATATTATGAAACATTTGCTGCAAAAACTTTCTTCAATTCCCTTCTAAAATTACATTCGCGTCCAAAGAATGAAACATTAATTGTTTTGTATGCATTCTCTCTTTTTTTCTCTTCACAAAAACTGCTTCTAAACGATACAAACTCTCTTTTGTTTCTCAGCAAATGCTTCATGGTATGACGAGGGCTAAGAAAACATACATTTAATTACTAACTTTTGCATATACAAAATTTTTGTTTTAGCTAACGCGTTAACGTTATAACGTCAGTTTTAAAAAATTATATCTCTTAACTTTTAAAAAACATTCTATTATTTTATAAAATGTCTAAAATGTTCCCTTGGAGAATAAACAGGAACGGTCTATTTAAATGTTTTATATTTGCTTAGTAAACACATTCAAAAACTCATTCTACTCACTCTAGCTACTTACACCTTCTGATCTCTAGAAATGCTTTGCAACTAAAATAATCGTTTTATTGTTTATTATAAGTCAACACATTATATTGTTTCACTCAAGCTGTACTCGAAAATTTATACCTAAATCAACATTATTGACTTAAATAAATAATTCTAAACACGCTTTAAAGAAAAAGAACTAGGCCAAATAAGATTCTTTTTGTATTTAAGGGTATAAATATGATATTTTCGTGCAAAAATTTTCTAGTTTAAACTTTTAATTTGACGATATAAAGTCGAAATCATATTTAAAGATCATCATGCGTTTCGTGGTAGCACTTTTGGTTTTAGGATTTGTATCCCATATTGCTGTGGCTATACCTCTTCCCGACTATTTGGATGATGAGATTAAAGAAGCACCTCTTCAAGAATTATCGGCAACGAATGAGAGACGTAGTATTTCCGCGGGACGCTCAGCGCTCCATATATTTGAATACAATGATATTGTAAAAATACAAGAAGAAGAAATTGAATATGGTGATATTCATGATGAGGAAACTGATTGTGAAGATTCATTAGATGGAGAAGAAGCTGAATCTGGAATTGAACATGATCATGATAATGAGGACACTGATTCTGAAGTTTCAATCGATGAACATGAACATGAACATGAATGTAAACATGCACATGAACATGAACATGAACATGAACATGACCATGAACATGAACATGAACATGAACATAAACATGAACATGAACATGAACATGAACATGAACATGAACATGAACATAAACATAAACATGAACATGAACATGAACATGATCATGAACATAAACATAAACATGAACATGAACATGAACATAAACATGAACATGAACATGAACATCAACATGAACATGAACATGAACATGAACATGAACATGAACATGAACATGAACATGAACATGAACATGAACATGAACATGAACATGAACATGAACATGAACATGAACATGAACATGAGCATGAACATAAACATGAACATGAACATGAACATGTATTATATGTATATGAATATGACTATGAACATGAACATGAACATAAACCTGAACATGAACATGAACATGAACATGAACATGGACATGAACATGAACATGATCATGATCATGAAAATGAAAATGAACATGAACATGAACATGAACATGAACATGAACATGAACATGAACATGAACATGAACATGAACATGAACATGAACATAAGCATGAACATGATCATGATCATGAACATAAACATGAACATGAACATGAGGACACTATTTCTGAAGTTTCAATCGATGAAGAAGAAGAATCTGGTGATATGCCTGATGAGGAAACTGAACATGAATTTTATTAAGTTTCAGTGAGTGAATAAGAAGCTGAATCTGATGATGATTATAATGATTCGCCTTAAGATTTCATTCCAAATCCAACCTTTTACCCAATATTCCCGCAGATAATTTCGCTGCTCTAAATTCTTGCAGTTTTTTTAAATTAATTTCGATTGTTAAATTATTTTCAAACCTTTTTGCAAATAAATGTAAGTAAAGTATAACAATAGATTGTTTTATTGAAAATTGTATATTCCAAAAGGCTGTTTTCAATGAACAATTCAAAATTGGACCAGGCATTCAAAGAACCTCTTTCAACTAACAGTTGACTGAACAGGAAAATAACTTTGTCTTGTATTGAAAATTACTTTTTTCGGCATTGCAAGCCGAATTCATCTTGGTTGTGCGAAGAAAAATAACTAAATCTGGCAATGTGAAAAATGAAAACAAGGCCTATCCAATAGGTCTGCTTACTATTACAACAATACAACAATACAAAAAACAACAGGCATTTTGTTTGTGTAAAATTCCTCGCCGTTGTCAAAATCTTACTACTACATAGGCAAAACAAAAGGAAAAATGTGTTTTGTGTGCATGTATGTGTGGCAAAAAACCAAAAAAGTAAACAAAAATATACACGTATAAGGAAAATGTAAGCAACTTTTGATATCGTTGAGGAAAAAACCAAATAAACATCTGGCTTCTTAAGCAGACCTATTGGATAGACCTTGAATGAAAAGAAGTCTTAGTGGTATGAAAGCAAGCCTTATCTTTTATAAAATTTGATTTTTTTTTTTTTTAATTTCTAAAAGATCTTTATAAAACCTATATCTATTACTACCAAACTGTAAAGCTTCCTACTCCTAATTATTTTATAATAAGCCGAACGAAAAGATCTCTCCGAGTTTCTTTAAATATTAGATGTCAATACACCACAGTGAACGCATTTATAATTTTTGTAATGGGATCGCAATTATCTTGATATTTCATTAACACATTCCAGTTGTCGATCATTTTCGTACGATAACAAGACAATTGCTGTAAATGATAGCACAAATTTGCAAATTTTTACTTTTAACTAATTGTGAACAAAATCAAAAGTTGTGCACCGATTTTTCATTGTAATCGGTTCACAACTCATTTCATTCGAAATATGTTAAACCAAATGTTTTTAGGCCAAAACTGTTATTTTTGTTGCATTTTTATTTGTTATGGATTTTTAAAGAACAAAAATTTTTTTTAATTGTTCTTTTTTTAACACTTTAACGATATCTCTAAAACTACTGGGCAAATTTAAAAACAATTTAGGCTCGCCTTAAAGATAATAAAATAAATAAAAATAAAACAATATTGTTGCCGAGTTTCGGATTTTATTTTAATTGAATACGTTTTCAAGTTATTCCAATAACTCAAGTGAATGTGCATTAATTTTGGACATAATGGTATAGCTCGCTGATTTGATTTGAAATCAGCGAATTCAAATTAGGAAAAATTTGCAATAATTTTCCAGGCCGCAAAATGACTGTTTCCCAGTGTAGTTTATCGAGGAATGCTTAAAATTAACTGAAGGACATCACCATTAATATAAATGGCACACTGGTTTCGTTTGACGTCGTTTCTCTTTTCACCAATGTTCCTGTTTACACAGCGATAAAAAATATTATGGACCAATGGCACACTATTGAAACGAAAACAAGTATCCCAAAATCCAAATTCTTGGAAATTCTGATATTCTGTTTTAATGACAACAACTACTTTACATACAATAACAAAATATACAAACAGATTTTTGGTATGCCAATGGGAAATTCCCTTTCCCCTACTATTGCCGATATTGTTTTGGATAATTTACTAGACGCAGCCTAGACAGAATTGAAAAACAAGAACGTCAACATCAAATACGTGGCAAAGTACGTAGATGACATACTGGCTGTAATAGACATTAAGGACAAAGACGATATACTTACAGCACTCAACGGGTATCACCCGAAGATCAAATTCACCGTTGAGGTGGAGACGAACAGAGAAATAGCATACCTCGACCCAAAATTACATAGAGAGGACAATAAAATAACGTTTGACTGGTATGCAAAAAATACATCGTCTGGCAGAAATATCAATTTCAACGCTACTCAACCTAAATCTCAAACAATAAATACTGCAAAAAATGTTATACGTAGAGTTCTTGATATTAGCGATAAACAACACCACAGCAAAAATAAACTGGTAATCACGGAATTACTTAAAGATAATGCTTTTCCTACAAATTTAATTAAAAATTTAATAACTGCCTATAAACCTATAATAACAAACACAAATGGTAACATTGAAAAGGAGGAAAAATATTTTATCAGTGTAAAATACATACAGGCCCGGTATATAAAAACATAAAAGGTGCAACAGATAAAAATGACATGAGCTTTGCTTACAAACCAAACAAAACATTAAGTGCAATATTTACAAATACAAAAATTCCAATACATAAACTACAACAAAATAATGTAGTGTATGAAATACCATGCAAGGGAGACAACAACAACAGCTGTGACTTAGTTTACATTGGTACGACCAAAAGGAATTTGGAGACAAGAATGGGAGAACACAATTCGGACATAAACAAAAACAAAGAAAGCACTGCATTATCACAGCACATATTACAAACAAAACACAAACCTGATTTTGACAACATAAGAATACTGGACAAGGTAAATAACGTGAGGAAAAGATATACAACAGAAAGCTTAAGAATTCAACAGAAAATAAATAGAACTATGAATAAAAAAAAAAGATACGGACAATTTAAGCGCCTGTTATAGAGTTGTTTTAAAAAACCGTAGATGACACCACTAGTGTTGGCTTTTATGTTTTTTAAAAGAAACAAGAAATTCCATTTTTATGTAGCAGTCTATGAAATTTCCCTCTTGGCCAGACCAATTTTTTTTTTTTTTTTTTTTTTTTTTTTTTTTTTTTTGCAATATCTTTCAAAAAGGACAAAATTATATGTTCTGAATTGAATGAGTTGTTTTAAACAAATTAGAAAACTACTTCCCGTTATGAGCTAAGTTCAATTTAACTACAAATACCTAACGCAAAACTATTTTCAGCTGTGGTAGATGACAAAAAGCAATGTGTAAGGAATTTATTTTCGATGACTTTTATGTAATGTTAAATTAAATAATGAAATAATAAAATTATATAATCTGAAAAATAAGCATAGTCAGATGCATTTGAAGAGCCTCGACATTTCCTTCCTATGAAGCAGGTTTAAAAGGGAGCATATTAAGAATAATGGTAACAAAAAAAAATTCAGTGTGTAAAGCTGATCGTTACATTCAACAATTTTAATATGCGCTTAATAAAGCGCTTTCTGTGTCAAAAATGTATTGCTTCAAAGTGGGAACTAGCCATATAAAATGCATGTCTTCCGTAAGCGATATGGGAGAACTAAGTGTGAACTAAGTGTGAAAAATTACCGAGAATCCTAGAGTTAAGAAGCTTTTAGTTTGAAAATTCCACATTCCATGTTTATGATTATTGGTTAACAAAGTACATATATATACATAAGCGCTTAAGAATATCTTTTAAAAGGTGTACCAGCATTATTGCAATAACTATTTCATTAGGAATATATTTAGGAAAATTCATATAATTTCAATGAGCATTTTTTAAATGCAATTTTTTCAAATGACTTCGATCAAAAAATATAATATTGAATTGAGAACCCTAAAGATTTCATATGATGTATAAGCTTCATAGCTTCCAAACTAAAATCTTCTTGCTCAAAATTTATATATCTCTAATTTTAGAATCTAATTACTTTAAATGAAACTTCTTTATTTAAATGGACTTTTGTACGTTCTTATTTATAAGAAATTAAAGGGACTTAAATGTATTTTTAGAAAACTTTTATGGAAAATATAACTAAAAACACAATTTTAACCTACAATATAATTTTATATAAATACCGCAATTATGTATGTATGTATCTCAATTCAAATATAAGAAGTATGCTTTTATAAAAAAAATTTCCTTTTTACAAAATATATAAAGATTTTTCTCTTCAAAATTAGATTTTTCTTCCAATTGTTCTGGCAACGTTGTCTAGTACATTGATGATTTTTAGACTCTAAATCAAGGCGAATTCATACAAGGTGGTCTTGGCTTGCTACGTAAATAACAGCTGAAAACTAACCTTGTGTCAAAATGATATGCTGTTACTTTTGTTGACATTTATATTTTCATGTTTGTATGTTAGTGCACAGCTAATTTGTTTACTACAGTGTTGTATTCTTTTGAAACAACGTTAAAGTAGTTTACAGTGTTGTATCCGTTTTCAAAATAAGACCACCTTGTATGAATTCGCCTTGCTCTAAATGTATGCAAAAGCATATCGCTATAGTATTCCTGCGCCAGCAAAATTAAAACAGGGATGCCAGACTTGGGGATTTATCCCCAAAGTTGGGGATTTCATGCAAACAAAAAGGACAAAGAGGGTCATTTGATAATTGGTATGCGGATTAAATAAAAGAAATCGGGGATTTTACACATTTTTAATATATTTGCCCTTCTTTTATTTTTAACGCTTTTTTTTCCTTGTTTCGTATATAAAATATGAAAAAAAGTAGCAAAACTTTTATCTTACTCTTATCAACAACTTATACGGTGTAAAGGCTACTAATTAAGATTAATATTTTTGCTAAGTGTGTAAAAGGTACTTAATAAACTTATGTTATTATTCTTGAGTGAGTGTTTTAAAAAATAAAAATTTTAAAAGAAATCTTAAACCGTTGAAAGCACATACAATTTTTGATTTTTTAAAGTCAATTTTCAAGCAAATATGTCTACCCCAAAATTAAAAAAAAAAACATGAAAATGGGAAAATATGAAAAATATGTATTTTTATTGTTGATTTAAAAAACAGCATATTGTTCTGCTTGTAGTTCCTCACTGAAATCGCATAAAAAGGATTTAAAAAACATGCAGAAGCCAGTCGCTTCAAACGAAATAAAATAATGTTTTTTACTAAAATTTGTTTTGTGGGGATTTTATGGATTTCTGTTTAAAATTTGTCTTTGTTTTATTTTTTTGTAATTCGGGGATTCTTGGAGATTTTTTTTAATTTTTTGGGGACCAGGAAGAAAAGTACCTGGCAGCCCTGTAAACACACGTTTATTAACAAAAAACTCGCACACAAGTAGTTCCAAAACTCTTATTATTTTACAACACAACGTCACTTTTCTTCTTAAATCACGCAACCGCCATTTTTTCGAAATTGAATTTTCTTGTTTTTATGATAAAAATTAACATTTGCCACTCGATTGCTTTGTGTAAAAAATTTAAGCCATTGCAAAAATGGTTTTTATATTTAAAGTTCAAAATGTTTAAGGCAGAAAAAAATTACACTTTTCGTCGAGAAACTTAAAAACTTTATATCCTATACAGCACAAATGTTCCTCGAGCTCCCAATATTTTAATAAAGTTCAAATTTTATTTCTGTATGCAAAAGCTCTATCCCTATATCTAAACCTGACTTTCGTACAAAAAACCGTTCTGGGCCGAATTTCGTTTTCGGACACTTATGGGTTAAGGCTAGTTTACACGGTTATACAATGTATTACTACATTGCAAAAAATGATGTAGATTGAGAAAAATCTCATCATGTAAAGGCAAAGTGTATTGAGTAAGAGAGAGAATACGAATACAAAATGTGACAAGCGGTTAGTAAATGTTTTTTTTTCTAAGCCATTTTAGAAACTTATGTATTTTCCTCACAACAACTAAAATCAACTCAAGAAATTTTCATGTTGTTTTTGTAAAAATTGTAAAAATTAACCATTTACTTTTATTTCATTATTTTTAATTTTACTTGTACCATCCGTGTAAACATAAAATCTACTTACAACAAACTTTTATTTTTCATATTATTTTAATTCTACAAAGTCGTAATACATTTGGGGTATTCACAAGGTGTGCTATCATGCTGTATTGTCATAATGTTCTAACATTTTACAATGGTTTAAAAATGTTGTTGTTGCTTTGTAAACAAAAAATGTCTTAAATTAATAAAACTTTGCTTGCTATATTTATTGTGCTGTCGTAATTAATCAGAAAAGACCTGCGCCGAGCAACTGAGCCGAGGGGCTATGATTTTGTAGCCGTCGCCGTTAATGGTATATTTTTATCCGGCTTACATCCGAATTTAACCTGCGGCTAGCATTTTTTGCAACAAAACACTTGCGGCGTCAAATTGGATCGGCCTAGGACTCTGATGTTTGGTAAACAAACAAAATAAAATATTTGTGGTTTGCGTCTGAAAAATGAAAAATATTCAGGAAAGATATAATTTAATTTATTTATTCATGGATTAGAATTAAAAAACATTTTGATTTTAGGTTAATATTTATTTTTTTTATTTTGTTCTAAATCAGCTGACTTAAATTCAAAATAGCACACTAAATTATGAGGGGTTGTTCACAACACTCGTATTTTTTCATGTTATTATTTTAAGACATATGATCTTATGACACCTTGTGAATAACTAGTCTTAAACACGAATTACGAAATAAAAGACGTTTTTTTTCTTTGGTGGTCTTAAGACTAAATTTTCCTATTGTAATCAACATTTAAAAATTAGGCAATCAACCATTGGTATTGATTCATCTTAGTCAGATCAATAGCCATTGTTGTTGTTTTTATTATATTCTTAAATTTATTTGGCAACAAGAACAAAGCCATTGACACTTTGTTGTATTGTGAGTGCCAATGTTTTTTTTTAAGTAATCAGGCCTGTCAGATAAGGCGATTTCTCGCCAAACGTGGCGATTTTGTAACGTGTTTGGCGCTGGGATTTTCCATTGGGCAACTGGCGACTTTTTGCTTGGCGATTTTTGATATACCTGGCGATTGACTTGGCTTTTTTATCATTTATATTATTTCAGCGATTTTTTTAACAGTTTGTAATTTTTTGTTATTATTACTATGTTAAAACAAAATCTGGCAACTTTTTCACATGATTTTTGTTTTGTTATCATTTAAAGTGTACATGTTTTATATTAATGGCTAAGAAATCACTGATGGTTTAAACGCTGGTTTAGTTGAACTAAACTTAAATTTATATGTAGTTTAAGCTCAACAACTATAAATCAGTGTCCCATGCATTATATGTGGTTTGAAAAATAACATGTGGCAGCACTACGATAAATCTTATCAAATTCATATGGTCTGTATTTGAAGTTTAAACGCCCAATTTTATGCGTTTAAAGATGGTTTATATGTTTATGGATTTATAGATTTGTTGGTTAAAACATATTTTAAACCAAAAAGAGAGTTAAGCTTGCTCTGATTTTTAAGCCCTAAGTCTCTATTTAATTCTAATAGTATGTATGCACGTTAAAACACCAGTAATAAAATCAATGAGGGTGAAATGTACGATCTTATAGACTTAATTTTAGTTTTTTTAACTGAATATGTGATCTCCATTTTATGTTATTTAAAAAAAATAATAGAAACTAAACAAAATTTAGTTTCGGCGACTTTTTTGTATTTTTTCTCAGTTTATGGCGATTTTTACAGAAATATTATATGTACTAGCTTTTTTTTGTATGCAAAATTTAATTTAAAAAAAAAAAAAAATACCGAAAACTGAACAAAATTGACGTTTGGCGATGGAGCTCAAAAAATCTGACAACCCTGTTAGTAATTATCCTTGCTAGCATAATTGGTTTGGTGATCGGATCATATTTTATTTGTAAATGTCGTTGACTTGCATTATTATTTAAATACTTTTAAATAATGCTGTCGATATCGATAGTATTTGTGAGGGTTGGTTGAGTATGTGGAGTACATATGTACGTAACTTGCGTGCCCTTAGGAGGTTGAATTCTAAGACCGACACCAACTATTTGTACAAAACAGACTTTCTTCTTAAGGATTCATTCCATACCAACTATAAAGTATATGTCAAAAAACATTAAATTTGTCGAAAATGAGTTGTTTTTGACGAACATTTTCACGGTGCGATGCATGAAACATAATTTTTTTTGAACTTAAGCCGAAAATTTTTGGGGATATAGAAATTGGAGGTCCTGATTTAATTTTTAAATTTTTGCAAATTGCTGCTTCCGCAAAAAAAAAACAAAAAAAGAAACGCGATTTATTCCTACATCCCTCCGGTAGCCGCAGAGCCAGGTTTTCAAAAAGAAATTTGATTTAAAACTCATATTTAAATAAAAAATGAGCTGTTGGTGCCTACGTGGTTTAAGAAGAAACGCTTCAATATCTGAAACAAGAGTTAGAGAATAAACAAGACCGTCGTATTTAAATGATAAATATTTGTTTCTTAAACAAATTTAAAAACGCGTAGATGATCGGCAGGCACGCTCTGTTGGTACTCTTAAGGCATATGATTATACAAATGCGTAATTATTTAAACGACAATTTTATTGTTGTTTCTACGTCAGTTAATATAATTCAACACGCAATATTTTTCCACTTTAACCGTTTTCCCCAATTTAACACCTGAGTCAACATTTATTGAATTATTAAAACAAAAAATTAAACACGATTAAAAGAAAAAGAATTAGGCCAAATGAGATTATGTTTATTTAAAGGTATAAATATTGGATAGGATTGAATGGGATTAAAGTGGAAGAAGCAAAATTATGCTTATTGGAGCCAATTTTAATTAATTTGGCCGTTAAAGATGGAGATCGTGCGGGCAGATTTTTGTTATTAAAGATATTTTTTTTGTATATGTATACTTCTTTATTTGGAATTATGATGTATTTAAATGTAAATATTGATAAGTACAACTGGAAGAGAACGGAAGTTATAAAAGGCAGATTCGATAAGAAATGATTGACGTTGAAATAACAGCTTCAAAGAGTGGTGGAAGTTTTATTTTTGAAAAGATGTGGAACTAAACTTTAACTTAGGCCTGAAGGTATACACTATAAATAAACTTTTTTTTTTTTTTTTTTTTTTTTTTTTTTTGAAGAGTGGTTTGAATCTGTTGTGAATAAAAGAAGTACATAGTTGAAAAATAAAACAAATATAGAGAATTTTTTTTATATATTTACTGCCGTCTTCATAAAAAATAAAACAAGTTTGCAATGTGTTTTAAGGCAAAACTTTTATACAAATTTTTCTTCAAATACATTTCAAATCTATTTTAATTTTTTATGAATACAGCGGTTAATATACGAAGAATAAAAAAGATTAGGGAGATTCGCCAGCAGGCCGGACTTTCCATAGGTGGTGGAAAATCAGCCCAGAAGCTAAGATTTTTAAATCACCCTTCCTGGGACTTTGGGTGGGACCGAGGTGGCCTTACCAATAGTCGGTCCAGACGTGTCTCCAGGAGCTACTGACCCCCGTGGTACCAGATACATGCTTTGGTAAGCGGCGACCTAAAGAGGCTTGTCAATTTTATGCTCTGCCTGATTAATGTAGCGCCATGTGGTAGCAGCGTTTGTTGCGGTCTTTTGAAAGCAAAATTGATCAAGCAGTAGAGGACGTCGGTAGATGAAATTTGGTAAAAAAAAAAATTAAGATGAAAGATACATTTTGTATCAAAAATTGTCTAAATCGACTTTATCCCCGCCGAAAAGAACAAAATGCTTTCTTTGCATCATCAGTTTAATTTTTACCTAGTCCAAATGCACAACGGCGTAAGACATTTGATATAGTTGCGGTCACTCGACGCGAGCTAGATCATAAACAAATAGCCAGTGTAAATATATATCCTTCTTAAAAAGATAATAGTAGTTATGCAGCTTAAGGATTCCTTTCTCTAGGTGTTGCATCCTCTGGGTTAAATAAATTCTGCCTTGGTTACTTAGTTAAATTTCGCGCTTAAATGTACTGGCATTCTTCAGAATCTCATACATTTTAAACTCAGGTGAATGCTACCATGTTGCACCAAACTTCCATACGACAGAGCTCCTTAGGCTGCAATGGACTTTATTGGCTTCGAAGTTGTACCTCAGTGCTTAACTAAGGCGCTACGAATGTTAGTACTACCGGTGACACGGCACTGGTCTGACCTGTAGAGAGGTTTCCGTTAATTAGCTTAATGTCTTTCAGGATGATTGTCTTTACGGAAGCCTTGCTTTTGTTTAGGAAAACATCTTTCAAGATAGTTTCTGACCGGCCCTTCGGGTGTGCAACGGCTTCAACTGAGGAGTGCTTTTTTGACGGGGAGCACGTTGTGGTTGTTGTTTAAACTTAAAGTCATACAGTTTGAGGATTTAGTGACATCCAGTTGGAGGATTAATCTTTGCCCTAAAAAAAAATGTTTGATAACAATTTATTAAAAGTATGATATGAAATTTGATCGAAAACTATATAAATTTTAGGAACTTTTACATTTTACCTTAGCTATCCTTTGGATAGCAATGAAGTATATTGTATGTACAGAAAAATTTACAATTATTAGACACCAGCAGAATGTAATGCATTTTCTGGCCCGCTACGGCCTTCGTCAGCATTCTTTGTGTCACACTGGATAGTGATACTTTATAAATTGAATGTATTTAACCCAACAATTTTTAAGAAATAGAAACTGGGAATTATTTCCTTTCGTAGGTTACTTTTTATATTATATTCAACATTTTCTATTTTTCGAATTTAATCTATGAGCTAAATTTCAGTTATGTATTTTATAAAGCTTTTTGTAATAGTTCTATTCCTTACATTTGTAGGAATGACTTTTTTATACACTACCAGACTATTATATTGTATTTTCTTGTTACATTTTACCTTAGCTATCCTTTGGATAGCCCATCAAGTACATATGCCTATATTCTGGGTCCTTGAGCAATTTCAATTCGATTTAGCCATGTCTAACTCTCTTTCCGTCTGTTAAAATTATACTCACATCCGACGACTAAGAAAACTCAATTTCAGAGCCAGAACTTACTTAATACTAAGAACACTATGGCAAACACAATGTGTAGCACCAATGAATATTCGAGTACTTATTGTGAAAACATATCTGGATATCGAAAGCAATTTTATTTCTTATTCTTTCAGTCGATACTGAGCTAACCGAAATTTTTTTTTAGTAATGTGAAACTCAAATTAGTGCTTTACAACACTGAACAAATAATTCCGATTCGTGCAGTATTGACTAAAATAATAAGATATTAAATTGCTTGCGAATCGAGAAAGCACTCGATCACGACTGCCAGAATCTGGCCCCTGATACCAGTCCTAACCTATGGATGTGCGATCTTTGCAAGTTGTGATTCAAATAGCAAACATAAGTTGAAGGTAGTTTTCAACAACATTACGACAGCAGCAAAAAAAAAATTCTGTCAGTGATGGCAATTATATCAATATTATTCCGTTTTCGGCAAAAATATACGGGAAACTATTTGAAGATTTGTTGAAAATACAAACTCTTGTTTATTTGCATAAAATTATAACCACTCGTGAACCAAATTATCTCTATAATCGGTTAAATTTAAGTCGCCTCGGAAGGAACAAAAATCTTATTCAATGTAGGCGCTACACGCTAGTTTCGTAATGGCAATTTTTTATTACGTTTTTGGAACAATCTTCCCCCAGCAATTAAAGAAACCAGCAGCGCTCTGCATTTCAAGCAACTGCTATTTAGATTTTATTCATAAATAACTATCTTTTTCATTATCATTACAAACTTTGTTAACTATCGCTCTTAGTTTTATAATACCATAATAATTGTTATAATAAATTATTATGTATATTTTTATGTTATTGATAAATATTTTTGATCAAAACTTCATTAGATTTTTACTGACTAAAACTATGTGTTGTTGTAGAGGTTTGAATTTAAATTAAAATAAAATAAAACAAAATAGATAAAAATAAATTGTTTTTGAGAACAGTTTTAAATTTAAATCCAGTACAATCGGTTCTGTTTAAAAGAGTTCTGTACTCAAATGTGGAGCAACCACCTTTAAAAATTGTATAATTCTATTTTGTATACACAGCAATAACCAGGGAAACCATAAATATATCGAGCTCTAACCGCGAAAATAATGTAAGCGCCAAAAATCAAAATTTTTTTATTTTATTTCATATAAATTTTGTATGAAATTTGTCGCTTAAAATGGTTACGCTACCCTGTTTGACCACGACATTTAAGGAGATGATGCAAGTGTTGCCAATAAAATCATATGTTTAAAAAAAACAAAAATTTTAAATGATGTCGCTTACGTTATTTTCGCAATTAGGGCTCGATATAATCTTGTGCGACCACCCATGGAGTCAAATAACAAAAAATATATGCTTTTTAGAGCTTTTTATGAATTTTGGCAACGCATATTTTTGCATTTGTTTACCCTTTGCAGCATTTTTTTTTTTTTTGCATATTTTAGTCAAAAGAGCTTTTTTTAGTTGATAGTGTCTATGTTAATACTTCTTAATTTTTGTTTAAATGCCAATATTATTCTTATTTAAATCTTACCATCATAACTTAGTTTTATTCTGGTTGGCCCATGACTGCATAAGGGCTCCAAAGAGAAACACTCGAAATTTAGCTGTTTACACTGTGGCGCACATTGTTTAAAGTTCATAGAACGAGTGGCAAAATATAGAAGAAGTTGTCGAAGGATAATGAAACTTGGCACATAGCCAATCAAAATGATCCGCCCACTTTTGCGCCCACCTCGCATACAAAGTGAAAATTAAATTTTGACCTACGGCATTGTTTTTTGACACGTAGCATCTTAAGACACTAATAATCATTTGCGTGAAATTTGAAAAATATCCACCCACTTTTACGCCCACTTCCCACACAACTTGTATTGAGAAAGTGGCATAACTCACTTGATTTTTAATGCATTAACTCAATTTTCACAAAAAATAAATATTATAATTGTAGAATGGGCTCCTGATAATATATACCTGATCCACCCACCTCCCCAATAAGTAATTCAAGCATAGTTTTTTAATAATTTTTAACATCATTATCGTACTCCAAATTTTTAATTTGCAGCTTCCTGAGCTTCCTCGGACAGCATACCTGATACAAATAAATTCAAATTCAATTGAAGCTTATGCTTTTTTCAACAATGAAATATACAACATTAAACACTATAGACTTGCATGTATATTACATTACGTAATAATTTTAAACATTAAAGAATTATGGCAACAACAACAAGCATGAACGAAAATTCATGTTTTGTTACTTTATCATTTTATAGTTTTTACTGTTTTTTTTTTTTTTTTGGAAAAGAGCAGGTAGGAGTAGCTGAACTTTTTTTTTAAACTGGGACTTCAAGTTTTAATATGACATCTTTCGTTAAACATTGCTCCACAGCGCTTAAAAGATGCAGTCCACTGAAGTTGATGAACATTGAAATTTTGATGTGTTTTATATTTTGTTCTACGAAATTTTTTATATGGCACTTTTTCCAATTGTTATTTACGAAAATATACAACAAAGTCAAATGATAAGTTTACTGTGATTGTACCAAAAGATTGAATATACAGTAAATTTGCATGCCATTTTAAACAAGCGAACATACATATATGAACTTTGAGCGTGTCTGTACAAACAAATAATAAATATATTAGGCTTATATTACGGAATCATAATATTCAGATATCTGACAACAAAATACCAAATCGGCGAACATGAAAAAAATCATTTAATGCCGCTCTTCAACCATTGTGCGGCGTAGGCTAAAAAGACTATGGCCCATAACTATAGTCATAAACAAAGCATACTTTAAGAGTTCTAAAGTAAACTTTTCTTAAAAATAAGCTTTTGATCTTCTATAGACAAGTTAAAGCATACTTTACACGTTAAAACCGATGTTAATTTTAAAACCAGCTGAAGTTGTTTTTAACTCATTTAACAACAGCATCAGCTGTTTTTTGCCAAACAAAAAAGTACTTGCAAAAAGTTAAAAATGATTATGTTACAAGATATTGGCCAATATTTTGCAATTATTAATGATTTGGAGGAAAAATTTTATGGAAAGAAACTCAAAATACATTGTTTAGGCCCTAATTGTCAGGGCTGTGGAGTCGGAGTCGGAGTCGGAGTTGAGGA
The DNA here is from genome assembly GCA_963931875.1 of Pollenia griseotomentosa. NCBI lineage: Eukaryota > Metazoa > Arthropoda > Insecta > Diptera > Polleniidae > Pollenia > Pollenia griseotomentosa. Next base: position 24,762,687 of record OZ007562.1, read on the forward strand.
GTCGGAGTTGAGGTTTTTGTACCGGAGTCGGAGTCGGAGTCGAAGTACCCACAAAAACTAGCGACTCCGACTCCGACTTTTTTGCATTACAATTTTTCTAATATTTTTTAAAATAAAAAATTTTAATGACCAATTTCTCCAATTCTTTTTAAATATCAATTCATATTTAAATATAATTTTTCTTATAATTTTATTTTTATTTGACATAAAAAAAAAATTTTTGAACATAAATTGATATTTAAATAAATTAGTGGAATTGGCCATAAGAGGGTCTGCTTTTTGAAATTGTGAAGTCTGAAAATAAGGACCAGTATACTTTTTATATGAGTAGGTGAGTTTCAAAAATTAAAAAATTGAGATAACATCTTATTTTGACAATTTATAAGAATAGTTATATAGATTGTATCAAAGCATGTTCTTTTCTATGTTTTAATGTGACCTCAAATTTCTGTAACAAAAACCAGCGGGTTCACTATTTGAATTTCGCCAAGATATCGTTAATGAAATAGAGCCGAATTAAGGAATTTAAAAATTAAATTTGTAAAGATGTTGTTTTTTATTTATCGTATATTAACAAATATTTTTGTAGTCATGCTCATGAATATGACTTGAAATCAGCTGTAGCTCCTGTGGTGAAAGCATTAAGTGAACTACATTTGAAGTTCCAACCTTCAAGGTGAATTATAATAGAATAAAAGGAAAAGGAACTCAGAAAAATACATGACATTGTTCCAGATATAATTCCCATCAATGTGGGAAAAATGATTTGAGAATACTTTTATCTACTCACTTTAGGGAAAATTGGAGAGATAATAAAGACTTGCAATTTCAAATTTCGTTCTTGGACAATAATAATATTGAATTAGGAACGGAAAAATGCAATGGCGAGTACACTGAAGAAAAAGATTTAAATTTAGCAGTTTAAAAATTCACATTTTTTTAACTCTGCAGGTGGGAGATAAACTGCATCAAGCCACATTTTGAAAACTTTACAGCAGACCGCGCAAACATGTTGATAATCGCAAATGATGTTTATGTTATAAAAATGTGCATTTGTACGAATATTTTATATGATCCTAACATATTTTTTTTATGTCGATGATATACATAAAAAATTACGTCATAAAAGGTTCGTTACCTTCTATGGTACTGTTCCATGCCTTGAGACAAACAGCACCAAGTCCAACAACAAAAGGGGTACTATTTCCCAAAAATAATAGAAGGCTAACAACATTTTTTTACGTTAAATTTCTCTTCAAAATGTGTTATATAAATTGTAGAACTAACAACTGAAGGCGCATATGCATGTTTTAATAAACTTTATAAAATTTTCCTGAGAATGATTTGACTTAATAAATAAAATGTATATTAAAAACAAAAGACCTCACTTCACAATTTACAAAAAAGGACTGTCCTTTGCCTCTATTAATATTGTGGTAAACAACACTAAGTACACTTGATGCCTTTAACGTATAAGCCAATTGGACTTGGTGTTGTTTTCAACTTTTCCAAAATCCAAATAAAATTTTTTGCAGCTTTCCTACTCATATGTTAGTAACTAGTATGTTAAAGCTCAATGCGCGGCACGTTAGAATTAAAATATCGATTTGAAATTTTTACAGAATCATTTTCTTGCTATATTTAACCATTTAACAGGTACTAAATTAAAAAAGAGTTTAAAGTCAAAAAAAAACTAGTCTCTTAAATAATGCTAGGTTAGAGTAGGAGTCGGAGTCGGAGTTGGAGTCGGAGTCGGAGTCGGAGTCGGAGTCGTACTTAAAAAATTTCACCAAAAGGAGTCGGAGTCGGAGTTATAACTTTTTCTTAACGACTCCACAGCCCTGCTAATTGTGTAAAACTCAACGCCAAAAATTACATTGAAAGCAAAAACGAAGCCAAAATATTTTGTAATTTTTTTGTTGCTTTTAACATAAATTCATATTGCGTGTTAACAATTTTCAACTCCGCAAGATATGCAGTGTTTTTTTTTATAAATAAATTTTCAATGTCAGCTGCTTAGAGTTGCCCCTTGCTTATATTTTGTTGTATGAAACAATTTTCTACATTTGAGGTGGCACCCAGTCAAAGTCGGTTCAATATAAAACATACTTTAATTTTGACTATAGTAGCAAAATAATAAAAATAATGGCCCATACTCATAGTCAAAATAATGTATACTTTAAACTAAAACCGACTTAAAGTGCATATGAACACCATTGTTCTAAAGTAAACTTTAATAAAAGTCGACTTTATTTTTGACTATGATTATGGGCCAATGTTTTTAATTTAAAGTTGTTTTAAAAAGAACAGACTTTAGCGTTTGACTATGATTATGGGCCTATAAATTTTACTTGTTTAAAAAACAATTATAAAATCGCTTTTTAGTGCATATTTCCGGTTTCTCTTTTAATAACTTTGTAAAACCAACAGTAATTACTTTTCCAAATGTATTCTAACGGAATATTATTATTCCATTAAAAAAAATGTGCGAACCGCCTGCTAATATGGGCGTAAAATCGCAAAAATCCATTTAAATGTATTAACGCGACATGATATCAGAAATTAACTTAAAATTGGTGGCAGAAAGCATTGATTGTCATTAAATTTGTCCAAAATCCGTTTTCACATATGAATGGAAAACATCGCTCTATAATTTACCATATCGCTCATTTGCTGCAAGACCGGCATAACTAAAAAAAATCAATTTCGAGATAAGCGCGTTTAAAGTTTTGGATTTGCTCTAATCACTTAGAAAAAATAACGATACATTCTCTTCAAAAGGGGAAAGTATAAAAGATATAAAGATGAATTTAATACACAACATAAAGAAAAACATAGCGAACAATTATGCATCACTAACTCCAAAATTGTGTTTTTTGATTTATGCCGGTCTTGCAGGAAATTAGCGATATGTTCAATATAAAGACTACACTCGGAAAACAATTTAGTACGCCTTAATCCATTATCCAAAATAATGTTGTAAGAACGTTTGGTTAAGTTTAGTTTAGGCAAAAGTGCTTTACATAATTTCTTGAAGATCGCAATACAAGCCTTCCCACTCTTGGAAAACAACCTTAAACGTCTCAAACCGTAACGGAAAACTTTTTTGTATTGAAGTTTGATCCACTGCCAAATATCCTAAAGATAAGTCGAAAGCCATAGGCTTCTTATAGGGTTTGTAAAGATCTTTAAGAAATTAAAAAAAAAAAACAAAATTTTATTCAAGATGAGGCTTGCTTTCATCCAGGAAGATTCAAATACTATGTAATCTTCGTTTAATATTTCTCACTGCCTGATTTAGTTCTTTTTCTTGGCTTGCAATGCCGAATAAAGTGATTTTTAATACAAGACAAATTTGTTTTAACTGTTCAGTTAACTGTTTGTGTAAAAAGGTTCTTTCAATGTACCTGTCTTTATGTGACTGGTCTGATTTGGAATTGTATATTTGAAAACAACCCTTTGGAATAAAATATTTTGAATAAAACAATTTGTTCTATTTTACTAACATATATTTGCAAAAAAATTTTAAAGATAATTTAACAATCGAAATTAGTTTAAAAAACTGCAAAACTGTAGAGCATCGAAATTATCTGCGGGAATATTGGGTTAAACCTTGGGTTTGGAATCAAATTCATCTTAAGGAATATTCATCTGATCTTCACTAGATTCAGCTTCTTCTCCATCGACTGAAACTCCAGAATCAGTTACCTCATTAGGCACACCTTGATATTCACACGCTAGAACATCTGAATCTATAGCAACAGTTTCCTCATTGTGCATATCACCAGATTCAGCTTCCTCTACATCGACTAAAACTTCAGCATCAGTTTCCTCTTCTCTCGCTGGAACAACAACTGAAGCTATAACATCTGTTTCCTCATTGTGCATATCACCAGATACAGCTTCCTCTACATCGACTAAAACTTCAGCATCAGTTTCCTCTTCTCTTGCTGGAACAACATCTGAAGCTATAACATCTGTTTCCTCATTGAGCATATCACCAGATTCAGCTTCCTCTACATCGACTAAAACTTCAGCATCAGTTTCCTCTTCTCTTGCTGGAACAACATCTGCAGCTATAACATCTGTTTCCTCATTGTGCATATCACCAGATTCAGCTTCCTCTACATCGACTAAAACTTCAGCATCAGTTTCCTCTTCTCTCGCTGGAACAACAACTGAAGCTATAACATCTGTTTCCTCATTGTGCATATCACCAGATACAGCTTCCTCTACATCAACTAAAACTTCAGCATCAGTTTCCTCTTCTCTTGCTGGAACAACATCTGAAGCTATAACATATGTTTCCTCATTGTGCATATCACCTGATTCAGAAAAAATACTGCGTCTTAGCCTCTCATTCGTTGCCGATAATTCTTGAAGAGGTGATACTTTCATCGAATCATGAAAATATTCGGGAAAAGGGGGAATAGGTATAGCCACAGCAATATGGGATACAAATCCTAAAACCAAAAGTGCCACCACGAAACGCATGATTTTTTTTTTTTTTATATATCTTTAAATATGATTTAAGACTTTATATCGGTAATTTTAAAGTTATAACTAGTAAAGTTTTGCAGAAAAATATCATATTTATACCCTTAAATAAAAATAATCTCATTTAGCCTAATTCTTTTTCTATTAAGCGTGTTTTGAATTATTTATTTATTTACAGTTGACGTGAAATATTGTGTTGACGTAGAATAAACAATAAAACTATAATTTTATTTGCAAAGCATGTCTAGATATTATTAGGTGGAAAAAGCTAGAGTGGGTCGATCATCTATGTGTTTTTGAATTTGTTTACTAAGCAAATATATAACATTTAAATAGGCCGTTGTTTCTCCAAGTGAAATTTTTTAGGCATTTTCTAAAACTTAAATTTAATACATATATCATTTTTTAATACTTACAATAACTTAAAAAATTAAAAGGTTTGAATTTAAGTGATCTTAGGGGTATTCAAGAAATATTGGAATTCAAAAAGTTATTATATTTAATGCCAAAGTACATACATTCCAGTGGCATTTTGACAAAACAGCTTAAATCGAGATGAGATAGCAAAACAGTTAAAAAAACAACTCTGTGAAAAAATCATTTTTATCAAATAATAAAATAAACCAAATTAAAGAAAAATTTTGTTAACAATAAAAAATTTTGAAAACGTAGACAAAAAAGGGGGAAAAAATGTAATTAAATGTGTTTTTAATTTACAATGGAAAAATTATTAGCTTACTAAAATATCTAAAACTTTAAATTTAACACCTTGTCCAATAAATAATTAAATAAAATATATAAACAAAAATGTTTTTGAATGAAAATTCGTTTGATTAACAACATTTTTTTTTAACTTTTAAAATTTGACTTAAGATGGTTTGTCAAAATGCCACAGAAATGTATTTACTTGTATAATTTTAAATATTTTTGAGGAAATTCTTTTTATGGGAAATATCGGGAAGTAAGTATTGGTGTCGTCTGCGTGTATTGTGAGCTAGGCCGAAGTATCGCCTAAAGGCCCAGTTAGGCGAACGTTGCTGTATCCGTAATGTACCGCACCGTACTGTAAGCACTTATAGAACATTTAAAAATGTGTTATATATATTTCCCATACATAAACAAAAAGCAATAGTATACATAAAACAAAACACACAGTGATGGGAATCAAAAATTTTTAAATGGTGACCGCTGTGCAGAAAAAGTACCAAGTGATTTAAATGGTATTAAAACAGTATTAAGTGTATATAAAAAACGTTAATAATTTAATATTTATATTATAGATTTACAATACACAAATTTGTATTTTATCATATATATTTTTAGCATACATATATTGTATTGTGGTGTACGCAACAAACAAGGTTTTGATACCATTTAAAGCCTTTTACTTCCCTGAAGGAAACCTGGGTGCAAGTGTCTCCAAGTCACCAGTTTCGTCGACTATTTTGGTGACATTGTCAACGAAGTGTCTACACTACACTACATTTGCCACTATATTTGGCTTTAATACGAAAACAATTTTATCAATAACAATTGAGAAGTACAATTCCTATAAAAGTTAAAGAAGTAATAAAAAAAAATTGTATTCGTACCAAAAGTGTAGACTACATGTACTAAAATGTACTAGTGATTCTCTGGTTCCAATGTCTACATATGTTCCCAAAGGAACTACCTAGTCAGTACCTAGTCAGTAGTACCAACGTCAGTAGTAGATTTCCAATGACACGCACATGTTAAATGTCTATAGTAAATAACATTGTCTGGGGTATAATAAGTCACTAGTACTGGTGACTGTGTCAATAGTGAATCATTACAGATTCACTAGTGACATTTCCTGCAGGGTTCATTCACATTCCCATTGTATGTGTATATGAGTTTGCTTATTTTTTACATCTAAACATAAATATATTTGTTTATATGGAAATATGTTGTATTTTAAGTTGTTTTGTCTCAATTCCATAGCTTTACTGAAAAAAGTTCCAAAAAAAAAGAGCAAAAATACCCACATGCAAGCAGCCCATCACTGCTTTACAACTGTCACGTAACAACGGCATAAAAATCTGTTTTATACAGATCGAGACGTTCCGTTAACGTGACATTTAAATTCAGTAAGCATTTACATTGTTTGCAAATAACAAAACGAACTAGACGTTCCGTTAGGGGACGTGGACGTTCAGCTAACTCTGCCTTTATTTTCGCAATTAGGGCTCGATATAATCTTGTGCGACCACCCATGGAGTCAAACAACAATAAATGTATCCTTTTAAGAGCTTTTTATGAATTTTGGCAACGCATATTTTTGCATTTGTTTACCCTTTGCAGCATTTTTTTTTTTTTTGCATATTTTAGTCAAAAGAGCTTTTTTTAGTTTATAGTGTCTATGTTAATACTTCTTAATTTTTGTTTAAATGCCAATATTATTCTTATTTAAATCTTACCATCATAACTTAGTTTTATTCTGGTTGGCCCATGACTGCATAAGTGCTCCAAAGAGAAACACTCGAAATTTAGCTGTTTACACTGTGGCGCACATTGGTTGAAGTTCATAGAACGAGCGGCAAAAAACAGAAGAAGTTGTCGAAGGATAATGAAACTTGGCACATAGGCATTTTTGTTTGAATCAAACAAAAAAAAAGGAAAAATCAAAATGATCCGCCCACTTTTGCGCCCACCTCCCATACAAAGTGAAAATTAAATTTTGACCTACGGCATTGTTTTTTGGCACGTAACATCTTTAGATACTAATAATCATTTGCGTGAAATTTGAAAAATATCCGCCCACTTTTACGCCCACTTCCCATACAACTTGTATTGAGAAATTGGCATAACTCATTTGATTTTTAATGCATTAACTCAATTTTCACAAAAAATAAATATTATAATTGTAGAATGGGCTCCTGATAAAATATACCTGATCCACCCACATCTCATTGTAAAAAAAAATAGAAAAATATGAATAAGTAATTTAAGCATAGTTTTTTAATAATTTTTTAACATCATTATCGTACTCCAAATTTTTAATTTGCAGCTTCCTGAGCTTCCTCGGACAACATACCTGATACAAATAAATTCAAATTCAATTGAAGCTTATGCTTTTTTCAACAATGAAATATACAACATTAAACACTATAGACTTGTATGTATGTATATTACATTACGTAATAATTTTAAATATTAAAGAATTATGGCAACAACAACAAGCATGAACGAAAATTCATGTTTTGTTACTTTATCATTTTATAGTTTTTACTTTTTTTTTTGAAAAGAGCAGGTAGGAGTAGCTGAATTTTTTTCTTTAGCTGGGACTTCAAGCTTTAATATGACATCTTTCGTTAAACAGTGCTCCACAGCGCTAAAAAGATGCAATCCACTAAAGTTAATGAACATTGAAATTTTGATGTGTTTAATATTTCTACGAAATTTTTTGGGTTTGTAAAGATCGTTAAGAAATTAAAAAAAAAACAAAATTTTATTCAAGATGAGGCTTGCTTTCATCCAGGAAGATTCAAATACTATTTAATCTTCGTTTAATATTTCTCACTGCCTGATTTTTCTTGGCTTGAAATGCCGAATTAAGTGATTTTTAATACAAGACAAATTTGTTTTAACTGTTCAGTTAACTGTTTGTGTAAAAAGGTTCTTTCAATGTACCTGTCTTTATGTGACTGGTCTGATTTGGAATTGTATATTTGAAAACAACCCTTTGGAATAAAATATTTTGAATAAAACAATTTGTTCTATTTTACTAACATATATTTGCAAAAAAATTTTAAAGATAATTTAACAATCGAAATTAGTTCAAAAAACTGCAAAACTGTAGAGCATCGAAATTATCTGGACTCTGGGAACATTCAGCAGGATACAATAGGTGCGAAAGGGTTAAACGTAAGCACCAACAACTCATTTTTCTTTTAAATATGAGTTTTTAATGACCATAATCAGATGGATCTTCAATCTGTGGACCAACAGTTGGAGGTATTCCATACGGCACATCAACAGGTCCTACTTCAAGCACTGGAACAAGAGTTGTCTCATTGTGCATATTACCAGATTCAGCTTCTTCTCCATCGACTGAAACTCCAGAATCAGTTACCTCATTAGGCACACCTTGATATTCACACGCTAGAGCATCTGAATCTATAGCAACAGTTTCGTTGTTCTGGATATCACCAGATTCAGCTTTTTCTCCAAGTAATGTAACTTTATCATTGGATTCAAATATTTGGAGCTCTGATGGTTCCGCGAAAATACTACGTTTTAGCCTCTCATTCGATAATTCTTGAAGAGGTGATACTTTCATCGAATCATGAAAATATTCGGGAAAAGGGGGAATAGGTATAGCCACAGCAATATGGGATACAAATCCTAAAACCAAAAGTGCTACCACGAAACGCATGATTTTTTTGTTGATATCTTTAAATATGATTTAAGACTTTATATCAGTAATTTTAAAGTTATAACTAGTAAAGTTTTGCAGAAAAATATCATATTTATACCCTTAAATAAAAATAATCTCATTTAGCCTAATTCTTTTTCTATTAAGCGTGTTTTGAATTATTTATTTATTTACAGTTGACGTGAAATATTGTGTTGACGTAGAATAAACAATAAAACTATAATTTTATTTGCAAAGCATGTCTAGATATTATTAGGTGGAAAAAGCTAGAGTGGGTCGATCATCTATGTGTTTTTGAATTTGTTTACTAAGCAAATATATAACATTTAAATAGGCCGTTGTTTCTCCAAGTGAAATTTTTTAGGCATTTTCTAAAATTTATATTTAATACATATGTATATCATTTTTTAATACTTACAATAACTTAAAAAATTAAAAGGTTTGAATTTAAGTGATCTTAGGGGTATTCAAGAAATATTGGAATTCAAAAAGTTTTTATATTTAATGCCAAAGTACATACTGTCAGCGTCAAAATAAAGTGTACAACTGGTTTTCCAATATAAAAAGTGTTATTTTAGTAAAAAAGAATTCAAATTTTTAGAAGTTTTTTATCATTTACAAAACTTTGGACAATGTTATTACAAATTAAAATTAAAAACTGAAAATACTTCAAAAACAACAAAACCAGTACAATAAAAAATAAATTTACTCCGTTTTTAAGGCGTCAAAAAAAAGTGTACAGTTTTAAAATACTAAGAAAAGTGAAGTGGCTAATACTTTGTTTGATTTTTTTTTGCTTTTAGGACGGCTTCTAGTTTCTTTGGCATTGATTCCAACCATTTTAAAGATAGCGCAGTAGACAATTTTGGCTACTCTTCCTGCAGAATTTTCTTCAGAGAGTGCTTGCTCCTTATGTTTTTTTTTTATTTGTCTTTCCAAATGTTCCCAAATGTTTAGTTGAGTTGATATCGAGCGACTATTGGGCTGATCCATCTGTTTTATAACATATTACAAAAGCCAACACTATCAAGCTTCACTATAGATACTGTATTTTTTCCATTGAATTTCTTATTTCCACCTTTTATCACGTTTTTTTTTTTTTGTCCAACTTGCTTTCAATTTTTGGAGCAACGTATTTTTCACAGATGACAGCAAGCTTGAAGTCTGATCAAATTTGACAAAGTAGATATATTACTTTTTTTACAACTTACAAAACTTTTTTCATTGGAAAACTAGCTGTGCACTTTATTTTGACGCTCACAGTACATTCCAGTGGCATTTTGACAAAACAGCTTAAATCGAGATGAGATAGCAAAACAGTTAAAAAAACAACTCTGTGAAAAAATCATTTTTATCAAATAATAAAATAAACCAAATTAAAGAAAAATTTTGTTAACAATAAAAAATTTTGAAAACGTAGACAAAAAAGGGGGAAAAAATGTAATTAAATGTGTTTTTAATTTACAATGGAAAAATTATTAGCTTACTAAAATATCTAAAACTTTAAATTTAACACCTTGTCCAATAAATAATTAAATAAAATATATAAACAAAAATGTTTTTGAATGAAAATTCGTTTGATTTACAACATTTTTTTTTAACTTTTTAAATTTGACTTAAGATGGTTTGTCAAAATGCCACAGAAATGTATTTACTTGTATAATTTTAAATATGTCTGAGGAAATTCTTTTTATGGGAAATATCGGGAAGTAAGTATTGGTATCGTCTGCGTGTATTGTGAGCTAGGCCGAAGTATCGCCTAAGAGCCGAAAACGTCACGTTACAAAGAGTGGGTTCTACAAAGCTTGAACACAACTGTCTTCGGATATGCTGTATTTATTATTTTCGTTCAAAGGGGATACTGCTCCGTCTATCCCGTTCATTTTTATTTTTAAGTTTATTATTTACATTAATAGTAACTTTAACCACGTTTGTAGACTCTAGCCATTTTTGTTCTTTAGTTCTATGATAAAATATGCATCCTATAGGAAGTATTGCTCTCCCTGCGCCTACCCCCTTAATTTTAATTTTCAAAAAAGTAGTTTGCCAAGAGCTGGACTCCTATCAATTTTGAACACTTTCACTATAGCAGTTCTTAAGATATGCGATTTTAACATTGGCGTCCTATGGGGTCCCACTTTCCCTGCTGCTACCTTATTTATATTTCGGGACTTAGAAGATCCTCAAAAAGTTCAAGAAAATGGGTGCAGCGACTCAAGATATGCGATACTCAATATTGGCATCCTATTGAGAGTACCACTTCCTCTGCCTCTATTGAAAAAATAAGTAGCCTATTTTATTTTCGGGGCCTACGTGATGCTTTTGTGAAAATTTCAGGAAAATCGGTTCAGTAGTTTGGAAGCTATAAGCCAACAGACAAACATATTTCAACGCCAAATCTGTGGTTTTCATGGGTAAACCAAACGGGACCAGGTATTTTGAAACCCGGGATTCGGGATTCTTAATTTAAAAAAAAACGGGATCCCGGGACGGATCGGGATTTTTCGGGATTTCATATGTACAAGCCAATTTTTTAAATTCATATACTTATAATTTAATGTTTATGTACACTGAAAGAATTATCTTCGCAATTCCAATGAATTTTGACATTAATCTCATGAAAAATTGCATTAAAAAGGAACGTATGCAGCGCTTCGTTGGATCTATGAAACCTGTTTCATTAAAATGTATTTAATGAAACATTACATTAGATCTATGAATATTATTCATTGGATGAATACTTTCAATAAAGTAAAAAAATTGTTTTCTTATTTTATTTTATTTTATTTTATTTTTTTTCTGTCTCTGGCGGTAATCGATCGCGCAACCTCGGTGCTGATAGACTAGCTCACTACCAGCTAGCCTACCGGGGCAGAGTAGTTTTTGGATAAAAAAAAAACTACGTTTTTTACTCAATTAAGAGCCTAAACATGAGATTAAATTGTCCATAACGACAATAACAAAGTTGATTGAAAGTGGATTGCAAGTTTTTGTTTCATTACTATAATGACATTTTTATTGTCATAATGAAAATTTAAATTTATGAAGGCAATTATCTAAATATGTTGCTTTTATAAAAAAAATTTTTGATTTCATAAATTTAATGGCATATAACATTAGATGTATGAAAAAATTAAATCTTACATTTTTTAATTAACAATTTAACATTTTTTTATGGAAACTTTAATTTTGTATTAATTTATGAATATAGTTATGTTTGTATATTGTTTTTTTATGTTCCCAATTAAAATTTTTTGTTTAGCTTGGACAAACTTAAGTTTTCATATATCCAATGACAATTTTTAACGTAATTACGAAATCCAATGAAGCGATTTTAACAAAAAGACTTCATTATAACTATGAAATTCCATTTAGACAATGAAATATTTCATTTAACCAATGAAAATTTTTTTATGAAAATGATTCATTAAATATATGAAGCATTTTTCTTTCAGTGTATAAGTATTAAAACAAATTAATTCATGAAGAAAATTAAACGTATTACAAAATAAAACAGTTTAATATATTATTTTTAAGTAATATGAACGTATTATGTGTTAAAACATATATTTTAAAAAACGTCTAAAATAAATTAATGACGTCTAATAATCGATACCTTATTTTGTTGCAAACATATGCTGCCGAATAAATCAATGTTTGCATTCAACACTTCTGGGTGGTATCGTAAATAAGTAGCTATAGGACAATATTTAATTTTTTTTTTATCTCAAATATATATGCAAGTATTAATCTTATAAAACAAACTTAAACAAATATGTGTCAAAAGGTAGAACCCCCTAAAGTTTTAAATACATTTTTGCACAACTTGCATTTTGCGTGCGTAGTTCTATTATCATTCACCACACCGAACTTTATCTTCTGATTTTATTTTCTGTGTAACAAAATGCATTATGTAACATTTATTCACTTGACTTCTTTTTGTAATCAGTTACAAATTAGATTCATTGCAAGTATGATTTAATATTAAATTTTTGAAGTTATTTTTAACAGGGTGACTCACGTTTATTTAAATACTTAATTTGAATTTTTAGAATAATCCCGGGATTTCGCTATTCGGCATTTCGGGATTGGCATCTCTAGTAACCGCGCATGCTAATGCTAATTTTAAACGCTCTTTATATGGTTCTTAGAATTTCTGAAAAAAATATGGACCAACTCCGATATTTTAATGTAAAGTTCAATTCCTAGCCTATAGTTTGATTTAGAATGGTGTTACGGCTCTCCTGAAAAATTTGTTTTCAAGACATACGCGGTTACCTATGAAAACCACAGAAATAACTTTTAGCAAAACTGACAAAAACAAGTTAGAGTGCTATATTCGGCTATGCCGAATCTTATATACCCTTCACCATGGTTGGGAAGAATAGAAGTTTATATATATATCTACGTTTATCTTAAATTTAGATTCTTAATATATGTATATTTATATATGTAGTATTAATTAAAGAGATGCACATGCACAAGAAATATTGCTTACAAGCAATTTCATTAAATTTAGAAAGTGTGTGTATATTACTCTCTCATTACAAAACACATACTTACAAAAACAATTGTTTTGCTTTACAATCAAAATATAAAAGAATAGAACAAAACTGCACTAGAACAATGCTGAACTAGAATAAAGCTGAATTAGAACAAAGATGAAGTAGAACATTAAAACAGAAATAGAACATTCCAAGCATGTTTGAATGTTTTGAAAAAGCTTAAAAAAGTTTATAGTTAATATTAATTTTTATTTGCTAAAATTTATTGTTTATTATTTACATACATACACATATATGAAGGTACTTAGGTCTAATATTTTAATAAAATTAAGAAGAATTCATTCTTTTTATAGAAATAAAAAATAAAAACATATGTAATTCATATAATGGTGTGTTTTGCTGCACTCGATGCTTTTACTATAATTTACCGTTTCTTTATTTCATTGTTTGTTTTTGTGTTGATATTCTGTTTGTTTTGATAATACAAGCACTAACAAAGCAGAAGAGAAAAACTTTTCAAGTTATGCTTGTTTTGTTTTGGTGGGAGTAATGTGTTGTTATGTTTGTTTTGCTATGTATGTTTACAGTGAAATAATATGATTGATAGTTGTGTGAAGTAGAACACAGAACATTAAGAATATTTTGCGCAGCCCTTTAGTATTAATCGATTAAGGTTGTTATACACTATCCCACAAAGTCTTAAGTATTTTATGAAAATGCTTCCCTGTTCTAATTATAGTTTAAAAATTTTCAAAAACAATAACAACTTATCATGACAGGGTTGTATTTTTCTCAGAATACGTAAGACTTGTGTGATAGTGTAAAACAGCCTTAAATTGCATTTAATTATATGCACATTTTTGGGATTTTAGTATTTTGATTATAACTCAGCCATTTTTGGACCAAACTGGCTGAATTTCAATAGCAAAATTATAATAAGAATACCTGACAGAAATATACACCAACCAAGCCCCCATCCATTTCAATAGACAGACGGACAACTGGATTTGAACTTCCCTTCTCATAAGGATCCAGAATATTTATACATACATACTTTACATAGTCTAAGATCAGTATTGTAGAAATTACAAACGAAATGACAAAGTTATATATACCCTTTTACCTTCGGTGAAGGGTATAAAAATTAAATGCCATTACCATGATGCAAAATTTTGTTGCTAATGCGTGATCACCAGTTGCACTTGCGATGCTGATGCTTTTTTACTGCTCAACAGCTGTGCAAAGTTTGAATATTTGAACACAAGCTAAATTTTAAAAGCTTAATGAACGAACTTAACCAAAGGTTTAAATACAATTTGGTTTAAGGATTGATGTTTGACTATTGACGTCAGCAGTCGTCGATGGCTGCGAGTGTAAAACGGCAAATCCATCTGAGAAGATCGAGTGGTTGCTATCGAAACATGTCATGGTAACCTGCCGGCCGCGGTTCGAATCCCGGCCACGGTCAAGAATGAAAGATTATCAATAACAATTTTAATTAATTTTCATGTTGTAAAATTCCTTTCTTTATAAAAATAATTTAATGAAAATTAAATTTAATGAACTTAAGCCTAATTAAAAATATTAAAAATTTGTATTAAGAACATAAAATTATAAAAAATATGGTATCAACAATCGCGATGGCAAATTTTATTAATAATATTTAACCAAATTAATAGTTTTCTTGTAAATTACAAGAAAAAGCATCAATACTTTAATGTTAAAAGTTATTGCATCAGAAAATTAACTGATACAATAATGGCTGCAGAACTGCGGCATCACTGCATAAAAAAACTTTTGACACTTGAAAGTAATGCCAAGTTTCTTACAAGCGATAAATTAATGAACATTCAACTTTACTAATGCGCAACAGATGCGCAAAAACTGCATTTACGAACGTACCCTTTATTTTCTAAACCATTTTAGAAACATATGTATTCTTATCACCCTAGAGGTGTATTTTGACAGTATATATTGAAGGTGGTAAAATTTTTAAGCAATTACAAAAACAACCAAAATCAACTCAGGAAATTTTCATGTTGGTTTTGGAATATTGTCAAACTTAACCATTTGCTTTTTTATTATTAACAGAGCTGTTTAACATCATTATTTTGATTTAACTTATACCATCCGTTTAAACATGAAAAATACTTACAACAGACTTTTATTTTGTTTTTAACATGTCGTAATACGATGTATTACCGTGTTAATAGCCTTAAATAAACATTTTAGAGTTGTCAGTCTTATTTAAAACTAAAGCAGCACAAATTTCAACATAAAAAAATCGTTGGAAAAATAAGACAAAATAAAACAATTTTATTTCCATTTTAAAAAAATTTTAAAAGTATTAAAAGAAAGAACCAGAAAAATCCTCAAGAATATTAAATGTTTACAAACGATGATAGGCTCTCTTTTGCATTTTTTATGACGATATAAAAGGTTTTAGACCAATCGGAGCATTTTTACATTACATTTTTCGTCGAGTAACTTAAAAACTATATATCCTATAGTGCAAAAATGTTCCTCGAGCACCCATTATTTTAATAAAATTCAACTTTTGTTCCTGTATGCCAACATCTAAGCTTGGCTCCCGCAAAAAATAAAACTTATTGGGCCGAAATTCGTTTACGGACACTAATGGGTTGACGCTAGCCTATAGGAGGTTGATTGCTAAGATCGATTTTATTTTAACAAAACCACCATTCTGTAGTGTCAACTTTCTTATTTGATAAAACCCACGTAATACATATAAAAAAGGAGAAAAAACATTAGATTGACAAAAAATAGCTGAATTGCCATTATTTATCAACAATAGCGGCCAACTTCACTATTAAACGCGCCGTCAAAATTAGATTTTTTAACTGCAAAGCGTTGACGCCGCGCTATTTAGGGATGCTTCATACAAATCGTATGGGCATAAAGTTTTTGACAGCAAGGAAACACTTTCCGCTCTTGTTTAGGTATGCCGGTGAAATATAATTTTTTTGAAATTAAGAAAAATTTAATATAATTTGCAAATAGCTGCTTACGCTGAAAAAAATTAAGCTGCAGTAAGTCTGCTTTCACACGTTTCATCTTTTGATGCTCAACTCCTATGTTTTTAGGTGGGGGAAGAAAGAAGAAAGGGGGTTAGTACGGAGATGCCTGTACTCGGTCAGTACGCTTTGTGTTTTTATTCGTTGGTATATGCACAACGATGGCTGCGTGTAATTTTTTCTTTTCTTTTTCTCTTTGATTTGCTGTTATTAAAATTATTGTTGTTTTGAACCGTATATATATATGTGATTATATTGGCATCTTTAAAAGAGAATTGAAAAGAAGTTGAGCATCAAAAGATGAAACGTGTAAATTCAGACTTACTTGTTATTTATAAACTTTTTTAAAAAACATGCGTACTTTTAAAGTTATTTGGTTTTTTCGTTTCCTGAAAAATGAGTTGTTTCTTAAACACATTTAAAAACGCGTGGATGATCGGGACGCTCTGTTGGTACTTGTAACGTATATGATTATACAAATGCGTTACTATTTAAACGACAATTTAATTGTTGTTTCTATGTCAGTTAATATACTTCAACACGCAATATTTTTCCCCAATTTAACACCTGAGTCAACATTTATTGAATTATTAAAATAAATAATTAAGCACGATTAAAAGAAAAAGAATTAGGCTAAATGAGATTCTTTTTATTTAAAGGTGTAAATATGATATTTTTAGTTTTATTGTTTGCTCTGCGTCAACTGTACTCCAAAATTAAACACCCAAATCAACATTATCGATTTAAATAAATAATTGTAAGACGCTTAAAAGAAAAAGAATAAGGCCAAATGAGATTCTTTTTTGTATTTAAGGGTATAAATATGATATTTTTCAGCAAAACTTTACTAGTTATAACTTTAAAATTACTGATATAAAGTCTTAAATCATATTTAAAGATATCAAAAAAAAAAAAAAATCATGCGTTTCGTGGTAGCACTTTTGGTTTTAGGATTTGTATCCCATATTGCTGTGGCTATACCTATTCCCCCTTTTCCCGAATATTTTCATGATTCGATGAAAGTATCACCTCTTCAAGAATTATCGAATGAGAGGCTAAAACGTAGTATTTTCGCGGAACCATCAGAGCTCCAAATATTTGTATCCAATGATAAAGTTACATTACTTGGAGAAGAAGCTGAATCTGGTGATATCCAGAATAACGAAACTGTTGCTATAGATTCAGATGTTCTAGCGTGTGAATATCAAGGTGTGCCTAATGAGGTAACTGATTCTGGAGTTTCAGTCGGTGCAGAAGAAGCTGAATCTGTTGATGTGCCGTATGGAATACCTCCAACTGTTGGTCCACAGATTGAAGATCCATCTGATTATGGTCCTTAAAAACTCATATTTAAAAGAAAAATGAGTTGTTGGTGCTTACGTTTAACCCTTTCGCACCTATTGTATCCTGCTGAATGTTCCCAAAGTCCAGATAATTTCGATGCTCTACAGTTTTGCAGTTTTTTGAACTAATTTCGATTGTTAAATTATCTTTAAAATTTTTTTGCAAATATATGTTAGTAAAATAGAACAAATTGTTTTATTCAAAATATTTTATTCCAAAGGGTTGTTTTCAAATATACAATTCCAAATCAGACCAGTCACATAAAGACAGGTTCATTGAAAGAACCTTTTTACACAAACAGTTAACTGAACAGTTAAAACAAATTTGTCTTGTATTAAAAATCACTTTATTCGGCATTTCAAGCCAAGAAAAATCAGGCAGTGAGAAATATTAAACGAAGATTAAATAGTATTTGAATCTTCCTGGATGAAAGCAAGCCCCATCTTGAATAAAATTTTGTTTTTTTTTTAAATTTCTTAAAGATCTTTACAAACCCAAAAAATTTCGTAGAAATATTAAACACATCAAAATTTCATTGTTCATTAACTTTAGTGGATTGCATCTTTTTAGCGCTGTGGAGCACTGTTTAACGAAAGATGTCATATTAAAGCTTGAAGTCCCAGCTAAAGAAAAAAATTCAGCTACTCCTACCTGCTCTTTTCAAAAAAAAAAAGTAAAAACTATAAAATGATAAAGTAAAAAAACATGAATTTTCGTTCATGCTTGTTGTTGTTGCCATAATTCTTTAATATTTAAAATTATTACGTAATGTAATATACATACATACAAGTCTTTAGTGTTTAATGTTATATATTTCATTGCTGAAAAAAGCATAAGCTTCAATTGAATTTGAATTTATTTGTATCAGGTATGCTGTCCGAGGAAGCTCAGGAAGCTGCAAATTAAAAATTTGGAGTACGATAATGATGTTAAAAAATTATTAAAAAACTATGCTTAAATTACTTATTCATATTTTTCTATTTTTTTTTTACAATGAGATGTGGGTGGATCAGGTATATATTATCAGGAGCCCATTCTACAATTATAATATTTATTTTTTGTGAAAATTGAGTTAATGCATTAAAAATCAAATGAGTTATGCCACTTTCTCAATACAAGTTGTATGGGAAGTGGGCGTAAAAGTGGGCGGATATTTTTCAAATTTCACGCAAATGATTATTAGTATCTAAAGAGGCTACGTGCCAAAAAACAATGCCGTAGGTCAAAATTTAATTTTCACTTCGTATGTGAGGTGGGCGCAAAAGTGGGCGGATCATTTAGATTTTTCCATTATTTTTTTTGATTCAAACAAAAATGCCTATGTGCCAAGTTTCATTATCCTTCGACAACTTCTTCTATTTTTTGCCGCTCGTTCTATGAACTTCAACCAATGTGCGCCACAGTGTAAACAGCTAAATTTCGAGTGTTTCTCTTTGGAGCCCTTATGCAGTCATGGGCCAACCAGAATAAAACTAAGTTATGATGGTAAGATTTAAATAAGAATAATATTGGCATTTAAACAAAAATTAAGAAGTATTAACATAGACACTATAAACTAAAAAAAGCTCTTTTGACTAAAATATGCAAAAAAAAAAAAAAAAAAATGCTGCAAAGGGTAAACAAATGCAAAAATATGCGTTGCCAAAATTCATAAAAAGCTCTAAAAAGGATACATTTATTGTTGTTTGACTCCATGGGTGGTCGCACAAGATTATATCGAGCCCTAATTGCGAAAATAACGTAAGCGACATCATTTAAAATTTTTGTTTTTTTTTTAACAAATGACTTTATTGGCAACACTTGCATCATCTCCTTAAATGTCGTGGTCAAACAGGGTAGCGTAACCATTATAAGCGACAAATTTCATACAAAATTTATATGAAATAAAATAAAAAAATTTTGATTTTTGGCGCTTACATTATTTTCGCGGTTAGAGCTCGATATATTTATGGTTTCCCTGGTTATTGCTGTGTATACAAAATATAATTATACAATTTTTAAAGGTGGTTGCTCCACATTTGAGTACAGAACTCTTTTAAACAGAACCGATTGTACTGGATTTAAATTTAAAACTGCTCTCAAAAACAATTAATTTTATATATTTTGTTTTATTTTATTTTAATTTAAATTCAAACCTCTACAACAACACATTAGTTTTAGTCAGTAAAAATCTAATGAAGTTTTGATCAAAAATATTTATCAATAACATAAAAAATATACATTATAATTAATTATAACAATTATTATGGTATTATAAAACTAAGAGCGATAGTTAACAAAGATAGTTATTTATGAATAAAATCTAAATAGCAGTTGCTTGAAATGCAGAGCGCTGCTGGTTTCTTTAATTGCTGGGGGAAGATTGTTCCAAAAACGTAATAAAAAATTGTCATTACGAAACTAGCGTGTAGCGCCTACATTGAATAAGATTTTTGTTCCTTCCGAGGCGACTTAAATTTAACCGATTATAGAGATAATTTGGTTCACGAGTGGTTATAATTTTATGCAAATAAACAAGAGTTTGTATTTTCAACAAATCTTCAAATAGTTTCCCGTATATTTTTGCCGAAAACGGAATAATATTGATATAATTGCCATCACTGACAGAATTTTTTTTTTGCTGCTGTCGTAATGTTGTTGAAAACTACCTTCAACTTATGTTTGCTATTTGAATCACAACTTGCAAAGATCGCACATCCGCACATAGGTTAGAACTGGTATCAGGGGCCTGATTCTGGCAGTCGTGATCGAGTGCTTTCTCGATTCGCAAGCAATTTAATATCTAATTATTTCAGTCAATACTGCACGAATCGGAATTATTTGTTCAGTGTTGTAAAGCACTAATTTGAGTTTCACATTACTAAAAAAAAATTTCGATAAGCTCAGTATCGACTGAAAGAATAAGAAATAAAATTGCTTTCGTTATCCAGATATGTTTTCACAATAAGTACTCGAATATTCATTGGTGCTACTCATTGTGTTTGCCATAGTGTTCTTAGTATTAAATAAGTTCTGGCTCTGAAATTGAGTTTTCTTAGTCGTTCGGATGTGAGTGTAATTTTAACAGACGGACAGACAGTTAAATCGTGCTGAAATTTTTCAAGGACCCAGAATATAGACATATATACTTTATGGGCTTTTAAATTAATATTAAAAAAGTTTCAGACGAAATGACTTAAGTATACTCTCTGTTTGGACGTGGAGTGTTTTGGCCTATGATGGTTTCCTCCAAAAATTTATTGTTGTTTGAAATATCTGTATGTGCCATTCCGTTCGTTTCGTGCTACTATATGTGCTTAAAGTACAGCGTAGCCACTGTATGCTAACAATACAAAGCTGCCAGATTAGTCAAAAAGAATGTTCATGATACGTTTATGTTTTTTCAATAATCGATACGTAAAGCTGCATGTACACGACACGTTTTTTACATCTGACTTTTAAAATTTTCCACTTTAAAAGACATACATGTCGTGTGTTATCTTTATAACATTGCTTCTGTAAAAATCAGATGCAAAGTCATCCGAGAAATTTTCAATAAGAGCGTGCTCTATTTGTAAATTGTAAAAATTTTATATTTTGAATATTTTTTTTTCAATAAATGATATTTTATACAAAATGTGTTGATTGATTTTGACCATTTCCAACAACAATTTCACAAGTTTAAATTATTTTATATTTAACGAAATAATTTTTTTTTATTTAATTACACAGTACAACATTTTTCAGTTAATTGATTGTCAACTCAATTCTGTGAACTGTATGTGAAATTAGACCCAAAAAGAAGAATTTCTGCATCATTCGTTTTGTCTTCTTACATGCGATTTGAAGTTAGTATCGATTTGAAGTTAGTACTATCGTAGAGGGGAATTTATCACGTTTTAGGCCCTGTTGTTTGACATAGCTCGACAACCACTAGCCCAATTTAGTTGAAATAAATTTTAAAAAATTAAGCATTACAATTCCCTTAATCTGTTTATATATTGTTTTCCTATACAAGTAACACTTTCGAAGTTAAAAATGAATGTATGAAGGGAAAAAATTATTTTTTGCCTAAAAATTAAAATTTTTTTTTTTTAAAATACATAAAAAATCCAAAATGGAAAAAAGTTTCAAGTCTAGTTATTTTTTCGCAAAGTCACATAGCCTATGAGCAAAATGAGACAAAGATCATAAAAATCGATGCACGCGTTTCGCTTTTATTCGCAATTGAGTAAAGGTATGAATTTCAAAAATCAGTTATAGCCACCACCCTTAAAATAAAAATAAAAATATAAATTAAAAAATTATCATGCAAAAAAAAACTTTATTTATAAAAACTTAATGAAAATAAAATAATATGCAATTAATACGCAATTATAATATGCATAAAAACAAAATTTAGAACATTTTTTCAATTATTGGCAATATCCATCCTTGTAGAAGTTGACGCTTGTGGTTCTGATGATCTTGTTTTCTTCGTGGGTTGTTCATATTCATGGTCTGAGTCTGTATCGTCATCCGAGATACACATACTATTCAAGGGCGTGTTTCTTTCACTGTGTCCACCAATTTCAATGTCTTCATCTTCGGTGCTTTTTTCAAACTGCCTAATTGTGGAACTCCACCAACAAACCTCCGCAAGCAATGCATCCAATTTTTTGCTTTTGAACCGCTTTTCAAATGGCATGGTCACCTGGTGGAACCTCTCTCCTTGTTCGTCTGATTCCTGAGGTGATTGTGCCAAAAAAGTATCGAGGTGGTGGTGCAAGAAATGCAATTTCAGCGTCATGGATGCACCGATTTTTTCGAAATAAAACAGCAACCTGCCACTCGTTGCTGTATCTCTTCTCGCTGGACACGGTTCTTTCCTAGAACGCCTTCTATTACTTCTTTCAATGCGTTCCATGCATGTTGGTGGTCGTAATGCTCTGAAAGCAAATGTGTGAAAGAATCACTTTTGATCAATTTCCGAATATCAGGTCCATTGAGAATACCTGTTTTAAATACATAAGAAAAACGAAAAAATTATTGGTAATGCGAATGTATAGAAATTAACAAATTTAGATATGACAATATTGAAATACAGAGTACGATACGTACCGTTTTTAATTTTCTCATCACTGAGTTTCGGAAAGATGGATTTCAAACAGTCAAAGGCGCCGTTAACTTATTTGACCACCACTTCAACGAATTTCCCAGCTATTCACAGTTTCATGTGGAGCGGTGGCAAAAAATATCATCCTGGTCCTTTATCATAGGTTCATTGCGTAATTTTAATTGTTTGTTGAGCTCGGGAGTTCTTCCTTTCCAATCTTTACATTGATATTGATTTCCTTTGTATCGTGAATCCCAATTACAAAGGAAGCAGAAGTATTTTGGATATCCGCCCTTTTCTATAATCCCTTGTAGTATGTGGACCACCTTCAGATCGCAACAAATGTTCCATTTGTGTTCATCGTATTTGATTTTCTTCAAAATTTCGCCCAATGCTTCATACGTTTCCTTCATAGTTGTGCTGAATCCTAATGGAATGCATGGTTTTTTATTTTTTTTGTGCAGCAGCACAGCCTTCAAACTAGTAACTGAACCATCGATGAATAAACGCCAGTCGCCAGCGATATAATCCATTTCCAATTTTTTCACTAAACCTGGGATATCATGGCAGTACGTGAACGTATTTGCTTCGTCAACGGAATAAAATTTCTGAAAATCAGCCTGGCGTTGTCGGTATGATGTTGCGCTGACATTTTGCTGTGTGAGTTTTCTTCTCTTCAAAAATGATGTCAGCCATTCGGAGTCGTGTTGTGATAGTCCCAGCTTGGCCACAATGTAATCCATTTCGATTTGTGGTAGCGGTTGTGGTGCACTATTTTCAATATCGGGTATCCAATCAGCATCATCCAAATCGGTCGGATTGGTGAAAACGGTTTCGGCTAGCAGGGACACAGTATCCGCACTCGGAGGTTTAGGTGCATCGGTATCAGCAGGGCGTTGCACTGGAAGTGTGGCAGTAAATGCAGCAGTGTATACTTTTGTTTTCAATTGTTGTCTGTTTAATTTAGGACGAAAATTTATGCATGCATAGCACCTGGATTCATCATGTCCAGTTGTGTCTTCCACCCAAATTACTGGCTTCATAAAAGATAACTTTCTACTTTTTCCGTGAATCCATTTTAGAAGGGTAGTATAACAACTGTTGCACACTGTGTTCGGCGTAAAATTTGCACCACTTAAATCTGCTTCATCGAAATAATTACAATACGCGGTTTTGAATTGCTCAGTAAACAAATTTTTTCGATCTTTTTTCTGTATTTTTTGGACGATATGACCACAAACGTAACAATATTCATCCAAATATGGGCACTTGTTGTTTTCCATATTGATATATTTTTTGTTTTGTTGTTATTCACTTTTAAAAAACTGGAGAAAAATCACTTTTACTGTTCGCGTTCGTCGGCACTGGCTGAATGCCAAAAATCGATCAATGCACACCTATAAATACTACGTATTTTTATTCAAAATTAACATCAAAACAACTAAAATGTTAATTAAATCAAAATTATATTTTTAGAAATAGTTTTATTGATTTACTGAACTGTTTTTAAAAACTATTGTAAATTTTGAATATAAATAGTTGCATTAAATAAGAATTTTCGTATATAAATGGATAAGTTTTATCTTAAGAAACGTCTTAAATGTTTTGTAAAAAAATTTTACATTTAGGGAATTTTATAAACGCCCTCCTCATCATGTTAATTATAAACAAATTTTTGCTGTAAATTTGTTTTCTTAAACTTTATGAAATGAACTGGTCTAAAATTTCTTTTTATAGAATCTTTTAATCTTTCTTCTGAAGAAGAACCTGGTTGATAATTTTTGAATATTTTTACATTAAAAATATATATCCCAATTTAACTACTCAGGCTGAGTAGAGATTAATTCGGGGAATTTAAACTTTCCAGGGTCTTATTAAAAATTAACAAGAGATCAAATGTTGAAACTGTTATATTTATACATAAGTACATACATATGAATATATATGTACATATGAAAATAGTTTCGTGTAAAATCAGATGACATAAGGCCGGCGATATTAATGTGTCTAGACAATGCGAATTTTTAATTTTTAAGTAATCTTTTGTGAATAAAATTCCTACTAATAAATCTATTTCCACACGGTTCTTCCGTGAATGGTTGATATATTTCGTTTAGCAATGCAAGAATTGGAAATAGTACAAACATAAGTGACAATGTAAAGAAGTTTTCACCGAGCTAAAAAATCTGCAATTTTAAACCAAAAATCTTCAAATCTGCATTTTGGCAGTTTTGGGGTATAAAATCTGCACAATGCAGATAAATCTGCACTTCTGGCATCACTGTATGCAGTATCATCAGCTTTATGATTACATATTTATTTTTGAAAGCACAGATGAACGAACGATTAAATATGACATAGAAAACCCGTAAATATGTAAGACACGAAATAAAACATTAAAACTTTAATATAATTTTCAAGAATAATGCGAGACACACAAAAATACGTCAAAACACGACGAGGACTTGATTTTTGTAGAACTCGACTAGTACATTCCACTGGTTCAAATTAAAGCTAAAATAAGGAATTCTGGATTGTTTCAAATTTTTGTAATAGCTGAGGAGCCCTACTCGGTGAACCTATAGAGGCCCTTCTGATATGTCTATAATAAATCGTATACCTAAGCTCGAAAACAAGTCCTTAATTAATTACAATAGGACTAACCGTTTATAAAATCCAAAATAATTTCCATTTTTCTCAAAATCCTCCCCTTTGTGTCGCTCAACATGACTAACGATCAAATCATTATTATTTATTTATTTATTTGACATTGTAAAGACTACACTCAGAAAACATTTTAGTACGCCTTAATCCGTTATCCAAAATAATATTGTGATAAAATTTGATTAAGTTTAGTTAAGACATAAGGCTATAAATTGCTCTATATAATTTCGTAAAGATCGGTTTATATAGGTAATTTATCGTAGGTCCCGAAAAACCCCACTCTTGGAAAACAACCTAATATGCCTGATTCCGTAACGAATAAATTTTTTTGTAATGAAGTTTGATCCAATTTAGTCTCACTGGACAAGAAATCACACTGCCACATTTCCTGAAGATCATTTATAAATTTATAAAAATCTTTAAAAATTTAAAAACCACTGAAATTTTATTCAAGGACTTTAATGCTCACTTTTATCCAGAGAAATTAAAACATTATTAAATCTTTTTTGTTCATTTTTCTCAGTGACTTATTTGGTTCCCTTTTTCTCCGCAAAACCAAGTTGAATTCGGCTTTCATTGCCGATTAAAGTCATTTTTAATACAAGACAAACTTATTTTACTTGTTCAGTCAACTGTTTGTTAAAAAAGGTTCTCTGATTATACCTGTCTTAATATGGCTGGTAGAATTTGGAATAGTCTATTTGAAAACAACCCTTTGGAATAAAATATTTTGAATAAAACAATTTGTTCTATTTTACTAACATATATTTGCAAAAAAATTTAAAGATAATTTAACAATCGAAATTAGTTTAAAAAACTGCAAAACTGTAGAGCATCGAAATTATCTGCGGGAATATTGGGTTAAACCGTGGGCTTGGAATCCAATTCATCTTAAGGAAAATTTATCTAATCTTCACTAGATTCAGCTTCTTCTCCATCGACTGAAACTCCAGAATCAGTTACCTCATTAGGCACACTTTGATATTCACACGCTAGAGCATCTGAATCTATAGCAACAGTTTCGTTATTCTGGATATCACCAGATTCAGCTTCTTCTCCAAGTAATGCAACTTTATCATTGCAATGAATCCATGGATTCAAATATTTGGAGCTCTGATGGTTCCGCAAAAATACTACGTTTTAGCCTCTCATTCGATAATTCTTGAAGAGGTGATTCTTTCATCGAATCTTGAAAATAGTCGGGAAAAGGGGGAATAGGTATAGCCACAGCAATATGGGATACAAATCCTATAACCAAAAGTGCTACAACGAAACGCATGATTTTTTTTTTTTTTTGATATCTTTAAATAAATTTAAGACTTTATATCGGTAAATTTAAAGATAAACTATTAAAGTTTTGCTGAAAAATATCATATTTATTATTATTAAATACAAAAAGAATCTCATTTGGCCTTATTCTTTTTCTTTTAAGCGTCTTAGAATTATTTATTTAAATCGATAATGTTGATTTGGGTGTTTAATTTTGGAGTACAGACGCAGAGCAAACAATAAAACTAAAAATTTCATATTTACACCTTTAAATAAAAAGAATCTCATTTAGCCTAATTCTTTTTCTTTTAATCGTGTTTAATTATTTATTTTAATAATTCAATAAATGTTGACTCAGGTGTTAAATTGGGGAAAAATATTGCGTGTTGAATTATATTAACTGACATAGAAACAACAATTAAATTGTCGTTTAAATAGTAACGCATTTGTATAATCATATACGTTAAAAGTACCAACAGAGCGTCCCGATCATCCACGCGTTTTTAAATGTGTTTAAGAAACAACTCATTTTTCAGGAAACGAAAAAACCAAATAACTTTAAAAGTACGCATGTTTTTTAAAAAAGTTTATAAATAACAAGTAACTGCAGCTTAATTTTTTCAGCGTAAGCAGCTATTTGCAAATTATATTAAATTTTTAATTTTATTTTCATAGCCCCAAGATTATGACTCTTAATTTCAAAAAAATTATATTTCTCCGGCATACCTAAACAAGAGCGGAAAGTGTTTCCTTGCTGTCAAAAACTTCATGCCCATACAATTTGTATGAAGCATCCCTAAATAGCGCGGCGTCAACGCTTTGCAGTTGGAAAATCTGATTTTGACGGCGCGTTTAATAGTGAAGTTGGCCGCTATTGTTGATAAATAATGGCAATTCAGCTATTTTTTGTCAATCTAATGTTTTTTCTCCTTTTTTATATGTATTGGCTTACAGGAACAAAAGTTTCAACTTTATTAACATAATGGGTGCTCGAGGAACATTTTTGCACTATAGGATATATAGTTTTTAAGTTACTCGACGAAAAATGTAATGTAAAAATGCTCCGATTGGTCTGAAACCTTTTATATCGTCATAAAAAATGCAAAAGGGCCTATCATCAATTGTAAACATTTTTGAAGAACTATACGAATCTGAATATTCTTGAGGACTCTTCTGGTTCTTTCTTTTAATACTTTTAACATTTTTTTAAAACAGTAATAAAATTGGACAACCACTTAAAAAGCAAAAGCTAAAAAAAAATATTTCGCCTTTTGCTTTTTTAGTTTTTCCTAAAAGAAGAGCTTGTTAAAAAGGACAAACCAAAAAAAATCTAAAATTCAAAAAACCAAAATTTTTCACTAGCTGGTAATAACAAAAAGCCGATTCAATAAAATGAAAAGCAGCTGAAGTGTGTGCTAAAAGCAGTCTGAGCAGAGCTTTTAGCTCTGCAAAAAGGCAGATTACAACGATAAAATACTGATCAGTTCATCGTGGTGAGGAAAAATAATTTTTTGCCTTTCATCAGTAATGTTGTTGTTGCTCGACAGTATGCATGACTACAGCACGAAATGTGTGTGTATGTATTTTGTTTTTCTAAAATATTTTAAGTAAAGGCACCCACCAGCGGGAGTAGGAGAAGGGAGGCCTTCTAGAAGGCCTATGTACCCCTTCTTTTGGATATACAAGGCCTTCTTGCTCCATTCCATACTCATATCTTTTTTACACATGTTGTCATTGCGGAGAAGGCCTTCCGCTCTCGCTTCTTCAGCAGGTACATAAGAAGGGTAACGGGACCAAAAAAAACGTGATTTTGCTTTTGCTTGTGCAAAAAAACAATACAAAAAATGTTACTCCTTCTCTACTCCCTTCTCATAGAAGCGAGTGTTGAAGGTGTATCTTATCTTTTATACGAAAGAGCCGAGGCCTTCTATGAGGCCTTCTTTAGCAGTTAGATAAGAATAGTAATCAAAAAATCTTTTAAGCATGCCTTCAAAAAGGCCTGATGTTAGAAGGTCTTCTGAGTTTTCCGGCTGGGCAGCAAAGTGTCTGTTGGATTTTTTATTGTATAGAAAACAATAACAAATTCTTGTGTTCAATTTTGTGTCAAATTTTCAAAAATGTATAAAAATTTTCACAAATACAATTTGGATATAGTAATTATTCATTATTGTAGCCCTGTCCATAGTCTAAATTTTCCATTCGGTTTGATTCCCTGAGATCGAAGGCTTTGGACACACTGGTCATATCCATCCCTCACACAGCACTTTCATGAGAATTTCACTCTAAGTCGTATTTTTTCAAAAATCATAAATTTTAATATAAAAACACTAATTAAATATCTAATAAGTTTTAAATATTAAATAGAAATTATTGATTTTTTATAAAAACTCTATATGTTCGTGTAAATAGTCGTATTTTTTTATAATACGCATGCGATATTTTTTTAAAATATTTTTTATCGCATGCGATATTTTAAAAAAACGAATTTAACTTTTCATATTTATCTTCACACACGTTGTTTTGTTTACGTTTTTAAAATTTTTTATTGTTAACAAAATTTTTCTTTAATTTGGTTTATTTTATTATTTGATAAAAATGATTTTTTCACAGACTTTTTTTTAAACTGTTTTGCTATCTCAACTCGATTTAAGCTGTTTTGTCAAAATGCCACTGGAATGTATGTACTTTGGCATTAAATATAAAAACTTTTTGAATTCCAATATTTCTTGAATACCCCTAAGATCACTTAAATTCAAACCTTTTAATTTTTTAAGTTATTGTAAGTATTAAAAAATGATATATATGTATTAAATTTAAATTTTAGAAAATGCCTAAAAAATTTCACTTGGAGAAACAACGGCCTATTTAAATGTTATATATTTGCTTAGTAAGCAAATTCAAAAACACATCGATGATCGACCCACTCTAGCTTTTTCCACCTAATAATGTCTAGACATGCTTTGCAAATAAAATTATAGTTTTATTGTTTATTCTACGTCAACACAATATTTCACGTCAACTGTAAATAAATAAATAATTCAAAACACGCTTAATAGTATAAATATAATATTTTTCTGCAAAACTTTACTAGTTTAAACTTTAAAATTACCGATATAAAGTCTTAAATCATATTTAAAGATATATAAAAAAAAAAAAAAATCATGCGTTTCGTGGTAGCACTTCTGGTTTTAGGATTTGTATCCCATATTGCTGTGGCTATACCTTTTCCCGAATATTTTCAAGATTCGATGAAAGAATCACCTCTTCAAGAATTATCGGCAACGAATGAGAGGCTAAGACGCAGTATTTTCTCTGAATCAGGTGATATGCACAATGAGGAAACAGATGTTATAGCTTCAGATGTTGTTCAGCGAGAGAACAAGAACTTGGAAATGGGCATGTTCCTAACGGGGAAACTGATGCTGAGGTGTTAGTCGATGCAGAGGAAACTGAATCTGCTAAATGAGGAAACTGATTCTGAAGTTTCATTTGCTGGAGAAGAAGATGAATATTATGAAGATCAGATGAGTTTTCCTTAAGATGAATTTGATTCCAAACCCAAGGTTTAACCCAATATTCCCGCAGATAATTTCGTTGCTCTAAAGTTTGGCAGTTTTTTAAACTAATTTCGATTGTTAAATTATCTTTAAAATTTTTTGCAAATATATGTTAGTAAAATAGAACAAATTGTTCAAATAAAATGTTTTATTCAAAATATTTTATTCCAAAGGGTTGTTATCAAATAGACTATTCCAAATTCGATCAGTCATATTAAGACAGGTATAATCAGAGAACCTTTTTTAACAAACAGTTGACTGAACAAGTAAAATAAGTTTGTCTTGTATTAAAAATGACTTTATTCGGCAATGAAAGCCGAATTCATCTTGGTTTTGCGGAGAAAAAGGGAACCAAATCAGTCACTGAGAAAAATGAACAAAAAAAATTGAATAATGTTTTAATTTCTCTGGATAAAAGTGAGCATTAAAGTCCTTGAATAAAATTTCAGTGGTTTTTAAATTTTTAAAGATTTTTATAAATTCTTAAAGAAGCCTATGGCTGTCGATTGATCTTCAGGAAATGTGGCAGTGTGATTTCTTGTCCAGTGAGACTAAATTGGATCAAACTTCATTACAAAAAATTTATTCGTTACGGAATCAGGCATATTAGGTAGTTTTTCAAGAGTGGGGTTTTTCGGGACCTACGATAAATTACCTATATAAACCGACATATCAGAAGGGCCTCTATGGGTTCACCGAGTAGGGCTCCTCAGCTATTACAAAAATTTGAAACAATCCAGAATTCCTTATTTTAGCTTTAATTTGAACCAGTGGAATGTACTAGTCGAGTTCTACAAAAATCAAGTCCTCGTCGTGTTTTGACGTATTTTTGTGTGTCTCGCATTATTCTTGAAAATTATATTAAAGTTTTAATGTTTTATTTCGTGTCTTACATATTTACGGGTTTTCTATGTCACATTTAATCGTTCGTTCATCTGTGCTTTCAAAAATAAATATGTAATCATAAAGCTGATGATACTGCATACAGTGATGCCAGAAGTGCAGATTTATCTGCATTGTGCAGATTTTATACCCCAAAACTGCCAAAATGCAGATTTGAAGATTTTTGGTTTAAAATTACAGATTTTTTAGCTCGGTGAAAACTTCTTTACATTGTCACTTATGTTTGTACTATTTCCAATTCTTGCATTGATAAACGAAAGATATCAACCAGGGCTGTGGAGTCGTCCGAAAAAGTACTTACTCCGACTCCGACTCCAAACGCTGAAATTTTTTAAGTGCGACTCCGACTCCTACCATAATCTTGATGCTAAATGTATGTGAGACTGAGTGATGTTAATTTTTATTTTTTCATTACCGTACGGCCGTCTAAAAATTACCGTTTTTAGAAGAAATATTTGTACGCAAACATTAATGTGCTGTTTCCAAATGACAGGCGATTGATTATGTAGTAAAAATTATATGAAAAGCACTCAGTCCATCGCCTGTGCTTTGGAAACAGCACATAAGAGCAGCATTTATAAACCATTTATTTAAATTTTAAATGTGTTTTAAGAAAAAATTTGATTAGAAATTTTTGTTTAAAATACATTTTAATATTGTTGATTTTTAAACAAACAAAAAGTTTAATATAAAATTAATATTAACTATACAAGCATAATTTCAGTTTTCTTAATTGGACTTATCGCTGTTACGAAAACATTTGCAAAAACATTACGTTCTTAATTTATTGTTATAAAAATTAATCTATTTTTAAATTTAAAATAACCTCTCAAACGTTCAAACTATTAAACATTCATACATATGTAAGCATGTATATGTGTATACTAAAAATTCAAATTTCTTTAAATTACGGTTTTTTAAATAAAATTACCTTGCTACCTTTTGCGGCCCAAAATTACCCTAAAAGGTAATTACCGTACGGAATGAGGGTATACTAAGTTTGTCATTCCATGTGAAACTTTTTTATTATGCATCTAATACCCCTGGTTTCTTGAGTAATTCTAAGTTGATTTAGCCATGTCTTTCTGTCCGTTTGTCCAAAATACGCTCACTTTCAAAAAACTTAAAACAAAAGTTCAATCTTGGTGTCAAGTTTCTTCTAGTTATCCTATCCTAATTTTGTTGAAAAAAATTACGTAGAAGTTGCCATAATGTACTTCTAAAACTGTAATAAATATTGCTATCATAAATAAATGTGCTTTTGTAAAGATTGGTCCATATTTTACCATAGGCCCCATATAAAGCCTTCTCCCGGAAAGGAGCTTAATACGCATAAAATCGTAATAGATATCGCTATCATAATAAAATTTCGTACGTCACAGTTTTATAAGACACTCTAGGAAATTATTTAAATACACCTAAAACCGTAGAACTATAGATATTGTAAAAATTGGTCCAATTTCGGTTTATATGGGTAGAAATAATACCATGTAATTTTCTGATGATCGGTCGATATTTACCTTAGATCTCATTTTAAGCAGCTTACTGAAAAACACTTTAAGCGCTGAAACAAATTTCACTACTGTATTGAAATTTTTTCCATTTAGATATTTAATAACGGAAATCACTATACAGGATTTCGTGATGATCAGTCCATAATTTATTTTTTTAAAAAAAACCTCTTATTTCTTAAAAAAAACTTTTTTTTACAAAAGTGCCAAAATTTTTAAAAGAAAGAACAAAAACAAGTAAGGCTTTTTATATTACTGTTAAATAATTAAATGAAAAAAATTATATAGAATTCATTTTATTTTTATTTAAAAATATATAAAAATTAAATCTTAAAATGTTTTTATTTTGAATACGCGAAAATGTTCAATATTTTGCTCTTTCTATTAATTATGTTCCTAAAAATTAAAGCTCAAGCTATTAATTATTAACTTCTTCAATATCACTCAAATAGATTTAATTTGCTACAATAGCAAATAATTGCGAAATAATCAATAACAACTTCTTATTACATAACAAGTTAGAGTGCTATATTCGGCTGTGCCGAATCTTTGATACCCTCCACCGACAGTTCGAATGTTTAAGGAGTAATATCTGTATGATGTCTTTTTATTATTATTATCTTAAACTGTGACGATTTGTTATTAATTATGGTTTTAGGAGACTAAACTGTTTTCCGGGAGTAGGGCATATATGGGGCCTTGGGTAAATTATGTACCGATCTTCACGAAATTTCACAGCATCATTTATAGTCCTATAAAATTGTGACGAGTCAAAATTTGTTATGATTGCATTATTTTTTACGGTTTAAGGCGTACTAAACTGTTTTCCGGGAGTAGTGTTTATATGGGGCTTAGGGTAAATTATGGACCGACCTTCGCGAAATTTTACAGTGTCATTTCTAGTCGAATAAACCGGACTTGTGCAAAATCTTATGTCATTCCGTGCATTTTTGCATCATTTATGTTAGTTTTTGTAACAAAATTATCAAGTTTTTGAAGGTGGTGGTTCCACATTTTGATTCATAGCTCTGGTCCTACTGAACCGATTTTGCTGAAATTCAATTCCAAACTGCTTAGGATTACTAAAAGCAATTTGACACATAGTTTGTTTATTTCTTTTGAGTCTTTCGAAAGTGAGCGTGTTTTCAACAGACGGACAGACGGACAGACAGACGGACATGGCTAAATCGACTTAGAATTACTCAAGCAGCCAGAATATATATACTTTATGGGGTCTGAGATGAATAATAAAAAAGTTTCACACGGAATGACAAACTTAGTATACCCTCTTCACAACTAATTGTGGTTGAGGGTATAAAAAGGTGCAAGATCTTTGACGTGTTTAAGAAAGTCGTTATCAAAATCGAACTTTTTTTAACAGACCATTAAAAAGTGCAACAAAAAAATTTAAATAATTAACTCAAAGATCTATGACATTAACTTCAGAAAATTTATATGAATCTAGTGCTAAAGATATTTCAGAATCTAAAAAAAAAATTAGGATCTTTACGAGAAAGTTAACACAATTAAAATAATAAAGAACAGAGAAAATACAAGACCATTTAATAACATGAAAACATCACTTAATATTTGTATCCAATATACTGCAAATTTTAAATTATGTATTTATAAAAAACCTAAAAAAACTTTGTTTAAACATAAAACTTTGTTGCATCTCAAAAAACTTGCAAAAAAAATGGGAAAACTTGATAAATGACATGGCTGCCAAGGGATAATATAAATGTCCCTCCTGAAGTCATTTTAGTTCGGCATAAACTGTTACGAATCATGATATATTATTCAAGTTAGTTCAAATTGCTAGAAATAAAAGCATAACACTTTCTGATTGTCGTACAATTGGTTTGAACCGGAACCAATTTTTATACTGACGTCAGTTTTATAAAGATTATTTAATAATTTATAGCTCTCATATATTCTAAGTGTCGGTGAAGGGTGTCAAAGATGCGGAACATCCGAATATAGAACTCTAACTTGTTTAATGCATTAGCTTTTAAATGGTTAAATATTGCATGAAAATGATTCTTAAAAATTTCAAATCGATATTTGAAATATTGCATCGTCAATTTCGAATAATTTTTATTTTGCAAAATTTTTTTTAAATTTTTTATGCCGAAAAACTTTTGAGACGGAGTTGCAAGTTTTTGTGGGTACTACGACTCCGACTCCGGCACGAAAACCTCAACTCCGACTCCAACTCCACAGCCCTGATATCAACCATTCATGGAAGAACCGTGTGGAAATAGATTTATAAGTAGGAATTTTATTCACAAAAGATTGCTTAAAAATTAAAAATTCCCATTGTCTAGATACATTAATATCGCTGGCCTTATGTCATCTGATTTTACACGAAATTATTTTCATATGTACATACATATTTATTCATATGTATGTACTTATGTATAAATATAACTGTTTCAACATTTGATCTTTTGTAAATTTTTAGTAAGACCCTGGAAAGTTCAAATTCCCCGAATTAATCTCTACTCAGCCTGAGTAGTTAAATTGGGATATATATTTTAAATGTAAAAATATTCAAAAATTATCAGCCATGTTCTTCTGAAAATCGCATTCGAAAATAAAATCGAACAAATTTTTAAAACTTTTCTAAAATGAAAGTTCAAAAAAATATTCCCTTTTTGCGACCTCTTACTTCGAGGAACACTTATAAAAATTTACCAGAACTAATTTTAAATATATAAATGAATTGTTATATCTTTTTCTAAATAAACTAAATCAAAAATGTCATAAATGTGTTTTGAAGATCTTGGCGCAGATTTTTCAGAATTTTTGATAAAAAATTATGGCTTTTTGCTGATTTGATCTCTAAAAATTCTGGCAACACTGACTGCATAAACGTTGTTTACATTAGCCGAACTCTGGCTCTCTAGCACCACATATTACCTCCTGAAAAGCTGCCGGATCTACATCAGATGAGTGTCAATACAAATTAAACTGTCGGTAATACCAGTACAGACTTCAGCATAAATTCTTCTTTTCCTGCTGTTGTAAATGTCCTTCCATCAGAAATTTACCCTCGTTTCCCTATAAAATCTACAAGTATTACTATGATGGCTGTAACATAGTACTGAAACATCATTTATCCCTATCACGTCTTAAATTCCGCCTGTAGTTATTCATCGAACTCAGTACTCTAATAACATCCATACTCTAAGAGTTATTCCGCGTAAAAAAAATATTTTTATATCCCGTTTTGCTTTTGGCACCACAATTGAAGATATTGAATATTATATTAACACTAAAATAAGCTTTGATGCTGAAATAGTCTACCATAAGTTTATATATTCTCAGCCGAGAACTATTGCTTTATTTAAGGTTATGGTATCATCTGAAATATTTGACCATTTAATATATCCTAAATTCTGGCCTGAAAATGCATTGATTGGTGAATATCAATCAAAACTGAGACCACCAAAAACAGGCTAACACAGTTCTGTTACCATCCCACTCAGCTAATGTTCCAAAAACCTGATTAACAACTACGATAATCAATTAAATATCATATATCAAAATGTAAATGTTATGAAATCTAAACTATATAACCTGCATATCGGCAGTTTTGATCTAAACCATCATATTCTTGTATTTTCTGAAACGTGGCCCAATAGCAAATATTTTGGATTCTGAAATTCTATGCAATAAATATATCACGATAGGTAGTGCAAAGTGTGCAAACGATGCAAATGCGTGCAAAAATACACACATTTGCACAACACAACAATAAAATGTACGTATTTGCAAATTGCTGTATTTTAAACCATGAGCAAAGTTTGTAGTGTATATTTGCTCAGTTGCAAACAAATGTAAATAATAACATTAGACATTTTAAGCGCCATATTGTTTTTTAAGGAAACTTATTAATTGAACATTTTCGAGGGTTTTAATATAAAATAGAGAATAAAATTGAAATAATTTAAAAAGAAAAATTTATTTAAATATGCATGTGTATAATTGTAAGCAAATGCAGATTTTTTATAGTGTTGCCAGAAGTTTTTTGTGTTGTCAAAATAAATTTTCAAAAAAATTTGCACATTTGCGCAAGAAATAAAAGTGGTCCCAAATACTACTGGTTCCGGAGTTTTAATTGCTGTATCTAAATGTTTGATGAAATACTTTTATGCCATAGTTGTATATCAAATAAATAAAAAATAATAAAAATGAGTATTATTTGAAGTCTAAATAGGTTTCCTGTAACTACAGGAGCACACATGTCATTGACTTTAGACTTGTTTCATTGTGACTAACAAGGTGAAAGATTTCCCCGAAGTCTTGCAGTAATGGAAAAACGTAATTCTTAAAATACACCAATACCCCGGATTGCGTCGATAATTGGGACCGTTAAAATTCGACGCAAACCGATACGACGCAAAACAAAGCACGATTTTCCATATATTTGTATTGATTATCATTTAATTGGTTCCGAGGTTCATAATTTTAGCTGAAAAAATAAATTTTGATTTGATAGACTCGCTGATTTTGATCTTCAATCCAAATATTAAAAAGTGGCTCTATTTTTTTCATAAAGGGACTTATAATTTTTGTAACCTGTTTATGTTGTAACGATGTTCCTGTTTCAGCAAATTTCTTAATTTTATCAGCGTCACTGGAACAGCAAATGGATTTTATTGTAGAAGTTCAAGGTTTCTTTCAATATTAACAGTTTTTATTGCTTTTTTTGACTCGTTGTTGCAAAATATTTAAATTTAACTTTACTTCAGCAAATACATACATATTTGCATTAGACTTAAACGGGAAATCCCCTTTTTCTGTGTAAGCTCTGTACAAACATTTTTATATTAACGACGCAAATCGAAGCACTATCGACGCAACTTCGAAGTCATGCGATGCAAAGTGAAACAAGATCGACGCAACTTCGAAATCACGGAAATTTTAAAAAGACGCAACTTCGAAAACGACGCAAAACGAAGCGACGCAAGCCGGGGTATTGGTGTAGTTTATCTTTTTAGAATATATCTGAAACAAGAGTTGAAGAATAAACAAAACATCATAATTAAATGTCAAATGTTTGTTTAGTTAACAAATTTTAAAACAGATGGATGATTTGCACGCTGTGGGGGTACCACCACAGGCTTATAATCTTTAAAAATACTTAACAAATTAACCCTTAAATGCCCACTGTATCTTTAAAGATGCAACCATCAAAAAATTTCCCACGGGCTCATTCTTAGTGAAATTAAAAAATAAACTACACAAGTGTGTTTAGAAATCACTAGAAAATCATAATTATGTTTAAATAGCCGTGAACTTTAAAAATTTTATTATTGAAAAGATAAATCCAAAGGGTTATTTACAACGCAGCGGAAATTGAGGTCCAGAAAAAATATAAGGTCATTTCAATATATCGTCGTTCGTAAATTATTGTGTTCTTTTACATATGTAAAATAAACCCTTATAGAACACAATAATTTACAAACGACGATATGTCCTGACGCTATTAGCAATAACCTAAAAAAATTTGGTTCGTGGACCCGCCATTAAGCTTGGTCCAATGGTTGTATCTTCAAAGATACAATGGGCACTCACCAGCAAATTTAAAATTCGATTTTGATTACTTATGCACTCTAACTTCCAATCCTATCTATTGTTTCGCAAATGACAACAGCTTGTGTCTCGGGATTTTCGAAATAACAATTAAATACGGTAGAATTTTGTTAACAACTTGACCCCAGCGCTATCTACTGGGTCGAAACTTTATCAGGATACTAATTTTAGTTTATTTAATATATTTTGTGAATTTCAGCCAAATCGTACCATTAATTACAAAAATTAAAAGATTACGACAACCGCGCCACCTATCGGGATTAAACTTAAGATAAAGCTGGCTCCAAAGTAATTTACTAATTAAGAGCCAATTTCACCAACTGTATTTTAATATCAATTCATATTTAAATATAGATTTTCATATAATTTTGTTTTTGTGTTGACATGAAAAACAAAAATTGATATCTAAATGCAATTGGTGAAATAGGCTCTAAGTTTGGTGTCAATCGGTACAGCGGTTCTTGCGTTTTAGGAACACATAGCCGGCACAAAAGTTTTTATATATACATATACAGATTTTTAGGATGTTTTTAATTGTCAATAATTCTTTTCAAATTACAGTGCACTCGGGAAAACGTCAACGCTCGTTTAAGTCAACATCCCAAAACGTCAACCCTTTCTTTTTTACATTGCCTACTCTAAAACGTCAACCCAACTACAAAGCTCTAAAACGTCAACTCAGAATAAAACAAAATTTTGAATTTAGCAGCAGTTAAAATACACACATTTGTACACATACACACTTATTTTATAAAAAAATATCAGAAATTGGGGATTCCCCTATAAGTAGAGTAGAAAAGAACTTACAAGTTGTAAGTTACAACTGTTTGTACTTATGTATTGTCTTTTTATTTATGTTCAGTTGCTTTTTTGTTCTCGTAAGTATCACATTAACAAAATGAGCTCAAAACAACCGAAATTGCGTAATCTACAAGAAAATGCATATATTTTGGACTTATTAGAAAAGGGTACAAGTGCGGTAACTTTAGCGAAGCAATATGGTGTAACAAAATCAACCATTAGCAAGATAAGATTTTTTTTTTAAATTCATACATATGTGTGCATGTAAAATTAAAAATATGATCTCATTTAAAATGTATTCTTTTGGTCCTAATTGTCTTCTATGGTTCTAGTCAGGTTGAATGACTTTTTTGTTTCCTTTTTGAATTTGTTTATGTTTGGTTTTAGTTTATAATCAATAAAAACCTTTAAAAGCACATTATCGATATGTTTTTTATTTAAAAATTTTACATTCGTGAACGTCAACAATTTGTTAAACGTCAACACCCGCGGTTTTAATTAGTTGACGTTTTCCCGAGTGCACTGTAATATTTTCTCTTACTGAAATTCAAGAGTTTTACAAATTTGAATCTGGCAAGCCTAATTGTACTGTTAAAATTGCACTTTCATTACTTTAAAATCCTAAATGTATGCAATAGTAAAGATAAAAATGCAATACAAACCGACTTTTTTATATTAAACTTTTAAAAAACCTTCACTCAAATAAACAAGTACCCAGTTCCCTCAGAAAAAAAACTTTTAACAGAAAGGGAAAAAAGGATATCCCAAGTCTGGAGGGGATAAAACATAAATTTGTTATAATGATATATTCGTTGTACACAAGGCGAATTCACTACAGGTGGCGGCAATACTATAAAAATCCAAAACAACAACAGTTTTTTTAATTGCGTTGTTACGGCCTGATTAAAAAAAATATAATTCCTATTAACTTGAGGTGTTTCTTAAAACTTGCAGAATCTTATATACCCTTCACCGTAGTATATGTCCAGAGGCAACCGTAACATGGTTGTCTTCTTGATGGAGGACTAATTTAACCTTAATATGTTTGCCGGTGACAATAAAATGATTAAAGTAGCCATAAAGTTTTTGAAATTTTAAACATTTTTTGTTTAAATTAATTTTGTTAGAAATGACTATATCGAAACATGTTTTTTTCTTTTCGTGTGAAGGGTATCAAGACTGATAGACAAGACAAATAGTACTAGAGGTAGAAAAAATCGCTGATGGGAATTATAAAATTTTAAAAACTGAATTAGAATTTATTATTATGCCTCATTTATATTTTTTTTTTTTTTTGATAAAATTTTAATTTATACTAAACATATTCCAGAATTCAGGTTTAAAAAAGTTCGAAAAAAATGTTATAACAACAAAGTACTCATCTCCAAAACCAAAACTTAACAAAGAAAAAAAATTAAACTTAACCCTGAGAAATGATTTAATTAAGCCTAAGGACCACGCAAAGGCGGCTCCGTAAAGGCTTTATTTTGGGCCTCACAACGTTTAACATCAAGGGAATTATCAATTAACACATCCTCGCTTAGGCTTATAAGCCTGTTCAACGGACATTGAAAGTCACAACCGGGTACGGTTAATTTTTGAGGCTGCTCTTTGGGATTGTTGCTGAAATAGATCTGCAATGAATAAAAAAACCCAATTTAAATAAAACTGATTTTTTAATAAAGAAATCAATTAAGTCTTACCTCTACATAAAACTCCCCGGTTTCGTTATTTTTATGCAACTCAAATATGGTCATTGCCGAATAACGTGGTAATTGTCTTTTCCAGACATTTAAAGCTGTCATTATATTCACTATAGTGGAATCATGGCCCGTGTAGATGTATAATTTTCGTGCTTTAGGTGACAAATTGTTGTTGGCTTTATCTTTCATTTCATTGAACATTTTTGTGAGAAAAGGACCAGCCTTAATTTTTTGCATTTCACGAGTCCAAACATTGTAGACATAACTTTGCTCAGCTAAAAATTTCATTTTTTCGGGGAAGTAGGCCTTAGTCCACGAGGGTAATTGGAGACCAAATTCTTGCTAAAAAAAAAAAGAAAAAAGGTGAAAACAAATAAACTTTTCTTAAAAACTGCGTAAATAATTTTAATGTCAAATATTTAATAGCTTTTTTATAGAAAGTTTTACGATACTAAATTATCGAACAATATTAGGAAATTTCCTAAAAGAAAATTTTCCCCATTTAAAAGTTTTTCAAAACAAATTTTTTAGCATCAAGAAACTTTTTTTAAATAAAATTTTTGGCATCGAGAAAATTTTTTTTTAAATTAAAATTTCTTAGGGACAACATTTTGTAAAATATTTTCAACAAGAAAAAAATTTCTTAAAAAATTGTGCCTAGACATTTCGAGTAGCAAAAAGTAAAAGAAAACCATTTTTCATATCAAGAAAAATTATAGAGAAAATATTTTATAGAATTCCTGTATTAAGAAATTTTTAGTAAAAATAAATAGAAAAAAACATTTTTTTTATTGGAAAAATTTATCGATTTAACCAAAACGTTTGTAAAGGGTAAACTACACGAGGAAGATATATCTTCACGGATAAGATAGCCTAAGCCAAATCCGATTTAACGTCATAATGGACACCACCATCGAGAAGGTGAAAGGAGCAGCACTTGGGTATAGACTACCAACTGGCACTTCTTGCACCCGAAACTGAAGACAACTTACAAAGCCTAATCTATCGGTTTGAAAGGCAGCAGAATATTTTCAATATTAAAATTTCAGGGGAAAAACAGAAATCTCGAGTCATATCAAGTAACCAGAAAGATGCAAGTAAGCAGGCAGCCACAAAACGATTGAACAAGTCTTGAAATTTAACTACTAAACTTCCTTATAACAAGCAGCTGAGATCCCAATAAAGAGTCGACGAATAGGGGTATATAGACACTACTGCTGCACGGTAAGAGGTTTGGCAAGCTTGTAATATAGATGATGTGACCAAGCTGACTAGAAGAAGAAGAGAGTAGGGAGATGACGTCCAATATATGCCTGCAAACAATCCTGCAAAAATAGCACTTGAAGGAAAAGTCAATAACCCGCGCCCGCAAAGTCGTTATCCAAAAAGATGTCACGAATGCTGGACGTCGGCCTCAGTTGAGGAATAATTTCATGATTAAATTAAAAACATATCAATATGAAAAATGAAAAAAAGCCGGTATATATCATAAATTTTATTAATCATACTAATATTTAAAATATTATTATAAGATTCTAAAGAAAAAAGAAGACAAGTTTCCTAATGATTTTTTTTATAAATCTTTAGAAATATTATTTTAAGTATGTATCTAAAAAACTTTCTATAGAAATCTAGTCCTGCTTAAGATTTTTTAATGGAATTGTAGAATACAGTAGAATCTCACAAATTAGAACCACTTTGTGCACCGGGCAGTTCGAATTTCTGGACATTTTTTTTTTTTACAGAAAATGATAAAATTATAATGAAATAGTGATAGATAATGAATAGTTGTGCAAGCGTTATTTTAACTCAAAACAGTTTTTATTTAATAAAATTTAATTAATTGAAAATATTAAATTCATAGAAAAACTTTTAAAAAGTTTTTTAATTATTAGGTACTTATTGGTCTTTAACATAAAATAAGTATTACTTGTTTTTTTTTTTTTTTTTTTTGATTTATTACAACTGCATACAACGATATCGTTACGGACGTTCAAAAGGTTGGACATGTGTTTACTGGAATATATATCACTGGCTTTGCACCATTTTATAACATTATTGATGCCTTCAAGGACTTTTAAAGAGGAATAGCTGGCATTATAGAGCGTTTATATTTTTTTCGCCTATTAAGTTCAAAATCATAAAAAAAAAATTTTTCTAGAAGAAATAAAAACAAACAAAAAAAAACACTTCCAGAAATAAGAACCTATGGTTCTAATTTCAGAACGTCCAATACATTGAAATGGCCGGTTCTAATTTCTGGACGGTTCGAATTTGTGACGGTTCTAATTTGTGAGATTCTACTTACTGTATATAGAACTATATCGAGAATATTTTTCAATTATCGGGAAATTTTTCTAAAAAAATGTTTCCGTTATTGAGAAAATGTTCTATCGAAAATTTTTCTGTGATTATGAAGAACATTTTCTCTAGACTTTCTGTAAAAAATGTTCTATTAAGAAATTTTATATAGAAAATTTTTCTATTATGGAGAAAATTTTCTAAATTTTTTAAAGGAAGTGTTTCTATTACCAAGCAAATTTCATATGGAAAAGTTTCTAGAAACGAGGAAATTTTTTAGTGAAAGTGTTTCTATTTTCGAGAAAATTTCCTATAGAAAATGTTTCTAGTATCGAGAAAATTTTCTAGAGAAAATGTTTCTATCATCGAGAAAAATTTCTATAGAAAATATTTCTTAATCAAGAAAAAATTTCCATACGAAATTTTTTTATTATCGAGAACTTGTTCCATAAAAATTTCTATAGAAAAGTTTCGGTTATCAAGCATTTTTATATCGGAAAAATTCTTTTAACGAGAAATTTTTGTGCAAAAAATATTTCTATTGTGGAAAAAACTTTCTACAGAATATTTTAATATTATCGAAAAAACTTTCAATAGAAAATGTTTCTATTATCGGGAAAATTTTCAA
Organism: Pollenia griseotomentosa; assembly: GCA_963931875.1. Taxonomy (NCBI): domain Eukaryota; kingdom Metazoa; phylum Arthropoda; class Insecta; order Diptera; family Polleniidae; genus Pollenia; species Pollenia griseotomentosa. Next base: position 24,806,476 of record OZ007562.1, read on the forward strand.
TGGAAAATGTTTCTATAATCGAGAAAAATGTTTTCTGTACCAAAAATTTCTATTATCGAAAAAATATCTACAACTAAAATATTTCTACTATGGAGGAAATAATATTCAGAAAATTTTTCTATTATTTTCTATAAAAAATTGTTCTATTAATGAGAAAATTTTTTATTATTGAGAAAATTTTTCTATTCTTGAGAACATTATTTTTAGCAAATTAGTTTTCAGAAAAATTTCTTTAACTTATTCTTTCACAGAAAAAAATTTTGCCCCAGTAAACGGATTAATCAAAAATAAAATCAGTTTTAATAAAAAGTTTAATCAAGTGAATTAAACGTTTAATTGACAAGATTAATTTGCAACAGCAAACAAATTAATAATATCAATTAAACGTTTAATTCACCTGATTAAACGTTTAATTCACTTGATTAAACGTTTAATTCACTTGATTAATCTTTTTATTAAAACTGATTTTATTTTTGATTAATCCGTTTACTGGGGCAAAATTTTTTTCTGTGTTATGAGAGTATCGTTTTTAAAAATTTCTTTTATTGATGAAAGAACTTTAAAGAAAATGTTTGTTTCTGGTTTAAGAGAAGTTTTTCGTAGTTATAAAATTTTAATTCGAGAAAAGGTTTTTCGAATAGAGAAAATTTTCTAGGAATTTTTTTATTATGGAGAAATATATCTTTGATCGCAAATTTTTTTTAAAAATGTTTAGTATCGCGAAAATTTGAATGGAGTATCGAAACGATGCTTTTAGTATCAAGAAAATTTACTTGCCTCCGCCAATAGTGTTAAATAAAGCGATTGTATATCCTCGGGCTCTGTCAAATTCATACCGGTCAGCTCCGATAGCTCCGAAAACATATATTCAAAAGGTTCGATTTCTTCTTTTACGACAGCTGAATCTAAAGTTTCATGCAAAGCCTCAAAGTATCTGGGACAAGCTTTACGCACTAGCAAAAGCTAAAAAGAGAAATTTAATATGTTTCATATTTCTTTTACTTAACTGTTCATTAAAACTTACTGTGTCTTCATTTAAAGGCTGCGAAAATACAGGAATTGGCTGCCAATTATACTTAGAGTTCCATTCCATGGCGGTGTTTTTGGGTGGGAACATACTGGCCAATACCATTTCCATAGACATGTGGGTACGTGTTACACCAGTAGCCTGGGCATGAACCATCTATAAAGATAAAAGTAATTATTTAATATTAATAACTTAATAAATTTTTCTTTGCGAGTAAGAAAAAGTGTGTATTATTATAAAAATAAATAAATAAAAACAGAACTTACATCTGGCTGATAATATGAATCCAAAAAGTTACAATAACGTTTTCGCAGCCAAGAGCCAATGCTAAACAATTCGCGTTTACCAGCCTTCAAGGTTGCAATTGTGGTGGTAGAGAGGATAGAGAGAAGTAGCGAAAATTTACAACCAAAAAAACCGCCAACAAATTCAACATCAACAGCAACAACACAATACCACATTAATATTATACGCATCATCAACGAAATTGTTTGTAGTTGTTTTTCATTTTTTGTGTTTTTATTCATGTTCCAACGAGACATCATCAGTGTTGCCACACAAATTTAAGTAAGAGAAACCAGTGAACAACAGTGATTTATTACAATGCAGCAGTTACCAACCAGACAGCAGCAACATGAAAAATATATTGTAAGAAAAAAGGAAACATTTCCCCCCAAAAAAAAAATTAGTTATTTTTTCGCCAAGAATAAAATAAAAGGAATAAAAAAGTTCTTATTTTTTACCACAAAGTGAAAAATAAAAACTTTTTTTAAATGTATGAGTATAAATTTTGCCCTGAAATTTGTTTCACAAGACATAACACACACAGGAATGCTTTAAGTCAGAGCACAGTGGCTTGAAATAAAAAAAATTAACGATTTTTTACACGATAAACTTTTTTTTTAATTAGGCTAAAAAAAAGAAAACAAATCAAAAATGTCCATAAATTTATTTTTCTAAAAAAAAACATAAAATATCAATTTTTTAAAATCTTACATTGTAATGTTAAATTGTAAATTAAATGCTTTAAATTAAATATTTTCTGAAAAATATTTTTAATCGAACATTTTCTATAAAAATCCTTTAAATCAATAATTTTTCTAGAAAATTTTTCAAATCACATAAAATTTTTTAAATCGTACTTTTTTAGAAAATCTATAATATCAAACATTTTCTCTTTTTAAAATCTAGAAATTTTCTATAAAAAATTTTTAAAATCTAAAAGTTTTTTTACTAAATTTTCAAATCGAAAAATTTTCAAACCGTGAAATTTTTATGGAAACTTTTTTGACAAATTTTTTATTAAACGTTTTTAAACCGAGAAATTTTCTTTAGAAAAGTTATAAAGTCAACATTTTCTACAACAAGAAACAAGAAATGTGTCGAGAAACTTTAGAAAATGTTTCAAGTTGAGAAATTTTTGAATCCAGATATTTTCTATAGAGAATTTTTTGAATCGTGATGTTTTCTATAGAGAATTTTTAAAATTTTAAGATTTCTATAGGAAATTTTTAATATTCAAATTTTTTAAGAGAATTATTCAAACTTTTGAAATTCTAGAAGTTTTCTCTAGAGTATTTTTAAATTTTCTATAAAAATTTTTCAAATCAAAAATTTTCTATAAAAATTTTTCATATCAAAAATTTTCTATAAAAATTTTTTAAATCAAAAATTTTCTTTAATAATTTTTCAAATCAAAAATTTTTCTCAGAAATTTTTTATATCGAAAAATTTCCCAAAAGTTTTTTAAATCGAAAAATTATCTTAAAAAATTGTTCATACTGAAAAATTTTCTATACCTTTTAAATTTTACCATGATTTTGAGACACTGTGAACGGTTAAAGCACATCAAACTACCACCCGACCACTTTCAGTGGCAATTTTGTTGCCACTACAGTATTATCACTGTGTAAGTGAGTATGCTTGTATGTTTGTAAGTACAAACACTTATGCATGCATTTGCATAACAATTTATTTTAAATGTTGCATTTGCAACAAAATATAAATAAAATAAAACAACTTGCAACAAACTACCTTTTGTATTTCTTTTTTTTTTCTCCCTCCTGCACTTTTTTTTACTTACATTCGTTATGTGTCCCCATCCATATGGGTAAAATGTTTGATTTACATGTGGATCATTTGGGTAGGTGTCAGCAGGTGTACGTGGTCCATGACGAAATACCTGCAATTTACAAAATGAAATTACTAATGTTAGTTGTTTCTTTCTTTAACTCTTAAAAAGAAAATCTAAATTACAAAAAATAATAAACTTTTCCTGTTTTGCAAGTGGATTTAGTGTTTTCCTTTTTTGCGAAAATTTAAAACAAGTTGCAAGCTTAATCACACTTGCAACAAGAACAATATGCATGTGTTCATCATTTTGGTAATAAATGAACTGTTTTTTAACCGCAAGTAGCAGATGAAAATGTTTGCGATGAAAAATATGCAAAAATATATATATTAAATACCCTACAGTAGTCAAACGTTTTATAAGGACTGCTTTTTTAGTTCAAAGGCAAAAGTTAAAATATTTTATGAATAAAAGAATGACAATACTGCTAATTTTTAGCGGGTACTTATATTATGATGTCGAGTAAACATATTTTAATTTAGCTTTTAGATCATTTTTAATTAAAATAAATTGTTGCAAATTTTTAATAAATTAAACAAAATGTTTATCGAATCTTTATTCATTTATTTATTGATTATGATGTTCTAAATTATGTACCAATTTTTATTCCTTGACAAATACACTAAAATAAGCTAGTTTCTATGCGCATTTCGGTGGTTGCTTAGGCTCAGATCATCAGGAAACCTTTTTCCAAAGGCTTTGAAAAATCTAAAGATATTATACAAATAAAATTATAAAGCCAATGAGAATTACAAACACTTAAGTCTTATTTGCAACGATATCAGAGCTATTAAAAAATTAACAAGAGTTGTAAAAATAGTGTCTTTACTTTGATTCAAATATTTTATTTATTGAATATGAAGAAATACTTAATTATTTCATTATTAAATATGTTTTATTGAGTGCTATTTTAAAAAGCACAATTTTGATATATATTTTCATTGAAATAATAGGTTTGTTAAGCAAAATCTTTATTGTTGTTAACACCTTTCTTAAGATATTTTTTTCTGTGTATGGCTAACACCCCTACATAGATTATTCCAGTTAGAATGTTATAACAAAATCAAGATGTCGCCATGGGTGTAGTTTTTAAAGTCTTAACCGTGGTTAAATTGTAAACTGCACAGAAAAAAATAAAAATTGATTTCAATTAAAAATTTTGTAATATTTATTAAAAAATTATTTAAATTTGCACCAGTTATCAAATTAATTTTATCAAATTAAATTTTAATCCACTTGATTACACGTTTAACTCACTTGATTAAATTTTTAATAAAAACTGATTTTATTTTTGATTAATGCTTTAATTGGTGAAATTATTTTGGAAAATTTTTTCTGTGTGTATTATCAAAGTGGTATAATAAATATTGTTCAAGTGATTAAGTGTGTGTTTGTTTTAAATTTGCATTAAAAGAGCTCGGGTATTTTTAAAATAAATAAACCAACGCATTTTTAAATGTTAAAAACTTAACAAGATTTAAGAAATATTTAATACATTTTAAATGTGTATTTCAACGAAAAAGATTTTTAAGGGAATTTTTTTCACTTCAACTAATTTAAATGAATGCCTTATTAATTCCACATTTACAATTAAAATATTAACAGTACAATTTTCCTTAAAAATTACAAATTAGTTTTGTTGCTTTTCAGGGGAATTATATTTAAATAAAATATTCAAATGTAATTATTATTGTCTCTGTTTTTACGCCACATTTTTAAGCAAAAAAGTTCTTTAATTTGTTTATGTGATTTCTCCTAATTTCTTGTCTAGTCGATGTCTCGTTGTCAAGTTGTTGGAAGAAGAATTTTTCTTTACAAAAAAGTTTAGCCAAAATTATCAGAGAAGATATTAAATATGTATGTGAGTAGTTTAATTTATTATTTAATGTTTTTTTTTTTTTTTTTTTTTTTTTTTTTTTTTTTTTTTTTTTTTTTTTTTTTTTTTTTTGTACTTTCAATGTCGCGTTGATAAAACAACTTTAAACATATTTGGTTTGTGCAAAGGTTGTCTGATTTTTTTTATAAATATTAAAAATTTTGCACACAGACATTACAAACAACATCATGGCATTATTTATGGCAGAACAGATAAGACGTTAGAACTCGGTAATCTACTGTGCCGAATTTTTCTTTAAATCTTTACAAAATCAAACGTCACAATTTCTAGCCATAAGCAACCGCCAAATTTCATGATAGTAAAAAAAAATGTTAGAATTTCAGTCATATTAAAATGAATTGCGCGTGTATACTTCTTTTAAGAGATATTAATTTGTCATTAATTCAATGAAACATTTCAACGAATTTCAAAATTTCAATAACAAAACTGAATTTCGTAGTGTTAATGAAATTGCTTCATTAAATTTGTAATATTTTGTTCCCGTAATGTAATTTTTCATTAGGTTAAAGAAAAAATTTAATAAAATTGATACATTAGATGTATGAAGCATAATTATTTTTAAGTACTAAAGTATCCACTCGATTAATCGTTGTTCGATTAATTGAGTTATTTTTCCGCCATTATTTAATCGAATTATAAAAATATCCAATTTAGAATAACGAAAAACTAGAACAATTTATGTTAATTAATCGATTAAAATTAATTTCTTAGAAAATTCTACAGAAATATATATGAACAAACAAAAAAAATGTTAAATATTTTTTTTCAAAAGTTATGTCATATTCAAAATGTCATAATTTCGCCGAATAAGCCAAATGTGTTGAGCTTATTTCTTCAACTTTTGAAAAAAAAAATTATTTTTTTTTTTTGTTCATATATGTTCCTAATTGGATTAAAGGAACCTTCTCACCAAATTTCATTAAAATCGAAACGGGCCGTGTCCCACTCTTGGTCGATTTACTCATATGTATTAGCAAAAATTAAGGTAAAAGCTATTATATACGTTTTTGGCGATGTGTATAATACACAGAAATCTGGGCCAATCTTTTAGTATACTGATTGACTCATAATAACTTTTTAAAGTGATCTAACGGTGTCCATCCGTTCTTCTGGCTGGTATTTGGTAAAAATACCTTTTTCGCACTAAGGACGAAGTCTATGTTAATGGTGAGAATCGGTCGATAATTTCTTCTTCTCCCCATAAAAACGTTTTTTTCTATTTAGACTCTTTGTGTCGGTAAACTATCTAATTATATTGGTATTTAGATTAAATTTGCTCCAAAAATCTCATATGGATGTAAACATTGGGATAATACTCTTATATGAATTTTAACCTCTTAACATAAGTTTGTTTTTGTGAGCCCGAAAATACATTTGTAAATACTATGGTGTTTAGGCTCTACCGATTATAATTTTAGGATTGTTTTTTATTAAATGGAACTGTTATTAAATTGTTGAATATTTTGTTTACAGATAAGCAATTTTTTTATTTTTTTGCGGCATATTTTTAACCCTTTTTTGGGCATATTTTCAAGTTTTTACTGCATTTTTAATGCGCATAAAACGTGTTTTTTAGAGCATACTTCTGGTTTCCTTGGTTATCAGCCATATTCTGGAAGCTCAATACGTACGAGTGAAATTGGAATCAAACTAATTTTAAAAACGATTATGTTTAAAAAGTTCAAGATCTCATCTTTACCAGAATTTCAGGAAAAACTACGTTGATCTTTAAAAAAATTAAACGAAAAATCTCCATCGATTTCAATATCTCTCGATTTCCAGGAATAATAAATTGGTTTAAAAAGTTTTTAATTTTTGGCTGGCATTTTTCATAAAAAGTACCTTTCTTGTGGGATTTTATTAAGTAGTAGATCTATACAAACAAGTCACAATGGACAGCGGTCCTCGAAGTCCATGCCATCAGTCAAATTTAGCCAGATTTATGCATCAGAGTCTTGGAAGTTTCAATATTTCGGATATACACATACTTTGTTTGAATTTTGTTTAAAGATTGGAAGCGCTTAATGAAAGACCCTTTATATATAGGTGTATTTTTATGTGGTCCTCTAAAATATGATAACATTTTGTAATTAGAAATATTTTACAACAAAATATTAATTTGCATTTCATTAAAAATTTGAACGCTATTTTTAATTTTTTGATTTTGTTATTTCTCTCAATTTAATTTATTTTTCTCGTTTTTATAGAAATGTGTAACTAATTCTATAAATAGTTTGTATTTTATTTTAATTTGTCTATGTTATCAAATCCATAAAATGTTAATTAAAACATAAATTCAATTTAATTTGTGCCACTACCAGGAACTAAATATAGAGAGATGGTCACAGACAAAAAAAATGTTAATGAAGGTTGGAGTAGTTCGAGATATGAAAGGAAATGTTTGTGTAGTGGAATTTTTAAGTAAAAAAGATTTATTCGATCTCATATATGTACATACATACATACATATCGCTCACCTAATTCAAAAGTGACAACTCAAAAAACTTATTTTTCAGAAATCGAAAAAAACTGCTCTTGACCTGTAAAAAAAAATTACTAAAAACAAATCTTTGGATCATTTAGTAGAAAATCCATACAGATTAGGATCAAAATATTTGTTTCCTTTTTTTTAATATTTTTACACTAGATAATGAACAAATTTTTAGTTGTGTCATTTTAGATGATGTATTATTTGCACAAGTAACCGAATTTTTTTAAGTTATGTCACGTTTTAACACTTTAACCAAATTCTAAACTGACACAATTCTAATTAATAAAAGCTCCAGCAAAGATTTAATTTACCAAAAGTGTCACAACTCGAAATAAGACTATTTAGCAGTAGGATCTACTACCATTATATTTTTTGAAACAACTAAAAATAAGTAAATTTTATAAAGGCATGAAGGTAGAAGTACATGACACGCGTTAATTCGTCGACGAGTGTCGTGAGTTTAAAAACTTTAGCGCATGAAAAATTGCAAGTTACACAACGCGCGTTACGAAAGCCGTTCGTGTCAGCGGATTTTTGTTTGTTTACTTATTTGTACATTAAAAACGGATTCGAAAGTATATCAAGATTTTTTTATTTTATTAAATTTATTCTTTTATATAAATATTGTATGTTTTTTAAGCTCCTCAATAAGTTTTTCTTTCATGATTAACAATTTTGTTAAATTATTCTTTTTATTGTCAGCTGATTACTTGTCAAAAATACACAACACGTAAAAAAGTTCAAAGTTAACCAACTTTCTGGTGCATACGCGTCAAAATATTTTGCATGTAGCTAGTTCTATGAAAATACACTAGTTTAACTTTTTTTGACAGAAGTCTACTAAGCGCGCGCGCACTGATGCGTGTTATGTAAATACTTCTACCTTAACTGTTTTTTAGCAACAGTTAAAAACAACAAAATACACTGATATTTTTTTTATAGATAAACAAGTGTATTGTGCACAGTTTAAGCATATAAACGCGAAAAATTAAAATTTTGAGTTGAGTCACTTTTGAACTAGGTGTGCGTTATGTATTTTGGGTTTAAGAGCGAACAGTGTAACAGATAAGAGAAAAAGTGTTAAAAAAGATATTAAAATTTAAATAAATAATTTTTACAGTTTTTTTTTTAAATATTTATAAGCTTTTACAATCGTGGCCCTTTGTTCCTTATAGGAACCACAGGACATAATAATAATACAATCGATATAAGCAAATTCAAAATGGATTCACCCATGTTGTCCAGACAAAGTTTTTGTTACTGAGGCTGTGTTTTTCAGATCTCAGTTAATCTAGGTTTAATAAAAACTGATTTGTTTGTATGCACAATTTTGACGGAACAGCTTAGTTTTGCTTAAAATTTGGTCGCCGAAAAAATTCGAGTTTTAGACTACGTTATACTAAGCTTAAACTTAACTCAAATCTCAAAAACCCGGTCTAAATTTTTCCTAATTTAACTTGTATGCTCAGAAAAAAAGAACTTAATCGATATTTAACTAACATTTTGCAATAAAGCCAATATTGGCGGGATCTTTAAAAATTAAAAAAAAGGTTTCGCGCTTTCCCGGGAAGTAAAAAATTCTGAAGAACCCCGTAATTGAAAGTCATCGTTATTCTCTTCATGCAAAAGGTTCCCTTTTCCTAAGTTTAGTTTGTTTTTGTTAATTTATACTTTTAACACACTGTTTTGCAATAACAATAACAAAAAATTAAATACCTACATATTATTTTGTTTGATGAAGCATTTTAGTTTTTAAACATTTTAACACACACTAATTGCTTTAGGCTGCTGTCGCACACGTGATCGATACGACTGCAAAACAAAATAAAATTAAAGCTCCAGTTACATGCTTATTTATAACTGAGAGTATAACATGTACAAGGGGTATAAAAAAGATTTTGGATGAATCATTTAACTTAAATAAATATATAAAAAAAAATTTAAAATTAAGAGTTATACCAAAATTATAAGTTATTTATAAAATAAAGAGCATATTCGAAGATAGTTGTGATAAGTGCCGGTTCACACCCGTCAAGTTTGACTCGTCATGTTTTGAGCTTTTAGGAGAGAAGGCAACAGAGAATGCCATTTCTTTTCTCCTCTCTCCTAAAAACTTAAGACTTGACGAGTCAAACTTGCTGTGTGTGAACCAGCACTAAGAGATCGATCGATATATCAATTAAATTTGGTGGTGTGTGGCAATAATGATAGAAAGAAAGATTACGAGATGCAGCTGATTTCCCGTTAGATGACGGAGTCTGTGAGCGGCAAGGGTTGTCAAGTTTAGAAGTCCCTTAGATTTTCGAGTTTCTAATAAGATATGTATGCGCTTTATAAAAACTGGCAGCCCCGCAATTAATTGACAATTATCTTGAGCTTGCCAGCTTTATATTATTAGACAATTGAAATGCAGTTCGCGTGACGTCATTTGTGAACATGCGCTGAAGACCTAAATTTTTCTTTCGGAATGGCTTAATCTTTACTTCAAGCATTCTTCTACCATACCGAGAATTTGCTAAATATTTATAACGAATTTAGGCTCAGTGTTTGATTCTACAAAAACCTAGGCAAGTTAAATGATTTTAAGAACTGAGTCGCATATAGGAGCTGTAAATGTGCTTTTTTACATGTTTTTAAAAGCTGTTGCCAAATATTTTGAACATATAAGACCATTAAAAGATTTATGCGTGATTAAGCGAAAATTCGAGAATGGGTTCCATATGAAACTTCCATTCAAAGACAGTAAAAATGTTTGCATATCTGGAAAACAGTAAAAGTTTCCAAATTTGATACAACACAAAACATGCACCTAAAAGTGGTTTGTGTAAGAGAAGTGTACGTAGCAACTCCCATATAAAAACAGTAGAAACTTCTGCATATCTTAAGAACTTTAACAATTAAAGTTTCCAAATTAGGTACAAGTAGCTTAATTTCCAATACACAACATCTTTGACAAGTGGATGTGACACCTTCAATAAAAAGACAATATACACAGAAAAAAATAATTTTCATATTTGAATACGAAAATCGCATATTTGATTACAAAAATTTTTGAATTTTCTGTGATGACGATTTTTGCGGTATTGATAAAAAAGTTTGAATGTATAATTGTTAAATTTTTAGTCAACAAACAAGTTTATTGAGTCAATCAAAAAAGTTGTTGCCTAAAATAATTTTTTTCAACAAAATGTTTACTTGATTTGTTAAAATAAATTGTTGAAAATGTTGGATAAATCAAACAAAATGTTAATCGAATCTTTATTTTTTTTATTTATTAATGATGGTGTCATTAATTTTCAATTTTTATATTTTTATAAAAACACTAAAATTTATTATGCTGGTTGCTTAGGCCAGATCATCAAGAAACCTTTTCCAAAGACTTTGGCAAAACTAAATATAGTATTCAAATAAAACTGTAAAACAAATGAGAATTATGAGCTATTTAAAAATGGACAAGAGTTGTTAAAAAAATGTTTTTACTTTAATTCAAATATTTTTTTTATTGAATATGAAGAAATATTTAATTATTTCATTATTAAATATATTTTATTGAGTGCTATTTTGCAAAGTGTAAATTTGATAAATTTTTTCTTTGAATCAAACAAAAAGTTTGTTGACCTAAAATTTTATTTTTAACAAACTGTGTTGTTAAAAATTTTCTTGAGATATTTTTTTCTGTGTAAGTAGTTATTATTAAATCTGCAGAAAGTTTTCAGTGTATAAAGTTAAACTTGGTACAAATTTATTGGATAAAAATAAAAAAAAACCTGGGGCCTAATTCTGGCAGTCGTGATCGAGTACTTTCTCGATTCGAAAGCAATTTTATTTCTAATTCTTTCAGTCGATATTGAACGAATCGAAATTATTTTTTCAGTATTGTGAAACTCAAATTAATGCCTTACAACACTGAAAAAATAATTCCGCTTCGTTCAGTATCCGCTTCGTTCAGTAATCGATCACGACTGCCAGAATCAGGACCCTGGCAGAATGTGGACTGTGCAAAAAAAGTAGGCGTGGCACCTGCTCTCATACAAAGACAATACATATACAGTTTTATACATATATCCGTAGAGCCGTAACAGTAAAAATATCCAAATTTGTTGCAAAAAGTTTGGTAATCGATATCACAACATCTGTCAAAAAGGTTAAAAGTGTGGGCCTGGCACCTTCTTTACAAAGACCATATACATTTCTGTATATCTGGAAAGTGATTATAGTTAAAGTTTTGATAGCTTGAACAAATAGTTTGGTTATTAATAAACAACATCTGTCAACAAGTGGGATTGATGAGAGAAGTAGGCGTGGCACTTCCTATACATACATATCTTGGGAAGTGTAAATTTATGAAATATTTGCTCACATAAAATTTTGCCCCGATATATTCCACAGTACTTTTCGCTTGTAGTCCATTCTGTTTAAAGGTCAAAAACGGATTTAAGCCAAAACTGGTATGTTCAATTGCAGGTTTTTTCGAATTTCATACAAATTATTTGTTCTAAGGTCCATTTCGCTTGTAGTCCATTTTCGTTTAAAAGCCACATTTTCCTATCATGCGTATATAATTCTATATGCAAAAATGTTCGCTTACAGTCCACTCTGTTTTTTATATTTTTTTAATCAACTGGCAACATGTTTTTATTTACCTTTCTGGCAACTATTATATATGTATGCCAAATTTCGCAATTTATATTTCATAAAGAACCAATGAACTTAATATTTATGTTGTGCTTAATTTTGTCATCAAAAGAATTAAAATGATTCTCATACTTAATTGAAATTATTTAAATTGTTGTTTTTATTGCCAGCTTTTAATGCATTTGAATTAATTAATAAAAAAGATTTTTGTTTAAATTATGTATTTATTTAAACTAGTATTTGCTTAATGGTCAAAATTCGACCATAAATTTTTATGTAAATATGAAGAAAACATAGTTCATCGAAGTATATATGAATTTACATGTTTCGAGCATTTATTTTTTCCGTCTTAGTGGATCGATTTGGCGAGAGACCAAACTCCAGGTTATAATTTATTTTCTACGTGAGTAAATTTAATTCTGTTAGTTCAATATCAAAAAATATCAGAAAATAGCAATTGCAAAACAAAAAAGTAACTGAAAGTCGTCTTTATAGATTGTCATGCACTCTGGATATTGCAAGTCTAATTTTATGTTTCTACGTCTAATATTTACGAAAATGAATTAAAATACCAGATGTAGAACGACAAAGTACCAAAAAGCTCCCTCTTCTACATTTTTATTCACTCAGGACCATGCATGTTTATTTTTATCTTTGTAGGTCGAATATTAACATAAATTCAAAAAGTACCAGAAAAAAACAAAAGGTACCAACATTATTAATTTTATAGGTTCTCATTTACTCAGTAACCTGCACCCATAATATTATGTTTTTAAGTTCATATTTTTGACATTATAGAAAATTAAAAAATTATCACATGAAGCACAGAAAAGTAAAAGAAAGAAATTTAGTTTCCCATATTTCCCCTTTATGATACTTTCTCACCATAGAGGTTCGATTGACAAAGGTAGAAAGCGTTCTTAACTGTTTTGCCTGTGCCGATTTATACATAAGATTTATATAGTCGAAATACATATTTGAAAACCCTATTATTTTTATTATTTGATAATTGAAAAAAAAACAAATTTTTTATTTATGTATGTATTTTGCATTTGTGTTAGTAGCAAATTTGAACGCTTATAACTCTGAAATTATTAAACAGATTTAAATAACATATATATTGTGCACTTCTGTGGGTAAATAACTTTCAAATGGTGTATATTTTGTTCAAATCGGTTGACATACATAGGAGGAAAGTGTTCTTAACTGTTTTGCTTTTTAGATTTTTTGTTTAAAAAAAATGAATACTATGTTTCACTTATTATCTATAAAATGGCTTATAAAACAAAATCGGCTATAGTCCAAATTCACTTATAGTCCACAAAAGTTGTGGAACTATAGTAGTGGACCATAAGCGAAAAGTACTGAACATCATTTCTAATAATTACGCGGATTAAAGACCATCAAATCAAAATTTAGAGGAAAAAGCCGTGTTTATGGTAAGTTTTGTTCGGAAATAAATTTTGCCAAAAACTAATTTTATAAACTGCGATCATTTAAAGACCTATCCCAACAAAGTTTGGAAGAAAACTCGATGTTTACGTTAATGTTACACGGCCCAAAAATAAGTTTTTAAATAAGCCCAAAATCTCTTTGTACACCCAATATTTTCGCTAACTTACAATGCTTTATAGTAGACAATTTAGATCAAAATAAATGACAAATAGTTTCAAATTTTAATTCGCACTCCAAAACAACAGTAATGCAAAAATTCTTTTTGAAAATTCAAATTCTAATTATCAATACCAAAATATCGAGAACGAAAATTTATTATTCCATAATTAATTAAAAATGTTATCACTTTGTATTTCTAATAAATTTATTGCTTTAAGTTTAAAATTTCAAAAATTTTTAAAATACTTTAAATTAAAAAAAGAAAAACCCACCACATGCAATAATTCCAAAGTTGTTGAAGATTTTGTGATTTCCTTAGGTTTTAGAGGCAGGGCCGCATTTAACGTTGTACCATAAAAAAACAGCAACAACCATTTGAAAACTGTTATAAAAAAAAACGTCATCACTGACCACAATTTTTTAAATAAATGTAGAAAACTTTGAGAGCTTTAAGTTATTTTATAGGTGAATGCAAATAAAAGAAAGAGTTGTTTCTCTTCAAATATTTAAAAACAATTAAATTTACAATATATCTGTGAGAAAAGTAATAAAATAAAAATAAGTGGAACAGATTAAATTCTAACAGGGTGACTAAAAATAAGGAAAACATAAAAAACACATAAACACAAAAAATTGCTTAAATCAGCAAAAGTATATTCTCATATTACCTTTGGGGGAATACTAAGTGATAACTTAAATCGTTTTGCCACACTTTCAAGCACAAAATATTGACTTGATCCAAACATTTATTTCCTTTCAAAATGAATCGCTCGCTCTTAATCGTTTTAACTATGAAAATCTTAAATTTGTGCCCCACATTAATTTCCTAGTGTATCTTGCTTGGGCCCCCTAATCTACAATATATATATATATACAATATAACGTCAAACAAAAAAAAAATGAGGAAAAAAATTAAAACAAGCGTCAAAAATCCAATAAATTAATTTGACATTACATTGGTAAATAATGACAACTCTCCCTAATGAACCTACCTGGTACTTATTATACTATAGTGTACACGAACCTTTACGGGCATAGCCCCAATTGCTGCCACCGAAGACGAATCGATAAATTTGGATCTTCTTCACAAAATTTCGTTTCCAGCGACGATATCCTAGTAGCGATAGGCAAATTCAGAGTACTTGATTCATTTTGATCAACTGGACTACTCCCTGTACTGGTCCAATGTGATGTAAGCATGGACCATGTCATTGTTAAAAAAGAGTTTGTAGTGAAACGACATGTTTTTAAACGATTTCAAAACTAATCCTCTGTAGTATACCAAGGAGTAGTTTTAAGACTACACTCAAAAGAAAAATCAATCCATCCGTACTTAAATCAATCCCAAGCGGTATTAAAAGTACGGTGAGTACGGATTTTCTTGAATAAAGTACAGAAAGATTGACTCAAGTACGGATTTCAATCGCAAAATACTTAATTTATCCATATTCAATCCCGATTTCGTACTGGAAATAATCCGAAAATTTGATTGATTTAAATAAAACTAAGATTGAATCACTATCAAAATACGCTTGATTCAAGAATTATAATATTTTTTCAATGCGAATTCGTACTTAACATAATCCGAGAATGAGATTGATTTAAGTAAAACTAAGATTTAATCAATCTCAAAATTAGCTTGATTCAAGTATTACAACATTTTTTTCAATGCTAATTCGTACTTAACATAATCCGAGAATGAGATTGATTAAAGTGAAACTCTGATAAATCAATCCCAAAATGCGCTGGATTCAATGTCCAATTAGACGTGATATTACCATAACAAAACTGTATTACCATAACCACTGCATTACCAAAATGACATAAACACACAATACAAACCAATTTAATTTTGGTTTCTAAATTCGCCGTTACGGCTGTGGCATTATGGTTATGTCACGTCTAATTGGACCTTCAAGTATCATAAAGTTGATTTTACACCGAATTCGTGCTTGAAAAAAAAAACAAAAAAAGAAATTAGAAAGAAGAAAATATTTTGATTGATTAACCGATATGGTTTTTACTTTAAAAATCGTATGTACATATTTAACCAAAAATATAAACTAAATGAGAAGCAGGAGTTCAAATTTACTTTTTAATTTTTCGTGGTACACATGAGTCTCGCCAGACCGTTTTTTAATGTGTATAATAATCAAAACATGCGTAAGCCGGAGGGTTAAATACAACGAAAAGTTTATCCTTTTTTACTTGATTTAAGAATTTTATACTTATTTCAAGAAATTCCGGGATTGATTTGCAAAAGTAATCCCATTTAGGATTGTTTTGAGTACGTTTTAGTGTTATTAGTACTTGCATTTTTTAGTACGACTCGTACTTAACCTAGCGTTTCCACATGCAAGTACAAGTTCGAAAAACTCAAACACTCACACTTTTTTACTAACACCATCACATTTTTCGTACTTGCAGCTCAACTTGCAACAGAATTTGCTTGCAAGTAAATTTTTGACACTTGTCGTAAGTAAAATGACAAATGAAGAAACAGTGTTGCCGTGGATGACTTTTGTATCAATCTTCTAGTACTTAGTAAAATAAAAGTTATGTTTATAGCGGATTTTCTGTGTATTTATAAAAAATAACTAATAAAAAAAAGCACAACTATACAACAACGCATCTAAATGGTAATTTTAATCATGAATTTTAAGCATTTTGAAAAAAAAAATTGTTAATCAAAATATTTTCTCTGTAACATTATGATATCGCCACTACGGCAATACTGTAGTCACATATTTTATAAAATAAACATAATTTTTTCATCAAGATGGACAGAAAACAGAAACCCAAAACCTTCTTCTTCCACATTTTTTTCACATTCGCTTTTTAATTTTTTTAATTCGTTTAATACGGCAATTTTTGCTAGAAGTTTACTTGTTGACGACATTTTAAAAATGAACTTGTACTGTGCTGTGTAGCCACTCAAAAAATTGTTGTGTTTTTTTGACATTTCTTCTGATTTTCGATTTAATACGTATACACTACTTGCAAGTAATTACTTGCATGTGGAAACGTGGGGTAAAGTAATCATAAAAAACTTGATTTATCTCGAGTTTTTTTTTCTGTGTACTCCTTTGTAATGCAAAGCTTGGTTATATGGTTCTGCCCTACGACATCGTAATGTTAAATAAACCATGTTGTTTCCATACACTGGGGTTACCTTTGGACTAGTCCTAGTCCCTTATGGGCTACATTTTACATGCGTGTATGGACTAGTCGCATTATTTCCAGGGTTATTACGTACGTCTGCACACACATTGAAGAGAATTAAACAACATTAACAACAACATATGCAGAATGCATACAATCGCAAAATGTTACCTAACGCAGATTTAGGAGTATTTGAGATAGAATCTGTCCGCAGTTCGACGAATGGCTAGCTCATATGAAAGGTTATGTACATCATAGAAATTACAAAGTCGTCTTAAGTGTCCGAATCCAAATGAAATTTTAAATTTTTAGCAGAGTTTTTCAACGTGAATCTCTTCTTAATAATACTGTTAATGTATGTAAGTCAAAAAGTGAGCGCAGTAGGACAGTTCTTTTGACAACTTACCCATATAAAATTTCTATCGATATTTTGTTTCATGAGTTTAGATTTACCCTGTCAAATGTACTTTTTCATACTTTTTTCCACACTTTTTTATTTTATTATTATTATATTTATATTTTACCCGCGATACTCATGTTTTTCTTTTTAATCTTTTTTGGCAACAAACCAGTTTTATTTTTTATTAGCAATATTTTCACGTCAATCGATTTGGTTACTAACTTAATTAAACATTCAATACTAGTGGACCTAATGCTTTAGAAAATCAAATGCCATAGACCAAAATGAGTAACAGCAAATACAGTGATCATAGATTTCTGTTTAGCAAGGCGTTTTACTTTTAATTTTAAACATAAGTTGCAGCACGTGATTGATGCGAATAAAAACAAGTAAGAGTGCTATATTCGGCTATGCCGAATCTTATATACCCTACATCATGATGCGACTACAACAGACGCTTAAATAAATACCGATATTTATATACAAATAATTCTATCTTGTGCCACGCCCACCTCTCCAATACCGCCCACATTTTGTCCGATGTTGTCTGTTGATAACAAAGCTAGTTCGAAAATTTGGCCATTGCCGTTCTCTAGATATGGAGAAATATATAATGTTTGACAGATGTTGTGTAGTGATAGCCAAGATGCTTCCGCCTTACTTAAAAACTGATTTAGCGATGTCCGTCTGTTTGCCTGTTTTCTGTATTTTTGAAGAGGAAAGATCAGAACTCCAGATTTACAGAAAACAGACGGACATGCTTAAATTAGCTTCGTTGTATATGTATATATTTGCCTTTAAAAAAATAAAAAATAAACTAGCTTATACAGGGTATTCCTTGTTACATTCTACGATAGGTGTAAAAAGCAGCCACATGGTATTTTATAAAAAAAATGTTTTGTAGTCGAAGTTTTTTGCTCATATCTCAGCCATTTATGGACCGATCTGGCAAAATTTCAATAGTAAAATCTAAAGGAGCAGAAGTGACAGGAATACATTAAAATCAAGTCCCCATTATATCTGGGGTCTTCAGCAAACTCATTTCAGCAGACAGACGGACATCGATAAATCAAATTCGCTACTGATAAAAACCCAGAATATACACATATACTTTATAGGATCTATAGTCAATATAGTAAAAATTACAAAAGGAATGATAAACTTATATATTCTCTTTTCAGACTGTGGTGAAGGGTATAAAAAGCTTTAGTTGAATGAACACTCATTTTAAATGAGAAATACACAAAATATTGGGGCGGAAGAAAGTTATTGGAAGGTATGAAAAAAAACAATGTACATATGAAAGTATTTTCTGCCGTTATATCATAGAAATACTAGAGCAGATATGGAAATATTTATAAAGTTCGTATAAAATTTTTAGCATTTTGAAAAATTATATTTTTTATTTTACGAACTTTTTGTTAGACGTTTAGTTACTTGGCTAATTGTGTTAAATAAGTTGCTAGTCCAAATATTTTTTTATACAACTAATTAAAAAAAAAAAACATTTCCTTTTTTAATTAAAATGTTTATTTAATTCTAAAGTTTTTTTACAACTTAAAAATTTATTTAATAAGCGTTACAAATACAATTAAAAATTTTATTCTAGCTTTATTAATAATTAATAATAATAGTTACATAGACCTTCAGCCCATTGTAGTGGAACGGAACAGAGTCTCTGGCGGGAATCGAACCCACAAGCCCCCTTAAAATATATTTATTGCAATGATTATTTCAATAATTAAAATTTACTATTTAGAAATCTCTATACTAATTTTTTTTTTAATTAAAATTTAGATTTCTAAACTTCCAAAGCTGGATTGAAAAGAAAGGAACGAGATTTCAGAAACTCCGGCTTATTATAAAAATAATGTAAAAGCATTTTCCCAGCCCTGGCGAATTTTTGGGAATTTAGAAATTCCTAATAGCCATCTATAGTTTCACTTATATGACAAATTAAATTAAGTCCATTATTTTTACAACTTTTAAATCTTACAAAGAAAATTTTAGGCCAATAACACTACGTGACAATATTATGACAATTTTATCTCAAAAATCGTTCTACTTTTGACAATTTTGTCTTCATATTCGGATTCAGCGGAAAATTTTACAGAAATATTAGCTGACAGATTTATTTGGTCACGACTTTGTAGAAATTTTGTCACGTAGTGTAATTCGGACGAGTCCAAAAATATACGATATTAAATATAAAAAAACACATATTGAAAATAGCAACAGAAAAGCAGCGTTCGTTCTTTTATTCCTACTTTGAAAAAGAGCCATGAAGAACTAGGGATGTTACTGATACCGATATATCGACGATACTTCAGATTTACGGTATCGATGATATTTTACTGACGATACTTCTTAAACCTTTTTTAGAGTTTTGTTGGAAAAAAAAACATTTAAATTTTAACGTTGTTTTGCACAACAACTATGAGAAATAATACATTAAAAAGCAAAGCATAAAATCAAATCAAAGTTAGGAAATTGTTTCCTTAAATTCCTGAGCTGGAGGTCCACATTTCGCGTCAATATACTTATCGAACGAATAAAGTAGGACTACTTTCTACTTTTCTATGAGCCGTATGCGTCTTAAAAAAGTTGTTCAAACGAAACAACGTATAAAATGCTTTTTGCGAACCTCAAGCTTTAACTGTTTTGCTTTGCACCCTAGCACAGTGTCAGATTTTGCCATTTTATGGAGACAAAAGTCTGTATTTTGAGAACTATTAAAGGAAATAATAAAAATCTCAAATATTTCAAAGACAATCAACTTCAATTGTATCGAAAAACGTCTTATGAGTCTGGATTTCTAGAAAAAGTTCTTATAAGTCTACAAGAACTGTCATTTGGAGTATTTGTGAAAAAATATAAGAGAATCCGAGGACGATGAATCATTGTGTATCCTCCGCTTTTCTTCAGCTAAAGCAGAAGTCGAGATATACATACCATCGATCTCCTAATATTTTTAGAGACTCAGATCCGCTTGTTTACTAGCGCAATGACATGTTATACCTAAAATTTTTGCAAATTTCTCAGAAATACTTTAGTTTTCAAATGAGTTCTGTTGCGTCTGAGAGACTCTTTTCAACTGAACGCCAGGTTCGAATGGATTTACGAAATCGTCTATCTCCGCAAAAGTTGAGAATATTTTGTTTTTTAAACAAAAATCTTTGTAAAATTAATTTTTTATATATATAATCTCTTACACTGGTTTTCTATTTTTTTTTTTTTATAATAAAATAATTTATTTTTTGCGTATTTTGCCATGGATTTAAATAAATACGTTGCAAGTCATATAAATATCAATTATAAATATAAATAATCTTCGGTACTTTTATTTTACTTAGTAAAAAAAAAAATACCCTACTTGAGTTTTGTTAATTTTAACTTAAATTTAAATTCAATATGCTAGTTTCAAGTTACTCCTTCAACAGCAAAGCCACTAAAGCCAAATTATTTGTTTGGCCTCAACATTTTTATACATCATCACAAATTTCCACTTACGCCTGATGACCTTCCTCCACAAACTATCCAAAGTCACCCCATATAAGTATTACAATAAGTTTTTGTTGGTACTCCACCAGCACGATGCAAAGGGCTGCGTAGTCGGAGTTTTGAACCGAAGTAGGAGTCGAAGCACACACAAAAACTCGCGTCTCCGACTCCAAAAATTTTGGCATAAACATTTTTTTAATATTTTTCAAAATAAAAAAATTTCAAGAGGATCTGCCTTAAAAATTTTAAAGTCAGACAATAAGGACCAGTTAACTTAACATATGTAAATAACTATATTAAAGCTCAGTGCGCCTTGTGTTAGAATTTAAATATCGAACCCCGAAAAAACTTCTGCAAAACCAAACAATTAAACCATGCGAAGGACGTTCTAATTGCCCTAAAGAAAGATTGACAATGATGCGCGAGCTGGGGTCTAATTGAAATTCTCACTCAAATTGTATTGTAATTTTTTTCGATATCGAATATCGTAATTCGGCCCCAGGTTCCTCATCCATTGCAGTTTTTCGCATGATTTTCCGCACTATTCTACACGAGCACAAACTGTTCGTGTATTTAAGTAAACACTGGTTCAAAGCGAAGATTAGGATTTTTATATGCGTTTACGCTGATGTTTGTAACATCTTCACATATTGGTCCTACGCCCACCATTGGTCCTACCTATCGACTCAGAATCACTTTCTGGTTCGAACTAACGATGTCCGTCCGTCCGGCTAGCTAGATGTCCTTGTAAATTTTGTGCGGGTGACCCGGTAGGCTAGCTGTTAGTGAGCTAAACTATCCGTGCGGGGTTTGCGAGTTCGATTCCCGCCAGAGACTCTGGTCTCCTGCAGACAAGCGTAGAGCTTCGCGGGACTAACTTAGGGGAAAAAAAGGTTGCAATTTTGGAGATAATTCGACGAAATTTCGTACTTATTGTCCCAAGGATCAAGCCTATTGAAGATACTGACAACGGATCCATAATTTCACTTAGCCACCTTGCAAGTTTATTTTCAGACTAGAACTTTTGTGACCATAATTCATCATTTTATGTTGGTATTTGAATTAAAATTTGTCCACACTTGTTTTAATGCAATTAAAATCATCATACCAAATTTTATTGGAATTGGTCCATATTTGACTCTATTTCCCATTAAAATACTACTCCCGAAAATTGCTTTTAATGCCAAAACTTTTTTACAAATATCGGTATTGATATCAAATTTGGCGACAGTGATTTTTAGGCTAGCTACTAGGTATATCGTGTCAAAATCATTTGTTAATAGGTCTAGAATTCAACATAGGTCCTTTATAAACCCCCACCCTTAAATCACTGAAAAAAAAATCTATCAAAATAATATGGGGCATTTATTGTGAAGCGGACAACCCAAAAAAAAATATAAGAACTTAGTTAGAAAAATGTTGATTAAAATTGGTCATTTCCGGTTTTGCAGATGAAAATATTTTTTTTTTTTTAAATAATTTTTTTTTTTAAAGATCAATCGATTTTCTATAAGAATCACTTAAAAAGTTTTTTTTTTTTTTGGTTTAATTAATTTTTGGTTCGAAAAAATAATTAAAAAAAAGATCTTTTTGAAAACGGCAACACTTTACCACCCCGTACGTCGACAAATAAACATCATAGAAAAATATTTCGCACACTTATCCATACATACTAGAACTATTATTACTATTATTATGTGCCAAATATAAAGGAATTCCAACAAAATGTTTTATTGGGTTGTCCGCTTCACAAATAATGCCCCATATTCAGCACTAAGAACATTTACATGAATTTTAACCTCATAACAAAATTTTTTCTGGTGGGTCCATGATTCTCACATGGTTCTCAAAATTTGTCTCTGAATACTATGGTGTATGGTATCATATAATCGGGCTTGACCGACTATACTTTCTTACTTAGCTTAAGAACTTAAAAGAAGAAAATTGTTAACACATTCTGAAACGTAATTTCGCTGCAAGATTATGCGTCATTAAGTTAGCACTTTCATTAACAATTTCAGCGATAACAAGTTCGTCAATGCGACCCCTGACTGTATGAAAATTCAAAGCGTGATTTGAAATTATGTATTAATTAGTTTTTTTGTAATACCAAAGTTGGTTTTATTTGTTTAAAGTTGGTTGAATTAAGAGTTTTCCACAAGAAACATTTTTTTTTAGTTTAATTAAATTAGCAAAAAAAATTTTGGGTTTTTCAAAGAACTTTGAAAGAAAATAACATTTTAAAGGAATTTAAAAAAAGTTAAATTATAAAAGAAAACTTTTTTTATTTTTTTAGTTTTAGTTTTATACAAATTTTATTTATTTTTGTTTATTGAATTATTGAAAAAAAAAATACTAAAAATTTAATTACTTTAATAACATAACTGACCGATTAAATAAATATATATTTGATAAGTTATGAAAAGTCCGACATATAATCTTTAAGAATTTAAAAGCAAAGCACTTATTAACAGCTGGTTAATTATTTTATTATTAATGTTTTTATAATTTATTTTTCAAAACTAATTGGCACGAGACTTGTGAATGCTGACAAAGTCAGATCTGTATAAATGATAAGATAGTTTTGTAAATTCAAAAAAGAAAACAACCATGAACAACAACAATCCAAGTGCAAATATTAAATAGCTTAGCTCTTATAAAATAACGCTTTTTTATTTTGAAAAACCAAAAAACAAAATTTTCAAAACTCACCACATGTAATAATTCCAAAGTTGTTTTATCGTTACTTTTACCAAAGCTCGTTAAAGGTGATGATATGGCACTGGACCCGAAATAGCCGACTACGAAAAATGTTATAACCACCAAAGAAGCCGTCATGACGAGACAAAGTTTTCGAAAGAAATGTGAACGCGGCATTTTGATTAGAGGTATTTTATACAAACAAAATGTTAAAAAAAACAACAACAAAAATTATAATATAAAGCAAATACTATAATTAAATAATAAAAAATTATAATATCAAATTAATATATATTGTTGTTGTTTTACACTTAACATATTTGTGTTTCTTTTTTAAAGGTATTTTCAAACCTTTTTTTATAATTTATTTCATGTTGTTTTAAGTTTAAGTTCCGAATGAGCTAAAAGTTGAAGAAAAGAATAGTTATTTATTCTAAAGGGTTTTCCAATAGGGGCTTTGATAGTTCATAGTGTTCATTTTTTAAAATGGCTCACATTTAAGCATTTTTATCAAATCGCCCATATGGATGGATGTAGCGATTAACAATACCTGCAAGTAATAAAATTGTTTTATCGAAATGGTTGTTCTGTTCGGGCAGTATGGTGGGTAGTCTTGAGTCCAATGGTTCAGTAAACAGTAAACCTTAAGTCGTAGAAGCGCTATTTCTACCAAAAACAATGCCGCTGTCCGTGAGAGTGTGCAAGGGAACACCATGTAACCAATTTTACGTCGCTCACAATCAGTAGGACTTTTTTAGACCACTAATAGGTAAATATTGCTACAATAAAGGTTGCTTTGTTAATGTCAATTACCACTTCTTTTGGCCTTATTTGGTGGTATGGACATTAACGACATGTGGTTTAAACCGTATGGTTTCACCCGTCTGGCTTTAAAAATTTTTGTGTACAGTCATTCCCGCTTAAATGCGTCTTGCTAAAATCAGGTCCCGGTTTTAACGCGCAAAAACTGATGGCAACAAAAATATCCCTATATGTTGTATTATTAGAAAATTTTTTACTTAAATGCGCCCCGCTTAAAAGCCTTCTCCGCTTAGAGACATATATATTTAAAAATCTGAAAAATAATTCGTTTATTTA
Source organism: Pollenia griseotomentosa (assembly GCA_963931875.1). Classification (NCBI taxonomy): domain Eukaryota; kingdom Metazoa; phylum Arthropoda; class Insecta; order Diptera; family Polleniidae; genus Pollenia; species Pollenia griseotomentosa. The sequence goes on from OZ007562.1 coordinate 24,831,132, forward strand.
AATTGTTTAGAAACGGTTGACAATTCGAGCCGTTAACACTAACATTCAGAGACCGTATTTTAATACTTTTAAAAAAATATTTTTTTTTTATAAAAAAATAAAAAAACATGATTAAAATTTTTTTTACCCATCTGGATTTTTAATATATAAAAAAAATTTGTTTTCTTTTCTTTTCAAAAAAAGAGTGCTTTATTTGGCTGTGCCGAATCTTTGATACCTTCCACCGATCTATATCTATATGACCTAACTATAGGATCTATTTATATGATATCTACATATTTATTATTTATTTATCTTTATAAAAACAGACATCACCATTATATTTGGTTTGGTTTAGAACTATGTTTATTAAATTATTGACCGATAATCAGAAAGTTGTATGCCTTTTTTTTTAGTAATTTTAACTAGCTTAAGTAAAATGTCATGATTCTTAATAGTTTATGTCGAACTTAAATGATTTTCCGGAGGGGGATTTATATTGGATTTATATAGTTTTTGTAACAAAGTTATCAATTTTTTAAGGCGGTGGTTCCACATTTTGATTCATAGCTCTGATTTTACTAAACCGATTTTACTGGATTTCAATGCCAAACTGCTTACGATAACTACAAGCAATTTGACACCCAGTTTGTTCATTTCTTTTGAATTTTTCGAAAGTAAGCGTGTTTTCAACAGACGGACATGGCTAAATCGACTTAGAATTACTCAAGGAGCCAGAATATATAGACTTTATAGGGTCTGAGGTGAATAATAAAAAAGTTTCACACGGAATGACAAGCTTAATATACTCTCATCACAACTAATTGTGGTGGAGGGTATACAAATTAAATGAAAATCGTTTATGATATTTATTTTCATACATTTTCATCGGATGAAAAAATGTTAATATAATAAAAATGTGCTGTAAGAAAAATTATATAAGGAAAGCAGTAAGATAAGAGAATGTTTATATTCACATTTAAGACCGTTTTCACATCTTACCGATAGGTTTAGGTAGAATTTTATAGGGCGTGCAAACAGTGTTCCGTTTTTACAACTTTACTTTAACCTAAAGTGGGCGATAAGTTAACGTCATGTCAGTTTTGAACTATTTGGTCTTGAGTTGACTATATGTCCTATATTAACTCCCTTATAAACATAGATCTAGCTATCTACATATTTTTCAGTGCAAAGAACTCTTATATAAATCTTAACCTCATAACATAAATTTGTTTTAGCGTTACACTCTCGAAATTTGTTCTGTAAAAATTGTTTTTCTTGTTTAATACTGCGATGAAAGCGTACATTAGATTCGACAAAACCAAATATAGAACTCTTAAGGCTTAACCTTAATGAATGTGATTGAACTGGCTTAATCAACTGTGCGAATACATCTAAAGTCAAACTAAATTGAACGTTAAGAAACTTTTCGTTAAGTTTTATGAAACTATTCGTTGCTTAAGCAAAATGCGAAACTGATCGCACATTCCGTACGGAATCAGATGATTTTGGATTGTGTTTTTGTAAAATGCATTTGGCGGGTTGTTCGTTATATTGTTAACAGTAGCTTAACCTAGCTCGCTCACATTTTCGTTGGGCCTTTACTTTTTGTTTGTTTGTTTCTCTTTTAATTATACCCTTCACCAAAGGTAAAAGGGTATATATAAGCTTGTTATTTTGTTTGTAATTTCTACAATACTGATCTCAGACCCTATAAAATAAGTAAATATATATATTCTGGGTCTTCGTGAGTAGTGTTCGTGATCGGGACTTGTTTGGTGTATATATATATGTATATATTAGGTTATTCAATTAATCGATAATTTTTATTAATCCATGAATCGCGCGAATAATTATTCGAGGTAAAATTTTATGGAATAATAATCGAACAATTTAATATTATTCGGTTAATCGAACAATTTTAATTTTGTCTAGTTTAAAAATAATACCAAAAACTATATTTTTTAATAAAAAAATTTTAATAAAAAATTAACAACAATTTAACAAAAGGTACTTCGTCTAATTAAAGAGAAAAACTATTCCAATAAAAAATAGCATCAAAGTTTATGCTTATCTTCTAAAATGATCTTTAAAAAAGATTAAACAGTTTAAATGTTTATTTTTCAAACGAGTTCGTTCTTTTGTTTTGATGAAAGTTAATTTAGAAAAGATTCTTTCATTTATTGTTGACGTTTGTCGTCTTTTCTAAAAATTGGTAGGCTTCCATTATACCACTTGTATCTCTTTTTTAAAAAATTTAATAGTCTTGTTAAGGTCTGGTAGAATCATTTTCTTCATCTGAATCATTGTGGTAAAAGTCTGTACTAAATATTCTTAAAGATTTATTATTCCCAAACTCTTTAGTTTCAGTCTTTGTATTGTACTATATCTTAAAAAATGGTTACGCGAAGGAAATATTCCTGAGTTAAGAAACAATCACCCTTATCGTGGTTGGCGAATTTCAAATACGCCTGCGACTGTTTGGTAATAGATAAAAGAGAACGTAAACTCATTTCCTTCAATCTATTACCAAACAGGCGCAGGCGTATTTTAAAATCGCCAACCACAATAAGAGGGAATAAAAGGGTGTTTAAAACGTACCGGCTTGTTTTTTTACATAAAAGAAAAAACACTAGTACATTGAAAAAAACCAATTTTCGATTAATCGACATAAATTATTCGAATTATTCGTTAAACGAAAAAAAGCAGTTTTAAATTATTCGAACAGTTAATTGCCCAAAATTATTCGATTAATCGAACAACGGTTAATCGTTTGAATACCCTAATATATATATATATATATATGTATGTTTGTCATTCCGTGTGAAACTTTTTTATTATTCATCTCAGACCCCATAAAGTGTATATATTCTGGCTGCTTGAGTAATTCTAAGTCGATTTAGCCATGTCCGTCTGTCTGTCCGTCTGTCCGTCTGTTGAAAAACACGCTCACTTTCGAAAAACTCAAAACAAATAAACAAACTAGGTGTCAAATTGCTTGTAGTTATCCTAAGCAGTTTGGGATTGAATTTCAGCAAAATCGGTTCAGTAGGACCAGAGCTATGAATCAAAATGTGGAACCACCACCTGCAAAAACTTGATAATTTTGTTAAAAAACTAACATAAATGATGCAAAAATGCACGGAATGACATAAGATTTTGCATAAGTCCGTTTTATTCGACTAGAAATGACACTGTAAAATTTCGCGAAGGTCGGTCCATAATTTACCCTAAGCCCCATATAAGCACTACTCCCGGAAAACAGTTTAGTACGCCTAAAACCGTGAAAAATAATGCAATCATAACAAATTTTGGCTCGTCACAATTTTATAGGACTATAAATGATACTGTGAAATTTCGTGAAGGTCGGTACATAATTTACCCTAGGCCCCATATATGCCCTACTCCCGGAAAACAGTTTAGTCTCCTAAAACCATAATTAATAAAAAAATCGTCACAGTTTAAGATAATAATAATAAAAAGACATCATACAGATATTACTCCTTAAACATTCGAACTGTCGGTGGAGGGTATCAAAGATTCGGCACAGCCGAATATAGCACTCTAACTTGTTTCTTTTTCTGTTTATCTGGAAAACAGCAAGAGTCAAAGTTTCGAAATAAGATACAAGCATCTTGGTTATCAATACACAATATCTTGAAAAAATGAGCTGTATAAGAAAAACGGCCTCAAAACTTGCCATACAGACACGTTAAAATTGGAGAAGAAAAACGGCAAAAGTTTCCAAAATATTATATTCAACATTTTTTATTTTTCTATTTGTTAAAATTGTTGAGTTAAATACATTCAATTTATAAAGTATCACTATCCAGTGTGACACAAAGAATGCTGACGAAGGCCGTAGCGGGCCAGAAAATGCATTACATTCTGCTGGTGTCTAATAATTGTAAATTTTTCTGTACATACAATATACTTCATTGCTATCCAAAGGATGGCTAAGGTAAAATGTAACATGAAAACACAATATAATATACCACAAAATATGGGTGGTATTAGAGAAGTAGGCGTGGCACAAAAAAATTATTCATATCTAAAGAACGGTATTTATATTAGGAGTGGGCAAATTGAAAAATTATATCGATATATATCGAATCAATATTTTTTAAGAGTATCGATATTTATTATTAAAAAATATCGATATATCGAACGTTTTTGCTGAAACTATAACCAAATTAAAAAATTTGGTATACTTTTGTACATACATACATATTTATGAACAAACATTATATATGTAATTACATTGTTACTTTTAATTTCAAAAAATTAAAAAGAACAAAAAATTCAATCAAAACAAAAAATTCAATTATAACAAAAACAAAAGGGAAGAATACAAAAAAATCATATGAAATCTAAAAAAATGTATATTACAAAAATTTTAAATGGAAGTAATAAAAGTACCAACTTTAACTAGAAATGTTTTTGATTGTTTAAGTTAAACCAGTAATCATCAGATATGGACATCAGGAGCTCTCTCTCTGTTTTATGTGCTCTCCTGTCAATCTGCTTCTTGTATCCGGCACTGCTTCTTAAAAATGCCTATCATTTTAGATCTTCATATTAGTTAAAAAAATATATGATGCATGCAGTGATGCCAATTCTTAAAAAAACATATTGTTTGAAAAACGGCTAAAATTTAAAGTTTTTAATAAAGACTGACTTTAAAAAATATCGAATTCGATAGTCGTATTTCAATATCGATATATCGGTATTTAAAGTATCGGCGATATATATCGATTATTTTTTATTTAAATATCGATATTTTGACATATCGAAATTTTTTTGCCCATTCCTAATTTATATAACTTTCTGTTCTAAACGCAACATGGTGAAGAGTATACAAGATTCGGCATAGCCGAATATAGCACTCTTAGTTGTTGAATTTTGTTTACGTTTCTTTTTTGTAAATAATTATTAACACAAAAAAGGGAAAGACAAGACAAAAATCAACAACAAAAACAAACCATTTTAAAATGGTTTGTTTTAAACATTTTTGTTTTTTTTTCAATTGTTTAACACTTTAAAGACAAAATTAACAGACAAAAAGAGAAACAAACAAGACCTTCAAATTTTTGCAGTCGCAGCAAAACTATGAGTTTTTTAATTGAAATTAAAAAAAGCTAATTTTTTATGGCCAACTTTATTTTCTAGTCTTTATTCTATTATCTTTTATCTATTTTTATGAATAAATTTTTGTTGTTTTAATTTATTTAATTGTTTTACTTATTTATTCATTTTAGTTAACATTTTTTCTTATTATTTTTTAGAAATTTTTATGTCTGTTTTAATTTGACAAATCTTATTTATTTGCTTCTATTTTACGCATTTTTATCGTTATTTAAATTAACACTGGTCTGCAAAATTCAATTTTTGTTGGGTCTCTTTTAAGCAAAAGTATGATTAAAAATTTAATATTGTTCTTTACAAGGTGAATTCAATACAGGTGGCGGGAAAAAGCCAACCGACTTTGACAGTTCGAACCGATTTGTTTTGATTTTACAAAAACCTCTGGTATTTTGGGATTGTTGTAGCATTGCCGCCCCATGTAGTGAATTCGCTTTGGTCGTACAGATTTTTTAATGCCTAGTTTGACCCTCTTAAAAACAATGTTTTATAAGGTTAAAGAAAACTCAAAAACGGCTCTCTGATTTGATTAAAAAAAAACCAAAATCAGTAACAATTTCTACTAACATTATTTTTTTCATTTGGGCCATAGTGTAAGAGATATGTCTTAGAAAAGAATTAAGTTGGCAAAAATGTTCAATTAAAATTTAAGTTATTTTTTGGGAAAACAAAATTTATTATTAATAAGATTTCTGTATGACGTGCTAAATTCCCAATTTTTTATATATGATAAATACACTAAAATTTAGTGTTGAGGGAAAGCTAGCTTCTATGCGCATTTCACTGGTTGCTTAGGCAAGATCGTCAGGAAACCTTTTCCAAAGATTTTAGAAAAGCTAAAAATATTCCAAAGATTTTAGAAAAGCTGAAAATATTATACAAATAAAACCTTAAAGCGAATAAGAATTATAAGCACTCAAAGTCTCGCTTGTAATGTATATCAAAGCTTAAACAAAACACCAACAATAAACAGTGAGTTTATCATCTCTTACATTTGATATAGTTAAGGCAATGTCAGATAAAACTTCATCGCTTTGCGTGACACTTCTAACTTTGACAGAAAAGCGTAACGCAAAAGGTGTATGTCACAATAAAAATTTTGACAACACTTACACATTGTGTGTTAAAAAGAAAATAAATAAAAAAAATTATACTAGCAGATGGTCAAAGCGCGCAAAAAGATGAGAGTTGCCCAACTTTTCGCTTCGCTTTGCGTTAAAAGTTCTTTATGTGACATGTTTCGTATAAGTATGAATATTTCATCTTGGATGTCAAAGCGAATCTCTAACGCAACGCGAAGCAAAAGTTTTATCTGACATGGCCTTTACAAGTGAGACTTTGAGTGTTGATAATTCTTATTCGCTTTAAGGTTTTATTTGTATAATATTTTTAGCTTTTCTAAAATCTTTGGAAAACGTTTCCTGACGATTTGGCCTAAGCAACCAGTGAAATGCGCATAGACTGCTAGCTTTCCCTCAACAATAAATTTCAGTGTATTTATCAAATATGAAAAATTGGGAATTTAGCACGTCATACAGAAAAATTTAAGATATTTTTAGTTTTAATCATAACAAATTGAAAAGGGCAAAATTGCTATTTTTATATTTATTCATAAAGCTACATAAGTAGATTTGTTTTACACAAAATAGGTGGTTCCACTAGTAGCGGCCGTACAACTGAAAACGTACCTGAGTTAAGAGCACTTAATTCTACTTATTTCTGAAGGCTTATTCATGTATCAGTTGCTGGCGATACTACAACATTGATTTTTTGACATTTCTATCTCTAAGAAACGCCACCTGTAAAGTGAGCTCGTTTTGGTATTAACCATACACAGAAAAAATCAGTGATATTTAAAAAATTAATAAAATTTGCGCCAGTAAACAAATTAATAGTATCAATTAAACGAATAATTCCCTTGATTAAACATTTAATTCACTTTATTTAACGTTTTATTAACATGATTAAATTTTTAATTAATATTGATTTTATTTTTTTTTTATAAATGCTTTAATTGGTGAGCAATTTTGGAGAATTTTTTCTGTGTAGGTACAAACACATTTTTGTTTAAATAGCATTTCCGTGTAGACCAGTTTAAATTTCTTAATTTATATAAAACTCTTTAATACATTTTGTTTTTGGTAAAACTGGTTTTTAAGCTACAACAATTCAGCAACTAACATTTTTATTTAAAAATTAATCACACGTTTTAACTTTTTCGTAAAAATTTTATTTTCAGTGCTTTTTTATTTATTCTTAAATATTGTTATTTTGTTTTAATTTCTTTACCGGTCTCATCAATATCGTTAGCACAACTGTTCTTTTTTTACTTGTTTACTAATTTATTTTTATTGTTGTCATATTTTTCGTTGTTAGTTTTGTTATTGTTGTTGTTTTTATTATCATTTATACTCTTTATTATCTTATAACTAATGTTTAGGTTTGCTCTTTCTGGTAGATATAAAACAGTAACTGACTCTTTAAAACATTTCGGTGAGAAAATAAATTATTGATATACGAGAGTTTAGTGTGTCAATGGGAATAGAAGGGGAAGTATAGCGATCTGTACGGGCTGTAGTATTAGATAGATCGACAATAAGCACTACAAACCATTGGAGTTTTCGCAGCCCAGTGAATAGTCTAATAATTTAGACCTGACGTGCTCTTTCCAACGCATTTCACATAACTTTTCTTCTATTTTTTGGCCCCAGATCCTTCACTTTTTCTAGGATATTCGCTTTAAGCGGCTTGGCTTATTGGCAGACACCTCTACGAAAGCCGTACGTGGCCAGTATATATCGGAAAATAGCGATATTATTCGATAGCCAAAATAAGAGTCATAGTTGGACGAGCTTTGTGATCTGTGGCTTCATATTTTTTTTGGAACCACAATTCTGGATTAGTCTCTACCTCACCACAACTTGTTAATTGTTTTCGAAAAAATATGGTTTAATTATATTTTATTCAGTTATTTTACACTTTACATGTGCATCAAAGTGGGTGTCTTTGATGATCCACAATTTTTCTTCGATTTTGGGTGCCACATATTCTGCACTTTTTTTAATCACGTGACCGTTGAGTCTGAATAATGGAATGCTGACTTTTAAATTAAATGGAACAACTTTGGTTCTTTGTGCCATCATAAATTTCGCAACTTTTTTATGTTAGTTCTGAATAAAAAACCGAAAAAACACAAACAAAAAATGTATTCACTAATTAAATTATAGCGTTTCTTATGCGCTACCAGTACCCATGTTCGGTAACTTTAGTGAAAACTTTTCGCATCGAAAAGATGTGAAAAAAAATATTCCATCGTTTCTCGAAAAGTGAGAAAAAACTGCGTCTGTAACTCATGTTAAAAACTATCAAAAGAGATTACGTCGTTACGTTATAAATGTCATTACAATGCACTCGAAGCCAATGTGAAATTGCAGGTGTTGAGACGCCAGTCACACATATCGTTGACGGCGACCAAAATTTACTAAAATTAAAACATTTTCATTGACGGCGGCGAAAATACAACCGTCGCCTATAACAAATAATGTTAAGTGCGACTTTAATGTTTGTTGTTTGGAAACGAGCTTTGAAAACATTCGTATATTTTATAAAAATGTTAAAAGCAAAATGTGCCAAGAACAAAATGTTATTATTATTATTCTTTGCATTGTGCATTTTTATTGTTTTTTAGTGTTAAAATTTTTTTCGCCCAATTTTTATTCGTGAGTGTATTTGACAATTCAAAGCGGGAACTTTTCTCACCAAATAGCTACAAACACACTTTTTCTGTAAATAGGCGAGTCATTTTCTTACGTGACAGCTTGTGCTCGCTAAAAAAAGTTACAGACACAGTTTAGTGAAAAAAACACCTGTTTGTTTCAATATATGGCAGTTTTGTTTCATTCGAAAAAAACATTTCAATCGAAAAGTTCCTCGACGTGAGGTAATAATAACGAGAGAAGTGCGATCATTAATCCTTTTTTTTTGTTCTTTAAAAATTGGAGGTTTCTGTCAAAATAATGTTAAGTTTGAATGTGATAGACTCTGGTCCAAAATTGCATTATGTTCGACTCGACGTATATTTACAATCATTTAAAGCCACAAATCCCAAATTTTAAGTTTTTTAAAAATGTTCCCAACCCTAATCGTTTTAAAATTCCCGGGAATTCTTAAAAAACCCCTATGCTTTCTAAGGCATTTTCAAATTGTTTTAATAAAATATTTTAGAATAATAATTTTATTTTGAAAACCAAAATTAGTTGTAGTTACATGCTTTACTATTCAAACTTGTCAAATCATTTACAACTGTCTGTCTATCAATCTATTGTAGTTTAATTCTGAAAGCGAAAAGATCGTGCTAGTAAATTACATGACTTTCGTGCCATTATCAAACACTTTTATAAGAGTCGAATTGTCATTGAGTGGTACACGTCTTTTATGAATTCATAATTGACATAAAAATTATACGCACTTGCATACAAATAATAATATTTGCATAATGTTCGTAAAGAAAACGGGAAAAATTATTATGAAATTAAATGACCGAGATTTCAGATTTAGATTTCTTTTAAATATGAATAAAAATATATTATGAGAAGAATATCGTTAGCTAAAATGCAAAAAGGCGTTACAAACAATAATAAAATTTTACAAGAGAAGCAAAAATACTTTGTAAAATGAAAACTATAATCATGTCAGAAAAACATGCATTGATAAGTCGTCTATGAAATTCTTCAAAGCATTTTTAAAGAAAACCCTTTCATTTTATTTTGTAAAAAAAATGTGTAACTACGTCGTTTTGCACTAATCAAATAAACACACTTGTAGTCACGTCCCGTGGTTTTTTGTTAATAAAATCGTCATTTTTAATCGCAGATATGTAAATGTGTCAAGACTTGTAGTTTAATGGAATTCATAATTATCAATCAAAACCTCGATTTTGAATTTGTTGTTATCTAAGCCTTTTTGCATTTTAGCTAACGATATGTAGTTGTAGCTAATTTGGAGCAATTCATTGAAAACCTTAACAAAACTTCAAAACAAAATACTGGGTCTTTTAGATTTCAATTTCTTTTCAATTGTGTTCTGCTTTCCTTAAGTCTGAGTTCATACGGCACTTTTCTTATTGAAAAGATTCTTCCTTTTTCTTCTTTGAACATGAATTGGCGTTCAAATTATTCATGTCATGTTTACGCCATGTTTTTTATTTTGTATAGTCGTGCGTTTGCATGTGTGCTTTTTTGATATTGAAAACAATAACAAAATTAAACAACGAATGAAAAAGCAAAACGTAAAGACAGTACAGGCATTTGTGTACTCGTTTCTTTTCCCCTCGCCCCTCTCGGCAATAAATTAGCAATCATTACAATAAGAAAAGAGACGTATGAACACAGACTAACAGATTCTTGTATATGTATGTATTTTATAACGCAATAACTCTCAAAGAAATTAATGAAATAACTTCCAAAAACAGACAAAATGGATATTATATCCAAAAATGGTCAAAAAGGCCTGAAAAATAATACAAAACTTTATTTAAAAATTCTAACAAAGTAGTTCTAAACATATCAAGTAAAGGGCTGCATGAACAACTTCATTCATGAACATACTGAAATGCTTATTCACTGAAAGTCGTGTTCGAATAAAATTGTGATTACCGAACAAACTGTTGTTTTATTCATGCTGCTATGAACACATTTCGTTTCATATCGTAAACACACATAGGTTGTTCACTGAAACGGGCTTTGTTTCATAGTTTTCATTCTCTCTCATTTATTTTTATTAATACTCAAAAGCAATGTTGCCACTTCAGTAAATTCATATAATTATTTGCATGCGTTGCCCATGTGTAATTTAAATTTTAACACATATGTAGATATACCTATGCACATACATATATGTATAGTATACATATTTAAAATATAAACAATAAATAAAATGCAAAATATGTTTGTTTTTTTTTTGCTTCTCATTTGCATTTTTGAATAATACAAATCTTTGAAACATGGCAAGATTTAATTGTCTTGTAATGTACTGTACACGGCCCTGAAATGAAACGAACTCATAAAAAACACACACATTTTTAGGTGAAAGATGAAAAACAAAAGGAGGAATGAGTTTATGAGAAATTTAATTGTTAGTTTTGTAAGTGTCTTAGGAGTCTGACCACGTGGTTGTTTTCCATGAAGTATTTCATAATAGCTTTGATGTGTTACTATGGTGGGAAATAAATAAATCAAAATTTCCTCTTTTATACCAGGTAAGCTGCAAAATTTTCGCCACACCAGCTAGCAGTGCCTCTTCAGAACGGGTGTTTTCGTCAGCAAGAAATTTACTTTGCGAAAAATGTTGCGTCATTGGGTGGAATACAGCGTCAGTCGAACAAATTATGTTTTTACATCATAATATGAAAACGATGGATGTTGATCGTGCTGGATGATGTATATGACACTTTTTTGCCTAGAATTTATCACTTTTATTTTAACCATGAATTATCTCATTTTTTAGTTCTCATTATAATAATATCTGTAGATTGTTAAGCATTTTGAATTTATTAGCTATCTACTTTTTTCTGTTTAAGACAAAAATATTGCCGAACATTTTTTAATGTTAGTGAATGTTTTTGAAAATAAAATTAAATATCTTTAATTTTATTGAAAATTTACATTTAAAACAAAAATAAATTTGAGTTATTATTTCAATATTAATGTATCTTTAAGAACTTGTTGCATTTACCCCTCATGGTTAATTCATTTTTTTTTTTTTTTACTTTCTTATGTTTTTATTTTTCTACAACTGGCAACACTGACATTTAAATCATACTGTTTTTTCATGAACTTATTCGAGATTTGTTCAATGGTTGTTCTGTTTCATGGTTGTTAATGTTCATATTCTCTTGTATAAGCAAATAAACTAATTTCATCTTATTCGTCTCTTAAATATCGAGTGTTCATTGCTTTCATTTCATTGTATTTCATCTTACTGAATACGAATGAAGCGAACACAAAATTATAATGAAGGTTTCATGAACATCATTATTAAGTTTCATGCAGATGTTTAATATCAAGCCCTAACCGCAAATATAACATAAACGACATCATTTTCAATTTTCGTTCTTTTTAATAAATGACTTTATTGGCAACACTTCATTATCTCCTAAAATGTCATGGTCACATAAGGTACCATTACAATTTAAAAGAAAGAACATTTTTATCGTAAGCGACAAATTTCATACAAAATTTATATAAAATAAAATAAAAAAAATCTCTCCTGTAAAATTTGATTTTTCGCGCTTAAGTTATTTTCACGGTTAGGGCTCGATATATACTTATTTTGGTTGGGCCCAAGGATGTTCGCCTCTACTGTATAACAAAAATTAGATTCGCTTACTAAGGGCCCAACCAGCATGTGAATAACGTGACTAAAGCAACTGTGTAAATACATGTAAATCATACATATGTGTAAAACCATATTGAACTTAAGGAAACTTTATGTTAAGTTTTATAAAACTGTCATTTGCTTAAGCAAGGTGCGAAACTAATCGCTCATTCCGTACGGAATCAATGTTTTTTTAATTTTCTTTTTGTTATTTTAAATGCATTCGAGAGGCTTTTTGTTTACTTTTTGACAGTAGCTTAAGTTTGTTTATGCACATTCTGGTTGGGCCTTAAAACAAATCAGTGCTTTTGTCATTGCTTGCCAAATATTGTTAAAATGGATTTTCGGTACTATTTAACTTTCAAAAGTACGATGTAACTTAAATTGATAAATAAATATATACAATAAGAAAATTATTGTTTTACTAAACAGGACCATAGAAAACGAAATTCTTTGTGCCAACAAGAATATCATAAGAGGCCGGAAGAGCACGATTTTCCTTAATAGACGAGCAAAATCTACGGAAATTTCTCTAGGAATTGATATATTTGCCAAAAATAATCGATGTTTGATGAGAATTAAACGATCCTCAGAATCGTTGGCTCTAACTTCTTTAAAAAAAAGGCTGGTGAGAATTTTTTTAGTTATTTCATCCACTACTATTGGCAGTGACCCACGATATATATGTTTTCACATTCCATATGTAACACTAAGAAAATTTCAGCTGAATCCATAAAAATTAAATATATATAATGGATCCTTATGAAATTATAAGGCGATTCTTCTATGTCCGTCTGTCTGTGGAAAACGTACTTCGTTTTCGAAAGACCCAGCAAAAAATAATCATAAATGTCAAACTGTTTCTATTTCTCCTTATCAGGATTGAAAATCAGCAAAACTGGATAAGAAGAAAAAAACTATTAGCCAAAATGTGGATCAATCTCTAAAAACACCTTTCAATATCGGATGTGTGTAAAGAACAGGTCGCAGAATTTTGGAGTTAAGTTGATGTAGTTTAGTGCATATGTGTGTAGTAATTGTCACAAGGAAGGTGAGCTTTAAAATTTAGCCTATATCCCATATAAAACCCACATCCGAAAAAGCCTTTATACGCCTAAAATCTTAAAAAACAATAATTTCGAAAAAAAAAATTTGGCAGAATATAGTTATATATAAATCAAATGTAAGAATCGGTCTATATATAGCTTGCTTTACTTTTAAATGCAACTGCGTGTTTTTTCTAGTCCAAGCAATGGAGGCAGAAACAATAGCCATATTTACAATCTTGTGCAAATGGTTTTGCATCAATCATAGCATCTCTAAAAAGTTATGGTTTATTTTTACTCTACACTAACAAAAGATACAGCAATGCACTTGCTACTTTTTTGTTAATATGCAACACTTAAAACCAATAGTTTATATTCAGTGCACCAATCAGCTGTGAATTAACACTTAAGGTTATACCTGGGCCTTGCCAGGAATTTTTTGACTTTTTCCCATTTTTTTTTTCATATAATTATTAAATATATTAGAACGAAACTTCATGCATTCTTCAATCAAAATGTATTTTACAATAAATTGAGAAAAAAGTGTAAATTTAAACACCGTTGGCGTGGCAATTGGCCAAATAAAAATTTTGTGCATATTGTATCCACCTGGGCCTAGTCAGGCTCAACCCTTTTATATTTGTACTGTACTTAATAAAATCAAAACATAGCGTATTAAAAAGCATACGCAACACATAAGAATCCATTCTTTACTTTTTTAACGAAAAATTATTCTATTTGACAACAAAATGTTCCTGCTATAGCGATAAAACTCCATACATATAAAATTAGTCCCAGCCAGGCCCAGGGGTTCTATAGTGTATGTTTTTTTTTATAGCCACAAAAAGCTCCATACAAAATATAAGAAGTCCAAGCCATGCCCTGGGGTTCGTTTGTGTAAAATCATTTTAGTGTTTGTTTAAGGGTTAAACGATCAACGACCATTGTAAACTAAACCAACGAAGTCATTCACAATTGATGGAAATTTGCAATCTCAAATGCACAATATTGTGAATTGGGCTTATACTTATGTTTATACGTTTTTGAGCTTTTTATGAATTTTGTCTTCGTTTGGAAAGTGCAAATTTTACCCTTTGCTGCATTTTTATACCCTCCACCACAACTAGTTGTGAACAAGGTATACTTAGTTTGTCATTCCGTGTGAAACTTTTTTATTATACATTTAAGACCCCATAAAGTATATATATATATATTCTGGCTCCTTGAGTAATTCTAAGTCGATTTAGCCATGTCCATCTGTCTGTCTTGGTGTCAAACTGCTTGTAGTTATCCTAAGGGATTAAAATCCAATAAAATCGGTTCAGTATGATCAGAGCTATGAATCAAAATGTGGAACCACCAACCTAAAAAAAGTGATAATTTTGTTACAAAAACTAACATAAATAGTGGAATAATGCACGAAATGATATAAGATTTTTCTCGAATTCGTCTCATACGACTGAAAATCACACTATGAAATTTCGTTAAGATCGGATCGTAGTTTACCATATAAACCCTACTCTCGGAAAACCGTTAAATACGCCTTAAACCGTAATAAACAATGCTATGGTAATAACATTTGACCAGAAATCACACTATCAAATTTCGTGAAGATTGGTCCATAATTTACTATATGTCCCATATAAACCTTTATCTCGGAAATTAATTAAATACGCCTAAAACCGTAGCAGATATAGATAGAAAAAATGTCATGCAATTTTGTGATATACGGCCCATAATTTACTTTAGATCCCATATTAAGCAGCCTTTTGAAATGCACTGTTAACTTAAAAACTTATTGCGGTGCAGTATGGAAATTTATTCTAATTTATCTTGTTTTTAAACCAGAAATCACTCTATAGAATTTTGGAATGATTATCCGCAAACAATTTTAACGCTGATGTCCGTTTTTATAAAGATTAATTAATAATATATGGGTATCATACAAAGCCCACTCCTAAAATAGCCGAATTTAGCACTCTTACTTGTTTTACATATTCTAGTTCAAAGTGCAATTTGTCACCATATTTGTTAAGTTTATAGCGCATATTTCACCTTTTTGATGCATATATTGATACTCACTTCAAATAAGGTATGAAATTCAATGAGAATTCCATTTTTATGGACCGATCCGGTATTGGAAATTATACCAAATCCCAAAAAATAATACTATTTGAATAATTTTTATAAAATTTTATTTTAGAACATAGCGAGATTTTTAAGTTATTATAAAATAGTAAAATATAAAATAGCAAATAGTATCTTTTTACCCCTTTAGAGCGATATTTTTCTAAATTCTGAATAAACACAATAATTTTCTTATTTTTGATGGAAGTGATCAAAGAATTATCAAAGCCAAGTGATCCATTCTTAATCGTTTTTAAGCTTTATTTTAAGAATTTTTTTTAAATCACTTTATCAGATTAGTTATCTTGAGTTATATTCTTGTCATAAAGGACTAATTTACTTAAATAACAGAACATGTATAGACAAGTTTGCAAACAAAAATGCAACTTATAAAACAATTTTTGCAATTTTTATTGACACAATATTTGTACAGTGACAGTAAAGTTAACTTTATACAAAATGAGACAGGTAAATAAACAGACTACTAAGCTGGGACTTCCTAATACTTATCAATTTCTAAACAAAAAGAAAATATTACTGAAGATTACACATCTCTTCATAAGAACCGGTAGGTAAAACATCTTCTAACAATTCCAAAACTATATCTAACGGACACTGAAAACTACAGCCGGGTAAAGTCAAGGGCTCCAGGTTACCGTTAGGACCATTTTGGAAATAAAGCTGGAATTTTAAATAAATTAAAAAAAAAAATAAGAAAAATTACAAAAAAAGATATTTTTGATTTAACTACCTCCATATAATACTCCTTAGTTTCCGAGTTTTGATGCAATTCGAATAGTATTAAAGCAGCAAATTCAGGCATTTGCCTTTTCCATACATCTAGGGCAATCAATATATTTGTTATGGTCCAATCGTGGGCACTATATAAAAATAATTTTCTTTCCTGAGGCTCTAAAGTGCCATCAGCTTTTGCCAGCATTTGCTGAACTAAAAGCTCTAGAAAAGGACCAGCTTTAATGCGCAGCATTTCTTTAGTGTCCACTAAATCGGCATAACTTTGCTCGGCCATAAAACGCATTTTATCAGGATAATAATCTTTCAACCGTTCAGGTAGTTTTAAGCCATATAATTGCTGTAAATTTCCAAAACTGTTTTCATATAAATTGATAGAGCTGAAAATAACATTTGATTTTACCTCAGCCCATAGTGTTATAAATATTGAATTAACATCGGCAGCTGTGGTAACATTATCACCCGTTAAGACACTTAATTGTTCAAATAGGCCTTCGGGTTCTTCAATTATTTTTACATTGTTTTTCATTTCATCATAAGCTGGACAATCTGTTTGCATGCGTAGAGTCTGAAATGAATATTTTGTCAATCGGTTACTCGACAATCGGTTACCTTTAACTAACTTTTAAATATAATGATATTTGCAAAAAAAAAATATAATGTTTAAAAATAAATAAAAAACAATCCTAGGAAAAATAAAAAAATTTATTGGTTACTTGTCAAAAACTGTAAGATTTTTCGAGTAACCGATTATTTCATCAGAATAAATATGCAGCTACTAATTAAAAATTTAAATCAGATTACCCGAGTAACGGAATAATCGGCAAAAGTTAAAATTTTTGTTGGGCTGTACCGAATATTTAGTTTCGGAGTTTAATTCTTACGACAACATTTAAGCCAGGGCTGTGGAGTCGTCAAAAAATAGTTCTGACTCCTACTCCAACCACTGAAATTTTTTAAGTCCGTATCCGACCCCAACTCCGACTTTTACATTGATGCCAAATTTATAAGCGACTGGGTCGTATATGACTTTAAACTCTTTTTTTTATGGAGTATCTTTAAAATGATTAAATATAGCAAAAAAATTATTCTGTAAAAATTTCAAATCGATACTATTAATATTGCATCAAAGAATTTTTATTTTGGAAAATATTAGAAAAAAATTTTTAAAGTTTTTATGACAAAAAATTTTGGAGTCGGAGTCGCGAGTTCTTGTGTGTACTTTGACTCCAACTCCGGTAAAAAAAAACCGCAACTTCGACTCCACAGCACTGATTTTAACATAAAAAATTAAGGAAGTTTTTTAATTTGTAGTCGGATCTTAGATTTTATACTTCTTGAAGATCTTTTTCGAAGGTAAGCGTTATATGGTGGCTACGTAAAGTCACAGGTATAGTTTGCCAAATATAAATATTATATTAACCAAATCTCATTTTTTTAATTTCAGCCTGATAAAAATATTCTAAGCGAATTTTGCAACTACGAACAGATGTTTCCAAAGTGGTCCTGCAATTAAATATGGATTGACTACCCAAAATAGTTTTTATTTTTAATCCTAATTTTGATATTTTGATCATTAAATTATTTTTTATGAATTACAACATAAAATGTATTAAAAATTTATTGATAATTTTTCATTCTTGACTGCTGCGGGAATCGAACCCAAGTTCACAAACACGTCGATTTGACATGTTTTAAATTCAATGAACTGATAAAAATTTCAAAATTTGCATTAAAAACCATAAACAGTTTAAGAAAATAACCCCAATACTAATTTGAGTTTTATTCATTTAAAATCTTACCACATCATTCTCCAATGGCTCCGAAAAGACTGGTATTGGTTGCCAATTTAATTCTGAATTCCATTCCATAGGTGTATTATTGGGTTGAAACATACCAGCCAGCACAGTAGACATGGACATGAGAGTGCGTGGTGAGGCCGTAGAGCGGGCATAAACAAACTGTATTTTAAGGAGAATTTTTATAAAAGTGATTAAGAGGAAAATTGTTTAATACAAGTAATTTACTTTACACTTACGTCGGGCTTATAGTAGGGAACGAAATCCTGATAACGAAGGCCCAACCCTTGACCCATTTTAAAGAGGTCTCTTTTGCCGTCCTGAGAAAGTTTAATAGGAACTTTATTTAATATTAATTTTAAAAATAAATTATTACGAAACAAGTAATAGTGCTGCTATATTCGGCTGTGCAGCATCTTAGACCACTCACCCACTAACACTAATTTTCAAACAGCATAAAGAAAAAAAATTAAATTGTTGAGTACATTTTCCGACTAAACACATTTTGCTTCTTTGCAAATTATACCATTCACCTAACGTAGTGCAGGCTTTGAGACCGCTCAACAGCTAACCCAATTAAGAAAAAAATAAAATTCGTTCAGAACATTTTTTTGTTTAAAACAGATTTAGCTACTTAAGCGACAAATCAGGTATGTAGTTGTTATGTTTAAGAGAGAAAAAAACCGGAGATTTTAGGAAAAAACAAGTAAGAGTACTATATTCGGCTGTGCCGAATCTTTGATACCCTCCACCGATATATATCTATATGACCTAACTATAGGATCTAATAATATGATATCTATTTATAATTAACAAATAGAAACTGGGAATTATCTCCTTTCGTAGGTTACTTTATATTATATTCAACATTTTTTATTTTTCGATTTTATTCTATGAGTTACATTTCAGTTATGTATTTTATAAATGTAACTCATAGAATAAATTAGAAAAATAAAAAATGTTGAATATTTATAATTAATTTATATTTATAAACACAGACATCAGCATTAAAATTGCTTGCGTTTTAGACCTACATCAAATCATTGACCGACAATCTTGAGTAAAATATATTGATTCGTAAAAGTTTAAGCCGAACTTAAATGATTTTCATGAGGGGGATTTATATCGGAACCATGGTTAGTTATGAACCAATCATCCTAATATTCTGCAGAGTGATTTCTGGTATTAAAAACATAAATGTCAATATATTTCAAAACAGCCGTGAAATTAGGTGTAGCGTTTACAGCGAATTTTACAAGGCTGCTAAATATAAGATATAAGGTAAATTAGTGATCGTATACCACAAAATTCATAAAATTTTTTCTGGCTATATGCAACTAAGTTGGAAGAAATTTTACCACAATAAATATATCTGCTACGGTTTTAGACGTATTTTATTAATTTACCAGAGTGGGCTTTATATGGGGCCCATAGTAAATTATGGACTGATCATCACGAAAATTATAAGTGCTATTTCTAGTCCTATGAAACTGTGAAGTATGAAATTTTATACTTATAGCATTATTAATTACGGTTTTAGGCATACTATTAAATGTTTTCCGGGATAAGGGTTTATATGGGGCCTAGAGTTAATTATGGACCAATCTTCACGAAATCTTACTAGGTGATTTCTAGTCGAATAAAACGCATTTTTGCTAAATATTATATCATTCCTTGCACTGTTTCACCATTTATGTCAGTTTTTGTAACAAAATGATCAATTTTTTAAGGTAGTGGTTCCACATTTTGATTCATAGCTCATCATTTTGCTGAATTTCAATCCCAAACTGCTTAGGATAACTACAAGCAATTTGACACCAAGTTTGTTTATTTCTTTTAAGTTTTTCGAAAAAGAGCGTGTTTTCAACAGATGGACATGGCTAAATCGACTTAGAATTACTCAAGGAGCCAGAATATACATATATACTTTATGGGGTCTTAGATGAATAATAAAAAAGTTTTACACGGAATGACAAACTTAGTAAACCCTCTTCACAACTAATTGTGGTGGAGGGCATAATTAGAGGCAATTGTGGTTTGTTGCTCATATCTGGGTCATTAATGGACCTATCTGCCCTGCGGATTTTAATAGCAAAATTTAACGAAGCATTTTAGAATTTTATAACAACCTAATTTCCGTCATCTCTAGAGTCTATGGAAAACCCATTTCAACAGACAGGCGGACATCTTAAAATCAACTTCGCTACTTAAAAGGGCGTAGAATATTTATACACTCACAATATTCTGTACGTAAAATTAACTGAAATTGTAATAAAAAATAAATGAAAGTTCAATTAAAAACCGGTCTACCTATTTTTCATTTATTTTTAACAAAAAGTTCATTTAATTTTTACTGTCAAAAATTCAACACCATATTCCGTAAAATCAAATAAATATTCAGTTATTTTGTAAAATTTTACGGTCAAAAATTCAACACCATATTCAGTAAAAACGATTAAATATTCAGTTATTTATTAAAATTTTACTGTCAAAAAATTGACCTCATATTCAGTAAAAACAATTAAATATTCAGTTATTTTATTAAATTTTCGTTTACTCCACAAAAGAGCCGAATTTCTAAAAAATACCAGACAGACACCTGTCCGCTTGTTTTTCTTATAAGCGAGAGAGGGAGAATATTTTTATTTACTTACCCTGTTACACACGTTTGTTTTACTTTTGTTGTACTGACCACGTTGTTTACAGAAGAACTCTCAATTATAAGACACCAGCAGCATGACCGATATGGCTTCGCAATTATTTTACTTTTAAAATTTGATGTATTTAACTAAATTATTTTAACAAATAGAAAATGGGAATTGCTTACACAAAACAAGCAATTTATTTTTTATAGATAAGTAAAAATTAATTTTTGGTAGTAAAATTATATAAAATAACTGAATATTTAATTGTTTTTACTGAATATGGTGTTGAATTTTTGACAGTAAAATTTTATAAAATAACTGCATATTTATTTGTTTTTACGGAATATGTAGTTAATTTTTTGACAATTAATTTATATAAGATAACTGTTTTTACGGAATTCGCGGTTGAATTTTTGACAGTAAAAATTAAATGAACTTTTCGTTGCTTTAAATTACATTTTTATTTACTTTAACATAAAGAAGAATTTAACTCAATCAACGGACAATATTAACTGCAGCTGAAAATCCGTATTAATATAAACTTAGTTTTTTGAATAACTGTTAGAATCAGTTAAAAATAAATTTGCTTGGAATTTTAAATGTTTATTTATTTAAAAATGACTGAACGGAATATTTCTTAAATAAACTACAGTCCGTTACTGTAATAATATTGTGAGTGTACTACTTAATTTAGGTCTAAGATCAATATTGTAGCAATTACAAACGGAATGACAAATTTATATAAACCCCTTTTCCCTGTGATGAAGGGTATAAAAATAGATGTAATTAGGGGAGACTTTTAAACGCGTATTTAGGAGAAAAATTTTTAGAAAAGACTATTTAAGCAGTAGATTCTTTATGATTTTTTTAGCACATCATGTTCAAATGATCTGATACTAAACATTTGCTTCTGCGCTTCAGCATTTTTTTTTTTTTAACCACAGTGTTTTAATATTGCACTCACATTTGTCAAATGACCCCATCCAAAAGGGTAAAATGTTTCATTTTTATAAGGATCATTCAAATAAGTATTAACCGGAGTCCTTATGCCATGACGAAAGAGCTGTAATTTAAAAAAAAAATGATTTTAGTGTAAATTAAGCTTTTTTTTCGAGTAAGTAGTTTCACCTACCACATGTGCCAATTTTAAAGTTGGCGCTTTTGCCACCTCTGCCTCAGTCGCCGGCTCATAGTCATTGGCCTTCACTGGCAAATTTATTAACAAATTAAATAGAAATATTAGTAGAAATGTTTTTGGCGACTTCATAGTTGTTAGATCAAACGTTAAAGCAAAACTAAAAGTTGAGTTAAAACTACTTTTAATAAAATGGAAAAAAATATGGGTTTTAATATAAAAAAAAAAATTTTCTAATTTGAATTTTGGAGCCAAAACGTACATTTTATAAGACAAACTTATGCCAGGGAAAAGTATTGTTTGCATTCAATAGACTTTTTATTGCGACTGCATTTACAAACTGTGACGTCAGAGTTAATATTGTATTCAGTGAATTTGTGGTGCACGTTAGAGGGAATTTGTTACTGAATAGTGAGAATTTTTTGAAGATGCCAGGCTTCGGGTAAGAATTTTGAGTTCCCTATTTTATATATAAATGATATTTAATTTGTTAACATGTTTGTGATATTTCTATGATGCTTTATCATACTTTAATATCTTTCTTTATATCCAATTTAACATTTTTCTTACCAACCTGCTGACTAGGGAGATCGATCGAATAGTATTCGAGCGGTTTAAACCGGTTATTTAAGTTTTGCCAAAGTCGAATATCTTAAAATTCCCATTTTTCGAATATCGAATAAGCCGGTTATTTTTGTAATGTGTAATTTATATACGTTTTCTTTGCTTTTGTTATAAATTTACCCGTAATTGAAGTATTTTTTTAATGGAAAATTGGGCAAACTTAAACTTTTTATGAAGAACGTCAAAACAAAATGTAACAAAAGTCAAAAAACATTATGAGCAATGTAAATACAAATCGATTATAAAGGGTGTTTTTTTAAGCCCGATAGAACTTGAAATTGTAAAAAATAACACAAAAAATTAAATTGTAATCAAAATTTTTTTATTCGAAAGATCAATACGTGACATTAACATTTGAAAATGATTTCGGGCATATGGGCACCGCGGCTGTTCTTGACGAAGCGCATTCTGGACGTCCAATTTTGGGCCACTTTTTCGAGCACTGCTGGCCGTATGTCACGAATAACACGAACAATGCTGGCCTCCAAGGCGTCAATTGTTGCTGGTTTATCAGCATAAACCAGTGACTTCACGTAGCCCCACAGGAAATAATCGAGAGGTGGCAAATCGCACGACCTTGGAGGCCAATTGACAGGTCCATTTCTCGAAATCAACTTATCGCCAAATTTTGATTTCAATAAGTCGATGGTTGCGTTCGCCGTATGGCACGTAGCGCCATCCTGTTGAAACCACATCTCCTCCGGATCAATGTCATCCATATTTTCAAACAAAAAATCATTGATCATGGTGCGGTAACGATCTCCATTGACCGTAACGCGAGCTCCGGCCTCATTTTTGAAGAAATAAGGTCCGATGATGCCACCAGCGTGAAAACCGCACCAAACGGTGCATTTTTCTGGATGTAATGGAGTCTGTAGGGTCTCTTGTGGATTGGTCTCGCTCCATATGCGGCAATTTTGCTTATTAACAAACCCGTTAAGCCAAAAATGCGCCTCATCGCTGAACACAATTTTGCGATAAATTGTCGTCTATAAGTTGCGCGAATCGACGACTGATTTTCAAAGTAAATTTGGATAATTTCGTAGCGTTGTTCAAGCGTGAGTCTATTCATGATGATTTGTCAGAGTATACTGAAACGATAAAAAAAAATATTTCATCAAAATTAAATTTTTTGTGTTACTTTTTACAATTTAAAGTTCTATCTAGCTTAAAAAAACACCTCTTATAAGGCTGTGTTCTTGTAACAAAAACCAAAAACAATTCAAAATACTACAAAAAAAATGTTCAGCTTAAAAAGTGATTAGCAATTGGACAGTATTCTAAATATTACATATATTTTTAAAAAGATGTCATCTCTGGTGATATTTCGAACTGATTTAAAAGACAATGATGCTGAAAGGGCCCTAAAATGATAAGTTGTAAAGGTTCTTCAACGTCACGACTTAGTAATCACCTTTAATTAGTCCACAAGCTTGACATTAATATACACCAAGTAAAACTTGACTCTGTTCCAAGTTGTTTTTAAGAGACTGCAAATAATACTTTACTAAAATTATGCTGCCAAACTACAACATACCAGCGGTATCAACGATATGGAAAAATTCATCACTTTTATTTATTAAAACACCAAGAACTTAAAACAAAATTGAAGGAATCAAACAAAGTCATTAAAGGTTTTAAATTGTAATCGACGACTTGACAGATATTTCATACAAAAAGCATGTTCATATTACTATTCGTTTCT
This sequence comes from Pollenia griseotomentosa, assembly GCA_963931875.1. NCBI lineage: Eukaryota > Metazoa > Arthropoda > Insecta > Diptera > Polleniidae > Pollenia > Pollenia griseotomentosa. Next base: position 24,855,461 of record OZ007562.1, read on the forward strand.
GTAATGCTGAAACAAAATAATTTAAAATAAATAATTCTGGCGAAGAGGTTTTGTTTGCAACTTTTAAAAAATATGTTTGAAGTCTACTGATTCATATAGACAAGGCGAATTCATACAGGTGACATTTTCGAGTCATCTTTTTTTTTTTTTGTGTGTGTATTGAATGTCAAGCTTTGTTTACATTTTGTGAAAAAAATTAATTTAAATTTAAAATTCAATTAAAATCTAAATACTTGAAAAAAAAACTTATTTCAATTTTATAAAATAAAAAAAGTGAATATAAAATATAAACACAACAAATTAAAAATGCGTAAGGAATAAGTGGAGCCACAATTAATTTGCAATAGAGGAACAAGATTTACTTTCTAAAGCAATTGTGTATATTTTATAAACAAAAAAATTTTAGTTTTTATATTTTTAACAAATATTTTTTACATTCACTATAACTTTTTACAAAAAAAAAATACATAGTATTTTTCAATAAAAATAACTCTATCTCATGATGCGGTCACCTTATGAATTCGCCTTGTTAGCCACCAACAAATTAAAACTCATTTAAAATAAATTTTTGAGAATATCACAAATAATAAATTTATTAAATTCCTATAATTTTTAAAACCAAAGTTTTTCAAAAACTCTAAAGCTATGTTCACACCTATTAAAAACTTAACGTCCTACACATAACCACTAGTTTTCTTAAAGAATTGTTTGCTTTTGCAAAACGTTTGGCTAGAGCAAACATTACTTAACAGTTTCTAAATAACATAATACAATTATGATCTTAGGAATAATGTTTAGTAAATGAATAGAAGTTATCAAAGAAATTTTTTTGGGAAAAAAAATTTTTAATTTACAAGATTTTGTTCGTCATGCTTAATTCCCAATTTTTATTCTTAGAATAGAAGTTATAAAAAATAAAACTTCAGTTTGATCAATTTACTGGTCACGCTTTTTTTTGGATTCTATCGTCAAATATTTGTAAGGTCTGAACATAGCATAGTCCGTCATATCTATGTATTTTTTTGGTTCCTTACCATCGTGGATGGTTTTGTTTTTATTCAAATTAACTTTTTATTATAAAAACTAATTTGATTTTTGTATTTTTATGTATTCAAATTTAAAATGCTTAACCAAAAACTGGTTTTTTTTAAAAATAGCAGCTTTTCGGAATATATGAAAACCGGTTTTTGAAAAGAGTCGAAAAATCGATCTCCCTACCGCTGACTCAAAATTAATTTTTAATGCTTGTGTAAGCTAAATAGCAGGCCATGTCTTACCAGTCAGCATTCGTTCAGTGCCATGTTCTCTCCACATAATTGTTGTTTATTAAACTCCTCCGCCCTTTGTTCCTTATAGGAACCACAGGACATAATAATAATATATAATATAGTGCAATTAAAAGTCTATCTTTTTTTATAAAAACTTTCTACCTGTAATATCTCTATTTAAAAATGTAATTTTAATTGGCTTTTTAATAATTACTCTTAATTAAATATTTTTTTACTAAGCACGCGGTATCAAACAAGTATCTCTAGTATAAATTTTACATCTTATAATACAAGGTGGCACAAAAGTTATTACTCGATATTATTGAGTGTAATTTTTTGAACAGATGAACAACTCACTGTTTATTGATGGTGTTTTGTTTACGCTTTGATATTGTTACAGGTAAGACTTTATGTGTTTAAAATTCTTATTCGCTTTAGGGTTTTATTCATATAATATTTTTAGCTTTTCTTAAATCTTTAGAAAAGGTTTCCTGATGAGCTGCCCTAAGCAACCAGTGAAATGCGCATAGAAGCTAGCTTTCCCTCAACAATAAATTTCAGTGTATTTATCAAATTTGAAAAATTGGGAATTTAGCACTTCATACAGAAATAGTTTTGCTTTTGGTTTGTGTCAATTGTTTTCTATTAAAAAGCGAAATGTTAGAATTAATGACTAAACGGGTCTGATTTATGGCATTTTCCATCACTCTTGCCAGAACATCCGGTTATAGGTTTCCGCGCTCCTGGCGGGTATACTCTTTAAGGACTTCAAGAGTCTGTGGCTTGTTGGAATAGACTCTTGACTTCAAGAAACCCCTCAAAAAGGAGTTTTAGGCCCGTTTTCACAACTTAACGATAAGTAAAGTTAGAATTTTATCAGCCGTATAAAAATATTTCCGTTAGAACAACTTAACTTTAACGTTCCAGGTTCCTTCCTTTAACTTTTCGCTCACTTTACGTTTAAGTAAAGTTGTAATAATGGAACAATTTTTATACAGCCGATAAAATCCTACCTTTAGCCGTCGATAAGTTGTGAAAACGCGGTTGAGAGTTAAATCAGGGGATCTTGCCATCCAGTGCAAATTACTAAAACGAAAGATTAGGCGACCCTGTGTGCATTTTGCATCATTGTCCCATCCTTTAGGGAACCCATGTCCTCTAGTCCCAATCCGTCCAGTTGAACTCGTCGTTCACAATAGTCTTTGTCACGCGACATTTTCAAAAAAAAAAAACATAGGGCTGATAACGCTTCCAGCGTAAACACCACTCCATACAGTAGTACTGGGTCTTCGTATGTTATAGTGCCCCAGAGGCGACAATTTTGCTGATTCGCGTATCCATAGAGATGAAATGGGCCTGGTCACCACGATGATTTTCGATAAAATGTGTCGTAAAAAAATCGAAACAATTATTCTGCGTTCTTAAGGAGAATAAAACTCCATTTCTTATTGACGTGTATTTCGTATCTGTTCGCTTTACAAACTGACATTAAACGCCATTTGCAAAAACGATAGCGTCTTCCGATAGGGTGATGACTTTTGCGCCACCTTGTATATTTAACTAAGTAATTTTTATTTTAATTTTATCTTTATTAATACCATATCTACAAATTTCTTAACACAGTCTTAATAGAAATCAAGTAGGAAAATATAGTCCACGAAGGCCGTACATATGGCACCCTACACCTCTAGTGTGTAGATAGACAAATGCATTATGAAACAAGTGGGCAATTTCGACACCGTCCACCAAGAATTATAGATTTTCTATGGAATTTGTAATAGATTGTAAAATAATCTTTTTAAAATCGCGCAGGTGTCGAAACAGCAACTAGTCTTAGCCAGTCCACAGCTTCCTTGATTGCAAGTCCATCAGCCAGGAAAACACTGCTTAGACTCTGCGCAATATACTGACGTAAAGCATTTCAGAGCTACATAACTTCCAAGCTTACACCTTTTCGTGTATAAATAAACCCGCTTCCTCCTACGAGAAATACCTTTTTTCCAGGCATTCCGTCATGGTAGCAGCGTTTTGGAAATATCAATTACCAACGAGGGTTGGTGTATATTTAGGTCAAAAACTCTTGTTCTACTGAAACGGTAAACTAGAAAAAATTTAAAATCAAAATCATCTTTTTCCTAAACGTGTTTTAAAAGTCAGCATGTTTTTTGAATAGACGGACACGGTTGAATTGACTGGTAAATTCAAGTTTTCTTACTAGTTTCTGGATTTCAGTAAATGTATTACCTAGTGCCGAATTCCATCTCGATTGAAAGATCTTCTTCTGTCCAGCGGGTTTTTTATGCGAGTAAAAATTCATTATGGACCTACCATCACAATATTTTCCAAAATGATTTTTGTTTGTGTTTCAATTATTTCAGATGATTCGAATACGAATATCGGTATAATTAAACCACTTTTCAAGCAACAGACGCCTACTCCAGAAGTTTTTTTGTATATGTATGTATGTAAAATATTGAACCTACATATGTTTACCCCTTAAAAAAAGCTTTGATCTTGGGCCAAAAATGTTCTTAAAAATAACAAAGAACTGTTCTTTCGTAAAGATTTTAAAATAAACGGACGGTCCTATTTCACCAATTTAATTTAAAAATCAATTCCTATTTAGATAGAGTTTTTCATATTATTTTATTTTTATTTGACATGAAAACCGAATTTTAAGCATAAATTGATATTTAAATAGAATTGGTGAAATAGGCAATAAGTCTACGAGCTTCATTTTATTGCGCTGCAAACATAAGCACAAAGTTTGTGCTACAAACTCATACTATTCTCCACATCAATGAAAGGTGTAGCGTATGTATTAATATTACTGGCAAGTCAAAAGAATACAAGTGCAATTAAAAAGCTTGTAAAACTAGACAATAGTTTTATAATAAAAGTGAAAAAAAACAAATGTTAAACAATCAAAAATTTAAAACAGAGATAATTTAAGAAAAAAATCTCAAGAAATAATACAAAAAAAAAAAAAAACAGTAAAATGTGCTAAGTTTAGAAATTCAAGTCTACAAGATTAACATATCCCACCTTTAAGTCACACAACTTAAAAAACCAACTAAAAATCCATTAATTGAAATGCACATATTTTATCTAGTTTTATTAAATAGATACATACAAAGAAATATTAATAACTTATTATTTTGCTATAACTCAGTCACAAACCCTAAATTTTCATTAAAAAAAGCTCTCCGTCATAAATCTTAAGCTTTCAGATTTATTTAAACCAGACTTGGATACCAATGTGTCTTAGCTAAACATTAAGCTCTTTACAAAACTCTGAAAAAGCTTTCATTTAAAGCTCATCTTTAAAGATAAATGCCTGTATTCAGAAAAATTTTTTAAATTTAATAAAGGTTTTAAGAACAAATTTAGTATGAAAATTATCATTAATAAACGTTTGTTAAATTTAATAATCGTTTGTGACAAATTTTTTATTGGGAGTATCATGTAATTTGGCATAAATTTGTTTCAAGTGATTAGAAACTTCAGACTGCAACAATTGGAGAGGGATCATGTTGTTATCTGCACCACTGAAAATAATTTTCCTGATTATCCGTGACCGGATATCGGACAAAATTGATGCCGCATTTCGCCAAACAGAGCTCAGTAGTGCGATTCACTAACTTTTATAACGATAATCGAATCGTTAAAATAAATGTAACGAAAATTTATCGAGTATGCTATTCAGTAAAATTTTTAACGATATTCGCAATCGTTTAAAGTCAGCTGTTACTTTAAACAATTTTTTTTGTCGTTATTTTAGCGACAATAATTTAGGCTGTGTTTATTTAATCGATAAAATGTATTTTATGTTTAATATAGCTTACATACATACAAAGATATATTACAAGAAAATAGCAAATTAAGAACAAAAACCAAATTCTAAATTTAATATTCACAAAAAAAAATATAAAAACCACAAATTAACCCTTCATCTTACTCATGAGTCTGGACAGACCTTTTTCAATGCATTTTTAATGAAAAAACATGTGTAACACGGGGGGTTAAGAACAATCTCATTTGTTTACATTTTATTCTATTTTGTGCTTTTCGTTTTTTTTAACATTTTGTAGACAGAGATGTTACAAAAATACAGCTGTTTACTATCGTTAAACAAAAATTACAGAATCACACTATCGTTACTGCAAGCGAATATTTATGTCGACATATATTACGATTGTCGGTTCGTTAAAAGTTAGTGAATCGCACTACTGCTTATGTAGATAAAATGGCGACGCTTCAATTCAAAGCAATTGCATTTGGTCTTCTTTGGTTTCGAAAAGATCTTACTTACAGCCACGATGTCACATATTAACGTTCGCATAGAGAATTAAATTTAAAACAAAAATAATTTCTAAAATTTGTTTTTGTTTTAAATGATATTTTCTATGAAAACGTTAACGTGTGACATCGTGGGATTGGCTGTTAGACTTTCAGTGCAGAATTCTCTATCACGGCGCATTCTAAATATTGTTGCCGGTATTCGGCAGGGATGTACACTTGCCCCTTTTATATTTATGGTGGTGAGGAAAGAGTTACTCCTCTCATGTATTGCAGCGGAGCCAAAGAGAAGTATCGTTTTGTACCCTGAAAACATCCGAACATCTGAATGATTTAAAGTTTGCTGGAAATATCGCATTGATCTCCTCTAAACAGAGTCATATGCAAAATAAAACAAACAATTAAAAACAAATTCTGAAAAGTATTGATTGCAGATTTACGTGGGTAAGAGTAAATCATAACCTTGATGGCAAGGTTATAGAAGAAATTAACAATTTTACTTACATTGGCAGTCAAATAGCACCAGATATCGATGCCAAGTCCTTTATAGCAAAAGGAGCATTTGCAAAGCAGCACTAAAAATATGAATTTTCTATTCCATGTTAAATCTATCCTCTTATATGGAAGCGAAACATGGCTCGTATCCGCTAGGGGCACAAGTAAATTTCGAGCCTCCTTAAACCTAGATCTCTAACTCCAAACTTCATAGAAATAGCAAACAAATATAAATTAAGAAGAGGATGGCTTGCAAAAACAAACAAACTGCGGAAGCCATCAAATGATATAACCAGACAAATAAGAACTGTGAATGAGGTTCTCAGCAGGACACAGATCAAGACAATATCTAGAGATCGTAATAAATTTAAAACATTTTGTAAGACCCTTTTCGCCCTTTAGCCGACGCTACAGCAATAAATAATAAAATGTAATTAGAAACTTTTAATACTAAACGTTTTTTTTTAAGGATCGTTCAATATATATGTATAAAGACCGTTCCCGGAAAATACGTATAACACTTTTAAAACCGTAACAAATAATGATGTTATCATAAAATTTTCCCAAAATAAATTTAATTAAACTTATAATCATGTTATCAAACTAAATAAGGATGTCTTAAATATTGATCAGTCTGATATGCTCAATTAAAATTGTTCATAGCTCTGTAGGGTAATTCTGTAACTTTTTAACGACAAAAATTTGTCGTAAGGTAGAAAATTAGATGTAATACGATCAATACGAAGTTTTATCAAATTTATTAAATGTTTTTTTTACGTTTTTGGCAGTGATAGGCTAAGTAAGTTTCCATTGGCGGCCACAATCAAGCACAATTTACGTCGGTCCAGAAATTTGGTTGCCGTTGTGTAATCATGTGTCACTATCACTAAGAGGTCCAATATTACTTGGTTGCCGATATCAGTGTCAGAGAGACTAGTTTTTTCTGACCCAAACAGTTTGAGTCTTTGGTCTCGGAATGCCGTGCAACGACAGAGACGATGTTTCTTGCTTTTTTAGAGTCTGAGTGTTTAAATAAAAAAGCTCTAATTGATCTCAAGGTAACAAAAGAGTTCAACTGCCTGTTTTTATAAAATGAAAACAACCCACCCAGCGGGAAAATGAGGAATTGATTACATAAATAATTAATAAAATAATGCATTATTTTCGAAAGAATAATAATGCATTCATTGGAATCGGGAAGGTAAAATCATCAGACACAAAAATTATGCATTGATTACCACGTATATTCCCACATTTGCAGAACAAGTAATGTATTGTTTCTGTTAGTAACAATTATTCGTGCTTTTGCTTAACGTACATATTTCCTTAATAAAAATCCGTTATTTTTTTTCTGCCTTTATGTCGCCTACTTATAATTTTTATTTTAGTCGCAGTTTGTGTTTGAAAGCGTACGGTCAAAGTTATTTAAAGTAAAAAGGTAAGTACTTTATGTTTTATCTTTTAATAATTTTTAAAATTTTTATTATTAAATGTATAATTACAGATAAATGTGATGAATGCTTAAATTTTATGAAAAAGCTTGATTATAAATTGGATACTTTACTATCAGAAGATTTAAAATTTATTCATCCTTATTATGAATGTATGAATAATATAATTTATTCTAAAGAATGAATTATTTAATTCATTCGCAGGATACATTTAAATAATTTATTACAATCCTAGGACATGGTCTGTGTTAAGAATAATGAATTCTGGAATCAAATATTATACAATATATGTATTACTTTCTCGATTCCTATTAATTCCATTTTCCCGCTGGGCAGCGGGAAAAGGTAATCAACAGCAATCGAGAAAGTTATACATATCTTGTATAATATTTGATTCCAGAATTCATTATTCTTAACACAGACCATGTCCTAGGATTGTAATAAATTATTTATATGTATCCTGCGAATGAATTAAATAATTCATCCTTGATAACAAAAATTAGTAGACGAGATAAAAACAGCAAAAAATAACGTATTTTTATTAAGAAAATATGTAATAGAAAAACACGAATAATACTCACGAACGAAAACAATTCATTCCATGTTCTGCAAATGTGGGAATATACGTGGTAATCAATTCATAATTATTTTGTCTGATAAAATTCCCTTCTCGATTCCAATGAAAGCATTATTATTCTTTCAAAAATAGTACATTATTTTTTTAATTATTTATGTAATCAATTCCTCATTTTCCCGCTGGGAAGTAAGTGAGTGAGAAATTATATTGAAAACAAATTCTTGTTTTTTAGTGTTGTTCTTAATATAATTTCCCACTCACTCACTTGTTTTCATTTTCTAAGAACAGACAGTAAGTCTTAGAAAACTGCTGTAAAATATAATTTTCCTAAGTTTAAAAAACAAAGTATTTTATTTTTAAAATTAAATAAATTTTTATGTAAATTTTTAGCTTAGAAAAAAAAATTATAACTACCCAGTAAAAAAATTTTGGGTTTTTTAAAGCACTTAAGAGAAAAAGCACATAATCAAGTGCTTCAATAAGAGAGCTTTTATACTACAGTAAATGATAATGAATAAAATATACAAAAAAGCTGTTATTTTAGTGCTGACAACGAAGAAGGTTTTAAAGCGAAAAAAATGAAAATATATTATTGTTTACGAAAATGATTGAAAATGGCATTTAATCAAGTAAAAGCGAAAAATTAATTAATATGTTAGCTATTAAAAAAGCACTTTAGGAGTGCTTTGTTTGCATGTTAAAAGAAGCACTTATTGTCAGCAGAAAAAGTCCTCCAAACCGGGAACACCCCATACAAAAATCAGCAATCCTATCACTAGGTTTGAAGCGATTTGTGGTATGAATTCATACATAAAACCTGCTCCTCTTTTGGAGCAGATTTTTTACTGGGTAAGATCAAGTTCAAAAAACGTTTTCTTTAGAATAATAATCAAACTAATTTGTTACAATCAGTTTATTTTCAATTTGTTTTTTCTTTAAATAATACTTATTCAAACTTAATTACATTTAACAATAATATAAATTTACAAAACTTATTTTTGTACTTATATACATAATTGAAATTTTATGGTTAAAGACTTGTTCTAAATTCCTAAGGCTAATTATCGGGTATTAGTTTGTTGGTTGGTTGGAAGTCACAAGGCCAGCTCATTCAAAAGAAGTTGAGTGTTGAATTTAATGATTTCTTGCCATAAAATTACTGATCAATCAACCTTGGCGGTGGTTCAATAAAATTACTATTTTTAGCAGTACAACGTTCAGCATACGGTTCATTTGGTAAGACATCTTGGCTAAGAGACAATAACTTGTCCAGGGGACATTTAAGATCACAGTGGGGTATTTGTAATTGTTTAAGGCAGCCTTGTTCATCGTTTCGCAAAAAGATCTGTTAAGACAAAAACAAAATTTCAAATGAGTTTAATAGTAAAATTAATTTCTAAATTTTAAAGGGAGTAAAAAATGTTTAACCCTACAGCAGGGGTAGGCAACAGAAATATCAACAAAGCATTTCAAAAACAAAAAGTATTCGGATTGGTTCTACGGTGGTAGTTCTGTTCAGTATTACAATGGATCATTAAGATAAGTGTGTCAGTGTGCCATTTCAACCTAACCTGACCTTTCGAACTTTTTCAAATTAAGCAGCGACATCAATGGGAGAAATTAAAATAGATTTAAAATATTTCCTTGGTTATTAACTAGAGAATTTTGTTGAGAAATTTGGTTAACAGAAAGCATGTTTCGTATCGTGAGAGTACTGCTGTATTTTCTGTATTGAAAAGTACAATAGCACTGTTACTCGCGTGGCATTGTAGTATTAGTAGAATTTTTTTCATATTATATTCAACATTTTTTATTTTTTCGAAGTAATTCTATGAGCTGAATTTCAGTTATGTAATAATTATATTCCTTAAATTCGAAAAAATAAAAAATGTTGAATATAACATAAAAAAGTAACCTACGAAAGGAAATAATTCCCAGTTTCTATTTGTTAGAATTTTTTTCCTAAGTGCGCCTGGCGAGAAATTAAGCATGCATCTAGCACTGCCCTTAAACATTAATATAAAAAGTATTTTTCTCTTACCTCTACATAATGCTCCTGAGTTAAGGGATTCTTGTGTAATTCAAATATGGCCATAACCGAAAATTTAGGCATTTGCCGATCCCATACCTTTAAGGCAGATAATATATTACCCACCGTCCAATCGTGACCCGTATAAATAAACATTTTCCTATCAAACGGCTTCAATTTCTGAGCCCTCTTCTTTAACATGTCATCATACATCTTCTTCAGAAAAGGACCTCCTTTTATTTTCTGCATTTCTCTGGTGTAGGCATTATAAACATAACTCTGCTCTGCCAAAAATTGCATTTTTTCCGGAAAATAATCCTTAGTCCATTCGGGTAATGCCAAACCAAAATCTCTCTCGGCCTCCAAAGTGATATAAAGAGAGTTGATATGTTCGGCATTTGTAACATTCATGCCTGTGATTTCTGTTAGATTTTTGAATAGAGCTTGATATTTCAACATTTCCGCTTTCACCTCAGGCAATTCGAAAACCTCTTCGCGGGCTTCGAAATAACGAGGGCAGGGGGTGCGTACTAACAGCAACGAATCTTGATCTAATGGTTCAGAAAATATGGGTATAGGCTGCCAATTAAGTGTGGGATGCCATTCCATGGGTGTATTGTGGGGAGCAAACATGCTGGCTAAAACAGTTGACAACGTCATCATGGCTCTGGGAGAGGCGGTAGCTTGGGCATAAACTCTCTGTAATAGGGAGTTAGTTTAACGGTTATTGATCACTCTTATCGTGAATAAAAAGTGAATAGTTTTTAACTAGAAATTTTGCTTTTTTCGTAAATTTTTTAGGGAAAATGGAACGAATTTCTAGGAAAATTTAATTTACATAGAAAAAAATAAAAATTTATTTCAATTTAAAACTTTATGATATTAATTCAAAAATTAATTAAATTTGTACCAGTAGACAAATTTATAGCGATGTTGTTGATATTAAGTATGTATACGTTTAATTCACTTGATTTAATTTTTAATTAAAAATTGGCTTGAATTTTTTCTGTGCACGATAAGGGCGAATATGATCTGAAAAAGAATTTCTATCATTTAAAATAAAGTTACTTACATCTGGTGTATAATAGGGTTCCATATATTTTCCATATCTCCGATTTAATAGTTTTCCTAACGCATACAGTTCCCGTTTACCTTTCTACAGTAATAAATATTTAAAAACCTTAATTTCTAATTTACTTTACATAATTTTAAAAGTAAATTAACTTACATTAGTTATATGTCCCCAGCCCGTTGGTTCGAATCCACTATTAACATAAGGATCGTTTGGATAAGTATCTACCGGAGTTCTAGGCCCATGTCTTAAAACCTTAAAATAACAACAACAAAAATTTTAAATAATAAAATTGGGTAATTCCATGTCAAATCGACCAACAGTGGGACCCGGTCCCTTTCGATTTTTTGGTGAGAATAAAAAAAAAAATTAAAAAAATTTTTTTTTCCAAAATTTATGTCATATTCAAAATGTCATAATTTCGCCGAATTAGCCGAATGTGTTGAGCTTATTTCTTCAGTATTTCGAAAGCTACTTTGCATACGAAGGTGATTTTAAGTAATTTTAAAGAGAACACTTGGCGCTACAGACAATACATATATCGAAAAAAAAAATTTTTTTTTTAATGTAATATCTGAAAATATTAAATTTCAAAACGGTTTAAGTCAAAAACCTATTTTTTTATTTGGCTGATTTTGTTTTATGTAATACATCAAACCGTTCTTTAAAAATCCTACAACTTTGAAGGAGGTTTTTTTTTATATTTTAAGATATGATTTTTTTTCGCAACCTTTAAAAAAATAATCTTAAAATAGAATTTTAATATTGTAAAAAGTACACTGTGCAAAAAACAGAAAGCCGGGCACCTTGCGTTTAACTTAATTAAGGCACGCTGAATCTAGTGGTGCTCACCGTTTTTTTAAGTAAGCTCTTGTTTTCAAGATATACCGTTATTTCGAAAATGGTGGAGGTTGCACAATATTTATTCGCGTAACTCAAAAACGTCTTAGGATATTGAAATTACTAAAAATACCGAACTGGGTCGGGTTCCACTCTTGGTCGATTTGACATGGAGTTACCCAAATTTAAAATTCGAAGAACCACAAATTCCTGCAAGTCTTGAAAAATTAACAAAGAAATCTTAAAACAATAATATTAAGAATTTTGAAGCAAGGTCCTAAATTTTTATATAAAATTTAGAATTATGATGAAAGAATGTAGTGATTCTTGAAACATGTAAATTCAACCCAGGTTCGAGCCCCAGCTCTGCGAAGAAAATTATCAATAATTTTTAGTAAAAATTTCATGTTGTAAAAAATTCCTTCCTGCGGTAAAAAATAATTTAATGAAAATTAAATTCGATGAACTCAAGCCTGACTAAAAATATTGAAATTAAAATTAAAAATTTTAATTTATTTGTACAAATAAATCTTAAAGTTTGGCTTTTTTATGGGTTGTTTTACTCAGGAGCTATCATAGGTTGATTTGTCGAAAATGCATTACGGGCTTATATAGTCCCTGCTACTATAGTCCCAATTATTGTTGAAGTTTGGTCTTTTTTTATTTAGATCAATCTATAGTTTCGACTAAAGTTTGGTCTATATTTATTCTTAATTTCATTGTTTGATCAATACTTTGCTTTAAAGTATAGTCTACGGTGTAGCCTACAAGTTGATATATTAATTCGTCTTTTGTGTGTTCCAGTATTGCTTAGTCTACAGTTTGGCTTACAAATTATTCTATAGTTTGAACCAAAGTTGCCTAAAGTCGGGAAAAATTCATATATCGTCAGCTTATTATTGGTTTGACCTACCGACCATTTAAAAAAAATGAGTTAGGTATGAGGAATATGTTTTTTTAATACCCTTTTTCTAAATCTAAAGCCCGTTTCGTGAAATTTTTTATGGTTTCTGAAATAAAAGCATGGATTTTGCTCCATATAACTATTTTAAAGTTTTTAAGTATTGTTTTGCTCTACACACCACTATTTGGCGATTGCACCAAATTCTACATATAAAAACGTACAAAGCGAATTTCACTCTTGCTTTGCTTCACTGCCGTAATATAAAAAAGTATTTTTAGCAAAAGCATCGTTGAATCAGGAGGTCTACGCAAAACGACTACTGTTTTAAGTTTTTACTTATTTCTGGTATTAATGATAAATTTTTGACTTATGTGTTCGGAGACCTATAGAAGATCCTCATGACAATTATTTTTACAGAATATTTGAACTACATACATCTCGTCCTATTTCGAGAAGCATTGGAGGATGAATGTACGCCAACAAAATGTTGCTTGAAATGTTTTGAATAAATCTTCTGAAGACACTAAATAGCAAAAACATAAGTATCACACGATATTCTAGGTTTTTTTTTGCTACACAAGTGTGCCACTTTAAATAGGTCGTAAAATGAGTTTGAGATGTGAACTTTTAAAACGCCGATAAACGTGTATCTTTTTTATTCCCCTCTACAAGAAGGCAGAACCTTGTTATTTTTTTGTGTGTTGTATTGTTAGTGTTATTGGGTGAATGGATACGTTAACAAACAGCATTGTCAAATTTTGCACGATACCCATCTACATCAAATTCAAGAACAATTCAGTCTCAGCTTGGTGATGATTTTGGGCACACGGCGTCATCTTTAAAAAAACCGCGTTGGGCAGGCGGTCAACGGCGAGCGCTATGAATTGGATGATATAGACACCAACGAAAAATGGTTTCAACAAAACAGCGCTATATGCTTCACAGCTTATGCCATATTAGACATTCTCACGTTCCCCCAGGGGATCATCTTAAGTATATTTCACCTTTCGATGAACGTTCTCCCGGGAAAATCAGGTGTATGCATATATGGGATCCGACAAAGATCCAAAATGACAGGTCTCCTGAAGTCTACGGAACCGGTCTGAGGACCTCGTAACTATGTTTATTGCGTGAAATGCTTCCTGTCCACCAGAATGGTTGTCTTTGCAAAGCTTAACTTTTCATATAGAAGGTTGCTTTTCATCAAGTTGCTCTCCGTCCGATGCGGGAGTGCCTTTTCAAGGTATGAACTCATAAAAGGATTTTTGGCAAAGGGATACTTTCGGGTTTCACGTGGTGGATGTGATTTATACCCAAAACCACGGCAAGAAAAACTTCCACATGAGAGGCTGGTTTTTCATCCTTATAGGAAGGTTCGGTGTGTGGCGGTTCTCCCTAAGTGCTGTTGCAATTAGACAGATTCTGCTTGCTGTTCCTAAAGCAGCGGAGTTTAGATAGCACCGGCTCCTAAATAATGGGTTGGTGTATAAATTATGTACTCAAATTGCTACCTGTGTGTGTGTGTTAGCCGGGCATACACGGAGGCGTTTGGTAAACGAATTCTTTGTCACCTAGTGCTTAAGAGCCACCATGAGATTAGGCCATATGGCTGGTGCTCATGTAAATAGTTTTGGACATTTTCATGTGATGTGACCTAAACCTAAATCGTGCGATTTCTGGCAACAGTGGTTTGAAATATTTTTTGGTACAAACTAGTTTGGTCTTTGATTAGGTCCATTGTTTCATCCATTGTTAGGTATATAGTTAGTCTAAGCTTTGCTCTGCAGTTATAATTAAATTTAATTAAAATTTCTAATTTGGCATGTTCTATAGTTGTTCTCAAGTAATTTTCAATCATTTATTTTTTATTTATAATTAAGAAAAAAAAAATTTAAAGTTACAAGCTTTTAAAAATATCTGCGACAAAAAATAAGCAATTACAATTCACTTTCTAATTTTCTTTCATTTCAGATTGCGTGACACACGGCACACATTCTAATAAATCACGTTACTTACAATGTGCACTAATTCCAAAGTTGAATTTTTTGTGTCCACTTCCGTATTGAAACATTCAGAGTGGGGTTTAACACTTGCCGTTGCACAGAATATTACAATGACAATAATCACTATGGAACTTAAAAGTAAAAGGAAGAGAACATTTTTGCTCGATATATTGAACAACATTTTCGTTTAAAGGATGTTGTTGTTGGTAAGATTTAATATTTAATCAATTTTCAAAAAATTTTATTTCACTTTTTATAAAATTTTTAAATGTTTATTAATATTTTGTCAATTTTTTCTTTTTTTTTTTAAATTTTCCAAATTATTTTTACTTCGTTTTTTTTTATTTCATTATTTTTATTTAAAAATTCAACTTAAATTTATTTTCGCTTTAAATTTGCTTAGTTAATTTTAATTTATAAATTATTCCTTTTTATTAAAAATATTTTTAATTATTTTCTTAAAATATTTTTTGCTTTAACATTTTAAAATTATTTTTGAATTTTTGGTGAATAAATATATATTAATTTCACTTTTATTATTTAATTGTTTGCATAAATTTTAATATATTAATAATTTCTGTTTGTTTCAATGTTTTACTTAAATAATTAAATTTTATCCATGTTATTTTATTTCTTAAATTTATTTCTTTTTTATCTTGTGTTTTATTAACCGTTTTTTATAAACATTTGTACCCGTTTGAAGTTTATGTTAAAATGAATTAAAATCCCCATCTACCAGTTGGTTTTAAATTGTTTTAAATAAAAAATTTTGCAGTAAATAATTTTTATTTTTTAAATTTACTTGAAACTAGAATGCAGCTTTTTACTATTTGAGAGTATTTTGTAATCCAAATAAAAAAAAATAAACATTTATTGTTTAAACAGAGAATAATAGAAAATTTTTGCACTATGGGCTTTTAAGATAAAAATATATAATGAAAACTTAAGCAAGTTATTTTTTTAAATGAAGGAGCTTTTTATAAAAAACTTCCGAGTGTTTTGCTACGAAAAAACATATGGGTTGGCTTACTCGAACTAAACAGGCTGATATAATGGACTCGTGATAGCAGCATAACCAATTAATGAGACTTTTAATTAGTATGTTCTTATCAAAAATATTTTGAATTCTAAAGTAAACCTAACACGCAAAGGCAAATTTAAAGGCAGTCGGGGTTTTTGTTTCATATATTAACAATTTGTAGACCAATCTGTAAGAACTGTATGTATTCTAAAGAACCTAGTCTACGCCCTATAAGGAGGTCTTCTTAAAACATAATTCAACGTATACACGGACAGACGGAAAGTTGGACATCCCTAAACTTACTCCACTACTTTTTATACCCTCCACCACTAGTGGTGAATTAGGGTGTTCCAACTTTGTCATTCCTTGTGAACCTGTTTTTATAATCATATAAGCCACCATAAATTTTATATATTCTGGGTCCTTAATTAATTCAATATCGATTTAGACATGTCCATCTTTCTGTCCTTCTGTTAAAATCCAACTACTCAACAACAAGAACAAAAAAGTTATGAATCGAAATGTGGACCAAAAAAAAATTGCGATTTCGGTTAGAAAAAACTAATACATTTATTTGCGGCAGGATGCACCGATTACTATTAAATTTTTCACAAACTTCCAAGTTTCGTGAAGATTGGGGTAGAGGAAATCATTTAAATATGCCTAAAAACGTAATAAATATCATTATATCATTCATATTTCTTTTTGTTTTTTGTTTTAATTCCCTAACCTAATCCCGCGAAGATTAGAGTCTCTGGCGGAAATCGAACCCGCAACCCCGGCGCTGATAGACTAGCTCACTACCACCTAGCCTACCCGGGCAATTTGTGGTGAAATTTGGTCGACTTAAGATTTATGTACATGGCTTAAAATAATACAATTGGATTTTGTGATAATCGGTCCATAAGTTTTAATATTTTGCATGTAAAGCGGCCTTAGTTTTTTAATACCAGGAATAACTTTACAGAATCAATTAATCACTTAATTCCGGCTAAAACCTATAATAGTCAATTTATTTAATTCAAACTAGATCAAAGAAAGTTTTGTATGACTAAAAATAAAAGCATAAAACTTTCTGATGGTTGGCCAGTAGTGTTTTTCTTTTCTCGGACTTTTTTTATTTACCGGGAAAGCGGGATTTATTTTTCAATTTCCCGGGATCCCGGGAATTCCCGCTCAGTACAAATCGATGCAAAATATTACTTAATTTAATTGATTTGAACAAATAACATGTTCTGAAATCAATTAAATAAGTTTATAACTGCTTTCAACTTTTTCATTTCTGTGGCAAAAAGGAAAAAATACTTAATGGAATCTTAAGATCTTCATGTTCAAAAGTACACATTTTTTGTAGGATTTTAAAGAAAGTTATAGTAAATGACTTTTTGGTTATGTTTTTTCAATGTGCTTTTGGTTTAGGAATAAAACTTAAAAAACTATAGCTGGAGGAACTGATGATTATATATAATTCGGAGTTAATTTTAAAATGCCATCTTTAAAGTTTTTAATTGTTCTCCTATAAAACTAAACAAATAGACTTAAGCACTTTTAGCCACAAAATTAATTCAAAGCCAACAGCATTTATATAAAACCAAGAAAGCTAAATTATTTAAACAAATTATTACAAAATAGTTCTTTTAAATTAGGATTTTAGTTCAGTTCAGCTTTTACACAGAAAAAATTCTCCAAAATGTTCACCAATTAAAGCATTAATCAAAAATATAATCAGTTTTGATTAAAAATTTAATCAAATAAATTAAACGTTTAATTAAGTGAATTAAACGTATAATTAATACTATTAACTGGTTTACTGGTGCAAATTTAATTAATTTTTTAATTAATATCACAAATTTTTTAATTGAAATCAGTTTTTATTTTTTTCTATGTATCGTTTGAAAGCCTATTTCTAATTTATAACAAGAAGATTTCAATGAGAAAACAGGTTTTCTTTCTACGGAGATTTGCCTTCGAATCTTGTAATTCCTTTAAAAAAAAAATTATTTTTTTCTAATCGAATAAGCGTTCTCTTTATTAATAACTTTTATCATCATCTCTTACTGAAAATCCAAAAAATCTTTTAAACAGCTGCTCTGCCTATAAGATCATACAATTTTTTGAAGCAAGTGGTAACAAATTTTTTTTCGTTTTTATAAAATAAATCTGGGTCTTTAAATAAATTAAAAATTCTGTATATTTTTACTTTTCTTCTTTCGAAATTTCAGAGCATTAAACTTTAAAGCTTACCTTACTTATCGGATATGAATTGACGTCTCTTTGGCGTTTGGCATAAATGTCTTACGGTAAAAACTATAGTTTTTCGTTATGTAAAATTGAAAAATATTTATTTGTTGTATTTCATAGACTTTTTTCCTAAGAGAAGATGATAACGATTAAATTGCGTTTTTTTTTTGACTTAAGACCTTTTTGCCTAACGTATAAGATCTTTTTCATGACACTTAATTACAATTAGTAATTATCAGCAGTAAAATTGCAAATAATTAAATAAAAAATCCCGGGAATTCCCGCACAAATTTCCCGGAATTTTTTTCCAGAAAAATGTGCGGGATCCCGGGATTCTCGTCCCGGAAAATCCCGTATGAAAACACTATTGGCCAGTTATTTAACTAAGGCCTTACTCCGCCACAACTTATAATGCTCTGAGGTCAGATTTTATAAAGATTGGTTGATACTTTAAAGATCCCATGGCAAGCCCACTCCTAGAATATTCTTTCTTTCGGTGGAGAGTATCAAAGATTCGCCGAATATGTATACCATTTCCACTAGTTGTGAACTATTTGAGCCAAATTTCTTTAAAGTATAAGAATAACAGCGTCCTCCAAAGCCATCGGTCGATTAAAACCTTCATTTGGAAAGCAAAAATCTTTCAGAATCCTCCACTAATCAATCGGAGTTTTAACTAGTACTCCACCAGTAATCTATCTACGTTATAAATGGTACTCCACCAAGTAAAATCTGAGTCTTATTTAGCTTTCCACCAGAAAAAAGGTTAAAAGAAGGGTTAAATACGCTTGCATATGGTTAATGTTGAATACCGAAAAAGTGGAAGTCGCTTAAGTTATACGATGCCAAACCATTTAACAATACAAACTGAAACATAAAAAGCACGAAAGGCAGACAAGCAAGGACGGCCCGATTGCCTATAAAAGCAATTGACAATGACGCTAAAGTTGCTTCCCCGGCTAGAGCAGTTTTACGAATACAATATCCAAATTTTAGTTGCTCTTCAGTGTTGCCAAGTAAGCCATTAAGTTGCTAGATTTAAGGTCCAATAAAGTTGTATGTGACTAGAAAGCAAATCATGAGGTTTTGTGATTATTGGTCTTTAATTTATCATAAGGCTTAAACCTTCACGAATCACGAGGTCAGATTTCACGCAGATCAGTTAATCATTTATCATCGTTTTCATATAAACACCACTTCTGTAAAATTCTAAAAGTCGGTGGAGGCACATGCGAAATTAGTGTTCTTACTTGTTTGCTTTTAATTAAGCCATTTCTTCCCATTTTTTTTTTTTTTTTTTTTTTTTTTTAAAAAATGAGGCAACACTGGCGTTACCAATTTTGTCAATCTCTTTGAACAGAAAGCAGGTGCAATAAATAGTATATTAATGAACGATTTTAAACATGTATCGTTGACTGGTTGCGCGAAGTGAACTAACAAGCTAAACACCCAAGCATCTTATCCCGTACAAACGAAATAGTATCAAACTGCTTTTCGGGAACGGTATTTGTGCGTAGCCTTATAGATCGATTTGATATATTTAAAGAATTACAGCCGTATTCATAAAAACTTATGATTAATTGACCGTTTTTAAGCAAAAATTGCTAAAGTTGTATTCATAAACGAACAATAGTCTATTGAACCTTTATTAAACCATTCATAAAGTAAGAAAATTTATTGTTGGAATTGCCCTTCTTTAAACCAAAAATAAAATGACATTTTAAAAAGTGTTTGCACTTTATGATATTATTTTTGTGAAAAATGTTGAAAAATAATGACAAAAATGTTTTAGTTATTACAACGGACATGTTAAATACATTTTACTAATTTTTTTTTTATTTTAGACAGCCAATTTAAAGTTATATTGATAATTATTTAAAAAAAAATTATATGATTTAAATGAATATGTTCAGGGGCAAATGCAGATATTCTCTTTAATTACACTATGCTAGTTGAAAAAACTGACAAGCCGGGCACATGGCGTTTTAACATAATTCGGGGACGCTGAATCCAGTGGTGCCCGCGGTTTTTTCAGATTGGCTCTGGTTTTCGAGATATACCGTTATTTCGAAAATGGAGAAGGTTGCACAACATATATTCGCGTAACTCAAAAACGGTTTAGTTTATTGAAATTACTAAAAAAACCGAAATTCCGCAATTAAATTTCATTTCAGAAAAGTAAAATTCTTTTTTTAATATGAGTAGTCGTTATTGAAACATAATTTTTTTTTGAAAAAAAAAATTAATTTTTTTATCAAAATTTCGAAATTTTTGTTTTTTAAAAATTCATAAAAAATTAAAAAATGCAGCTAGGCTTCTAATTTTTTGCAGACTTATAAAAAACGAAGCTACAAACAAAACCAGCCATAAATGATTAAAATCTGTTTGCAACTTTTGATTTTATTCACAAAAGTCGACAAATTTTAATTAATTTAAGAATTTCATAAAACGCAATATTTGTATAGGAGACCCCTAAGGGAAATTCTTAAATTAATGAAAAATTTGTCGACTTTTGTGAATAAAATCAAAAGTTGCAAACAGATTTTAATCATTTATGGCTTTTTTTTTTTTTCTTTAATCCGATGGAACTTATGAAAAGGTTGTTAGCTGTCAAACGAACTGGCATACCGTGTTCTACTTTTTGACATTTAAAATCAAAAGATTTGCTCGAATATAAAAACCTTAATCAAGAAATTTTAATACATAATCTTAAATCCAGAATAAACTATACTTCTTATATAAACTAAGGCACAAAAACCTTTAGTAGGGTTAAAAACGTAGCCATTGTCGTGCAATTAAGTTCAGATTAGTTTTATCTTTATATGACTTTAAATTACATGACCAAATTATGGGATGATCGGTTTATAGATGACACTGTTTTCATATAAAACCAGATAATTTTGGAGCAAATTAGTTTTATTAGTTAAATGTTACTATAAACAATGATTTTAAATTTTATGCCGATCGGTCCAAAATAACAAATTTTTATAAAAAAAAAAATAATACTGAAGGTGCTTAATTATTTATATTTATAATAGGTGGTGAGATAGTTTATTAGAGCGGAGCTCGTGGGTGCGATTCCCGCCAGAGGTCTGGTCTGTTTCACTACAATGCGCTGATTTATGAATTATACCCACACCATTATAGTGGAGAGGGTATTATGCATTTGTGCTGATGTGTGTAAAACCTTAAAATATCTTAAAGTATACGGATCGACTTAGAATTACTTTCTGAGTCGATCTAACGATGTCCGACCGGCTGGCTGGCTGTCCATGTAACCTTGTGCGCAAAGTACAGGTCGCAATTAAGAAGATAATTTAATGAAATTGTGTACAGAGGTTATAATTGGCACAAGGGTCAAGCCTATTGAAAATAGGGCGAAACGGTCCATAATTTCATGTAGCTGCTATACAAGCTGCTTTTCAAAACAGGTTCTTTGTGACCGCTATCAAACCAATTTTAATGAAATTTAAAATATAAGTAGATCCATATTTATATACGCATAAGCTATGATTTTTTTTTTTAAATAGGACCACGAAGGGAGATAGAGGGCAATTTCTGCCTCTCAGAAACTATCAAACCGATTTGAATGAAATTAAAAACATAGATAGATTCATATTCATAAATATGTACACAAAAGCAATGCATTTTTTCAAAAATAGGACCACGAGGGTCTCGAGGCAATTTCTGCCTCTCCGAAACTATCTAACAGATTTTAATCAAATTTAAAACATACATAGATCCCTATTCATATAGCCTTACACTTTCGAAAACTTGTTTTTAAATACTGTGGTTAGGGTTTCATATGGTCGGGCTTGACCGACTATAGTTAATTACTTGTTTGTAATTGTATTTGTAACTCTTTACAAACAAATAAACTTTCCTATTTATTATGTTACTTTAGGAACCCCTTAAGTTCCCCACTGTGCGATCTTAGTTAAACGTTTATTGCTTTTATAAACGCTTTTCGCTGCAACTGTAGTCACAACAATAAAATCAATACAATTTGGAAAGAGTAATTGAAAATCAGTGTTGCCGTTAGGATACGAAAGATACATTTTTCGTATCTTTTGACTACTTCAGGTATCATGTATAATCCAGACATTTTTCGTATCTTTTGAATCTGTACGCAAAATGTAAATAAAAAAAACATTTGAGAATTTTTAGCCAACTAAAACTTATTAAGACTGATCACCGTAACCTACTCAATACTAATAAAAAAGCAGCCAAGGCGCATTGACTAGAAGGTGAGGTGAACTCTACAACAACACTTCTTCTGTGGTCGGATTGTCAAAAATATTGCTAGTAAAAAGGTTAGTTTACATAAAAAATTAGTTTTTATAAACACTTTGACAAGTCGACCACCGAAAAAACACCATATGTTGACTTAGGGGTTGCAACATACGATCCATCGATGATTACTAGTAGTGGGAAATTGTTCTGAGGAAATATGAACATCTTTTTTATTTTCAGGAAATTGATATGAACGTTGATATAAACGCCTAAGTGTAAACGCCTTAACTCGTATATTAATTTTTACAAAAATGAATTTGTTTTGATAACATCCAAAGGTAATTACATATAATTAATTTTAAATTTAAAATTTAATAATAATATTTATGACTTAAATAAATATAAAAATTAATTTATACGAAATCATTTTCTTTACAATATTCATTTAAATATGAAATAAAAATGTTATGTTAATAAATGTTAAACGTTTAAAAACGTATCTTTTTTTGAAAAAGTGTATCTTTTTGGAAACTAAAATGTATCTTTCTCGAAATTTCACTGGCAACACTGTTGAAAATTAAGAGATTGCTCTTTTTTAAGAGACAAAAAAATTGTTTTTTATAAAGTGAATTAGCAATGTGTTTAACTTTATTAAAAAAAAAAAATTAATGCCATTAAAAGTTGTTATAATTACAGTAATTAAATATGCATGTTTTTTTAAACTCGTATAAAAAAAAAGCTAATAAATTAAAAACGAGCCCCCAGATGTGTTTTTTAATGTTAATGTTAAAATAAATGTCATTTAAATAGTTAAACCGTTATTTATAAAAATATAATATTTAATTATTTTTTAATAAAATCAAACAAAATAAGCAATCTCTTTTATAATTAATAATAAACGAGTTATAAAATAATATTTAAAGTTAAAAATTATTTAAATAATTTGCATAAATTTATTAAAATCCATAGGAAAACATAAATAAATTAAAGTATTTGTAAATTGAAATCGGAAGTTGCATAAACGTCATTTTAGTGTTGACAACTAAATGGTATCCAAATTAATTAATAAATAAAACAAAGTTAATTGACAATCAGAGCTGATTGGTAGATAAGAAAAAAAGGTTGCTCTTACAGCGAAAGATTTATGACTAGACGAGGGTGGATTAAATTTTGGGTAAAAGAGATATAATTTCACTACGCCACAAAAAAAAAACCTTAAAAATTAGATTTTTTTCAACTAAATTGGGGCAGCTGAACATGAATATGGCACTCATTTA
Source organism: Pollenia griseotomentosa (assembly GCA_963931875.1). Taxonomy (NCBI): domain Eukaryota; kingdom Metazoa; phylum Arthropoda; class Insecta; order Diptera; family Polleniidae; genus Pollenia; species Pollenia griseotomentosa. The sequence goes on from OZ007562.1 coordinate 24,879,171, forward strand.
TTTCTGTCAAGAACCGTTTTCGAGATCGTGTTTTTCTGGAGTTATATTAGATATTTTCAAAATCTTTCAAATCTAAAGGCCTGTAACTCAATGAATTTTTTTAAAGCTAAAACAACTGCAGAAAAACACGATTTTCGTGAATATCTCGAAAACGCTTCTAGAGGGAAATAAATGAGTGCCATATTCGTGTTCAGCCGCCCCAATTTACCTTAGAATACATCTCGTTTTTGAGGTTATGGCAAAAAGAGTAAACTTTGTGAACCAGTGTTATTAGAGAACTAGAAGGAATTTTAAAATTCTTTTTTGTGTACAAACAAAAATCGAAGAGATTTTCAAAACAATTTAAATTGGAGTCCAAGTATTAACCTAAATTAACACTTTTCTAGTCACCATCGTTACTAATTCATTACACGCAATTTCTTTTTTTTTTTGTTTTTAAACATTTCTTAATTTTTTATTCTTTATGTTTTTTCATATTTTGCTCGAATTAAATTTATTTCTTAAATGACACGTAACTACTGTCTGGCAAATGTATTGCAATTTAATTGAAACATTTCATCAGCTAATGTTTTAACAAAAAACTTCAAACTTTCCATTAGTTCTATTAAATAATATTTTTCCAAATCGTTTAAAATAAAACACTGCACAACAAAATGAAGCTTTTTAAAAGTTTCTGAAGACAATGGTGTCATTAGTTTTTCCCTAACAGCTCTAGGTTTAAAGATATAGTGACAAGTATTATATATTTTCTGTTTTATTTGGTCAGTTTTTCGCGAACGGTCCTTAAAACCTTAAAATACTTTCTGGATTATTAATCTACATAAAAGTCATTTTAGTTGAGAAGGGTCAAATTATTGTATATATTAGGATATTTCACAGTCATTGCAAGGATATCAAAATGTTTGTGTTTTTGGGATAGTCCTTAAAACTTTCTTTATGTAAATTTTATAAAATAAAAATAGCAGATCCTTATGTATTTTTGTCCGCTCATTACGAATATAACATAAGTTAACATTATAACATAATGCATTAGTTTTAAAAAAAATCCTTGAATAATCCTTTTTAACCCCATTTAAAACAATTTCGGTAAAGCTTCATATTTCAGATATTTTAAAATGGATATTTCCAATCAAGATAAACAATATGTGCTAAGTGCTGTTTGACAAAACTGCGCAGTCTCTTTACGACAATGGTCAATTGGGAAATAACCCACAATTTAATTTGGGACACCAAATGATCTAGCGGGAGCTCCCTTATCATCCTTAAGCTCGTTATTATTGCTATTATTTGAAACAAGTAGAAAATAAGATAAAATGTAAAGTTGTTTTCTAAATAGTTCAAGGCCCTTTTAATAGGTTTAAAATTTTTTATTAAAAAAAGTTCGTTGGAATGTTCCTTATTCCAATTGTTTCCCCACATTTTTCAAAGTTTTAAGCACTACTATAAAAATACATAACTTTGAACATCCTTGCAATACAATTTTGATATCCTGGTATACTCACCAATGTGATTCTGTTCAAATGAAAGAGATTTTTGTGTAGATTAATTATTCAAAAAATATTTTGAAGTTTGTAGGGTCATTCGCACAGAAAACAATATTTCAAGAAAATTTTTAATAACACAGTTTGTTAAAAATAAAATTTTAGGTCCACAAACTTTTTACATATTTGATTCAATGAAAAAATTTATCAAATTTGCATTTGCAAAATAGCACTCAATAAAACACATTTAATAATGAAATAATTAAATATTTCTATATATTCAATAAAAAAAATATTTGAATCAAAGTAAAGACACTATTTTTACAACTCTTGTCCATTTTTTAATAGCTTTGATATCGTTGCAAGTTGTAATTCTCATTCGCTTTACAGTTTTATTTGTATAATATCTTTGGATTTTCCAAAATCTTTGGAAAAAAGTTTATTGATGATCTGGCCTAAGCAACCAGCGAAATGCACATAGGAACTAGCTTATCCCACAACATTAAATTTTAGTGTATTTGCCAAAGAATAAAAATTGGGGAATTAGGAAATCATAATCTATATAATAAAAATGAAATGTTGTATGTTGCTAATCGCATAACTTGAGAACGGCTTGACCGATTTGGACGATTTTTTCTTTCAAATGATCGCCAAATGATTCCCACTTTTTAAGAAAAGAAAATTTTGCCCCGCCCACTTTTACGCCTACTTTTTTCGATATTTCTTAAATCAGAAAACGGCTCCATCGATCATTAGTAATCAGCTACCGAGCGAAGCCGGGGCGGCCAGCTAGTAAATAGGAAATAATGAAAATTATTTTTTCTGTGCGTAAAATATTAGGCGAATAATACAAAAAATGGTAATAATTTTACAAATATTAAATATCATTATATCTATAAAACTAAAGCTGATAGAAGAAATCTAATGGTGCCATCGTAATCAACACTCTCAATTTGACTTAAAACAACTGACAGAAGTCAGGAAAGTTTTGGTGTGTTGACCAGTGTAATTTATGTTTGGAGAATTATTATATTCAAGAAATATTGCTTTTGAGATTTAATTGTAAATTACTGAATATTATTAAGCTTCCAACTCTTGACTCAAAATTCATGTTAATTTAAATAAAATTATGGGTTAAAATGAAATAAAGTGCAAATTTCAATGAACTGTAATTCAATAAAAATTCAACAAAATAAAAATGTTCACTTCGTTTTTAAAGTTTCGATTCTTAATTGGGGTACAGACTATCAAACTTAAGTAAAGGTCAAAAATTTCATTATCCAAACACTTAATAATTTGCGGTTGACGGTTAATTGAGAAAAACTGTCATTCGTGTTCCTCAAAAAAAGTTTTTTGCTAAAATTTATATTTTAGAAAATAATGAAGAAAACAACCAACATTAGCTTTGTTTATTACGGTTTAAGGCGTACTAAACGGTTTTCCGAGAGTAGGGTTTATACGGGGCCTATGATAAATTATAGTCCGATCCTAACGAAATTTCACAGTATGATTTTTAGTCGTATAAGACGAATTCGTGCAAAATCTTATATCATTCCGTGCATTATTCCACCATTTATGTTAGTTTTTGTAACAAAATTATAAATTTTTTTAGGGTGGGGTTCCACATTTTGATTCATAGCTCTACTTTTACTGAACCGATTTTGCTGCATTGCAATCCCTTAGGATAACTACAAGCAGTTTTCCACTAAGTTTGCTCATTTCTTTTTAGTTTTTCGAGCGTGTTTCCAACAGATGGACAGACAGACGGACATGTCTAAATCGACTAAGAATTAATCAAGGAGCTAGAGTATATATACCTTATGAGGTATGAGATGAATAATAAAAAAGTTTTACACGGAATGACAAACCACCCACTAGTGATGGTGGAGGGTATAAAAACAATAACAAAACAAAAACTATTTGATTCCTTTCGGAATTAGCGATTAGTTTCACATTTTGCTAAAGCTAATGACAGTTTCATAAGTTTAATATGGCTGCTAATGCTTACAACGCTAAACATTGCTTTTGGGGATCAAGACTAACAACCCCAAAAATTCTTGATGTCATCGATGACATCCCGATGGATACTTTTTATGTGTTAGCTTCCCTTGAATTATCTTCTGATCACACACCCAATTTAATTACTTTTATGAACACTAATAAAACTGATTATTTTGGTTGAAAAAATGAAGAGTTCGAAGAGAATGGCAACTTCACAGATCCTTGAAAGAATGCACAAAACAACTCAGAAAGTTACTTTAGACATGAAAAGCTACATCACTAAAAAGGCATCTTCAGGAACTTGATGCAACTTGATGCAACAAATGCGCATGCGCATTTCACTGGTTTCTTAGGCCAGATCATCAGGAAACCTTTTCCAAAGACTTTGGCAAAACTAAATATATTATTCAAATAAAACTGTAAAACAAATGAGAATTATGAGCTTTTTAAAAATGGACAAGAGTTGTTAAAATACTGTCTTTACTTTGATTCAAATATTTTTTTTATTGAATATGAAGAAATATTTAATTATTTCATTATTAAATATGTTTTATTGAGTGCTATTTTGCAAAGTGTAAATTTGATAAATGTTTTCTTTGAATCAAACAAAAAGTTTGTTGACCTAAAATTTTATTTTTAACAAACTGTGTTGTTAAAAATTTTCTTGAGATATTTTTTTCTGTGTACTCTCTATGGCGTGTACTGGCAGTCGTAATCCAATACTTTTTCGATTCAAAAGCAACTTTATTTCTAATTCGATACCGAAATTATTTTAGCAGTGTTTCTGAAAACTTGAATAACACTGAAAAAATAATTTCGATTCGTTGAGTACCGAGTAAAAGAATTAGAAAAAATGCAAACCATGTGGGAAACAATATATGGCTTTGATTGTGAATCCAATCCTTTTAATTCTTTGGGTTTTAAGCGAACTGGTTTCAAAACAATCTTGGTTCATAGGCGGTGTCGTTAAAAATTATAATTATTATACCCACACCACAATAGTGGAGAGGGTATTATGCATTTGTGCTGATGTGTGTAACGCCTTAAAATAGTGGTCCTAGACCCACCTGAAAGTATACCGATCTACTCAGAATCACTTTCTGAGTCGAACTAACGATGTCCGTCCGGCTGGCTGGCAGGCTGGCTGGCTGTCCATGTAACCTTGTGCGCAAAGTACAGGTCGCAACTTTGGAGATAACTTGATAAAATTTGGGTCATAGGTTCTTATTGGCACAAGGACCAAGCCCACGAGGAAGATAGGGGGAAATTTCTTCCTCTCAGAAACTATCAAACCGATTTTAATGAAATTTAAAACATGGATAGATCCATATCTATATGGACACATAAGCTATACAGTTTTTCAAAAATAGGACCACAAGGGGATGTAGGGGGCAATTTCTGCCTCTCACAAACTTTCAAACCGATTTTAATGAAGTTTTTGTATATAGTCGTTATATTCGAGGATAATCCAGTTTAAAACGAGGTCGTGGTTCCTATGAAAGACACACTTATAAAAAGATAAGAAAGAATAAAAAGCATTCGTGACTTTTAAGGTACATAAATTTTAAGAACAATCGCGGTTTATAACTACAAAACAGTTGTGGTTCCATGAACCCAATTCTTTATAAAGATCTAGTTTAAAAAAAAAGTCGTAAATTTTTAGAAAATTTTAATTTTAACGCAATCGTGTTTTTATAGAGAGATCAGCTAGTTATTAAGTATAATATAGTTCAAAAGGAATTTCGTTTGAATTCCGTTGTCGTTCTTGAAGGAACATGTGGTTTTTAAGCAATCGATTCTTTTCTAGGAAGCTCCATATACGATTTCAACAAATCCTAGTTCCTTATGAAGACTCAGATTCAATTTCACCGTCATCGTTATTCTTTTAGGAGGACCCAGTTACAAAACCACATTGCTTTATAAGTTAATCTGAAAAGACACCATTGTGCTACATTTCTTTTAGGAGACCCAGTTTAAATGGTTCTTTTCCCATATCCTTAAAGAAAATAATTTCTCCTTGTGATCCTTCAAAAAGTTCTGAAGTTGTCGTGTCACTTTAGGTAAACCTAAATACAAAGCAGATTCTTCAAGTAGATTCAACTTCAAGTCAATAATGGCTATTTAACCAGATTTGTCCTGTAAGAGTTTCCAATTTAAAATCAGGTGTTCTTAAAACATTTCTAGTTTTATTAATAAGATTCAATTTCCCAGCAGTAGTGATTTTCCGTGAGATGTGACTCTTTAACAGTTACAAATTTAACTTAAAATTTAGAGTCTGCTGGTTTTTTAAACCAACTCTAAAGACCCAATGAATTCATTATTCTATTCAGAGCATTTATAATATTTTTTTAAGAAAATTGCCTCAGTCTCAAAGTTGTTACAACTGTTTTTAAACTCTCAGTTTTAGAGCAGTATAAGCTCTCTTTATATTCCTTATCTTAGCAATCTCTTTGCCTAAAGCAAATAAAGTATATTCCTCGACCTATTCATAATTTGTTTCACCAAAAATACAAATTTTTTTTTTTTTTTTTTTTTTTTCTCAATATTATTTATTGAATCTTCATACATTTAAATATGAACTAACAATAATTAATCAAATCTTAACCTAATACTTTATTTTATGTCCTGCCAGTGCCAGACAAAAATTTTCTTCATCACGGGTTCTGTTCACTTATCTAGGTGTTTGTCGCTCATCTAATTGGATAAGTGCTGCAGTGTCTCTTCTTCTTAAGCGAGTGTGGCCGCTATCATTTAAAATATTTCGTGCTAGTGGGTTTGGATGCAATTCGAGCCTTTTTAAGTATTTTACTGCATATTTCGTAATCATAGTTTTGACTAATGGAACATTGAGATCCCTGTGAATATTTGAGTTTTTTACATACCAAGGGGCAGCTGTGATTATTCGAAGAATTTTATTTTGGCGCCTTTGAATCTTTTCTATATTAGAGGCCGAGGCAGTGCCCCATAACTGAATACCATAGCACCAGATTGGCTTTAAGATGGAGTTGTAAAGAAGAAGTTTGCAGTCGAGACTAAGGACAGAGTTTCTACCAATAAGCCAATGAATTTGAATGGCTTTTAGTTTCATTTGAGTTAATTTTGCCTCTATATGGCATTTCCACGTTAATCGCCGATCCAGATGTATACCCAGATATTTTACATGCGAAAGTTGAGGAATTATTTGATTGTTGATTGTTATATGGGGGCAAGATTCCCGGCGCAAGGTGAATGTTATATGCACGCATTTTTGCTCATTGACCATTATCCTCCATTGTCTTAACCATATTTCTAGTTGAAATATATGATGCTGTAAGAAACGAGATGCTTCATAACGGTTTTCGTGGACGCTTAGAAATGCTGTATCGTCTGCAAATGTTGAAGTTTGGGTGTAGTTACTTGTTGGCATGTCCGAAGTATAAATTAAATATAATAGAGGGCCCAGGATGCTGCCTTGTGGGACTCCAGCGCCAATGGGCTGAGGTGAACTTAAGAAATTTCCTTCTTTAATAATAAATTGACGACCGACTAAGTAGCTTTCTAGCAGCTTGTGTGTGTTTGCTGGTAAATTTTGTTTCAATTTATGTAATAAGCCTTCATGCCAGACTTTATCAAATGCTTGCGAAACATCGATGAAGAGTGCTGAGCAATATTTTTTTTCTTCAAATGCTTTTCTTATGACATTTACTATTCGATGAGTCTGTTCGATTGTGCTGTGTTTTCTTCGAAATCCGAACTGATGGTTTGGAATACATCTATTTTCACTTAAAATCGGTGTTAATTTTGAAACTAATAATTTCTCAAACAGTTTTGACATATTTGATAATAAGCTAATTGGCCTATATGACTCAACTTTTGTATGATCTTTACCTGGCTTTGGTATCATGGCAACTAAGGAAACCTTCCATTTTTGAGGATAGTATTCAAGGCGTAAAATAGCATTAAAAATAAAAAGAATAATTTTCTTTGCTGTGCGAGGTAGCTCTAAAAGCATTTTATTACTGATTTTATCAATACCAGGTGCCTTCTTAGTGTTTAAGTCAAAAATAGCCTGTTCGATTTCTCTTATCTCAAATCTGAGGGGAATAGCTGCTCTAGCAGGAACAGGTGGTAACTCGACCGCAGTATCGTGAGATATATTTGGGGTAAATACGTTTTTTAAATGATTAACAAACAGATTTCCCTTTTCGTTATCATTTCTTGCCCAACTTCCGTTCAAGTTTCTTAATGGTGGCTTAGAGATAACTGGCCTATTTAGATTTTTAGCTGCACGCCATAATGAGTAGTCTGATTGCGGAGTTGCATCAAGTTCCTTAAGATATTTTTGCAGAGAATCCGTTTTCTGTATCTGTAGTAACTTTCTTAGCCTTCTTGTACAATCTTTTAACAAACTCTTAAGTTGAGGGGATCTGTGCAATTGCCACTCTCTTCGGGCTCTCCTTTTTTCAGACAGGAGACGCTCAACATCTGTGGAATAAATTTTAATATTTTTAGTTTTTTTTTGGGTAATACTGGAATGTTGAACAGCTAGCTTCAGAAAACTGTCAAAATACAAATTGAAGCTCCTTTTTATTTTATCCAAAATTGACCATCATCACAATATTGGCTTTAAAAGTTATACTGAAAAACACACACTCACCAACACTCATTTTGCAACATATTACAACAACTGCAACAAAGATAACCACAACTAGCACTTTTCCAACTACAACTATCGCCACTTGTAGCAACACCAAACACTTCACATAATTTTAGCTTAAAGTACCATTTTAAAAAAAATTACATAATTTTTGGGATTTTTGTGGGTCGTTGCCATCCTCCAGTCATGGCCAGATGCAGTTGTTTAGACGAAACTTAAATGGTGTTTATGATGTTGTTTTTATTACTGGTTGCTGTTGTTGATGATGTTGTGTTTTTTTTTTTTGGGTTGACAACATTTTATGATTTTAGTCCTTTTTTGTTGTTGTTTTGTTAGGCTTCATCCCTATTTACAAATAATCATCTTTTTTCTATGTAGAATCCTTTCATTTGCTGTTTCCAAAAAAGAGAGGAGGTTGTACAATTGAATCCTTCAATGATGTTTTTTGGTTTGGATGTTGTTATTACTGTAAATTTGTTTTTGTTTTAATCCTAGTGTGGTTATTGAAGCTGACCAGGAACCAAAAAATATCATCAACTCCAGCTTCAGCAACACGAATAACAACAGCAAATAATCACATAAAATACTTAAATTTTCTCATGTTTAGTAAAAATGGTATGAAAATAAATTTTGTGGTTAAAATGACTTAAAGTTTACAAAATGTTGTTTAACAAGATAAATGCAACAATTTTAATTGAATACAAGTAAAAGGAAGTGATATCGGCTAGTTTCACTTAAGTGGATATGTGCACAAAAAGGCAATAGAAAGCTTTGAATTCGAAAACAACAAAAACGTTCAATGAAAAGAAACGACTGTTTTGAAACCATATTGTTTTTAAGTTTGCTTAAAAATGTTTATTTTTTAAAAGCTATGCTTGTTTTAAAGTTGAGTTCAAAAAACACGATGCTTCTTCTCTAATTTACAATTATACCAAACAATAATTACCGTTTTAAAGTTGTATCTTTCTGAAGCCCCGGCTGCTTCAAGATTGAGTTTTTCTAAGCATTGCGGTTGCTTAGAAGTTGGTGTTTTTTCAAAAAAAAAAAAGAATTGCTTTAAAATTCTATTTTCCAAAGAATCACGATTGCTTTAAGAATGAAGCCTTATAAAGAACAACAATTGCTTTGGAGTTGTGTTAAAAACCAAGACTGTTTTTCTCCGAAGTTGGGTGTGTTTTCCAAAAAAATCACGATTGCTTTAAAAATGGATCTTCCCTAAGAACCACAATTGCTTTAAAGTTACATCTTTCTAAGATTAATACGATTGCTTGGTATTTGTGGTTTGCCAAAGAACAAGGATTGACTTGAAATTGAATTTTCTAAAGGAGTCCCGGTTGCTTTAAAAATAGATCTCTTTAAGTGTAATACGGATGCTTGGTATTTGTGGTTGCCCAAAGAACAAGAATAAAGTCAAAGTTTGATTTGCTTAAAAATATCCTAATTACCTTCGGAATTGTTTTTCAAAAAAGCACGATTGTTTTGCTTTACAAAAACAAACAAATTTATATTTCTTTAAAGTATTAAAAATGGATAAAAATATTTTTATAAAGCTATCAGAAAATTATTTTAAACATTTTAATGATGAAATTGTCAAATTATATAAGGAAAAAATAAAAACGTTTAGCAGAAATCATGGTCGGTTATACACGTTCAGGTTGGCCGATTCTACATTATACTCAGTTTGAGGTATGTTCAGTGGATTCTATGTGATTAATGAAGTTATTTAGTTGTAATCATATCAATTTGAAGTGATTAACAAATCACTTCAATGTATGGATAATCATCTCAATTTTGACGTGGTTAGAGCTTAATAACGTTCGAGATGCTTAAACGCGTGTAAGAACTCAAGTGTGAACATAGTATAAAATTAGGATTTTTAAAGTAAGTTTTAGTGGGATAATGAACTGCGATTGCTCTAAAATCTAGTTCTGCTTATAAGCCCATTGCTTTGAAGTTGAATCTTTCAAAACTTAACAATTGCCTTTAAGTTTTGTCTTGCCTAAAAACCATGTTGCTAAAAGGCTAAGTTTTCTAAAAAAAAACACAATAATCTTTTATCTGAATCTGCTTAAGCCTTCTAAAGAACCTTTAAGATTTGGTCCCCCAGATAAATTTCTTTTGCTTCAAATCAGTCTTCCCATAACATCACGATAAGTTTGAAAATTAATCTCCTTAAAGAACTACGGTTGCTTTTCACTGACTTGTCGTAAAGTATCACGATCTCGATTGGCTTGGAATTTGAGCTATTTAATGAACCACAATGGCATTGGAATATGACGTATCTAAAAATCCCAAAATTATTTAGAAACTTTAAGTTCTTCAAAACTGGAACCCAATTTAACAATTGCCGACACAACACAGTTTGTTAAAAATAAAATTTTGGGACAACAAACTTTTTATTTGATTCAATGAAAAAATTTATCAAAATTGCGCTTTTCAAAATAGCACTCAATAAAACATATTTAATAATGAAATTATTAAATATTTCTTCATATTTAATAATAAAAATGTTTTACTCAAAGTAAAGACAGTATTTTTACAACTCTTGTCCATATTTTAATAGCTTTGATATCGTTGCTAGTAAGACTAGAGTATTTGTAATTCTCATTCGCTTAACAGTTTTATTTGTATAATATCTTTAGTTTTTCCAAAGTCTTTGGAAAAAGGTTTCCTGATGATCTGGCCTAAGCAACCAGCGAAATGCGCATAGCTTATCCCCCACCAATAAATTTTAATGTGTTTGTCAAAGAATAAAAATTGGGATTTAGAACATCATAATTAATGATTAAATATATAAATATTTTTTTTGATTTATTCAAAATTTCCAACAATTTATTTTAACAAATCACGTAAACATTTTGTTAAAAAAAAATATTTTGGGCAACAACTTGTTAACAACTAGTTAACAAATAACTCAATAAACTTGGTTGGTGACTAAAAATTCAATAACTATACCCACAAACTTTTTTATCAATTCCGCAAAAATCGTCATCGCAGAAAATTCAAACATATTTTTAATCAAATATGCAATTTTCTAATTCAAATATGAAAATTTTTTTTTCTGTTTAAGGAACCTTTAAGATGTGGACCTCCAGATAAATTTATTTTGCTTCAAATCAGCCTTCCTATAACATTACGATTTCTTTGGAAGTCGATCTCCATTTTGTAACGATCTCGATTGCTAGGTAGTTCCTTATATGAGTCCTGTTAAGTATGGCTACGTGATAAAATCAATATGTATTAAAATTGTAAATTCAAAAGTCAAAACGTTTATTATTTAAATACATATGAATACTGCAGCTTGAATCTTTATTTTAATAAGTTTTGGTAAATACTATGTACATATTTACAAAGTTAAAAATATTATTCTTAATATTACAACAAATGAGAGCAATTTAGGATTTTTAATAAAATGTTTTTTTTTCATAGTTTTAAAAGAAAAACCGGAAAAACCTTTCTTTGGATTTTATAACTTTCAACATCATTAAAAAACATTCATAAATAAAGATTAGGCAAAATTTTAACATTGAAGAAATATATTTAAAATAAATACGTTTATTTTTGATGTGCAAAAGAAATCTTTCTTTCGAAGAATTACATTTAAAACAAAAACATATTCTAAAAATTTTGTGCAGTAATTTTAGCAGTAAGTTCCTATTTCACCAATTGTATTTAAATATCAATTTTGGTTTTTCATGTCAAAACAAAAACAAAATTATGTGAAAATCTATACTTATTTAAATATGAATTGATATTAAAACACAGTTTGTAAAATTGGCCCTAAGTGATGTAAAATTTTATTTACTTTCACCCAATACGATACATGACTGTGAACGATAAAGTTCAGCTTTTTAATTAATCCACACTTTAAGTGAGTTTCAACCCTCTGTGTGTTAATCAAAATTAACAAATACAGAAGGTTTATAATTTTTGCTTTCACACACTTTCGTTTTGGTTTCATCTGACATAACCTAAAATCGTTCGCAACATCAAATTGTATACGGATTTATATTTCTATTAAAATTCAATTTTACTTCAATTTACTAAAAATGTGTTTCTTTTAAGAATATGTGTAAATAAATAGATTTTAATGTGTAACTGCTGCCACAAAAAATGACATGCAACAGCTGATGTCAGTTGATTTGTCAGTTTAAAATAGAACACGCTCGAATTGAAAACGTTTTACACTGCAAATTCCAGCTGACATTTCGGAAGCAAATTTGTTTTGCTTTTACATGACTTGTGTGCATTTTGCTTTGGAAAATTTGAAAACCACAGTACTTAATACATATCATCTAAAAACAACTTAACTTAAACAATTTGTCATGGTCATAACTCAGCAGTCATGAACCATAAACAAAAATTGTTTAAAAAATAAAAGAAGCGTCTTTAATGTAGAGTCTACATCAATATTTTTTTATGAGTTTTTACCCACTTAGCAAACACGAAGTCGAGACTTTAATATTTAACGACTTTATCACTTGATACTAAGCACAATTATTAAACCTTTTTTAATGTTTTGTTTTTAACATTTGAAGTAAAATTTATTAAGATTTGAATATAAACATTTACCAAATAATGTTTTATCAATTTGTTATTAAATTAAAATTATACTTGGCAACACGGAACTTGGCATAAATGTAAACATTTAAACATAGCGATTTAAGTCAAATGTCTCTTAAGGCCCAACTATAATATACTTATATATACTTAAGTGGGCTTAAGCAACTATGCGAATACATGCTTATCATATGTATCAAGCCATATTGAACTTTAGGAAACTTTGTTAAGTTGGCGCCTTATTTCTCAATGGAATGAGAAATAAAATCATATGGCTTTATTACTATCATCCAAGTGCAATAACACCATAATCGTTTAGTAACCAAAGTGGAGATAACGCCATAACAGTGTAATTGTTATGGTTACAAATTGCCAAAAGAATGACTTGCCATTGTCAAGTGTTGAAAGAATATGTTGAAAGACCGGCGGGTGATCGCGGCGCGTGCGGCGGGCCCGCCACAACCTGTTTACAAGGATTTTCTCCTCTATGGTATAAGCCTGATGTACCACGATTGCTCTAAATTTTCATATATTAGTACTTATAAGAAACCACAATTGTGTTAATTTCAGGTGTGCTTGAAACCTACAATTGCTTTTAACTTAGTGCCACTTAAAGAACAAAGATTATGGCTTTCAATTTGCTTAAAATGTTTAGCTTCTCTCTTTCCTCTAGTACTTAAATTGCGTTCAGTTACGCTTTTACCTTTAAATGTTCATTTTTCTTTTATTGCTTTTTTTCTTCCCTTTTTTATACTTTCCACAGGAAGTAACACCATTACCTTAATTATTTACGAAATTGTGAGTCTTTTTAAGAGTATAAAAAATAGATCCATTTATTTTTTTCCAGTTATTTCTTAACACAAATACTTTTATATTTTTACAGGAATTCATGTAAGTCCTTGTGCTTTTTTACGAACAAATACGTAAAGATATTTAGCATTTAAAGAAGAGAAACAAAAAAGAAAAAACAACTAACAACCGGATATATAGGCAATCTTCTATTTATACCATTTCCGCTTTGTAATGTTTATGACAAGAGTGTCCTCGTGCAAGTATTTGTATAGTGTTTGCAAGTGTATGTTTATGTGTGTGAGATTATGTCAATATGAATGTTTGTAATAAATTGAATGGTAGTCTTTTAATAATTTTATAGCTTGTTTATATTAGGGGAGTCTTTAACCATACAATGATGTAATGCTAATTTTTATTACGTTTATTTATTTAAATACTAACTCAAAAATTATTGTTTTTTTTTTCTTTTGCCAACTTGCTTCAACAATGCCTTTTAGGCGCTGAAGCTCAAAATTGTGAAATTGTTATGAGTAAATAAATTATATAATACATAAAAAAAAAATGTAATCTATATAAACTTAACTTTTCATATGGACTATAATCACTAAAGATTGTTGCAAATTATTAAAAAAAAAAAAAAAATTATTAAATGTGGAACTTAAAAAATCACGATTTTCTTGAAGTTGTGCTTTTTTTAAACAACGCAATTGCTTTAAAGCAGGTCTACTGCCTAAAGAACAGTGTGTTTGTTACTTTTAAAGAAAGAAAAATGCTTTAAGTCTGGACTTTCGAAGGAACAACAATTGCAATGAAAATAATTTACTTATTCCTGACCTCTTCTGCCTTCTAGTGTAGAGGCATGGCAAAGGCTTCACCAGTGGCTTCGATTATGAGTATCCTTTTAGGATACTCATATTCAGCGTTTAAAAAACTGTAGTCAAAGTAGAAAAACTGCCATTTCTTCTACTTCTTCATTTGTCATTAGCCATAAAAAAAACTGTTGCTTTAAGAGTCCAAACACAATGTAACGATAATTTATTGCGGTGCGATTTTTCATACGATTTTGAAGTAAAAAACCGCAGTGCGGAACGGCATAAAATTAAAATCTATTTTATTTTCATTGCGGACTTTCTTTCTCTCCCAACAAGGCGAATTTAATTCGCCTTGTCTCTCAATTTTTGATACTAGTTCTCTTTCTGATGTTGCCATAGTTTTTGAATAATTGGCTGTGTTCACAACATTATTGAAAACAAACAACATGATAAAAATGTATGCACAAATAAATTTATAAAAATTTAAACAAAAAATGACAACTATTTCCGTCGCCGTCTTCCGTTGTATTATGTTTATTTTTCTCTCCCGCAACGAGAAATCCCACCGCACCGCAAACATTGTGTTTAGACTCTTACTTCGGATTCATTTAATGTTCATTTAAAGCGAAAAGTTGTACACAAATTTTCGTGTTTTGTTCGACAGTTTTTGGTTTCGACTGCAGTTTTTGCAACCCTGCTGGTATTTGCCCTCTTTGCCGCACTCCGCTTGGCTTTGACTGAAACACAAGCTTCGGCATTCTTTTTCTATTCAATTAATCAAGGGCTTCAACTTACAAATTGTTTCTAAAGGCATGATTTCTGATTCTATTCCTTCTAGGTTTTATTTTTTTTATTTATTTATTTATTTATTTGAAAAATAAACAGTACAACAAGACTTAATCTTATTTAATAGTACTGGGGAGATAAAGGCACATTAGATTATAACATTTACAAAGGTTTATCTTAAAACTAAGAACAATTTAAAAACAAATTAATTAGTTACGAGTTACAGATTTTTATACGAAAGAAAGTTATAATTATAACAATAAAAAATGTTTAATTATGTATGTAATTTTTCGTTAACCCAAGAGGGTAAATATTTCGCATCTAAAGTGCTTTGCATTGCTTATTATCTGTATATTAGGAGGAAGTTCATTCCAGAGACGGATGGCATTAACGAGAAAGTGTCTTTCAGATATCTGCTTACGGTATCTTATGGAGTTTATTCTATTGCCCCGATTCGATCTTGAAAACGTTATTCTTTTGTAGAGATAAGTAGGTTGTCAATTAAATATAAGTTTATGTAAAAATATGAGTGTTCGGCATTTTAATAGATTTTCAAAGGATACATTATAGATTTGTTTTGAAAACTGAGTTATACTACTATATCTTGTACGTCCATATATATATCTGGCAATGTTGTTGTAGGTCACTTTGAGCTTATTCTTGCTTATTGAATCACAACTGGAAAATAATTCACATCCATACAATAAAGTGGGTAGTAGATATGTCTTAGCGAGTAGCATGCGGATATTAATTGGCGTAAAATACTGTGTCATCCAAAGATTTCTTAACATAACGTAAGTTTTTCCACATATGGCATTTACATGATTTGACCAGGTAAGATCGTTGTTAAAAATAACGCCAAGGTTTTTGGCACTTTTCACAATTTCTATAGTAGAATGTCCAATTTGGATTGGCGGCAAGCTAGACGGTAAATATTTTGTTTTGCTTATAAGCATTGCCTTCGATTTCTTCGCATTAAGGCAAAGGCCATTAACTGACGCCCATCTTAATACGTTATCGAGATCGTGATTTAATTTGCTGATACAATCAATAATACCTGATGGGGAACAGCTGATGAAAAGCTAAACGTCATCTGCATACATCTGTATACCACAGTAGTTGAGTCTGGACGGCAAGTCGTTGGAGTATATTGAATATAATAGAGGGCCAAGTATCGAGCCCTGTGGAACACCTCTTGTCATTAAGCAGCTGTTTGATTTATTAGGACCAAAAGAAACGAATTGACTTCTATCACAAAGATATGAAGCAAGTAATTTTACAGCTATGTTTGAAAAATGGCACATGTATTTCAGTTTTTGGCAAAGTATTGTGTGTTCGACGGTATCAAACGCCTTAGAATGGTCAAGCAAAACCAAAAACGATATCATATTGTTATCAATTTTTGACCGTATTTCCTCTGAAACATCGATGAGAGTAGAAATACATCTGTGTCTAGGTCTAAAACCAGATTGTCTCTCAGAGAGCAGAGAATTTTCATACAAAAATCGAGTCATCTGCGTATGTATTAACCTTTCAAATACTTTTGACAAATAGGGCAAAATCGCAATTGGCCGGTTTCCTTTTATGAAGTATGGGCCAAGGATTTAAAAAACATTGAATTGTACACCTATTATTTAGTTTTCGTTGATAACTCTCGTTTTTCTATGAAATTCTTGCTTAGAGCGCGGTAGAGTTAACTTATTGCGGATATTTTGTGAAACCCCTAGGTTTGTTTCAATTTCTGGCATTTTTGTTTCATTCAATCGAAAAGTTTGTTGACGCGGAAGTTACGGAACATGGGCACAGGAAAACAAAATTAAAATTGATTTCCGAGATATAGACGTGAGAAAAATTGTTTGTTCTTCTGAAAAATCTGATTAATATGTTCATGAGACAATAAAATCTGAAGAGTTTGCACTCGATGACTTCAAAAATGTTGCACAGCGTTATTTTTGAATTCATGTTAGAGGTAAAAAATGGTCAGTTTTTACCAATGCTCTACCAACAACTTTTGTAAATGCTTGTTAAGGCTAGTTTACACGGTAATACAATGTAGAATCAAAATAATATGAAATTCTCTTCGTGTTTAAATGAAGAAAATAAAAGTCTGTTGTAAGTATATTTCATATTAAAACGGATGGTATAAGTAAATTCAAAAATAATTACAAAAAGCAGATGGTTGCAGTTTTACAATTTTTACAAAAACAACATCAAATTTTTCTGAGTTTATTGTAGTTGTTTTTGTAAATGTGTACAAATGTTACCACCTTCAACGTACTCTGTGATGAAAATACACCAGTTTCTAAAATGGTTTAGAAAAAAAACACTCACTCACCGCTCACTCTGGATTTTTCGAACGTCTGTAATTGAAAACTACAACTTGTTCGGAAGGTTCGAATGATCATAGCATTGTTTGCCAAGATAGAAGATTTCGCTGTGGGCAGTGCAACAGTCAAATTGTCTATAAGAGTTTAAAAATACAATACTTTCATGATTTTGATAGTTGAAAACATTTTATATTTTTTGTTTTTTAAGGTTCACGTTAATGATTTTTTTTAAGATTTCGAACGAAAACTTCGTTCGCTTAACTTATCGAGCCCTTACCGCAAAAAAACCTAACCGATAAAAACACAATTTTACAAGGAGAAGGTTTTTGTTACTATATTTTTTAAAAATTTTCTATGAAGGTTGGCGCTTAAGCTAAAATTATTTTTGCTACAAAATCGTAACGGTACCTTATGTGACCATGACAATTTAGGAGATGATGAAAGTCGTATAATTATAACGTTTTATCAATGATATTCCTAACGTGATTAAATTCTCTAAATTTTTAATGTATGCGGATGATGTAAAAATTCTTCTAAGTTTTAATCAAGATGCAGATCACAGACTACTTCAACAAGATTTCAACCCATTTCAGTCATGGTGTAAATTTGATGGAGCTTAACTTGAAAAAGTTTAAACATATGTCTTTCTACAGAGGAAATCATATAAATGTAAGCATATTTCCATAACTGTAAATAAAGCACGGTGTATTCTTGGTTTTATCAAACGATGGGCTAAAGAATTTAAAGGCCCATACGTTACAAAGCAACTTTATGTTTCCCTCGTGAGACCACCCGTCCTAGAATATGCATCTATAGTTTGGGATCCAATATATATGATTCACAAAAATTACATTGAATCTGCATAAAAGCCATTTTTGTTATTCAGTGGAACCTATTAGATCTTCCGTCATACACTAGCCGTCTTGCTCTTATCAAACTTCCAACTCTTAAAAGTACTATGTTGAATGTGTCGTTTATATTAAATTTCATTAATGGTTATATTAGTTCTGATTTCCTGCTCGATAACATTTAATTTAATGTTCCTCACCGTCCATCCCGACACTTTGAATTGCTATTAATTAAATACTTCAAAAAAAATTACGCAAATGCTTATATTTATATTTAGAAGGAAGTGCAGTCAATTTAATAAAGATAATTTAATTTTGTATTTAATTTGTATTAACTATATGTTATTATATTGTTAAACAGTCTGTAAGGATATTATGTCCATAGACAAAATTCAACATTCAACGAGGTAAACTCGTCAGAACAGCTGTTAATTCCAGGTTGTCAAAAGTTGTTTTTGTTTATTTTATATGGAGACAATTTTCACACTTTGAAATTTTTTGGAAACAGAAAAAATTAAATATTCCTGGCCAATAGCCGAGAAAATGTTATAAGATACTTATATCCAAGACAGTCTTTTAAAAAATCGGTCGATTTAGTTCTTCTGAATATATTCCATAAAAATTAGTACACTTAGCAAAAGGTAAATAGTGAATCTTTCTAGTACGAGAATTTTCAATAAAATTTTTCATGTTCGCACACAGAAAAAAATTCTAGCCAATTTTTTTCAATTAAGCCAGTAATCAAAAATATAATCAGTTTTAATTAAAAATTTAATCAACTGAATTTCACGTTTATTTATGGCAACAAAAAATATTAAATTGATACTATTTATTTGTTAAATAGTTAAATTAATTAACAGCCTGTTCAACGATTTCGAACGTTAACGTTCGCATAGAAAATTACATTTAAAACAAAATTCGACAATTTGTTTTTGTTTTAAATGTAATTTTCTATGCGAACGTTAACGTTCGAAATTGTTGAACAGGCTGTTAATTTTTTAATATTTAACTCAAATTTGTCAGAAATGGTATAAATTGTATGGTGAAATCACAAACTAAAGAAAATAGCAAGATTGAATATCTTTTTCTTGAAATTACAAGTAGAGATAAAAGAAAAATGCTCGTGGGATGCGTTTACAGGCCAAAATCGGACCTTGAGTTTATTTCTTTAATTGACATTATAGAAGATTTTTCTATCCAATACAATGATATTGTCATTCTAGGTGATTTCAATCATAATATTCTTGTTGACAACACATTGACTGAGAAAATGCAGTTAATTGGTCTACTACCTGTAAATATTTCAACTCCAACACACTATCACAGCACCTCCAACAGTTTAATTGACTTACTATTTGTAAATGATAAATCTAATGTACTTTTATATGACCAACTTTCAGCATCAGTGTTTTCAAGACATGATATGCTTTTCGTTGCATATGATTTTTGCGTGACCAGAGAAGATAAACAAGTAACTTATCGTGATTTCCACAACATTGATTATGCCATTTTAAATCAACACATTGACAACGTTGAATGGAACATTATATACTCTTTAGTTAGTGTCGATGATCAATTAAATTTTATTCAAAATAACATAAATAACGTTTTCGACCTGTGTGTTCCTTTGAAGACTAAATCTATAAAAGCTGATAAGCATCCCTGGTTCAACAACGATATCAAACTTTTAATTAAAAAACGTAATGATGCTTACTGCAGATGGAAAAGGTTTAAAACCCCTGTACTTCAAAATATTTTCAAATGTGCAAGGAAAAATGTTGTTAAAAATATACAAATAGCAAAATCTTCTTATTACCAGAGAAAATTCTCGTCTGCTGTTGATAGTAAATCTAAATGGAGGGAAATTCGAAGCATAGGTATAGGCCAGAAATGCACCACAATTTGCAATGAGGATATTGATGTGGACACCCTAAATAGTAAATTTGTTAATATAGATATTCAACCTCCCTCCGGAAACGTCTATAATAATCTCTGTTATGTACCAGTAGAAAATTGTTTTTATTTCCGTTGCGTAGACCAGTTTGAGGTTTTAGAAAGTATGTTGGCTGTTAAATCAAATGCCACTGGTATGGACAACATAAATCCCATCTTTCTGAAAGCAATTATTCCCAAAATTCTACCTTTTTTGACACATTTATTCAATACGGCTCTTACAAAATCAAGGATGGAAACTTTCTAAAATTATTCCCATTCCCAAATCCAACAATGATTTTCGACCGATCGCTATCCTTCCTTTTCTATCAAAGGTAATGGAAAAACTAATGTCCAAGCAAATAAATGATTACCTGGACATCAATAACCTTTTATCGGAAAAACAATCTGGTTTCAGGAAAGGAAAAAGTTGTATAACAGCATTGGCAGATGTAGTTGAATCTCTCCGGATGAAACTTGATCGTAATAATGTATCATTTTTAATTTTATTGGATCACAGTAAAGCTTTTGACACTGTCGATCACGGTATTCTTGTGAAAAAACTTGAAAAACTATTCAACTTTTCTAGTTCTGCTTGCAAGCTTATATCATCATATCTCGATAACAGATCCCAAATTGTATACTATACTGGTAAATTTTCGAATCCTCTCACAGTCGTCAGAGGTGTTCCACAGGGATCAATCCTTGGACCTCTTCTGTTTTGTTTGTACATTAATGATCTACCAGACGTTCTGAAAAGTAGCGAGGTACATATGTATGCTGATGATGTTCAGCTTTATAGTAGTGCTAGTTTAGCTGATTTGCAATCGTGTGTTTGCAATATAAATGATGATTTAGATAGAATTTATAATTGGGCCATGGAAAATGGATTAGTCCTTAACCCCCTCAAGTCGAAATGTATTTTTCTGTCTAAATCTTCAAAAAATTCTAGAGTTATTCACGATAATATTGAAATAAAAATTAATAACAATGCTATAGCCCTAGTTAGCACATCAAAAAATCTCGGCGTTACTTTTAACAGTCAACTAACTTGGTCAAATCATATAAACTCGGTCGTTGGAAAAGTGTACGGAATGCTGAGAAATTTATGGGCTGTAAAAAGTTCAACACCTTTTAAAATAAGAATGCTGTTAGCCAAAACGTATTTGATTCTAGTTCTGCTATACGGATGTGAAATTTTTGCAAATTGTGACAGTGTCGACTTTCAAAAATTAAATGTTACCTACAATAATATTGCAAGATATGTTTTCAACAAAAATAGCCGTGAAAGTATATCATTGTTTTCATATAAAATTTATGGAATGAATTTTAAAAATCTTTTGCAATTTAGATGCCTTTTATTTTTGCATAAAATTATTACATCCAAAGAACCAAGCTATCTTTATAATAAATTGCAATTTGCCAGATCAAATCGTGGAAACAAATTAATTCAGCACAGATTTGTCAGCCTTATGTCGGAACGACAGTTTTTTGTTTTTACTATCCGTCTTTGGAACGCCCTTCTAACCCACTTTCAACTCTTAAGCAACGCAAACACGTTTAAAAAGGAGCTATTAGAAATACTTGGTTAATACCTTATACTTTAATTTTTGTAATAATCTTTACTTTTTACTTTTTTGTATTGTTTATAAATGTTTTTATCTATGTACTTTGATATTTTACATTTTCATTTGAAATTATATTGATAATATCACTAGCGCTGTAATTTATAAGATTTCATCTTGTTGCGCTAGATCAGTTAATAAATAAATAAAAAAAAAAAAATAAATTTTTATTTGTTTCTGTATAGTGGCCAAAGAACTCAATGTGTCAGACAACTGATTTTTTATTTATTAAGGGAAAGTGTGTTTTGTTAAAATGCATTTTGATATTATAAGTATTTAAAATACATAATACTGGAGTAACATGTATTTTAAATACATAAAACAGTTTGGAAATGTATTTAAACCACAACTGCAACTACAAGCTACGTATTGGTATATTAAATACGTATTTCAAATACAAATATTTGAAAAAATACCCAAGCCTGGTTGTGAGCCCCTCTAATGAACATCTTTCAATGTGCATTTGTTTTAAAAAGTATGTCTGACCTGAGTATTGAAACCCAGAAGCGTATGTCACATTAAATTTAACTATTTCAGCAAAAAAAAAAAAAAAAAATTATAAAATAGAAGTAAATTTTTCGTTCATTTTTTGCTCCTTTTTCTGTACGTTAACAACTTTTGCCGTATAGTAGACAGTTTTTGGCTGGTACCGTTGGATACAATTGGAATTCGTTTTAAAGATGAATTGGATGGTTTGGAATTATTTTTTTTTTTACAAACGAAATATAGAAAACAGACACACAAGTACGCGTTTGTGTCTCCATTCAAGTGGTAACAAATCTTTGCAATTGCTCCACCGAGTGCTATTTCAATGCGTCGAATCGATAAATTTTATTTTTAGAAATATCTTTTTTCAGTTTTTGTCTTTCAACAAAATATTACGTTTTTTTTTTTTTTAACAAATATAAAAAATAAAATTTTTTTTCTCTGTTATTTTTAACCATAGGCAATCATAGTAATTTGTAAAGTTTTTTTTTCTTTAGCTTGTACTATTGGGGTACTTTTTCTGATTGTTGCAATTTTCCATGAATATGACCAGTTTTTGTGATTTTTTTTTCGTAGTTTTTGACTTTTAGTTTTACAACTTGTTTGGTGTTTTTTTTTTCTTTATCTCTTTTTGGATACGAGTCAAACATCGCTTATAATTGTTAGTTTAGGTTAATGTTTTAGTGTTCCTTTTAAATTAAAATGCCCATAAATATGGGGTATTTTATGTTTTAGAATATTTTTAGAAGCATAGCAATTTATAGGAAAAATTCTTATAAATAAAGAAAAAAAATGGAGTAAAACATTGATTTTAAATTTTTGCCGCAATGCAGTTGAAATTATGTTTTTAATGAAAATGTATAAGCAGTTAATTCTTAAGGTATTAAAAAGGATTGCTTTAAGGCTGTGCTCGAAAATTAACCGCAGTTTATTTAGCGTGCGGTACACACCCAGAAACGATAGCTATTTTTTAGTGTTTGCTTATTAGTACACAAACCTTAATACCGTTTATAACTTTTTTCACGAAAGCAACAAACATTATGTAGTGTACTGTTTTTCGTTATAAAACAGTACAAACGTAGTGGTTCTGTAGACATACATTATATGTTAATGTTCTGTAGAGCTTTTTTCATATTGATGAAGGAATGAGCGTGTATTTGTATTATGAACAAGCTTTGTTTTTGTAAAAAAATTTTGTTGGCTTTTGGTTTTTTTAAAGTTTTAGGAAGACTAATGCCCGTTATTTTAACAAATAGATATCTAGCTGTGTAAAGGTATCTTTGATTTTCAAAATTTTAAAACGTAATTCTTACCTACGGGTTAAAGAGTAATTTATTTTGCACCATCGATTTTTAATTGTTTATTCAGGTAGGTAAGATTATCGCTGAAATAACCAAAATAGTGGTTCCTTATAGGTTAAAATAACTGTTAGGTACGAACACGACTAGATATCTGCTTGTAGAAATTACGGGCATAAATGCTACATTCATTTATAAATAAGTAAAACTTGAATTAAATTTATAAAAAAGAAATACCAGACTATTCAAACCCTTTTTTTCTTTTGGGTAACACTAATTAACGCTACGCGTGTAATTCATTACTGCCGCTGTGGCTTGCAATCTCTGAGGCCACAATTGGCTGGTAATCCATAATTTTTTTCCCCCATCACTTGTGATATTGATAGTCCTTTGCCCTATTTTGAGTTAACAAACTTCCTAGCAAATGCACTATAACCCGTGAAGTGGTGACAAGTCTAGCGTCTGCTCGTTCGCGCAGATATGTCCAACATGTACCTTGTGTCTTAGGATCCAAATAATCCTAATGTTAAACTAGTCACCTAGCTCGTTTAGGGATGAACGGCAGCCAAAGGTTGTTTTTTTATTTTCAAGAAGTAGGATTTCATGATTATTATAATGGCAGTACGGCGATTTGATGAAATATTTGCGGTAGTTAGCAAAACAAAATCTGATTTTAGCCGATCTACAGCTTTTTTTTGAACGAACCTATTTCTGCCTGATCCCGAAGTCTTTGCGATATAATAAAGTTAAGCTTCTTCGAGTGGAACCCGAAGCCCATCATGAAATTGAAAGTTTACGCGAATTCTTTTATCTGGACTACGATTTTACACTTATATCGACATAGAATAGTGGCAAGAATATACAACATCTAGAGTATAATTTAGGGGCCACACCTTCCTGTAATTAACAGCCACCCATTTAAAAATGAGCGCCCCTTCTTTTATCTGGAATACCGGCTCTCCACTCATATCGACATGGCAACCGCAGAAAGAAGATCAATAATTCATTTCAAAATTATCGTATGCTCATATCATTCCTGTATCTGCAAACGTTCCCCTAGAAGATTTCAACATTAAGCTGGGTTGCAACAAAAAGCCTTAATGGCAGTGCTCTTGACGTTCTTTGATTTTTCGAGTTCGAAGAATTGACAAAGTCCTTTTCTCTGGTGCTACGGTAGTAAGTAGACCCCGATTCGAAGACACCAATCTGAGTATTGGCTGAGGCCCCCGCTAGTATGCTTCTTCTGGAAAATGCTTCCTGTCTTTCAGAATGATTGTCTTTGCGAAGCCTTTGCTACCCTTCTGGCAACAGGAGGGAAGAGATACTTCATCATGAAAGACTGATTTTTCACTCTTGTGGCATGTTTTATGAGCTAGTTAAAACGGGTGTTGCATTGGAATGGATGGTATGGTAAATATTTAGTAGTCTGTTAGTAGACAGTAAGGATGACTGATGCGGTAATAAACAGGATGACCGGTTAAGACACTAAAATTCAAAGCATTAGTTCTCCCTAGGTGCTGTTACTATTCAACAGATGTTGCTGGCTATTCCTAAATCAGCGAAGGTTAGATAGCTCCAGATCCTAAAAAAGGTGAGGGTGTATAATTTTTGTCTGACTTAACACTCACATTGCTACCTAGGTGTGATGGTGCTTCTTATACAGAGAGCGTTTGGTAAACACATACATAGTTTGTCCCTCAGTGGTTAAGATCCGCCATGAGATAAGATTATTTAACAGGTGCTCATGTAAATCATTTCCACTTTTGTATCTGCAGACGTTTCTACTCTAATTTGTCGTCTTTAGCAAGGGCACTTATAATATACGATGAAACCATCCTTTTCGCCTTACCGAGGATTATGTACTTAAGTAAGATAGGTCATCTTCTCTAGAGTTGACATATGTATATTTGATTATGCCTTATAAATAAGTTGTTCAAAGTATTGACAATTTTCGCCCCAAAGTTTCGAAAATTATTAAATAATTAAAAGTTGCACATATTAAACATCAAATATTTCACATTTCAAAACTTACTTTGCCCTAAATGCTTGTTCTATTTAAACAAACTGTAACAACTACACAAACAAATTCTCTATTTTCCTTAATTCTCTATATCATTTGCTATCAATTCGAATTGTGTTTGATTATAACTTGAAATATTTTCAACAGACTCAAATATCCAATGGGATTTCCCCAATTACAATTTCCATTTTAAGCAATTTTTAACAACGATAATTTTTGTATAATTTGAACAGTGATTTCTTGTTAAATAGTTAATAAATATGTATTCCACGCTATTTTTTCACTTTTATTTTTTGTCACAGTTAACTAATTTAATTGAATTATTTGGAGCATTAAATGCATCTCCAAACGCAAGTGTGTACAAAACGAGCACCCTTGAGAGTCAAACTAAACGAAACGTAATGAAAAAAAAAGAAAGAGTAAAATAAACAGTTACACATACTAAGAGAAAAAGTGAAAAACAGGTAAGTGGAAATTAAAGTGAGGTAAAGACGAATAGGAAAGATGCTTTTTAAACTAGAAAATAAATGCTGCAGATCTATAATTAAAAGTAAGTTTGTGATTTTAGTTTTATGAGCTTTGAAAACATTATTACAAACGTACCGAGAATCTGTTCGCTCTTAAGTATAAAATCTGAAAATCTCTTCCAAACCCGTGGCAATTTTAACACTCCTTAGCTCTTTTCTGTTTTATAACAGGTAAGGGCGAATGCAGCCTTCAGTTCAAGGGGAGTGGGTGGCATAGGGGAAATTCAGTTGAGGTAGCCCCCAAACCTAATTGATGATTTTAGAACACCAGATCTCGATTAGCCCTTGGATCCGCGCTTGATAACAGATTGTCTTAAATAAAAAAAAAACCAAAAAGAGTACGGTGTTAACATTAAACTATAAGTCGGCTATGTAGATACTTTTTTCAACTGTGCCTTGTTTCCTATTCTCTGAACACCCCAAATTACCTTCTCTTGATCCTACGCTCTAGAGTAGGTAACAAATATTTACAATGCCTTGTCAACTGATGATGGTTGTTGTTAGAGAAAGAGAGAGTGACACACATACTCACAATTTGTTTTAGAAATAGGAAAAGGAGTTGCCTGCTGCCTGCCCTACGCAATAGTTTACCTCATGTTGGTTGCTTTTGCCGATGGTTTTGGTGGTAGCAAATAAGCCAACTGTAAAACATTTTATAATCTTTGGAGATTTAGTACCAAAAAAAAAAACAAATTGACGTTAACATAAATTTTTTTCTTATTTTATCCTAAAAACGTTTTTTTACTCGTCAAGGCAACATTTTCGTACGTGTCACAATTTGTAGGTGCTTATGAAGAGCCTTTTAAGAATTCTTGGCAGGAATCATGCACAACATGAGTTTATAATTTTTAAGTAGGCTTTTAAAGGAAAAAAATATTTTGAAGACAGGGGAATTTTAGAAGAAATTATTTTAAAAATAATTGTACAATTATTTTACTAATTAAATAGGGGGAAGTATTTAAGGGGATTTAGCATTTAACATAAGTGTTACTAGACAACTGAGAAAGTCTTAAATTTTAAGATGAAAGGGAAAAGAGAATAGAAAGGTGTACAAGTAAGGTGGTTCGAAAAAAAGTTGACCAAGTCACCCCCTAGGATTAGTTGAAAAAAATTCCAGAAATTTTTTTTTAATTTTTTGCCACGCCTCGGGATGCCGCCCTTTTAAATTTTTGTATACTTCGTCGCCATTAAAAGTCCGATCATAACATATTGCATATCGTAATTCATGTAAATGTCACAATTTGGGAGACAAGTTGATAAAATTTGGTACATAGGTTCTATTAAAGCCTATTAAAAATGGTGAGAATTGGTCCATAATTTCAATATAAAATCCTTTTCGGAAGAATAGAACTCTTATATGAATATTTACTTCCTAATAAAATTTTGTTTTGCCGGTTCCATGATTGCCCATGGGTCTCAAATAGGGTAGTCTCTCGAAAATTTTTTGTAAGTACAGTGGTGTAGGATATTAAATGGCTGTGCTTTAGCGACTTTTGATTATTTAAAATACTCTTTTCGGCTTTCCAAAAAGAGTAGAGATTTAGAAAGTTATCGAGTGAAAAAAGTGAAAATGCACAGATTTTCATTTTAATTTAATTAAATTTAGGAACTGTTTATATCAGATCGATTAAAAAATATCAACTGCTTGGAAATTTTAAAATATAATATTAAATCCTGAAAAATTTAATGAAAGTATTATTATTATTTGTTTTGATTTTAAAAGTGTTTTTTGGCAGTTAGCTTTATAGAGGCTCTACGTTAAATTACAGAGTGGTCCTTTCAAAATCTATTTCAATCATTTCTAGTCATACGCCGCATGTGGCGCTTTCAAAAGTAGACCTACTTTTCGCATACTAAACGTTAAGGTAATCAAAGCTTTTCTGCATTCCACTCGCAACGTATGACTACAGTGTGAAAAAGATTTACATGGATTCCTACCATACGGTCTACTTCACTTTGGATCTCACCCACTAGAGTGACGAACTATGCGTTTACCAAACGTGCCTGACTGTTAGAGCAACCAGCATACACAGGTAGTAATTTGCGCATATAATCCGGCGTAATTATTCCCTCGCACCTTGTTTAAGAGCAACAGATATCTAACCGCTTTAGGAATACCCAGCAGCATCTACTGAAAAGCAACAGCACCTACAAACGAAAGCTCTCATGTATTTCTGGAACTCCCTTTCCGTGTTCTTCGGCTTAAGCCATAACTACCACGTGACCCAAAAAAAACACCGTCCCATGAGAACGGCACTCTCTTTAATGAGCATCGTTCTGTGAAACAACTACTTCTACATTATCGGCTCTTGACTCTTCATCCACTCCAAATCCAAGAAGCACAACTTTCATTACCGCCCTTCAGTTTACTACCAGTACCTCAACTTTTCGCCGTCAGCAACTCAGTAGTTTTGACTTAACTGCCTTTTGTTTACGTGCACTTTTGACTTAACTGCACAAAATTGATAACATTTGGAATTATTCTTTATAATTCCATACAAATTCCTTTTTTAAGTGAACTTTCTGTACCTGCACATTTAAGATAAATGCACAAAATGTTTGGCATTTTAAAATTATTTTCATACAAAAAATTTAAGTTAGCTGCACTTTGACTTAACGGCCCAAAATACATTTTTTCTGGAATTATTCTTCAAAATCCTTGCTTACGTGCATTTTGTATACCTGCATTTTGTTCATAGTTTTGGGCAGCTTTAAAATATTTTCATATAAAAAATCAAAGTTTAAGCTGTTTATAAAAATATAAATCGACATTAATTTCTTATTATTTTTTTTCATTAATTTTTATGTTCTTTGTGAATTCTCATTGTTTTTGTTAATGTTCCTTTTATATTACATATACATACATACATGTATAAAATGATCTGTTATTTGAAATAAAATTTTAATTAAATAAAAATTTATGTACGTTGTTTTCGGTTAATTGTGCCCCGCTTAATTGAGTTTCCCGTTTTATTGCACTAAAAATCATGGAACGGAATCATTCAGTATAGCTGGCAATGTAAAAATACCCGTTTGGTTGAGCTCCGTTAATTGGCGTCACCTGCTTAATTATTTCGCAAAATAAGACCGCATTGCGAAAAACAAAAACAAATGTTTGGATGGACGTACCTGATTTTTATTTTGTTTAAAAAAACCTAAACCATTTTTTAACTTAATAAATAAATAGCTAAATGAGTTTTATTTTCTATCTACACATGGGTGTTTCGCTTTATTGCACATCTTGCTCAAATAATTAAGCAATTTTTGTTTTAATTGCGTCGGCGATTCATTGAGTTCCCGTCCCGTTTAATTGTGATTAATTGTGACGGGAAATCCCGGGAATTTCCATTATTTTATTTCCCGTTTTCCCGGGATTTTTCTTGCGGGATCCCGGGAAATAAAAAATTCCTCATAATTTCAGAAAATAGCTATTTATACCAGGGCTGTGGAGTCGGAGTCGGAGTCGGAGTTGAGGAGTCGGAGTTGAGGTTTTTGTACCGGAGTCGGAGTCGGAGTCGAAGTACCCACAAAAACTAGCGACTCCGACTCCGACTTTTTTGCATTACAATTTTTCTAATATTTTTTAAAATAAAAAATTTTAATGACCAATTTCTCCAATTCTTTTTAAATATCAATTCATATTTAAATATAATTTTTCTAATAATTTTATTTTTATTTGACATAAAAAAAACAAATTTTAAACATAAATTGATATTTAGATAAATTAGTGGAATTGGCCATAAGAGGGTCTGCTTTTTGAAGTTGTGAAGTCAGAAAATAAGGACCAGTATACTTTTCATATCAAAAATTAAAAAATTTAGATAACATTTTATTTTGACAATTTATAAGAATAGTTATATAGATTGTATCAAAGCATGTCCTTTTCTACGTTTTAATGTGACCTCAAATTTCTGTAACAAATACCAGCGGGTTCACTATTTGAATTTCGCCAAGATATCGTTAATGAAATAGAGCCGAATTAAGGAATTTAAAAATTAAATTTGTAAAGATGTTGTTTTTTATTTATCGTATATTAACAAATATATAGCCATATAGCCAAAAATAGCCATGTTCATAAATATGACTTGAAATCTGCTGTAGCTCCTGTGGTGAAAGCATTAAGTGAATTACATTTGAAGTTCCAACCTTCAAGGTGAATTATAATAGAATAAAAGGAAAAGGAACTCGGAAAAGTACATGACATTGTTCCAGATATAATTCCCATCAATGTGGGAAAAATGATTTGAGAATCTTGGACAATAATAATATTGAATTAGGAACGGAAAAATGCAATGGCGAGTACACTGAAGAAAAAGATTTAAATTTAGCAGTTTAAAAATTCACATTTTTTTTAACTCTGCAGGTGGGAGATAAACTACATCAAGCCACATTTTGAAAACTTTACAGCAGACCGCGCAAACATGTTGATAATCGCAAATGATGTTTATGTTATAAAAATGTGCATTTGTACGAATATTTTATATGATCCTAACATATTTTTTTTATGTCGATGATATACTTAAAAAATTACGTCCTAAAAGGTTCGTTACCTTCTATGGTACTGTTCCATGCC
Organism: Pollenia griseotomentosa; assembly: GCA_963931875.1. Taxonomy (NCBI): domain Eukaryota; kingdom Metazoa; phylum Arthropoda; class Insecta; order Diptera; family Polleniidae; genus Pollenia; species Pollenia griseotomentosa. Next base: position 24,909,875 of record OZ007562.1, read on the forward strand.
TTGAGACAAACAGCACCAAGTCCAACAACAAAAGGGGTACTATTTCCCAAAAATAATAGAAGGCTAACAACATTTTTTTACGTTACATTTCTCTTCAAAATGTGTTATATAAATTGTAGAACTAACATCTGAAGACGCATATGCATGTTTTAATAAACTTTATAAAATTTTCCTGAGAATGATTTGACTTAATAAATAAAATGTATATTAAAAACAAAAGACCTCACTTCACAATTTGCAAAAAAGGACTGTCCTTTGCCTCTAGTAATATTGTGGTAAACAACACTAAGTACACTTGATGCCTTTAACGTCTAAGCCAATTGGACTTGCTGCTGTTTTCAACTTTTCTATCTCGAAAGCTACATTAGATAGGACTTATGGAAATTCACACATCTATAAATTCCAACAGTATAAAAAACGTTATTTGAAAAAGATGTGAATTGGTGTAGTTTATCTCTCCCCTACAGAACTATTTTTACATTTTTTAGCACTGTTTGCATAATATTAATAAATTAATATAACCTTTAAAATATACTAAAATTCAATGATCCCTTACAGATTGAAGCAAAACTCGTTTCTTTCGAAAGTTCGTAGCAAAACTCGTTCGTTCTAAAATTAAATCTATTATTTTTTTATATTTCAGTTGGTTTAAATTTCTCCACTGTTAAGTTATAAGTCAAGAATGTCATAACACTTTAGAATTGAAAAAAGTTTCAACTCATTTGGTCTATTTAATCGGGCACTATATGTTTTTTGCATTTTTTCCAAAATCCAAATAAAATATTTTGCAGCTTTCCTACTCATATGTTAGTAACTAGTATGTTAAAGCTCAATGCGCGGCACGTTAGAATTAAAATATCGATTTGAAATTTTTACAGAATCATTTTTTGCTATATTTAACCATTTAACAGGTACTAAATTAAAAAAGAGTTTAAAGTCAAAAAAAAAACTAGTCTCTTAAATAATGCTAGGTTAGAGTAGGAGTCGGAGTCGGAGTCGGAGTCGGAGTCGGAGTCGTGCTTAAAAAATTTCACCAAAAGGAGTCGGAGTCGGAGTTATAACTTTTTTTTAACGACTCCACAGCCCTGATTTATACTTTGAAATTTAGTTTTCTATTCTCTAAAAATTAGCATCTGTGGATGGGTTGTAGATTAGATCAATTACAAGAAGTGAGTACATGTATTTAAATCAATGTCTCTTGATGCAATAAATCTACTAAAAGTAGAATGGGCAGTGCAACAGTTGATAATTATTACATTTAGTGAAGTGAAGAGTTAATAAAGTACATTAATTGAAATAAGATGCAGGCAGTAAAGTTTCATTGTTCATGAACAAGTCTTAAAAATAGGAGATACCTAAACATATCGCTCCTTTATTGCAACATAGTCATATCTACAAAAACAAACGATCTTGGCAAAATGCGATTAAAGTTTTCAAAATGTACCGATTTAAAGATATATTTTGCTATAACTTTGGTTCAGTTTGAGATATAATACGAGAAGGTATGAAGGAAAACTTTGCTAAAGTTACTTAAAATTTTGAGATATGACTATGATGCAATGAAGGAGCGATATGTTTATTAGGTGATAAACACAAATTTTCAATTTCAATTTGTGTTGGTTTATATATCCGTGAAGTGCGGGGAAACCGAAATAAAATACCATTTTGGAAACTCGTGTAAGATACTACAACATACAACTTGAAAAACACATTGTCCTAAAGATTACAAATGGACCTATTGAAATGAAAAGGTTTGGAAGAAGCAGTCTGGTTGATGCTATTTTTGCATCAACCTTGACATACATTTGACTGATATAGACGTTGTTTATAAAAAAGAAAAAATTGCTTCTGATTGTGAATCCGAAGCTACAACGGTGCACTTTTAACTATTTGTCCGACCTCGGTAAAAAATGAACGAAATTTTTCGGAAACATGATAATTAGTAAATAAAATCAGGAATATACTTTTTGACGACTTACAAAGCGCTTTGAGTGTATCAGAAAGTTATTTCCTAAGCCATTAAAAAATGTTATATATTTCTTTAAAGTATTTTATCTATTTTATTAATTAACTTTTTGATTTCATATCCTAAGTACCTTAATTTTTATTTTGTTTTTATTACTGTTTTATGAATTATCCAGTAGCTCGTTTCTGTATTTCTCGCATCGTAAAATTTCTTGCATGAAGTGTGAAACAAAAAATTCCATCGTTTCTCGATTTATGAGATAAAAGTGTTTCTGTATTTGAATGCGAAAACAGACACAACAAATTCTGTTTATACTGGAATATTTCCAGTACTTAAGTGTCAAATAAAAGCAAAACGTCAACAAAAGAAATAAATATAATAAAAACAGGGCTGCCAGATTTGACGAGTTATCGTCATCTTGACGATTTTTTGTTCCGATATTAACAAAGTGACATTTTGATGATTTTTTCTAAAAAAGTGACGAAAGCAAAAACAAAATCAAAAATATTTTATAATTTTGTTGTTACTTTCTATAGAAATTCATCTTGAATTTTTAAATTTCAAACACTTCTATTTTGTGGCGTTGAAAATTGAAAAAAAAAAATAATATGAATGTCTGTAGAAAGCAAAAACAAATTTATAATATATTTTTGATTTTATTTTTGCTTTTAAAGAAATTGTTGGCGTTGCGTTTTACACTATAAGCCCCTTAGTCTTATGTTTTTGTTTGATTATTTTTTAATAAAAGTCGAAACAAATTTGTTTAAAATTGATTTTAAATTGCACGATTTTTAAAACAAAAAAGACGATCTTTTTTATTTTTTTCTCAGGAAATTGACGATTTTGACACAAATTTATCTGGCAGCACTGATTAAAACCAAAACAAGAAAAAGCTAAAAAAAATTTAAACTAACAAAATATAACAATTGTTTTTTGTTTATTTTCATCATATAAATTATGCATTTATCATTTATATTCCTTCTATTTTTTTATTTATTTAAAAAAAATAGTATATAAACATATTTTAAATTTAAAATATCTATATTTTGTTTTTCTCGCCACCAATTTCAAATGTGACTTATTTTGACAGTTCTTGAAAGAAACTTTTCGCAAAATATTGTTATAGAAACACTTTTTCTCGCATCGTTCCAATAATTGCTGGAAAATTATTTAAATGACAGATAATTCTCGCAAAAGAAAGATACAGAAACACTTGTGTGAGAAAAACCATTTTTTGTTTCATTTCACACTATTTTTGTTGCAATTCACACGTTTCATGCGAAGAGTTTTACGATGCGAGATATACAGAAACGGGCTACAGAGCATAATAATTTATTTTGTTTTTATTATTATTTTATGAATTATCCAGAGCATAATAATACTGAATAAAAGCATAATAATAGGGAATAAAGGCGTGAGGTAATAATAATTCAAGTTCCTATTTCAATCTTCAATTAATTTTTTAGTATTGAACCATTTCTTTTACTTTCTTTGTAAACAAGTTCTCCTTACGTTTTTTTATAAAAGTTTTTTTCATAAATTAATAACAAAATTTACTTTGTATTATTTATATGGAGCGGGATCCCGGGAAATTTTAAAAAATTTCCCGCTTTCCCGGGAATCGAAAAAGTCCGGGAAAAAAAACTCTAATTGTGATAAAAGTCGTGCATTTTTAGAAACTCAAACTTATTCCACTTTTAAATCAAACACTTTACTTTAGCTGCACTTTTGTGCAGGTAATCACAATTGTGTACCTGCACATTAAGGCAGGTAAATGCATTTAAGATAGCTGCATTTTTGATTTACCTGCACAAAAAATCGTGCAAAGAAGATTGTGCAGCTAAGTCAAAATTACTGTACTTAGTATTTACCACTCCCACCAACGTACTCCACCATTCAACATCGGTAACATAACTTTTAGTCAATTCACAAAATCCACAACTTCACCGAACTTGAGACTTAAGACGGTCCCTCGTCACTTCATTCGATGAACAACTACTCAATCTCCACCCACAACTACAGCTATCCATCTAAGAGCTTCACAACTTTAGCTCCGCGTTCAAGCAGGAGCATCACTCAAAAGTTACAATCAGTTTTATCGGCCATTTTCTTTAACTGAAATATAAAATATGTTTCTCACAGAATTTTTCTCAAGCACAAAGAAACTTCTCTTCAAGAGAGCATTCCCCTTGGGACCTCAACCAATAGTCAGTCTGGTACCGAAGTACCAGGGGCTGCTGACTCCAGTGGTTAGCAGATAGGATCTCTGGTCAGCAACAATCTCAAGAAAATTGCCAATTTTGAAGTACTGCCGAATTCCAGGTATTCGCTGCACCTTATTATGTCCCGATGTATACTACCCCAAAAGGTGAAATATCTTTTAGGTGGTGCACTACTTTCTACTTTTTTGAAAGCCACGTAGAAAGCAAAAAGGTATAGAATGCTTGGTGAGGACATTCAGCTTTAATTTCACAAAAAAAGTTGACGAAGTCATTTTAGATTCAGGCTAATTTTTTTATATTCTTGTTAAAAAATAAAATTTGTTGTTATTTATAATTTTTTTCTTACTATTAAAATCATTTTTGGTTTGTTAAATTCATAAGTCTCTGATTTAACAAAAAATTCTTTTAATTTCGTTTCTGTTGCACAATGGGTTATTATATTATTTACCGCATGCATTTCCCTCTTAATTGATTTTAATTATTCAACAATTTCATATATGTATAAAACAAAATGTTGTGAGCAATTGTCGTTGTTGCTGTTGCTGCTGTATTCATTGTCCTTTTTTTAACGATGAAACGCATTAAATTCTACAATAAATTAAATAATTTACCAACACTTTTAGTTGTTTGTTGCTGTTATTATTGTCCTTGTTAATTTACACAAATAAAGCATTGTCCTTTTTTATTTCCTTTAAGTGCATATGTGTGGGTGTGTTTGTTATTGTACTTGCTTTTATAGTTGTGTTGGTAGCCGCATAAAATGAACTACATTTTGTGTTTGTATAAAATAATTTAATCGTTTTACATTTAATCGGACTATAAATAAATTTTTATTATTATTCCTTTTTAACAATGCACGTCACCTACTTATCAACGCTCTTAAAAGTAAGAAGCGAAGAAATAATCGCAAGAGAAAAAAAGAAGAAGGACATAAAAGAGGAAACCCACCACTGTTGGAAAATTGGGTAATTGTGTATTTCCGTAACAAATTAATGTTTGTCAAGATAGAAAAAATCACAGAAAGAAGAATAAGAAAATGAAAAAAGCCAGCATAAATTAAATGAATATTTTTTATAAAAAGCCCAACCAGCCAACAAGCAACCACTTTGCCCACCAACAACAACAATAAACCACTTAAATAAGAAAAAAAGGACATATTGATGAAAAGTTCATGTTATCAACGAATATTTTCGTATGCTTATAAAATGAATAAAAATAAAAATGATGGAAAATCATGACAATTTTAATGGCATTAAAATAAATTGCCACTTAATCGGGTTAAAAATGAATTTGATTTTTTTAACTCTCTTTCTTTCTCAATTTCCATGCCTTTTTTATTTTAATTCAAGCCATTATCCTTGTTCATTTTTCAGACAGTGTGTTTGTGTAAAGAATTGTGTGTGTGTGCGTTTTTTTTTTTTTTTTTTTATTTAATGTGATATTGATGAATGTACTTAAGATTAAATAAAGTTCCAATTGATTGAAGTTTCGCTTACAAAAGAAACGCAAAAAGTCTGTTTAACTGTCATTTTGTTTAAATATAATGGCCTAGTGGTTAATTGAAAGGGTAAAACAATAAAAAAGAAATATTTAGATGAATAGTTGAACCGATAAAAATCTAAAAGTCAAGGAGTCAAATATAAAGGGGAAGATAAAGTACAAACAAATAAATCAGTGCAGTAGACAAAAAGTCAATAAAAACGTTTATAGATAAGCAGAAAGACAACAAAAAAACACAAAGAAAAACAGACAGATACACCAAGTAAAAATGCTATACTCGGTTGTCCCGAATCTTTGGCACCCTTCACCAAGAATACAATTTTTTTTTAAGGGGGAAGACATTGTATGGGATTTTTGATGAATTAGACAGATCCCTCATAAGGTCTACCACTTCATGTTTTTGTATACCTGTACTCTGCAAAAAGTACAGAAGTATCAATCTTTTAGGTGAGGTAGGTTTACATTAGGGTTCATAACTGTTTTCCTTCTGCACCGATTGTACTGTATATCAGTCCATAAATATTTAATGCCCATAACAGACGGTGAAACGGCAACTTCTAGTTGTTTTTGTTGTGTTTTCTTTAAAAGACCTCACATGACGCGAACATTTTGAAACAGGTTTGTAACACATTTAAATCTGGCTTAACACTTATGTAAACAAGCAGAATTCTCGTTTTTGAAGAGATCGCAATCCTCATGTAACGCCATTGCATCCCGAAAAAATCTCTGCTTGGTGAGGTTTACACAATTTCAAAAGAATTTCGTTGCAGTTGCATTTCATCGTATTTTCTGGGCACAAAAATCATTATTTTCCGTTAAGTCTTTCGGATGTATAGGTGTTTTTAACAGACGAACATGACTTAATCAAGTTAGAATTACTCAGGGATCCAGATTTGATCGAATTTCCAACAAATTAAAACAAATTTTGATCGGAATGTGTGAAAGGCCTGATGTATGATGTATCAGTATTTTTGGTATTACACACGAATTGCCAAATTTAATTTACCCTCATTTAGCACTCGGGGTAGAAGAGGCTTTAAAAATGGACAAGAAAATTACAATTAATAAAAACTTAAATTCGTTCCATAAAGATTACCCAAATTGCTTAAATGTTCTATCTTCATTACCACTCTTTTCTTTTATTTAAGCCACGTTGTTTCATTTCATTCATTCTCGCAAATTTTTTTTTTTTTTTTTCAATTTAACCATTAACTAAAAATTAAATTAGTTTAAATAAAAAATTTAATCAAATGAATAAAATTTTTGCTTATATCAACAACATTGCTGCAGAAAATGTTGTAAATAGAAAAAAAATTACTTAATTGATACTATTAATTTATTTACTCGTTTAAATTTATTATTACAAATTTTTTAATTGAAATAAATTTTTTTTTTCAATGTTGAGTTAAACTGAATTTTGGTTTTAACTTTAAATCACAAACTTAAATCATTCGCTTGAAATCGTTATCCTCAATGGGTTAATTGCATTCACATTGTGTTTTATTTATTGTTTAAAAAATTGAAGTGGCCTACTTTTTGGCGTTCATAAGTTTTATTATTTAGTAAAGCTTTTCTCACAAAGCTTAATCGTTATTTCTTGTGTGCAAAGTTAATAAAATAGTTTTTTATACTTTCATTTTAAATTAAAAAAACCAATAAATATGTATTAAAATTTTTAATAGATGCTAATAAAAAGGAAGGAATAAAAACTCCAATTAAAATTATTTAAAACATTTAATTCTTTGTTATGAAAAATACTTTACAAAAGTATCACAAAATTTATTTATACATTAAAAAAAATTTTAATTGTGCGTTTTTATTAAAATAAAACCCATTTTTTTAAAAAGTTTTTTTTTATTTTGTTCAAAATTATTTTTTACACTTTGATTTTAAATACCCGGTACAGAATAGAACCGCATTTTTTTATTTATTTCTTTAGGATACATTGAATCAACATTGTCTAAAAGCTCAAACATATTATTTTAAAATTTTTATTTCATTTTAATTTTTTTCTTCTAGATGTTGGAACTTTCCCATCAGAAATACATAGAGCTATAAGTCAACATCTTAGCAAGATGTTGCTATTTAATTGTATTCCATTCTACATCTTCCGATTATTTTAGTGTCAACACTAGAAAAGTGACAGTAAATCCTATTATTATTGTGGTATCACTGACAAAATGGCATTTCGTCAGGTGATTATTGTTTTAGCCTATACGCCACCAAGTCGGCTATGAGAAAAACGATAAAATAGGTTTACAATCAATTTTCTCAAAACCTACTTGACAGATTTTTTAAACGTTCCTAATTGATTGTTACGTATATTTTTAACTGAACTTGCATCTTCATGAATTTACATGCAATAAATCCAAAGTTTTAATGGTTTGTCTAAAATAACATTTTGTAATTTTGTGCTCCATATCCCATTTTATTTTCGTATTAAGATGTTTTCTTTGACGTGGAGCAAAGTAAGTCTATGGCAAAAACAATGAAGTTGATAGTTAATTGAGATATATAAGGACAGGTAAGTATGTTTTAGAATGGTGATAATTGCTAAATTCTCTCCTTTTAGTACCGAACTACAGATGCAACATAATATGGAAAGAAAATATGTTATGGTTTTTAAAATTTGCAATATTTATATTTTATAAGCAATTTTACACAAAAACAGTTCTACTGTTATGATTAAAAAAAATTGTATAATAAATAATAGAAACGACAGCCTTTTTTGAGTTAACTCTAATAATTAAATATAAATATAAAAGTATCAGAAACTGCAAACATTATCTGCCGTATTCATAAAAAATAAAAAAGGTTTGAAATGTGTTTTAAGGCAAATTTTTCTTAAAATGCATTTTAAATCCATTTTAATTTTTTATGAATACAGCAGTATGTAAATAATTTGTACTTAAATTCTTAGTAAATTTTTGAAATACTCTTTATCTTCAGATGGAAGGAATATTAGCCAATCTTCGATATCTTTTTTCTTTTCAATGAAAAATTAGATAATTGTGACGGTTTCTTTTGACCTACGTTATCCATTATGCGAATGGCGCAAAGCAATAGTAAAGTATTATTTTGTTATGTTTGTATGCAAAATTTGCTCCATATGCAAAAAATTGTTATATGTAGTAATATAATGTTCAATGAACCTAAAAAATGTGGTTGTCGATGCTAAATATCTCAGATTTTATACGAGACCACCAAAAAGGGATTTTGGAATATGAAAGAGAACATTGATGCCATATATAATCCATTCCTAACTCATTTTTTTCAAAAATGGCGTATAGGCTAAAAACATAATCACCTGACGATTTGTTTTGAAAGCAGCGTTACCATTTGTTAAGATTTTCCTTTTTTGCAAGTTTTTTTTCTGTTTAATATGTTTTTATATTATTTAACAAAACTAATTCCAAATACAGGTCGGCATTTTATTTTAAAATTTTGGCACTAATTAGTATTGTGGTTTTTTTGTTGAACTATTTATGGTTTTTTTTTTTAATTTTGGCACTTTTGTAGAAAAAATTTTTTAAAAAATTTTTTTTTTTTCAGAAATGGCGAGACATTTTTGACTAATGTTAGATGTAAGATGTTTCAAGTGTGAATGCATGTTTTACATTTTCACAATGGCTATTGTGGCCTTGTAATGATGTCAAAATTACGTTAGAACCACTTGCGCATGTGACCTTTCAAAAGTTAAAAAGATCAAGTTAAGGGGAATAGTTCTCAATTAGCATGAACTTCACAATAATTTTTTTGAGAAGTGTTGCCAGATTGTTTCTTACAAATAGAAATTTCAAATTTTTCCTACACACTCAAAAAAATTTTGAATTAACTTTTATAACGATAATCGTATCGTTAAAAAAACGACAATTTATTCGCTGTCGTTTTAAGTCTGCTGTTACTTTAAGCAGTTTTTTATCGTTATTTTACCGACAATTATTTACGTTATGCTTATTTAATCGATAAAGTGTATTTTATGTTTAAAGTAGCATACATATGTACATACAAACATATATTCAGATGTATGTATATGTATGAACAAAAAAAAAAAAGATTCTTATTTCAAAATTCACAAAAAAAAAATACAAAAACCGCAAATTAAACCTTCGTCTTACTCACGAGTCTGGCCAGACGTTTTTCAATGCATTTTGAATGGACAGAGATGTTACAAAAGTACAGCTGTATACTATCGTTAAAAAAAAACAAGTAAGAGTGCTATACTCGACTATGCCGAATCTTATATACCCATCACCATGGTTTGGAAAGAACAGAAGTTTATATATTTATCTAAATATATGTATATATATATATATATGTACGTGTATATTTATATTATATATATCGTTTAGTTTTATTTCATTATTTGCACATGTTTGCGTGGTATTAAAGACTTATATTAAAAGTTTAATTAATATATAGCAAGTTTAGTTTTGATCGAATTTCAGTATTTGGTCATAACTCGGCCATTCTGTAACCGATTTGACACATTTTTACACCGACATCTTAAAAAATAAAATTACCATTTACTTTGGTGATAAAAATTGGAGTCGAGAAGTCCTATGATTCCCGAAAATGGGTATTTAAAAAAAAAACTATGTTTTTGATATGTTCTTCTAAAGATTTCCGATATTTTGATATCTAAAATTTTAGTTTTTATAAAAATTTAATTTTTTTTAGTCCTTTTTTTGAGTATTTTGCTCATAACTTAATCATTTTTGACCTATTTGACAGATTTATATACCAACGTGCTTCAGAATAATATTACCATTAAATTGGGTTATAGGTATATATGTATATATACGTACATATATGTACATACATATATTTAAACAAACTTAATTATAAAAATAATAAATAAAAACAAACTTAATTATAAAAAATAATAAATAAAAACAAACTTAATTATAAAAAAGAGTAATTTTTGGGATTTCAGTATTTTGATTATAACTCAGCCATTTTTAACCGATTTGACAGATTTATATACCGACGTGTTTAAGAATAAATTTACCAGTTAGTTGGGTTATAAAGCTTGGACTCGGGAAGACCTATGGTTTCCGAAAGTGGGGATAAAAAAAAAATGTTGGTCATAACGTTTTGTATCTGAGCCGATTTTCCCGAAATTTTCCGAAAATATTTTTTTTCTAAAGATTTCCGATCTTTTGATATATAAGGGATAACCATAGGTCATATGACAGTCGAAAAAATCAGGTTCTTATACAATTTTTGATATTTTTTGTACGGAAGGTACTACGCCCACTTCTCCAATCCCGCCCACATTTTGTGGGATGCTATGAACTGATAACCTTAATGTGTGTAGCTAATTTCCAGATATACAGAAAAAAGTATTAAAAATACAACAACAACAAGGGATTTTTGTAAAAAATTAAAGGTAGTCGTGGTTTTTTGCTCATATCTCAGCCATTTTTGGACTGATCTGGCTGAATTTCAATAGCAAGAAATAGTGGACTATATGTGACATAAATGTTAAACAACCTCGCCGCTATCATGTATGGAGTATCCGGAAAACACATATCAAACGTAAGACGGACAGACGGACGGACAGATGGACATCGTTAAATCAACTTCTTTCCTCATAAGGACCCAGAATATATATACTTTGTAGGGTCTAAGATCAATATTATAGAAATTACAAACGGAATGACAAACTTATATATACCCTTTTCCACCTGTGGTGAAGGGTATAATAACAGAATCACAATATCGTTACTGCAAGCGAACATATATGTCGACAAATATTACGATTGTCGGTTCGTTAAAAGTTAGTGAATCGCTTCAAGTTTATCAAATTTAATTTTCATTTAATAATTTTACTGAAGAGAGGAATTTAACAACATGAAATAAATTAAAATGAATAACTTTTTTTCTATAATAAATTACAAATTTTATTCTTGACTGAACGGGGGATTGAACTCAGGTTGAAATTACAAGTTCCACCCTTTTCTCCTGTGCGACGACTGTCGGTATATAGTCAAACATCAGTCTTTTAGCCAATGGTATTTTGGTGGATCGACATTTAGCTTTTTTTAATTACGCAGGGGATCTTTTTTGTGTTGATTAGAAGTTTTACTAATTTGAGGTCGCTGATTTCAAATCTAATCTCCGTTTTTCTCCATAAGCTCGCATTTTTAAGGTACTAGTCGTATTTTTGATTTTTTCCAAAAATTGAAACTACTGGGCAAATTTAAAACCAATGTAAGCACGGCTTGAAGACAATATCGTAGATGAGTTGTGAGTTTTTTCTAACTGAATATGGTAAACCGTTTTATGTTTTTCCAATATATGTAGCGGAAGTGCCTTAATTTTGGACGCAATGTCATGCTCATAGAAAAAAACTAAGTGCAGATTCCTAAAAGAGGACTTACATCAACCGTTGAATTAAGAGGAAGCTTCTATTTTGTGTTATACCCTGAAAATATAGATAACTTTAAAAGTTTTCCAAAAAAGTAAATAAGCTATTCGTTTAAAAAAAAAAACAATTTTATGAGGTTTGAAAATAAATATTTATTTATATAATCTTATTTCTGATCTTCCAAAAAGTTTTTTAAAAATAATACGTCATCGAATCAATAAATGAAATTGATCATATTTTTACTTGGAGTCCTTAATGCAAATTAAAAACTTAATGTTGCTTAAAGTTAACATAACTTGTGGCATGATCATGATCATGATCATGGCTTTCATAAACTTTGAAATCATAATCTTCTTTCCAACCATTATGATGATCAGCTTAAGCATAAACCACAGGATGTTCAGCATGACCAATATGCTTGACTACAGCATTTAAACCATTATGATCATCGGCTGTACATTCAACAATACGAGTAGTACCATCGGCTTCTTTTGGAGAATAGCTGCCTAAGGACAAAGAAACAAAGTTTTAAAAATTCTCTTATTCTTAAGAAAAGTTTAAATAAAACTTTTTCTTTGATATAAATTTAATTGCTTTTTTGTTACTTAGCTACCACTTAAACTTAAACGAAAACTTTAATATTTACATAATTGAAAAAAAAAACAGTTAAATATTTTATTACACTTTTTTTTAATTAACTTTAATACAACAAACAAATCTAACACATGCAACATTTTGATTGCCCACAAATACTTAATTTAACACTTTTAATTTAGCAAACAATTGCATGGAAGTTCTTTTTGGTTTGTCTCAGTCCATTAAGCCAGGTTAAAAGTAATAACCTTATTAATTTTTTTTTAATAGATTGGAATGGCAAAATAAACAGCACAATTCTTTTTTGATAAAATATAAAAATAAACTTAATACAAACTTTTTATAATTATGTATGAATATAACAATTCCTCAAGAATGTTTAATTAATTTCTAGTTTTAATCAAAAAAAAAATTAATAACAAATTTATTTTCCTATAAATAGCCAAAATAATTAGCAAAAACTATAACAGTTCTTTTTTTCGCTTCAAATAAATCAACATTGCATCGGCAAAATTTAATTAAATTCCCAAGGAAAAAACATTAAATATTTAGCAAAATGAAACTTTTAGTAGTTGGAACATTTTTGCTAATTTGCGGTTTGGCCAAGGCAGCTCCTTCGTATTATCATGATAAAGGAGGACATGCTACCAGTTATGCTGTTATAACCAAACATGAGGTTGAACCACATCATGATTGGGAGCACAAGGAATGGGTACCACATGGTATTGAACATCATGGACATGGCATAGTGGTGGCAAATGATTATAATCATGGTGACTGGCATAAGCATGAGGAGCATGACAAACATGCCAATTATGAATTTGATTATGGTGTCAAGGATTTGAAAACAGGCGATATTAAAAATCAATGGGAACACAGAAATGGTGATCACGTTAAAGGTACAATTTTTATCAAAACTTAAAAAAAAACAATAATTTCAACAAAAAAAAATATCCTCGATTCTTTTTAGGCAGCTACTCGCTTAAAGAAGCCGATGGCACTACACGTTTAGTTGAATATACCGCCGATGATCATAATGGTTTCAATGCTGTTGTCAAGAAAATTGGCCATGCCCATCACCCTGAAGTGTATGCCAAGCCTGTCTATCATAGTGGCTGGGAAGGTGATAACAGTCATTATGGTCAAGGTATAACTTACGATTTCGGTCATCATGGTCATGATGTTGTTGGTTATGATCATGGTCATGGTCATGCCAGCAGTTATGCAAAGGTTAAGCTTTATTAAATATATTTCTACTATAAGGAGCTGACTTTGTGATATTACTTTAAAAAATGTATGTACTGGACCAATATTGTAAATATTATTTTAAGCAGCAAGAATAAAAAAGAAATTCGTTAAAAATATTTAAAACAATCATAGTTCTCATTAATTGATGGCGTCTATGGCAGTAATTTTCTAAAAAACTTTAAAAACAGCAAAATTGAGGGAATGTTGGGATATTCCGAGTGTTTATTGGGAACCATTTATTTGCTATATTGCTTAAGGCAATATATATTAAGGCCTTAACCGTATTATGCTATCTTCAGATACCCTGTTCTAATATGAAGTGTATTCCAGTGAGTGCGCTCTGCATCTATGAAAACAACACCCCAGGAATCATGTTGGGGTAAACACTCTAAGTCGTGGGAAGGAATATTCCTGAAAATCTCACTAAAGAGTTGATTTTTCACCACTTGGGGGAGGATTATCCCAAGGTGATTATGCTTCTCAACAGAAGCTGCTGGCATTTTTTCAGGGTGAAGGTTAGATAGATCTAGCTCCTAACCAAAAGGCGAGTGAATCATTTTGCCAGATTATACATTTTAATTGCTACCTGGGTAGCACCCAGTGGCCAAGATTCCCCATAATGTTACGCCGAAATGGTAGGTACGCATTTGAATTTGTTTCCACATCAATCAAAACAAATGGTAGCCGCACGGGGAAAGGTCTGAACTTAAGGGGTCTGAGAAAAACCTTCCAATAATTATTTTCTAAATAATTTAAAACTGGTCTTGCACATTTAGGACAAGCGTTGTCATGATGGAATATTTGACTGCATGTCTGTTCGCATATTTTTTTGTCTTTTTAGGACAATTTTCTTTTTTAACCAATTTTTACCAATTTTCAATAGCTTACCATTAATGGTATTTCCTGTTTGAAAGCTAACGGGACCTTTGGTCAATCATGGACCCACCAGTTCAAAATTGACATGACGTAGCAATAAAAGTTATTTTCGGGAGTGGTATTTGTATGGGAGCTATTGAAATTAGGGTGGTCGTTAACTATATGGAGCATATTTGTTTTCTATATTTCCATGCTTTCACCACCCAATTCGGTGGGTATTGATAAAAAAAACGACGCCAAAAATAATTTAGGACAATCGGCGAAGGCTAAGCCGTCCTTCACGCCCGTCTAAGATTGAGAAAAATCGTAAGGTCCGACTTTTATGCCTCATAGCTAGGAAAATATTAATTTTACATAAACATTGCCTACTAAGAAGTTGTTATTAGAGAAGTTTCCAACAACTTTTGTCTTAACAAGTTTTCTCTAAATCTCTTATTTAACAAAACCCAACGAAAATAAAAAGCAAACAGCAGCGAATTTTTTTTAATTATTTTTTCTTACACACGTCAATTCAGCTTCAATATTTGTGCTTTTGTGCGTTTGCCTACAAAAAAAAATAGTCAAGCGCATATCATTTGTTTCAAACTTACCTACCCGCTATCTCTATTCCTTAAGGGGGCTCCCATACAAAAAATTCAATACAGACTAGAAATATACTGAAGAAAGGGGATAAAATGTATGACCGACCTCAATTAGTTTGTTGTCCTCAACATTTTTTCAAAACATACTTGCTTTTTATCTCCACCCCAAAGGAAGGCTCCCATACAAATATTGCATTTTTTGAAATATTGAAATTTAATGGAAATTTGGTCTTTTGTGAATAAAATCAAAAGTTGTAAACAGATTTTAATCATTTAAGGTTTTTTTGTTTGCAACTTCGTTTTATATATGGGGGATTCACAAGGTGTCATAAAATCATATGTCTTAAAATAATAACATGAAAAAATACGACTGTTGTGAACAACCCCTCATAATTAAGTGTGCTATTTTGAATTTAAGTCAGCTGATTTAAAACAAATATAAAAAATAAATAAATATTTACCTTAAATCCTAGGCCGATCCAATTTGACGCCGCAAGTGTTTTGTTGCAAAAAATGCTAGCCGCAGGTTAAATTCGGATGTTAGCCGGAAAAACCTATACGATCAATGGCGACGGCTACAAAATCATAGCCGCTCGGCTCAGTTGCTCGGCGCAGGTCTCTAATGATTAATTACGACAGCACAATAAACATAGCAAGCAAAGTTTTATTAATTTAAGACACTTTTTGTTTACAAAGCAACAACAATATTTTTAAACCATTGTAAAAGGTTAGAACATTATGACAATACAACATGATAGCACACCTTGTGAATACCCCAATACATTTTTTTTGCGGAATTTCAGGTTTTTTAGTTTATTCAATTAACTAAACCGTTTTTGAGTTACGCGAATATATATTGTGGAAACTCCTCCATTTTAGAAATAACGGTATATCTCGAAAACAAGAGCTAACCTAAAAAACGGTTAGCACTACTTGATTCAGCGTATCCGAATTAGGTTTAAAGGCCAGTTGTCCGGCTGTTCGGATTTTTCAGCTAGAACAGTGTTATTATTACAAATAAATAATAAAAATGTTGTTCAACAAAATTAATGAAACGTGATTCCTAGAAAATGCGTTTCTTTAATAAATTAAAAATTTGATTTTTTTTAGTGGTTTATTTGATATTTTTCAGTTAATTTTTTTTTTAAAGGAGATTAAAGAAACATTTGTTAACAACTTTTCTACAAAATTAATATTTTCTAAGTTATGAAACATAAAAATAAGATTTCATTTAAAAAAATATAATCTTTCTCAAACTTTGGTGGTCGTGAGGGACGGCTTAGTCTTTTCCGATCGTCATAAAATTTGTTTGCTTTGTTTTTTTTTATCAATACCCACCAAATTGGCGGGCGGGTGGTACCTAAAAAATCCATCTTTTGATTTTAACGGTCACCCTAATTGACATATATGAACCGATTCCCAAAGAAAATTTGGTAAGACTATTTATGCTGCAACAAAATATTTTTCAGCCAAATTTAATCGAAATATACAAATAAATTAGTAATTAGATATTCCGGAAAGAAGTTTGTATTGGGCCATGTGAAATTATGGACCGATTCTTACCATTTCATCGAATCATCTCCACAATTGCGACCTGTGTTTTGAGCACAAGTTCACAAAGCCAGACTACCAGCCGGCCAAATGGATTGGGGGACATCGTTAGATCAACTTAAAAAGTGATACCCATATTTTTTAGTGCTACACATAATCACAAACGCATATTGCTTTCTTCACTATTGTAGTGTGGATTTAAAAACTAATTTTAAAGTTTTATTTTTTATAATAGCAAATAATTTCCTATAAACAACAAATTTTAATAAAAAAACAAATGCTTTGATGGAGAGCAAATTTTGTTATAGTTTCTTCATACTAATCTTTATCTTTTCAAATTTCAAACCTCTAATTTCATTACTCATACACTTTTAATTCTTTTTTGCCTACATATTATTACATATGACCTCTTTTTCCCACCACAAGTTGAAGTTCATTTTATTGGCCCAACTATAAAAATTACAAAAATAGTTCAAAAAACTATTTTTAATTTTTGGTATTTTAGTGGGACTTCATATAGTTAGCGTTGCAAATTTGATCCAAAAAAAATACAACTGACCAGAAAAAATAGAATGTAAATTTCTAAACGAACATACCAAAAGTCCAACACGAAAAAGAGAGCAACTGCAAAAATAAAAAAAAAAAACCAAGAAAAAATATAAAATTGTTACACTTTTAAACAAAAGAAACCAAAAACAATAAAAAAAAAAGACATGGAAACGTAACCCGTAAATGAACACTAATTAGCTGCAGAGTAAGTAATAATGTTAAGTATAAATAACCAAGTGAAACCACCAATTGATATCAGTATTTGGACTGCATTCAATTGTTTTACATAGGCTCACATTTGCATCTCCTTAACGCTGCTCCCTTTGCAACAGCAACAACAGAATCAACAACACAACAACAAGTACAAAAAGTATTAGACAATGCGTTTCCTAACATCAGCTGGTATTTTGTTGGCCATTTGCGGTTTGGCTGCTGCAGGACATTTGCATCATCATCATCACGCCCATCATGGCAGTAGTTATGTAGTGGTTAGTAAACATGAAGAGCCTCTTGTCAAACATGAATGGGTGGATAATAGTGGTGGCGGTAGTCATGGTCATGAATTGGTTCATTTCGAACGTAAATCTAGTCATGATGGAGATGCTCATGAGGATTATGATGGCAAGCATGATCATGAAGAGGATTACTATGCTCATCCTAAATATGAATACGATTATGCCGTAAAGGATGAGAAAACAGGAGATTCGAAAAAGCACTGGGAAACCAGAGATGGTGATAAGGTTAAAGGTAAACTTATAGTTTAATTCTTTTTATTTATGTACATATTAACAAAAAAAAACTTTTTAATTCTGTTTTCATTTCAGGCAGCTACACCATTAAGGAAGCTGATGGCACCACCCGCATTGTAGAATACACGGCTGACCATAAGAATGGTTATAATGCTGTTGTGAAGACAGTCGGTCATGCGCATACCGAGCATGAGAGCCACGATCATTCGCATTACGGCCATTAGTTTTAGCGATTTAAAAGCATTTGTAAAATATACTGCACCCAAATCTTTGTCAGGTTCTTAAGACTTATAAAACGACTTATTTTGTAATGATTTCTAATCTACTCACCTACTTCTAAGACTATGATATAGAAAAACAGTTTTCTTTTACTTTAATTTGTATTACTTTAAATAAAATGATTGCCAAATACTTTTATAATATGAAGATTTTAAAATGTGTTTGATTTTTCGTCATAAGGCAAACGTCCCATTGTGTTTGAACTATAGCTCTCTGCTAACAATATTCTGAAAGCTTTAAGAAATGCTTTTTCAAATACATTTTGCAATGTAACTGTGTAGAATTGTTGTATCTAATCTTTTCTAATGTCCACCAAAAAAATTATCGATGCATACACAATAAGCAAACAGTGTATCGTTAAATTCCGTAACACATTTTTTACTTTGACTGCAAAGGATTTTGATGTTTTGAAACTCAGCCTCCGTTTTACAACTCACTCAACGTTTTTGTAGGTTCTATCGGGCTAAAAAGACCTATAGTTGTAGAATTTAGATTTTAGCTATATTGGAAATATACTCCGACCTTAAATTAAAGTTGTACTTTATACAGACCTTCAATTAAAGTTGAATTTGGACTATACATACAAAACAAAAAATGCCGATGAAAATGTCTGCAAAATTATAGATTTTATGACCTTAAATTATGAATAAATTAATTTTAAATAAAAAATTTTAATATAACACTGTTCAATATTGATTCAATAAAATCCTGTTTCAGTTACTTTATTTCGTGTAGATAAAACAACAACACTACAAGAAGAAAAACATTCATCCTTTTAATTTTTTAAAAAAAGGAGAAAAATTCCCGTATTCTTTTTGAGATTTGATTTGATAAGAAAATAACTAAATTGTCAACAGTGGGTTCTGCCAGTGAATTCTGGGAGAGGAGATCAAAAAACACTATACGTCTTGAAAAACATATCGGAATTTTATTTTTGGGGGCTTAAAGTTTTCCCCTATTGACCAGTTCATACAGCGTACCGGAATGTCGTTATTTACGATATGGATATTTTGGCCCTATTCTAACAAATCGTAAAAAACACCAGTAAGAAGGGAAAGGGCAGGAATAAAATTTCCATTAAATTTTAATACAAATGTCAGAAAACAATAAAACCCAAAACTTTACACAAACATCAAAAAACAGCCAAACTCCAGATTGCCCTTTAAGGGAAAGCTGAAAATTTTCAATTAGAGCTGAATTTACAGACTATATACAGACATTCGGTTTAAACTGAGCTAGTACTATAAGCAGACTACGATTATAGTTGATTTTGGTCTATATTCACATCAACGATTGAAGCTGAATTTGGACTCTATATACAGACTTATAATTTAAGATAAAATTGGAATACGATTGAATTCATAATTGTAGCTAAGTTAGAACCTTAAACAGATTTACGATAAAAGCTAAGTTTTGGCTATATGTTAAACTGCAATTGAAGATGAATTAGAATTCATTAACAAGATTTTGCTGTTTGCTAAATTCCCAATTGTTATTCTAAATAAATAAATATTGTTGGGGGGATAAGCTGGTTCCTATGGGCATTTCAACGGCTGCTTAATACGGATCAGCAGGAAACAGTGATGGAAAATTCAGTACTATGGTACTATTTTCAGTACTTGTTCCTTTCAAAAATACCACGGTACCCTCACGTCAGTTTTTGTACTCTTTTCTCGATATGTCTCGATATTTTTGTTTAGAAATTTATCGTTGCTATTATTATTTTTTAAACATTGCTAACACAAAATTTATTGTTCTTTTTTCGTTCATGTTGTTGTTGTTCATGTATTTAAACCTTTGACATTCTGTTTGTTATTTCTACAAAATTGATGTAAGACCATTTTAAGTATTCTGGATCCTTATGAGAACAGAAGTTCAAATCTGGTTGACCATATGCCAGTGTGTCTATTATGGGGACCTGGTTTCAGTGTTCCCATTTTAGCAAATTTTGTGCTAGAGTTAGCAGATAGAGTTGGGAAAATGATATGCCAACTGCCTTTTAGCATATGAGAATGTATATATGTATTCTCGAAACATGGAAGTTCGACCCGAGTTCGATAACCAGCTTAGTCAAAATTAAGAATTCGCGACCTTGGGACAACAAGGTTCTAACTTATATGTTATTTTGGTGCAAATAGAACCTTGTTGCTCTAGGGTCCCGAAGTATCAATTAAATTTTAATTCATTTCATGTTGAAAAATTCCCTCTTTTATTAAAATAATTTAATGAAAAATAAATTTGATGATTAAAACCCTAAACAGTTTATTAACCACAAGAAAAGTAAAATAAATTTTTATTAATCAGTTTTTTAGCATAATTTTTTTTAAAAAATTCATAAGATTTTTAGAAAGATTATTAAGAACAATTTTAATTAATTTTCATGTTGTAAAATTCCTTTCTTCATAAAAATAATTTAACGAAAATTAAATTTAATGAACTTAAGCCTAATTGAAAATATGGATTAAAAACCATAAATAGTTCAACAAAATAACCAAAATAATTAAATATAAATATAAATAATTTTTAATATTTTCAATTAGGCTTAAGTTCATTAAATTTAATTTTCATTAAATTATTTTTATGAAGAAAGGAATTTCACAACATGAAAATTAATTAAAATTGTTATTGATAATCTTTCATTCTTGACCGTGGCCGGGGCTCGAACCGCGGCGGCAGGTTAGCATGACAAGTTTCGATTGCAACCACTCGATCTCCTCAGATGGATTTGTCGTCTTACACTCGCAGCCATCGACGACTGCTGACGTCAATAGTCAAACATCAATCCTTAAACCAAATTGTATTTTTACCTTAATTTGGTAAATCGAAATTTGCTCTTTTTTGAATGATTATCAATTTTTAATTGATTTTACATGTTTTTCCTTACTTCTGTTTTTTCGAGTGCGAGTGTAAGACGGCAAATCCACCTGAGGAGATCGAGTGATTGCGATCGAAACATGTCATGGTAACCTGCCGGCCGCGGTTCGAGCCCAGCCACGGTAAAGCATGAAAGATTATCAATAACAATTTTAATTCATTTTCATGTTGGAAAATACCTTTCTTAATAAAAATAATTTAAAGAAAATTAAATTTAATGAACTTAAGCCTAATTGAAAATATTAAAAATTTGGATTAAAAACCATAAATAGTTCAACAAAATAACCACAATACTAATTATTTTTAGAATTTTTTTTTTTTTTTAATTTAGCATATGGTAAAAATTGTTTGTTTTAATCATTCCTCATTTTACGATTTAGCAGATTTTAGCAAATTTTTTATTGAAGTTTTGGCATATTATCATCAAAAAATTATGGCAACACTGCTTGGTTGGTATATTTTTATGTCAGATATCCTTATCAGGATTTTGCTGTTGAAATTCAGACATCTCGGTCCATATGAGATGAGCGAAAAAATTATTTATGTATTTTTGTTGTTTATTTTTAAGTTTTGTTCCAATAACAAATATGTTTAAAAAAGTACCAAAATGTTGAGTTGAGTTTTCCATCACTGGCAGGAAACCTTTTTCCAAAGACTTTGGAAAAGCTAAAGATATTATACAAATAGAAGCTGACTTTGAAAAATATTTTTTTTAAAATCCAGAGTTATACTCAAGTCGGACAAATAGAAAAAGACTTGATATGTTCGGAACTTGACATAGAAGTCATATTTTTATGCAAGAAATTTCATTCAGTATATACTTTATTTTATATGAATTTTTTTTATCCCAATTAAATCACACCTACACAAAACAATTAACAAGTAAACTAAGTATTCTTATAAGGTGTCCCATTTATAGTGGGAGTAGCTGTAGCTACAATTGAATCCTATTTAAGACCCACAAATTAAAGCTAGATTTGATCTTTATCAAAAGCAATCTCCTTCAAGGAACTTATAACACAACGTTTGCATACTTTGTCACATAAATTATTAAAAAATTTTCTTGTCTTCTAAAAAAAAAAAAAAATCCACCAGTAGCCTGATTCTAGTAGAGTAATGTAAATCTCAAGCGCTAAAATGCTACACAAATTTTAAGAAAAATTTTTTAGCCTAGTCGATAAATCAGTGTTCTGTAAGCCTAATCGGTACGCCGCAAGTAATTTGATCTTTTCAGAATAAGCCTACAGATAACTCTTTTAATCCCCAAAAATTAATCAAAATTATTTGAAATTTAATTAAAATATTTGAATTTTCTCACGAAATAAAAAGTTTGGCCACAAGTTTATCACACTTACTAAATCAAAAAAAAAATGCCATGAATTTGATACTAAATCACTTTTAGACTAATATTAGTGTTTTTCTTTAACGCCCAAAAAGAACATTAATTATCAAACCTCTTTTTTTAGCAAAAAAAAAAATAATCATTATTAGCGTAACAAACTTTATTATATTTTTTTGTGCTAACAGTCTGTTAGCCTTTAAGGCGATAATCTAAATATAAACTGAAATTGAGTTATTAACTAGTAAAGCTGTAACAACAAAAAAGTTTAAAATAACAAAAAAAAAAAAAACACAAAACACTGTGACCACTGTTGTGACCACTTAGTTGAACGGAATGAATGGATTGCATGGCTTTGTCTGAGTAGCAGCTTATGACCAATAATTTTTTATGAAAATATTAATAAAAATGTTTAACAACTATTTAATGGGGTAATTGTGGCTTTAAAAACAAACAAACTCATACAATCAAATATTTAATTGCAACTACAAAACTCAATACATATTATTAACTACAGCCTAAAAACCCAAAGACCATTTTTTTTTTTAAATTAAAACAACAGCTACTAAAATTGTTTAATTTTTAATTATTATGAAAAGTTAAACAATCAACTTTTAATAAATTTAGTAGAAGAAAAAACAACAGTATTAAATGAAATATTCAAACAGTCAAACATTAAATTAATGAATGATTGCTTCAGTTTAACTACATGGTATTTTTTTTTTTAACAAAAAAGTATTAGAGGTATTCAAATATTTGCAACCAACAGACCTGTAAAAAAGCCAAATTTTTAATATTTTCATTGACATATGATTAAGTCTTAAATAAATATAAGAGGCAAGAAGCACTGCTATCCACAGCCAATAGAGTCAGTCAAAATGCCAGGTTTAAGATTTATGATGGGCTCTCCAAGAAATTTGCGTCCATGAGTCTTTAGAATGGGACAGTTACACCGCAGACGTGTCATTAAATGTCTCATCGTCTATCACGCTAGATCTGTATTGTTAAGTAATAGCATTACCTAAAGTAAGCATATAATATCTAAGATCGCAATACCCAGTAAATAGGCCAGGAAGTACCCGTGGCTCCCTTTTTTTAGCAAGAGTAAATTACGTAATTTAGCACGGGATAAAATGCTAGAGCGCAGAAATATTTAAACATAGACGAATGAACTCCAGTTTGTTCCATGATCTTATTGTATTTCTAATGTTTCCAGCCGGGATGCCGAAAATGGCGCAGAACCTATAAATGCCAGCCAGTTCGGCCCCTCTTCAAAATTGTTCACCAAATAAGGCATTAATCAAAAATATAATCATTTTTAACTTAAAATATTATCAAGTGAATAAAACGTTTAATCAAGTTAAAAAAAAAAACGTTTAGTCAAGTGAATTAAACGTGTAATTGATTGATACTTTTAATTTGTTAATTAATATCACAAATTTTCTAATTAAAATCTTTACCCACTCACAACTTCATTTAGGCCCGTTTTCACAACTTCCCGATAGCTAAAAGTATAATTTATCCGGCATTATAAAAAGTGTTCCATTATTAAAACTTTACTTTAACTTAAAGTGGGCGATAAAGTACATTAAGGTTAATTCTACCTTGTAGGTTAAAGTTTAGTTGTAATAATGGAACACTTTTAATACGGCCGATAAATCCTAGCTTTAGCTATCGTTAAGTTGTGAAATTGTGGTCGGAACTGTAAGAAAAAAATAAACTCATTGTTTTTTGTTGTTGTTTTTGTTTAAGCTTTGATATTGTAACAAGTAAAACTGGTGTTAATAATTCTTATTCGCTTAACAGTTTTATTTGTATAATATCTTTAGTATATCTAAAATCTTTGGATGAAGTTTCCTGATGATCTTTCATAAGTAACAAGTGAAATGCGCATAGGAATATCTTATCCCATCAACAATAAATTTCAGTTTATCAATAGTATGAAATGGGAATTTAGTTCATTTAAACGAAACCTTGTAAATAAATTTTAATTTTTTTCTGTATATGCATGAATATAAAATGATTAAATTTTAATGTGAACTCTCAATGTATTCTATATATAGACCGAGGGTTCATACTATGTAAGTTTTGTATATACATATGTATATATATAGTCCTAAGTGTGAAGGTAAATTGGAATCATAACCAAACCACTATTTAAACTATATTTTTACCAGCGTTTAAAAAACAGCAGTCAAAGTCGAAAAACTGCAATTTCTTCCACTTACATACTTATTTGTCATTGGTCCAAAAAAAAAAAAACGGTTGCTTTTACTTCTGATTCATTAAATGTGAACAGTCATTGCCAAACCAACTCAAAAAGCTAAAAGTTGCACACAAATTTTCGTTTTTTGTTCGACAGTTTTTGGTTTCGACTGCAGTTTTTTAAACCTTGATTTCTACAATCATTGAAGCAATATTACAGAACTGCAATTAAATTTTAAAATTGTCCAAAATTCATACTCATTACGTAAAAAGACATACTTTTAAATATAAAGTCACATTTTTTGACAAAAAGTTATACATTTAATATATACAAAAAGTCATACAAAAAGGAAATTTTATACACAAAAAATCACACTTTTTTTAAAAAAAAAAAAGTTGAACTTTTTGTACAAAATCAAACTTTTAACTAAAAAGTCGCATTTCTGGTCAAAAAGGCATATAATTTATGCAAAAAGCCACACTTTTTTACAAAAGTCATAAATTTTATGCAAAAAGTTATTCTTTTATATAAAAAAAATTCCAATTTTTCGCAAAAGTTTGCACTTTTTCAACAACACACTTTTGATACAAATAGTTATCAAATTTTACTTAAGAACAATTTGTCAGCTTTGTACCTGATTACCCCTAATATTTAACGGCAAGAAATTGTATCTACTGTAGCTCTAAGCATGTAAAAGTGATGAATGTTATTTTAATACATTATTATCGTTTAAGTTGTTATTTCTACGCTATTTCCCTCCTTTTGTGCTTAACCTCGCTACCAACCGACCAGCCAATGAAGCTGAAAAGCAAAAATGCTTCTGCAGAAAAAATTTTACAAATAAGCAAGAAAAAACATAAAACTACAGAAAAAAGCACCTGCTGTGGTTGAAATACATATAGAGAACCAAAAACAAAACCGCATAAAACACAAAAGTATGGCAACACGAGCCAACATAAAACATTTTTTGGTAAGAATAAGAAAAAAAAACAATGAACGTTTTCACTCTATTGTTCAACTGGGTGGCTTTATGGGTGAATTGAATTTACGAGATGGAGTTTATAAAATAAATATTTTTTAGCCAAAACTAATGAAATGGAGAGTTGTAAATAACAATAGCAATAAATAATTTTAGTAAAACTGCAATGACCTTGAGACAATAAATAATAAATTAGTTAAAGGAAAAAATAATTTATAAATTTAAATTGATTTATTTGGTCGTAGAAAAAAATCAGAGCAATTATTTAAGGGATCAGTTGGTTACAATACAACAATAATACCTTTAATAAAAATCCCTTAAAGTAGAAGAAGCTATTTCATACAGAAAAATGTCACTTTCTTCACAAAAATAAATGTCTCTTTATAAATTAAAATATTCTCTTTTAGAAAAAAAAAGTACATATGCTCATAGAAATCTGCATCATCATATTGGTGATGCCTTAACATCAGTATTGTGACATCAGTGTTATTACAATTGGCATCAATGAGGAAAAAAGTGACATAAATTCAATGACGAACGTCATCATCAAAGTTTGAAAATTTTTATGCGTCATCTTCACTGTGAATACAGTGAAATCAATTCGATGCAACATTTTGTGTATTATTAAATTTATTTTCATGTTTAAAAAGTAGAATAAGCAGCAAAAATTTCCATATTCTATTTGTTTAAACTATTTAGTTAAATACATCAAATTTTCAAAGTAGAATGATGTAATAAGATTTCCGTATGACGTGCTAAATTTCCAATTTTTCGTATTTGATAAATACACTGCAATTTATTGTTGAGGGAAAGCTAGTTTCTATGCGCACTTCACTTCATATCGGGCATGCTGCTGGTGTCTTATAATTGAGAGTTCTTCAGTAAACAAAGGGCGGGATACAACAAAAGTGAAACAAACATGTGTAGCGGGTAAGTAAATAATAATATTCTCTCACTTTGACTTAAGTCAATCCCAATTACTCAATTTAAGGACAGTTTCTTATCAAATTGAACCTAATGAGTCCTTTCTTCGATGTTACTGACTGCGATTCGTCATTTCTGGGATACCCATTTGTCATCCCATTGATGACAAAATTTCACCTGATGACAATTTGGCCAAGTGATGTTAAGGCTGACATCAGAAGGATGAAAAGTGTCACGGGGTCAAAAACGAAGACACTTGTCATAGTACTGATGTCAAAATATATCAGCGGTATGAGTTCTGGCAATCGAGCAGGTTTGCTCCCTCTGCTACCTCTCCTGAGCCCTTCTATACGACTCACGTCCGATTAGAGTCTTCCAGCGAGCCATGAAAATGCCGATCAGGCCGTCGACGAACATGTCTTAGAGAAGCTTTACATTTCATTATTGCTTATTTAAATAAACTTCTTATACCAACATAACATTGTTTTGTTTAAAATAAATTTCCAATAAATTCCCTACCCAAACGGTAAAGATGTATTCAATACTGCTAGTGGGCGTAAGGGCCTTAAAAACTTTCAAGAGATTTTCGAAATTATACCAAGTTAATTAGTCGACTATACCCGTTCAAATTTTTATTCTATGAACCAAAAAAAGCTTTTCTACTGACCACTAAAATTATTTATTGTCTGTTATTATTAAATACGAAGGGAATGTTAATGTAAATTTAATTATAATTTTTTTAAGTTTCTTTTATTTTTACTTGTTTTATTGTTATATAATATTTTTTAACAAGTACAATGGAAATATTCGCCTTTTAATTAATAATAAAATTATGACTTTAAAAAATGTTCTTTATTTTTGAAAGAACAAGAACACGCAATTGCTCAACGCCAACAAGTAAAACTTTTAATTTTGAATACTTTGGTTAAATTTATTAATGAAAAAAACTTTTAGCGAATTTTCAAGAACCTTTTAAGAAAAATTTTAAACTATAAATAGTATGAAATCAAAGCAAATCAATATCAGTTTAGTTTCAGTCTTCAATCAATTAAAGTTACGTTTTCGCTTACAAAAAAGCGTTCTTTCTTCTCTTCTAATTATATTCTATTAGTTAGTTTTTTTTTTAAATCGAATAAAAACAATGAGTGCCTTCAGTGTTTGCGTTGTTTTAATGGCTGCCTGTAGTGTGGCCCTGGCTGGTTATGCCCATGGCGGTGGCAGTAGTTATACCGTGGTTACCAAACATGATGAACCTATTCATCATATTAAATATATCAAGGATCATCAAGATTTGGGCCATGGTGGTGGTTTGATTGTAGTTGGTCAACATGGTGGCTACTTGGATCAGGGTCTTGGCCATGGTTATGCTCATTATGATAAATATGATTACCATCACAAGTATCCTAAATATCAATTTGATTATGGTGTAAAGGATTTGAAAACCGGAGATATTAAAAATCAATGGGAACATAGAGATGGTGGTCTTGTTAAGGGTAAGTTTTGATTTAGTTTTAAAGAAGAAAATAAAAAAAAATAGTCATATTAAATTTTTCTTTTTAGGTGGCTACTCCTTAAAAGAATCTGATGGCACTACCCGTGTTGTTGAATACTCAGCTGACGATCATAATGGTTTCAATGCTATTGTCAAGAAAATCGGTCATGCTCATCATCCTCAAATCTATGCTAAACATCATTTGGGCTATGTCAATGGTTTGGAATATGGTGGTGGGTATGGTGGTGCTTATGGTCATGATCTTGGTCATGGTCATGCTTCGAGCTATGTCAATGTTAAACAATTGTAAGAAACTTGCCATTGCCTTTGTACCGCTATTATCTCTCCTGCCCTCGACGAGTAATGTTGAAAAATATACTTGTTGAAAACGACCAAATACTAATCATTAATTTTAATGTAAGCTATTAATTAAAGTTATAAAAAAAATTATTCAAACTGATGTAAACATAAAACCAAAAAAAAAAAACAATAACAAATAAAACAATATTATGAATGAAGTTGAATGCAAATAGATGAAATATATAAAATAAAAAGGAAATCTGGATGCTTTTTATTTTAAAAATCGAAAAATTTAGGAAAGGCAAAGGTGGGATAAATAAAAATTCCTTTTAAATTTATAGCATGTAAAAATCCTTCTTTAACTTTAAGGCTTAGAAGCCGAACTGCGAAGCTTTGCAATTATAAATTTTTTATTACAAGATATAATACATTTTATTTAAGATTTTAAATTGTTTCTTGTTAAAACCTCCTGTTTTGTCAAATTCCCCACTGAAAATACAGGGTGGCGTACAAACTATGCTACAGTAAAATATTCAAATAATTTTTTAGTCAATATACCATTTCATTAATTTTATTTTTTATTATATAAAAAATTCAATTTAGTTTTATAAAACCAGTTGTTTTGACGATGATGGACCGTAAATGAACTTCATGCTTGTTCACACATGTACGAAACCTGATCACTACACTCATAAAATTACTACAGTAACCGATTGTGGGTTATAAAATTCGTTTTCCGTGCTGTAAAAATTAAATATAAATATAGTTATTTTACGATTAATTTTATTTTTTTACTTTTATGTTTGTTATTCAAAAAACAAACTAAAAAAAAATTATGTTTTTCCGTACTTATTTATTACTTAGTTTGATTTTTATCGGTTAAAATATATTTTTTTTAAGTTAATAAATCTATTCAATTTTACGGAATTGTTTGCTGTTTAATAAATAAAAAATTTAAAAATTAATGTAAAACTCATTTATTTAGCGTACTTATCTGTACTTTTTATTGAACACGTAGTGTATATTATAACGTGCGTGTACGGTACGGTACGTATTTTTAAAGCAAAGAAATTTTATAAAATCAAAAGAGCCAAAAAAATAAGATATGAAGGTGAGTTGTATAACAGGAGTGCAGAAATATAAGAAACATGAAAAAGTGTACTAATGTTTTATAGAGAAGAGTATTGGTGTCTATTTCAGCAAACAATTGTTTTTGTTTTTTACGCGAAGAATGCACATGTGCGTGTTTGTGCACATTTTTAAGTGGTAAACAGGGTTGCCGAACTTGGTATTTTCGTTTGGTAGGATGGTAGGCTAATCCTAATTTTGGTCGGTTTGAGAAAATTTACTTTTTAATTTTATAAATTGACTTGTTAAATGTGGTAGGACATAGTCTGTTGAAGCAACTGACTATATCGCAAAGCAGGCAATAGAAAATGGAATATCTATTTAAAAAAAAACAGAAGATTTTCTTGATTGTTGGTGAAACTTCGGATGTGCCAATAAAGAAATGAAAATAAACAATTTTTTACAACAAACCTTTAAAAAAAATTATTGAATTGGCAACAGACGGCGCTGACGCCAAGGCGGGTAAAGTAACTGGACTAAAAAACTTACTAAGCAATGAATTTGTTTAATTTACATTAAGTGCGCTCTCTACACCTTTGTTCAAGTTATGCATGTAAAATGCTGGGGGAAAATATAGACCAGTGATGTCAGCGTCATACACAATTGTGTAAATTAATTCACACACATTCTTCACACGCATTCTTACGCTCTTTCATTTAGTCCACGAGAGTACACAATTATGCATTAAACACATTCACCACAGCAGGCTACACGAACACAATACTACAAATGCTGCTGGCTGAAACTTTAGTCGTGTAGTTAGCTACTGAATTATGTTGAAGACGGCAGCTACAATTGAAAAAATACAAACAGATGTTTTTGTTTACTATGGCTTTGTATTTCAGTGGTGCCACTATCATTTTTTTTTCTTTTATAAGATGGAAAAACATGCATAATTGCAGACTCTTATTCAAACCACAAAAAAATTAAATATTTTAATTTTGTTGTTTTTGTAACTAATAAACAATATAATTTTAACGGCAGATTAAACAAAAAATACATATAAAATGCTTTTAAAATAAGAAAATTTGTTCCTTCAACACACGTGGTATAGTTCGTAAGTTTCAGAACACTTTGGGTGCGTACGTATACGTACATAAAAAAACTATGTATCACTGCTGCAGTGATACAAAATGTTGTTGCTGATGCGTGATTACCAGTTGCAGTTGTGTTGCTGATACTTTGCACAACAGCTGTACAAAGTTTGAATTTTTGAAATTTCAAAAGTTTAATAAGCAAACATTAAATAATAATAAAAATGCTTTTTACAATAAAGATGACAAATTTAATTGAAAATATTGAACCAAAAAGTAACAGTTTTCTTATAAATGACGATTACACGATTTCTTTTTTGTCAAAAGTTATTGCTTCAGAAAATTAACTGAAACAATAATTGCCAAAGTTTGCTGCAGAGCTGCGGCATTACTGCATAAAAACTTTTGACATATGAGAGTGATTTTACGAACATTAAACTTTACTTCTGCGCAAGTGATACCCAACAACTGCATTTACGAACGTACCCTTTATCAATAACTTTTTAGGTAAAAACTGGATCTAAGAAGTTGTGGTATTATTAGAAACTACTTCGAAATGGCTTTCACTTGATCTTTAAAAAATTCCGATTTATTAGCCCGTTAAGGGCCAATTTTAAAAATAAATATTTCTTGAAAGATTTTTCTACAAAACTTAAAATTTTGTCAATATACATATTTATTAAAACATAATATCTTTAGGGAAGAACACTTCAATCTTTTATATACCATATTATTAGTACTTCATCGTATAAAATTTTAAATTTATTAAGCTTTAAAAAATTTTATTTTGGAAAATTAGTCAATTTATTTAAAAGTTTGATTAAAAATATATATCTGGT
Organism: Pollenia griseotomentosa; assembly: GCA_963931875.1. Taxonomy (NCBI): domain Eukaryota; kingdom Metazoa; phylum Arthropoda; class Insecta; order Diptera; family Polleniidae; genus Pollenia; species Pollenia griseotomentosa. Next base: position 24,941,478 of record OZ007562.1, read on the forward strand.
AATAATTTATGTACTTCTTACATATTCATCCCAATTATGAATAAAAATTCCCCGGGAGTTTTATCCCTTCTCTCATTTTTCCTATGTTAATTCAATTGTAAAAGTAGGAAAAGGGGAAAAAACTCCCGGGGAATTTTTATTCATGATTATTGTAATATGTACATAAATAATAAGTGTTCTGCAACACCGAAAAACCGCAATTCAGAAAAACTTTATTAAGCAAATATCTTAGGGTTAAATAATTATTGTTATAGTGACATGATTTAAAGATAAAGCCAATTTTGTAAAAAAAAAGTCAGCCACGGAGTATAAATATATAAAATTGGCTCTTAATTGGTTAATCGGTGTGCCATAAACGCCATGTGGAACACACTTTAAAGAATTTTCCAATGATTCCCATATTTTATAGATTCATTTTATACCTAAAGAGATATGGATAAAGTATTTTGAAGCTTTTACGACTTATAACTCCTGAACTAGAAGCGTTGGCGCGAAAAACATCTTCCTATAGAACTTCTTTCAAGGATATAAAAAAATTATATAAATAACAATTTGGTGTTGAGCCGAGTTAATATTCTTGTTTCAAGCCGATTCTTTACTTTACAAAAAAAAAAAAAAATTAAGCACTTATTTTTTAAATATTTTTTTATATTAGCAGCACTTTTTCTGTTTTGTAGTGGACAAAAATAGAAATTAGTTTAATTTGACTACAACGACAAAATAAGCACAGACAACAACCTGCAGCCATGTATCCGTGTCGTCGTGAAAATAATCATTTCCATATGCACACATGTATTCTAGTTTTGACATATTGAAGTCGGTAGCTTGCTGTCTCGAATGTGTTTAAAGCATTAGTCGTTGATTATCAAGCGACGGGTGCACATGCGGCGGATGCTTACGTATTTTTTGATCTTTATTAAGAATACTTGTCTCTTTATTCACTAATACTACTGTAAAGCAATACAACCACAATTGACATCACTGATATAGAGCTTCTTTGTTGTAATATTAACAGTTTTTTTCCCCATAGCCCTTAAAGAATTACTGAAAAAAAAGAATTTCGGGAATAATCGGTACCACCTCATAAGATATAAGCTGCTTCTTATACAAAACGCCTATCTTTGGAGGTTGTTATTGCAAGAACTATTGAACAGTGGGATGCTTTAGTACTATATTTTGTATCCTGTTTTTACGAAGTCAATGGTATAAGAGCTGTGTAACTCTCCGAAAATATGTCTTAAAAAGTCAAATGCCATTTTTTATTTATGTCATATACAAGTATATTGCGATTCTGACTTGAAATCGAATTATGGGTGTTCTCTAAATCGCAATCGCAAGAAGTTAGCCATCTTCAAAAACCATTAAAGATCGGAAGCAAAACGCATGATGAAATATCATTCATAAAAAAACCCAAAAGCAACAAATTCGCAGAAAATTATGGAATTTGCGCACCCTCAAAATAATTGCTTGTGCACATTTGTAAGTGGTAAATCAACAGTCGAAAATTATTATTGTGCTTTGCGTTATTCGAGTTTATTTGAAAAAAAAAATTTATGACTCCTCTTGTTTTTTATAATTTAAAATTTTTTCAGTTAAAGAATTGTTGCTATTTTTTATATTCATACATACCTTTTAGGTAAATCTTTTTTATTTAATTTTTTTGTATGCACTTGCGTGGAGAATGGTATAATAAACAATAATTATGGCACCAACCTCTTTCTCGGAAAATTTAGGAATTTTCAGTTTACTTCAATCATTATGCATTTTAGTGATTATTTGACATTTGATTGAAAAGAAAGTAAGATGCCGGGCCATAAAAATATTTTTTTGCACGATTATTTTAGGTTAATCGATGAAAGTGACGTATTTTGTGATAATGGAAGTTGTGAAAAAAAAAATTAAATAATCATACCGGAAATCTAGAAAGACATTTAAAACGGTTCCACCCTACTTTATATTCAGATTATGTTGCAATAAAATGTGCAAATAAAAATAAAGTCAATGATTTAAAAACCAAAACAGTTCCAACCTATTTCAATCAAACTAACATTGAATTGGCGATTGTAGAATTATTTACAAGGAATGGACGCCTACTCCGTATGGCGAAAGATCGTGCTTTCAAAATATTAGTTCAACCGGCTTTTGATGCTTTGGGAATAAATGTTAATGAGCATAACGTAGCTGAAAGAATAAATTTTTTCATACTTGTAAAACGTTAATATTGTTTTATTTTGGCTTGACATTTCTAAATTTTTAAGTTTAAAGATATTCGCAGAATAGTTATTCGTAAAATAACTATATTTTTATTAAATTAAAAACGAACTAAGTATGTTATCCACAATCAATTATCGTAATAATTTTATGAGTGTAAAAATAAATTTTTTTTCTGCAAATAAACGCGAATAACGTCCCTGCAAATAAAATTGGACCAGCTGATCCATTGTCCGATGTAATGCAAGCATGGACCATGTCATTGTTAAAAAGTGTTTGTATTGAGACGACATGTCTTAATTTTTTAACGACATGCTTTCGTTTTTAAACGACTTCAAAACTAATCATCTTGAGTATACCATGGAGTAGTTTTAAAACTACTCCATAGTAGTCCAAAGGTGGGTTATATGGTCCTCCCCTAGGACATCGCAATGTTAAATAGACCATGTTTTTTCCATACGTTTGGGTTACTTTTGGACTAGTCCTGGTCCCTTGTGGACTACTCTTTACACGCGTGTTTGGACTGGTCCTATTATTTGCAGGGGTATAGCACAACAACAATTTTCGACGATTCATTTATCACTTACAAATGTGCACAAACAATTACCTAGCGGGAAAAGTCAGAACAGCTTCTTATTCAGGCCTTATTAAAGGCCTGATTTGACATTTTTTTGATTCAATTACCATTCTGATCAAGGCGAATTGACTAGAAGGTGGGGTCGAGTCAACATATGGTTATTTTTTTTCGTGGTGTAGTTGTCAAAGTTTGTATATAAACTACAGTTTTTTATGTAAACAAACCTTTTTTTACTAGCAATATTTTTGACAATCGGACCACAGAAGCAGTGTGGTTGTAGTGCTGACTTCACTCTCTAGTGAATTCGCCTTGATTCTGATCTAACTGCTAAATAAGTTATCTTAGAAGGCTTCGGATCTTCCGTAGGTATAAAAGGTAAGATCAATATTCCACGTTCCCTTCTATGAGAAGGGAGAAGAGAAGGACTACAATATTTAGTTTTTTTGCGCGTTATACAATTAAAATTACATAAAAAAAACGACAAAAACAGCATACAGAACGGTTGTGTTTAATTTTGAGTTGTGTTTAATACGTTAAAAAGAAGAGTTGTATTACCTAAAAACAACTGCTTAAAAGTGTTAAAAAAAGTTTAAAAAATAAAAAATAAATGCACAATCAAAACTTAATTGTTTTCTGATTTTTAGTGTAAAAACCATTTTTACTTTAAAACCATCTATTAATGCACAACACAACAACAAAATGTACGTATTTGCAATTTGCTCTATTTTACTTCGTTTGCACTAAAAAAAAAACCATGAGCAAAATTAGTAGTGCATATTTGCTCGGTTGCAAACAAATGTAAACAATAACATTTGACATATTAAGCGCCATATTGGCTTAAAGAAAACTTATAAATTAAACATTTTAGGTGGGTTTTAACATAAAATAGAGAATTCAATTTAAATTATTTAAAAAGAAATAATTTATTTTAATATGTTTGTGTATAATTGTAAATAAAAGCAGATTTTTTAAAGTGCCGCCAGAAGTTTTTGTGTTGCCAGAGTAAATTTTTAGAAAAATATCATATTTGCATAAAAAATAAAATTGGTATGCTCACGATCAATCATAATATGCACTGAAAATTCACAAATTGCAAATTTGCACAATGACCATCGTAATAACACTTATAATAAATATCGATTAAAAGTGCACAATTAAATTTCTATAACAATGGGGTTTGGCCCCTTTTTTCCGTAAATTTGGCTCGTTTTTTTTTAATTTTGGCATAAATTGAAAATTTTCATATCCCATGAATGGTTTTTAGAGCCAATAACTTGAAGCTCTTTTAAAATACATTTCTAAAAGACTCTTTAAGATTACCTTTATTCTAAGGCCTTTTAAAATCCTTTTGCTTTAAAAAAAGTACACCACCGCACGTGTTAGTTAATTAATTAATAAAAAGTTTGCCAATGAATATGATATTATTATTATATTTTTTTTTTTTTTTTGTAAACAAAAATATTTGGTTTTTTATACTGATGAATTCAAAAAGATCAAAACTTATTTAAAAAAAGAAATTAAAACAAATTTATTTATATTAGTTTTTGTTTTGTTTTGTTTTAGTTTTCAATGATTGTACGAAATAAATGTTTTTCGACATTTTGGGTTATGCAGTCAATTCTTAAAGAAACATGACCTTAGTCACTCTCACATTTTAAAATAACCTGGCAGCCCTGGCAAAACAATATTTTAAGTCCACAAATTTTATCTGTTTTTTTATATATGCTCTTAAAATTCATTAAAAAGCCCCTTTTAAAACAATAAAAATAATTAATTAATTAATTTCGTTGATTCATCTTTTCTGCTGACGTCATCAACAAAAAAATCGTAGCCAGGATAAAATCTAGGGGAGGGGGGTTAAAACCTTTTCTTAAGCTTCACTTCGGAAAATCAAATCTTGTAACGTTAATTTAACCGCCTTTTACTCAATGCAGATGGATGAAACTTTGCAGGCATACATATTCCCGATAACAATACACGAATTCATGGGCGTAGCCAGGATAAAATCAAGGGGGGGGGCCACAATTTTTTTAAATGCTTTTTAGTAGCTTCACTTTGGAAAATCAAATAAATCTTGTAACGTTAATTTAACTGCCTTTTACTCAATGCAGATGGATGAAACTTTGCACGCATACATATTCCCGATGACAATACATGAATCCATGGGCGTAGCCAGGATAAAATCTAGGGGAGGGGGATTAAAACCTTTTCTTTAGCTTCACTTCGGAAAATCAAATCTTGTAACGTTAATTTAACCGCCTTTTACTCAATGCAGATGGATGAAACTTTCCAGACATACATATTCCCGATGACAATACATGAATACATGGGCGTAGCCAGGATAAAATCTAGGGGGGGCAACATTTTTTTTTTTTTGGTAAAATGCTTTTTTGACTGCCTTCTACTCAATGCAAATGGATAAAACTTTGCAGGCATTCACCAGGATAAAGTCTAGGGGGAGGGGCAAAATTTTTTTTTTGATAAAATGCTTTTTTGACTGCCTTCTACTCAATGCAAATGCATAAAACTTTGCAGGCATTCATACTCCCGATGGTAATACACGAATACATGAGCGTAGCTAGGATTAAATCTAGGGGGGGCAGAATTTTTTTTTTGTGAAATGCTTTTCTTTACATTCACTTCGCAGCATCAAATCTTGCATCCATTTGCGTTAAGTAAAAGGCGGCTAAAAAAAGCATTTTACGAAAAAAATTCTGCCCCCCGTAGATTTTATCCTGGCTAAAAAAAAATTTTCTAATGAATTCCTTACTTACTGCAGTTTTTACCCCTAAATATTAAAAATATTTTCATTTAAATTTAAAACTATTTTCGTAAATGTAAATTGTAATGTATTTATTAAAGCTATTCGTTACTAAAAAGTAAAAAATAAAAAAGAAAAAAAAAAATTTTAAGAAACGCTTTTCTTAACCTTAATATATTGATCAGTTGTGAACACAGAATAAATATGAATACCAAAAAAATCGACTAAAAGTCAAAAAATAACAACATTTCAAACAACACAAACTTTTAAATCAAAATGGAAAGCAACTCACACATCCCTTAAAGAAAAGCGTGAGGCGCCCATACTAACCTAAACTTAAAAAAAACATGACTGCCGTGAGTACATTTTAATATTTCAGACCGAAAGAAATACAACCAATCATGTTTAAAGCTACCAATTTTCAATAATTGAGCATTTTGTTTCATAACAACGCGCCCCACGCTTTTCTTTAAGGGATGTGTGAGTTGTTTTCCATTTTGATTTAAAAGTTTGTTGTTTGAAATGTTGATATTTTTTGACTTTTAGTCGATTTTTTTGGTATTCATATTTATTCTGTGTTCACAACTGATCAATATATTAAGGTAAAGAAAAGCGTTTCTTAAATTTTTTTTTTTTTTTTTTATTTTTTTGGTTATTTTTTTTATTTTCTTTTTATTAAAAACTAAACAGAAATTTAGGTATTCTGAAAGCATGCATATCAATCACCAGCGAAGAGTTTAATTTTAATACACTTAATTATTGTTTCTTAAAATTGAACTTATACTCCAACTATAGATGCAATCTCTAAATGTCCACGATCTCAATAACACCCGCAAAGCCCAATTGGAATTGATTTTTTTTAATCGCGTACCCAAAGTGGGCAGTCAAACGTTTATGGAACTTTTAAGACGTCTTTCGGAACGTAATAATTTCCAATTTCACCGTGATGCTGTGCAAAAAGTCGAAACCATACGTTTAGCCGAAGATCAGCAGCAAGAGTTGGCCGAAGTTATTAGCGATTTACCTGAACCTTCAGTGTTTATTAAACATGTTTGTTATACGAATTTTACCAAATTCAAATTACCCACTCCCATCTATATTAATGTTGTTAGAGACCCTGTAGAACGAGTCATCAGTTGGTTTTACTATGTAAGGGCGCCCTGGTATTTTGTAGAACGTAAAGCGGCATTTCCCGATTTGCCTTTGCCCCATCCAGCCTGGTTGAAAAAAGATTTCGAGACCTGTGTTTTATCGGGAGATCAGGAATGCACTTATACAAAAGGTGTTACGGTGGAGATCATCGTCGCCAGAGTTTGTTCTTTTGCGGTCATGCTTATGAGTGCACGTATGTATTTCAAACGGAGATCTTTGAGAAAGTAATTGATTGGACTTGAAATTTTTCTTTTATTTTTCTCTCTAGACCTTTTAATACAGTGGGTGCTTTAGAGAGAGCCAAACATGCGGTAGAAAGTCAATATGCTGTAGTGGGTGTCTTAGAGGACCTCAATACCACTTTCTCGGTATTTGAGAAATATATACCCAGATTTTTCCAAGGTGTTCGTGAAATTTATGATAGTAAGTATAAATCAACCCAATTATGAAAGGAGTTTTTCAATGGTCAAATTGGGAAGAGGGAAAAACTTCCAAAGTGATTTTATTCAAAATTCGGCTGATTCAACCCAATAAAGAAACAAACACTTTAAAATCTCTTATGAAACTAATTTTTTATTAATTTTTTTTATTTACATTTTTATCCTCCTTTATAATTTTACATATTTCTAATTTTTGATTCCAGGCAGTGCCGAGTACCTGACAAAAATCAATAAAAATAATTTCAAACCTCCCGTAAGTGAAAAAGTCAAAGATATTGTCAGGCGTAATTTCACCTATGAAATTGAATTCTATCAATTTTTTCGACAACGTTTGGACAAACAATATCTGGCCGCAAATCTGCCCGACAAAACAATGGCTCATTTACAACCTTCAATTTAGAATAAGAAAGACAAATTGGGAGAAGTTTCCCATAAGATAAGTTATTAAAAATAAGGAATAAACAAAAAATAAAAACTAAAGATCAAGGGCACCGATTTGGAAATATCAAACCGGTTTAAAAATATTTAAGGTTTTGTATAGGTTTACAAACTGTCAAGGGTTCTAACCTTAATAAATACTTTACAGTTACAGTGAAAGTGATTACAATACAGAATGGTTTTGAATAAATTGATTCTTAATTTCTAAACCGAACAAGTTAAAAGTTAGAATCGAAATAATGGAAAAGTTTTGAATTTTGAATGGTCTAAGAAGATTTTAAAATTTTCACAGCAGCTTATTACTTTTTCTTCTGCTTAAGTCCTCTGGCTCCCTGTGGAGCATATAGCCTCAACAAAACTTCGCCATTTATTTCGATACCTTGCTATATTTTTTCACTTTGCTGAAAGAATATCCAAGTTGTGTTTTTTTTTTTGGTGCGCCTCCGCGTGCGTTTTGTGATTTACCTGATGCCAAGTTCTTATTTTCATCCCAGCTTTTACTAGCCTTTCTTACTTCCTTATTTATCTGACATTCTTTCTTGCGGCTTCCTTAGGAGTTTCATTGGATTGCGGTTTCGTGCAATGTTATCATGAGCTTTTCGAAGGGTGTGTCCAATTCTGATTCCATTTTCACCATCGGATTTCATCGGATGAATTGCTGTCTGCAAGTGTCTACGTTAGGAGATAAAAACATTTTAGTGGAGCTTTATTTTGTCGTACTCTACCGGTCTTTATGTTTAAAGCCTAATTCCTCCAGACTAGTTATTTTCTGAAAGCCAAACTTATATTCTTTAAATGACCCAAGTTTAAGAAGGTTATGTTCTTTATTAACGAAAACAAACCTGCAATCCTTTTGGGGTTTTTAACAATAGTGGCGGTGTTGAAAATGTTCCAAAAGTTCTCGACTGACCTTTTTAGAAATCTGATTTAGAAACAAAACGTAATCTAAAGAAATTACAGTAGAAAAAAATCATAAGGATGTCAACTTTTTCCTTTACCTTAGTCGTTCGAATGTATATCTTAGTTCCCCCCGACAGTATTTTGCAAGGCGAAATTTTTTTATTAAATTATTCAACCGGCCCCCGGATATTTTTCCTAGTCCGGGTAAATATATAATATATTATTGAATATATAATGTAAAAATACAATATTCACAACAGGTGGCGTGTCTTCAGTTGTTTAAAGAACGGCTCTTATTGCACCTTACAAAGATGCGATCATTAATGTTGCAAATTTCTCAAACGATCATTGTTATATTTGGAAAACAAATAAAAAAGAGACAAGCTTTTTGTCTAAAGCCATTTGAAAGTAAGTCATAAGATTAAATGCCTGTGACTGACTTCCAAAACATCATCAAGTTTAACATATTGTTTGCTTATTTTGTACACATAACTAACTTTTTTGGTGAACTTTGGGATAACAGATAACATTGTAAAGTTTAACACTGACTTCTTTAAAAACAAACGTCCTTTTGCCATTCATGCCGCAATAATAACAGTACCTACTACCATTTTTTAGATGATGAATGATTTGAATTTTTAGCCCAATGTATTTCTTATGGGAATATGTTTACATCTTCGCAAATTGATGTTAGATGTTGATCAGTGTAAAAAGCCTATTACTCTTCTGACTATAATCTAAAAGTCAAACTTCTTTTTTCTTAATTCTCATTTAGTTCATTCTCCATTTAATTCAAAATCACTTAACTGCCCTATTTTAAACTATGACTGGCCTTAATTGTGTAATATATTGTAATTTATAAACTTTATAGAATAAGTGAATTTATTTTAACTATTTTTGTTTTTATTCACTATTTATTTATGAAAACAAAATTTTAAAAAATATATATAAAAATAAATAAAAATTTTAGTTAATGCTAGAATTAAAATTCATAAAAAATGCATACTTTACACCTAAAAAAATTAACTTTTTATTTCATACGTTGTTTTTATTTTTTTTTAATAAAAAAAACAATTAAAGCACAAATAAAAATCATAGGAAAAAACTGAAATTGCAACTAAAATATAAATCCTACTGCCAACATTGATAACCACCTAAAAGTAAGCTAACTTAACAATCCGCCTTATTTCGAGATTCGTTGTCAAAGTCGTTGGCCTTTGAAATTTCTATATCATTTAAAACACGAACAGACAGAACCTTAATCAATGCGACAAACGTAACGCCTTAACACTGACATTACACACTTAAATAACAGACTTAATTAGTGCGACAAGCTTAACGTTTTCTAGCGCCTAGCCTTACCACCAAAATTACGTACTTAAATAAAACCCTGGCAGTTTTATCTCCATTGACCTAAAAATAGCTAAACTTTTCCAATTGCAAAACGCTGATGCCGCGCTAATTTCCTTTGCCTTATACAATCTGTATTAGCACTAGATGTTTTTATAGGTAAAAACGCTTGAATGCCAATTTTTTAAAGCAACTAGTTTTCACTTACGACAACGAGACTCACAATAAGGCCAAACATTTTGTTATTTTTATTTGTGATCCAGAATTTTGTTTTTCTAAGATGTTTTTGGTAACTTTGGATATAAAATTTCATTACATTTAATACATAATTATTTTTAAGTTATTAATTTTTTTGTTTTTTACTTATTTTAATATTGTTGTGTTTAATAGTTTTAAGTTGTGTTTTTCTAATGTAATTAATTATTTCTATTTTATGTATTAAAAGTATTAAACAAATCGAAAACCATAAATTGTTAGTTATTTTTTGTTTAGTTAAAGAAGAACTCAGAAAAAAATTATACAAAATATATATGTGATTATATGAAATTATTTAATAAAAATTATAAAAACTTTAACAAAAAAAATATCAATTAAAATAAGGAAAATTTAAAAGATTGTCAGGTAAAAACACTTTAATTTCCCAAAACATTTATTTACAAACAAACTTAGTTTTCAATATGAAAACATAGAAATTTTTAATATAAAAAATAAAATCCTTAAGTAGAGGTCCTAGAGCAAAACTAATGACTGTTTTCTGTTTTCACTACCAAAATTCGAAATTTTTCTCAAAAAATTGATTTTACAAATGAAAACATAAATCGCATTTATTTCGTTAACTAGAGATGCTAGAACAAAAAGGATGAAAATCTGTAATCACTACCAAAATTCGAAATTTTTCATAAAAAACTTTTTATACTGATGAATTAAAAAGATCAAAACTTATTTAAAAAAAGAAATTAAAACAAATTTATTTATATTAGTTTTTGTTTTGTTTTAGTTTTCAATGATTGTACGAAAGAAATGTTTTTCGACATTTTGGGTTATGCAGTCAATTCTTAAAGAAACATGACCTTAGAATCACTCTCACATTTTAACCCTTTCGACCCCAAAGTTGCTTATAAGCAACTTGGATTTTAATCATCGTTTTATTAAAAGCAATCGTAATAAAATTATCAAAGCACATATAGAGTTGGTTAAGGAATGAATAAAAAATAGAAAAGTTTGTCTTAATTTTTCATAACGTTTTATTAAAAGCAATCGTAATAAAATTATCAAAGCACATATAGAGTTGGTTAAGGAATGAATAAAAAATAGAAAAGTTTGTCTTAATTTTTCATAACGTGCAAAACTTCCTTAACGGCCCAAAGTTGCTTATAAGCAACTTCCTATATCTAGTCACCCGAAAACTCAAAAAGTCTGAAATCTTCAAAAATCCTTAATCCTAAGAAAATTATAAAAAAAAATTTTTCTGACAGTGCGTTCAAGAGCGGGCGCGAAAGGGCTAAAATAACCTGGCAGCCCTGGCAAAACAATATTTTAAATCCACAAATTTTATCTGTTTTTTTATATATATATGCTCTTAAAATTCATTAAAAAGCCCCTTTTAAAACAATAAAAATAATTAATTAATTTCGTTGATTCATCTTTTCTGCTGACGTCATCAACAAAAAAATTTCCAACTTCAAGCGAAAAATCACTGAAATTAGTTTCTTAATACCAGGCTCACAGAATCATTCAAAACACAGTAAGCAGCATATTGCAAATTTTTTTTTGAATTTTTTGCAGCATACTTTAGGGATGTTCAAAGTATTTGAGTCTGCCTGTCATTAAAAAACGCATAGGGTGACTCAAATATTTTATACATCCCTAAAGTATGCAGCAAAAAATATTCTAAAAAAAATTGCAAAATTCTGCTTGCTGTGTTTCGTACGATTCTGTGCGCCTGGTATTAAGAAACAAATTTCAGTGATTTTTCGCTTGAAGTTGGAGGAAATTTTTTTGTTGATGACGTCAGCAGAAAAGAATTGAATCAACGAAATTAAAATTAATAATTAATATGCACGTATGTATTACAAACGTGCACGTATGTATTACAAACTTTGCCAATGAATATGATATTTATATGATATTTATTTATTTTTTCTTTCTTTTTTTTTGTAAACAAAAATATTTGGTTTTTTATACTGATGAATTAAAAAAGATCAAAACTTAATTTAAAAAAAGAAATTAAAACAAATTTATTTAATTAGATTTTGTTTTGTTTTAGTTTTCAATGTTAATTGTACGAAATCCACAAATTTTATCTGTATTATTTATTCTATTTTGTTTCTTGATGTTCCTTTATGTTTTTTGAAAAGAACCTAAAACGTGAATATGATTAAAGGCCGTTTTCACGGCCACAAAATATGTTTAAAAAGAATTCGAATTTGTTATCAAACTTATACATACATGTGTATGTAGTTTTTAATAATACATTGAATATGTGAAACAATTATATGTATCTCTTTTCAATAAACAATTTATGATCCTGAAAAGGACCGATTGGTTTTACTTTTTATTTTGTGACATCAATTCAAGCACGTTGTCCACGAACACATTCTTAAAACCAACAGTAGCTGAGGCACTTTAACCACCAGTCGATTAAAGAAAAACATCAAAAGTTCCAATTGTATAAGGTCAGTATCCACGACCATTTATAATAATTATGTACGTTTTGACAACACAACAACCTAAAAAAGGCATTTTTTAAGATAGACAAACTGTTAACTATATATTGTTTCTTTTAATTTCAGACACTTCACTTTACTTACCACTATTCCTGGAGAGAAAGGCGCCAAGAGATCCAATCGCTTAAGGTCACAGTATCCATGACCTTACTGTTTCTAATTTTTGCCCAAAAGTCGGCCTAAAAAAACACTGTTAAAAGTAAAAAAAAAGTTGTTCATTTTTTTGTTTTTTTTTTTCTTTTCATATCTTTTGTTACACTTATGGAAAATATTTCGCCACACTTACCACTGTTCCTGTAGAGAAAGGCGCCAAAAGATCCAATCGCTTAAGGTCAGTATCCATGACCATTTTGTCCAAACGTTATCCCAAAAAAAATTTTTAATGCAAACAATATGTAATTTTGTTTGTTTCTAATTTGTTTGTTTCTCTTAATGTTAGACACTTCACTTTACTCACCCCTGAACTTGGACAGAAATACGTCAAAAAGAATTGTTTAAGGTCAGTATCCATGACCATTTATTGTTGTTTTTTTAATCCAAACAGCCGCCCTAAAAATACAATGTTTTTTATCTACGTAAACAAAATGAATTTTTTTTTTGTTTCTTTTCTTTTCAAAAATCTTCACTTTACTTACCGCTGTACTGGAGAGAAAGATGATTAATACTCCTTGGGCAACACATGAGATATGCCAATTCATATCCCACAATAACCAAAGAACAATTGAACTGTAATTTATAAGATACTTTATCTTGTTGTATTAGAAAGGCACCAAATAAATACAAATACAAATACAAATTGAACCTGTAAGTAAACAAACAAAATACATTAGATAAATATTACCTTACAATATTTCTCTTTTCAGGCATTACTTACCTTTTTAACCGCAAAATATCCATGGGATGATAAGTACTAATGATTTTTTAAACAACATTTTTTTATAACATTTGATCTTATACTTTATAAAAATACAAAATAAAAAATTTTTCAGCTAAAAATTTTTGTTTTGTTATATTTTTGCTGAAAAATTTATGTTGTTTTGGTTATCTATAGCTGTTCACTCTTTCTTATGCATTTTTATAATTCTGAATTTTCATTTCGGTTTCTCATATTAAGGGGTTAAAAATATGATTTAACCCTTATGCAGCTGTCAAAGGTGCAATATCTGCTTATGTCTGTGGTTCTTACGACGATATAAACCACTCGTTTCGCTCTCTGAAACTAGATTGCCAAACAGCTGTTCAAACGATTCATTATTGTTTCATTTTGAAATTTTTTTGCGTTACTTGTGTGATTTTATTTAAAACTCATTAAAATGTATGTAAAAATTAAAAATATATTATTTAATACTTTTATTAATATTGTTATTTTATAAATCTCACTTTATTTTATTAAACATCAATTTTATTTTGTTTTCTTAATTTTTTTTTTTTTTTTTTTTTGAGAGCTAGTTCAGATAACTGTTGTCAAAATTGGAGATGATAGTATGTATATTTTTCCTGTTTCGCAGCATGTTTCAATATGAAATGACCTGTTCGCTCTCAAAACTTTGTATGGCAAAACTTGTTGTTTTAATCATGTTTGAGGAGCGAAACAGGAATGGGAGAGAGAAATACAAATAATGCTGTCCTTGTGAAAATGGTATAAGGCACAATTTATCGGTCTAATAAGTTTATGTTGACATTAGGCAACAGACAGTTTGTCGATACTTTGAGAAAATTGCCATTAGTGTGTACAATTTGAATACACGTTTTAAACCACAAGTTTTTGTTTTCTTATATAATAAATATAAAAACTCTTATAAGAAATAAATTTCCAATAAGAGTAAAAACTTTAATAACAAATAAATTTCTTATAAGAGTAAAAACTTTAGTAACAAAAAAATTTCTTATAAGAGTAAAAACTTTTATAAGAAATAAATTTCTTTTAAAAAATAATTGCTTAAAAGAAAAAAACGCGAACAAGAAAAATTTTCGTGACATTTTTATATTTTCTTATATCCGTTATCTACTGTAAAAGTATATAATTTTGCGTTTATTTAATGCCATGAAAAATGATTCAGATTAAAATTAACTATGGTCTATTATACACTGCTTTCAGAAGCCATTGTTATGTTCAAAAAACAAACAATTCTGTGGTCATATGGAAGAATAACTTAAGTCGATATAAAACAAAATTGAGTTATAACTAGAAAAGGTTTAAATCATTAATTTTGACTAAAATTGTATTTTAAACATTGACTCTTAGCTTCTATTTAAGTTGTTTCTTATACGATAATATACAGACTTAAAGCAAACACCTCCTCGAATTAAACTTCAACATAACTGAGGATATCTGTAAACTTTTCCATACTGGCAGAGAATTTCTTGTGCAGACATGAATTTGGCTTGTGAGGACTGTTCTTACTGTTTGTTCGCATAACATACATATTGTTACGTTACTGCCTTTCAATAACGTTTTGGTTTATTTCCTTTATAATAAACCGTTTCGAGTTCTTTATTGCAACTTTAATAAAATATATAAAACACAAACACTTTCAACACTGTTTACAATTTACACAACTTTATTTAGTACAAAGTCTTTTTAACAACCGTAATTTATAGCTTTTATTCACAACCAACTATAATTTTCTCAGCGTTATACGTTGTTGACAAAGTCTGAACTTAGAATGATCACATTACGCTAGTCGCCGCTAGTATTTATACAGCAATTTGGCTGTCTAGAACATTCGAAATGTTTTTCGAAGGTTCGAGGCTTTGCTATTCACCACAGTTTAATTTAAACATAAGTGCTGCCATAAATAGCACTTATGTTTACATAATTTTACCTCTTATACTGAAGCTTTTTTAACGGTCATTTCTAGGGCTTTCTGCACATTGGGATTGAAGTGTACTAAATTATAACAATTTTTAATAACAATGTAAACTAGTAAAATTACTTATGAATACAAGACAACTAATAAATACAAGACAACTAATAAATACAAGATAACTAATAAATACAACTAATTCTTAACTAATAATTACAACTAATTCTTAACTAAAGTTACTTTCGTAACAATATCTTAACTCAAACTTGATTGTTTTTGTTGTTTTTTATAAGAGTTTTCGTGTCATACGTGTTTCTTACATCAAAGCCCATGAAAAAGATATTTTGGCATCTTTTTTGTTTTCTTGATTTTGTTACCAAAATCCATTAAGTGGATTTATAACGTTTTGTTATGAAACTTTTAATAAAAAGTTAATCAGTAACACTTACTAAAGAGTTGTGAAAAAAATTACAAATGAACTTTGCCAAAAACTTAAACCTAATTAAAAATACTCCGTTATCATTCAAAATCAAGTTGTATATAAATTTTATAATCTCACAACTTTCATTTTCAATGGTTATTCACCAACTATTTAAAATAAATTCATTGCCAGTCGAAATTTATTAAGCTACGGATAAAATTAATAAAATGTAACTCGATTTCATTTAAATGACACTTTAAATAAATTTCAAATTTAAGAAGAAAACCAAAACAACAAACTCCCGCAAAATAGTTTTATTTATTTTTTTTTTATTCAAATTAAAAATAAATACAAAATTTAAAATAAAAAAATTAAATCAAATTGCCAAAACAAATTACCGAATGCAAACATTTAAAGTTAAAAAAAAAAAAATATTACAGCTAAATTCGCAATAAAAATCGGCAACAACTTTTACTTTCTTTTAGACATTTACCACATCCATAAATACATACATATGTATGTTATTTATTCAGTCATTCATTCAGTCACTTATTTAGTCTATCATTCATGCAACAAATAATATAAAAATTAAGTACAAAACGCGATGCAACAACATTCATTTACAAAAAGTCACAATAAAATTCAAACCATATTTAAAGCTAAAACTTGTATTTCCCACTCTCTGACTCTACAGCAAGAAGTCAATGAAAGAGAAGAGTTTTATTTTTCTCCAAAACTATTACACATTCTTTTAGTAATATCTGTCAAATTTATATATAAATATATAAATATAATAGCATTTCCATATATCATAATGACAACTTTTTTAGTTTAAAAGAAAAATTCCTTATCATAGGCAATAATTGTTCGTTTGTGGGTTGAAAAGAAAATTTAAATCTAATAATAGAATACTGCCAGCAGCTCCATCATTTTGCTGCTTTAACTGTCTGCTGCTTCTGTTTGTTTTTATTATTTTTTTTTTCTTTGCTTTAACTAGAAACATTTGAAATGTTGATGCAACATATTCTGAATCTGGTAACACCTGTTCGAACCATAAATAGGAGTTCAATGAGCAATTAACCAGATTTACAAGTCTAAGTGATAAAGTTTATGAAAAAAAATGTATAATAACACCTCTAAAGATTTTATGTGTTAGTTTAGGTGATTATCTTAATAGGTAATGACAATTTAGCGTTTTTTATTGAAGGTGGAAGATGTATGTCATTAGCAGGATTGGACGAACTATACTCGTATTGACCAAGCGGATTGTTCTTGGGGCTAATCACTACTTTATTCTAATGGCAATTTTACATGAGTACAAAGCAACGGATGCCTTCCTGACTAGCTACGTAACATTCTTTCTAAAGCTCAACTTGTCGTCCAGAATGATTTCCAGATACTTCGGGCTCTTCGCCAATTTTATCTCGCTACTATTCCGGATAGCAGGTAGGAAGTCGGGCATCTCATACTTTCAAATAAATAGGGCCAATTCGTCCCTTCCTCCCCGGATTGACTAAATATAATACTAAAAAGAAGTCATTTTGCATCGACAGAAAGTGGATCCATTAAGATAACCCAAAGCTCAAGATCGTATGTGATGCTCGGAATACCGCAAAATCACCGCCGAAACCTCATATCCTTGGAGCAAGGATAAAGCTTTATTTTTGGGCCTCAAATATTATGATCTTCTAAAATGGGGTGCTTAAAGGAACACAATTCATTTGTTGGAAGCGATTATTGTACCAAAAAACTCCGAAATGTGTACGAAAATAATATTGAAAACCGCTTAAAAGCTATTTATCAAAAAATAGTGGGAGGTTCTGCCACACCAATTTTATAATCCAGAATTATGGCATTCTCTATCGATGAAAACTTACATTTGAATTGTATTAAAATTTTGCTTGATATTGAAGACGTAGCTTTATGTCAGACCTTGCCCCCTACGACTATTATTCGTGGCGATCTCTTAAGAACAGGATATCCTAGTTTAGCTTGCTTCGTTCTTGACCCCAAAATCTAAGCAATTCCCTTGGTTCGGGATTTGTATAAGGCGGAGAAGGTAAGAATAATTTTTTATTTTACAAATTTGCCAAAAATTGCCAGAAATAATTCCCAAATTATTAAGTTAACGACTTAAATAAATAACTTTATTGATGTCACTTTTTGTTTCCAATTAAAATCATGTGCAAAAAAGTGCAACAAAAATACTAAAAAAGCAAACCACGCATCTAGCCCAACTAAAACTCCTAGACTTGAAAACAAAACTCTTCATCTTGAACAAAGATCACACACGCTAAAAAAAAACATGTATTAGACAACTTTGTCTTCTCCAATGCAACGGGTATTACGCCGGTTGCCATTAAAAATGATGAAGATCTCAAACACGATTGCAAGCGACTTGTTTTCCTTTACACAGCTCTTTAACATGTTGTTGTATTTGTTGTTTTCATGGTCCACAATAACTGTATAAATACGTTGCATTCAACACAATGCATGTTTAATTGTAAATTTGTCCTTGACATTGACATATCGTGAGTGGTGCAAAAAACGAACAATCGTTTCAACGAAAAAAAAAAAGTTATTAAATACAAATTTTTTTTATCGTTGTAGTTTCTGTTATTTAAATACTTATTTAATGTAAATTTGTCAAACGTAAACTTCTGCGAGTTGAGATTCATGTGATCGTGGGTTAAATAATATTAAAAAACGAGTTTTTCTTCAATCGTGTTTCGTTTGATTTTCGAACACAAACGATTTTTATAATGTCAAATAATGTAAGTGTTTGTGGCAAAAATTTCCTTTAAATAATAAGAAAATGTTTTATGTATGTGG
The DNA here is from genome assembly GCA_963931875.1 of Pollenia griseotomentosa. Classification (NCBI taxonomy): domain Eukaryota; kingdom Metazoa; phylum Arthropoda; class Insecta; order Diptera; family Polleniidae; genus Pollenia; species Pollenia griseotomentosa. Next base: position 24,960,093 of record OZ007562.1, read on the forward strand.
TTGCAAGAGTTTTTAGCGAAATGCAAAGAAAGCGAAAGTGATTTGAATTGTGGTATTGCGTGTATGTGTTTGATATCACTTTCACTTAAGTGAAAGTGTTGTTTTATTAATCAAAATAGTATTGAATTGATTTTTTTTAAGAAAAAAAAAGGACTTTGAAAATAGTTAGCGAATAATGAACTCTTAAATGCGTTGTTACAGTTATTAATCAAATCATAATTTTTACTAAAGACATTTAAAAAGCAAATTGATCAGAAAATTAATTATATTTTTCGTTACATATCAGCGCTTGCTTTGGAGAACAGGTGAAGTGAGTAGAAAGACATGCGTGTAAGATAGAACTTGATTGTCACTATGACCTAATGCTTGGAAGAACTGGCATGACTTTGAATTTTTGAAAGCGAAAGGCGTAAAAAGGCAAGCAATGTGGATTATCCTTTCTCTTAGGAATAAATTTATATTTAATTTAAGTTCGCGTAGAAGATTTCAAGTCATGACTGTTCCTGCAAACAAAATATCACATTAAAAATTTTAGATAATATGGTGTGTACACATGTTCGGAGGCAACCATATTATGGTTATGGTCAAAAATAACTAAGACATGTTTAACACTTATAATAGCATGGTTGGTTTTCAACCATAGCATGTTGCTCTGGAAAAAGAGGAAAATACTATTGTTAATTTTATAACAAATTATTGTCATATTTACCATAATATGGTTGTGGCTTCTTGATAGAGGACAAATTAAACCATAATATAGTTGCCGATGATAACTTTTTGGTTAAGTTAAACAAGAAATATTAAAAATTTTCTTTAAAAATAGTTTTGTTTCACGTAGAAAAAAAAGTATGGTTGGAGGTAACCATATTCTAAGAGCAACATACTATGGTTGGATTTTACAATGTTTTTGTTTGCAGGTTACAATATTATGTTTAAACATGACCATCCTATGATTAAAATTAACAAAAATTTTGCCGAAATCAACCATAATATGGTCAAAATTAACCATATTTTGGTCGATGTTTACCATAATATACTCAAAATTTCGCAGAATTTTGACAAAAGTAACCATATTATGGTCAGAATTAACAATAATATCGTCAATGTTAACCATATTATGGTTAGTTATTTCATCCATTTTTTTTCAATTTGTATGTTAAGTGTCAAATATTAATTTTATTTAATTTTTTATTCCTGATATGTGTTATGTTCCACTTTTATAAAAAATCCCCTTTGATTCCTATTCCAGCCTGTGACGACCTTCATTACCATTTTTTCTGTTCTACTAGTTTATTCTACGTAAATTTATGTATTTTAATCAATAATTAAAATAAAATGAAAGAGAATTTTAAGCAAACCAAGTAAAATGCAAACGACCAGAATGTTGTTGCTTTTTAAACATATTATTTTAAATTGAAAATTAAACATACAATGCTTTAAAATGTTATAATTTCGAACATTTATTGTTACTAAATATTAACCATAACATGTTTGGAGGCAACCATAATATGGTTTTAGCTTTTGGATGGTTGAAAAAAGTTTTACTATAAACAACAAAAGTTTGTTTGTTGATATTGCAGGGACCATAATATGTTATTTTTTTCAATCATACTTCAACCATGTTTTTTCTTTGCGTGTGGAGGTGACCATATTTTTTCTGCGTACAGAACAAAAAAAGATAGAAGTATTGTAATTATACTATAATTTAATAGTCCTTCATCTAGAATCCGCAATTACATTATGTTTGCGTCTGAACATGTTATCGCTATTCATAATATGTTTACCAAATATAGATGCGAAAAGAGTATTAAGCAATTCACAAAGTGTTCCTTATGTCATGACCATTGGTTGTATATGCTATAATTTTATGAATGTTACATTCATAAAATGTGAATTTGAACACTTTGTAAATTGCTTGTATATTTTTCCGAATAAATTAAAGCTAACACAAAGGAATACTCTTCTCGGCTGTGCCGAATCTTTGATAGCCTTTACCAAGAATTGAAATAGTTTTGAGAGTGGCCTTTTTCTGGGATCTGTCATAAACTACGAACCGATTGCCATTAAATTTGACATCACAATTTCTAGTTATAAATACTTAATTTGTGCCAAATTTTAATTATTCGGTCTAATGTAATTGTGTTTGTATAGAAACTATGGCCAAATATGAACCGATTCTAATAAAATTTGGACTAAATTTAATGGAAATATCAACATTATAAGATGGTTTATGGACACAAGGACGCTTTTCTGTTAAGAAATTTGTATCGGTTCCATCTAAAATTATAGACCGATTCGTGCCATATTCAAAAGCCTGCGTCCATATGACAACTGAATACTAGAAACACAGACGAACGACGAATTATTCACAACGATTTTTCGTCGCCAGAAATAGAACATATTGGTGTATATGAAAAAACACGCAATCGTTGCGTAGACGTAAATTCGTCGAGCGTAACGAACTCTGCGATAAGTTTATTTCTATTTCATACGCAGACGAACGTCGAATAAATTGGGACAGGGTGACCGCTTTTTATTAGAATTTCTGAAGTGTTTTAGTGAATTTAAAAACTGTTTTTATTTTATATGTATTTATACCATATATATTTAATTACAATTTTTTTTTTTAATTATAAAGGGTGTCCATAATTGAGATATCATTTAAATTTTAATAAAAAAAAGAATTTTTTTTTTGAGATCTTAAAAATATTTTTTATTTTTATTTCAGTTTATGACAACTAGGTTCAGGTAAAAAAAAAAAATTATGTCGGTCAAATGACCGTACTGGCTCGGCAGGCTCCCAATCTTCAAGTTTTTCAATAAACTTTTATCAATGGCTTATATCTGCTCGATAATGCTGTTTTCAAGCTCTTGAACTGTTGTGGGATTATTACAGGACACTTTCGAACCCACAAAAAAGTCTAAAGGTGACAAATCGCACGATCTTAGTGGCCAGTTCATTCCTCCTTTACGAGAAACAATGCGATTTTCAAACCTTTCATTTAAAATCCATTGTTCCTCTTGCTGTGTGGCAAGTTTCACCATCCTGCTAAAACCACATATTCTCAACGTCTGAATCATCAATTTTCTACCACAAAAAGCTTTGGATCACCTCCCTGTAGCAATTTCCATTGGACACCCTTTAAATATACATACACCCATGTCACAGAGTACAATTCCGTTCGGAAACGGAGTTCATTCCATATTTTGGTGCTTCAGAAAATGACAAAAAAAATTTTCGAAATGAAACCACTTTTTTCATGAACGTTATGCGAGTTTTCTGTATTTGAAAGGCCAAAAAACTATCAAAATACACTTTCTATCAATAAACAAATATGTTTTCTTGGATTCCGAACGTAATTGTACTCTGGGCGATGGCTGATAATATTGTTTTTAACTATTTTTTCATATTTCTGTTTTTTTTTTTCTAGTAATTTTATTTTTAAATATGGTTACACTATGATTTAATAAATGCAAACAAACAAATAACAAAAATTTATTTACACTAAACTTTAAATAAAATTTTGTTCTATTTATAAAAGAATAAAATGGATGCATAACAAAAACATAAATTAAGAAAAAGTTTAGAAACGAATAATTATATAATCTGGCGTTCAAGGTATTTTTATTATAAATTCCAAAAAAATTTTAAATGACATTAATTCTGGTCTTTACCCACTTTTTCTGTATCATTTGACGAATTTACGCAACGAATTCTTACTAACGAATTCGTCGTGCTAAGCGAAGTTCGTCGTTCGTCCCAGTTGTGTTTATACCGTAAGCCTTCGCTTCAATAGGTAGCGCCTAATTGACCGCTTTGGAAAAGATTTACATGGATACCTGCTCTTGGGCATAGTACATGGTGGATCTTAACCACTGGATGTCAAACAATACGCTTACCAACCGCCTCCCCAATGTGAGCGCAAGCAAAACACACATGTAGCGATTTGAGAGTATCATCCAGTAAGATTATACACTAGCTTCTTGTTTAGCAGCTGTAGCTATCTAACCTCTGCTGCATTTGCAATGTGCAAGCAGTATCTATTGAGAAGGGGGATAATCCTCCCTCAGGCTAAACTCTACTATAAGTGGTAAAAATCAGCTTTTTAGTGTGATTATCAACCATGCGATCCCCGAAAGTATCTTTAAAACTTCCGCAAACACAATCTAACGGGGGCCTCAACCAAGAGTCCGTCTTGTACCGTACCACCGGCGGTTACTGGCTTCCGTGGTACCAGATAGGATTTCTGGTCAGCCGCTATCGCAGAGAGAAGATCTCTATGAGTGAAATGTGACAATTTTGTATTATTTCCGAACCCCAGGTATAAGCTGCACCTGATATTTTCGGAGTAAATATAACCAGAAGGTGGAATATTCTCAAGATTATCCCTACACAGTATTTGATTGATTTTGAGACGATTGCTAAACTAAAAGGTGCGTCTAGAACACACACATCAGAAAAAACGTCTAATACCCTTTTACCCTGTAGGGTAAGACAGCGCGATTTTATTTGATGGACATGGCTAAATCGACTTAAAGTAACTGAAGGATCTAGAATATTGTATGTATTTACATTAGAGTTTTTTCCCCCGGACTTTTTCATTTCCCGGGAAAGCGGGATTTATTTTTCGATTTCCCGGGATTCTGGAAATTCCCGCTCAAAACAAATCAGTGCTAAATAATATTTAGTTTAATTTACTTAAGCAAATAACATTTCTTAAGATCAATTAAATAAGTAAATAAATGCATTCAACTTTTTATTATTGTGTCAAAAAGGAAGAAGTTTTTAATGGCAACTTAAGAAATTCATCTTCAAAAGTAAACATGGGCAAAATTTCAATTATTTTGCAGGATTTTGAAAAATGACTTTTCGGTTATCTTTTTTCAATGTGCAATAATACTTGGAATAATAAAAACTGCCGATCTGTGATATTAGGAGTGTTTAGGAATAAAAACTAAAAAAACTTTAACCGCAGAGAACCGATGATTATATTAAATTCGGAGTAGATACGCAAAAGCCACCTTTAAAGTTTTAAATGGTTTTCTTATAAAACTAAGCAAGTAGACTTAAACACTTATTGCCACATAATTAATTCAAAGCCAACAGCATTTATATAAAACCAAAAAAGTTAAATTATTTAAGCAAGTTAGTACAAAATATTTGTTTTAAAATGGGATTTTAGTTTAGAATAAGCATTTACAGAATCGTTTGAAAGCCTATTTCTAATTTTTATCAAGAAGATTTCAATGAGAAAACACCTCTCCTTTCTACGGATGTTCGTCTTTATAGCCTTCAAAACTTGTAGTTCCCTTTTAAAATAAGTTATTTTCTTCGAATCGAATAAGCGTTTTGTTAATTAATAACTTTTGTCATCATCTCTTACAGATCCGAAAAATCTTTTATGCGCTACTCTGCATATAAAATCATTAAATTTTTTGAAGCAAGTGGGAACAACTTTTTTTTGTTTTTATACAATAACCCCCAAATTCATAAAAAAAAATTTTTGTTTTATAAAAGTTTTATTGAACAAATTTTCATAGAAAAATCGTTTCATTAACCTTTTATAAACCTGAAATGTTTTGTATGAATATGGGGCTAAATCTTTAAACAAATTAAAAATTCTGTAAATTTTTACTCTTCTTCTTTCTTAATTTCAGAGCATTAAACATTGCCTTACTTATCGGATATGAATTGAAATTTCTTTTGCGTTTGCGAAAACTATCTTAAGTCAGAAACTGGAGTTTTTCCTTAAATTGAAAAATATTAATTTGGTGTATTTAATAGACTTTTTTGGAGCCCTATGCTCCAATGGGAGTTAAAGGAACATATATATAATAGACTTTTTAACAACAACAGATGATAACGATTAGAAGCAGTTGTGCTAGACTAAAATGATTTGAGCCAAACAAAAATCAAAATGCGTTTTTTTGACTTAAGACCCTTTTGCCTAACGGCTAAGATCTATTTCTTGACAAAACTTATTTACAATTATATCGGCAGTAAAATTGCCAAAGTTAAATTAAAAAATCCCGGGAATTCCCGCACAAATTTCCCGTGATTTTCTTCCCGAAAAATGTGCGGGATCCGGGATTTTTGTCCCGGAAAATCCCGTATGAAAAACACTAATTTACATATCTACTTTAGTTTTATAAATTAATTTTTCTTGGTGTTACATACGAAATGACAAACTTAATATACCCTCATTCATTACTCGTGGGTGAAGCGCCTGGTTGTATAAAAAAAATGCAAATGGTAGATGGACAAAAACAGTGCTCAAAAATTAATAATTTTTTATGAAAAATATTTTAACATCTTTTTCTTTCCCACAAATATTACAATTCATATTATTTTATATATGTGCTTAAAAAGTTTTTAATCAAACAAATTTTATAGTCATACTAAAAACTATTTTCAATTAATATAATAATTACTGCATTAAATAATTGAATAAATTTAATAACTATAAAGTGGCAACAATTTTCATCTATTAAAAGTAACTTTTATGGAAAATCTAATCAAATTATATCAAGAAACTAAGACCATAATAATTAGTTTAAATACTTGGATAAAATTGTTGAAAGTTTTCTTTTTCTCTTTCAAGAAATAGCTAGGAAAATATTTAAAAAATTATAATTTATCAACTTGTAAAACATGTGTTAAAATGAAATTGCTTAAAGAAACCAGAAATTAAATATTTTAACTAAGAAAAACCAAACTAAGCCGACCATAATCTCGCCAGCAGTTAAGCTGGAAAAAAGTGATTGATTTCCAAACATATCCCGCATAGTGTAACGAACAGCAAACGTTTAAAGCCTGGCACAGTGATACTTTTAGCCATAAGCGACAAAATTATTAAAGCTTCTGGATTTAATTGACATAAATAAATATGAGAATACTTGGAGGAACAGGTTTTTAGTAAAAATAAATATGAATTTTTTGTAATTATTTTTTTGTATTTTTTTATTTCTATTACCATTTTGGTTAATTTCTTTAAAATTTGAGTTTAGCTTTTTTTATTTTGTTGCTTTTGGGTTTAAAAAAAATTTACAGCATGTTATCCACGAAAACATCGCGAAACAAATTAATTGCATTACAACTTGAACACACAGCCATAAAACGACATTTGTAAAATTTACGTTACTCTTATTACTACACATTCAATTTGTTTAAACAATCATTGCGTTCAATATTTATAGGAGATACTGAATGTATTAGCATTAACGAATATACATATATGCATGTAATTGGTTATAGATTTATTTTAGACCTAGTTTACATCAAGCAATTTTCGATTCAACAGCCATTTCTGCTTGATCTGTATTAATTTGACGTTATGAGCGAGACAAAGGGGCGAATTTTTTTACATCTATTTCTTTATATTTCTCTCTTATGAAGGCCGTTTTGATGCAACTTTTGAAATAATATTTATATGTATTTAGTCTTAGTTTACATTAAGCAATATATAATTCAACTAACAATGAACCAAGCTATTTGTAAAAAGAAAATATAATTTCTTACTATCCTTTTTTATATTTTCCACTGTCGAGAGTAGTGAATGAAGTTATATAAAGCTTACCATCCCGTGTGTAACATTTTATTGTAATAACCCTTTCACATTTGTCAACATCCAACATCTACCATCAATTTGCGAAGATGTTACCATCTTCATATAAGAAATACATACATAAAAAAATCTTTACAAGATGTTTCTATCCCATTGTGTTCCATTCTATATCTCTCGATTATTTTAGTATCATCACTAGAAAAGTGGCAATAAATTCTATTATTCTGATAAAATGACGTTTGTTTTCAAAGCAGCGTTACCATTTGTCAAGTTTTCCCTTTCTTGTAAGTTTTTTTTTTTTTTTGCTTAATTTTTTTTTTAAATTTTTGGACAAACTGAATGAAAACATTTTGGCGTTTTCTTTTCAAATTTTGGCACTTTTATTAAATTTATTTTTGGGAATACAAAATTTTTAATTAATAAGATTTTTTTGTCGTGCCTAATTCCCAATTTTTATTTTTGATAAATACACTAAAATTTATTGTTGAAGAATAAGCCAGTTTCTAGATCATCAGAAAATATTATCCCCAAAAAAAGAAAGAAAAAAGAAAAGCAAAAAATATAAGCAAATTAAACTGCAGAGTGAATGAGAATTGCAAACACTCAAAAAGTATTATTCTCAAAGTTTAAACAAAATACCAATAATAAACAGTGAGTGTATCTTTTCTTACATTTTGTAGAAGAAGAGTTTTTAAAAATGAAAAGAAGTTTTTTTTCAGCAATGGTGACATTTTTAATTGATAGTATTTGATAGGTGTTGCAAGTGTGAATGCATGTTTAACATTTTCAACATTTTTCCTCTGTTCCTCCAAAGTATATGCATGTATTTAGTCCTGGTAATACAAAAAGTGGTTAATTAAAATTTTGGCAAAATTTTAGCAAGAAATAATTCTTAAGATTCTAGAAACGGTAGAGGCTAAACTGATGAAGATAAACAGAATGGGTTTCGACCAGATCGCAGTTTGTAGATCAGGCAAATACTCTACAAATAATTACAGAGCAGTCGATAGAGTGGAGGTCACCTCTATCCCTCCTTTCAATAATTTAAACAAATCTTTTTAAGTCATCAATAGAAATGCAATAAGGTCAGATTTTTAATGAAGAAAAGAGTGCCAAACAAAATAATCCCTATTATCAAAGCCAACGCTGAAATACAGGTACTACACAACGGGTCAGCTAGCGCTAGCGAAACTTTCACCACTATTATGCGCAAAAAATGGGGTATATCGTGGAGTTTACAAAGAGACCCTGAAGACTTAAATTATGCCGACGGTATTGGGCTCCTGTAAAATCAGACATGCAGGAGAAAACTAACGAACTTGTGAAGTAAGCCAAAAAAGTCGGTTTGGAAATCCATATAAAAAAGACGTTAGCATGTACCTTAAAAACAACAACAGTGACCATAGACAACCATCGAATAGAATTTGTGGACACCATCTGCTATTTACGAAGTACAATGTCAATTAACGGTCGGATTTAAGGGGATATACGGAAGTAAAACATCGCTATAATATGTTGAATATTTTGGCCTTAAGCCTTAGCCATCGAAAAACATTTGGAGTTCGGCCAGCAAGAAGCCCATTCCCAAACAACTAAAACGCAGAAAGTGGAAGTGGATAAGAGATAACTTAAGAAAGCATAGCCAGGATGGCATTGGAGTGAAGCCTACAAGGAGTAGACCACGAAGAAGACCCAAAACCACCTTTCACACAATTGTGCGAAAAAAACTTAAAGTAATTGATTAACCATGAGAAGAAGCGAAAGTTATTGCAACATATAGGTTAAGTGGGAAATGTCTTGATATCTTGTTAAAGCCCAATGTTCCCTTAAGAAATGAATAAAAGAAAAAATTAAATCTTTGGTAAAATGTTATGATTTAATTGAATGTAGCAAACATACTGTCGCACAATGGGGCCAACTGAAAAATAAATGCAAAACAATATGTGTGCGAATCATTTAAGCAAACAGTTTAATTATAGTATTTCAAATAATTTGCAAGACAGGAAACCTTTTTGTATTTTTATTGCTTCAAAAATAGCTTCTTTTCTAACAACTAGTAGTAAAAACTCTAGATAATTGAAATTTTCTAACTGCAAATAGTCTGAAATCAAGTTAATATTATATTTTTTTTTGTTAACTATATGCATTACCTAGTTACTCTGACACCTATTACAGTGTCACCTATTGAAAATATTTAGTATAAATAGTTTTTGATGAAAACTTCCAATTACCTACTTTTTTAGATTAAAAAGGTTTCTCTTCTTTTCCTTAAAATTCAAGAGTTGACACTTTTATGTCCCCTGCCAATATCAAATGTAGACAAATCAAATTTTAACAAAACGTTACCACATTTGAAGCCACCTTAATATAAAATCAGTAAGAGTGCTATATTCAGCTATGAAACTTTTATACCCTTCACCATGTTGCGATTCAAGCAGAAACTTCTTCACTTCTACAAGCCCACTCACATTTTGCCGGATGTTGTGTATTGATAATCAAGATACTTGCAGCTCATTTGCAAACTTGTAAACTGCCCTCCTCCAAATATACAGAAAAAAAACAACAAGGGATTTATGGGTAAAATTAGAGGCAATCGTGGTATCTAGCTCATATCTCAGCCACTTGTGGACCGATCAGGCTGAATTTCAATAGCAAAATTTAACGGAGTATATAGCAACCTAGGCCCCATCATTTCTAGGGTCTTTGGAAAACCCCTTTCAACAGACAGACGGACATCCTTAAATCAACTTCACTCCTTATGAGAACAATATTCTGGGCATAACAAACGGAATAAAAAACTTAAATATATATACCCCTTTTCAACTGTGGTGAAGGGTATAATTACTTTATTCTAAGTTGGAGTGAAATATAATGAAAATGCTACCACCCATTATGACTTAAGCAAACGTATTTGCTTAACCGTATAACCCACTGTAGAGTACTAGCTCCTTTCAGTTAATCTTACACTTTATAGTCATGTTTTTATTTATGGGTATTTAAATTTTCTTTTTTAATGCGATAACGAAACATTTATGAAATCCTCAAATGCTAGAAAATTATAAAAAAAAAAAATACAGCAATAATGATAAACACTTTTGCACTCACCAGACATTTTCACATTCTCAGCTTAAAGCTGAACAAATTAAATACCCAACACTTTTGCCTGGCAACAATTTATGAAACATTTTCAATAATTTTTCACATGAACTATTCGAACACAGTCTGTTGAAAACACATTTATAGTTAATTATTGAAATATTTTCGCATATTCCCAACAGATATCGCCTAAGTGGTTAAATAGTCTACTAATAATTTCACTAACATTTGCCATCTACGCTAAATCAGTTAATTTGCAACCCATACATGTGGCTGATGATGATGAGGGAGGCGAAGAGGAGGACGGAGCCGAAATGATGGAATATGCACCACAATTTGTGAGTATTAAATTTAATTTTTTTCTTATTTTGCCTAAACTCTGCAAAGTTTGAATTACATTACCACAAAAAATAAAATTGTTAAAATGTGGTAGCGAACAAAGAATTTGTTTATAAATTTTACCAATTTTTATTTTTTTTATTTTTTTTTTTTTTTGTGTTTACACATACCAACTGATTATTGGTTTCAATTTTGTGGATAAAATTGTCTATCAATCTTAAAAATATTTTTAACAATTGAAACCAAACTTGTCAGAATGAGATTTTTTGATAGTTTGAGTAAAAAATTTGGATTTATTTAAACCAGAGCTGGTCAAACAAATATTAATATTATTGATAATTAAAAACAAATTTTAATGAGATAATTTCCTTACCAATAGTTATAAGAAACAATATTAAAACAATACAAAGCCTAGAAATTAGTTAAGAGATTTCGTTAGAGACTTGTCGTTAGAGACTAGTCTAAACTCTGGTCTTTAGTTAAAACAATCAATCCTTTAACTAGTTTATATAATAGTTAAAAGACTAGGCAAAATAAAGTCAAACGACTAGTCTAGAGACGTAATCTATAAAATTGTCTAAAGACTTGTCTAGGGAAAAGTTTGAGTACTTTTATAAAAACTAGTCTAGAAACTTATCTAGAGACTTTTCTGGAAACTTGTGTGAAAACTTGTATAAAACTTGTCTAGAGACTAATCTATAGACTTGTCTCCATCAAAATTGTCAAAAGACTTTTCTAAATACTATTCTATAGGCTACTAGTCCAAAAACTAGTTTAAAATCTAGTCTAAAAACTAGCCTAGATGCAAGTTTAATAAGTGGATTCAAAATTTGAATATATCAGCTATGTGATGAAAACGACCGATTTTAGCAGGTGTGATGAATTTCGACCGATTTTAAAATCCATTTCTGAAGTAAAGTCTAAATTTTTTGTCCAAAATACAGTCCAATTAACATATATAATAAAAAATTCTAAAGAATTTAGACAGGAAAAAGAGGAAAATGTATTATAAATGAATTTTTAAAGATACTGGAAACGACATTATCGGTTTTAAATCGGTTTGTTTTCAAAATCGTATTCCATCACACACCTGTATGCTGTTGTTTTTACAGTAAATAACCTTTTAGACTTGACTTTCTGCTGAATTAAGGCTCTAGACTAAGTTTTAGACCTAACTTTCGACGTGACTATACTTTGGACCATACAAAACAATTTTTAATCTAAAGTACATAAGAGACAACGAGCAGAAGGCATTTACATGAGCACCTGCCGTGTTAGCCTAATATTTTGGTGGTCTTAACCGCTGGGTGACAAACAATTCGTTTACTAATCGCCGCATAAATGAGAGCCGCCAAAACACACACAGGCATTTATTGAAAAGCAGCAGCACCCAGGGAGATTTGCCCACAGACCGAACTTTCCCACAAGTAGTAAAAAATTAGACCTCGAAGCAGGCTTCTTAAAATCTCCCTTCACGTGATTTTGGTCCCAAGCCACAACCACCACGTCGTCCCCAAGGCTGCCTTAATTAATAGCTAGGCCGGTGCCGTGTCCCCGGGAGCTACTGGTACCAGACAGGATCTGTTAATTTTTAACTCTGCCGAATTCCAGTTATTGACTGCCCCTGATTTCCCCAGAGGATATAGCACTTAGAAGTGGAATAGTCTTTATATGTTTTCCTATCTACCCCTTAGATGACAGTAGCTAAAACTTACTGCAGGCTCAAAGCCCAACTATAATATGCTTAAGTTGGCTTAAAGGTGCATGTAGACGACATGTTTTTTACATTTGACTTGTCAACTTTTCAAGTCACATGTAATTGTGCATGTCTGTCAAAATTGCTGCTTTACAGCATTGATGCCCAAGGTAGTAGTATTGGTGAGAGTGACGAAATAACACTGGACGAAATCAATTTGCTATTCATTTTATTTAGTCGTCAACGAGATTGCGACGAAAGCACATGTGTGGCGGGTGTTGTCATTTTTTTTCTGTTTCTTTGTTTAACAAAACGGAAATGTAAAATTAATGAATGTTCATATTTTAGTAATACTCTTGGTGAATGTATTTATTTTAGTAATACTCTTGATGAATGTATTGATAGGTATATATATGTATATCTATAATACATACCGGGTTATACTATTGCGGGACAAAGCTAATTTTTCAATAAAATTAGTTTTATAATGAAGTTTTTCAAAAACTTTACTCAATATATTTTTGACAAATGGCCCTCCTTTTTTTACAATATATAAACTTATTAAGTTAGATATATCCATTTTTAAATTCTCCTCCACCATATCTTCATCATTTTCTTTATATTGATTTATCCATTCCTTCAACTTTTCAATAAAAATGTTCTTATAAATTTTAAATTGTTTTTCTTTTTCTTCCCCCTGCAAATAATTCATGTCTTTGTGAACATCTTCAAAATGTTTTTTTAAATTATATTTCTTAGTTTTTTTAAATGTCTTATGACAAATAAGACATTGCATGTCCTCAAAAGCATTTTGTAACATACAATAATTTTCGACTGACATCATTAACAAATCGCAATAATTTCAATTTATGTGTTAACTCACAGCAGTCTCGATGGCGATTAAAATGTAAAATATGACACAGAAGTTCTGCAAGTGTAGTTTGTCTCTCCCACTCAACATGCTGATTTCCTATTGGTTGATTGACGATCAAACACAAGAGCGTAAGTATACGTGTGAGTTTAATTTGCTGATATCAGCCACTACTGGGCATCTTTGCTTTACAGAAGGTTTATAATATTCGGTCAGAAACTACATGTACGTTTGCTTCTGACATTGTCTATGTTTTTTCCGTTATTGCAAAAACCAAAACAAAAATGCCGCAACGAAAATATTTATTTACGCCGTAAAATAATTTAGCCATCTTAACATATTTTTCTTTTAATTCAAAGTTACCAATTTAGGATATTAAAATGAAACGGTTTTTATATATATATTTACATAAATTCTATTTAATAGTGGGATGTTCATACATATCTCGGTATTGTAAAATATTAACTTCAGACGGCTAATGATTCCGTCAATAGTGGACGCCGCTGCCGGTTTCTTTTCGGCATCGATTTCTGATGTCAGATGGTTTGTCAGAAGAAAATAGAGCACGCTCTAATTGAAATTTTTTTCAGATGACTTTCCATCTGACTTTTACAGAAGCAAAGTTAAAAAGGTAACACACGACATTTTGCAATGGGAAATTTGACATGTCAGATGACAAAAACATGTTGTGTATGGTCGCCTTAAGCAATTGTGCAAATACATGTGATTCATATGTGTCAAACCAAATCGAACTTAAGAAAACTTTTTAATGAATTTTATGAAACTGGCATTTACTTAAGCAAAGTGCGAAACAGATCGCTCTTTCCGTACGGAATAAAATATTTTTGGATTTTATTTTTGTTTTTTATAAACGTGACAGTCGTACGCATCAAAAAATGCAATAACATTTTAAACAACAAATATTTTAAGGTTCTTTTAAGTTTTAAATTATAGCACTAAGAAAGCACTGTTATCTATGCTTAAGTTTATGGAGGAAGACGCGATTCTATGTCAAAGATAATGGCAAAAAAAGTAGCTATTTGAACGTGAAAAAAATAGAAGTAGTTTTTGTGGCCATGTATAAAAAGACGTAATTCAGCGAAACCTAAACACAATTTTTTAGTCAAACTACTTTCAGATTTTTACGTAGCAATGTAACATTTAAATGACTTTGATTTGATTCCAAAATCTTCTGTATTTTTTTTTTTAATACAAAATCTGTGTCTATACGTGACATTTCGAACGTGAAATTTTTTCCATAATAATTTAACTGAATAATGATTAAAACCAAATAAAAATTTACCATTAATCCGAATAACATATTTCTCTTCGAACTCTTCTTTCGATTACAGACCATGTAAGAACATTTTTTTGGATTAATTTTTATCAAATATCACCTTTTTTAAGGAAGATAATATTAAAGAACACTACTTTGCAGTCTGCTTGTTCGTCTAAGTAAACGAATTTATGGGGGAATTCGTAAAATTAGTAAAATCTAAATATTTCTCTATAACAAAATCATAAAAGAATATGCTTTTAATAACTTTTAAATTTTCCGTCACGGTGGACCTTTAGAATGAAATGCCCATATACAATATACACTAAACCGGTCCTTGTTTTAATTTTTTCGATTTTCTATCACGGCAAGTGCTAAAATGACATTTGACATAAAAAAACAGCAAAAAAAATTTGAGCGGGATTAAACAATTTTTACCCGTCCTCAAAGCTTAAACTTAGAAGCTTTTAATAGATTTGCTTAACATATCGATTTAAATAGAAATTAATTTAATTAAACCAAGTTTTCTAGAGCATTTTCTGAAAAAATAAATAGCATTTGTTTTTTGCTGCAAGAAATTAGATTCTATTTTACCCTTATGTGCCCACCAAGGTACCCGGTATCAGTTGTATGATCGCCCTATTAATATTATACTTCGTTTTAACCCGATCTTTAGTGCGAAAATACTTGTTTTCTACGTTACTTCCTTATAGGTTCCCAGGTACCTTGCAGCGCATTATAAGAAAACCAGACTAATATTAAATAAATGCGGCTTGATTTCAGAAATATCGTTCGTATTTTTAATAAAAATAAGCTATTTTTGTATTTCTTGGCTTAAGAAATTTTTGATCATATCGCTCATTTCTGCAAGACCGGTATAACTCAAAGAATGAAATTTTGCAGTTAGAGATGCAGAATTGTTCGCTTCTTTATATTGTGTATTAATTACATCTTTATATCTTTTTTACTTTCCCAGTTTGAAGAGAATGTGTCTTCTTTTTTTCTAAAGGCCAGTTTACACGGTAATACAATGTATTACGACTTTGTAGAATCAAAATATTATGAAATTCTCTCCGTGTTTAAAAGAAAAAAATAAAAATCTTTTGTAAGTGTAATTCATGTTTACACGGATGGTATAAGTAAAATCAAAAATAATAACAAAAAAACAGATGGTTGCAGTTTTAAATTTTTACAACAACAACATGAAAATTTCCTGAGTTGATTTTAGTTGTTTTTGTAATTGTATAAAAATGCTACCACCTTCAATATACTCCGTTAAAATACACCTCTGGTGTGATGAGAATACATAAGTTTCTCAAATTGTTTAGAAAAAAAGCATTTACCGACCGTTTGTCAGATTTTGTATCCATATTCGCTCTTACTCAATACATTTTGCTTTTACATGATAAGATTTTTCTCATTCTACATAATTATTCGATAAGTCGTAATACAAAATATTACCGTGTAAACTGGCCTTAAGTAGTTAGAGCAAATCAAAAACTTTATATGCGTTTATCTCGAAATGGAATTTTTTGAGTTATGCCAATATGTATGTATAACAAAAAACGTGAATTTTTTTATCAAGAGAAAATGTGTCTATACTTAAGAAAGGCTGGTTCGAAGCAGACCTGGGGGATCTCAATTACATTTCAATTACAATTACAATTACATGTAATTTGTAATTGAGGTAGTCTAAATTACAATTACAAGTAATTGTAATTGAAAGTAAGGACTTAACTCAATTACAATAAAATGTAATTGTAATTGAAAAATGTCAATTACAATTACTTGTAATTGTTAATTGAAAAAAATCAAATACACATTACATGTAATTGTAATTGAAAATGTTCAATTACTAATTACAAGTAATTGTAATTGTAATTAATCAACAAATAATTACTTGTAATTGAACAAAATTCAATTACATTTTTAAAACCATAAAATAAAACTTAAAATTCTTAAAACGATTTTCTAAATTATATGAAAAAAAATTGTTGGATGTATAAAAAAAATTATAGAATAATTATGAATTTATTAAAATGTATTGTACAAAGTTCGGTAGAATGATGAACGTTTTCTTTTAAATATTAGAATATAATATTAAATATCGAAACATAAATTTAACAAGAAACAACAAAAACATACTTTGTACTCTTTCTTTTTTGCATGCATAAAAATAGTAAACAACCAAAGGCCATACATCACATTTCTCTTTTACTAGTAGCTAAAAAAAATGATTGTTAATAACCGGTTTTTGTGTAATACATTCTTGTTGTTGTTGCTGCATCGATATTAAGGTTGTTTGTTGTTCGATATTAAAAAATATTTAGATTTTGCAAGTTCTTCGCTCTTTAGAAATTTAAAATAAACATCATTATTCAAAACCTTTCCATATTGAAAGTCGTGTTAACAAATGTAATTGATAACAAAGTGTTGTAAATAGTTTAAATAAATTTTGAAAATAAATAGTTTTGCTAGAAAAAAAATGGATATATTTTCACAAAGTAGCACCACATCAAGTTCTACATCCGAAAACAATAATTATCTTTTAAATGAAATATTTGAAATACAAGTAAGTTAAATAGAGATTTTTAAATTGTAAAGTTTTGTTATTTCATACCTGTGAAAAATTCCAAAATGTTCGAAAATTTCAAAAATTCACAAAGTTTCAAAAATTAAAAACCTTATTTAACTGTATTATAAAAAAAAAATTGTTGAACTGGGATTAAATGCGATTCATTTCGATCATTATTGAAATTTCAATTCGGACGTGATCGTTTTTAAACTGAAAATTATTAAATGGTAAAGACTGGCTTATCTTAATAAACTTAATCGATTAGAAAGACTTTGGCTTTACAAATCACTATTAAAATTTCCAATTTTAACGAAATCAAAAACGACCGTTTTCATCACATACCAGAATATTATTATTTAAGCACGCCTTATTTAGTCCAATAAATAAGGTTGTTGTTATAATTGTGAAGTTCAAACAGAACTTCAATGTTCGTTTCAAATGTTATTTTTGTTACATTACTTGTTGCATTCTGTTTTATTTTTATATATAACACCTTGTTTAATTATATAAATAGGATACTTGTTATGTTTGAAATTTTTTTATAATATGTAATTGATAATTTTTGTAATTAAATACTTTTTTGACAATAAATACTTAAAAAAGTAATGATTACTTGTTTTTTTTAAATTACTTAATGAAAAATTTTTTTTTCCAATTAAATGTAATTGTAATTGGAATTTTTTCCAATTACAATTACATGTAATTGTAATTGGAATTTTTTCAATTACAATTACATGTAATTGTAATTTAAGAAAACTTCAATTACAATTACATGTAATTGTAATTGATTTTTACTTCTTTTTCAATTACAAAAAAAATGTAATTGTAATTGAAAAAATTCAATTACAATTACATGTAATTGTGTAATTATAGGTGTAATTAAATACAAAATGTAATTGAGACCCCCCAGGTCTGGTTCGAAGTAACCTAACCAAAGAAACTTTTACAAAATACGAGCAAAATAAGAAACTATTTTTGGATTTTCTTGTTTTAAGAAACGAAATTTATTACTTTAGAAAATAAACTTCTTTCCGCGTACTTGTCCAAAGACGCAGTCAGTCTTTCATTTTTCGATCCTAGTATTAGCATTGATATAAAGAAAAAGCGTGTCATAACTAATCTGAAAGTTAACCTTGAAATGTATTCAGAAAAAGATTAAAGTGATTTTGTAAATGCAAGCACAATTGCGTTGTTTGATCACATAGAAATTTGTAAAAAATTAATCCATCTAACAATTAATTTTTTAAGTAATTAAAGAATATAATTTGAAATATCCCACTTTTTACAAGACTTCGTTAATATTATATAATATGCAATTTATAAATATATTTAATTTTTCGAATAATTTTGAATATAAGCAAAATTTTGTCTCATTTCTATGTTTTCTTATATATTTTCTTAAGTTCGGCTGCTGTTTATTATTTAAATTAAAGCCGCTACTCGATATATTGATTGACGTAAAAATTATCAAAATCGACCTACGCGTTTGGTTTCTAGGGCTCTACAAAGTTACTGACATACATATGCTACGTAGAACAGTCAAGTGAAATTAAAGAGCAGCTTTAAGGAACGGCTAAAAATTTTCCAATTCTGCCCAAATTTTTCTTAGTGTTTCTTAACGACAAATGTCATAATTTAAGCGCTTGGCGCGATAGAAATTGAAAAAAAAAATTTCTTCATATAATGAAGAACATGCTTTGGCTACAATGCAACCCTGATCAAATGAAAAGTATTATTAAAAATTAATTAAATTAATAAAAAAAAAACGATGAAATCGTATGAGATGTCAATACAAAGTATAATAGTGTAATGCTGG
Source organism: Pollenia griseotomentosa (assembly GCA_963931875.1). Lineage (NCBI taxonomy): Eukaryota > Metazoa > Arthropoda > Insecta > Diptera > Polleniidae > Pollenia > Pollenia griseotomentosa. The sequence goes on from OZ007562.1 coordinate 24,979,327, forward strand.
GTACACACAATGCAATGCATTTACGCAATCTAGCAAATTAAATTCATTTTCGTTCATTTTTCATTCATTCCAGATTGCAACAACATCAAAACGCTTTGATATTTTAAGGTTCATTGAAATAAATTGCATGTAGATTGCACTGTGTGTACCCAGCATAAAGTACCCTTAAGCATCTATCTCTCTCTCTCTCTCTCTCTCTCTCTCTCTCTCTCTCTCTCTCTCTTCGCGCTATAGTGTGTTCTTCCCTGCAATAAGAATATTTCATGTTCAAAGCTTAACAAATATACCGTTACGTTTACATTGCAACAGTTACTTAAACGTCATTTCATTTACGACACAAATGAATGCTAATGAACACAATACAGCTCGTAAGTTAATTCGTCAGTTCATTCACTTGTGTTTATGGTCTGAATGTTCTAAATTTGCATTTAATTGTTTCAAACGGTCTTTTCACATAAACCGCTTAAAATGACTGTTAAATATCTGTGCGAATGTGTCTTTATCGTAAAGTATGTAAAATATATAGTAGATATTTCAATCCCACATTATGTCAATGTCTTGATCCTATTATGTCTGTTAACATGTCTTTGACACAAAGTAAAGACATATTTATTTATAGTTTTGCACTGTTATATACATACGTATGTATATGTATCTGTATACATATTTATATATACATACATACATTTACTTGTATACGATAAACATTCATGTAATTAATATATCAAGCAATCGAATGGACATTATTTTAGTTATAAAGTTAAATCCAGATATTAGAAAAAAAAAGTTGTTTCTAAAAATTAAGTAAATGTTATAAATGCAAATTATTGTGTTAACACAATCCAAATAGTTCATTTACACCTTTCGAACTCAACTTCAAATTTAAATCTTTAATTTTCAAATAGAAATATTGCAATCATGACAACATATACTTTAAGCTAAACGTCAATCAAAAATTTTAAGGATTAATCAAAGAATTTATACCGATTAATCGAATAATAATATATAGTATTTCTGTTAAATGTATAATTTTTTTAAAGTTTTAAGTCGAATAAACAAGCCAAATGTAGGTGTCCGTTGGAATTAAAAAAACGTCATGTTAAATGAGTAATTTAGCTTATATTTTGTTACATTTTTTCAACACAATTTAATAATTCATTTCACAAAAGAAAAAACTACAAAGGTACATATGTTAACTCAAAGATTTATATTAATTTGTCGGGTTTGTTCTAGAAATCGAAATAAAGTGAAATTAAGATCGAACGATAATTTAAATTCAATTACTATTTACAAAATGACCGTAGTTTTTCGTGGTTTTAAGTGTTGTTCTTGCAAAAAAAATAGATACTTAAGGAATGAAGTAGATAAACTGCAATATTTTTATGAACTTTCATTAAAGGGTCGTTTTTTAAATTTGCTCGATTTCAAATCCACTTCATTTCGATTTCTAGATCATGCCCGTATTTTTTTAACAAAATTGTTTATGCATTTCTCTCTTTAGAATGAGTTTGGTTAAAAATATTGTTCGAAGGATAAATCTAATAGTGCTTAATGTAACAGGTGTCCAAAAATGTATTAACGTAAATGTTCTTCAACAAATTCACTAATTTACCACTTACACAGTGACTATAACATAGTACTCGAAGAAGATGCTCCACCAACAAAATCAAAGGGGGCTACAATTGGTCCAATGAATAAATATTTTTAAGAAGATACTTCGATCGATTCTCTAGAGGAAATTATTTGCAGAAGCATAGCAGAGGATGGAATGTCCGTGAAAAGTTTAAAAAATCCAAAGTTATATTGACTCTTTTAAAATCTTAGTGCCCGAAAGTGAAGCAACAATTTGGAGCTGCATTGACAAGTTTTATTTAAAAAATAATGTTTATTTACTCAAGTACTAATTTTTTCTAAAATTATCGAGAAAAAATCTCTAGATTTAGAATTATTCGATTAATCGATTAATTTTAAAATTTCATTTGTTTAATCGAATAAGTTAAAAATGCCGAATATCGATCGTTTAATCGAACAAAAATAAAACCCGATTAATTGAACACCCTAGTGTTTCAATTACTTTAATGCTAGGAACACAACTGGGACGAACGACGAATTCTTTGACCCGAATATTCGACGCCAAAAATAAAACATACATATTCAATCATGGAGTAAACGGAATTTGCAATACGCAGCGAAATCTTCAATATATTTATTTATATTTAGTGATGCCAACTTAGACCTTTTCGGGCTAGATTAAGTCCTTTAAAAGGTACCTGAAACGCAATAAAAATTTTTTACAAATTGTAAAACGCTAATTTTTGGCGCTTTTTGTTATTAAGCCCATTAAGTCCCATTTTGCTTTTGCTTCGGTATAGTTATATTTATTGTTTCTCTGGCTATATCCAGTTGTGAAAACTGTCTTAAAAATAAAAAAAACGGCGAATAAAAAAAACTGCATGAGAACGGATAAGTTTGCAATTAGTGACAAGCATTTAAATAAACTTAATAGTTTATTCTTTTTTTATTCTGAGGTTCTTTTTTTGTGGCATACCATACGCCCCATTTAAATCCCAATCTTCGAAAACACTTTATTACATCTAAAACTGTAACGAATAATGTTATAGTGATAAAACTTGGTCTGTCACAGTTTTATATGACTAGAAATCATACTGTTAAATTTCGGTCTATACACGCAGCGAAAAAACATGTTTAAATATGGTCACCTCCAATAAAACTATTTTTAAAGAAAATTTTAAACATATTATGCTTAATAAAACCATATTATTGTCATCTGCAACCATATTATGGTTGTATTAGTCCTCCATCAAGAAGCCACAACCATATTATGGTTGCCTCTAAACATGTTATGGTTAAATATGACAATAATTTGTTTTAAAATTAACAATAGTATTTTCCTCTTTTTCCAGAGCAACATGCTATGGTTGAAAACCAACCATGCTATTATAACTGTTAAACATGTCTTAGTTATTTTTGACCATAACATGTTCGGAGGTAACCATAATATGGTTGTGGCTTCTTGATGGAGGACTGATTCAACCATAATATGGTTGTGGATGACAATTATATGGTAACATTAACCATAATATGTTTAAAATTTTCTTTAATAATAGTTTTGTTGAAGGTGGCCATATTTAAACATGTTTATTCTCTGGGTGTAATCTTCCATATTCCCAAATAAAGCCAACTCTCGGAAAACACTTCATTCAGTACGTCTAAAACCGTAACAAATAATGATATTTGTAAAATTTGGTATGTCATAGTTTTATAAGACGAAAACTAACACTATCAAATTTCGTGAAGATCGGTCCATAATTAACCACAAGTCTTATATAAAACCCACTCTGGTATGTCATTTAAATACGACTACAACCGTTATAAATCTATGTAGATATTGTGGTAAATTTGAGTTAATTTAGCTGTATATGGCTAGAAATAACACCATGCAATTTTGTAATAATCGGTCCATAATTTACTATAAGTCCCATATCAAACGGCCTACTAATTCTCTGATAATTAATGTATAATTTACCATGGGTCCAATTTAAATTCCCCTCCTGAAAATGTGTTTAGTACGGCTTAAAATTTAACGAATGATAACATTTTAATTTAGTTCAAAACAAGTTTTACATGACTAGAAATAAAAGCATACAACTTTCTGGTGGTCAGCCAATAATTAAACTTAGATCTAAAACGCCAAAATTATAATACTGACGCCAGTTTTTATAAAGGATTGGTTATAAATTTTTACTAATAGCCAGATTCTGAAATATTCATTGTCGGTAGAAGGTTTGAAAGATAGAGTATATTACTCTAACTTGTATTTAAATACAGCTTAAGTTTTTAACTGCTACTTGATTAATCTTATTAAATTTAAAGTCAAAAGTATGGTAGCATATGAAGCTCACAATCTTAAAATACTTCAGTACACCTAAAAAAGTATCTAATAACGCTATTGTATTGCCTGTTTTCATAACGCGAGCGCAAAAGTGGCTCGTTTAACTAACATTTAAAACAAAAACACAATTTGAAAAACTGTTGCACTCGCGTTCTAAAAACAGGCAGTAAGACTCAAAATCACATAGATAAATTTAATCAAAAATTTTTTTTAAAATTCTTTTAACAATAAAAAAATATTTTACAAAATTTTATTTTTACATTTTAATGCTCTTAAATTTTTGTAGAAATTGAAAAACTTACCCTTAAAAAATTAATAACTTTCTTTAAAACATCTTAAAAATTCTTTAAACTTTTATTACATGTGTACATATTATTTTTTTTTTTTCTATATTTCTTTTATGTCATTTTAACTTTCTTTTAATTTTATTTATTTTTTGCACATTTTTTATAAAAACAGGCCATATTTTGTGGAAATTTTCCATCTTTAATTAGGTATGTATTTACTTTTTTACATTTTCGAACAAAAAAACCAAAACAACCCCTTTTCACCCTTATTTGCTCCGCTTTTAACCAAGGCACTTTTCTTCTTCTTAAGCTACGGTCAGACTTATCAAATATTTGACGAAAAAAACGGGACCAACAACCAAACTAAAAAATCATTTCGCTTAATATCAATATTTATTTTGATTAAAATACCACATCTTACAGAAAACTGTTTTTTTTTTGCTATGTCTAGTAATATAATTAGTTTATTTTGTAATATTAAGACCATTTTAAATCTCACTAACTATTAACAAAAGTAGGGGTTACGCTTATTTGATCAAATATTTAATAAGTGTGACCGTAGCTTTATTGACTTTACTTTTATTTCCTAAAATACTCTACACAAATAAACTCACACTTCCAAAAAAAAAAACTACACGACACAACTCACTTGATTCTGCCCACAATCGCGGCGATTTAAGCAAGTTAAAACCAACAGAGATTGCGCTGTCGTTAGCTCTGCTTTTTATAAAAACATTTTCTATCACTGTTTTTACAAGTATGTGTTCAACTTTTGCTTAGATTTTTTAATAATATAATAGAATGACGTTTAAATTTTATTTATTTAGATAAATTACGAATGTTCTAACACTTTTTACTCCCTTTTGAAATAATTTAATGGAGTATTTTTTAAGACGTTCACGCACTTTGTAAATTTTTAGCAACTAACACGAAGTGAAAAAGGAAATTAAGAAAAAGGAAATTTTAAAAAACCTGTTGGTTTAACTTGACTGGAAGAGTGAAAGAGACAGATAGTGCCAGCAAAGAGAGAATAGTGCTTTTATAACAATACGAAAAGATGGTTAGGGAAATTATTAGGTTTTGTTTTAGAAGATTAGAGGGGAAGTATAAATAGTACAATTAAGTTTTTTTATTGACAGCAGGGATGGGCAAGTGTTAATAGCTCAGGCCTGTAAAAATTTGGAAAAGGTCGAAACCCTTTGCTTTGCTTACTATTGTGGCTGCCACATAATTTTGTTTTTCTAATGTTTTTCTAAAAAACTACAATTATTTTCTTAAAAAATTTTAAATAAAACTATTCAAGAAAAATTTGTTTAACTACATACGTATGTTGTATTTATTTTTTTTAAATAACAAGCCAACTACAACTTCCAAGCAAATAAAAAAGCTACCACAACAGCTATTTTCGCAGTTGACACAAGTAAGAACAATTGTGTGACTGTGCTGCGTCAATTATTGTACCCATTTCGCTTTTTACCAACTAATAGCAATTAAATTTGTATGAAACAGGGCAATCGTGTGAGTTCGGAACATTTGATTGGTGCAATTTTATTATTTTGCGTCAATTAAAATTGTGTAATATTGGTGCATTTGCGGCAATCGTGTGATACCAGCTTAAGAGAGGAAATTTGTATAGCCATAATAGAAAAACAATCAAAGTAACACACAATCTGTGTTCCCTAATCTACTACAAAAAACGACTCAGGCGTATACGCCAACGCCAACCGTAATCAGGCTGAATATTAGCAAAACACAACTGAAAACAATTTCTATCGTTAAATATTTTTTATATTTATTTTAAATGGCATAAAATAAAAACAAAGCAATTTCAAGCGAACTTCCCTATAATGAATCCGCAAGGAAACATTTGATACCTTCATTATATAGGAGCTACAATATACATAAATAATATTGTTTTCTAGTTTAGTTAAAACTAGCTTTTACCCGTGAATTCGTTTACGTCAAAGTTAGAGCAAGATGTAACTAATAGGGCTTACACAAATTTTATGTAGTTTTCTACATCCATACTAATTGTATGTTAAAATATTTCTGTAAGCAACTTTAAAGAAATTATTATTTTTCGCCAACAGAAACACATTAGTTTTGAGCTTTCGAAACTCTTAAGCAGCCGACATTTAACTTTCCATATGAAATGCATGGGGTCTCTATATATGTATATTCAGGCCACTGAATTATATGCAATCTGTATTCCAAACCTATGTAAAAAAAAGAAGTACTAAAAGCACCAATTTTTTCGTGTTTACATCATAAAAAGTACCCTTAATTTTAATCTGAGCCATATGCTATCTCTTTACAAGTTTTTTTGAAAAGATAAAAGAGCACGAGAGTACCAGGTTTGCCGTATTTGAGGCCCCGAAAAAGTACACTGTATGTAAATGTAGGCTATAATCTGTATGTTTATCATATATGTAGTATCAAAACAGAAGAAGTACGAATTTAATCTCATCTGTACCCCTAAAAAGTACCAAGTTTATCCCTTAAAAAGTACCCTATATTTTAATTTGGACAATATGCAATTTGCATACCCAATTTATCTAAAAGAGAAAAATTACCAAAGTACCATATTTTCCCCGATTTACCTTATTTACCTATTTATCGGAAAGAAGAAAGGACGAATTTATCTCGTTTTTACCACTTAACTGCAACAAATTGCCTGTGTCATAAAATGAACCAAATAGCTTTTTTTTAAATTTAAAGTGAAGCAGATTATACATTATAATATTACACGTCATTTTTTTTTGCTGTTTTTTTACTCTATTTTATCGGGCAACGCATTAGGAAAACAAAATTTTTGGGCAACCATAATAGTAAGCAAAGCAATCAAAGGGTTTCGACTTTTCCAAATTTTGCAGGCCTGTGTAATTAGCAGCTACCCATCCCTGCTGTCAATAAAAAAAACTTAATTTTACTTTTTCTACTTCCCCTCTAATCATCTATGTAAAACAAAACCTAATACTTTCCCCAACCATTTTTTTTTATTGTACTAAAAGCTTTTTTTCTTCCTTTGCTAGCACTATCTGTCTTATTCGCTTTCATTCTCTTTCAAGTTTAACAGGTTGATTTTTAAATTCCCTTGTTCTGAATTCCCTTTTCTACTTCGTTTAGTTTCAAAAAATTTACAAAGTGCGTGAACGTCTTAAAAAAATGCTCCCTAAAATCAATTGAAAAAAGAGTTAAAACATTTGTAATTTTTATAAATAAATAAAATTAAAACGCCATTCTATTATATTAATAAAAAATCGAAGCAAAAAGTTTAACGCAACTTAAGCTACGGTCACACTTATTAAATATTTGATCAAATAAGCGTAACCCCTACTTTTGTTAATAGTAAGTGAGATTTAAAATGGTCTTAATATTACAAAATAAACTAATTATACTACTAGACGTAGCAAAAAACAGTTTTTTGTAAGATGTGGTATTTTAGTAAAAATAAATATTGATATTAAGCGAAATGTTTTTTTAGTTTGGTTGTTGGTCCCGTTTTTTTCATCAAATATTTGATAAGTCTGACCGTAGCTTTAGTAAAAACGGTAATAGAATATTTTTTCATAAAAAGCAGAGCTAACGACAGCGCAGTCTCTGTTGGTTTTAGTTGTTAAATTCGCCGCGTTTGTGGACAGCATCGAGTGAGTTAAGTTGTGTTGTTTTTTTATTTTATGTGTGAGTTTGTTGTGCTGTTAAACCAACAACAGTGCAGTCTGCTTGTTTTAGGTTCTTCAAATCGCCGCGGTTGTGAGTTGTGTCGTGTCTTTTGTTTTTGTTTTTTTATTTTGAAGTGTGAGTTTGATTGTGTAGTATTTTAGGAAATAAAAGAAAAGTCAATAAGCAGAAGAAAAGTGTCTAAGCTAAAAGCAGAGTAGTAGGAGTAAGTGAAAGAGAAAAGCGTTTATTTACTTTAGGTTTTTGTCGGCAAATTAAAAAAGGAAAATTTTTACAAAATATGGCCTGTTTTTACAAAAAATGTGTAAAAATTAAATAAAATAAAAATAAAGTTAAAATGATAAAAGAAATATAAAAAATAAAACTAGATTAAATAAAAGTTTAAAGAATTTTTAAGCTGTAAGGCATTTTTACAAGGTAAGTTTTTCAATATCTATTTTATTTAATTTTAAAAGAATTAAAATGCAAAAATAAAATTTTGTGAAATATGTATGTACATATTTGTTTGTTATTGAAAAAAAAATATTAAACAAAAGGGTTGACGAAATTGATATATGTGAGCGTTATTAGTCACGTTTTTGAGGGTACTAAAGTATTGTTAGAGAGTTGGCTTCATGTGCTACCATACTTTTGACTTAATTAAATAAGATTAATCCAGTAGCAGTTAAAAACTTAAGCTGTCTTTTAAAACAAGTTAGAATGCTATACTCGGCTAAGCCGAATCTTTGACACCTTCCACCAACAATGAATATTTCAAAATTTGGCTATTTGTAAAAATTTATAAGCAATCCTTTATAAAAACTGACGTCAGTATTTTTGTTTTTAATTGTTGCGTTTTTAGTCCTAAGTTGAAACATTAGCTGCCCATCAGAAAGTTTTCTGCTTTTATTTTTCGTCATATAAAACTTATTTTTAACTAGTTTTATTAAAATGTCATCAATTAATTAAAATTTGACCCAGGTAAATTATAAATAATTTCTCAGAAAATTAGTAGTAAATTATGTACAGATTATCACAAAATTGCACAGTTTTAGGCGTAATAAAGTGTTTTTGAAAAGTGGGATTTATATGGGGCGTATGGAAAAGATGTTTTCGGAGCTAAATTCGGGCTGCTGAACACGATTATGGCATTAATTTATTTTTCCTAAGAACGTTTTCGAAATATTCGCGAAAAACTTAATATTTTTGAATAACGAAAAGATAAATATGTTTTTCCTCTTTCAGCACATATCTATACTGCGTTCATCGGATAACAATTCAATGAATAACAAGCTCTGAGTCGCTCCAGTGAAAAAATTCTTAAACTTTTTTTTTTTACTAATTCTTATTTTGTTACAAACGTACTAAGCGCAAAATTATTATCATCGTACAAGAAATTAAAAATAACGACATATTTAATAAAACATATTTTTAATCAACGCTTTACTGTAATCAGGTACTTTGTTGCGGTTTAAGTTAGTATGCTTTTGTAAAGCATCACTTAAAACGAATGCCTTGACAAAGCATCACCAATAAAAACAACGCACAAATTTTCCAACCGTTGTGCAGTGAATACGGTTACCATTCAATAATGAACTCAAGGCATTGTTTGCACAAAATATTTCTAGTCTATGAATTCTATGTCTTGCATTGCAACACTGAATTTATGAAGTCAGCCACTGTCCCGCTTTAGTTGTTTTAATAACGTTTGAAAATTCTAAATAATATTTAGTATGTAAATATTCACTGGATAACTTTTGATTTGTTTGTGGTATGTCTACATTTTTAAAAAATGTTCGAAGAAAGTTGACCAAAACTTTTTTAAATCTTATAAATTTTATTTTCAGTACTTAGCCATTAAAGTTAAAGTTAAAAGTAGAAAATACCAGCCAATGAACTCACTATATGCACAAACAATTTCTGTACGCTTTTGTTTTGAGTCAGCTGTTAAACGTTTTTAATTATAAGTATTGAATTTGGATACGGGTTTCTGTTGTCAAATTCTTAGTGTTGAATAAAGAAAACGTGGTTTTGATAACTTTTTAAACAAAACGATGAAACATTTATTAACTTTTTACACAGTTTTGTTTAAGGAAAACTGTAAACAAGTTAAAAAAATAACTGCGCTTTAAAAAATCTATGCAAAAAATACTTTTTCTTGATTCTTGACGAGCAGTGAAAATTCTTGTAAATTAAGAAAAATTAAGACCTTCTGGCATTTGATATTGATATTTTGAGTTTTCGTTTGTTTTTAAAGCATAACTCGGCAAGTACTTTATCCGTTTTGATGATGTTTTTCTATTCGCAAGTTTTCACTGTACCTAAGCAAAAACGGACTAAAAGGGCTAAATTAAAATAACAAAAAAGATCCATAAATACGCGTATTTAAGTTTAGGGATAAACATCCCTACAAGAAACGAATGAGCGAATAGTCATATTTTTCACGTTGGTGTTAAGAAAATTATGGAAAATTTGACTATTTGCTCATTCATTTTTTGCAGGGATCTTTTATCGCGTTTCAAGTACCTTAAAAAGTACTTAATCTAGTCCTAAAAGGGCTAGGTTGGCATTACTGAATATAAATAAATTTCGCCGCGTATGACGAACTTCGCTAGACGCCATGATATCGACCCCTAACCGCGAAAATAACGTAAGCGCCAAAAATCAAATTTTACAGGAGAAAGCTTTTTTATTTTATTTCATATAAATTTTGTATGAAATTGGTCGCTTACAATAAAATCATTATTGCTATAAAATCGTAAAGGTACCTTATGTGACCATGACATTTTAGGAGATGATGCAAGTGTTGCCAATAAAGTCATTTATTCAAAAAAACGAAAATTGAAAATCATGTCGCTTACGTTATTTTCGCGGTTAGGGCTCGATATAAATAAAATAAAAATATTCTCTTCCCCTCTCATAAAGAAACTTAAGGCCCAACTATAATATGCATACGCTTGCTTAGGCTACCGTCAAGAAAAGGCTCTTAAATGCATTAAAAAAAAAACAAAAACCAAATCAAAAAATATTTAATTCCGTACGGAGAGTGCGATCGTTTCGCATTTTGCTTAAGCCAATGACATATTCAAAAAATTTAACAAAAAGTTTTCTTAAGTTCAATATGGTTCGACACATATGAATCACATGTATACGCACAATTGCTTAAGCTAACTTAAGCATATTATAGTTGGGCCTTTAGACTTTCTGAAAGAAAACTTTCATAGTGTAAGCCCAGACTAAGCGAACTATAACCGAAAAATTCTTCGTGTTGGACGAAATTCGTCGTTCGTCCCAGTTGTATTTCTAGCAAAAAGCTGATGGTTCAGTGTTGCAAAATGTTTTTGAAACGCAAAGTGACAGTTAAAATGACATGGCTAAGAATTTTTTTTTTTAAATCACAAAAATAAAAATTTTTTTTTCATAAAACTTTTTTTTAATAAAACTGTTTGTTTGTTTGTTTTTTGGAGCGGTTGTTTTATTTAATTTTTAACTGTTGATTTCATAATCTTGTTTATATTTATTTTATTTTAATTTTTTCAAACTACTGGAATTAATAAATATTTATTGCTATTAAAGCATAATTAAGAAATTATAAATATTTAGACATTTGTGACGATAAAATGCTAAAATTCTTGTTGTATTATTTACAACATAAAAAAAAACCCAGTTAAATCTTTCAAAAAATTGTAAAATGCCAATACATTTTATAAACTTGTAATGGCTGTGTTACAATATATCACTGTTATCAGAAAAACCATTTAAATTATTTATTAAATGAATATTTGAAATATTTTGAGTGCACTGTATTTTGTTGATTGATACAAAGTGACCAAATAGAATTGAAAGTTTTATTATTTTTTTTTTTAATTAAATTTCAATTCTAATTACAAAACTTAGATTGAATTTAAAAAGAGACAGTGGATAAGATTAGGAATTGGCAATCCTGTTTTCGAATTATTGGAAAACCCGTCTATTTCCTGTTTAAAGAATACAATATTCGAAATATTGGGATAACCGATTTCTTTGCTCGACGACATCGAATTTTGGCTTTTCCTTATTGTTTTTTATTTATGCCTCTTCTTTAAGAAAACTGCTAGTAAAGCCCGCGATTCACTTTTCTGATGGTTTGACCTCAAAATGCAACTGTGTGCAAATATTGTTTTGGCAGATATTTCCGATTTGCAAATGCTTATGAAAATTTTTACATATTGGGAATTAAAAAAAAACAGACTCTTCCTTTTAATTTCCAATATAAAAAAGGTGCCAAACATATTTCTTTTTATTTTGATGTAAATTATTTTTGGTAAATAAATCGTAAATTTGTGTACAATAGTGAATCGCCCCAGCGAAAAACTACATTATCTCTTTACATTTATTTGTTAAGGTGGGTCCATGACTGCCAATAGGTCTTAAATAGGGTACATTTTGAAAACTTTGCCGATAAATACTCTGTTGTAGTGTATCGTATGGTCGACTTTATTTTATCCCTTGGTTTCAAATGATGTTTCTATTGGCGCAAAATTCGACATTTTCGAGGCAAAAAATTTTTGTTGTTTACTTTTTTGTTCTATGTTTTAAGGTCGAAATACACTACACAAACGGATTTGAACAAATCTTTGCGTTGCCTAGTGCTAAATTTAATCATTTTGGGGACGATTTTTTAGAGTGAAGAAAGAGACAAAGCACATAAAAAAATTAACAAGGTTAAATTTTTATTGAAAAATTTATAATTATGCTTGGGTCGTTTATTCGCAAACAGAAAGCGTGTGTTTGACACGTCTTTTGGTGTCGATTGTTTGGCAGTTTAGTGATAAGAAATTACGGATATTAATTTTTCAAAATTTCATATGGTCATGTTCTGGAAATCAAAATCGAGTGAAATTGAAATCAATGCAGCTTTAATGTAGATTTAAAATTTAATTTAAAATCTACATTGAAAAAAACGTAGATTTTTAGTGATAAGAAATTACGGATTATGATTTTTTTAAATTTCATACGGTCATGTTCTGGAAATCAAAATCGAGTAAATTGAAATTAATGTAGATTTTAAATAAATAAAAAGTAGTTCTGGTTTAGATAAGTTGTCCCCAAAATAGAGATAATAAAGGAGTATATTTTTATTAACTTTAAACACAGAATAGTTTTCGAAATTTTTTAGATATCAATTAAACTACATAAAATTCGATTAAAGACACAAGCCATTTGAAAATAACGTCCTTATGAATCCCGTATTTTTAAGTTATATTTCCAATATATTAGACAGCAGGCTAGATTAATGAGCAGATTATAAAATAGACTATGTTGAGCTGGACTTCAGACAATACCATAAATTTGATTTAAGACTAATTAAAAAACTATAGTCACCTTACTGCAAAAATCATCATTATTTAAAATTCTATGGTAAGGTTTTTTTTTTAATTTTTTCTAAAAATTGAGATTTTTGAAAAGACTGCTCCTTACATTTTATCGTAACTTTGAAACGACGTACCAGATTTTGTTATGCGATCCGTCAAAACATTTTAAATTACGCCAGATTTAAGTTTTTCTAGTATCATTCTAATATCATTTTTTAATTTAGCCATTATTTTTGAAGTTATTGAGGCCGAAGTGGCAAAAAAAATATTTTTTTTTTTTGTTTTTTTATAAACTTTTTGAATTCAAAAAATTCATAAAAAATTTAAATCAACAAAACATGAGGCCGAAGTGGCAAAAAAAATATTTTTTTTTTTGTTTTTTTATAAACTTTTTGAATTCAAAAAATTCATAAAAAATTTAAATCAACAAAAGATGCATGTATTAGAAGTAAAATAAATTTTATTTCATGAAAATCCATGGACAAATTCTTGTTTTATTCCCAAAAAAAATGAAAGTACCTAGTTTTGACCTTTTTTTATCGCAAATTTGTGTAGATCACAAAGTCTTACCTTTTTATTACACAATATTTCTTTTTAATCCTTAACTTAAATTATTTTTTCACAAAGCTGCATATAATAGAAATAAAATAAATTTTGTTTCATGAAAATCCATGGTTAAATTCGGGTTTTATTCCCGATAAAGTGAAAGGACCTAGTTTTGACATTTTTTTTATCGCAAATTTGTGTAGAGGAACATGCTGCAAACCTAAAATAAACATGTTGCTTTACACAAATTTGCGATTAAAAATGTTTATAGAGAATCTAAGTATGTTATTTAAAATGTTTTGACGAATTGCAAAACAAAATCGGGTACGTCGTTCCAAAGTAACGATAAGATGTATGGAGCAGCCTCTTCAAAAATTTGATATATTTAAAAAAAAATTTAAAAAAAAACCTTGCCATAGAATTTAAAAAATTATGATTTTTGCAGGTAGGTGACTATAGCGGATCAAAAAGATATAGTGGTTATTCAGGGAATTTTTGCTTGTTGCATAGTGTTATTAAACTATACTACAGGCTGCAGATTAGACTTTTTTAACAGTAGAGTGGAATAAACTTTCAGACTTTAGACTAAACAAAGTGTACGTTCTAGCTTGATTTCGATCAACGCTTGAGATTATGCATGACTATAATTTTAAGCCAATTTTTCATCACTCTATTTTCTGTGTTTAATGACTGGCCCACCACCAGCATTAATTTCAACTATCAATCAGCAGGTGATTTAAAAACTAGTCTCAAGTCTGCAAACAAAATCTCAAAAATCAATCATAACTGAATGTTTGTTAACCTTAAATTGACTATATTTAGTAAAAATCAAAGCAAAGTAAAAAAGAATTAACTGGTTTACTTAAACAGTTTTTGTTTAGCTGTTACATAAATACATCAAAAATTGTATTCTATTAGAAATGAAAATGGTAACGAACAAATTCCAGCAATTACTTAAAAAAAATTAATTGTAAATGTTGGCCAAAATGTTTCCAAAAAAAAAATGTACAAACACAGTTTTTCTTTTAAATTTTAGTCGTTTTTTTTTTTTGCTTTATAAACATATTTGGTAAAAAACGAAAATTGTCTGAACAAAATGTTGTATTATGTGGCACTTTTATAGAGGAACACTTTAAAATTATAGCTGCCTACAAAGTAACTCTATTTGGAATTGTTGTAAGACATATTGTTGTTTAATGGTTTTTGTTTTTAAAATGTTTTAAGACACAACACGTCTCACTCTACAACATTTGAGTATTGAACAATTGTTTCTTTTATTTTTAATAGATTTTTGCTAGACAATCATACTTATTTGGTCTTGGATAATGATTATTTATATAACAGTTTATATAAACGGGCAAAAATTTAATTTTTACCCATATTGGATTTGATTAAGGCCTAACAACCTTGATAGTTTTTTTACAGCAACTATATAACTATATGCAACTATATAAAAATTTTCTGCAAAAGTTTTTGGTCATAAGATCAAGGATTTTAAATGTTTTTCCAAGAAGTCATTGGGGTTTTTAAATTTGATATACCAAAAATGGCAAACAACTTGCAAAAGTAGGGAAATTTTTCAAGTTTAAGTTTTAGTACTTTTTCGGCTTGCTTAGTATTAAATTTAGCAAAGTTGTCCACCTTTATTCTCAACCTTAGTATACTAAGTCCTAAACTAAGAATTTATCATAGACTTTAGTCTCATCGAAAGAATAGACTATAAACTAGGTAAAACAATGAACCGTGATTAGCTGGAATCAGTGTTGCCAATTAAGCATTTTTCATGCTAGATCTAGCATTTTTGAAAGACATTTGGCGTGAACTGATGAAACTCATTTAGCATCTAGCATATTTTCTTTCATTACATATTTACAAATTTCTAGCATTTTTAGTTTTTGTGGTATTTTTAATATTTTCCATTACTGTTTAATACAAATATTAAAGAAAAAAAACCAAAAATTCTTACATTGAATTAGATCTAAAAAAGGCAACAATGTAAATGAATATAAATAAACTGAAATAAAAATTAAAAACGGAAAAAAACCTAATTTTTATGTAAAATTTTCCCGAATATGAAGTCAGAATTGTCAAAAGTAGAACAGTTTTTGAGATATTCCAAAATAACCGTTATTTGTGTTTTTAAAAAAAAGATGATCTGACTCAAATGCAACTATCTTCAAACATTTTAAACGGATTACGTATTTCTTTCTTTCTTTCACTAAAAAGTGAAAGGTTATAAAATTTCTAAAATAACCATGGATTGCTAGTGAAGATTGGTCAAGAAATGACAGAATAAGTGTTTTTGAGATTGATGTCGTGTTGTTTGACGCGTGCCTAAATTTTGTATTTTTACTTAAAGTTTTCAGTCTTTGTGCTTTCTTCGAAGAGTGGAATGTTTAAAATAGTGCACAATTTAAAACAAAAGTAATTAAATCTTTATAAATATATAAAAGAGTTGCGTGAGTGACTGACTGACTGACTCATTCATCATCGCCCAGCCCAAGCCGCTGACCCTAGAAACTTGAAATTTGGACTAGCGATTGGTCACTCCCTAAATCGATCCACTAAGACGGGATTTTTCCAAATTCGAATGTTTAGGGGGTAAAAAAAGGTAAAAACGGGAAAATTCGGTAACCTTATATCTCCAAAACTAAAAGAGATGCAAAATAAATGTAATACTTATCGTTGTTCTTTAGAAAAATAAACGTCCAGGTGTCGGGTATTTTTTTGAAATTCGGCCCTTTTAGGGAGTAAACGGGTAAAATCTGAATATTAGTCCTTTTTTGCCACCCATCTTTCTTTTGAACCAATAAGCATAGAAACAAAGTTAATACCACATTCGAAACTTATCAAAAAATACGTATACAAATTTGGTACTTTTTCGAAATTCGAACATTTAAGGGGTGAAAATCGTAACTATTTTTAGTACTTTTTTTACAAAACATTTTCCTCCATTCTTTTACATATTCGTACTAAATTATGGGCTGCCACTACAATACTAAAATTTTTGATACTTTAATGAGGGAAAAATATAGTACCCAAAAAAGGAAATAGGGTAAATTAGATTTTTTTATTTAGCTTTTTGGTTCTACTAATGTAGCGGGTTAAATGCTAGAATTTAAACAAGTTTAAACCTAGAAAAATAAACTTTAGCATATTTGAGGTCATTTTTCATTCCACTCAAAATGCAATAACACCCTAAATAAAAAATGAAAAATAATCACAAAAAAACAAAAAAAAAATGCCCTAAAATTGCGTGTTGTTGTGTCTCATGTAAAATTTTGGGGCCTTTTTTCATTTTCTTTTTGGGCCATATTTCCTGGGGTCATATTGCGCACCGCCATATTTATATATGAATTGATATTTAAATAGAATTGGTGAAATTGGCCATAAGCAACGAAAATTTTATAAAGGTAGCTATAGAATTAAAATGAATTTGTTTTAGCGCAATTTAAGTAAATTTTAGTTCGCTTTGAGTCAAAAATCAAGACATACATAATTTTTACAATAAAGGTATGTTCAGACCTAACAAATATTTGACGAAAAAATCCAAAAAAAGCGTGACCAATAAATTAATCAGACTTTAGCTTCATTTTTGACAAGTTCTATTGGTTTACTAAACTTTATTTGTGAAAAGAGAATTGTATAGTGTAATTAAGAAACTCTTAAATGGTATTTAATTTAGCCAAACGTTAAGCAAAAGCAAATAATTCTTTAAAAAAAATAGGGGTTACGTGTAGGACGTCAAATATTTAATAGGTGTGAACGTAGCTTAAGACATTTTTGGCTTTGACGAGAATAGTGCAAAATGTTTTCGCCTCAAGCCACATTTTCTGGTGATTTAGTAAATAATTATTTCCGGGAAGACTAGAGACTATAGTGAAGACCAAAAGAACTTTATACACTATTGTTTATAATTATGAAATTTCTACATTCGATAAATTTTCAAAAAATTTTGTACATAAATGGGTCTCCATACGAGTATGATAATGTTATTATTTTCTTTTGAAAAATCAATTTGAAACCAAAATTTATTACAGATAAAAGAGAAGTGGGAGGGGGTGGTGTCAAAGAGCAATATCAAATAACTGTAATACATATTTATGGGCTGAAACAATGTTGTATAATTCACACAGAGTAACTTATTTATAAAACCTTCAATTGATATGAGTTTCAACAAAGTTCACTGTGTCTCCTTTAATTTTCCTCACCCCGTTGCTATAATAAATAATATATCAATACTTTTATTAATGTAACCACATTATGCTTAATAACATACTAATTAAAATTAATTACATTATGCTTTTTTAGGATAATATTTATTTATTTGCCTGTGTTTTAGATTGTGTTTATTTAAATGTTTTCAGATACAACTTTTTGTCTTCAATTTGGTAAACATTTATTGGATTGTGTTGTATTTGTTCGTTGCAGTTTTTTTTTCTTTTTTCAGTTGCTGCGTGCGTTCAGAGGTTTGAAATTAATGTTGGCAATTAACATTTTTTGATTACACACCCATATTTGCAGCCCAACCAATTAAACAAAAAATAATATAAATAAAAAAATTACACAGAGTTTTAATAGCATTTCCAAAGCATTGAATTGGTACGAGAAAGAGAGAGAAAGAGGGTAAAATGATAAGTGATGGTATTAATTGGGATAGATAAATGAAATTGTAGAACAAAATAAAGACTAGGCAATAAGAAAGGCTAAAGACTAGGCTAATTGGTAGATTGGCTATCGCCGTAGTTCATTGAGCGTAGACAGTAAAATCGAAAGGACCTCGTTTTGACAAGACCACATCACTCACCATATCGCTCCTTTATTGCAACAAAGTCATGTCTCAGAAAAAATCAAAATTGGCAAAATGCGTTTAAAGTTTTCAAAATTAATCTTTAAATACAGATTTAATAAAACATATTTTGCTATAACTTCGATTAAGTTTGATAATTATATAATAATAATCATAAATCAAAAATAATACTGATTTTTAATATGGACCGATTAAAAAAAATTATAAAACGATTTATGTTGCTAAAAATATTTTTGAGCCCAGTACCCATGGTTTGTAACTTTGGAGAGAACTTTTTGCATCGAAAAGATATGAATCAAAATATTCCATCGTTTCTCGAAAAGTGAGAAAAAAGTGTGTCTGTAACTCTTGCCGAAAACTATCAAAAGATATTACGTCGTTCCGTTTAAATGTCATAATCAGGGGTGTGCTGGAAATCGCAAACGCAAAACGCAAGAATTTTAAAAGTCGTTTTTTAGTAAGATTTCTGTAATAAAAGAATTTTATGACAAAGATTATACAAACGTTTCTCTATTAAACAGAATTTTATAACAAAAATTGTAAAAATCAGATTAAAAGTTTATTAAAAACCGCCTCCAAATTCTTGCGTTTTGCGTTTGCGATTTCCAGCACACCCCCCAATATTCCACTCGAAGCCGATGTGACATTGCAGACAGACGTTGAGAACGCCAGTGACACAAATCGTTGACGGCGACCAAAATTTACTACAATCGTCGGCTACACCAAATTATGTAAAGCTTCGACTTTAATTTTTGTTGTTTACAAAATGGCTTTGAAAACATTCGCATATTTTCCAAAAATGTTAAAAGCAAAATAATAAAATCTTGGAATTTATTTCTCGTGGTGAGTAACATTTATTTTATAAATTTTCATATTAATTCGAATGTGTATTCTGAGTCAAAATAATAAAGCAATGAAAAAATCAACCAAGAATAAAATACTTATCTCTTCTGTGTTATTATTCATTGCATTTTGCATTTTTAATATATTTTTTGGTGTTATAATTTTGTCTCACCGCATCTTTATTCGTGAGTTTATTTAACAGTTCAAAGTGGGAACTTTCTCACAAAAATTTTAGACACATTTTTTCTGAAAATTGGCGAAAATTTGCTTACGTGACAGCTAATATTCGCCAAAAAAATTACAGACGCAGTGAAGTGAGAAAAACAGTTGTTTGTTTCAATTTATGGTATTTTTGTTTAATTCCTCACGTTTCAATTGAAAAGTTTTTCGACACGATAGTTACAGAACATGGGCACAGTTTAATCTAAATGCCAGCATAAAAAGTTAGCTTATCGGCACAAAAGAAAGAAAAATGGAAAATTATCGACCGATATCTTCAATAGAATTCGTCGTTATGACAATAAAGAAGTATGTACCAAAATTCAGCAAATTATCTTAAAAATTGCAGAAAATTTCATTAGTGAATCTTATTTCCAGGGCTGTGGAGTCGTTAAGAAAAGTTATAACTCCGACTCCGACTCCTTTTGGTGAAATTTTTTAAGCACGACTCCGACTCCGACTCCTACTCTAACCTAGCATTATTTAAGAGACTAGTTTTTTTTTGACTTTAAACTCTTTTTTAATTTAGTACCTGTTAAATGGTTAAATATAGCAAGAAAATGATTCTGTAAAAATTTCAAATCGATATTTTAATTCTAACGTGCCGCGCATTGAGTCCTTTTTTGCAAATTGTGAAGTGAGGTCTTTTGTTTTTAATATACATTTTATTTATTAAGTCAAATCATTCTCAGGAAAATTTTATAAAGTTTATTAAAACATGCATATGCGCCTTCAGATGTTAGTTCTACAATTTATATAACACATTTTGAAGAGAAATGTAACGTAAAAAAATGTTGTTAGCCTTCTATTATTTTTGGGAAATAGTACCCCTTTTGTTGTTGGACTTGGTGCTGTTTGTCTCAAGGCATGGAACAGTACCATAGAAGGTAACGAACCTTTTAGGACGTAATTTTTTAAGTATATCATCGACATAAAAAAAATATGTTAGGATCATATAAAATATTCGTACAAATGCACATTTTTATAACATAAACATCATTTGCGATTATCAACATGTTTGCGCGGTCTGCTGTAAAATTTTCAAAATGTGGCTTGATGTCGTTTATCTCCCACCTGCAGAGTTAAAAAAAATGTGAATTTTTAAACTGCTAAATTTAAATCTTTTTCTTCAGTGTGCTCGCCATTGCATTTTTCCGTTCCTAATTCAATATTATTATTGTCCAAGACCGAAATTTGAAATTGCAAGTCTTTATTATCTCTCCAATTTTCCCTAAAGTGAGTAGATAAAAGTATTCTCAAATCATTTTTCCCACATTGATGGGAATTATATCTGGAACAATGTCATGTATTTTTCCGAGTTCCTTTTCCTTTTATTCTATTATAATTCACCTTGAAGGTTGGAACTTCAAATGTAGTTCACTTAATGCTTTCACCACAGGAGCTACAGCTGATTTCAAGTCATATTCATGAACATGACTACAAAAATATTTGTTAATATACGATAAATAAAAAACAACATCTTTACAAATTTAATTTTTAAATTCTTTAATTCGGCTCTATTTCATTAACGATATCTTGGCGAAATTCAAATAGTGAACCCGCTGGTTTTTGTTACAGAAATTTGAGGTCACATTAAAACATAGAAAAGGACATGCTTTGATACAATTTATATAACTATTCTTATAAATTGTCAAAATAAGATGTTATCTCAATTTTTTAATTTTTGAAACTCACCTACTCATATGAAAAGTATACTGGTCCTTATTTTCTGACTTCACAATTTCAAAAAGCAGACCCTCTTATGGCCAATTCCACTAATTTATTAATATATCAATTTATGTTTAAAATTTGTTTTCTTATGTCAAATAAAAATAAAATTATAAGAAAAATTATATTTAAATATGAATTGATATTTAAAAAGAATTGGAGAAATTGGTCATTAAAATTTTTTATTTTAAAAAATATTAGAAAAATTGTAATGCAAAAAAGTCGGAGTCGGAGTCGCTAGTTTTTGTGGGTACTTCGACTCCGACTCCGACTCCGGTACAAAAACCTCAACTCCGACTCCTCAACTCCGACTCCGACTCCACAGCCCTGCTTATTTCATTAGTAAATGCTTCACTATTGACACAGTCACCAGTACAAGTGACTTATTATTATACCCCAGACAATGTTATTAACTATACACTCAAAAGAAAAATCAATCCATCCGTACTCAAATCAATCTGAAGCGGTATTAATAAATAGTATGGTGAGTACGGATTTTCTTGAATCAAGTACAGAAAGATTGATTTAAGAACGGATTTTGAATCGCAAAATACTTAAATTATCCATATTCAATCCCGATTTCGTACTTGAAATAATCCGAAAATGAGATTGATTTAAGTAAAACTAAGATTGAATCAATCTCAAAATGCGCTTGATTCAAGAATTATAAAGTTGATTCAATCCCGAATTCGTGCTTGAAATAAACAAAAAGTGAAATTAGAAAGAAAAAATTATTAAGATTGATTTTCTTACTCGTATTACACCTTACCAGGGATGATAAATGAGAAAACCAATATCTTACTAACAAACTATAAAAATATTACTTCTTCGATCCCATTAGTACTAATTCATTTTTTATAATTTTTTTATAAAACCACACTTTTTGGTTTCGATTAGACTGGAAACCGTTGGCACATTTCGTTCCTTTGTTTTTATAATATTTTGGCATGAAAGTGTTCTTTCCACATTTGCCGAAGAGTCTGGAATGGAAAATATTCCTTTGGAAACATTACCTGATCTAATTCAATTTTCATTGTGGTCACTTTGGACCAAAAAACAAAAATATTTTCATTTTTTTAAGTTTTAAAAAGCATCTATATCTGACAGAGCTCGAAACTCGTTATCAATAGTATCCTAATATGCACTTTAATTTAGAAATATTTTTAATAAAAGCTGTACTATACTGGTTTTTACTGAAATCACATTTTCTAGAGTGAATTTTGCTAGCCATTTTAAAATTTCGTCGTCGAAGTTACCTTTATTTCTTAAAGCTTCGCAAAATGCTATGTACATATCAAGTATTATACTTTTAGCATCTTGGATGGCATTTCAAAATGTATTGTGTTTACAATTTTCAATATGTACTGCAGAAAGAGGAAAGACATTTTATAAGCTGGAGTAGAAAGTCCGGATATAATAAAATCATTCAGAATAAAATAATAATGACGTGACAACCATCTTGTTGACGAATATTTCAAAATATTATGAGTTTCCGTTCCAAAATAATCTTAAAATGAGAGGAAGTAGTTTCTTTTACTAGAACTTTTGCAGAAGTGGTTTCCTATAACTTTAAAAAACTTGTTAATTAAATCAAAAAATGCAAGCTTGTATGCTGCCACTGATACTTTATTTAGAATGTGGCATATGCAATCGTCCAATTAACAAGTGCAAAAAATCTGTTCACAATATCATAGGTGCTTAAATAAATCCAACAACAAAATACACAGAGCTTTCATTAAATTTAATAAAAAAAACTACGCATTTTCTATTTCTATATCAATTAACAAAAGGTTTGAAAAATTTGGAAATAGTTCCAAATGACTCACGGGGGTACCAGCTTACTTTTCAGCTTTTTATTGTACCAAAAAAAGTACAATTGTACCAACTTTATCAATCGTGCACCTTATAGAATAATAAAACACCAACATCATGCCCGATATGGTTTTTACTTAAGAAATCTTATACACATATTTAACCAAAAATACAAACTAAATGAGAAGCAGGAGTTCAAATTTACTTTTTAACCTTTCGTGGTACACATGAGTCTGGCCAGATCTTTTTTCAATGTGCATAGAAAATCAAAACATTCGTAAGCCGGAGGGTTAAACACAACGAAAAGTTTAATCTTTATTTTACTTGATTTAAGAATTTTATACTTATTTCAAGAAATCCGGGATTGATTTTCAAAAGTATACCCATTTAGGACTGTTTGAGTACGTTTTAGTGTTACATATTCGTACTTGAATTTTTGAGTACGACTCGTACTTAAAGTAATCATAAAAACTTGATTTATTTCGAGTGTTTTTCTTTCTGTGTAGTCATATAACATATGCGTGTCATTGGAAATGTAATAATACTATTGACTAAGTAGTTCTTTTGGGAACATATATAGAAATTGGAACCAGAGAATCACCAGTATAATTTAGTAAATGTAGTTTATACTTTTGGTATGTTTACGAATTTATAACAATATTGTTTTATTATTTCTTAAACTTTTATAGGATTTGTGCTTCTCAGTTGTTAACGAAAAAATTTTATTCGTATTAAAGGCAGATATAGTGGCATATGTAGTGTAGTGTAGACACTACGTTGACGATGTCACAAAAATTGTCGACAAAACTGGTGACATGGAGACGTCATGGACCCACTCCACTATTGTGGTGTGGATATAAAAAAGATAGCTCACCAAGGTTGGATAGATAGGAAAGGCTATAGAGTAGATTAAGCTAAGCACTATTCGTTAATATAATTTTTATTATTCGTTAATATAATGAAAATTTAGGTATTATTTTCATAATATCAACGAATAATTCGTTGAGCCAACGAAAATATTTTTAATAAACGTAATTAGTTTGCTTAACGTACATTTTCATTGGATTTTTGGTTTAGTGTATAAGCGGTTGCACGACTCGGCTATGTAACAGACCATAGACTAGGCTCTGGAATGGACTTAAGCGTTTTAATGCATAGGATAATCTTTTGAATTTAAGTTTCAAAACTTTTAACTTAACCCTCGTTTATACCAGTATTTAAATAAAACACACAAATTTAGTGATTGTTAATTGACACTTATTTGTTTTTTTTTACTTTTATGAATTTAATTTTTTTCATTCCTTTTTTTTCAATAATCATACGCATATCACGTTAATTTTAAATGGTATCAGGGGACCTATTTGTTATTAATCTCTTTCTTTTTTTTATAATGTAATTTTTTTTTTCAATAATTTCACACTTTAATACGACAATATTTCTGTTTCTGTTCTTTTTTTATTTAGTTTTTTTTTTCACATTTGAATTTTGTGGGGGCTGTTCAGTTGGCAGTTCATTAAAATAATTTAATAAATGTTTAAACTACAGAAATTAGACAAGCAAAAAGAGATTAATTATACTTTTTTATGAAAATGTTAAAATATTTGCATAAAAAATTTATTCTCAGAACATAAATCAGGTGGATATTTATCAGTGGAAAAAAATGATTGTAGGTTAGAGTTATTTGATTTCAAAAAAAGAGATAAGAGCTATAGATTAGCATAAAATAGCCAAATTGCTCAATGATTAATTGTCAATTGCAAATTAAAAAGGGAAAAGAATAATATTTTGTGGGTAGGAGTTTAAAAAAATGTCAATTTTAAAACTTACTACTGCTATTTAAGCTACTTAAAATAAATCTACTGTTTTACTGAAATAATAAGTTTAATCCTACTGCTATTACAGCAACATATTTAAATATTTCTATAACTCTTCATTTAATGCTAAAGCTATTCTTAGCTTTAATGCTACTTCTTTGACTTGTTCAATAACTATTGCTGTCTTTTCAAACTCAGTAGAATAAATAAATTTTCATTTGAATGCTGCTTCTTTTTCAATCCGCTTAACTCTCTGTGGAGCGTAGGGCCTCTAAAAAATTTCTTCAAGATATTCGATTATTTGCAAGTACTTTTATTTCATTCCAGCTTCTTTCGCTGCTTTCGATGTCATTAACAAGCTTCTTTCCATTTAGTCTTTGGCCGACCCCTTCTTCTACTGCCTTTTGGATTTCAGACTAGGGCTTGGCGGCATATTTCATCTGAGAGTGTGCCTGATATTGCATTTTCTTTTTAGTTCGTCATTGCTAATGACGTTTGACCACCACATTTTCAAAATGTAGCGCAAGTAGCGCTACTCGTACCATTAATTCTACCAGGTCTAATTTTAATGCAACAGAAGAATAACAAAAATTCCAGGGACCGAAAATAACAGTTATATAAAGGGTTTTTCAACAAGAAGTTTGTTTTCTAAAACAAAATAAAACTAAAATTTAGATGAAGATGATTCAAATTTTTATGGTATTACGAAGAGAAAAGTTCGGCAATTAGGAATGAAAAATGATATCTGGCAAATGTCCACCACGTGCAGATGTCGGTTCTTTCATTAAAGTTTTTAATTACTTTTTGGCAAAAATGGCGGATCTATGTCGTTAATCACATCACGGATTTTGAGTTTTAAGGCTGCAATCGATTCGATTGGCTCCGTATAGACTCTGTCCTTAACATAGCCACACAAAAAATAATCCAGTGGTGTTAAATCACACGATCTTGCTGGCCACTTAACAGCAGATGTTCGTGACATTATGCGATCGAGAAATTTGGTTTGCAAAAAATTGATTGTTTCATTGGCTGTGTGACATGTGGCACCGTCCTGTTGGTGTTGGCATATTTTGTATCAAGCCTGTCGACTCAAATTAAACGACCACATTCTTAATAACGGTCTCAAAAGAACGATTATGTTGTCCGAAAATATCACGAATTTTACGAAATGTAACTTTAACAGAACCACCATTTTCAAGTGGATTTTAATGATTTTAATGCGATTTTCGATCGAAATTGAATTCCTTGTAACAATTGCCAATGCATCTACTACGAAAACGTCAAAAAACTAAATGTCAAACAAAGTTCTTGTTGAAAAACCCGATAGAAGTAAAACTTTTATTTCATTCCAGCTTCTTTCGCTGCTTTCGATGTCATTAACAAGCTTCTTTGCATTTAGTCTTTGGCCGACCCCTTCTTCTACTGCCTTTTGGATTTCAGACTAGGGCTTGGCGGCATATTTCATCTGAGAGTGTGCCTGATATTGCATTTTCTTTATAGTTCGTCATTGCTAATGACGTTTGACCACCACATTTTCAAAATGTAGCGCGAGTAGCGCTACTCGTACCATTAATTCTACCAGGTCTAATTTTAATGCAACAGAAGAATAACAAAAATTCCAGGGACCGAAAATAACAGTTATATAAAGGGTTTTTCAACAAGAAGTTTGTTTTCTAAAACAAAAATTTAGATGAAGATGATTCAAATTTTTATGGTATTACGAAGAGAAAAGTTCGGCAATTAGGAATGAAAAATGATATCTGGCAAATGTCCACCACGTGCAGATGTCGATTCTTTCATTAAAGTTTTTAATTACTTTTTGGCAAAATGGCGGATCTATGTCGTTGATCACATCACGGATTTTGAGTTTTTAGGCTGCAATCGATTCGATTGGCTCCGTATAGACTCTGTCCTTAACATAGCCACACAAAAAAAATCCAGTGGTGTTAAATCACACGATCTTGCTGGCCACATAACAGCAGATGTTCGTGACATTATGCGATCGGGAAATGTGGTTTGCAAAAAATTGATTGTTTCATTGGCTGTGTGACATGTGGCACCGTCCTGTTGGTGTTGGCATATTTTGTATCAAGCCTGTCGACTCAAATTAAACGACCACATTCTTAATAACGGTCTCAAAAGAACGATTATGTTGTCCGAAAATATCACGAATTTTACGAAATGTAACTTTAACAGAACCAATATTTTCAAGTGGATTTTAATTATTTTAATGCGATTTTCGATCGAAATTGAATTCCTTGTAACAATTGCCAATGCATCTACTACGAATACGTCAAAAAACTAAATGTCAAAACTATCATGTTGTTGTTGGTGTTGCCACATTTAAATAAACAAAGTTCTTGTTGAAAAACCCGATAGAAGTAAATATCGGAAAACTGATTCATGCATACGATATTGATCCTTATGAACTTGTCTATGATAAAATATATTGGATTTTAAAATTTTGGTTCTTATTTTTTCGATAAAAACTTACAGTTATTTTTTCGATAAAAACTAACAGTTATTTTTTTTTTAACAAAAATAGCAGTTATTTTTTAAGTTTTATTTTTTTAAACAAAAATAACAGTTATTTTTTGGATTTTTATTTTTTGAACAAAAATTAAATTTATGCTGTAAAGAAATGTACGTGTTATAATAATTAAGTTGACTTTAGTTAGTTTATTTTAATCTTTGATCATCATTGGGATTTCTTATGCACATTATAATAAATATTTAAATTCAACTAAATTATTATCACACGTACATTTCTTTACAGAATAAATTTTATTTTTGTTAAAAAAAATAAAAATCAGAAATTTACTGTTGTTTTTATTCAAAAAAATAACTGTTTTCATCTGATTTTATGAAAAAAAAGAAAAACTGTTATGGTCCCTGGAAAATTCAACTATTACCTTAGTTACTAATGCTAACGCTTTAGCTACTCCCGTGAATACTGCTATATCTTTTGCCGTCTGTTCTATCGTAAATTTAAATATTAATGCTACCACTTATACTAGTAGCTTGTCTACTGCTGCACCCACTTCCCAATAAAAAATTGAGCTTCAAACGAAGCAGGTTTGTAAGGGAGAAATGTTTGAGTTTCGCTTACCATACCGCTTACGGAAGACATGAATTTTATATGGCGAGTTCCCACTTTGAAGCAATACATTTTTGACACAATATATTGTTATTTTATTAATTCTTCTAATATTACTATTATTTAAACTTTGTTAAAAGCTTTTACTTTTACTTTCTCGGCTAAAGTAGCCTTTTTTAAGACAAAAGATTTTTAAGTCCATAATTTTGTTGAAATAATATTTACATTCATTGTTTGTTTATACAACTGCTACCTACTTCTACTCTAAAGGTATGTTTGACTAAAAAATCCAAAAAAAAGCATGACCAGAACTTAAGCTTTATTTTTAACAATTTCTATTGATTTACTAAACTTTATTTGAAAGAAGATAATTTTATAATGTTATTTAAAAACTATTGATGTTGATGATTTTTGATCTATCAAACGTTTTGCGAAAGCAAATAATTTTTTATCAAAACTGCTTCGTTTGCGTCTCCCTTTCTTTCATGGACATATTTTAATGCCAAAGTTTATATTTCTAGTTTTTTACAAAAAAGTACAAACATTTTTCATCTTATAGGTTCTCATTTATTTACGTCTTTGAACATTTAAATAATGTTTCTAAGTTCAATATTTTAGAAAATAAAAAGAGTACCAAGCGTAGATTTCCCGTATTTCATCCTTTTGGTACAATTGAGCAGAAATGCTCAATATTGTAGTAGGAGCTAATATTTTAATACGTACATATATGTGTATGGATGAAAAAAAATGTTTTGTAAAATAAAGTACCAAAAATAGGTACGATTTTTACCATTTAAACGTTCGAACTTCCCAAAAGTACCAAATTTAGATTTGCCATTTTTAGATAAGTTACAAATTAAATACAATTTTTATTTCTATGTTTAATTGTTTAAAAGATAGATAGGGTGAAAAAAATACAAGAAACGGGTTTTAACTTATTGTTTTAATAAACAACAATGAGTATTGAAATTTTGTTTACCTCTTTTAGTTTAAAAGGTGTGAGGTTAGCAAATGTACAAGTTTTTTACCCTTTTTTGACCCTAGATATTCGAATTTCAAAAATCCCGTCTTAGTGAATCAATTTGGCGAGAGACCAAAGTCCGGTCTAAGTTTGAACTTTTTAGCTGAAGCCGTTAAAGCTGTGCGATGATGAATCAGTCAGTAATTCAGTAACGTAACAATTTTATGTGTCAGTCATTTGCTGCAACAACGTCATAAGTCAAAAATCACAAGTTTTAAAACAATAATATTACTAATGCATATTAAATTAGGTGTTTTATGAAGTGGTAATTATTTCATACAAAGATATTGTACACTCAACTCTTGGGAGAATAATGAAATTTTCTTTTTCGTTATTTTATGTGTAAAACTTTAAAGTCGCGATATATAGATATAAATTTTCAAACATTAATGCTAGTACTGCTACTTTTACTACAATAACTACTATTACTTTAAATGCCTATTTCCTTGCCATCTTATAAATTCCCTTTCGGTTCCACAAAATACAAAGCACTACTTTCGGCTTGTCGTAATTGATCTATTTCTCATCGCCATCATCTTCCTTGTTTTATATGCTTGAGTGGCGTTTGCATGTTTTTTTTTTTTTTTTTTTTTTTTTTTTTTTTTTTTTTTGAAAATGGCAACAGTTTTTCCAACAAACCATTTCTCGCACTTTGAAATCAGTTTGCTTAGGCTGCACGATTTTTCAAATTGAAGAAGTGAAGTAAAACTGTCAGCAGATAATGCTTTATGTGTCAAAATTCTAAATTTTTGAAGATAAAAAAAACTTTGTTGTTAACACTTATTCGTGCAATAACTTAAGGAATGGTCACATTTTACAAACATTTGGCATTCCTCACGTAACCATTATTTTTATTGAACATTTGTTTGATTTTCCCTAACTTTTGCTAGATAACACATCATTTAACATTTTGCAATAAACTATTCCTCAACAGAAATGTTTAAAACGAAATCTAAAAGTATATCAATTTAGTGGTCACGCAAATATTTGATGAGTGTTTACTCTTCAAATTGTCATTAAAGTTATTAATTACACATAACACATGTTTAAGGTACGATATCTGTTGTGAATCGAACATTTTAAAGGTTAAGACTTCTTTGATTTACATACTTTGTTGCAGAGTTTAATACAGCAGCTATTTAAATATACTTGCTATATTTTTACTACAATGTTATATCTAGCCTTTAGAAGAAGTCTTAAATGTGTTACAACTCATTTAAACCCCGAAAAGTTTTTGAGCATTTGTGCAACAAAATAACTACACTTATTTTTGAAAAGTCCCCTTTAATTATCACAATGCTGTTACATATAGCTTTAAAAAATGTAAGCCTATTGATTTTTTTTTTACTACCAACTAAATTAGAATAGTTGTCATTTTTTTAGAAACAAAAAAACCCCTATCCTATAAATCATTTTATTAAATCTCCAACCTCTCCTAATTTTCCGTCAATAGAAATTTATCCATAAACATGATTTTCTGACATGTGTTGAATAGAAAACAACAAGAACAATTTAATAATAAAAAAAACACAGAAATGATAAAATAAAATTCTATAAAAACAAAAAAAAAACTGAATAAATATTTTCCCATTGATTTAATTAAAATGTCCATTTTGGAAGATTGCCTTGGCCTAATTTTTTTACTCGCGTTTCACAAAGTCTATGACTCTTTAAAAGTTATTTTGTGGTATTAGAATAGCAAGAGTAAAATACATAATAGCTGTGTTTCGCTACAGATATGCAACAAGGTGTGGTGCAAGCTTCAAGCTGCGAGAGAGCAAAGTGCGTCGTCATTCACAAGATAAACTCTAAATTGTAAGAATAATTTTTATTGTATGTGCAGCGATATTGTTTAATATTGTTGTAATGTTAAGGGGATTAAAAACAACAATTGCGTAATAAAAGTGTTTACACTGAAACGAAAAAAAATATAAGCTTAAAATAAAATTTTAGGGAGCAAGAAAGCATACAAAGTGAATAAGATCAAGCTACAGAATTAAAAACATTAAATTAGGATCTGGTATCCCGACAAATATCTAATACCGAAGAAAAGAAACTAAAGAAATATCTAATGTCGTAGTACTTGGTAGCTAAGTCTGAGTTTATACGGTTCATTCTTTACTGAAAAGATTGCTACTTTATAGGCGAGAGAGGCGAGGGGTATGTACTCGTTTCTTTTCCACTCGCCCCTCTCGCCTATAAAGTAGCAATCTTTTCAGTAAAGAATGAACCGTATAAACTCAGACTAAGACAACAATACCATGTTTTTCGCAGAGATCGCATGACAGTAAATTGCCCCTATTTCTCGGTAGAAATAGCAGACAGTACTCATCTGACACACTAAGAACCGTTTTCACAACTTACCGATAGCTATAGGTAAGTTTTTACCGACCGCAATTAAAACTTTACTTAAACCTACCAGCAGGGCTGCCAGATAAATTTGTGAGGAAATCGTCAATTTCCTGAGAAAAAATAGAAAAATCGTCTTTTACGTTTCGAAAAATCGTCAAAAAAATCGCACAACTTAAAATTTAGTTTTTTTAAACAGTTTTTGTTTGATTTTTTTTATAAAAAAGCATTCAAACAAAAACATAATTACTGCATACTAGCATTTTCAATTGTGTAAGAGATATTGGGAGTCTCATACAAAGCGTCTTTGATCGTCGATGCCGCATTTTTTAATCGTGGAAGATTCCTCACATAAGAAAACTGCAACACGACTAAGATTAATCCATAGCACAGTGAAAGACGCTTCTTCAACCGTTGTGGGAATCGTTTAAGATGTGGGTAAAGATTATCTAACGAGTCTTTCATGTCAAGAATCGTTTCCCAGTAAAAAATGGAGCTTACAGCAGTTTTGTAAGGGAGAGAAGCACAATACCCCCTTACAAAACCTGCTTACAAGAGGCATGATTTTTATATAGCGAATTCCCACTTGGAAGCACTTTGATAACTGATTGCGTTATGAAACAAATTAAATTTCTATGTTCGGTAATATTTCAAAAATGATCGTAAACACATTTTAAAATCATTGCAATACAACCTGCTTCGATGTAAGGGAATAACAAAAGCACATAAAACATTGTTCGTATAAGGGATAATGCGAAGTTATTCAATCATTAAATTAAAAATTCACTTTAATGGTATTCGCTTATCTGCTGCTTCTTAGTAGTGTGTAATAGCCAGCGCATATATCAGCGCTCATGTAGTTTTCGCGCTTCCCGAAACATTAACATTTTTTACTGGGATGAGACTCTTGTAGATATTATCTCACAACTCGTGAAATGTTCGCCGTATAATTGTTGAAAATATGATTTATACAGAGAGTCGTAAAAGATTCATTCGCTGATGGTTTGACGAAAGATAAACAAAGTGTAACATTGTTGTTTTTGTACTCTGAAAATAATCATTTAAAGATTTTCTTAAGACTTGCATATTATGGCCGTACCTAAACAAAAGCGCCACGCGTTTTCTAGTTTTTGAATAGAGCGGTCTCAACGCTTTGCAATTGGAAAAACCGATTTTCAAAGCTCGTTGAATAGTGAATTTTGGCGCTATTGTTAATTAATAAAGGCAATTTAGCTATTTTTTGATCAATCTAGCGTTTTTATCTCTATTTTTATTTATAATTTGTGGGTTTTATTACACAAGAAAGCTATCACTACTGTTTTTCACACAACGTTGACGCTCTTGCTTAGGTATGGCATATCAGCGTAAAAGCTAAGCGAAAGAAAACGTTCCGGCTTCCGCTCTTGTTAAGGTACGGCTGTTAAACATTCCAAGATTTAAAAACGAACGTCTCAGAAAATTTAATGTTTTATTCAGACTGGAGACTGAAAAAAATCGTCACTTTTAAGAAAAAAATCAGCAAATCGGCACTTCGCTAATTCCGGAACAAAAAATCGTCAAAATGACGATAAATCGTCAATTCTGGCAGCCCTGCCTACCAGGTAAGATGTTCCTTCCTTAACCTGATCGCTCACTTTAGGTTAAGGTAAAGTTGTAATAATGGAACAGATACCTTACGCTTTCGGTAAGTTGTGAAAACATGCTAAAGAAACAATGTTCCATTGTAATTCCGTTAAGTTCCACTAAACAGATCCACCACCGTAGAACCTACCCAAGCTGCTAACGAGTTTAAAATGCGCTCGAGTTCAACGCCAGGGATATTATACAATCCGTCAAGGGATAATAAATAGATTCTAATTGTTTTGTATTTTTTTGAACATCCAAGGTTGCTTTCAAGCTATTACAAATTCAAATTTTAGACCATTATATAGACCAGCGGCCACCAACTACTTTCATTTGGGGTCCGTTTTTTTAAAAAAATCACGTCCGTTGCGGTAATAAACTGAACAATTTAAATATGTTTAGATACTGTATCAATGGACAAATAAAACGAATGGGTTTTGGTGCATTATTTTATTAAATACAGGCATGTTCCGAAAATCACAAAAGTTCAAATCACTTGTGATTTTAAAATCGCAATTGAGTTTTAAGGGTGTATTGAAAACCGCAAAAGCTTTCACTTGGTTTCAAATAGTAGAAGCAAATAAGTAAGTAATTTTAAATCGGCGGCCACTTAGCTGACCGCTTTATAACCACAATTATGGAAAAAGATTTTTGTCCAAAAAGTGATTTTCAGAACATGCCTGATAATAAACAAATGCTTTGAATAAAAAGAAGTAAGTACAAAGGGCTTTTACAATATTAATGAGAAAAACTGCATTTTTTGTCTTGGACTATCCGTCTGAAGTTTGAAGTAAAGCTTGTGCAGGCTATTCTCATTAAATCTTGGAGATGTTCATCGGCAAGTCTGTTCCGGAATTTATTTTTATGAAGTTCATCTTAGAAAATTCTACTGCACAAACATATGTTGACCCAAACAAAGTGAGAAGTTTCAAGGCTAATTTTTTTAATTCTGGGTATCTATTAGCACAAACAAATTTTATCCAAAACTCATGACAAGAAACTTCCTGTTTTTGGTGTTTTAAAACTGTATTTTCTTGGAAATCGATCATTTCCATCTGGAGAGAAGCTTTATTACTCCCGAACATATTTGCAGCTTCATTCTCCATTCATCCCCAGGATTCGGAGAGTAATTGTTACTGAGGATATCGACGACATTCCCAATTTTCTTAAAATCTGCGAATCTGTTTTCAACTACCGAATTTAGATTCTCAATGAACGTCTTGTATTGGCCGACGTCAAGCTCGTTGTCATTGCAGATTTTTTTTTTAACTAGCTCCAAGCTTTTGAAATACTAAAAGGTCAACGATTTTCCTAACATCCAGGATTATTTTATGAAATTGCTTTAAAACTTTAAGTGAAACAAATACTTAGGAACTTTTTAAAAACGACTTTGAAACTTAAAGGCATTAAAGAGAGAGATTATTTTTAAACTAACTAGAGTTACAGATTTCCAGTATTGAAGATCTGCCTTGGAACTTTAAAAAAATGCTTTGGACTAAAAAAGCATGCCAAGCTCTCCATATCCATAATAAAATATTATTGACTTATAAAAGAATAAGGAATGCTTTAACAAAGCAATTGAAGTAAAAATTATTAAAGCTAACAAAAATCACGCATTAAACCAATTAATAAACTAGAAAAATCGTAAACAGTGTAAACAGTTTGCAAACATCAACAGAAAATACACAACAAACATAAACTGCGATACCAACAACTAAAACAACTGACTGACGACTGATTTGTACAAGTTTTTATGTTTCTTTAATTTATTTGCTTTGTTTGTTTTTCACGTTTTATTTGTTTTTTATTTTCTTGAATTCTATTTTAGGAACACCCAGAATATGCCTTCAGTTATGGTGTCAAAGATCTACATACCGGTGATGTGAAGTCACAGTGGGAATCCCGTGAAGGTGATGGTGTAAAGGGTCATTACAGTGTATTGGAGCCAGATGGTTCTATACGTACTGTTACTTATACAGCAGACGCCAAGTCGGGTTTTAATGCTGTGGTAAAAACGGTGGGTGCTAATTCTCATCCTATTACCGAAACGCCTCATGGTTTGGAGAGTAAGCGCGATGATACTTCGCAATCGAAAATTAATCACTATAGCAAAGATCAAGAACATATTGTCTTAAGTTCGGATATTAAGCCTATTAAAAAGCCTATTGAAGATCTAACACATTCTCATCCTAAAATACCCAGTTTAATAGAATTTAAGCCGCATGCTCGTATAAGACAAGTTCCCATGGAATTAGAACCAGGAATGAAGGAACGTTTAAAAGAGGCTAGAGATGAATATTATCAGAAATATGTCGCCGTTGAGGAGAAAGAGGAAAGTGATTTTCAACCTTCTGGTGGGGTATTTGTTCCCTATGACAAAGAGGATAGTGAATGGAAGGCTGTAGTAAGAGATAATAATAATTTTAATGCGCAGCAAAATTATGGCCTAAGTCCAGGATATTATCATCAAAACGAGGACTATCAGGCACCTTCAGCTCATTTACAGTATTATGATAATAAATTTAATAAACATAGTCACAGGAATACAAACAGTAACCATCAGACAGATTTTATAGGTTCCAAGCCATTACACTCTTTTCGCCATAGTCCTGCAGTAGCTCATCCAGATCCTAGCAGCAATTCCATACCCTTCCATAATAAGAAAACTGTTCTACCCACTACACCGGGCCTTAAGCATTATGCCTCATTGCCGAATAAATATTTGAATAACAAGCCGCGACGTGACTATTCTTCGTATTTCCAGCACAGTAAATCTAAGAAGCCTCGTAAATATGAATCCAATAAATTAGCGTCTTTGGCCTTTAGCGATGAAGAAGTACAATCGGCTGCTTCGGCCAGTTTAATACAGTCGATGGTTAAGCGCGATAAGAAACATATGGCACCCATGTATGCCAGACATTTCGGCGCTAATTCAAAGGAATCGCATCGGTCATATCGCAGACTTTAAATGATTTAGAGCGCCTGTAGTTTTTTGGAGTTAGGAAGTTTCTCTTTCTTTAATTATTTATGATTGCTTAATTTAAGTTTGACTTTTAGAGAATTGTTTTAGAATTCGCTTTCTATTTTAATTTATAATAAATTATTAAAGGAACTAAATATTATAAAAATTTGCAGTGTGTTTTTGTATTTAAGAAAAAATTTAAAGGGAAAGAGAGTAAAAATTTCGAATCAAAAGACTAAAAATACAGTTTAAGAATCTTTCGAAACTATTTAAAGACACAAAATAGATTCAAAAAACTAAGTAGTTTCATGATTGATTTAAAACTGAAACACGATAGTCTTTTTTGTTGTCTGTTATCTGCTTCGATGTCTGCACTTTGAATAGAAGGCTATAAATCTTCTCAATAATGTAGTTACAATTGCTTTAAAACTATTCGAGGATTAAAAAAATTTCTAAACATTCTAAGACATTGTTGTCCTTAAACTTCTAAAAGATCTGCGGTTGCTTTAGACCTTTAAGAAGATCAATGAATACTATAGAACTACTACAAAGATTGGCAAATTATTGTTAAAAGTTGTAGAAGATTCATTGCCGTATTTATAAAAATTAAAATGGATTTGAAATGAATTTGAAGAAAAATTTGTATGAAAATTTTGCCTTAAAACACATGTCAAACTGGTTTTATTTTGTATGAATACGGCAGTATGAATTAAAATATTTAAGACAGATTTGAAGCATCTAAAAGTTCCAGAATTTAAGAAGATTTTGGATTACTTCAGGAGATATACATTGCTTATGAATATTTTAAAGATCCAAGGTCTCTTTGGAACAATCAAAAAATCCACGATTTCTTTGGAACTTGTAAAAAGTCACTTTGAATTACTATCACTGTAAATTATAAGATGTATATCTTGTTGTGATAGGTATTAAAATAAAAAAAAAAAATAAAAAAAATAAACAAACTGAATCGCAAAATCCACGATTTCTTCGAATCTTTTAGAAGAAAATCGTTCACTTTAAAGAACACAGATAGTTTAAAAATATTTAAAAGATCCGCAGTCATTTAAAGTCAATTAGGCCCAAATTTACAAAAAGGATATGCATGGAAGCGCCTGTTTACAATTTATAAAAGTAATTTTCTACAAGAAAAATAAAACAATTGTAAATAATAATTTTCAACGGAAGAGCTGTTGTCTAACTAGCGGTTAATCAAAAACATTTGATAGTTAAACTAATGGTTATCAAAACGCTGAAAATAATATTTTATTGGTTAAACCATTGCTATTAGCTAACTAATGACTGTAAATTTGGGGCCCTAAATTGACATTTACTTTGGAATTACTAAAGGATCTACGATAATTTTGGAACTTTAAAAATATCTACCATTCTCTTAAAACGTTAGAAAGATATACTATTGTAAAGGAACTTTTAAAAGATCTGCAATCACTTTAGGACAACTAAAATGACAAAGTACTTTTTACAATAAATTAATTTTGATTTTGAACTTTTCGTAGTCACTTTAAAACAAAAAAAAGACAGATCCAGGATTGCTTTAAAACGATGAAAAGGTCCATTTATTCCTTATTACTTATGGAAGATTCTAAATCCTTTTTAAACTGTTAACAACATCACAAACTTTTTAGAATAATGAAAAGATCTACTTTTATGTTAAAACTTTGAAAAAAATACAAAGATTACCATCCACGATCACTTCAAACAAATTTTACAGACTTACACAGAAAGAAACACTCGGGATGAATTAAGTTTTTTATAGTAACTTACTTTAAGTACGAGTCAAACTCAAAAATTCAAGTACAAATAACAGTAAAACATATTTAAAACAATCCTAAATGGCACTAAAATAAGTAAAAAGTTCTTAAACCAAGAAAAAAAATATTAAACATTTCGTTGGTAATGCTACTCTGAGAGTAAAATTACAAAGTGAGCGTTTTTATCTCATTTAACTTATCAAGTTTGTTGTAGACTACTACAACAACACCACACAAGCATTAAAAAACGATTTTTTTGTTGTGTGCAGAAACAACAAAAACAACACAGCAAGACGAAAACACATTATTTTCATGTTTAAAAAGTAAAATTAAGAACACTTGCTTCTCATTTAGTTTATATTTTCAGTTATACATGTACATTAGGTTTTTAAAATAAAGGCCATATCGCGAATTATGCTGGTGTTTTATAATAAAAATTCTGTTTTCTTTCTAATTTCTTTTTTGGTTTTTTCAAGCACGAATTCGGGATAAAATCAACTTTATAATACTTGAATCAAGCGCATTTCGAGATTGATTCGATCTTAGTTTTACTTAAATCAATCTTATTTTCGGATTATTTTAAGCACGAATTCGGATTAAAACAATTTTATAATTCTTGAATTAAGTGCATTTTGAGTTTGATTCAATCTTAGTTTTTCTTGAATCAAACTCATTTTTGGATTATTTCATTACTTGAATCAATCTTTCTGTATGTTATTCAAGAAAATTCGTACTCACCGTACTGTTAATACCGCTTCGGATTGATTTTAGTAGGGCTGGATTGATTTTTCTTTTGATTGTACGATTCATTAGGAAATTTTAGAATATCTACGATCACTTTCGAACTACTAAAATGGCATCGTTTGCTTTGGTACAGGGTTAATTATTTAGTGGTCTGGCAAGGCTTACTACAAAATAGTGATGGTGCAAACGTACCCATCTTTTCGAGCATTACATGGTGATTATGGTCGTCACAATTAAACTTACATGGTCATGCCTGTTCATAATCGCAATGAGTGCATCGCCAAAAATATCGCTTCTGTTAGTGAAAGTGTGGCGGATAATCCGAATTTGTCGATTGTCCCTATGGCCATGTGATAACCGACTATTTGGCCGGCAATGAGAGAATATGAACTGAACGATATGTGATTTCAACGGGACTGTGTGGCTACGCCTAAGACTGTGTCTACGCGAACAATCCCTTAACGTTGTAGCTTTTGAAAACCAACATGCGTCAAGTTGTCGCCGAGATACCGGACGAAATGTGCGAAGAAGTGGTCGAAAACGGCCTTAAATGGATCGACTGTTGTATTGCAACCATTTCGTATAGTATTTCGTACGTAATGGCAAGGTCCAAGCATTATAATACATATAATATACCGAAATCATAACTTTATGTGTGTTCCACTTAACTTTAACTTTACTTTACTTCTAAAACCGAAAATTTGACAACACGTTCCTATAAAATTATCCAAAAGTGTTCTTAAACTTAAAGAAGATAAACTCTTAAAAGCTTAAAAATTGCGCTGGAAAAGTACTCATATTGCTTTGTGAAGATAAATTCGTTAATTGAAGATAAACATCGTCTAAAAAAAAGAGAACAAATTTAATTTACAATTCGACTATTTTATTGCAAATGATACCAGTTTAGGGAAAATCTTTTTAAATTTAATCTGTACTTATTTCAAATTTCCTAATATAACAAAAAATAAGTTGAATAGTCTTTAAGAATTTGGTTTTTTTTCTTATTTCAATTAAATTTTTTTAATTATATTCCACAAAAACTCAGTATACTCGATCAAGGTTTAATTTAATGGAAACTTTTTCTATCAAAAAACTAAAATGAAAATAAAAATAAATTTTAACACTTAATGCGGCATATCAAAGCCATGGCTGCCATTCAAACTCCGAGAACAAGGTCTGCAAAGGCCAGCAAACATTTAAGCTACAAAACAAACAAAAAAAGATGCTGGTGACTGCATACTTAAGACAACCTTGTGTATTTTCCAAAGTGCAACATGAAAATGAAAAAAAGGTAGAGACCTTCAAAATCTCAAAACCTCATACTGTCACAACACACTATGCGTACTCATAAAACCTGGGAAAATATGACACCAGCAACAACAAATCTGACAAAATTAATGTGAAAAAATATGCATGACAAAGAATGCATTAAACTCTTAATGCATAAAAATATGCATAATTAATTAATTAATTGTATAACACGAAAAAGAACACCACACATCTAGAATCCAGTATGACTTTAAAATGAATAACTCAAACTGAAACATTTTGAATGCTAAATAGAAACAAATTTATATAAAGAATTTAAAATTAAAAAATTACTAATTTAGTTTAGCTATTTTACTTGGGTTGTTGTATACAGTAGAAAAAACATCTTTAAAACTCGGTTACCTTTAGATTACAAAATGTATTTATTTAAAATTTTTTTTTTTTTATTTTTACTAGATTCTTAAATAACTAATCTAATTACTTTATCGCTAAAATATGTTTTAAATAAAAACTAGAAAAAACACCTATGACTAGATCTTAGGAGAAAAAAAAACTATAAGTTAATCAAAACAAGATCAACTTTTTTTTTTGTTTTTTGCAATTTGTTCTTCGAGTTGCTGCAAATGCTACTGCCCCAGCACTTATGCTACATATAGCCCGATACAATTATTTTTTTAATACTAATTAAAAACAATTTACATACAAATAGTTGATATTTATTACAATTTGCATACCCTACATTTAATTCTCATCAGTGATTTATGGCCATTCGATTTTGGCAGCTGTGCAAAGAACAACATGCTTGTTTTATAAAATGTAAGACAGATATTAAATCGTTATTAAATTGACTTTATTTGGTTTAAAGCAAAAAACTAAAAAAAAGAGCGCCAGTAATGTTAAAAGGCAAAACTTGCTTGGAAAAACAGTAAGGGTAATCACGATGAGTAGTGCAAACGATAAAAATGTGTGCAAAATATACAAATTTACACAACACAACAACAAAATGTACGTATTTGCCATTTGCTTAATTTTAATTCGTTTGCACTAAAAAAAAAACCTTGAGCAAAAATTTAGTGCAAGTTTGCTCAATTGCAAATAAGCACAAACAACAACTTTTGACATACGGAACGCCATATTTTTTTATTTGCATAAAACAAAATTAGCGCAAAAACAAGTAAGAGTGCTATATTCGGCTAAGCCGAATCTTATATACCCTTCACCATGATGAGATAATAACAAAAAGTTATATACATAAATAACGTTCTTTAGATATGTATAAATAAATATTAATTCAGCCACGCCAACTTTTCATTTCGAATTTAAAAAAAAAAATAAAAATTTATATATGTACCTAAGCCCGTTCCCTCTTTTGCCAAAGTTGATGTTTGAAATTCGTTTTATAATCTTAAAATCGTTTTTTAGAACATAAAAAAATTAAATAAAAAAAAAAATTAAAAAAAACTCTTTTTGGGATTCGAACTGGCAATATCATCAGTCTCAGGAGAGAACTTAACAACTCGGCTACGAATGCTTTTACTGAAGAAGCGTTAAATTAAAATATATTGAGTCTATTATTTTGTTTCTTTATTCGAGCGGCATATCATATACATGCATTTATGTGTATGTGGAAGCGTAAAATTAAACACATTACAAATAAAATCCCCCACTTGTCGTGAAGGGTATAAAAAAAACAACAAAAACCCACATTACCAAAACTGTATTACCATAGCCACTGTATGACCGTAGAAACCAAAATTGAATTGGTTTGTATGGTATGTTTATGTCGTTATGGTAAAACAGTGTTGGTATGGTAATGTCGTCTTATTGGACGTTTAAAGGAAAAAGTTTGAGGCAGTCGTGGTTTTTTACTCATATCTCAGCAATTTGTGGACTGATCATGCTTTAATAGCAAACAATTCCGGACCATATGGGCGTCTTCGGAAAATCCATTTCAACGGACAGACGGACAGACAGACATCGTTTAATCAACTTCGTTCCTCATAAGGACCCAGAATATATATACTTTATAGGGTCTAACATCAATATTATAGAAATTACAAACGGAATGACAAACTTTTATATACCCTATTCACCACCTGTGGTGAAGGGTATAATAATATAAAAGCTTAATTGTTGTGTATAATTGTAAACAAATGAAGATTTTTGACGACTTATGCTGTGCTGCCAGAAGTTTTTTGTGTTGCCAGATTAAATATTTAAAAAAATAGAACATTTGCACAAAAATAAGCGTGGTATGCTCACGATCAATCATAATATGCACTGCAAATTTATAAATTTGAAATTTGTACAATCAACATCGTGATTACCTTTAGTGAAATATATATTATTGATAAAAACACTTGAAATCTAAAATCTTTATGGATGAAGTTTCCTGATGATCTGGCCTAAGCAACCAGTGAAATGCGCATAGGAATAGCTTATCCCATCAACAATAAATTTCAAGTGTTTTTATCAAGAATAAAAACTGGGAATTAAGC
The DNA here is from genome assembly GCA_963931875.1 of Pollenia griseotomentosa. Taxonomy (NCBI): domain Eukaryota; kingdom Metazoa; phylum Arthropoda; class Insecta; order Diptera; family Polleniidae; genus Pollenia; species Pollenia griseotomentosa. Next base: position 25,021,645 of record OZ007562.1, read on the forward strand.
ACGAATAACAAAATCTTTTAAATTAAAATTTTGTATTCCCAAAAATTACTTGTGATAATTTTTTTTTTATTCAAAAAAAAAGTTAACCAAATTTAAATTTTCCATCCCAAATTTGTTTCTTGTTTAGAATTATTATAAAAAATGGTGGGAGCAGTACTATTGTCAAATTTCTTACGTTTTTTTTTTTTTTAATTACTTAACAATTTTTTTACACTATTATACATTTTGAATATTTTTAAGTTTTTCACATGTTTTAGTACTGAGTATTATAGTGTAAAAGCTTCTTTAATAAACGATATTAAGCATACACAGTAGTAAATATGTCGATAGTGCACATTTTCTTTGGCGCCAAAAATTTTATTCTTTTATGACAGATAAAGCAAACCTTCGTTTACTCATTGATTATGGGTCCTCTTGAGTTTGTTATATCGTGGGTTAAAGGGTAGATGTCCACCATCTCTCACTATTTATTATTAAACAACTCTAACCGCAACACTTCTCTTAATCTTATATCACATAGTTTTTTTTTTTTATTTAAATTACTCCTTCTTTATTTTTCTTTTATGGCATTCCAGAAGCCATTTTGAACGTCTCTCGGCTTCAACCCGTGTACTACCCAATTTTCTTGCTGATTAAACAACTCTAACCGCAACACTTCTGTCAATGAACGATAATAACTATAATATTAAGGATCGTTCGTCTATCTTTGATCCTATTTCATCCAGTTTTATTATATCACTCGTGTGGTACACAATTTTCTTGATTTTGAACAATTACCGCTGTTTGCAAACGTTTTGAAATTGCTGCTTGCGTGGCTCTTAATTTAGCAAGTTCTTCCTAAATTTGACAACCACTTCTTTCAACAAACTTTCTTGTTAATACTATTTTGTGTTTAATGACTAAGAAGGATACCTACCTTACGGCATACTTCACCGTGGATCTTATCCAAAACCAAACGCACCCGAATGTGAGAGCCACCAGTGCACACAGTTATACATAGAATTATACTCCTGCATCTTGCTTAGGAGCTGGAGCTATCTAACCTCTGCTGCTTTAAAAAAAAAGCCAGCAGCAACAGTTGAATAGCAACCGCATCTAGTGATGATACTTTCTCACAATACGAACTCAGGAACTCCCTTTCTTCGTTTTTGGGTTTAAACCACAGCCACTACGTGATCGCCAATAACATCCCTCCTTGAAAACAGCAGTCTTTGTGAAAGAGAATCATTCCGTGAAACATTCCTTTTTTTGAGACAGTCAACTTCTTCTACATCATCGGTTTTCGGATCTTCATTCACTCCAAACCCAAGTCTCACCAGAACAACCAACGTACTCCAAAGACTCCCTGATAACTTTTCATCCACGATCCCATAACTTTTCACTCACTCACAAACTCCAGGTCTACTAGAACTTCACCATTTTTGCCAACACAACTCCACTCTTTCTCCACACCCAATTTAACCTCGGACCCTCATAATTTTGCTCATTGCCAATATCTAGGTCTTTACTTATCGGCCTCAAAATCAGTACGTCATCATCACCCATTTTGACTATCACATAAAATGTATTTCTTACAAAATTTAATTCAAGAACAAAAACTCCTCCTCTCAAGAGAGCATGTAACTCGGTTCTAAACCAATAGTTAGTCTGGTTCCGAAGCACTAGGAACTACTGACTCCCGTGGCAACAGATGTACTCTCTGGTCATCCACGATTTCAAGAAATCTGCAAATTTTGAATTACTTCCTAGGTAATATCTGCAGCTTATTATTCCTCGGAGGATGCAACACATGAAATATCTTCATTATGATCCCTACACCCCCAAGGGTGGATTAAACACGCACACAAAGTGTCAATACTATTTCGCTTATTCTATCAAAGGAAACTCCCCGCCATTTATTGTTGTAGTAGATCAAAACTATCTTAGAATATCAAAGACCGGTTTTATTATCTCGGCAGCATGGTTTCATCCGATGGTGGAACATTATTAACTTTCTTTCGGGTGTAGGCTTTCTATAAGACCTATGGCCAATTTTTCGCCGATCCTCATAAAATAATAATACAAACTTATTTGTTTGAAACTGCGACAATATTGTTGTTTGTCTGAATGGGTATGATTTTATGCCCCGTAATTTTGATTAACTAGTTATCTGTAAATCATGTACAAAACTTTGATCTTTTTGCCTAAGTGGGCGTGTGGAAAATTCTGATCAATATTATAATATTTGGCTATATATGTAATATAAGTTTAAAAAAAATAGAGATTGAACTTTATTTAAGGAATTAAGCTCTTCTTAGAATTTGGCAAGTTTTGGTGTCAAAAATTTGCTTTTTTAAGCTTTGTTCACAATGGGAGCAACAATTTCGTTTTTTTCTATCTTCTTTCTTCCCAAAGTATTTTCCTTTCATTTTTCGAAGAAAAATTTAAGTAAAGTTTTTTAAAAAAGTTGAGTCTACTTCTACTTCAGCAACAATTTGTTTGAAATTGAAAATGCCTTTTATAATAATTGTATTTAGATTTGAATGAAAAATTGTAAAATATAATAACAAATACATAAAATTGTTGTCGGAAAAATTTGCAAACGGTTTCTCAATGCAAAATGTGTGAGTTTGTGAAAAAAATTTTTTGCTGTATTCTGAACACCAATGAAAATGTTGCTGCCTATTGTAGACGAAGCCTTAAGGAAAATTTTAATGATCATTGATAAACATCCTTTTTCCATTCGTGCATTATTTAAAAAATTTCATCTATTTAAAGAATTTTTTAGTTTTGTTGTAAAAGAGCTGATTTTTGAAGGAAAATCACAGATCAATATCATTTTAAAATACAAAAGTTGATGAAGTGTATAATTTGCCTGCAGGCTTGACTGACTTAAAGGCCGTGTCAGTTACAACTTCTTCGCCTTGGGTGACGTTTCTTACTTAGACAGAAAAGCGTAATGCAAAAGGTATATGACAAAATAAAAACTTTGGCGACGCTGATGCATTGTTTGTTAAAAACAAATTAATAAAAAAAATTATACTAACAGATTGTCAAAGTACGCAAAAAGATGAGAGTTGTCTAACTTTTTGCTTCGCTCTGCGTTAAAAGTACTTTATGTGACATGTTTCATCCTAGATGTCAAAGCGAATCTCTAACGCAATGCGAAGCAAAAGTTTTATCTGACATGGCCCTTATTTTCTTACTTGATTTATATCAAAATTTAATAACGCACTCATTTCAAAAATGAGGCATCAGAAAGCGTAAAAGAACATCTATATTTATTTCATCTGCAATAATAAATGAAATCAATTAAATCCTGAAAAACCTGATATTTTTTTTTAAATTAACTAAAACCGGTTCGCGCCGGGTTCTACAGCTAATCAATTTTTAATTATAGCTCTATCTGCTTGTGGTCTTAACTATATTTTTAAAACAAAAAACAACTATTAATTCTACTCTACATACTCAAAATCATTGATATTGGTAACTAAAATGACATTGACTTGTTTAAATTTGTATAGATAAAATTAAATTAAAATAAATGATATTAAATTATATTTACATGACAAATAAACTAAAGTTTTATAAAAAAAACATTAAAAAATGCACACAATATGATTGTTTGTCTTAAAGTTTTACCCCAGTATTCATAAACGATTATAAAATTTAACAAACGTTTAGTAAGGATAATTTTCAAAGCAAATTTGTTCTTTAAACCTTTATAAAATTTAAAATTTGTTTATGAATACAGACATTAGCCTTTAACAAAAATTACTTTTTATATACATACATATATATGTCTATAAAAACTTAAAAGTAATGTAATTTTTCTTCAAAACTATTTTATTGTTTTCAAAAATTCTAGCAAATTGTCACTCTAATTTTTCACCTATTTTTATTAAAGTTTAAAATGTTTTTATTTTGTTAATCTATAAATTTTGTTGCGTGCAATATAAAAACATGTACATATGTATGGGCAACTCCACCAGAAAAGTCTACATTTAGTTACGTTACGCATGCAAGCAATTGAACTTTAGAACCATGTTTATCCAATTTTTTCCATCTTTCACTAAATGTTGCGCTCTACACCAAAATAGTCAATAATATATAAATTTTTCTTTGAGAAACCATTTTAATTGCTAGCTGGCGCAATGTCACCAAGAGTAAACATTTCTGTGGAAATGCCCATATGTCAACAATAGCAAAAATTGTACGCTATTGCTGGTGATTCAATTTTGGTTTTTTTTTTTTTTTTTTTTTTTTTGCTGTAGTTTTGTCTCCCACACGTCACAATATAATCAACTCCAACGCTAAAAGTAAGACCCAAAAAAAATCTCAACATTTCAAACATATTTTTGCACACAAAAGATAGAAAGATTTAAGCTTTTCAAATAAAATCAGTTGTATACTACAAATACGAGTATGAAAAAAAAATTTGCGAAATACTGATTGCTGAATAATACTTTGACAATGTTGAACTATATAATTCATGTTTTATAAACAATCTTATGACAAGGAGGGATTAGAGTTATTTATACACTAACACGGTTCTTTCTAGCAATCAGATACTAAAGAACCCAAAAGGAAAAATAAATTACAGAACTTTAGTGAATAAGCTTGAAACATTGTTATGTCAGCAAAATGTTTTGCATTAAAAAAAATATTTTTCTTAACAATTTGATTCGATTTAACAAGGTTTCAAATTGAGTTAAAATTTTCGAACATATTCGAAAACATTTTCTTTCTTCAAACTTATTTTAATCTTTCAACCAGAACTATCAAATATGGCGATTTTGAAACGTGTTTGGCAGGAAGATTTTCCATTTGGCGATTTATAAAATAATTGGTAATTTTTTTTGGCTGTTTTTAATGAGGCATGAATTTTTTTGGAAAATCGTTTAAGTTAAAACGAAAAATTATTTGTATCTATGAAATTTAAGAATTTCCTTAAATAAGAGTATAGGTATTTAAAGTTTACGAACATTTTACATTATAAAATCTGGCAATTTATTATTACAAACGATATTCATTGTTATCAAAGTTATTTTTTGGGAATACAAAATTTACTATTAATAAGATTTCTGTATGACGTGCTAAATTCCCAATTTTTCATATTTGATAAATACACTAAAATTTATTGTTGAGGGAAAGCTAGCTTCTATGCGCATTTCACTGGTTGCTTAGGCCAGCTCATCAGGAAACCTAGCAGCTAGCTTTCCCTCAACAATAAACTTCAGTGTATTTATCAAATATGAAAAATTGGGAAGTTAGCACATCATACAGAAATCTTATTGATATTCATTGTTGTTAAAGATATTTTAAAGATTTTGTCAATTTTTATTTTTTTTTTATTTTTTTTTTTTTTTTTTTTTTTTTTTTTTTTTTTTTTGTTTAAGCAAAATTTAATATACATATTAAAATATAAAAAAAAAAACTGAACGAAATCGACTTTTGGCTATTTTTGATAGGCGATGGAGCTCAAAAAAATTTCACTTCCAACCTTAAATCACTTCTTCTAACTTTAAATAAAATTTTGAAATTAAGCTCAAATATTCGAACATATTGAAAAGCGTAAAAAATTTGTAATCATACAAATATAATAGGAAGAAAGTAAATATGTATGTTTATTAAAAAAATTTTTTTAATTTTAAACATATGTTTTGAGTTTTCTGACTTTGAACTTAATTTCGCAATTAAGTTCGCCTTTTCGAACTTAAAGAAAAACAAAAAAATATATTTTGGCAAAAAGAAAACACATATATTAGAAGAAATTTTATAATCTTAAACATCAGTCTTGAGTTTGAGCTTAGTTTCGAAATTAAATTGGAATTTTCGATTTTATCAAAAAACAAAAAAATTTATTAAGCCTCAAATAATTTTATTTGTAGGATTTTTTTTAATTTTAAACATAAATTTTTAGCTAGGTAAATTTCGAACTCAATTTCGAACTTATCAAAAAACAAAACAAATTATTAAGAACAGCTAAGACAATTTTATGTATAGGATTATTTATGATTTTAAACATAAATTTTCAGTTAGGCAAATTTTCGAAATTATATTCGAACTTTTGAACTTGTCAATTTCTTAAATAAACAGATTTATTAAAAAAAAAATCAAAAAAATAAATTTTTAACTTTAAGTTTACCACCAAATTTTCATGACAGTAGGTCCATTGTGGTCCAATATTTCTTTATATGTAAGTGCTACCGTGCCTGTTAAAATACTTTCTAAACTGATATTAATGGTGTTTTCTTTTCTACACAAAAAAGATCACCTTCTGAAAAGGTGCATGAACCCAAAATGTCTTGCCAACCCTCTAATAAGCTATGTGTATTTGTCGAGAACAAAACACAAGTTATGAAAAAGTGGAATGCCCTGATTTTAGCACCTGACAAAAAATTGGTTCTTCATCATTATAGATCGTTGTTTAACGATTTTTATGTTACTGGCCGATATTTTGTTTTTTTAACCGATAAATCGATTCAAGAAACGTTTAGGGTTTGTTTCTAAGTTTGCAATTGTTTACGAATTTTGGCTATGTTCGCCATAGAAACGATTTTTTTCTGTAAGTTTTCTGATTCTTTACAGCTTTAACGATTTTTGATAAATTTAGACTTTGCTATCATGCCGCTATTACCAATTTTTTGCGAATTTACGCTAATATAGCAATTTTTACCGAATTTTTTCCATTCATTATAGTTTAAGCGACTTTAAATAAATTTTATGGCTTGTTTGAAATATTACAATATTTCGATATTTCAATCGTCGGTTATGAAAGGTTATATTTCTAATGATCGGTAATCTAATCATATTCCTATTGGGCTTCCCGATATTTTTTATTAAACGCCATTTAAGTCATAATTATTCAATTAGCTCAAATAAAGTGGAAGTTTGTATGAACGAACACTCTCACACACTTCACATTCAGTCATTGACATAAACCGCATATGACTGCAGTGAACTTACACTGTCGCAGCTTAGCAGCTGCTAAAACTGCAGCTAATTTAGCAGCTACTACTGCTACCATTTTCACATCTAAAAATAAATGATATTGCTAATTCAACGAAAATCCGTCTGTCTGGTTTTCATTGAAACAACAAAAATAAATATGATACAGATTAAAAAAACATAAAACAACTACAAATAACCATTAAAATCTGTTTTCGAACTAAAAAAAAATTAAGTTTCATATTAAAGTTTTAAAACTAAAAGCGTATAATTTTTAGGTCCGGTTAGTTTAAAATTAAAATTGCCTTTTATAGCTTAAACAACACAAGAACAAATAAAATATGCCTACAAAATTTAAGTGATAATTGTTGCAGACACTTATTTATTAAATAAAAATAAAAAAAGAGCATTAAGACAAACAGCGTAACCAATTAGAATAAACAAATTGAATGAACCTTTAAAATTTTGAAATGCGAAAAAATAAAAAGAAAACACACCCAAAAAAAGCACAGCAACAACTGCAATGAAAACTGCAGATTAAACCATTGAATTTAAGGCAAATGACAACAATCACACCAAATAAAATGCGCAACAAATGTATGAAAAAACTGCAGACAAAACAACTACAAAAAAAATCAACTCAAATTGCGTTTAATTGTAACAATTTGATTATGGGAATGGTACACATGAGGTTAGTTACCATTACCATTAAAACAAAACAACAAAAAAAAAAAACTCCGCAGATACTATTTCCAAAAGACAAAAAAAAAATATGAATTTACAAAAGTATTTTTTGCGGCACTTTAAAATTATACAGATTTTGGATTAAAGGCACGCACGAACCATACATAATAATTAATAGAGCACAGTGGAATTGGATTTACTAAAAGATATGGAAACTGGAAAAAAATCAATCCTCTTAGATACTCTTGCGATTTGGAAATAAACAATTAGAAACAAGAATTTTAATCTGTCCGACTCCATTGAGACTAGGCCAACAATATCTAACACAGGCATGGAAAGTTCAGTAGTATTGCACTTTTTTCGTTACGTTTTAAAACATTTACAAATAAGAAAGACTGCTGTGTCGAATCTTTAATACCCTCTACAAAGAGTTATAATCTCTAATAAGGGATTTGTGATAAAATAAATATAAACCAATTTTTATAAAATCTCACATCACAGTATTATTTGTCCTTACGTTTTTATGCTTATTAAAGTATATTCCGAATGTACGCTTAATATAAGCACGGATTTGATGCAGGTGTTGGAAAATGTTATTTAAGTTTTTGAAAAAATGACGTCCATATTGGACTTAATAAGCTGATTGCTTGATCATTTTATTTGATATTCGGTATGCCACATAATTGCATGAACCTCTAGTGTTCGTAATGATGCTACCAAAATTAGAGAAATATATTATATCATTCGGATTGACAATGCGTATTTTAAGCCTATTGGTATTAATAGTGTAACATCGCATGCTTTTGCTGGGGTTGGTGTTTATATTAAGAACAGCCTTTGCTGATTCAAGCACAAGAGACTTTAGTTTTGTCGTTTGCATATTCGAGGTACAAAGGCGTTCATTGAGACTCGATCTTTTTCCTCTACTATGTAAGATAACGTCAAGCACAATGTTAAACAGTAAAGGCAATAATACACGTGCTCGCCTGACTTCTGTAAGCACGTCAAAGCGGTGGCTTAGGGAATTGTCATGCCTGACTCGGCAGCAAGCACCCGCATACATTTAGCAATTGAATTAGACTTGTAAGTTTTAATGTTATACCTTTACGTGCAAGAGCGCTACAAACGCATCGATCCTTAAGACACCGAAAGCTTTTTCGAAGTCGAAAAAGATAAAATATAAGGGTGATTGCCTCTCCATAGACTGTTCCGAAATCATCCGTAAGGTGTTGATTTGCTCACTAAGAATTGTTTTTGGGCATGTTGACGATAATGGGTATCGAATCCGTTACTAATTCGATGAGATGGTTTGGATCATTGGTATTAGATATGATGATGAGGTTTGGCCGTCCACTTTGAGAGTTTAAGGTGCTATATGCTTCTGGGGCTTTATTTGCTTTTAAGGACGAGACAGCATCCTTATTTCGGTAGCCTTAGTTGGGATATCCTGTCTTACACAATGGTTAGTGCGTGTACATAAGTTTTCGGTAGCAAAGAAGATCAAGTTGTTCTGTTCGGGATTTTGTTAGACCTCCCTCGCTGTTTTTTGTGGTTGCAAAGTTTTTACTAGTAGGCTTTTTGGTAAGAGCATAGAGATCTCTCTGGTAGCGTCCTCAAAATGTGGTTGGCTATTATGCCATTCAACAATCGGATGGGTTTGTATGACGTTAAAGCCTTCTTAAAGCTCTTCGATGTAGTAATATCTCCTTGCAGGGATAAGCAGGTTTCTCACATTTTATATCTTCGCTTTTGTTCAGGTGTTCGGATTGCAGTGACCCTAATGCAGATAGAAGCTATTTTAACTTGTACATCGAGAAGGCTTCTGTCACAATCTTTACTACGGTTTTTGTTGTTGGGTCCCAAAAATGGTTAATTTTTAATTAAAATATCATCAATAAGCAGAAAAAAAGGTATAATTTTGTACTTCTGTTACTTTTTTGCTAAGACGCGTTTTTAAAAATTTAACGGAAACCTAAAAATTGTGATGTTAGTGTGATCTCTAATAAATAAAAGACACACATAATTAATTTATTTTGGAGCATAGAAGGGGCATTATAAAAAGCACCGGGCAATTACAGGTAAAAAAGTTAGTAGCTTATTTTTGAAGAGATTAGTTTTCTAAAACACTAGTGTTATAGTTAAATCAATAAAATAATTTAACTACATTAAGACAATTGGAAAAGTAGATGGACTAGGACTTGCTGAAAAGTAATAGTTTTGATTTAATATTTTTTTTAACTACTTCTTTTTTAATTTATAAGATTTAACTTAACAAAGTGTTAATTTTGATTGATTGTCTTTTTAACAGCCCACTGTTGGAATAACGCATGGCACAAATTATCAAAATTATAAAATTTGAGACCACCAACTAAATGATCTTGTATTTGCAGTTTGACTTAATATTTAGCAATTTTCCTTTTTTTTTTAATTTTCCAACAAAAAAAAAAAGACAATGAATTATTGGTTTCAAAAACAAAATGATGGCGGCATTATTGTTTAGTTCATACATAATTTATCTAGATTTAAAAGTAGTCACAGACACATTATCTAAATATTAAATACTTGCAAAGTAAAAAACTAAAAACTCTAGTACAAGGAACGCATAGAAAAGAAAAAAAAACAAAAGTGTCACAATTCTTGCGGAGTGGAGTTTGAAATAAAATCGAAAAATACTCCACACGCATGTCGTTCTCCTTCAAATTGCTGAACGTAATTTAAGCGTATGACAAATATGCATTATTAAACAGCCACCACTCTAAATTTAAAAAAAAAATTATATAGACACAAAAAATGGTATAAAAGATTTGTTATATTTATTAATATAAATTTTTTTTTTATTTTTCGATTTAATTTTTTTTCTTAGAATTTTTTTATTTAGTTTACAATTCATGTTTTTAATTACATTTAACCCCAAAAAGTCTCAAATTTGAATTGATTAGCTTGACAAAAAAAAACTAAAACTATTTTTTATTTAATTAATATTCGTCACCTTATTTTTTCCACCAAAATTCTCATCCATCCGTTTGTAATTAAAGCCCACATGTTGGTTTTCTTATGCCTTAAAAATTCTTTAAAACACACTTAATCATTTCAAATTTTCAAAATTTCCACTCATTTGAAACCTTGTCTTTTGTCATGCACGCCTTATTTCATGACTTTTATTTTTCTAAAAAAAAAAATATGAATAGCAAATCACAAAAAAAAATATGAACCCAAAAAAGCAAGTGTTTAACATGTCAACCAACTTAATTGAGAGGCGTTTCCCCACAAAACTGAAAACCGAATAAAACAACAATTTATTTTTTTCAAACATTTTTCAAACATATCTTAAAAAAACAAAGTGACAACATTTTCATTTGTTTTAACAGCTTTTTTTAATTTTTTTCTTGATTTTTGTTTTCAAAATTATGTAACTTTTGTATATGATTTTTAAAATTCTGGCAAAGTTGTTGTTATATCGGTGCTGCCAGATAAGATGGATTTTTATACAGCGATATTTATTTGGAGACATATTTTCGTTGGGATAAGTATGTATGTATGTGGACTAGCTAAAATAATAATTTTTTATGCAAAACAAAGTTTTTATTTTAAGAATATTCGAGCCGAATGGAAGATGAAATAATAACCCGATGTTCTTTACTTTAAGTACCTGTTTGCTTATATCAGAGACTCTTATGGACCTATCTGGCTGAATTCAAATAGCAATCTTTTCCCGACTATATGTTATATAAATGTATAACAATCAAGCTTCAATCATATCTGGGGTCTTCGAAAAGTTTATTCCAACATACATTATATATGCATTTCCCAAGTGTGTATGTGAGAATCATTTTTAATACACAAGTTGCAATTTGAGAGTATAACCGAAAAAATCACACCATCCCGCTTTTTTATGAGCTGGAGCAATCTAACCTCTACTGCTAATCTGATTCAAGGCAGTTGCTGTACTTAAAGCAACATAATCTAAGGATGATTTAAACATCGCAGCAGGTGCCCATTCTACTTGGGCTCCCCTACGAATAATGACACTTAGTACTTACCCGCGATGAGGGTATAAACAAAGCCACCTCGTGCTCTCCAAAAGTATTCCTTCAAACGACTTTCTTCCGAGTCTTCGGGATTCAGGAAGTATGTCTTGAAAAGAATACTAACGGAGACCTCACTAATAGTCAGACCGGTTCCTTAGCCGGGGGCTACTGACTCCCGCTTCAACATCTGCTAAGTACTGTGGTACAACTTCGGACTCCTTGAAATCATTAGACCCTGTTATTTCGGATGTTGAGCGCATTCCAAAAATGCATACACCCGATCACCCAAAAAAGATTTTCAATTTTCTAGGATAGTATATCGACACAACAAAGAACTCCATGGAAGTACTTATATAAAGGAGAAAAAATAAATCATCCGATATTACTCGAGGGTTCAACTGTTGCCATTTACTCATTACTTGGTCAAACCGAGTCCTTGCTGATCCCACGATTAACCCCAATCCGATTTGCTTGGGAGAATCTCACACCGAAAGGTTAAATGTCTTTTAGATTATCCCTTCACCCCACAGGGGATAAATTCGGATAGACAGATATTGCTAAATCAATTCTTAAGCCCATTAGGATCCAGAATATATATGTATATACTCTATTAAATTTGCCCTTTGGAGCTGCACAATAAGTATTAAAACCTTAAAACTAAAAGTATTAACTCTTAACTGGTAAGTCGGCTCTACGAAGCCTTGTTTCTGAATGCTATTATATATATTATTCACGAACGCACCATGGCGCACTAGTCATTGTCCTAAGAATGTTTGATTGAGAACTATGACAAGATCAACATTTGTTCTACTTGCAGTTCCCCATAATTCAATGTCATATGACCAAATTGGTTTTAATACTGTATTGTACAATAGTACTTTACAGTCAAGGCTTAATTTTGATTTGATTTTGATTTAAGGCCTCAATATTTATATCAAGCCTCTTGGCCCAAGAAATGGTCCTAGGTTTTATATGGGAACAATGGGAATAAATAGTTGGATCCAAGAACACTGCCCTGAGAAACACCTTCCCTGATTTCGTAATAGTTTGTTAGGTGATAGTTGCACTTAAGTCGAAAGGTGGTAGAGTTGATTTTTTTTAATTTCTTACTTCCTTATTCGTATAAAAATATTTAAAAATTTGTTATTCTACATAATTTTGATATGTATTGAATTTTTTTTTTTATTTTAATTTTTTTATTTTTCTATATTTTAATAAGCTCTTGTCACTTTGAAATAAGAATAAAACATAAATTAAAAAACACAAATAAGTCCAAAGAGGAATGTCAAAAAAGAAACACAGAAAATACGATTCATGTTTATTTTTCTACCCTGCTTACTTCTCTACCCCGCCCGCTATCAAACGAAAAAAGAAATGATTTAAAAATAGGGGGAAAAATCATTGTGAAAATTTAGTGTAACTCTTAACCAACTACCCAACTCGAGCACCCTATTAGTTAATAAATTTAAATTTGTGCATAAATTACAATTTTGGAACAAAATTCGGTATTCAAATTTTAAGACGGGAAATTTTGATGACTTTATTGCTAAATTTTGTTCAAAACAATTCCTGGCAACACTTGCTAAATTGATTATTTTCTTTGTAAATTTGTTATAGAGCAAAATGTTAAATAAATGTTTAAAACGAGTCAAATGATTGGCAGACATGCAATTTTCATAAAAACAGATAAATCTTTAATGTAGAAAATTTGCAATTTACCATGAAACTGAATGAATTTATTTAATCAATGGGGCGAAGAAAACTTCTATCAAATTTAATAGTTTAATATTGTTAATGAATATTTAGATTAAAATAGTCAAAAGTGGTTAATTATTTAATTTCAAATAACGAAGGATCGTTAAAATATAATCGTCTGTCTGCACGATTCTGTGTGTGTTTTTAAGATTCTCTTCGGGGAGAAGGAAGCACTAACCTCTTGGCTTTGAACAATTGGGGATTAAATTTAGCCTAAAGCTTTACTTAAGACAACGTGACTTAACAGAGTCAACCGAATCGGGTGTCGAGGGAATCAGTAGCCCCCGAGGACTTTTTAGGCTCTGGAATGCTTATTGATGATGGCTATGGCTTAATTCCAAATCGCAGGAAATGAGTTATTAAAAAGAGTCTTACACAAAAACGGATTAATTTCAGTATGCTAGAAAACGTCCCTATTGCTTTAAATAGAATCTGCTGGAGACTGGATAGGTCCAGCTCTTAATAAAGAAAAAAAGAGAATAAAAGTCAGCCAATTTAAGTCCGTGTTGCTATTCATGCAGTAGAGGTTAGATTGTTGCAGCTCATAAGCAAAGTGGTATAAAATTTGGCAAAAATAAATTTTAGATGATACATTCATCAAAAGAATGTATAAGGGGTGTCTCAAAATTAACGCAAGATATAAATATGTCGCCATTTATGCTGTAAAGCGTTGGCAACCGTAAAAGAATTCGACAGCTGAAAGTTCAGGGTTATTAAAAATGGAGCGTCACCCACACAGAAAAAAATTAAAACTAATTTCAATTGAAAAATTCGTAATATTTATTAAAAAATTAATTAAATTTGCACCAGTGAACAAATTAATAGTATCAATTACACGTTTAATGCACTTGATTAAACGTTTAATTCATTTGATTAAATATTTAATTCACTTGATTAATATTTTAATCAAAATGATTTTATTGTTGATTTTGAGGCAAATCCATCAGAGGAGATCGAGTGGTTGCGATCGAAACATGTCATGGTAATCTGCCGGCCGCGGTTCGAATTCCGGCCACGGTCAAGAATGAAAGATTATCAATAAACAATTTTAATTAATTTTCATGTTGTAAAATTCATTTCTTCATAAAAATAATTTAATGGAAATTAAATTTAATGAACTTAGGCCTAATTGAGAATATTGAACATTTTTGATTAGAAACCAAAAATAGTTCAACAAAGTAACCACAATACTAAGTATTATTAAAAAAAAACTAAGGTACGAGCTCTATGTGTTCATTTGTCCTTCAAGTTGTGCTGAAAAAGGTCAATAGGGAAAGGAAAGACAAAGGGAAAAAACAGAAAATGTACTTTGGACTTCAAGAAGAATTCTTGACAAAAGTACGAAAAAACGGAAGTAAAGAAAAAACATGTAAAATCAATTAAAAAGGATAATAATTCAAAAAAGCAAATTTCGATCTACCAAAGGTTAAAATACAATTTGGTTTAAGGATTGATGTTTGACCATTGACGTCAGCAGTCGTCGGTGGCTGCGAGTGTAAAACGGCAAATCCATCTGAGAAGATCGAGTGGTTGCGATCGAAACATGTCATGGTAACTTGCCGGCCGCGGTTCGAATCCCGGCCACGGTCAAGAATGAAAGATTATCAATAAACAATTTTAATTAATTTTCATGTTGTAAAATTCCTTTCTTCATAAAAATAATTTAATGGAAATTAAATTTAATGAACTTAAGCCTAATTTAAAACTATTGCAAATTTGGATTAAAAGCCATAAATAGTTCAACAAAATAACCACAATACTATTTATTATTAGTTAAAACTTTAAAATTGGTTAACCAATTTAGCCAGCTGAATAACTTAATTTAGGTTGAAAAAATAATGATTAATATTAAAAAAGTGTTTAATCTGCAGTTTTTAAATGCATATAAGCTAAGCAATGTTCCCAAATTTATAGATTAAAATACGAACAAAAATCAATTTAATTTATAGTCAAATAGGTTTTTGCTTAATTTGTACCTCCAATAAAATTTCTCTTGTATATATAAACACATAAATTTATACAATATTGTTAAATTTGTATATAAGTTAAGTGAAATGTAAATTTTATAAAAAAACGAATAAATTGAATATGAATATCAATTTGTTTTAATTCAGCTAGCTGCATAAAAGGAATTGAGAAAGAAGCATTTAAAAATTAAATCAATTTGTGGAAATTACACAAAAAATATGGCTTGCTTTGATTAAGCTATCAAGAACTGTAAGAATAAATATGAAAGAAAACAATTTTAAAATTACATAATTTTCGAAATTGGATTTTATTTTTAATTTAACATTTCAGCCAGCTGAATTCCTAAGTTCTTTTTTAAAACCATTTAAGATAAATTTATCTCCTTATTTAGCTACTAAATATCTTTTAAATGCAATTCAGCTAGTTACATTTAACGATATTGTTTGTAAAAATAAGGTTTTAAAATTACGTTTCTCTTTAAACTTCCAAAACACTTAGTTTTTAATAATTGCAAGTTAAACTCTCTTTTTGGTTCAAAGTATGCTTAAACCAGCAAATCTATAATTCAGTAAACATTTAAACCATCCATGAAATTGGGCGTTTAGACTACCAATACAAACCATATGAATTTGACAAAATTGCCACAGTATTATTTTTTGCAATAATATGTGGGGCTCTGATTTACAGCTGTTAAGTTTAAGCTACATATAAATTCAGGTTTAGTTCAACTAAACCAACGTTTAAACATTCATTGATTTATAAGCCATTAGAAACCTTTTAACAAAGTAATCTAACCTTTATTTTTTAAAAATTCTGTAAAATTTTTTTAATTTTAAATTAATCATGAAATGTTGCAAGAAATTGTTTGTCTAATAAACAACTACACAAGTAAATAAATCCAAAAATCATGTTGTTTATAACATTATTCTGCTCATTTTCATAATTCGAACTATATGCATTATAATATGTAAAATATTTATGTAAAATTTTAAATTAGATGTACAACCAAAAAAATTTCAATAATTTCAACAACTTAATGCAATATTATAAACACAAGCTAACAAACCGACAGACAGACAGACAGACAGGGCTTCAAATGTACATATCTATGTAGTATGTGCAATTAAATTACATTCTAAATTTAAAAACAAAAATTTTAAATTGCCAAATACTAAGTAGAAAATGAAAATTGAATATTGTATCTGTGTCTGTGTCTCTATGTTATTTAGTGCCTTTAACATGTTGCGTGTCTATTAAACATTATTATACTTTAGATACTTACAACAAAATATGAAATTATGTACTTTAGTTAAATTTTTTTTTTTTTTTTCGTTTCATATTTGTCTGTTATCAATAAGACTTATTAAAAATTATATTTTATTAAACCATCGCTTTAACTTCAGTTAAACTCATATTGCTTTTGTTGTTAACAAAAGTTTGTCTAACTTTGAGTTTTACTTCTTTTGAAATCAACTCCTTTATCATTGAAACGTTAATGAATATAAACGACGGTAATTAACGTTTGATTTTGCCACTAAAACTTCTGGCACGCACACACACACACACACACATAAACAAATTCCTCCACCTTCCCCCTTCGAACAGTTGTTACCCCAAATGATTGCAAGAAGAGATTAACGGAAAATTATTAAAAAAAAAAAAATTTCCGACAGCGATAACATTTTTAATTTATTTGCGACAAAATGGAAAAGTTTTTTAAAAACCAGTAGCAAAATACTTATTTTAACGATACAATAGTCTGATCGGCCCATGCATTTTAAATTGTGGGCCATTAGTTAGATCAGCACCAAAACGCCTCCCCCCCCCCTCCCCCCTACTATTCATATTACTTAGCTCACGAAGTTGAACGGTTATTTTTATATACAGAGAAAACAACTATTGAGAAAAAAGTAGTTTTAGACTTTTTTTCAAAAAACACAGTGCTTACAGACAGTTTTCTTAACTGTACCCTTTTTGGGACCCATGGGTAATCAGGGAACCATCAACAAAAAATTATGCTGTGCCGGATATTATCTAGTAACATATTGTGACCTGTACTATGTTTAAATAGAAATATAACCAGCTAGCCATGCCGGACAGACGGGCATCATTAGATTGCTTCAAATGGTTCCGGGTCCCTTATTTTTAGGAACTTATTATTATTATATAAAATAAAATCCCGAGCCATTGGCGCCATTGAATAAGTCCCCAAAAGAAAATACAGAAAGCAACAAAACCGTTTTTTTATGACTAAGTTGGGGACTTATTTAATTTTGTTATTGAGGAATTTTTTCATATTAAATAACTTTTGGGGAAGTCTTCAACGAAATAAAAAAAACTTTGGGAATTATTTAATTTTTCAATTTATACAAAAAATTGCAGGCAGTGCAGTGTTATATTTTCTTCATATGTTTACCATGCATAAAATCCCCAATTTCAAAATCCAGAAATTACAATATGAGGATTTTTTTAAAACCCGAATTTCAGAATTCGGAATCTCTAAATCCCGAACTTTATAATCTACAATTTTGAAATCCTTAATGAGAAAATTCCGATGTCAAATCTAGAATTTATAAGCTTTATGACCATTTTCTCAAGTATCGACAAACTGCCTGTTATTTAGTGCCGTTTCACACACTTCAAGTTTGAAGATAATCGCCCATTGAGAAAAAGGCCATTAGTTAGCGAAGCCGGTGTTTGTTATACCATACACTGAACAAATTATGCTTTATAAATCGAATCAATCCATTTTATTAAATTGTTTTCCTTAGCCCGATGAAAGATGTCATTATGGGATTGAAACTTTACAAGTTTAATGAAGCAATTTCATTTGCACTACGAAATTGAGTTTCGTAATTTCGATAAAATTTTTCATTGGATTAATGAATTAACCCTAAATAACTCTTTTAACAGAAAAATCCAATTAATTGAAATAAACTATTAATTTAATTATTCAAATATTTTTAAAATCAAAGAATATATTTGTATTTCCATATTTGCAATGTTGTAAAAACGTATTTTCAATTAAAACGAATACGAAATAGTGATTTAAAATTAATGCTAGTGCAGTTTAAGTTAAATGGGTATTTTTTTTATATTCTCCACAACTAGTTTTAAAGGGGTTTGTCATTTCGTGTGAAACTTTTTTAATATTCATCTAAGGTCCTATGATGTATATATTCTTCTGGGTCCTTGAGTAATTCTAAGTCGATTTAGCCATTTCTGGCTGTTAAAAATATGCTCACTTTTGAACAACTCAAAAAAAAAACAATATTGGTGTCTAATTGTTTCCAGTTCTCCAAAGCAATACGGAATTGAAATCCAGCAAAATTGGTAAATAATGAATGGAGTAATGAATCGAAATGTGTAACATCCACCCTTAAAAAATTGATAATTTTGTTAAAAAAAACTAACAAAAATGTTGGCAGAATGCACGGATTGATAAAAGATTTTGCGCAAATTCGTTGGATATTATACAATTAAATTAAGTGAAGGTCAGGCCATAACATACCGTAGGCCCCATATAAAGCCTACTCTCGAAAAACAGCTTAGTATGCCTAAAGCTTAAAATGTCCTTCAAAACATTAATTGGGGGTTATTTCATTCAAAAAATTAAAAATTATTTAATAAAAAATGATCAAACTCCCTTAAAGTTGCTGTTGTTATTTTCTGTATAAAAAAATTAATTTTTTGCTTTCAATGGGAACTTACCCTGCAAACAAATGGAAGATATCCCCTTAGGCAATAGTTTAGCAATATCCCAAAATTGTCATCTAAAAGAAAATAATCAAAGTAATTTTTTATTTTCTTCCTTTTATAATTTTTGAGAAAATTACGCAATATAAACAGAAAAAAATTTATTATTATATGTATTATACGTCATAAAAAAAATAAAAATTAATCAAATTATTAAATCTAAGAAATTAGTTCGCAAAATATTCTGCAAAAGGTAAATATTTAAATGAAATAAATCTGTTAAATATTAATCTGTTTTGTTTTTAATTAAGTCAAGATATTTCTCAACCCTGGATGCTATTTTAAAGGTGTGGGAGATTTTTTTCAAAAATATGGTGAAGACTTAATATTTATATTATTTTAGATATACATATGTACATATTATATAATTTTACTTTATTTTAATTATAATTTATATGATTTATACATAGGTTTAATTTATATGTACCAATTTAATTTTAAATTAAAAGCTGTGTAATTTGTACATAAATGAACATTTTTCAAAATGCAAAGTCTTCTTTTTATCATCCCAATGATATTTTGGCGATATCTTCCTATTTTCATATAAGTGGTTATCTGGCGATATTGCTAGTTTATCATCTAGAAGTATCGCTTTCGTATTGCTTAGGAGTATTGCCATCGAGACACGTTTCTTCCCGAAGGAAGTATCTTCCGCAATACGAAATCGATTATTGCCGCAATAATATTTTTCATCCAGGCAATACGTTTAGCAATACATAAGGTGTATTTCTGTGATTGCTGGGTAGTGAGTAGTGCTTTAAATGTATTATAATTTGAAAATTAGGGTTTTATTTTATATTACAACATATGAAATATTACCCCATTTTTTGGGGCTTACTTCGTGGGGTCTTATTTCATGGCACATCGTATATGTAGCCAAAAAAGCCCTTCTGATGTGAGATGTGAGAAAGCGAACATTCACCACTACGAGAATTAGCGCAACGAAAATGTGTAAAAATTTCAAAACAAAAGTGAAAGATATGACCAAATTTGTACTATACGTCTACACCTAACATCAAATGCAGTTAAAGCAGGACATTAAGATAATCTTCAAAATTTGCTGCCACAAACTGAGCGACTCTACGATTTTTTTTTTTTTTTTTTTTTTTTTGTTTCACTAGAAATAGTCGTTTTCGAATGTTTTATCAGAGAAACGTTTGCTAATTATTCGATAGCTATATTATTTTCTTCTTCCTTCATCAAAGAGCCTCTCCACCTATGGTATAGATGGTTATAAGTAGCTCTTAATAGCAACAAAGTTGGCATAGCCTCGCTTTTAAGCAAAAATTCTCATTGCATAAGCAGTTTTAATACAACGGATGATGAGCTGGTTTTGGTAAGCGAACTTTTGCTCAAATCTTAGAAATTTAGTAATAAAGACTCATCTCAAAGGCCTACTTGCAGTTTCAATATTTTACGAATTTTACTGGATCCGATCGGTCTATATCCTCCTTCCTGTAAACTTTAAAGTATGCAATTACAGCTTTACAAGATCTTAACGATGACAAACATTTCTTTATAGTCTTAAAAGTTAGAACTAAATTGAAGTTGGTGTTAAATGTGGCATCAGTTTTTCAAATGCCTTACCTGCATTAAGAAGGCATAAATAGAGCTCTATATAAAATTTTATTGCCACAAACTTGTTAAATTTAGAAACTAAGATTAAAAACTGACTAGTTAAATAAATTTGGCATATTAGTTAGTATCTAGTATTCGCAATTATGTATGTATGTATGTATGTACGTCCTGCCAACCAAGTGTTTGAAATTTTTCGCAATTCGTTGAAAAATTTTATTTATTTTTCTTTTTTTCCAACTAAGCACAAAGTAAAATTATTAAAACATAAAAAAAAATTTTTTTTTTTTTTTGCAAAATAAAAACTAAACAAAATTTAAGAAAGAAATATGTATTGAAATTGATATTTTTATTTATACCTAAAACAAATTTTAACCCACTTCTAAAGACAAGTTTTAATACAAAAAAAAATCTGTATTAACTCTTTTAGGTATGAGTGTAACGGTGAATTTATCATTTGAATCCACAGCCTTTTTTCATGATTTAATCCAGTCAGTATGATTATGCGTACTCTAAACTCTGAATGTTTATGAATTTGTTTTATTTTAGTTTTAGACCCAGTTGTCACATGCGCATGCGTGTGCAACTAATTCCAAAAAAAAAACATATACAAAAATTTGTGGTAATAATAACAAGACAACACCAACAAGAAAACTACATCTTTTATTACGTAAAAAATGTTTTAATTTTTATTTTATTTGAAACTCGTATTGGTTCGACCATTTTTTATTCCATGTCGTTTTGAGCAGTTAGACCAAAAGACAGACAGTTAGACAGATTGCCCGGTTATTCCGCCTGCCAGGCAGCTAGCCAGCAAGGCTCTAGTTTTAGACTTAGTCTAAATGTGTGGCATGCAACACATACAAAAATGATGCATAACCGTAAAAACACATTCAGGTCTCAAATACATATTTGTACTGTATGCTAAACTTACAATTAAAATTTTTATTAAACCTAATTTTGAATGTGTGAGTATTTTTTTTTCTGTTTTTTGTTGAAATTGTTTTTTTAATTATATTTTTATCATTATTAGTGATACTTTATGATCTTTAGTCTTATTTGGAGTATAATAATGATTATTTCTTGGTATTAAATACCAGTAGCGGGCTCTAAGAATAGTTAGAAGATTATTTTCGTTTAAAAAAGACTTATAACCAGGGAAACCAGAAATTTGCTCTAATGTGCACAAAATTTGGATGTAAGGCTAAGATTCAGATTGTGTGCCAAAGGTTTACTTATTATTTCTACACACAAGCAGAGGAAAAACATGTTTAAATATGGTCACCTCCAACAAAACAATTTTTAATGAAAATGTTTAATTTAGGCATATTCTTGTCCCCGACAACCATGATATGGTTAAATTAGTGCTTCATCAAGAGGCCACAACCATATTACGGTTCCTTTTTAACTTCTTTTTGTTAAATATGACAATAATTTATTTTTAAATCACTTCGAAATATGTTTCAAAAAGGTGGAATATGCTCTATAAATTTAAAAAATTTTGACAAAAATATGCTGAAAAGGGTAAAATATGCTCTAACAAATCGATGCCAAAATTCATTAAAAGCTCTAAAACGTACTAATATATTATTTCTGGCTTCTTTGGTTATACAACGACATACAGCGATTGCATATTTACGGTTTCCCTGCTTATAATATTTCGCAACAGCGAATTAAGAAGTGAATTAGCGCAAATAATTTACTTGATTGAACGTTTTAGGGCACTGTATTAAAAATATCACAGACTTTTTATAATTAGAACATTGAAAGAAAATAGCGAGTTGATTTTGGTAGGCAAACCTTGGTTAAACTTTTTTATAAATTTCAATGTGAATAAACCCTACTCTACTTTAACTCTTTTATAACATTACTCTAACTCTACTCTAGGTTAGGTTCCATTTGCAGCTGCAGTCTAACATAACTCATGTGTGTCCAGTAATTAGTTCTCGTTGTGTTAGCATATGTCACAGTCTCCCAGACGCCGTATAGTAACTAGCTGTTACTATTATACTCCAGTCAACCGGTTGATTAAATAAAGGAGTGGATCCATATCAAATCAATGACAGAGAGACTAGTTTGGTCTCTAAGAGTTCTGTGACGCAACAGTTTGAGTCTTAGTTCCTCGTTTGCCGGACAGTGAAAAAAAATATGTTCACTATACTCGCCTGCTACCTCGTCATCGTAACTTAAGCAACGTTATGATCGCCAAAAATGATCGTAATAATGTTTAATGTTTCACAATTATTCTTGGATTTTGGTTGTTCCATATTTTTTTTATGAGGTAACCGTTTAAGGGAAAATGAGCCTAATCGCTCATTATTCGCTATGATGTTTGTGTCTGAATAATCGAATGATGACTTACAAAATATAATTAAACAACGTTGGATTTTTGTTCTGTGTTAAGTCTTTCCATCATAAATTTCCCAAGTTTTTCAAAGTTAATTCTAAAAAAACGTAAACAAAACATTTTGTCCCTTAATAAATCATTACGTTTATTATGCGCTACCCTATAAAAAGGGGGCCCCAGCCTTTGTGCATTATTCCCAATAGGCAAATAGTTTAAGGGCCGCAGCTTTACTCTAACTCTAATCCTACTCCAATCGTACTCTAACTCTATTCTAACTCTATTCTAACTCTAACTGTACTTTATTTCTTCTCTTACTCTACTTTAACTCTACTCTAACTCCACTCTAACTCTACTCTAATTCTACTCTTACTCTAACTCTACTCTAACTTAACTCTACTCTTACTTACCTCTACTCTAACTTAACTCTAATCTAACTCTACTCTTACTCTACTCCAACTCTACTCTAACTCTACTCTTACTCTACTCTAACTCTACTATAACTCTACTCTAACTCTACTCTAACTCTACTCTAACTCTACTCTAACTCTACTCTTACTCTACTCTAACTCTACTCTAACTCTACTCTAATTCTAACACTACTCTAACTCTACTTTAACTCTAACTTTACTCCAAGTCTACTCTAATTCTACTCTAACTCTACTCTAACTCTAATCTAACTCTACTCTAACTCTACTCTAACTCTACTCTTACTCTACTCTTACTCTACTCTAGCTCTACTTTAACTCTACTCTTACTCTACTCTAACTCTACTCTAACTCTACTATAATTCTACTATAACTCTACTCTAACTCTACTCTAACTCTACTATAACTCTACTCTAACTCTACTCTAACTCTACTCTAACTCAACTCTAACTCTACTCTAACACTATTCTAACTCTACTCTAACTCTAACTCTACTCTTACTCTACTCAAACTCTAACTCTACTCTAACTCTACTCTAACTCTAATCTTACTTTAACTTAACTCTAACTCTACTCTAACTCTACTATAACTCTACTCTAACTCTACTCTAACTCTACTTTAACTCTACTCTAACTCTACTCTAACTCTACTCTACTCTACTCTACTCTAACTCTACTCTACTCTACTATACTCTAACTCTAACTCTAACTCTACTCTACTCTACTCTACTCTACTCTACTCTACTCTACTCTACTCTACTCTACTCTAACTCTACTCTAACTCTACTCTAACTCTACTCTAACTCTACTCTTACTCTACTGTTACTCTACTCTACTCAAACTCTGCTTAAACCCTGCTCTAACTCTTCTCTAAATGAATATTTTTTGTTCCTCCATTTCCCCCATATAGCTTCCACAAAGCATGTCCATCTTACTCGATTTGTTGCAGTCCAATTTTTAACGGGATAGATGAAACCCACAGGCATAAATACATAGATAGATAAAATCAAAAATTGTGTACCAATTTCAATGAAAAAGTGTTCAAATCCTGTGAAATATACATTGAGGACCACAAGTTACCATGGGGCTACATAAAAAACACCTGCAGAATAAAAAATGGAGAGATTCACAACTGAACAAACAACCAGAATAATAGAATTTTATTTTTTAAATAAGCGATCAATTATTTTAAGTCAAATTTTTGGAGAGCGAATAATTTCCAGAAATTCAAAAATTAATTTTTTCATTGGGGCTATTTAAAGAAGCGAGTATATGTGAACAAGCCCGAGAGAGACAATCCTTGAACTCAAGACCAACATTGTTGCAGAAATTCGAGCTCTACAGCTACAAATTTTGAAAGATTGAAAATTCTCTAAAATGAATTAATAATTGCGAAGCTAAAAACGGGGGTCATTTAAGTGACAGTATTTTCCATACTAATGCCCGTCATTTCTACAAATAGATATCTACTTAGCTGTGTATAGATATCTATGGTTTAACGAATTTTTCATAGCTTTAACACGTATGCCTTATCTACTGGTTAAACTGTATTGTATTTTATACAATTGATTTTTGACAGTTAATTCAAAACATTGATAAAAATACAAATGTTGCCATATTTTAAATGAAAACTTTAAGGAAAAACATGTATGCAAAATTACCAAAATAGTTTTACCGGATAGGTAAAGATAACGAACACGACCAGATATCTGTTTGAAGAAATAACGGGCATTAATGTAAAAAAATTTCTTTTTTATAACCTGAAAAAAAAATAATAATAAAAAAATATGACCGAAAATGTTATTAAATGTTTAAGCCCCATCGTGACTTTTGGCCCACCATGTATTTAGCTACATACATGCTACTGGACAAAAAACAGGCTCCTTGGCTTATTTTTATTTTTTATGAATTCTTAAAAACAAAAAGCTTGAAAGTTTTTCAAAACATTTTATATTTTGACTTAAAGAAATTTTGTTTGCAAATTTCAGATTTTTTTACTGAGTAGGGAGACCCCTATTCAAGTTATGCTTCTATATTGGATAAAGGTGCCTTTGTTTTTTTACATAGCGCTATACATATAGCGAAAACTACAGTTAATGAAAAAAAAACTTAGAGCAGATTCGCGTTCTGTGTTCCAAATAACTAAAGAAACAACTTTCATTTCTAGAAATTTGTAAGCCTGTGTAATCAACAGTTTTACATAACGGTTGGCTTCAAATTTTAAATATCTGTTTCATTTTAACAAAAAATATGGCCAACATTTCTATTGTTTTTAAGGGAACAATGGCCAATAAAATGTTAGCATTTATTAAGTCATTATTAGCACGTTAACAAAACTTTAAAGTGTTAATGTAGCATTTTTTTTTTTTTTTTTTTTTTTTTCTTCCAAAAGTTTTGTTCAATAAGGCTTATTTTTGTAAATGGTCATTAAAGACAATTGCCGACACATGCAACAACGCATTAACACCGCCTTTTCATAACGAAAAAAATTGGGTATTGTTTAAAAATTTTGTCAAGGCTTTTAATGGAGTGCAATACCAAAAAATAATATAAGCAAATTGAAAAATTGTTGCAATATTTGCTAAAAATTCTATTTCTATACATATTTTTCAGTCAAATCATGCAATAGAGTTCTTTTTTAATAGTTTTTTCACTTTATTTCATAAATTTTCGATTGTAAAATCAACTTAAGCAGTCATATACATATGCTTTTTTTTTATTTACTAAAAGTAACAAAAAGTTGGAGTACATATCTGTAACTATGAAACTAAGTCAGGCCTAAATAGAGGCCTAATACTATTAAAAACTTGTATTTGAATAAGACCCCAACGTGTTGTTCAAACCGAATATTTTTAAAAAGAAAAAAAAACTGTTATAATAAAATTGAATTCAAATTGAATTGAATATTTTTTTTTTTATTTTCAGTTGTTGAACTAAAATTACACGCAACTAAACGCACTTTTATTTTTTTACCAGGTGATATAAATCTAAATCAAATTGTTGCTATTTTGTTGTTGTTTTTTGATTATTTTCGCAAGAAAATTTCAGAAGAAAAAAAAACTAAAGCAAATCAAATTTTATTATATTTTTCGATTATTAACAACCGAGATATACATACGATCATATAAATGTTATAAATATTCAAAGTTGGTCTCTTGTTGTCGTTGTTACATATTTTAAGCGAAAAAAAAAACATTTTCATTGAAAAAATTGTAAAAAAAAAATTTTAAAGCAGCTTATATGCTTTATTTAATATGAAAGAAAAACTAAAGTCTTATAAATATTTTACACTCAAATATATTAAAAAAAAAAAACTTTAAGCTTTTTATTATTTTATTACGTATTCATAAACGATTATTAAATTTAATAAACATATATTAAGGAAAATTTTCATAAAAAATTGGTTCTGTAAACGTTTATTAAATTTAAAAAATTTTTATAAAAACATTCAAAAGACTTTAAAATTCTTAAAGTTGTAACCTCTATAATCTTCATAACATAAAGGAATAAATTGAGTCGAATTTCATTTAAAAAGCTTTTATTAAAAGTCCTGTTTTCTCAATATTTCACATGCTTTTTGACTTAATGAAGCACATTCGAAAAAATGTTTCAATAATAAAATCCTTATAGTCTTACAGCCGTATTTATAAAAATTTATTTATGATTAATTAACCATATTTAACGAAAAATTGCTAAAGTTGTATTCATAAACGAAAAAAAGTCTATTAAACCTTTAATAAACCATTCGTAAGGTAAGAAAATTCATTGTTGGATTTGCCCTTCTTTAAACCAATGATAAAATGACACCTTGATAAATGTTTGCATTTGATCATATAATTTTTGTGAAATACATATGGGGGACTTCATGCCAAGTGACCCAATTTGTAAATCGATGTCTTCCGACCAAAACTACCTTAAAAGGAAAAGACATAAGCTCTTTGTTGAGCAAAAAAAAAAAAAAACATTCCGGATAAAAAAAAAATAAAAAAAAGTTTTAAATTAAAAAAAAAAAAAAAACAAAAAATTGTTTTTCAAAAGATTGATCAAATAGCTATCGAAGCTACTTGAGACAAATTTTGCTAACACCAATAGGTAACAAGTTACATGGATGAGAAAGAACACCTGTAAGCAGGGTTGTTAGATGTGACGATTTTTTTTTTTCTTAAAGTAATAGCGTTATGACGATTTTCTGGCATCAATAAAATACTTACAAGAAATATTTACAATTATGTATGTATATTGGGAACCGTCCAAAACGTAAAAATCACTTTTTCGAAATACAAAAATTATTGGAAATTAAACAAAAATAATTCTTCCCTCATCACAAACCAGTTGGCTTTCATTGGAAACATTAGTAATTCGAATTCTACAATTATATGAATGCCATCAATACTGCAAAAAATATACACTAGAGCCCCGATTTGATTTGATTTCAACTTGCGTCGCTACATACGATTGGATTTTTTCACTGAATTTTTCTATTTGCGTGTAAAAAGGCGAATTCCCATTTAATTCTGTTAGGTAAGTTATTCTTAGTATAGTTGCGTGTTAGGAAGTTAGAAGTTAGTTCTTAATAAGAAGTTGTGTGAGTGAAAAGAAAAGAAAATGCATTAGTTTGGAACTAAAATTGGACGTAATAAAACGTTTCAAATCGGGTGAAAAGGCTGTTGATATAGACAGAACCCTTGGTTTAGCACCTTCAACAATAAAAACAATTTACAATATTGACAGCGCTAAAAATTATTCATTTAAAGATAGCTAGAGTTTATAGCAAATGAGATTTTATTTCTTATTTAATGTTTTTGTGAACATGGTTAAATGAAATAAAGAAATTTTACTTATGTTTTTATGAAAATATATATTTTCTTATGTATTTCTTTTCAAATGATACCTAATTATATTTCAGCCCACTTGCTGAAATAAATAGAATAAAACATAACCATATCACTTTCTTTATCATTAATAGAATTTCTTGCTAAACATATACAGCCGTATTTATAATGGAAATTTGGCATGAAGTTAGCACAAAGTTTATTTACAATACACTTACCAAACTCTGGCTAACGATTTGCTAAACTCTTTTTAACCAGCTGCCAAACGTTTGTCAACTTGTAAGAAACAGCTGTTTAATGTTAAACAATTTGGTTGGTTTTATTTTAATTACTGTTTTATTTTGTTTCTTTTTTTATTTTATATTATTTTAAAAACTTTTTAAATTTGTTATATGTGGAGGAAAAAACAAAAAAAAATTACAAAAAAATGACAAAACCAGCGATGATTAATTCAAACGTGTTGCATTTTTCAGTAATATATTAAAATTGGCATCATTAAAATTTTTTAGTTAGCAGATGGACAAAAGTTTGTTGTAAATAAACTCTGTGCTTACAAGCTGCTAGGCTTAATCGGTATTCTAGGTAGCAGCTCGTTGTACGTAGTGTACAAACTGTGGCTAACTTTTTGTTATAAATACGACTGTTATATTTTTGAACCAATCAATGCAATAAATTGTCTCTGATTTGTAAAATTTAAATATTTGACGATTTGTTGACGATTTTGGTCAATGTTCTTGACGCATTTGAGGAATTTTGTTAACTTTTGACGATTTTTAAAGAAAAGAACCTAACAACCCTGCCTGTATGACCAAAATTTCAAACTTTGACCCCCTTTTGACTCAGAAACTTTTTGAAAATTTGTGTCTAAACTACTATCCAATATGATTTACCTTGGTGCAAATTTCATCCAAATCGAAAGACATCGATTTCAAAATTGGGTCACTTGACATGAAATCCCCCATATGTTTTAAAATAATTGAAAAGACGTTTTATTTATTAATATGAACATGTTTAATACATTTTTCATTTTAAAGAACGAATTGTTGTTCAAAAACATTAAAAAAAGGAAAATAAGCAATCATAATAATAGTGATGTTTATAAAAAGTAAACAAACTTGCTATTCGAATACTCTCTTATCGTATATTTAAAAAAAGGTTCAAACAAACATTTTTATCAGCGTTTAAAAAACTGTAGTCAAAGTAGAAAAACTGCCATTTCTTCCACTTCTTCATTTAACATTGGCCAAAAAAAAACTGTTGATTTTACTTCTGATTCATCAAATGTAAAAAGTTGCGGTCATTCCAACTCAAAAACGAGAAGTTTTACACAAATTTTCGTTTTTTGTTCGACAGTTTTTAGTTTTGACTGCAGTTTTTAAACCCATATGTATATTAAAACTTTTGGGCAATATTTCATGCGAACCGAATAGAAGTTTCTTGCATCACTAGCAATTAAATGGCAACAAAAGGTAAAAAAAAGTTGCTTTACTTTAACATAAATCGCTACAAACAGTTAATAGTTAAAAAGCTGTTAATTTACGTTTATGAATACACATTTTTATAAGAGGTTTATAAGGCATAAAGCGTTTTATAGTTTTTACATGCTTTAAACTTAAAATAAGAACTATTTTTGAATATAGCCGTTAAAATCCTGTCATGTTTAGGTGTTATTGTTTTTTTTTTTTTAAATATTTTCAAACAATAATTAGATCAGGGAACATTTTCGTCAAAATACTCATGACTTGTATTATCATGTAAAACGGCCTTAAACAGAACTACCACAGTAAAACGAACCTAAACTTTTATGTGGTAATGCAAACAAATTCGGGACAAATCAATCTAAGTCTTATTACTTATACCTCGTAGTGGTTTGCGGCTTGGCGGACTATACTTGCTTACCTATTTGAACTTATTTAAATTAGCTTAAAAGCGAGGGCAGATCCAGTTCAGGGGGATTACAAAGTGGAAATCCAGTCTCCAAACTGAATTTAAGATTTTAGAATGCCAGAGCTCGACTAGCCCAGAGGGATCTGATCCTTTCGACCCCCTTTGGATCCGCGCTTTCTAGCTATTATATAATTTTGGATTTTTCATGATTCATATTTTTCGAGTGTTAAAATGGGTTTTTTAAAGTATTGTAACACACTATATTAGCACCTTACTAACTCATACAAATTTACAATTGTATACAAAAAAAAGGTAAAAAGCAACTCAAATGGAACATTAGAGTATTAGTTTTTTTTTAAGATTTTTGTTTTCTGTAAAAAAAAATATTGGTAACATCTAGCACGCATAGTTTGAAGTAACTGCTGTTTAGAATTTGTACCGATTATACAGCCCACAGTTTAAAACTAAAAAACACTGGGAAAAATGTATTAGTTAGTTAAACTTCAAAAAATGTTACCCCAATTTTAGCCACATTAAAAGTTTGTTCATGTTGAGAGCTAATAACAAACAGAACATTATTTAGCGTTCGGCTCACACACCAAGGAACGATATATATTTTTTAGTAATTGTGTAGACGAACACAACCCTTAATACTGATCGTAACTATTTTCAAGAAAGAGCCGAACATTGTATAGTGTTCTGTAGACAAACATTATTTTTAAATTTTAAATTAAATTTTAACAAAATCTTTTGATATTAAAATTTTGTATTCCCAAAAATTGAAATTACTTTTTGATAATAAACAGGCAAGTGCACGGCCTAAAAAAACACTTAATTGACAACATCTTTTCTAAAGTTGTTGTTGTTTTTATTTTGTTTTTCTTAACCTACTTACAACTACAGTTAATGTTGAGAGAATTTCAACTAATTGTAGTGGGGAATGTAAGATGAGATAAACCCACTGTTTATTGTTGATGTGTTTTGTTTAAGCTTTAATATTATTACAAGTAGAACTGTTGCTATAAGTCTTATACGCTTAACAGTTTTATTTGGTTTAATATCTTTAGTTTTTCTAAAATCTTTATGGATGAAGTTTCCTGATGATCTGGCCTAAGCAACCAGTGAAATGCGCATAGGAATAGCTTATCCCATCAACAATAAATTTCAAGTGTTTTTATCAATAATAAAAACTGGGAATTAAGCACGAATAACAAAATCTTTTGTATTCCCAAAAATTGAAATTACTTTTTGATATTAAATTTTATTTCTATTATAGATTAGATTTTTCATTAATAAAGAAATGTCAAACAAATAATTTTAGCAACGACCTTAACACGAACAGCTTGTTTGTGTATTGTGTATATGTTTTGTTTGTGTAAAATTGTTTGTTTTTGTAAAAAATGTTTGGTTTTGTGCCAACCAAAAGGGCGCTAAGGAAGTTTGTGGTTTAAAAAAACCGAACGTAATTAAATGTTCTAATCTTTTTGTTGAGTTGGATAAGAACAGTATTATTTTTGTGTTCGAAAGATGACCAACAGGGAAACGTTATTTTTTAATGATTTACTACATAAACACTATTAGCGTTTGTGTTTCCAACGAGTCTACCAAACCGAACACTAAGGAGCGATATTTAGTGGTTATTTTCGAATACTGTTTGAAACACTGAGACCACATAACTCTTAAAGGAGCCATAGCAGTAGCATTTCGTATCATTTACGTTTCCGTTGTATTAATTTGCTCTTTTAACTAGCTGTGATGTTGAAGTGATCCACCAATTTCAAGTTCCTGAGAAGTTATACCTCTTGTGAATAGAAAATCCAACCCTCGAGGGTAATATAAAACCCAAATCGAGGAGAATATAAACTGATTCAAAGCACTGCCTTTATTAGCGATTTATCTACTTTATCCCAAGAAAAGTTATATTTTGTGAAAATGCAACGTCAGGGGGACGTTAATACTTTAAGAAGCTTAAGCACACTTCTGGGTTAAAATTTAGGAAACGAATTAATAGATAATAACCAGATTTGAAGAACTTCTTTCTTTTTTGGGCACATTAAGAAAATCACACAATAAATCGCATGGGGTCACACTTAAAAAAAGCTTATTGCATGTAAAGGACTAGAAAAAAAATAAAGTGTATTTTTTTAAATTTTTAGATTTACATACATATTAATTATAACAATTTATTTTGAAATTAAAACAATTTCAACCTTTTAAAAAAAAAACACTCAGGCAATATCTTACCACAATTGTTAAATTCCTACCTGGAGAACAAGCTGTCAAAAACTTTTTTTCTAGAACTTCACATAAATGTCTAATGGCAGCTAAATTATAAAATTTCTTTCTCTCCTCTCGCAAACATTTCAACAAAAATAGAAAACGCTTGTAAGCCAAAATATTTCAACTTGAGCCCACAAATCAATAAAATTAAAGTGGAAAGCTCGTAGTACTATGCTACCCATTACCTATAAGACCAAAAATGCGTTTATATCTACAACATCAGTTGCACGATCATCTCAATCTCTCTGAAACTTGCCCTTTATATTTTCAGTATATATGTATGTAGGTTGTTGATCGCGATTAAAAGTTCGGTTGCATCTTCTTTAAAATATAATTGGAAACATACTGGTGGCTTAGTGTCTGCCTTGGGGCTTGTATCTGAACAGTCCAGTCAGAAAAAGTTAGAGGGTATACGCTTTAAGGCCAGCATGACTTAGGGTTATCCATTCCTTATCCTATTCCCATCACCTATAAACCTATCCCCCCGCTCAATCCCATCTCCCCCCCCCCCCCCCCCACCCCTTTTTATGATCAAGGTGAATGACAGCAGTGCCGAGGACCTGTATGACTAGTTAGTGGTTAAAGAAACTAGTCCCTAAAAGCTTTCATCTGACGCTGATGGCAAGGTCAGTTGTAATTCTAGGCAAGCCGTCACTGCGCGAGATGGTCCTTTGTATACGTGCTTACTTGTGGGACTTAAAAACTGGAAAATTTTAAAAAACTACAAAAAACGGACATAGTGACAGAAGTTGGTGCAGGGAATATCACTGACAACTCAACAGGACCGATGTTAGACTAAGACTATTCACAGGGATATTCTGCTGCAGAAAAGTAAGTTAATGACAAAACTGACAGAGGCCAACTGTATGGACTCCCCAATAGACTACCTGCCACATACTAGGGACTCGGAAAGACTCGGTGATCTGATTTGGGCTCTGATGATGAGCACGAAATAACTAAGATTTCGGCTCATGGCCAGGACCAGGGGGTTGAATCATCGACTAAATTGGCGAGTACATCGATACCCATTGTTAGGCAGGATGTGACAGAATAAGTCACATCGGAGAGCCGATCGAATTTAGAAAAAGCCAAGAGTGATGTGAGAGTCTCCTTAGCCATTCTAGAAAAATTAGCTGAGAAAGACTCTTCATTGCACGATGGGTGGGAAAAGCATCTGCTGAGGAAGCGCCGGAAGAACGTTACTAAATTCAAACGAATCCACGCTTATATCGGGATACACAGCAAAGGCTGCAGTGAAATCAAAACTTTGTCAGTAAGTACAAAGGATTCTCACCAAGATCTGCTGTCGTATCCTCAAACAAGCAAGTTGGCATACGGAAGGGGGTAAGAGTTTACCACCCAGGTCACGACTAGGGGAGCTAGGCCGGGGACGAATTACCCACTTTATCGGTGTCACTAGCTACGTCGCACAGTGCTTTGTCCCCATATAACGAAGGGACATAAATAGAAGGAGTTGTCAGAAATTTTTGAAATTTGGTACACTAGCATAAAATAGCTTAGTTAAGAAAAATATGAATTTTTGGACAAATCGGTCCAAGGACACGCCTACCTCCCATGTGTCCTGAAATGGAAAAATGTAATTTTAGCTTCAATAATGCCCACAAAACTACAAAAAAATGGGCATGCTAATACACACACAACTAGCAACGTGTGTGCAAATTTTCACTTAAATCTGAACAAGGACTCAAGGTCCTGCCATATATCCTTTTTCTTAAAAATGCTATAGTACCTACAAAAATTATCCAATCGTAATAAAATTTGGTATGGAAATTGATATTTGTTAGAGATATATGTGTGCCGAATTTTGGTAGAATCGGATTATTAATGTGAAAAATACAAAAACATCATTAAATGAAAAATGAGTTAAAAACGCTTCAAATGCTCTTGCAATAATAACAAGTAAGAAAGTATAATCAGTCAAACCCGACCATGTGATACCCTATAGTATAGTATTTAAAAACAAATTTCCTAGAGTGTAATCTATTTGGGACCCATGGGCAATCATGGACCCGCCAGCACAAAATTATGTTATGAGGTTAAGATTCGTTTAAAAGTTCTTTCTCCCGAATATTGTTTAGATATCTTAAGCTCCGTATATGAGTTTTTTGGATGAGGGTTTATATGGAACCTATAGTTTATTTTAGACCTATCTGTACAACATTTTGTCATGACTTAGTAGCTATCGTAAAAATCACTGTCGCCAATTTGTATGTAAATACTTATATTTTTAAGGAAGCTGGCATTAAAAGCTTTTTCGGGAGAATGATTTGTATGGGAGCTACGTTCTAAAATAAAAAGATTCCAATACAATTTGATGAGCTGATTTGAAATATCATAAACGAATATTGATACTTGAAAAATGTTTTTTCACGTTCTCATCTCTAATTTGAAATATAAATTAACGGCATTTTAATATGAAAACAAAGCAAAGAAAAATATAACCCAAGTCAAGGTGAAATTACTTTACAGGTGGCGTTAACAGCACAGCTGATCTATTTTTCCTATTTTGCCAAATTCACTAGTGATTGTTGTTGGAAATACTACAACAAACGCAAGAGCAACAAAAACAAGAAAACAAAGTTGCATGTTGTTTTTGCAAATATTGATTTCAACTTACATTTGAAAGACAGAAGTGGCTAATTGAATTTTAACTTCTTTTGAATTTTTAATATAAAAAGGTTGGTCATAAAGCACGTAGAACATTTATGTAAAAAAATTTTATTTTTTTCTTAATAATAAACTAATTTATTAATAGATACTTATGCCCAATTTCACCAATTTATTTAAATATCAATTAATATTAAAATAAATTTTTTCATATAATTTTTTTTTTTTTTTACATGAAAAACAAATTTTAAACATAAATTGATATATAAATATTGTTAGTGAAATAGGCCCTAAGTTTAAAAAAAAAGAAATATTTGTAATTTTTTACAATTTTTGTTTGTTTATAAACTTAAACAATTATTAGGATTGATCTACCACAAAAATAGGTGTGCATATAACGTATTACTTTATCCTGCTGAAAATTACATAATTGTAGCGCACTCTGATTAAGGGGTATGGTGCACAATTTGACTTTAATATTTTCTCAGTATTTCTTTTTTAAATGTTTTTTCATATAGCTTGTAACTTTACTTAAACATTTTAGCTCTATAATAAAAAAACTTTAAAAAAATTTGTGAAATTAGACCTATTTAAAGTGCATTTTTTGTTAAGTTGCGGTCAAAAACCGGCACTAATCTTTTTACGGTCCTTTTAAGAACACTAT
This sequence comes from Pollenia griseotomentosa, assembly GCA_963931875.1. Classification (NCBI taxonomy): domain Eukaryota; kingdom Metazoa; phylum Arthropoda; class Insecta; order Diptera; family Polleniidae; genus Pollenia; species Pollenia griseotomentosa. The sequence continues at coordinate 25,057,403 of OZ007562.1, forward strand.
TTGCTAAGAAAAAACGAAATAAAAAAATGTCTGATTTTATATGATTTTTTTTAAAGTTCAAAAAAAGTTTTGTAATTTTTGGATTTTTTTGAAAAAAATATATTTTTTTTTTTGAGCGATAAAAACTAACTTAAGTTAATATTTTTAATAAAAACTGTATTATTGCCAAATTTTGAACATACCAAGGATCACAAAAAAATAACATTAGGCTCTTTTTTAAAAAAATGAATTTTTGAGAGTTATTTTCTTGAAGCAGTTCAATTCATTTTTTTTTTTATTCATTAATTCTTTCTTAAATTTGACTGAATTTAGCGACCTCTGGCGGAGTCTAGGAGAGTCACACGAAATCAATTCCAAAAAATTTTTATGAGTTGTGTTGTTATCTATCGATCAATATATCTTTTATCACATTTTGAGACTAAAATTTTTTTTTGATTTTTGTCTATGGGACAAAGCACCGTGCGTCGTATTCTGAATCAAAACCAACAATATCCTGATCATCATTTGCACTTCTTTTCACCAATTTGGAAAATATTTTTTTTCGCGATTCACTTTTTTAGCTCACTCTCAAATTCATAGGAAAAAACATTAAAAGCATTACTTTAAAAAAATTCATATTCTCTTTATAACAAAATTTTTCCTCAGTGTTCTTATAACAAAAAAAATTTACATACCGCCAACTAAACAATTCAAAGACAAGAAACAGCAGAAAAAAATTATTGAAAAAAAAAAAAAATTAATAAACAAAAAGCAAAGGTGATCTCTGCTGTTAACTAACCTAACTACATAAACTCTAAAACTTCAAATAGCATGTAAACTGCATTAGGCGTGTGTGACGCGTTTTTTCATCCAATTTTCGGCGACAGATGACGACAACGGCAACGCAACGAAGGTGGGGCACTTCGAACCAAACTGCAAAATGCTCCCCGAAAAAAAAAAAACAAAACAACGATCGATATTACCAACTAAAACTAAATTTTTTTTTTTAATTTTCGATTTAGCTGTTACGCATAAGTATTCGTGATTGCCTCTGATCATAGACAACACACGATCTTGTTAGATGTTGTTGGTGTTTTAGGTTTGTTTGGATGCTGCTGTTGTTGCACTATGGATATACATATAAAAGGAAATGTGGATTTAAAAAGGAACAAATAACAGATGTAAAATGTATGGTTTTAAATCTGTTCAGAGAAAATCTACTTGTACCGCGAAGGCTTATGATTTCCCCTGGTTCCTGAAACTATAATTCTTGGTGAAGGGTAACAAGCACTCGCGTTATCTCTCGTTCCCTCACTGGATTTTAAATAAAAGTTACATTATTCTGCTTCGTAACCTGGCCCATAGTGCTGCTAAATTTTGTGCTTCAAGTATAAATGTGTAAAAAATTTATACAGCAACATGTTGATATTGGTTTTGTTTGTTGTTGTTGCTTGTATTGAGACACCTTTTTTAGGCCTAAAAATTTTTACTTTACTTACGTTTGCATTGAAAAGGCTTTATGATTCTATATGAATTTTCAACTAGTTTTTGTTTAACTTTTTTTTTACTTTTTTACATTTTAATCTCTGTTTTGGTTTTTTTAGACTTTTTAATATTTTACATGCTCTGATTTTTTGTAGTTTTTGTGTTATTGTTTATAAAAACAAAAAATAGTCTGTTTTTGCAACTTTTTTAATGGAGAGAATATTAAGAGGAGATTGAAAATTAAATGTCGTTAACTTTTCTAATATAACATATATTTTAAATACTCGTGCAATCATATTTATTTGAATTTGAAATTGAGTTAGTATTAGAAATAACATTAAGCTGCCTTTGGCAAACGTTTGCTGCACTTAATGACAGCATTTAAAACGCAGCAGTTGCTGGCAAAGACAGTTTAAAGCTGGAACTGAAAAATTTGCTCTCGCTTTTATTTTTTTTTTTTCTTTTTTTTGAGGCTGCAAAATTTTAATGCGTGTTCACACACGAAAAATTAAAAAAAAACTTAAGATCAGTTTGTCAAAAGTAAACATTACATGTAGTTTGCGGTACGAGTCCGTTTGACCGTATATAAACGTTTATAGGGCCTTGCTGGCCATCAGTATCTCGCGGTGCTCTACATCACCGGAGCTCTAGAAAAATTTAAAAAATATTGTTTTACCCGCTAACGGAGCCAAATCGGTTTAAAAACGCAGTAAGATCAAGGATATATTGCAGAACTGAACTACAATTACTTATGGATTATTAATTTTTTTGATTAAAGGACATTTATAATAGCATTGGTGTTTCAGTGTGTGTATGTGTTTAGTATAAGTGTGTTACGAACTGATAATTCAATTTTGTATTACAAAAAAAGAGAATCAAAATAACAACAACAAAAAAACTATAAATAATTTTAAATAAAAGAAAAATAAAATGAAGGTGAGTCCTTGTTTCACGAAAAAGAAAAATTCAAAATAAAGGACATTAAAAATTCTTAGTTTTAAATAAATTTAATAATAAAAAACTAAAAGTTTTATAAAATTTATATTTGTGTTATATAATATCAAGGATAATTAAGCATAAATAAAAAAAAAATTAAAATATGTACATATATATTGTGAAAAAAAAGAATTCAAAATAATATTCTAAAAAAATATCTCAGATTTTTAGCAACAATGTTGTCGATACAAAATATCCTTAAATAATTCATGTTTTCTCAGCGCAAAAAGGTTACATTAGAAAATAAAAAAAAAATTTTAATAAATGTTGCATGCATTCCTAGCAACATGATGACAATACATAAAAGGATTTCAAGAGTTTAAGGCAACAATTCCTAATACACTTTCAACATTATTTCCAAGCAATTTGTGTAATAGATTATCAGCATTTAAAAAGTTATTTAACAAAATATTCTTAATTTTTCACAATTTCTAAGCAACATGTTTACAATACAATTAAGGATTCAAAAAGTTCATATCAAAATTTTGTCTGAACACTTTCAGGGGTGTGCTGGAAATCGCAAACGCAAAACGCAAGAATTTTAAAAGTTGTTTTTTAGTAAGATTTCTATAATAAAAGAATATTATGACAAATATTACACAAACATTTCTCTATTAAACAGAATTTTATAACAAAAATTATAAAAATTTAATTAAAAGTGTATTAAAAACAACGTCCAAATTCTTGCGTTTTGCGTTTGTGATTTCCAGCACACCCCCCTTTGTGTTAATACAAGACAAAAACTCGAGTAATATGTAAAGGTGTGATAGTGTGAATGCAATGTGATATGAATATGACAAGTTTTACGACAAAAAATTTGACATCCCATAACACTTCATCGTTTTTTGAAAATTTTCTAAACAGTACTACTTTTAATTTGATCAGGGTTGCATTTTAACAAAAGCCTGTTTATGTGTGATAGTGTCAATACAAACTGAAATTTTAATTTACATTTTTTGACAGTCGCAACAAAACTCAATAGAATATTATCTAACATAGTATTATAAAATACGTAAGATTTGTGTGATAGTGTTTATCAACATCTAAAAAGTATTTTAATTCTAAGCATTGCAAAATATCCTTTCATGAAAACTTAGCAACTTAAGGCTCAGTTAGCCGGGAGTAACAGTAACTTAGACTTACCGTAAAAAAGTAAGACCAATCTATTTCTTACAGATTGAGACGTAACATCTTACTGCTAACTATAATCGTTCTAATTGCTTTACATACAATAAAATGAAGCAGCTGATTTGCAACGTTACTGTTACTCCCGGCTAACTGCGCCTTTAGTGTCGTAACATACGTTGAGTATCGGCTGTTCTGTTTTGCTGACCATGCTTATGTATAAATAGGAACTATTACGTAAACTGACGTTGTGTTGCGGATAAAGCTGATAAAGTTAAAAGTTTCAGTTGTTAAAGAGTTTTGTGTTTGTTTATGTATATTGACACAAAACGGACAAATAACAAAACCTACATTTTAAATATTATATAAATTTTGACAAATTGTTTGTCCTCTTTCCAAAACAATTTAACGCGCTTAAGTATTTTTAGAAACTATCAGCAATTGAAATCAATCGCAACTTTTACGTATCCGCAACATTTACGTATGAGTAATGGGCCTAAAAATCTTGGATGCATATTAAGCAACATGTTGAAAGTAATATTAAACATTAAAAAAGTTCATCACCCCTATCGTGAATAATTTTTCCCTTGTAATTGTTCCCCTTTTCACATATTTGCGATCATGAACAGCTTCCATGAAAACAATGTAATTCAAAGGAGAATAATAACGTGAAAAAATGTTCACGGATATAAATTCCCCTTATCGTGAAAAGTTTTTTCCCTCGTAATTTGTTCACATTTCCCTTAGATTTTCTCACTTTATTTTTGCTAGAGAATAACACATGTATGTTAGTAGTTCCTCCTATAAATCGAATATTAAGGGCTAGATCCGTTAATAAGGCACAAACCGATATATTGGTCAACAAAATGCAAAACAACAGGTTGATTGCCGCCGAATTTGTGAAAGACGTGGTGGCAGAATTTTGGAAAATATTTTATTATTTTTTTTACATTCACTGGAACTAATAGCATGAAAAATTTTTCACATGAGATTCACGATTTCTTTTTTCCCTTCGAGGGGAATGAAAATTTCATGGGAACAAAAATTCCACTTATTATTCACGATAGGGGTGAATATTCTTGTAACATAATAATAAAACAAAAAAATTGAAGGAGTGTTTAAAATTAAAATAATTTAAGCAACATATTAAAAAAATATATATGTACATATTAACATTTTCTGTTGCTATTTTAAATCCAATAGTGAAATAGATGATCAACATTGAAAATAGTATACACCAAAGCCCGAATTCGCGTCTGTTATATGGACTGTAAAAATGCGACGCAAATCGCAACGAATCACTTTTTTCTATGTAAATGAACTGATTTTTTAAAGATTAGGTCCAAAATTGAATTCTTTGGTAAAAAAAATTCTATTTTTATTAAAAAAAAGTCACCTGAATTTTATACTTATTTCAACAAATGTTTTAAGTTATTAAATTCTTATTTTAAATAAAGTTGAGCTATCTTCATCTTATAAATTTTAAACAGGCATTTGACGATTTTTTAACAAAGGTATCTAAGGTTTGCTGAATTCTTTCTGATTTCTTTTGAGCTTTTTCTTGCATCATTTTATGCCGTTAATAACAGAGGCTGCTTTGTCTGAGCTACAATTTTCAATTAAACCAAATTTAAAATAAACACAAAAAGGAATCATAATGACCCAGAGTGTATTGCAAAAACATTTTAAAAAGAGACGCGAATCGGATCGACGCAAATTGGGGCTTTGGTGTACAACAAAATATACTCAACAAGTTTTTAAATATTCATTGAAACATGTTGGTAATGTATATTATAGTTTTCAATCTCAATTGTATCCTTAGCAACATGATGACAACACCAAATAACAAAAACAACTAATATGCAAATATCTTCAAACATTTTAAAATTTCATCTTCACAAACGACCCATGGTTATTTTTGAAATTTTATAACCTTTCACTAAAAAAAAAGAAATACATCATCCGTTTAAAATTTTTGAAGATATGTATTTGCATTTCAGTCACATCATCTTTTTTAAAAACACAAATAACGGTTATTTTGTAATATCTCATAAACTGTTCTACTTTTGACAATTCTGACTTCATATTCGGATTCAGCGAAACATTTTTCATAAGGTGTCAAATTCATTTGGTCAAAAAATTGTCACGTAGTGTTATTGCTCAATTAAAAAAAAAGCAAAAAGAAAAAAAAAAGCAAATTGTGTGGGAAAGAAATTTAAGTTTGTGAAATGGTTACAAAATATAATACCGATTAATAAAGTTTTGTTAAAAAGGGTGTGTGTGAAAGAAACGGTAGCAAAGTTCTATGGTGAAATGAAATTTGTTTGTGGTAGAAAATTTTCATATTTGTGCTGTGAAATTGTTACATTTTTGGCAACGTAAAATTTTGAGATAAAGGCCCCTATTACGGTTTACAACTCAACTCAGTTGAGTTGTAATTTCTTAATTTTTGTATTATGGTTTACAACTTTTCTATATTGCAGCGAGCAAAAACATAGCAAAAATTACAACTGATCACAACCAGTTGTCTTAATTACAACTCAACTCAGTTGAGTTGTAACCCATAATAGGGGCCAAAGAAAAAGCAATTACTAGTAGTTTTGTGAAAATGAATAAATTAATCAAGTTTTTACCAATAATCATTTCAATTCTGTTGAAAATGAGATCGTCCCAACTATTTGATGAATTCATTCTGGGGGTCTACTCTCTATTGCGATGCGAAAACAATTTCGATGCGAAAGCTAAATGCCAACTTGGTACTCTCTATCACTTTCGCAAAACTTTCTGAAAATAAAGCAATAGTTGCAATAAAAATTAAAGATGGCGCGGATTTACAATAATGAAATGCCAAAGTGTGTAAAAATATTTGAAATTGGAAAATTTAAATAAAAAAAGTGATGATTTACGAAAAGAAAAAAAATTAAAGATGCGAAAGACATATGCGCAAACGTATTAAAGAGTACCAATCGCTAGAGTTGCTACAATTTTCTTTCGCATCGCAATAGAGAGTAGCCCCCCTGATATATTAACAATTTTTACAAAAAGTGTGGGCAAAAAAGCTTATACATATGTAAATACTTACATGTTGTATAATTCTTTTTAATTTTTTTGCCGCTGGTGCCGCTTCCATATTATTTTTTATTTTGTTTAAGCAAATTTGATGAAAAGAAATAATTTTGTGGTTGTCAAAAATTTCTACACTAATGTCAAAATTTATACTAGCCCCCAGGGCTAGTGAAATTTTATTCACCTCAATAGTGTCAAAATTTTACTTCCATGGGTACTTTGCTACCGTTTCACACACACCCAAAGTATGTAATTTCAATTCTATCAAGTTCAAGTCTATTTAAAAAAAAAAAAAACAATAACATAACGAACAAAAAATTCTTGAACTAAAACGAGCAAACAAACAAGTAATTCATAAATATGAAAAACATATTTTATAATTTACTTATGTGCTGTTTACACAACACAAGTGACTGAACGTGTAGTAAAATTTATATGGAAAACACTCAAAAAACTGAGTGCTTTTCATATAAATTTTACTACACGTTCAGTCACTTGTGTTGTGAAAACAGCACATTAATATTTTATTAAATTACCGGCTTCGCTCGGTAATGATCGATGGAGCCGTAAAAGTAGATGCGGCAAAATTTTCTTTTCGTAAAAACCTAAGTTGGACCATGGCGATCACTTTAAAAAAAACTGTGAGATTTTTATACATATTAATTTTTTCAATAGTTTAAGATCTTATAAAATAATCTTTTAGAAAAATAATTTGGTTTAAATGTTTAAGATTTAAGCGATTCTTTTTTTTAGTTTTGATAAAACTTGACTTGGAAAAAAATCTTCACTTATCGAAGAAGTTGGAGAAATCGGAAGCAACACATAAAACAGATTCAAGAATGATAAAAACAAGATTACGCATTGCACATGTTTACAAAATTCAACTGTTTAATATGACGTCAGTTTAGCATATTACACAGGTCAACAGCAAAAAGGGGCTTGAATAACCGCTACATTTTTTTGATCCGCTATAGTCACCTAACTGCAAAATACATAATTTTTTTAAAATTCTATGGTAAGGTTTTTTTTAAAAAAAATTTTTTCTAAAATTTGAGATTTATGAAGAGGCTGCTCCATACATCTTATTGTTACTTTGGAACAACGTACCCGATTTTGTTATCCAATCCCTCAAAACATTTTAAATTACGCCTGATTTTAGTTTTTCTAATATTATTTTTTAATTTAGCCATAACTTTTAGAGTTATTGAGGCCGAAGTGGCAAAAAAAAATTCTTTTTTTGTTTTTTTATAAAATTTTTGATTTCAAAAAATTCATAAAAAATTTAAATCAACAAATACTTACCAGTTTTAGTACTTAAGCTTAAAGCTGCATGCATTGGAAGTAAAATACATTTTATTTCATAAAAATCCATGGATAAATACCTGTTTTATTCCCGATAAACTGAAAGTACCTAGTTTTGACCTTTTTTATCGCTAATTTGTGTAGAGCTAAAAATCACAAAGTTTTACCATTTTATTACACATTATTTTTTTTTTTAATGCTTTACTTTAATTATTTTTTCATAAAGCTGCATATAATAGAAATAAAATAAATTTTGTTTCATGAAAATCCATGGATAAATTCGTGTTTTATTCCCGATAAAGTGAAGGTACATAGTTTTGACATTTTTTATCGCAAATCTGTGTTAAGCAACATGTTTATTTTATGTTTGCAGCATGTTGCTCAACACAAATAAAAAAGGTCAAAACTAGGTACTTTCAGTTTATCGGAAATAAAACAGGTATTTATCCATGGATTTTTATGAAATAAGATGTATTTTACTTCCAATGCATGCAGCTTTAAGCTTAAGTACTAAAACTGGTAAGTATTTGTTGATTTCAATTTTTTATGAATTTTTTGAAATCAACAATTTTATAAAAAAACAAAAAAAGAATGTTTTTTTGCCACTTCGGCCTTAATAACTCCAAAAGTAATGACTAAAATAAAAAATGATATTAGAAAAACTTAAATCAGGCGTAATTTAAAATGTTTTGACGGATTTCATAACAAAATCGAGTTCCTCGTTCCAAAGTTACGATAAGATGTAAGGAGCAGCCTTTTCAAAAATCTCAATTTTTGCTAAAAATTTTTTTTAAAAACAACCTCTCCCTAGAATTTAAAATTTGGACCATATTTGTACTACTGGAACCACAATACATCAAAATTGTATAGTGGTTTTTCAAGCCTTTAAAATTTTTTCGATTCTGTTGCCTTGTGTTATACACTTGTTTTGACGGATTTCTTAACAAAATCGAGTTCCTCGTTCCAAAGTTACGATAAGATGTAAAGAGCAGCCTTTTCAAAAATCTCAATTTTTACTAAAAATTTTTTTTAAAAACAACCTCTCCCTAGAATTTTAAATTTGGACCATATTTGTACTACTGGAACCACAATACATCAAAATTGTATAGTGGTTTTTCAAGCCTTTAAAATTTTTCGATTCTGTTGCCTTGTTATACACTTGTTTGTTCGCTTGTGTTTCTATATTTTAGCTGTACTTATCCGCTGATGTGATGTAGATGCGCAGGAATATTTCATTTTTAAAAGCTGAATGCGTTATCTTGGTTTATTTATATCATGATACAGATTGTCTTATTTCTCAGTCCTTTTCCAGGATTTCTCTCAACATATAAAATCTTCCATTATGCCATTATTTCGGCAAATTTTGTTAAAGATTTTTTGTGTTACAATCGAGAGTTTCTTCTATTGTCAGGCCATCATCTGACTCATCCAGGCTAAGCTCAGCACCGAACATTCTGCAAAAAATGTATTTCCGAACCCCTAGTTTCTGTTTTTGTACTGTATTTTAAGAATGTATTGCTCGAATGAAATATATTGTAGGAAAAAATATTTTCCTAACATATACCTTTTCTATTTGAGACGAAACTAATAATTAAAAACACAAAAAAATATGTTTTAATACTTCAAAAAACTAAAAAAATTTGTAACATCGGTTAATCGACTGAAATTAACCGGTTTAATCGTTAATCGAAAATTGCCAAATTTTAAACTAACTGATCATTTAACCGGGTAGTAATTAATCGGTTAACCGATTAACGGTTACCCAAATGAATACCCTAGTGTCAACGCAGTTCGGTTTGAACATTAGGTTAGGGTAATAAGCAATGATATTTAAATATAGTTTAGTTCATTTTATTTTTGTAAAACTAGAAATCTCACTACCAAATTTTGTGATGATCGGTCCATAATTTAACAAAGGTCCTATCTAAAGCCTAGTCTCAAAAAACACTTTAATATGCATAAATCCGTTGTGAATAACGATATTGAGGTTAAGTTTTGTAAGGGCTGGTCTAAAATATAGCATATGTCCCATACGATTAAATATGGGAGATATGCTAAAATAATGATATTTTAATGAAATTTGGCTCAATTTTCTTTTATTTGAGTTCAAAAAAAACTTTTCACATCGTATTTGTAATCCTTTATATGACCTTGAATTTTTTCTGATTTACATACTCTAATTTCAGTTATTTTTGGCATTTCTGTGCCTTAGCGGTACAGTTTTGGCAGAATTAACACCGAAATCCCTGCCAGATTGTATACATGCCTTGAATGCTGCCTACGGCTATACACCGCCGGAAGTTAAATTTTCCATAACACCTGGAAGTACATCGCTTAAAACATCACCTTTCTTATCTACGTACTCCGAGAATGGTAAATTGCAATATGCAGCAGTGGGTTCTTCATCGTCTTCATACGAGTCAACGGCCGGTATTTCCGGTTACACGCATGGTGGTGGACCAGTGCAGGTTACGAAGTATGTGGCACCAATAAAAAGTGCCAGTTATGAACCTGCCGTGACGTACGCCAAAGGTGGCTCCATTACTTATGCCGATAAATCACCAGCTTCGAAATTCGCCGCAGTAGTACCTTCCGGCATTGAGTTTAAGAACTTGGTCACCCCAGCCATTAGCACAAAAAAGGTTTCTAATGCTTATTTACCTCCAATAACATCGAAAGTTGAAACATATCAAAGTCCTGGTTATACGTACAGTCAATCAACCCCGGGAGTATCGAAGTCGGCCACTTATACTTCTACAGGATCAGCGGCATTTGAAAACTTTGGCCTGGACTTGGGTAAAGTAGGCTTTAGTGCTCCAGCTATTACGACAAAAATTGAATCATTTACTTCACCTGGCTATACGTTTTCCAAACAGACACCCGGCTATTCCAAAACCGAAACTTATACATCGGGTGATTATTCTAAAGCTGGACATTTGGAATCAATTTTTTCAAGTAGTGCTGCTAATCCATATGCAAGTTCAATCGGCTATGCGCCGAAAGTGACATATGGTGCTCCAACAGTGGCAAAAATCAGCACTCTTTCATCTTCGCACAGTAATTTTGCCTCACTTTCTGCTCAGCCCTTGTTTGGAAAATCTGTTGTACCCACAGCAGCTGTATATGCTCCTAGTGTATCGAAAACTTATTTGCCGACTGTTGAGACTACGGGTTATAGTAAATCTCTAGTAGGAGGTGGTATTTCACATCAATATGTTTCAAAACCTTTATCTGCTGTCACCACCCAATATGTGTCTTCACCAGCAAAAGTTGCTACTTATGCCGCTCCCCTAGCTTCCCACTACGTTTCTTCGCCCATTAAAGTAGCCAGCTATTCGTCTGAAGCAGCTCATTTCGGACAAGGTGGCATATCACATCAATATGTTTCGAAACCAACAGCCCAAATAAGCGGTTATGTGGCTCCAGTAGTAGCCAAACAGCAAGAAGTTTATCTAGCTCCAAGTGTGGCCAAGGTTGCCCCATATTCTGCACCTGCAGTGGCAAAGGTGGCCTCCTATTCTTCAGCTGGAGCTGTATCCCATCAATATGTTTCAAAACCAACTACACAGATAACAGGGTACGGCGCTCCCGCAATAGGCAAGGTAGCCACATATGCAGCACCGGTTGTTGCTAAAGTAGGTACTTATTCCGCTCCTAGCATTGCACACATTAGTTCTACAGGAGGTGCTCTATCCCATCAGTATGTCTCAAAACCAGCAGCACATATTACCGCTTATGCTGCTCCATCTGTATCAAAGGTTGCTACATATGCGGGAGAAGGTTCTTTACATTATTCTTCAGGAGAAAGAGGAGGTGCACTCTCACACCAATATGTTTCCAAACCTGCTCCACAGTTAACAGCTTACGCTGTTCCTTCCGTAGCTAAAGTTGCTACCTATGCAGCTCCAGCAGTATCTACATATGCAGCTCCAGCGGTAGCGAAATTTTCTAAGTATTCTAGTGAAAGTTCGCTACACTTAAGTTCCAGTAGTGGCGGCGGTGGAGCTATTTCACATCAATATGTTTCAAAACCGACTGCTCATATTACCGGGTATACTTCTCCTTCTGTTGCAAAGATTGCTACATATTCAGCTCCAGTGGTTACAGCACCGCTAGTTGCAAAAGTTGCCACATATTCCGCGCCAGCTGCCATTAAGGTTGCAAGTTATTCAGGAGAAAGTTCAAGCCATCTAGGTGGAGCCGTATCTCATCAATATGTGTCAAAACCAACATCTCATATTACCGGATATGCTGCTCCCGCTGTTGCAAAAGTTGCTACTTACTCAGCTCCTGTAATTGCCAAAGTTACCCCTGCAGTCGTTGCAGCACCATCCCTAACCACCTATTCGGCCCCAGAAGTTGTTAAAGTTGCCAGTTATACAGGAGAAGGTTCAGCTCACTTTAGTTCTAGTGGTGGTGGCGGAGGAGCTATATCGCACCAATACGTTTCAAAGCCAACAACTCATGTTACTGGATATGCAGCGCCAACCGTGAGCAAAGTTGCCACTTACTCAGCGCCTATTTTAGCAGCACAAGGAGTAGCTAAAGTTGCATCGTACGCCGCTCCTGCTGTTGTTAAGGTGGGCGGTTATTCAGGAGAAAGTACAGCGCACTTTAGTTCTAGCGGGGGAGGAGCAGTTTCACATCAGTATGTTTCAAAACCTACCGCTCATATTACAGGATACTCGGCACCAACCGTAGCCAAAGTGGCCACATATACGGCTCCAGTGATTGCCGCCCCAGTCGTCGTTAAAGCTGCAAGCTATTCCGGAGAAAGCTCAGCTCACTTTAGTTCAAGTGGTAGTGGAGGAGCTATATCGCATCAATATGTTTCGAAACCAACAGCCCACATTACCGGCTACGCTGCACCGGCTGTAGCCAAGGTTGCCACTTATACTGCCCCAGCTGTTGTTAAAGTTGGTAGCTACTCTGGAGAAAGTTCAGCTCACTTCAGTTCTAGCGGTAGTGCAGGTTACGGCAGCCATCAATATATATCAAAACCAGCTCAGGCTGCATTGCATTATTCGTCTGGCTCTAATGAAGCATTTTCTCATCAATATGTTTCTAAGCCAGCACCCCAGTCTATAGCATATGCTGCTCCAGCAGTAGCCAAAGTAATCGCAGCAGCAACTCCAGCTGTTTTTGCTGCACCTGCTGCCGTTAAAGTCTCATCTTATTCTAGTGGTGGGGGAGCTGTATCGCATCAATATGTGTCTAAGCCTGCTGCTCATATTACAGCATTTGCCGCCCCAGCCGTAGCTAAAATTGCAACCATAACGACACCGGCTTTAAGTCAATACATTTCGGCCCCTGCTGCTGCCAAAGTATCTGCTTATTCTGGTGGAAGCTCCCTAAACTTTGCTTCCTCTGGTGGTGCTATATCACATCAACATGTTTCAAAACCTACAGCCCACATAACGGGTTATGCTGCCCCAGCAGTAGGTAAAGTAGCTGCATATAGTGCTCCTGCAGTAGCACAAATTGCCACCTATTCTGGAAAATCAACTTCTCATCTTTCCACTGGGGGTGCAATTTCTCATCAATATGTATCAAAACCAGGTCCGGCGATTGCCAAAGTCGCAACATACAGTGCTCCAGAAATTACACATTTTGCTGCTCAGCCAGCCATAGCCAAAGTGGCCACTTACCAAACTCAGCCTTTAATAAGTGTAAGTAAATATGAATCTAAGGGTGGGGCTGTTTCTCATCAATATGTGTCGAAACCTGCCCCAGCCGTAGTACATTACGCCGCTCAACCAGTAGTAGCTAAAGTAACTCCCATTCAGCCCATAGCAACTATCAGTGGAGCTGAAGCGCTCTCCCATCAGTATGTTTCAAAAGCCGCCCCAGTTGTATCTAAGGTAGCTTCTTATGATGTTCCCGCTGTTACCCATTATGGTGCCCAGCCTGCGCTGGCTAAGGTAGCTACATATCAAGCAGGTGGAGCCACTTTGTTAACAGGACCCCATATTGCCAAAGTTTCCACCTTTGCAGCTCCCGCACTAACACATTATTCCACCGGACCAGCTGCAGCTAAAGTCGCCACAATCTCAGCTCCCGCAATAACACACTATTCTACAGGTCCTTCTGCAGCTAAAATAGCTACAACTTCTTATAGTTCGGGAGCGATATCACATCAGTACGTTTCTCAACCAGGCATAGCGCCATATGCGGCTCCTTCTTATGCCCAATATGCCACCGGACCAGCTGGCTATTCATACGGCTCGTTACATAGTCAGAATATAAATCCCCTCTTAACTAGTTCCAGCATTGCCAGATATGGTACCAGTGGCACCATTTCTCAACAATATGTAGCAAAACCGGTGCAATTAGGACAGTTCTCTTTGGGAGCCAAAGTAGCCACCCTTTCAACAGGCCCCGCTATAGGCAAAGTAGTTACTCCTGTACTAGGTGGTTATTCTAGCCATGGTGCAGTTTCTCATCAGTATGTCTCTAAACCAGCAGTGGCCACAACCTTTGTATCCGCCCCTGGCATAGCTAAAGTGGGCTATGGAGCTAAATTAGCTTCCGTTGGTGGTATAAGCTCTCATCAGCACATTTCTCAACCTTTACAAACCTTATCGCTATCGGCGCCAGCTAAACTGGTTGGAGGTTATGCCAAACTACAATCGTCATCTCTTCATACATCTGGTATACATGGGGGTATTGGAGGTCATGGGGGTGCCATTTCACATCAATATGTGTCAAAACCTCTGCAAGGTATTGCCTTGGCTAAACCCTCTACTCTAACTGCTCCAATAGTGGTCGAAGGTGCCGGTCATTTTACCACTGGTTCCGGCAAATATTCATCTCAAAGTTCTGGATATGTTACGACAGGAGGCGGCCATGGTGCCATTTCTCATCAATATGTTTCACAACCTTCATTAGTAAAAGGCGGAACTATAGCAACAGGTCATTTAGTAGCTAAACCTTTAGCTGCTCCAGCTTTGCATTTATCAGGCGGTCATGGAGGTGCCTCAATTTATACAACCGGAGGTGGAGCCATATCACATCAACACGTTTCGAAACTCGGATTGGGCTTAGGCAATTTACATGGTGTAGCCTTAGGGACAGGTTCACATAGTAACGCAGGAGGTTAGTCAAATAATTTAAAACATATATATATAAGACTCTAAAAAACTTGCATTTTTTTTTTTTTTTTTTTTGCAGGAAGCTATTATGGTGCTATATCTTTGGGACACGGCGGTACCTCTCCGGCCGTATCAGGCCTTCATGGTGTTTTAGGACTTACTGGTCATGGCTTAGCCAGTCCTGTGGGCTCAATTCATGGCATTAGAGGCACTCCAATTCATGGCATTAAAGGTATTTCGGCCAGTTCCTTAACAACAGCCCATGGCAACTTGGCTCATGGTTCCCTAGGACATTTGGGTCCTTTGGCTGGCTATGATCATGGAATTGGTGGCATAGGACCTCTTGGAGCTGGCTTCTATCGTTATGCCCCCGCAGTACCGGCCGTCAGCTCACACGCCTTAACACCCGCAGCATATTTGAAGAGCGCACCCATAATCAAGCCAGCGAAAATCAAATTGATGACTGAAAAGCATTTAGAGTATTTTGTAAGTACGACTACAATGCAGAAGGTTCTTCAATGTTGTTAAAATAGGATTTGTATGCGAAATTAGCGTTTTTTTTTTTTAATTTTTTTTTGGAATTTTGCAAAATCAGAAATTACAGCGACTTTTTTGGATTAAGCGATTCAGGATGTTTATCAATTTAAAGTGATTTATAGTTTAAGACGGTTTTTTGTTTATTTAATATTTTTTTGAACAACGACGATTTTATATTTGATTAGCTTTTTTACTGATTTAAAGATTTTTACATGTGCCATATTTTGCGATTTGCTTATTAATTTGGAGATTTTAAATATTCTAACGTTTTTTTTTTTATTATTATTTTTTAATTCGTGTTTTATTTGATCATGAAAAATCTTTTTGATGCGTTCTATTTCAGATGTTCTAATTCAGCAACTTTTAAAGTTAAATTAGTTATTTTTCTTGTAATTGAAGATTTTTTCCATTTTTTTCTACCAGCTCTACTTTTGGAGATATACCGTTATGTCCAAAATTAAGGCACTTTCACTACATATATTGGAATAACTTGAAAACGGTTGACCATTTTCAGTTTAAAAACAATATTATCTTTAAGCCGTGCTTAAATTGTTTTTAAATTTACTCTGTAGTTTCAGAGATATGGTTGAATTTTCGAAGAAAAAATAGCAAAATAAAAAAAACAAATTTTTTGTTCTTTGAAATTTCATAAAAAAATAAAAACTCGCCAAAAATCACAGTTTTGCTCTAAAAACATTTAGCTTTCGAATGAAATGAGGTTTATTGTAATCGGTGCACAACTTTTGATTTTATTCACAATTTACTGAGAAAACTGAATATCGATTTTTATACAAAAATAACATTTTAAATATGTGTGTCATGAACGGTTTTTCCTTTTTGTATGGAAATCGATATTCAGTTTTCTCAGTAAATTGTGAATTTAATCAAAAGTTGTGCACCGGTTATAATGAAACAAACCTCATTGCGAAATTATGTTAAGCTAAATGTTTTTAGACCAAAACTGTGATTTTTGTCAAGTTTTTATTTTTTATGAATTTTTAAAGAACAACAAATTTGTTTTTTCAAAATGTTCCTACTTTTTCTTCAAAAATTCAACGATATCTCTGAAACTACAGGGCATATTTAAAAACAATGTAAGCACGGCTTTAAGATAATATTGTTAACGAGTTTCGGATTTTTTTTTAACTGAATATGGTCAACCGTTTTCAAGTTGTTCCAATATACATACATACATATGTAGTGAAAGTGCCTTAGTTTTGGATATATGGTAGATCTCGAAAAGTAGAGCTGATGGAGAAAAATGGAGATTAGATTTGAAATCAACGACCTCAAATTAGTAAAAATTCCAGACCGCACAAAAAAAGTTCAAATTTGTTCACTTGTGTTATTTTTTCTTTTCTTATGTTTAATAAATTAAGAGATGGTTTCGATTCAGCAAAGAAGCGTTTTAATGAAATTACCGCTTTTTTCTGATAAGGCGATTTTTCATGTTCGTTAAAAAAAAAACAGGAGACTACAATCTATTGCAATGCGAATTCAATTTTTATGCGGAATCTAAAGCTGGAGTTCCACCCCACGCGTTTTCGCTGTCTACGCAGCTGTCAAAAAAGTAGAATCTGTGTAGTTATATGTAACAAGTAACATAAACAAAAGCAAACAATGCATTGAGTCGTTGATCAGAACAAATCAGCTGGATTCGACAAATGAAATTTAGTTTTTACTTGTAGTGATGCCGCATACAAAGTGTTGCTTGTAACTTGAAACATAGAACGCATGGAAGGTATAAAAATCATTCAATACGTAGAGGCGAAAACGCGTGGTGTGGACCTCCAGCTTAAATGTCAACAAGATACTCCTTAGTCATCGTCCAGACTAGCAATTTTAGTTGCAGCAGTTTTTGAGTTCAATGGTGAGAGGGGTGAGAAGATAGGGGAGGGGTACTCAGTTTCATGTTCTCTGGAATTCTGTTTTGTATTGTTATTCCCACACTTTTTAACTTGAAGTTGGTTGTAGATGTATTTGTATTTATATTTATATGTAAAATATGAAATAGAATTTCATAATCTGGACACTAGTGTAATTTCACAGCAGAATTTTAAAAAAATTGCAGCAACAAAAATTTCAAGTCTGGACGAAGACTTATCACTTTCGCCAAATTTTTTGAAAATAAAGCAATACTGGCAACAAAAATTAAAGATGGCGCAGATTAACAGTAATGAAATGTCAAAATATGTAATTTGAAATTGGGAAATTTAAATAAAATAAATATGGTTGATTTGCGTAAAGAAAAAAAATAATGCTGTGTACACACTATGCAATGCATTTACGTAATCTTGCAAATTTCATTGTTGATTGCATCGTTTGTATTCGTGTTTATGATCTCATTTCGGATTACATCCGAGATTTCATCAACATCAAAATTTTTTAATATTTCAGATTGCATCGATGTAGATTGCTCTGTCTGTATCGTGATTTCATGTTTTTATCTGCTTATTTCACTGGCCTATCACACACGGGCATAATTGTGCTGAAACAAAATGGCAGCTTGTAGGCTATAGAGGCGAATAGAATGGTTTTTTGCTGGCACAATTTTTTAACCAGCTTCAACCCCGCATTAGCAGCTACATGAAATAATCCCGTGTTTGACGGAAAGAACAAAAATTGTGCGGCTTAAAAAATATTCGCAACCACATAAAAACTCAAGTACGTGAAAAAAAATGGTGTTGCTTATAATATATGATTTCACTGTTGATTGCAGTGTGTGTGTCAAAACATGCAATCTGAATCAGAAATGCGTTGCGTAAATTCATTGCATGCAGAAACGGATTAAAGAGTACCGATTACTACATTTACTATCATTTTCTTTAGAATCGCAACAGAGAGTAGCTGCTTAGACTTTTTGCAACTGTTTAAAAAACTTTTAAAAAAAAATTTTTATAATATAAAAAATAGAAAATATTGATTACATCAATATTTAGATCTAATATATACTTATCTGAATTTACACACATTCTTATTTTCAACTAACCATTTTTATAATTACCTTATTTTAGAACGATCATCCCCGTTATGCCTTCGAATATGGCGTCAATGACCCCACAACCGGTGATATAAAACATCAACGTGAGGAGCGTGATGGTGATGTAGTGCGCGGTGAATACTCGCTGGTGGAACCAGATGGTAATGTGCGTACCGTTAAGTACTATGCCGATTGGGAGACAGGTTTTCACGCCGAAGTAATAAATAGTCGAGATTCCGTTAAAACTCTTACTAAACGCACTGCGAGTAAATCATAAAGTTAGTAAAAATTTAACCATTTCCAAAACATAAAACAATTTCTCAAATTTCTCTTTTGATTTTTCAGTTAAGTAGTCACCTTTAGATTCTCAATTATTTTTTTTTTCTGTAGCCATAGGAAAAAAACAAAGTCTCATTATATCCATGGAGGATTTTTTATAACAAAATCTATTGCAGTTTACTCTAAGCCATTCATCCATCTTAAGCTCTAATTATTCTTTTTTTACTTTCTTATCATGATGTTTTTTAGCAACAATTTTTACATAAAAGTTAAGAAATGGTCACTTGTGTTTTTAAATTGCACACTTCATTTTACGACTCACAGCTCTGAGAGTTAGTTAAACAGTCTGGTGCCTGTTACAAAAGTACACTAGCATTTTGTTATTTTATTTATATTCATTCATATTTTAATTATTTTTTCTTTTTTTTTTTTGCTTAAACGTCATTTTCCATTCGAAACACACGTATTTTTTCCTCGGGGGAATTATTTTTTTTTGTCAAAATTTTTGGCTGTTACAATTTGAAATTATCCTTTCTTAAAAAAAAGAGAATTATTAATTAGTTATGTGATAAATGAGAGTGTCATACATTATCATCTCTATGTATATTTTTTGTATTGTGTATAATTTAAAAATTATTTTTCTCATGGTCTTTCTTATTTTCTTAATTTTTGTAAATATTTCTTAAGTTAAGAATTGTTAAAACTAAAAACGAATAAAAAAACGAAATTAAATGTAAAAAAAAATGGTGGAATAATGTTGTCTTATTTGTAACAGGTGTCAATAAAATGTCAAATTAGTGATTTTAAAATTTTGAAAATAGAAATTTTTAAAGGTTTTTCCAAAATAATTACAGTAAGCTTTTTTATATTTTTGATAAAAATCCATTTTTAAAAATTGATGTACACAAGGTATATTTACACAAGGTAGACTCATTTGGGAGTGTAGACATGCTGCTCTATAAAAGGAACCGAGTTGTCAAAATTGTCTTCATATAAAACAAAAACAATTTAACGCACACATGTACAAATTTTTGCTCATATACACGAAATTTGACGTTTGGGTTCCAACTAGGGGTAAACAGCTGACAAACATATGGGCCAACTAGTTTACCTTGTGTAAATATACCTTGGATGTACATATTTCTCATAATTTTATATTTAAAAGTTCCAAAGCTTACTAGATATTCGGCTATGTTCTGACAATCGTACAGTTTGAAATCGCAAAACGCCAGGGGGCCACTCACTATTGCGATTCAAAGATAGTTGTACCAAATTTAGTGATCGGTACTTTTTTAATGTGTTTGCGCATTTTGTAAAGCAGCCCTACAGATTTGTTTTATGGTGTTCTGAAGCTCATGCGTTTTGTTTGCGATCTACCATAGTTTGAGCATACTTTCGCAATTTGAAGTCGCCAACTTCTTGCGATTGCGATATACAGAAACCTATTATGCGGTTTGAAGCCAGAACCGAAAATGTTAAGCGTTTTGCTATTGTCAGAGCATGCCCGATAATTCCTAATAAAATATACTCATTTCCCAGTTCTTAAATTACTCCATATTAAGACATATCGCACTGTTCCTCTAAAGAGGCATTTCGAAAATTTTTAATTTTTACTTTTTGAAGGAAACCGATGGACATATCTACCCACCGTAAAAATCTTACATCATTTTCTCTACTCTTTCGCCCAAAAAAAAAAAAAATACAGAATCAAAGAAAGAGAAGTATTTTGAGTTGTTCTCAAATGCAAGCTGAATACTTTCAACTAAAAATAAATATTTTAAAGGCCCAAATGCATTGATCAAAATACTCATCAAGCATTGTGGTAGTATTAATGAACATGTGTTTGTATGTGTGACACCGACAACGCTTGATGAAAAATCAAAAAATTTAGATATGACGGCGAATATTCCCAGCGGGAAAAAGAAGGAGTAGGAAGGCCTTCTAGAAGGCCTCTGTACCCCTTCTTTTGGATGTACAAGGCCTTCTTGCTCCATTCCATACTCATATCTTTTTTACACACGTTGTCATTGCGGAGAAGGCCTTCCGCTCTCGCTTCTTCAGCAGGCACATAAGAAGGGTAACGGGACCAAAAAAAAAATTGATTTTGCTTTTGCTTGTGCAAAAAAACAATACAAAAAATGTTACTCCCTTCTCATAGAAGTGAGTGTGGAAGGTGTATCTTATCTTTTATACGAAAGAGCCGAGGCCTTCTATGAGGCCTTCTTTAGCAGTTAGATAAGAATAGTAATTGAATCAAAAAATCTTTTAAGCAGGCCTTTAAAAAGGCCTGAAGTAAGAAGGTCTTCTGAGTTTTCCCGCTGGGTTATGTCCAGCACACGTACACGTTGAATTCGCCGGCTGGACAAGCATTTGACAAGTGTATTTGGCTCTTAAGTTGTGCTAGTGTTTATGTCACAACGGTTTTCTTTGATGATGTTCTATCTGTTCTCTTTTAAGTGGTTATAGGTAAGTTTATTGTGCTGTTATATTTCGTTGTTTCTATTTTTATGAAATGACACAACTGATCACAATCAGTTGTCTTAATTACAACTCAACTGAGTTGAGTTGTAAACCGTAATAGGGGTCGGGCCATATAAATAAAGAAATTTCACATAAAGGGGAACAAATTAAAAAAACTGTTGTTTTTCAATAATTCTTACTCGTATTTCTTAACAATGCCATAATTTGTTTTCAACTTTAATTGCAAATATTTAATAAACACTTTTTTGCCTTTACTGAAAATTTGTAAATTTTGAGTTGACTCTCTTTAGAGGAACTTGTGCGATATGTAGCTTCTAATAAAACAAAATTACTTTAAAAAAAATACTAAAATTTAATATTTTTTTGTTTCGACCTTTTAAATTTTAAATAAATTAAGTAAATAATCAGGCTCGAGGTCTGTGTTATCTTTTATTTCTTGAAATCGAGAACGCAAAACGCAAGATCTTTAAACGTCGTTTTTTAATAAAATTTCTGTGGTAAATGAATTTTATGACAAATATTTCTCTATTAAACAGAATTTCATAACAAAAATTATAAAAACTTGATTAAAACTGTATTAATAATAGCTGCGTTCGAGAACACAAAAGTTTTTACTATTTTTTACTGAACTTTACTGCATTTTACGAAATTGCGTTCGCGTACAAAAAATGCAGTAAATGAGAACAAAAATTGTGAGCGAAAAGTGACAGTTCTTGTCCGAGTATTTACAAATTTTTACTGCAGAAATTTTTGCAATAAAATTACGTGCGCCAAGATAGCGTCGACGAAATAGCGTCGAATTTGGGAATTTAAGAACCGGGAAAGCAAAATACCCAAATTATGGTGATTTGCAGAATAAGAACAAAAAGTTAGCGTCGAATTTAATAATTTAAAAAGGGGAAGTAAAAATAACTAATATTTTTAATGAAAATACAAAAAACAGTTAACACAAATTAAAAAATACACTTTTAGGAACAAAATGAGCGATGTGTGCAAAAAATCGTTTGGTTAGTTCCGAGATATTTGGGTGCATCCAAAATGGTCTGTAAAAAGCGTTGCTGATTTATCCCACGGAACACAGGCTTTTGCACGGTATAAACTGTATATGGGCATTTCCCCAGAATGGGGGAATTATGATTATTATTATTATAAAAAAATCTATGTTGTTATAAAAGAATGGTTTAATAGCATATCTCAGCTGTTTTACTTGAGGAAATTGCGCTGGAAACTGGAAAATTTTATATTTTCTTATATTTTCTACCTCTAAAGACATTTTTATGTACTTATTTTACATGCAAAAAATATGTTATGTGTACACTCTTTTTTCATTATCTCTCCATTACAATCAATTGCAAATTGAGTATTAAGTTGCTTGTTAAGCAAATTTGAAGATATTTATGGGAATCTGCATGGTTATAATAATAAAAAAACATATATGTAAAAAGTGTCACGTGCGTAATGTCACGTGCCTAATTTACAATTTATTTTTTTCTTCGCCAACCCATGCATAGTTGCTTTTGAACAAAACATGATTATAAAGGCCCATTACTAACCTTTATAAAAACATTTTTTCCGAAATAAAAACCTCCTACAATTCACTTACTTTCGCACTTTTTCTTACGGTCCTAAAAGGCACTTCTATTTTTGTCACGTGAGTAAGTCAACTTTGATTGCATGTCATTTGGGGACCTAGTGCTCAATTTACCATTATATATACTTTTTAGAAAGAACTCATCACAAACAATTTAACGATTCTAGAATTCATTCTAAAATTCCAATCCACTTCTATTTTTTTAATATTCAAACACAATAAAACGCGTACAAATGTCGCGTGCATAACCAGAGAAACACCCATATATTCTGATAGTAAATCGTTTTCCGGACAAAATGAGCGATGCGTGCAAAAAATCGTTCGGTTAGTTCCCGAGAAAATTGGGTGCATCCAAAATGGTCAGTAAAAAGCGTTGCTGATTTATCCCATGGAACACAGGCTTTTGCACGGCATAAACTGTATATATTCTGATAGTAAATTTTAATTCGCCTTGGCTAAATACCAACATTTGAAACTTTTTTTGTTACCAATTTTTTAGAGTTGTAAAAGTGTTAAGTACTTGGGTACTTAAGTAATCAATAGCAAACAATTACTCATGCTCTTTTAAATAAATTAACCCGCCACAAATTAGTAACATCAAATAAAATAAAAAACAAACAAATATGAAAAATTACATAAAATAATTTGTTTGTATTTTCCAAAAATGTTTGTGTTATAATAAGGATTTAATCGAGTACCGATAAGAAAACGAGTTAAGTAGTCAAAAGTGTAAAAATTTTTCAACACTTCAATTATTTGTCATCAGCTGTTGCGTTTATTTTACGAATTTTTACAAAATTTGCGTTCGCGTACTATTTTGGACAACAGCTTTTTGTGAGATCAAATTTTACAATTTTCTCATTTACTGCATTTTACTGTAAAAGTACTCAAACACACCTAATAACTTCCAAATTCTTGCGTTTTTCGTTTTCGATTTCCAGAACACCCGTTTTTTATTTATTTATTTTGCAATATTTTGCCTACCATCGGTAAGCATCATCAGAAAAATTTATACACAAAACAGAAATTATACAAATAAATTTATTTGTATTATTTCTGTTTTGTGTATAGATTTTGTATTATTTCTGTTTTGTGTATAGATTTTCCTGATGATGCTTACCGATGGTTATCAAAATATTGAAAAATAAATAAATAAAATTAAAGATTATAACACAGACCTCGAGCCTGATTATTTACTTAATTTATTTAAAATTTAATGTTCTATTTTTTCAATATTCCTGAAAGCCAGAGCTGTAAATTAATCATTCTTTTTTTTTTTTGGTTTTAATTCGTTACGAATAAGCTAAATTTTGAAATAATTTTTTTCACAGCAAAAAAGAATTGAATAAAATTTGAATCAATTCAAAAATGAATGATTCATTTACAGCTCTGCTGAAAGCCTGTTTAATAGATCAGCTAAACTCCCATTTTTCCTATGTAAATTGAATTCTAAAAATGGGAAAAGGGAAAAAACTCCCGGGGAATTTTTTTTTTCTCCCTTCCCCCATTTTTCCTATGTGAATTCAATTGTAAAAATGAGAAGAGAGAAAAAATTCCCGGCGAATTTGTATTCATAATTGGGATGATAATCTTTGTAAGGTTTTTAATAATATTAATAGTAATATAATTTTTTTTTATTGAATTAAAATCCAAATATCAATAAGAGTTTAAATCTAATCAAGTATTCAAAAGGCTCCAAAATGTTTATACTTTATGAGAGCCCTTTCTTCCTAAATAGTATTTTTTTTTTATTTATACCTTACTAGTTGTTTGGTCCCGGCGTTGCTCGGGATTTTCCAAATTATAATAAAAAATTAAATACTGGTGAAATCCTGTCTGAAATTGGTCACATCAACTTATAAACCTTCGCCGGCTCATGCTCAACAACTTTGCTAAAGATCATAGCATCGTCAAATGCAGAGTTTACGATTTAATTCATACTGAGTAATTTTCAATGGCGCCACCTATTTTAGATTTCGGTCCAGCCGTTCTTTAGTTATAAACGTAGTAACTAACGCCACTTTCTTATATATATATATATATATATATATATACATATATATAATTATTAAGAAGTAATCAAAAATAAACAATTTTTATAATTTTTTTTCAATTTTAATAAATTTTTCCCATCATTATGAGGTTAAAATGTAAAATTAGTTTTGTATTCTTTTGTTGAAGTTTTTTATAAAATAAAAAAACACATCTTACTTCTTATTAACTTAATGAGTTTTAGCGGCCAAACGCTTGTCACGTTCTTCAGCAATGCTCAATTTAACACCTTTGCCCTTAGGCAAACTAATGTAAGGCTTGTTGCCTTTGCCAATGATGAAGACATTGGTTAAACGGGTAGCAAAAACATGACCTTGAGTGTCCTTAATGTGCACAATATCGAAAGAACCCGGATGTCTTTCACGGTTGACAACGGTACCGACACGACCCAAATTTCTACCACCAGTGATCATACACAAGTTGCCTGTAATCAAATAAAAAATAAATAATAAAAATGTTAAATGTTCTATAAAATTTTGATTTGACATCACGAGAAAATACGTTAATTTTTTGTGTAGAAATTGTAATTGAACTAAAATGTTATCACATTGTCATTTAAAAGACAATGCAATGACCGTGTTGCAAAAATTGCTTTAGGCTTGCTTTTGATCCTGACTAATGTAAGTTTTAAAGAGCATTATTAAGGACTTCGATCAAGCCAGGTACCACTTCAAAATTTTTCTGATTTGGAAAATTAAAACTTACCGGAATCAAATTTAATGTAATCGGTAATTTTGCCAGTGGCAATATCAACTTGTACGGTATCGTTAGCCTTAATCAGGGGATCGGGGTAACGGATGGTACGGCCGTCGTGGGTTACAACAAATGGAACACCCTTAGTGCCCAATTGAGTTTTGCGCACCTTGCACAATTTGTACTAGAAGAAAAAAATTTTTTTTACAATTTTCAAGAAAATTTAAGATTTTATGTTATGTAATGTTATGTAATGTTATGTTATTAAGGAGGAAACCAGAGTATAATTCTGTGGCGGAAACTTTTATTTTTTGTAAATTCTTATGAGATTTGTAATTGAACGTAAATGTTATTGCAGCATCTAGGGAAATGATAAAGCAAAGACCGTCGTTACAAAGATTGCTTTAGGCTAACTTTTGATCTATGAAAATGTGGTTTATTTAAATCATTTAGCATAGTCTTCGATACAGCCCATTTTTTAGATAATCTGATTTTTAGACCTATTGTTAACACAGACCCAAAAAGCATTTTGCAACAAAGTTGGTACCTACAAAATAAATTTTTATGAAATTTTTAATATGTGTTTATTTTTACGAGAATTTTTAAAACTGTTTTGGATGTTTTTTAGCTAAAATTTCAAGCTGTAAATTTATTTTTAATTTCTTTCTAAATGAACTTAAATTTTGTAATTGAACGTAAATGTTATTGCAGCATCTGGGGAAATGATAAAGCAAAGACCGTCGTTACAAAAATTGCTTTAGGCTCTCTTTTGATTTATGAAAATGTGGTTTAATTGTAATCATTTAGCATAGTCTTCGAAAAAGCCCATTTTACATACATATGATTGAATTTTCAATTTTAAACACATTTTAAATTTATAAACTTCGAAAACCGAAAAGCTTTTAATTTGTGTATTTTAAACCTACTTTACTTTACTTTCATTTCGCCGCTTTCGATTAATTCAACTAAACTGAAATTTTGTAATTGAACGTAAATGTTATTGCAGTATCTGGGGATATAATAAAGCAAAGACCGTCGTTACAAAAATTGCTTTAGGCTCATTGAAAATTCTAATCCACACAATAATGAATAAAAAATCATTAAATGTGGTGTTGGATAAGCACATGAGTAAATAAACGAAAACTATAAAAAAAATTTATTTTGAAAGCGAAAAATTTTAGCAAAAAAAAATTAACAATTCCCAGCATGCAACATTAAGACTAGAGTTCTTGATAAATTTTATTAAGAACTCTAGTCTTATAGTCTTTTCACAAGGTGTTGGAATTTTCCCATAAGAAATACATAGAACTAAAAATCAAAGTTTTTCAACATCTTTACAGAATGTTAATATCTCATTTTGTTCCCTTTTCATTTTTGGATTCTTTTAGTGTCAACACTAGAAAAGTGGCAATAAATTCTATTATTATTGTGACATCACTGACAAAATGGAAGTTGTTTTGAAAGCAGCGTTACCATTTCTCAAGTTTTTCCTTTTTGCAAGCCTTATTTTGCTTAATTTTGTTAAAATTATTAAACAAAATGAATTAGAAATACATTTTGGTATTATCTTTTAAAATGTTAGCACTTTTGTAGAAAAAAAGTATTTAAAAATATTTTTTTTTCAGAAATGGTAACATTTTTTATTGATAACACTATGCTAGTTGAAAAAACTGACAAGCCGGGCACATGGCGTTTTAACATAATTCGGGGACGCTGAATCCAGTGGTGCCCGCGGTTTTTTCAGATTGGCTCTGGTTTTCGAGATATACCGTTATTTCGAAAATGGAGGAGGTTGCCCAACATATATTCGCGTAACTCAAAAACGGTTTAGTTTATTGAAATTACTAAAAAAAACCGAAATTCCGCAATAAAATTTCATTTCAGAAAAGTAAAACTCTTTTTCTAATATAAGTAGTCGTTATTGAAACATAATTTTTTTTTGAAAAAAAAATTAATTTTTTTATCAAAATTTCGAAATTTTTGTTTTTTAAAAATTCATAAAAAATTAAAAAATGCAGCTAGGCTTCTAATTTTCTGCTTATAAAAAAACGAAGCTACAAACAAAACAAGCCATAAATGATTAAAATCTGTTTGCAACTTTTGATTTTATTCACAAAAGTCGACCAAATTTAATTAATTTAAGAATTTCATAAAACGCAATATTTGTATGGGAGCTCCCTAACCTTGCGGCCACACGATCAAGTTGTTCTTGATAGTCTTTTACATATACTGCTTGTCAAAATTTACAAAAATTGAGAGGTGTGACGTAGGTGGCACTCAATTTACTTTCAAGATGCCATAAAAAAAAACAATTTATAAAGACAAACATGTACTCAGCTGTTAAATTGAAAGTAAATTGTCAAACAAATGGAAAGGTGAAATTGAAAGCCATCTCGTGGTCAATTTAAAAAGTGTGAGTGTGTTAGTAAAAAAATGAGAGAGTTGAGTAAATTGAATGGAATTGAAAGGCAAAACTTGATCGTGTGGCCACCAAGTAAGGGAAATTCTTAAATTAATGAAAAATTTGTCGACTTTTGTGAATAAAATCAAAAGTTGCAAACAGATTTTAATCATTTATGGCTTATTTTGTTTGTAGCTTCGTTTTTTATAAGTCTGCAGAAAATTAGAAGCCTAGCTGCATTTTTTAATTTTTTATGAATTTTTAAAAAACAAAAATTTCGAAATTTTGATAAAAAAATTAATTTTTTTTTTCAAAAAAAAAATTATGTTTCAATAACGACTACTCATGTTAGAAAAAGAGTTTTACTTTTCTGAAATGAAATTTTATTTCGGAATTTCGGTTTTTTTTAGTAATTTCAATAAACTAAACCATTTTTGAGTTACGCGAATATATGTTGAGCAACCTCCTCCATTTTCGAAATAACGGTATATCTCGAAAACCAGAGCCAATCTGAAAAAACCGCAGGCACCACTGGATTCAGCGTCCCCAAATTATATTAAAACGCCATGTGCCCGGCTTGTCACGAAAAAAAAGTGTCAATTTCATGCACAGTGTAATAGATGTTAGATGTTTCAAGTGTGAACGCGTATTTCACGGCCCCTATTACGGTTTACAACTCAACTCAGTTAAGTTGTAATTTCTTAATTTTTGTAGGTATTATGGTTCACAACTTTGCTATATTGCGGTGGACAAAAACATAACAAATATTACAAGTGATCACAACCAGTTGTCTTAATTACAACTCAACTGAGTTGAGTTGTAAACCGTAATTGGGGCCCACATTTTTAACATCTTCGATGCGTTCCTCCGAAATGTGTGCAAGTGTTCAAAGGGTATTACTGTAAATGTAACTCCCTATTCATACTAAAAATGGTCTAGAAATCGAAATGAAATGGAATTAAAATCGAACGAGATTTTGATTTTAATTACATATTAACATCATCAGGCCTGTCACAGAAATCAAAATCACTTTCGATTATTTCTGTGACAGGCTTGAATGACTATTTTTCTGTTTTTAAGAGTTGTTCTTTAAGTTAAGATAATTGGTATTCAAGTATGAGGTATATAAAAAGTTATACATATTTTTATGAACTTTTACAGGCTAGTTTTTGAAAATTGTTTCGATTTTAAATCCGTAATTTTGCGAAAGGAAACCATTGTGAATTTAAGGCAAATTTAATAATATCTGGTGCTTTAAGCACATCTTCTAAATTTAAAAAATCATCAATAAAAAACTTACCACAGCTTCTTCTTTGGAGATGCGATGAATGGTAAAGCGCCCTTTAACATCGTAGACCAAACGGAAGTTTTCACCGGTCTTTTCAATGGTGATGACATCTACAAAATCAAACAATGACTGTTAATATCAATACAATATTAAAATCCTAAAAAAAAGAACTTACCCATGAATCCAGCTGGGAAGGTTGGATCAGTGCGTACCTTACCGTCAACTTTAATCAAACGCTGCATAACAATTTTAGTTACTTCAGCACCGTTCAAGGCATACTTCAAACGATTTCTCAAAAAAATCATCAAAGGCAAGGATTCACGCAATTTGTGTGGACCGGTAGAGGGACGGGGAGCAAAAACACCTCCCAATTTGTCCAACATCCAAGCCTTAGGGGCGGCTAAACGTTTCAAATGCTTCTTAGGACCTCGCGCCTAAATAAAACATTTAAAAAAATAATTACATTCACTCCAAAAAAAATCGCATAAAAACTGGTACAAAACCACTGCCATCTTTTGTTTTCCATCAAAATTTTGTTTACACAATTGTTAAAATCATAACATTTTTATTTTTCCTTTAATTATCGCTTTTTTATGGAGTTTTCTTTTAAATATTTACATTTTCTCTGAGCTTTCATAGCACTTTAGCGGCTTTTTTTTATATTTTTCACATTTTCTCGGTTTTTATTTGGATGGCAATGAATTTTAACACAATAAAATTATTTGGTAAAACCTACCATCTTGTAAGATACGAAAAAAAGGAAAGGAAGACAGCCGGATGTCGATTTATTTGACAGTTGTTTACCAATTATTGTTCATAGACATTTGTTGGCATATGTCATTGGCTTGTCACGGTGACATCTGGCTGTGAGATTTTTTCGCAGAGTTGTATTTTGCGTTGAGTAACAATTTAGTTTGGCTGGCAACCACTGAATTTTTAAAATAGCTGTTCGCTAGTTGTTAGTAGATGAAACACAACTGGAATTTTTGAGCTTTCAGACAAAAAAATCAAATGATAAAATCTGTCTTTTGCAAAAAAATTTATTGTAATGTAAAATGAAGTCTTATTGTTATTTTTAAGACACTTTTTTATTTTATTAATGAAAATCTTAAAATTTCAATTTTATTTATAGAACAAAAATAGCTTTGTTTATTTTAATCTTCTTAAAAAAAATCAATTTCAGCTAATTATTACGTGTTTGTTAAACAGATTGTTGTTATTCTAATTTAACAATTTAATTATTGTAAGTTTAAAAAATTACAATTATTTATCACTATTTTGTACTTGTTTTGAAAAAATTAAAAACTCATTACAAGTGTATTTAAAATTAGTTTTTATTTTTATTAAAAAAAAATAATAAATATATAAACGCAATAAAAATGAAAATTTAGTCGTTTTCAATTGATTCATCAGACCTCAAGCCGAACAAATAATTTTTAATAGTTAATTACTAAGTTTTCAACTTAAAGTTTACTTCGCTCTGTTCTCCAAAAAGAGAACATAGAACTAAAAAATTCATTCAATTTTCGAATTCGAATGAAAAAATAACAGATTTATTTAAATATTTAATTTTTGCAGAATATTTTGAGAACTAATTTCTTAGATTTTATAATTTGATTAAATTTCATTTTTTTTTATTTACTAAACGTCTCCACTATCCATCAACATGGAAAGAACAGCATGTCGCACATGAATTCTACTCGTGTAGACTGTTCATGTTTCGTCCATGTACTGCTATTGTTGCCTAAACATTCGTCTTAGCATCCATGTGCGCCATGATGTTTGCCATACAATGTATTTTCTGTATGCAACCAAACGCCACAACAAAAAATTGTGGTTAATCAGAACATGAACATCAGCACGTATTCGCCACATATAAGAAAGTGAACAAATTAATGCCGTTGCTCTGCCGGCGTTATGGTCATGTCATGTCCAAAACGAAGGCGCATGAAGACGTGGGGTTATGACTACATACATACATATAAGGTACATTTACAATAGGTAGACTCATTTGGAAGTGTAAACATGCTGCTCTATAAAAAGAACCGAGTTGTCAATTGTCTTCATATAAAACAAAAGCAATTTAACGCACAAATGTACAAATTTTGGCTCATATACAGGAAAATTGACGTTTGGGTTCCAACTGGGGTAAACAGCTGAGAAACATATGGGCCAACGAGTCTACCTTGTGTAAATATACCTTGCATACATATCGTTAGCTAAAATGCAAAAAGGCGTAACTAACAAAAATATCATTTTGCAGGAGAACCAAAAACCTTTGCAAAATGAAAACTAGAAACATGCCAGAAAAACATGAATTTATAAGTCGTCCATGGAATTCTTCCAACAATTTTCAAAGAAAACCATTTTGTTATAGTTTTTGTGAAAAAAACTGTGTAATGACGTCGTTTTGCATTTATCAAATAAACTTACTTGTAATTACATCCCATTGTTTTTTTTTTTAAAGCGTAATTTTTGATCGCAGAAGTTTAAAATTTTGTCAAGACATGCAGTTTAATGCCATTATAATAATCAATCAAAAACCCATTTTTAATTTTTTGTTAGTTACGCCTTTTTGCATTTTAGCTAACGATATGTATGTATTATAATTGAATTTTTTTCTGTTTATGTTGCGTAATTTTCTCGAAAATTATAAAAGGAAGAAAATAACAAATTACTTTGATTATTTTCTTTTAGATGACAATTTGGGGATATTGCTAACTATTACCTTAGGGGATATCTTTCATTTGTTTGCAGGGTAATTGAATAAAACCAAATTTGTTATTTATATATGTGTTATTAGTAGCTAATTTAAACGCTAATATTCCGAAAGTATTGAACAGATTTAAAAAAAATATATATTGTGCACTTCTGTAAGTAAATATCTTTCAAATGGTGTTTATTTTGTTCAAATCGGTTGACATACAGAGGACGAAAGTGTTCTTAACTGTTTGCCTTTGCCGATTTATATAAAGAAGATAACATAAATTTGCTATTCTTCAAGGAATATTTATAAACGTAACTTTTGACGAAAAACGTAACTTTTTTTATTCATCCCCTGGCAACTAAAGGAAATTTGTCCTTTTTTTGGCTAAAATTAATTTAAGCCAAACGGGCCAAATTTATTGTTTTTTTTTTAGATCCGATCTTTAAAAGTCTCAATCCCGTTTAAAGCCTATACATTTTTAGCCACGCACTCTCACGGGGTAAAAAGTTGGTCACGCGCAATCACATACTCTTACAGAAAAATTTTTCTTGTTTTATCACACACGCTTTTCATTTTTGCAAATAAAACTTTTGGTCACGAACGAAAATTGTTAAACACTTTTTTTTTTTTTTTTTTTCATTTTCATTTCATTTTCATTTTATTTACTTAATCGAGCCCATAGGGCCATATATGATTAATAAAGTAATACATAATGACACTTTATTAAAAACCAATACATTTTTTTCACACATAGAAGAAACAAACAAGTTTTATTACAAGATTTGGTTTTCTGGTTCTTATTAACAATTAAATTAAAAAAAATAAAGAAGATTCTTCATTTCTTCATCTTCCTGTCTCTCTGTTGGTAGTAGGGTGTTTTCCCGGGATTTCCCGGGATTTTCCATTATTTTATTTCCCGTTTTCCCGGGATTTTTTTTGCGGGATCCCGGGAAATAAAAAATTCCTCATAATTTCAGAAAATAGCTGTTTATACTTTGAAATTTAGTTTTTTATTCTCTAAAAATTAGCACCTGTGGATGAGTTGTGGATTAGATCAATTACAAGAAGTGAGTACATGTATTTAAATCAATGTCTCCTGATGCAATAAATCTACTAAAAGCAGAATGGGCAGTGCAACAGTTGATAATTATTACATTTAGTGAAGTGAAGAGTTAATAAAGTACATTAATTCAAAATAAGATGCAGGCAGTAAAGTTTCATTGTCCATGAACAAGTCTTAAAAATAGGAGATACCTAAACATATCGCTCCTTTATTGCAACATAGTCATATCTACAAAAACAAA
The DNA here is from genome assembly GCA_963931875.1 of Pollenia griseotomentosa. Taxonomy (NCBI): domain Eukaryota; kingdom Metazoa; phylum Arthropoda; class Insecta; order Diptera; family Polleniidae; genus Pollenia; species Pollenia griseotomentosa. Next base: position 25,090,760 of record OZ007562.1, read on the forward strand.
CGATCTTGGCAAAATTCGATTAGTTTTAAAAATGTACCGATTAAAAGATATATTTTGCTATAACTTCGGTTCAGTTTAAGATATAATACGAGAAGGTATGAAGGAAAACTTTGCTAAAGTTACTTTAAATTTTGAGATATGACTATGATGCAATGAAGGAGCGATATGTTTATTAGGTGATAAACACAAATTTTCAATTTCAATTTGTGTTGGTTTATATACCCGTTAAAACCAGGGAAACCCAAATAAAATAACATTTTGGAAACTGGAAGCTGATAGAAATTTACTACTGTGAATAAACTAAATCACAAAAGTACATTTTTACCGAATGTGCGCCATATCAAATAAAAATTTGTTTGATCATCCAACTCGACTGCTGTCAAAAATTTAGAATTTAGTTTATAATAGGCTCCCGTCTTTAAAGAAATTCACATTCACAGATACTACAACATACAACTTGAAAAACACATTGTCCTAAAGATTACAAATGGACCTATTGAAATGAAAAGGTTTGGAAGAAGCAGTCCGGTTGATGCTATTTTTGCATCAACCTTGACATACATTTGACTGATATAGACGTTGTTTATAAAAAAGAAAAAATTGCTTCTGATTGTGAATCCGAAGCATGCTACAACGGTGCACTTTTAACTATTTGTCCAACCTCGGTAAAAAATGAACGAAATTTTTCGGAAGCATGATAATTAGTAAATAAAATCAGGAATATACTTTTTGAAGACTTACAAAGCGCTTTGAGTGTGTCAGAAAGTTATTTCATAAGCCATTCAAAAATGTTATATATTTCTTTAAAGTATTTTATCTATTTTATTAATTAACTTTTTAATTTCATATCTTGAGTACCTCAATTTATTTTTTTTGTTTTTATTATTGTTTTATGAATTATCCAGAGCATAATAATACTGAATAAAATCATAATAATAGGGAATAAAGGCGTGAGATAATAATAATTCAAGTTCCTATTTCAATCTTCAATTAATTTTTTAGTATTGAACCATTTCATTTACTCTCTTTGTAAACAAGTTCCCTTACGTTTTTTTTTATACATTTTTTTTTTCATTAATTAATACCAAAATTTACTTTGTATTATTTATATGGACCGGGATCCCGGGAAATTTAAAAAAATTTCCCGCTTTCCCGGGAATCTAAAAAGCCTCTAGTTGGTAGTTTTTAACGAGTCTTACGCCATATATTACTCATGGCCCAATTAGTAGGTCTGCGCGCAACTACAACAATCCAACAATAGAAAAAACAACACGCATTTTGTTTGTGTAAAAAATGATAAAGATGTCAAGAACAAAGGCAATTAATTGTTTCTGTAAAAAAAATGGTGGAAATGTCAAAAACAATTGATACAAATACAATTGCACGTAAAAAACACAACTCTGCATAAAATCAGCAGGCGTTTCAAGCAGACCTACTAATTGGACCATGATATTACTGAGATTTGAAAAAAATAGTCACCTGAAAAAATCCTTTATTAAAAAGACTGCATATGAAAAATGAATTCGCCTTGGTTGTAATCTGCCTTTTTGCAGAGCTAATAGCTCTGCTCAGACTGCTTTTAGCACACACATTAGCTCAGTGTTGCCACCAACGAAATGGTAAATTACACATGGACCATGACAAAATTACACATGAAAATACGAATTACACATGCTATCTTTTTACGCATGTCACAGAAACAAATTTTGATCAAAAGTGGAATTAAAACCATATTTGGCTTCTTCTGAAAACGTAAACCAATTTCCATTTCTGTTTGCAAACAAATAAACAAATATCGTCACCTAAAATGCAAAAGGGCTTAACAATTATTTTTATTTTTTTACAGCAGAAGCAAAAAACTTTACAAAATCAATAACAACAAGGTGTAATTGGCGTTTGAATTTCTTTAATAAAGTCGCAATTTTTGATCTAAAATTGTTTGTGATCATAAAGTTAATTAAAACGAACAAAACACAATCAAAAAACCATTATTTCGAATTTTGTTTTGTTGTTAAGCCCTTTTGCATTTTATGTGACGATATGTTACTTGCATTTCATTTGGGTATGATAAAGGATCTAATGCATCCCATAAATAGCGTCGGCGCAATTTTTCAACGGAATGTTAATTCAGTTCCTCTATCGCTGCAGCATTGGATATGCCGGACATTTTTATATTTTTTACTTATCCAACACAAAAATATTTTTCAAATGTCTCTTTATTAGCTTTTTGTTAACAACAATCGTATCGTTGCTATATTTAATACAAAAAAAAATATTATAAAATAATAAAACAAAAATAAATATTTGCAAAGTAAGAAATAATTTGTCTCCAAATTTGTCTAATAATATTCTGCCTTCAAATTACTATGAAGCGAACATTTTTCAAAATGTAAGAGAGCATGTTGTCGCGAAAATATTCTTGAAACTCCTTAAGTTTTATCTTCCGAGCATTACTTTTAATAAAACAAGATCTAATATTACAAAGTAAATCTTCCAAATATGTTAAAAGGTTCAGACAGGCCTTCAACGTTACCAAATGTATTTAATGGCACGAGTATTTTATCAAAATAATAACTGGCTTTTCGTCTTTTAAGAACTTAACTTCTGAATTATACTGTCCAAACACAACATTAGTTGTATTTGATGCAAATCCAACTAGATTTTCCAAAAGGAATCCCTTTTTCTATAATTGTGCTTTTGAGAAGCTCAAACATTTCTTTTGCAGTCGATGAAATAAAAAAAAAAGAATAATGTACCCAGGATGTTTCGTCGTTATAATAAATTGTGGCAAAAGCTATCTAAATGCCAAATGGTTAGTAGTTAATGATCCAAAAATGTTTAGTTCAGCTCTTTTAACGCTTCCATTCTTTAAATTAAATTTTTAAGTTTTGCCAAGAATAATAAAACTTTGTACTTCTTGTGAAAAAATAATAACAAAAATCAGTGCAACACAACGTTAAAATATTAAATTACACATGAATTACACATGCAGTCAATTACACATGGGCTACACATGAAAAAATATATTACACATGATATGTGTAATTACACGTGAGGTGGCAACACTGCTTCAGCTGCTTTTCATTTTATTGAAACGGCTTTTTGTTATTACCAGCCAGAGAAGAATTTTTGTTCTTTGAATTTTAGATTTTTTTTGGTTTGTCTTTTTTAACTAGCTCTTCTTTTAGGAAAAAGTAGCTTTTGCTTTTTAGGTGGTTGTCCATTTTTGTCGCTGGCTGGTAAAAAAGCAATTGTCAAAAAATAAAAATATGCAAAATAGGAGATTTGCTTTTTTGCACAAACGAAAAACAAAACATTGGATATTGGAAAAAAATGAAAAATTTCAATAGCAGTGGCAAAAGCAAAAATAAAAAGCATTCAGCTGATGGGTGCTTTTAAACCCTGAATGTCACTTCAATTTTTCTACTATTCTACAATTCACAAATTTTCAACAAATGAATCGGACACCTAATCTTTATGTAAAATTCTCCGCTGAATCCGAATATGAATGTCGGAATGGTCAAGTAAAACAGTTTTCGAGATATTGCAAAATTGTCGTTATTTCCGTTTTTAAAAAAGCTAATGTCACTTTAATAAAAGTATTTTCAAAAATATTCAATGGATATTATTATTTCTTTTTTTTTATTGAATGATAATAGAATTACTAAAACAAACACGGGTCGTTTGTAAAAGTTGTTCAAGAAATGATTGAGCTACAGGGGACCAAATTTAAAATGTTCAATTGTTTGGTAACTCTGTTATTTCTTGACCAATTTTCAAGCCACTAATGGTTATTATAGAATTTTATTATATTTCATAAAAAAAAAAAAAAATACATATGTACTTCTTTGAATTTAAGTGACATCATCTTTATTAAAAACACAAATAACGGTTACTTGGAATATCTCGAAAACCATTTTGACTTCATATTTGGATTCAGCAGACAATTTCACATAAAGATTAGGTTTTAGATATATTTGGTCAAAAAACTAAAACGTAGTGTTGTTAAAGTGCTCTCCTTCGACATTATTTTCCATTTTTGTAATTTTCAAAAACTAAAGAAACTATCAGAAAATTCACTGCACTTAATCGTCATTTGATACATAATTTAGAAAAGTAAGTGCCGGTTCACACACGTCAAGTTTGACTCGTCAAGTCTTGAGCTTCTAGGAGAGAAGGGAAAAGAGAATGCCATTTCTTTTCCCCTCTCTCCTAAAAACTCAAGACTTGACGAATCAAACTTGACGTGTGTGAACCGGCACTAAAAGCAAATCAATATTTTCGAAAATTTTAAAAAGATATGTATACGTTGTTATCTTTTTTTATATTAAAGCAAAAAAAAAAAAAATAAAAAGTAGAAAAATTTTAACTTTGAGTTTTGGCAAAAAAAAAGTGGTAAAATTTTTAATAGTGCCACTGGTATGAATCAAGTTATATTTACACAAGGTAGACTCTTTGGCGCATATGTTTGTCAGCTGTTTAATCCAGTTGGAACCCAAACGTCAAATTTCGTGTACATAGAGCAGCATGTCTACACTTCCAAATGAGTCTACCTTGTGTTAATGTACCTTGGTATGAATGAATGTACTTACAGTGTAATTAATGCTGCCATCTGTTTGTGACACGAAAGTTTTTCGTTATTTTGACAATCTAAAATATTACTCATTTTGAATTCATTGTTACGATTTTATAGTGATTGCATTGAAATAAATTGTTTGATCTCCTTGTAAAATGTATCACTATTTTGTTTGCACTTAATTTAACTTTTTATTTAAATGTTACAAAATTGATTATTTTTGCTCTTCCGACTTCATACGTTTCATAGCAAAACGGCAAACTTGTCTTTTTCTTTCGATTTAGTTTTTTGTTGGAATACCTTTTTTCGATTGTTTCGTAACTGAATGCGGGAATATAATCGAAATGCAGTATATTGCTGATTTTTTGTATCCTTAGCCCCTATTATGGGTTGCATTCGACAAGCAATTTTCGCTGAATTTCGAACATCGACTATCGAATGTTAATTAAGTATTATGAGTTGACAGTACCGTCGAACATTTGGTTGTATGTCGAGTTTTTTTACGAAAACAATTTTGCTTTCGAGGCTGCAAATAAATTAAAGAAACTTGTTGAAAATGTAAATATTTGTTAATTTTTTTTATTTTCGTATACCAAATACCACATTCTTAATTATTTTTGTTAATTTTATGCAAGTCTAAAGTTGTATAAAGCTTATGAAAAGGATCGTTTTCCTTATGGAACAAAATTCTTTTTTGGTAAAAATGATTTGCATAACAGTTGAGCCTGTAAAGAAGTGGGATCAAACCTCACAGAAGCTAAATTGTTTGGAATCAACCGTAATTACATCGTGGTCATGTTTAACTTTAATTTTATTTTCAAAATTTTTAAACAAACGGGAATGTTCTAGATATTGAAATGAAGTGGGATTTGAAATCGAGCAAATTTTAAAAACGACCCTATAGCGAAAGTTCATACAAATATTTCATTTTATCAATTTCATTTTGTGAGTCACAACTAGCTTTACAAGAACAACACTTTTGTAAATAATTGAACTTAAAATCTAGCTCGATTTCAGTTTCACTTCATTTCTATTTCTAGAACATGCTCGAAAATTTTTTTTATTTTAAGTGCCAGTTGATAGAAATTTACTACTGTGAATAAACTAAATCACAAAGGACATTTTTATCGAATGTGCGCCATATCAAATAAAAATTCGTTTGATCATCTAACTCGACTACTGTCAAAAATTTAGAATTTAGTTTATAATAGGCTCCCGTCTTTAAAGAAATTCACAATAAGTATTAAAATATTAACGTTAATATTTATATGCAGGTGTGTTCTAGGTTTCGACCAGTATTTAAAACGCAAAAATTTTTGAATCCGCATTATTCATAAATTGGTGTTCTGTTTGGTGTGTTAAAATTTTTGTTTGAAAAATATTTTAAATGTCAAAAACATGAAAAATATCTTATCAGTTGTTAAAAAAATAATGGGTCGATTACGGATGACAACTGAACAGAAGTTGAGTTGCCAGCAGAGAAATAAGGCGTTAAAATATAAAATAAAAAAAAATGTTTATGTGTATATTTGTTTCTATGAATATTTGTATGAAAATATCGGACATTTTTAATACATCAAAATGAAGTGGATTTAAAATCGAACAAATTTTGAAAACGACCCTGTAAAGTTCCTAAAAATTTATTTTTGTATTCTTTATACTGTGAATACCAATTATCTTAAAAACAGGAAAAACGTAATTTTGTAAATGATTGGAGTCAAAACCTGTTCGATTTCAATTTCACTTCAATTCGATTTATAGAAAATGGAATAAAGAGCATTTCAACACAATAATCTAAATTGTTTTTGTTTAAAATGTTGCCACATAGAGAAATAAAAGTCGATACGTTTTACTTTTACCAACCCATTCCTTCTATAATTGGAAACGAATAAAAACATGTGGATGCGTAGTGTAGAGCACCAAAAATGCTTAGGTGAACCACATTCGACTGTGTTCGGATCCTAGAACACATCCGATAATGTTGCTACTACAGTATCCAACGAAAATTTGTAATCCCATTTTTTTGCATATAATTAAGTAAGATCTGTCGCGTATATCCTCACGATTTAAGTGATCAAATGATAATAATAACGGTTTTGAATTTTCTTGCGTAAAGTAGTAATGTTGATGGTTGAGGAGGTTTTTATCCATAGTTAGATATCGTACAACCACATAGGTTTTATAAAAACTTACCACAAAAGTAGAGACCGTAGAACTGATTTATATCCAATAGATTTGGTTAACTTTTAGTTTTATTGATTCCACTTTAAATTCCATTAAGTGGGCCCATGTTAGACGGCGGTCGTGATGACTACTAAGGTTATTTACAGGTGTTTTAACATTCTTTTTTAGAACAGGAGGATAGCTTTGCTTTCGTTTAGTAGAAGTGATGTACACGAATGTTGTCATTTTTACCTCTTCCATTTGTGTAACAATTTTTATTTAAATGTTATTACTTCTACAGGCTTTTACACTACACACAGCACCCCCTGCAGAGACTTTTTTATGTGAAAAGTTCACATCATTCGATCGTATTTGATATAATCTATTTAAAAGCAGATTTCAGCCGAATGTCAGCATTTGCAGTCAATAACCTAATGATTTCCAAGCTTTTTTAAATGCTTTTTGAATATTGAACGGTTCAATTTGCCTTTCTATCATTGATATTTATTTGTTTACATTTTGTACTTGTTTTTGATAGTGCCAAATAGCCGAATTACTGCATTTACCACTGCTCGAACCAATTTGTTTTGGTTTTACAATGTTTTGTTAGAAATGTTTGACGTTTTGAGCCGTAAACACTGATAATGCAATGTAAAAAACCTTTTTTTTTTATTGTTGTAGTATTGCTGCCACCGTACCACATGAATTCGCCTTGCTAGTGATGGTGCTGTGGAATTGACTTGCTTGAACTAAAGTTGTTTCCACAAGCAGGTGCTGTTGTGAGTTAATACATATTCAGTATGTTTAAGTGATGAATATTTTTCAACGATATCGGGAAAATTATTTTAAAAATTCTTGAATCTGGATTTTTTTACCCGATTCAATTATGGTAATTAGATTCAATTTTTCCTCATTCATCCTGGTTGTAAAGAATATTACAAATAGATTCGCTAGCAATAAATGTAGTTTAAGCGCATTTAAGAATTTAGCCATTAAGAATTTTTAACATAGAACCTGTTATGAAATTTGATTAATATACATATAAACAAATATCGAAAGAATTAAAACTACTAGATCTTACCTTCGTTTTAGATTGTCACTTTTATATTTATCCTATGGTTTTGTTTCTAGAATTAAAAAAGTAATGCACCTCTAAGTCCTGCAAAATCTTGATGTATTTTTTGTGGAGTTGTTTTTCGCTTCTTAACTCTTGGAAGTGTAGTTTGCGCTTAGAGTTTAAATGCTATAGGGACGACATTTAAAGTTAATTTAACATTTTTAATGTTAATACCTTTTTAAAATCTAAAATTTAAGAATTTCACACACAGCTTTTTCTTTTTATTTTTATTATAATTCTTCTTAGAATTGTTTTTTCAAATATCTGTTTACTCTCACATACTATTTATTTTATTATTAATTTTTTCTGTTAAATTTTAATAAACTCTCCTTAAAATGTATTTGCTCAAACTTGGGGTAGATAAATACATATTTTGAATTCTATATGTATTAATTTATATTTTTTTAATAATTAATATTTTTTTATATAAAGATGTTTGTTTTTTATTTAAGTTATGAAACTACTTAAAAATTAAAAAGAAATAAAAAAATGGACAAAAATCTTAAAAGGTTTTTGTTTAAATTTTTCTTGATTTTTTTTTATGTAATGATTAATAAAAAAAAGTTATACTTTGAGAAATAGAATGAAAAATACGATGAGTATTCTTGAAAGTATTTAACAAGAATACATGTCTGTTTTAAAAAGAGGGGTAAATAAAATAGTTCCAACAACAGCTTTAATACAAAAAAAGCCATAAAAACATTATTTTTTTTAAAGGAAAGGAAAAAAGAATTTGTATGGATAAAGCGCAAATAATATTGGATGTCGAGGGGTAAATGTAGAGGAGTTTAAAAGCTGTAGTAAAGCTGTAATTCAACTTTATGGTATTGGTTTGTTTGTTTTGACTTCTATATAAAACGTGTAAAAATCGAACATAATTAACAAGTCACTTGTTCTTTTTTAGTCCTAAACGGAACAAAGGAAACTCAACAAATTATGATAAGGAAATAGAGTACTTATTGAATTTCCCTTTTGAGATGCTAAAAGATTTGGTTTAATCTATTTTCTTCATAGATTTCAAAGCTCTTTCTCTTAGTTGTTTCTCTAAATCCTCGTTAACACCACCTAACATCATTGAAGCTGTATTGGAGACTTTACCCAAGGTTTTTTCCTCTTTGCGGTGTGTTTCATGGTTGTTTTCCTCATCACTGCTAGATGAACTTTCAGCCTTTTTGTTCTTTTTCTTGTGTTTCTTGTGTTTTTTACTCTTTTTGCTACTATGCTTCTTGTGTTTCTTGTGTTTCTTCTTTTTGCTTGATTCTGCATCCGAATCGCTAGAGGAATCATCATCGGAATTACGTTTCGATGAGGATTTCTTAGACTTTTTACGTTTCTTTTTAGCTGTGTACTCGTCCGTATCTGAAGAATCATTTTTAACTTTTTTACGTTCGTTATTGGTGACTGAATGGGTACGTTTGCGGGCCGGTATTTTAGTAGACGATTTGTTGTCTACTTCGGAATCTGAGTCAGATTTAGACTTTTTATGTTCTGATTTTGTATGGCTAGATTTTTTAGTGCCAGTTAAAGTAAATAATGATGATGAAGTTGTAGTAACTTGTTTTTCAGCACTAGTTTTTGAACGTTTTGCAGAGGATTGTGAATTAGTTTCTCTGGCCTCGGTATTTTTACGTTTTTCGCCAACTTCTACAGACAGTTTATCACGTTTGCGGAGTTCCTCCTCTACTGTATAAACGTTTTGCTTATTTTCTTTATTAGATGCTTTAGAAACGTTTGCAGTTTTAGTTGTAGACTTTTTCCTTCTTTGTTTTTCTTCTTCAGAGTCTTCCGATTCGCTATCGCTCGAGGACGTTTGTGGTTTACGCATGGGTTTGTTAGACTTTTCTAGTTTCTCAATTTTATCCAATTTGTCAGACTTCTTAGTAGCCATTGAAACTTGTGTTTTCTTTAAATCCTCTTTAGCTTTGGACTTATCTTTTTCGCGTCGTACTTTTTCACGTTCTTCTTCATCCGTGCTGTCATCCTCATCCTCACTGTCATCACTATCATCTGAACTATCCGAGGAACTTGAATCACTATCTTGTCGTTTTTTAGCTAATGGCTTTTTATCCTTTGGGCCAGAGGCTACTTGACTTTCAACAGCTGAATTTGCGCCCTGTTTTCTTTCATGGGGTTTAAGGAATGGGGAAGGTGTTCTAGATAAACTAACACTATAATTATCACGTCGACCCATAGAAACAGTTGTTTTGATAGCTTTTTTAGATTTAGTTTCTACCGGTGCAACTGATTCTAATTTATTGTGTTTGCGTGTGGCTTCCTCTAATTCATCTCTTGATAGATCTATAGTCTTAACGGCAGGAGCACAATATTCCACCGAAGAGCGTCCTAAGAAATAAAAAAATTAAATGTTAACTATAAAATAGTAAAGTTTTTTCTCGGTCTGAAATAAAAATAGACTACAAACAACCGCCCGTAGGGTTTTTTCAATCATTATCTTAAAAATTAAAAAAAAAAATAAATCATACCTCCACTTTCTTTCGAACGATTTGCCACCTTCTTGTAATGTTCTTGTGACCTGCTGAGACTTCGGTTTTTACGGCCCTTCTCTTTGGAGGATGGTGGAGAGAGTTTTCTATCTTCACTACTACGACGATTACTTGTATTCTTTTTCACATTCTCATTATCTGATTCATCTTCCCAATTAGAACTTTGCGAAGGTGAACGTTGCTTTGGTTTATTAATGGATGCCGAATTTCTTTGTGGTTGATCCCAACGATTAAAGGCACCGCCACCAACTACAGCGCCACTACCCATGGCACTGCGATTACCAATACGTTCCGGTGAAGATCCTCGCAAAGGTGAAGAAGGACGTCTTTCTCGGGAATTAAGTCGCCGTTCGCGGGAACGTCTGGGCGGTGAACCACGCCATTGGGGTGAATATTTGCGAAATTGATTTTGTATTGGCGAAAAACGCCTTTCACGGGAAAATCGTCGTTGAGGGGAATTGTTACGACGATTATCGAAACGATTTCCAGCACCCATCATACCTCTGCCACCACCGCCGCCACGATCTCGACTTGGGCTTCTGCGATTCCAATGATTCATGCGGCCTCGATTGTTGCGATTATTCCCACGGAATTGTAAAGGAGAACGACGGCGATTAAATCTTTATAGAGTTAATAAAAATAAAAAAAAATTTATATATACATAATGACATACAAAAATCATAAAAATTACCTTCTCGGAGAACGTGAGCGATTGCGTGAAAAAGAACGTTGTCGCGAACGTGATCTCCTTCTAGATCTAGAACGTTGCTGACGTTGTCCGACGCCTCCGCCACCACCTCTGTCATCAAATCTTCCCGGTGAACGTCTATTACGATTATGCATAAATCCTCTGCCCCTACTGCGGGAATCCGCTCTTCTGCCACCACCTCCAGTTCGGCCACCGTCTCTTTCTAAAGAACTGGCCGAAGAGTCTCTATTATTGCGATATTGCCTTTTATTTTGTATGCTGTTCTTATTACGTTTTAATTCAAAATCCTCTTGTGGTGGTTCAGGCGAAAGGGACAGACTAGCTGATCGGGATGGTGTTCGCTTATTATTACGCTTAGGACTTGAGCGTGCTGATGAATGCGAACGGGAGCGTGAAGAACGGGGCGGTGATCTGGGTTTGGGTTTCCTAACTCCTGGCGATGTAGCCCTACTACGACTGCGGGAAGAAGACCGTTTAGTTTTTGATGCAAATGGATTGCGCGGATTTTTAGCCACTGAGCTCTTTTTCTCATGTCCGTTTTGTGCCGGATTCGAATCTCGCGATTCTGAACGATTGCGTTTGGGTGAAGCCGGTTTAGGTGGCGGACTTGCCTTGCGTTTTTCTACAGAACGTGAGCGTGACTTACGATTACGGTTGCGTGAATTATCTCTACGCTTTTGTGGTGATTTAGAACGAGACTTTTGTCGTCTGGCACTTCGATCTCGAGAGCGGGATCTTCGTCTTCTACGTTCCGGGGAACGGCGTCTTGGTGATCTGGAGCTCCGCCTACGTTCTTTTTCTCTAGAACCATTTCGTCGGCGTTGTGGTGAGCTGCGATCTCGAGAAGACCTTTCCCTTTGGACTGATCTATCCCTCGAACGTTTACGTGGTGATCTAGTTTTATCGGCATGATTATCTCTGGATTTAGATCTAGACTTATCCCTTTTTGTTAATGAATTATCTACATTATTTGTATTCTTATCATCATCCTTATTTGCACTACGATTTTCATTCGAATTAGAATGATTTTTAGCTGATAGATGAGAACGCACCTGTTCAATAGCGCTTAGCGTGCTGGGCGGTAATTGTTGTTCACGTTCTTTTTGTGTTAAATCACGCTCTTTACCTCCTCCACCACTACTCGAAGTACCCCCTCCCCCAGTTCTTCGATCACCACGATCTCTTGAACGTGAGCGGGAACGTGTTCTAGATCTATCACTTCTATCTCGATGTTTATTATCTTCTTCTCTTTTGAGAATTTCATCTTTTTTCTGTTGTATAAACTCTGCCGGTATGCCAGTCTCACTTTCTTGGGCCGACAGCAATAGCGCCCACAATTCACCCATAAATTGTCGTGCATTAGGACCATTTAAAAATCCAGTCATATTTATCTGCATTTTTTTGGGACAAGGAAATTTTTCCTCTTCCAATTGATTGTAAACAAACTCAGCCACAACATCGTCTTCCATGTGTAACATGTCAGTTATTTTCTTACTAATCCATGGCCTTAACACATCCAATTTAACTTTGGACATATCAACGCGTTTATTGAGACAATCGCCGAATTTCATTTGTTTCATAAGTTTCTTTTCTTTGTCGCTAAAGCGAGTGTCTTGTTGTTGTGTAGTGCCCTGGAAAGAAAAAAATTAGAAAAAGACAAATCCATTTATTTAAAAAAAAATCATGTAAACAGTTTTAAAAATTTTTTATTCAATATACATAGTTCTTAAACTAACGTCGTCATAGTTTAGTTTTACTTTGGAGAAGAGTAAAAAACTATAAATAATATTTACCTATATCTTAGATTGGAAGATATACTTAATTTCTAGACTAAATTTCTGTAGGGTAAATATTAAGTTAGCTGTGGCTAATAACTTGAAAACATCTTGTTATATTGAAGTAAAATACATACATACATGGGTGTCATGGGAATCGAAAACGTAAAACGAAAGAATTTGGAAGTTCTTTTTAATAAACTTTTAATCTAATTTTAAAAATTTTTGTTTAAAAATTATGTTTAATGGAGCAATATTTGTATAATAATTGTCATAACATTTTTTTATTACAGAAATCTAATTAAAAAGCAACTTTTAAAATTCTTTCGTTTTTCGTTTTCGATTTCCATGACACCCCTGATAGTGTAAGAAAAACACTGGCTTCGCTAACTAAAGCTTTTCTGAATTGTCCGGTGCAAAGATTTTTTCATATAACTAAAACTTCTCTCCATAGTAATAATTATGCTTACTAAAAACTATTGTATTTTCGCACTCATCCCAACTTCCCAATTAGTTAAGAATTTTTAAATCAATTTTGTATACCTATCCAGAAAGATCTATTCAAGAGCATTCAAATGATACGAATATTCGCTATATACGTTCAGAAATGTAGAGGAAAATCATCAAGAGTGTATTGAATCAAATTTTAAAATTTACAGTAGAAGCAAAACTATTTTTAATTTCACATTAAAAAGCATATGAAAAGAATTTGTTAATCCAACTTTTCATTACCAAAAAGAAGACAAAATAGCATGATACTTTTACAGCGCTTAAATATGTATAGGTACTACGTGTCGATTTCTTTCAAAAAAGTGAAAAAGTATTAGGTACCCTCTTGTTGATCAAGTGCAATATGTATTGCTTAAAAACTTCAGAGGCGATAGCACGAAAACTATGCGTTTCCGAGACTTTCCATTTATTCGTAATACTTGTTTTGTTTGGAGTTGCGTTGGTGAACTAGATTTAAGCAGCGGAGAACTCATATAACATTCTAGTTGGAAAAACTGAATTTTAAAGTTCAAGAATATAAAAACAGTTGAATCTTAAAAAAAAAACTGATTAATAACTATTCTGTCAGTTATTTGAATGTTTTGCTTTATTTTTAAATAGGTATGTAATTTGTTTGTTTTGTATATAAAACGCATGGATTCATATATGTGATGTGAACACTGTTTTCTTCTTGCCCACTGTAGCCAACAAAAATTATAAAGCATTTAAAAATTCATCTTTATTTCAAATACTCAGTTTCTTAAAACAATTAACCATTCAAATCCAATGAATTTAAATTTCCAATATGAAAACAAAAATAATCTAAGCACACTGACACATCCATATTTAATATATAACTTACCGTGAACATCATTTTGTAACCCTTTATTTATGAAAACGGTGATATGAAAGAACAAATGTAAAACAAATATTGGAAAATTTTTCGTGTCGAGGAAAAAACAGAAAATGTGGTTATTTTTGTAAATACTACACAATGTTTTTTTCCTTTCAACTTTTTTACAAATTAAACCATTTTTTATATAAATTATTCCCGTTTTACAATTTATTAACAATTCTTTTACTTCACAATCTTAACAATTTCCCACACTTTTGTTTTTTAATCAAAAAGTATTTTTGTTTTTTACTGCATCCACATCCACCAAGAACAGTATGAAGGCAAAAAACCGGGTATAACTCCAAAACGGCGTGGTGCGAAAAAAGACAACAGCAGCAGCAGCAAAAAATCAACTGCCTTATTATCTTGACGACAGCTACGAAAGCAGCATTAAAATATAATACGAGAAAAAAAAATCAGCAATGAAAAAAATTATGGAATCTTTTTTGTTCTCCTTTTTTGCGTATAAAAAACAATAAAAGTGACACATTTAATGATATTATGTTAGCAAATTCATTGTTTTCTATGTTTAAACTTATTATTACAATATTTTCAATAAGAATATTGTAATTTTTAATAAAATTTACACAATTTTTTATACGGCTCTTTGCAAAATGGAGACGCACCGAAAAGAAAACTTAACGAATAATTCGTTAAAAAAACAGTATTGCTTATTCGTTTTCTCCTTGCATTTACACAAGCATAAACATGTGCACAGAAGTGACATCTGTAGGGAAGAGATAGTAATTAGTGTAGTGTGGTTATATCATTACAGGGTTGCTATAGGGTTTAAAATCATCTCTAAATGACAGTGGACTTTTAAACAGTTATGTAATTATGATACATTTTCTTAAAAATAATTTTATAAACAAAAATATTTATTATATAAAATAATTTACTTTTATTTCCATATTTTGACTTCGCGCTATTTTTATTTTGTGATAAGTAGTAACATGGAATCTTATATAAATAAGACATTTCTTGGCTTCGTATTTAACCCTTATGTCAATCCCTCATACATACCTGGGGCCTGATTCTGGCAGTCGTGATCGAGTACTTTCTTGATTCGAGAGCAATTTATTATCTAATTATTTTAGTCAATACTGAACGAATCGGATTTATTTTTTTAGTACCAACAAACTTAAGAATTGCTGCAACATGCTGACGTAGTCCTAGCTTGTAATTTTTGTTGCAGCAATTCTTAAGTTGATAGGTGCAATAAAAGACATGATTACTTTTCGCATTTTTGCCTATGGAACAAAGTACTGTGCCCCTGTACCAAAAACAATCCATAACTTGCGGTCGACACGTGAAATGAGGTCCATATAATATCAATATTACACAACAATAAAATCTAGTTATTACAAGATTTAGAGCAAAATCTAGTTGTTATAGCCACACCGCAATAGTGGATAGGGTATAATGCATTTGTCTGATGTTTTTAACACCTTAAAATATTGGTCCTACCCCCACCTTAATCGTCTCAGAATTACTTTCTTAGTTGAATTAATAATGTCACTCCGGCTGGCTGGCTGTTCATGTAAATATTGTGCGCAAAGTACAGGTTGCAATTTTGAGACCGATCCTATTAAAAATCGGACGAATCGGTCCATAATTTCACATAGCCCCCATAAAAGCTTCTTTCCGGAATAGGGTCTTTGTGCCCATAAACCATCTATTATGTTGGTATTTAACTTAAATTTGGTCTAAAATTGTTTTATTGCAATCAAAATCATCTTACCAAGTTTTATTGGAATCGGTTCATATTTCACTATAGCTCCCGTACAAATAGAACTCCCGAAAATAGCTTTTATTGCCATAACTTCCTCATAAATGTTGGTATTAACATACAAACTTTTACGCTCGCGTCGAGAAACTTTTCGATTGAAATGTGTGAAATGAAACAAAACTGCCATATATTGAAACAAACAGCTGTTTTTCTCACTAAGCTGTGTCTGTAACTTTTTTGGCGAGTACTAGCTGTCACGTTAGGAAATTACTCGCCAATTCACAGAAAGTGTGTCTGTAACATCCCTACAAGAAGAGAATGAGCGAGTTGTCACTTTTTCACGTTGGGGTTAAGAAAATGATAGAAAGAAATTACCGAAATTCAGTTCTCTGTCATTTCTTTCTATCATTTTCTTAAAACCAACGTGAAAAAAGTGACTACTGCTCATTCACTTCTTGTAGGGATTTTATGAGAAAAGTTCTTGTTTTGAACTGAACGAAAAAAAAATGGGGCGAGAAACAATTTAAACCCTAAAAAACGATTAAAAATTCAAAATGCAAAGAATAATAATAATTACATTTTGTTTGGTCGCCGTCAACGATATGTGTGACTGGCGTTATCAACGCCTGCAATGCCACATCGGCTTCGAGTACAATGTTATGACATTTATAACGTAACGACGTAATCTCTTTTAATAGTTCTCGACATGAGTTAAAGACACACTTTTTCTCACTTTTCGAGAAACGATGGAATATTTTGTTTCACATCTTTTCGACGCGAGAAGTTCTCACTAAAGTTACAGAACATGGGTACTGGCATGGTGAAATAAACAGGTGGCAGCACTACGCCAGATGACTATTTTTTGCTCTTGCATTGTTTGTCTAGGTTTATGTCAAAGTTTTGTTTATGTTTACAAAAAGTCCACGTTTTGTGCTGGGATTTTTGTTTTTTATTAAAGTTTTTGATAATTTTGATAAGATATTGACCATAACTAAATAAAAATTGGCTAAAAATTTATTTATTTCATCACGTTCAGCGGCATGCTTTGATTTTTGTTTAATGTATTTTTTGACGTAAACGGTTATGTAGTTTCCATTTTTGTTGTAATGTTGTATTTGTTACCGTAACGATGCCACCTGCTTATTCCACCATGGGTACTGGTATGTCTAAAATTAACCATAGGTCCCATACAAACCCCCATCCTAAAATCTCATATAGATGAAGATATCTAAATAATATTCGGCACCAAGATATATTAAATTTATAAGATTACATAAATGTAGTTGATAATAAATAAAAGGTGATGCAAATTTTTAAATAGCTATTTCTTTGTATGTATGTATGTGCTGCACAAGAAACTTTAACTCAGCTGTTTTGCTATATAAAAAGCTAACTAATATCAAAAAAGTACATAAGATTTTTATATCAGCAAACTTCAAATTCAATTGCAGAGTTCATCTAATAAGATAGTTTTGATTAGAGTTCTCATGGCAACAGTCTAATAATATTTATTGCAATACTGATATACATATATTAAAAATAATTTAGAGTCACCACGTAAGATAATACTCTCTGCGATTCAATTTGACGTTTACTGATATAAAAATCATATACCCTCATCTCACGTGTAGACCGCAAGAAACAAAAAAAAAAAAAAAAAAAAAAAAACAACCATTTAACAAATTATTGAATATTTTTTATTATTATTTTAATAGTAATTATCAAAATTTGTAAATTTATAAATTTTATTTCATATTGTCAAACTTAGAATTAACTTCTTAAAACTTAAGTTTTAAAAATATATTAATTTAATAAATATCATTCCAAAAACGACATTTTTCATTAGCATTTATACTATTTTCTTCAAAGTGGTTTTGGTTTGAAAAATGTCGTAATTGGAAATTTCGAAAAAAAATAAAAAAAAAGATTAAAAAAATTTATATAAGTACATACGTATTACCTTTAAATTAAAAATTTATAAAAATAAAAAAATTAAAACAACATTTGATACAAGTATGTTTTTTAATGTATTGGATCTGCTAAAAATTTTAAAAGGATTTTGGAAAACGATTTTTTATATATATGGATTTCTTACTTATGGTTTCTTTTTAATTTAATATATAGAGAACTTAAAAACTTAAATAAAATATCTATAGTAACAAAAGTTTAACCTTGAAAGAAATGTAATTTCTTAATAAGTTAAGCAAGATATTTTTAGGCAGATGGATGTGATATTTAATTTATTTTAAAGAATCAAAATTTTTAAAAATTATAAATTAATTTCCTATTTTTATAAAAGTTTTTTAAACATTTACTTTTTATCTTTTTTCCCCCGACCACACGAGCAATAATTTTGGCAATTATTGCCGTGTCAACTCTTTCTCTATTGCTGACACAATATATTTACGTGTGCCCTGCTTTTAGGAGAGAAGGGAAAAGAGAATGCTATTTCTTTTCCCCTCTCTCTCCGACATTATCTTTTAAAACAAGCTGACAAATTCAATTGCCATTTATTTCAATGTTGTTTTTATTTCGGAAAAAGAGAAAAAACCAAAAAAATAGGGGAACAACTTAATTATGTTTTTTAAACAATACAAATATCTAAAACTAAATTATTATTTGCTTTTAAAGCATGTAAGTATTTAATTTTTTTATTTTTCGTTTTCTTCACAAGAAAAATAACACACAACCTCTCATCAGCATATTTTTCAATTTATGTTCTAAGACATGTACGTACGTGTTCGCTATCCAATATATAAGCTTTAGCATTGGCAACTTGAAGCATTTACTCTGACGGCGTTATTGCTTGTGTTAAGACGTCACAAATTGCTCGTGTGGTTCGGGGCGTTGACAAGTCAAGTTGACACAGACTGCTGTGATTATACAGGGTTGCGCATATGAACGTTATGATATAATAAGTGAGTTAATTTTTTTTTTTTTTTTTTTTGTTTCTTTTCAGAATGAATCTTGGAAAACTTAGGGCACTGGTACACGATCAATATATATTGTGATATTTGGATCGCAATCTATGGGGGTGTGCTGGAAATCGCAAACGCAAAACGCAAGAATTTGGAGGCTGTTTTTAATACACTTTTAATCTAATTTTTATAATTTTTGTTATAAAATTCTGTTTAATAGAGAAATGTTTGTATAATATTTGTCATAAAATTCTTATATTACAGAAATCTTACTAAAAAGCGACTTTTAAAATTCTTGCGTTTTGCGTTTGCGATTTCCAGCACACCCCTGTATATTGATGGATCACATAAAATGAGGCCTTCCTGCGATATGGATCGCGATCCATGAATATTGCATGCTACACGTGTAGCAGTGCCCTTAGGAAATGTTTGATGGAGAGACTCAACATTCGATTATTTTGACACAAAGATCAATCAGCGATGAGGCTCATGTTGACCACAATGGTCACCTCAAAATCCAAGAATAATTGTTGAATGTCAAATGTACCACTTAAATGCACAGTATGATATGGAATAACTTCAGAAAAGATCATTAGTCCATATATTTTCGAAAACGACGAACAAGTTGCGGTTAATGTGAATGACATTTAATACCGTACAATAATTGAAACTTTTTTAATGTCCGAGGTAGATTATAAGAATTGTGGTTTCAATAAGACTGAGCAACTTTGGCTCTTTTTCTTGGCGTTCATAACCTTACTTACGCACCACCCTGTATTGCTGAGTTTATACACCAATTGCATGTTAAATCGCAAATATAGTTAGCGATTTTTTATTAGTTTTCGATAAATTTTATTTTATGTAAATATTATAACATTTTTATTTATTTTTTTTAGGAAAAATTGTTCTATATTTTTGTTTAAAAAATATTCCCAACGGCTAGTTAAATACCCAGCTTACACTGTGTTAAATATTAGGGAACTATTTTCGGCATATTGTAGGTTAATTTTCCCAAATTTGAAATTATGTTAAAACTTTCGTCCTTCAATATTACTTTTTAATGTAAATTTAAATTGCTGGTTTATAAAATTAAAAAATATATGTATATATTAAAGAAGTTCTTAAAATTTGATTTTATTAAAAATATTTCATTTATAGTCAATTTTACCAAGCTCTGTAATAATTAACTATAACTGCCAGTTCACAATTATTGCTGAGCTTGGTAAAAGTGGTCGTTAATCAAAATCTTTTAATAAATATATTATTTGTTAATAAAGTAGTAAAAAATAAAATTTTGGTTCTAACTCTAAGTTTCAAAAGTTTTTATATAAATTTAAAAAAAAACTTAAAGCTCAATCAGGCCCCTAATGTTAGACAGCGTTCCTTTATTATTCTGTTTTAAGTTCTCTTTTGATACACATATACGCCATTAAAGATCAGTACTTTTGGTTGTTTAAAGTTTTTTTAAGTACCTAATTATATTATAAAGATTTTTTTAAAATTTGTTATTGTTTAAAAATAAAAATTGCCCGCCTATAAAATATCTAAAATAAAACTTAATTTAACTATGGTATCATATTAGGTTCTTGAGTCGCTCCTGTCGAATATTTCGGTTTACAAACACAACCACTTTCTACCAAAACATAGTCTTGACCCGTTAAAGTGACTGGCCCCAAGGGGATAACCAAAAATAAATAAGGCACATAAGTTTGAGTACATTCACCTCTCACAACATCACATTCGGAAGATCTGATAACATAAAAACAACGGATAAAAATTAAGAAATAAAGGCTTTCTATTTTTCTTATATCAACTTACTCGCACACTTCGAATACAACTTGTTGTAATAGATCGGGGAACTTTTGCACAATTGTAACGGGTTGGCCCGACGTCAAACTTACACCATACATGGGAGCTGTGGTATTATAGCGTGTTTTACACAAACGAGCCGGAGTACTTCTACACAGATCATCTTGTGGAGTTTGTTTCAATGAGCGACCTATAAAAAAGTAAAACGTTAATAAAAAAGAGATAAATTTGTTTAGATTGATAAATAACCATCTATAGAAAACACAGTAAAAAAGAATAAATTTCAAAAGTATCTACATACATACAATAAAATATTTTATGGTTAGTGGTATAATTGGTATTTAGCTGTTGTACGTTTTTACGCTTATAAAGTAGGTTATTATGTTGACGGTCATTTACTATTTATACATTTACTTATTTTAACGTTCTAAGCATTATTTCGAAAACGTTGTTAGAATAAATGAAATATGTATGCAGAATAAAAAAAATCAATTACATCCTATTATTTTATAAAAAATAACAATTTGTTAAACATTTTAAACATATATATGTATGTACATATGTATTTACGATGATAATAGGAAACAGAAAATATAATTTAGATTATTCACTAGGCGGAGTTACCGGTATTTAGATATCAATCAGTTGTTATGTATTCAAACTTCCACATACATATGTTTGAAGTTGAATTTACATAGCGTTTACATTTGACAGTACTGGCAAGACAGTAGGCATATACATATTAGTTGGCAAAACAATGCAAAAACAAA
Organism: Pollenia griseotomentosa; assembly: GCA_963931875.1. Lineage (NCBI taxonomy): Eukaryota > Metazoa > Arthropoda > Insecta > Diptera > Polleniidae > Pollenia > Pollenia griseotomentosa. The sequence continues at coordinate 25,112,214 of OZ007562.1, forward strand.
ATAGCTGTAAAAGTGTTTATGTATTAGTGAAAAAGTTTGAATGAATTGCTACTGTCTTGCCAGTACTGGCAAATGTAAACGCCATGTTAGAGAAATTTGTCAAGCATTTAGCTAAAATTCTATATAGTAACAAAATGGTGAATTTGCTCTCTAAGTGAATAATCAAGCAGGGATAGAAATTAATGTTAGGAGTTTTTCTTTTCCAAATTGAAAAATATAATTTAATTTATTTAAACACAAAAAAAAATAGAAATTCATAAGATCTACTAAATAGATTTATCAATGCATTAAACGTTAGTAAAAAAAATAAATATAATTTCAGTTTTTATATGCAAAGCCAGCAGCATTGATATAAAACCAAAATAGTCAAATTATTTAACATAGCGTTTACATTTGCCAGTACTGGCAAGACAGTAGCAATACATGCAAACTTTTTTACTAATACATGCACACTTTTCCAACTGTCTTGGCTACTGTCTAGCAAATTTTGCAGACAGTAAAATTGGACAGTGATTTGAAGTTTTGTTCGAAAAAGAAAAAAAATCAAGAAGTAAGAAAAAAATTAACATATTTTGCTTTGATTTTTTATGTTTTATTAGTTAAGTGCTATATTTTTTCACACAATAATGCTATATTAAGTTAAAAAGTGAACTGTCTTAATTACTGTCTGGCCGCCTACGTCACTAAGACAGTTAGTAGTGTCTTGCCAGTACTGTCAAATGTAAACGCTGTGTAAGCGAAATAATGCAATATATTTCATTGAAAATAGAATTTAAGTACAAAGTAAACATTTACAAAGCCGTTTGACAGCCTATGTATTTCTAATTTTAATCAGAAAAAGTCCTGTCAATAAGAAAACACTTTCCCTTTATACGGATGATTGACTTTAAAGTCAAAAGAACAATATATAAACTCTGGGGGGCCAGATTCTGGCAGTCGTTATCTAGTACTTTCTCGATTCGAAAGCAATTTAATATCTAAATATTTTAAACGATACGGAACGAATCGGAATTATTTTTTCTGTGTTGTAAAGCATTAATTTGAGTTTCACAATACTGAAAAATAATTCCGATTAGTTCAGTATTGACTGAAAGAATTAGACTGCCAGAATTAGGCCCCTGGACACTTATTTTCATTGATATTTTTTAAAAAATAAGGCTTTAGTTCATAAAGTTTAGTTTTCATTATATTTAATATATTAATGATGGAAGGAATTTTACATGAAACGAATTAAAATTTTTTGTTAATTTTTATTTTTGACTGAATTCTAACTATAAGAAGTTGTTATTATTGAAACATTTAAATTCGATTTAGTTCATTCACCAGGTCAGTCAAGAAAAAAAATTATCAAAAAATTTTAATTGATTTCATGTTGTAAAATTCCTTTCTTCGTTAGAATAATTTAATTTAAAATTAAAAAATTAATTATTTACATCAACTTCATTAGGTCTTATTAGCTTAAAAGAAAAATAAACTGAAAATAAATTTGATGAACTTAAGACTTATTAGCATCGAATTAGAATTAGCTGCATTTTATATTTCTCTAAATGTTAATTTTTCACTCTGTCATCATTTCTTATAGAAACAACACTCCATAAATTAAGATACCAGATTTTTCTTAAACACAAAAACATCTTGCAAAATCATTAAAAATAACACAACAAATAGATACCGAACAGTGATTTTCACATCGGAACAGCTACTAACTTCAAACATTAAATTAACAGTAATTTTAAATTAAATTCTAAATTCTTTAATTATTTATTCAGTTTTTATGTCCAATTGTTTGATTTTGATAACACTAAAAATCATTTTCAATGAAAACAAGATACTTTTTTTTTAACTGTTAAGATTTTAAATATACTAGACCGTATTATTTTAAAGTTCTGACCTTCATAATGCATAATTTTACCATATGACCATGGGTATTAAAAATAATGATGTAATTTCTAACAAATTATTGTAAAATAAAAAAAACAACGTAAGCACACTTACTAAAGCGATGATTATCATTATTTTCATTATTAACTTCATTGTAAACCCTCAAGAGAGCACTAGTTGTAATCGCGGGATCTAATGTTGATGGCAATTTACTTTGACGGCCGCGTCGTGCACTTCCGTTCCAGTTGGTAAATGTTCGCGCTACGGCCGCACTTGAAAATTGAAAAGAAAAAAAAAACGAAAACAGATAGAGAATATTTATTATATGCTAATAGCAATTAAAAGAAATGTTCAATTGTTGTTATTCATAAAAGTTTACATTTCTTGTAATTCTGTTTATAACTGCTTACCTTGGATATGGTGCATTATTGGGCCCCAAACAATCGGATGAGTCTGTTAAGGCATTTCCAGATAAATATTTTAAGCCTCTACCACCATTACATCTGGCTAAACCTAATGTTTTACTGTCGCTACTGCTGCCAAAACTGTTCCATATTGAGGCTGTTGTGATGTGGGCATTTAAGTTAAAAATACAGAGTAATGCTAAAATCTGTTAAACAAAAAATACAAAAATAGATAAAAAGAATCCAGGTGAATAAGCATATTTAACAATGTATTGAAAAATTTTTTAATTAATTTATGTTTGATGTTGTTTTTTCTTTTTTCTTTCTTAAATTTTCTTATTCCACACAGCAAAACACACTGTGGTAGGTACTTATAACGGTTTCGATTTTCTAACAACTTTTGCATGACTTTTCTACAAATTAAAAATATACAGTAAAAACAACAACATAAACAAAAGCTTAAGAGCGTCTGTGATGCAAAGAGAGAGGACAGAAATAACACAGAGATTTTACGAAGATGAAAAGCAAAAACATTAAAATTGTCATAACATTAAAATGTCGTGATCTAACATGCCAACATGGTTTTAACATTCAATTTAGTTACATATGTATATTTATTTGTACATGCTGTTGTTAACATATAAACACAGTAGATAAGTCAGATATGACATCTACACTAAAATATATACATATGTACATACATAAATACGTTTTTTTATTTTGTTATTTTATTAAAAAAAAGTTTACACATGTTAAATTACTATAAACACGCACAGCCTCAGACAGACATGTCAGCTACCGAAGACATTAAACGATTTTTTCAATTAAATTAAAAGAAGATTTAGAAGAAGTTATACACTTAGAAAAATAATAAGTAAGTCCGTAAGAAAGTAAAGCCTTATGATACCTTAGAGGGAGTTTACACGGTGTCTTTGCAGACATGTCTAACAAACACGTCTGTTTTGTTTGTAGGCGATCGTGTTAGAGAAGAAAGAGGGGTGCCAAACAGACACGAAATGAGTTTTCATATTTGTTTATATGAACTTTCATGTTTTCAATTTGTGTGTATATGTAAATTAGACTATTACATATGAAAACAGACATGTTTGGAAAGACGTCGCGAAAAGACAAAAGGGTTTTGGTAGCATGTTCAAAAGATAATGTCAAAAACAGACATGTCTGGAAAAACACCGTGTAAACTACCTTTTTATGTCGCAGCAGCATTGCCGTTGGAAATTTTTCAAAAGGTTCACAAAATAAGGATTTTCCAAAAAAATGGGTCACAAAAAGAGTTAATTTCTTTACTGTTGTTATATTTTCTATCAAATTTCATTTTTGATATAAACTCTCTCTTCTCTTTCTTTTTTTAAGTGTAAATTAAATATTTGTAATATGTGGCATTACTCATATTTCAAACTGACAACACTATAATGACAAACGTTATTTATTAATATTTTTAAAATACAATCATGCATACATATACGATATTGTAAGTCATGGACCATGAACTCTAAATGACATGACGTTTTTTCTTGTTTTTTTATGATTATGATGATAAAAAAATATGTATAATTTTTGTAGGGTAATGTTATATTACGGTGTTATGATTTAATGAATATGAATTCTATTATGACACATCTTTATCAATTATTATTTAAGGAAACTATCATTAAGCAAATGTCAAGATGAATTGGTTTAACGGTTTTTTTAAATAAATTTGAATTTTATTTAAATTTTATGAAATCAATAATAAGCAAGAGTTTTGCCTACTATCAAAGAAATGAAAGTCAGTTCTGTAGTCGTAATTTTGAATTACTCAAATGTGGTTAAGTTTAAAACCCATTTGTTATGACCCCAATACAAACGTGTCATCCGTCCCCTTCAAAGAAAATACTTTAGATTTTTATTTAAAGCTAGAAAGTAAAATCTATTGAAAAAATTATTATTTATAGAAAAAAAAAATTTAAAATTTTTTAACATATTCATCTAAATATGGATGTGCGAAAGTGAAAAAACTGTAATACAATAAAAACTATGCATAAAAATAAATAATATGTATATACAGGGTGGAGCAGAATGTGCTATATGCTTTGAATTCTTTATGACTTTTTTAATTATTTTTCATTTTTTGTTTTTTTTTCAGTATTTTGTGAAGGAGACTTGGGGAATTAATTATGAATCATTACACGATTGAACAACGTACAAAAATAATTGAATTTTATTTTTCAAACCAACAGTCTATTGTGTTGATATTCGGCAAACGCATTATTTTGCACACAAGCGATTTTAACTGGCCTCCACGTTCACCAGATTTAACAGCTCCTGACAGTTTTCTTTGGGGATATTTGAAAGAAAGAGTGTACGTTAACAAACCAAGAACCATACTCCAACTAAAAACCAACATTCGATTACACCCGAACTTTTGCGAAAAGTTATGGAAAATATTCTTAAAAGAGCACGTATTTACAAAGCAGAAAATGGAAATCATTTACAGGATATCATTTTTCAAAGCTAATTGCAAAAAATTCCCCAATAATATACTGTATTTTTAAAAACAAAAATTATAATAATCGCATAAATAAAAAAGTTATAAACCATTTAAACCATATAGCTCATTCTGCGCCTCCCTGTACATACATATAAACAAATTGTTATAGATAGAAAAAAAGTAAAAAATAGAAAATCAACAAGCAAAATTTATAATAATGTTATAAGACAAATATGGCATAAAGTTAGTTGTATGTTTTGATTTTGCTTTCTCTGATATTTTTTATAATGTTTTTTTTTAATTTCTGGTATTTAACGTGATTTTGGATTTATAAAGAAGTGGTAAATATTTGTTTAATGTTATTGAAAAAACTCATGTTAAAGAAAACCGGTTAAATATACAAACTGTTTTTTTTTAATAGTAATTAACTTGAACTAAATGTTTAATAAAAGTTATTTAAAAAATTTAAAAGCTATTTAATTATTAATACAATTTATCTTTTCTTTAAAGCAGACAAAAAATACTAAACATGAAACTTATTCTATAACAAATAACTTAAAAAATTATTATTAAATTATAATAATATCTTTTTACTCAAAACACGCGCATTTGCGTGCATTTCATTCATTAAAACACACATTTACATTCTTACAATCCTTAAACAGTTACAATCTGGGTTGTCAGATTTTCATTAAATTTGTCGCTAAATTATACTGCAAAAATCGCCAAATGTAATTATCTTACGATTTTTGCTAAGAAAAAAATCGCCAAAAGTAGTTTCGTATAAAAAAGTACGTTCAGCAATGCGAATGAATTTATGTTCCATTAAAAGACTTCAAAATATATTCCAAATAAAAAAAACTCCTTTAATCAATAATGAAACAGTTATAAATTTAAAATAGATTTTCAGCCTGTTCAACGATTTCGAACGTTAACGTTCGCATAGAAAATTACATTCAAAACAAAAACAAAATTCGACAATTTGTTTTTGTTTTAAAAGTAATTTTCTGTGCGAACGTTAAGGTTCGAAATCGACGAACAGGCTGTAAAAACAAGAGAAAAATACTTAGCCCGCTTTTATAAAATTTAAGTTGTAATTAGCAAATATCTGAAAAAATAAGATAAACATATGGCAAAAATAATCATTAATTTTTTTTAATATCAAAGTTATTTTTTGGGAATACAAAATTTACTATTAATAAGATTTCTGTATGACGTGCTAAATTTCCAATTTTTCATATTTGATAAATACACTGAAATTTATTGTTGAGGGAAAGCTAGCTTCTATGCGCATTTCACTGGTTGCTTAGGCCAGCTCATCAGGAAACCTTTTCCTAAGATTTTAGAAAAGCTAAAAATATTATACGAATAAAACCCTAAAGCGAATAGGAATTTTAAACACTCAAAGTCTTACTCGTAACAATATCAAAGCTAAAACAAAACACCAACAATAAACGGTGAGTCTATCTTTTCTTACATCCCCCTACAATTGATTGGCTTTTTTCCGACTCGAATTGTAGTTGTAAGTGGGTAAAAAGAAAAAACAAATTGCTTCATTTTATTGTTTTCGTAAGAAAACAACAAAAAAAAAACAAATTTGCCAGTTCAGTTCAAATATCGACAACAAAAAACCAGCCAAATCGCAAAACACCAATTTTCATCGTCAAATAAGTTTAAAAAAATCGCCACGTCTGACGACAATTAGCCACATCTGACAGCCCTGGCTGCAATAAGCAAAACAAATAAAAACATAATACTAGAAAAATCAAAAGACTTAAGACACCAACTTTCTATTCATTGTTTGCATGTGTATGAGCAAGAAAAAAGGGTAGAGAAAGACAAAAAGAGCACTAAGTGTAATGGCAAGTGTAAAGGGAAATCTTTATTTATATTAATTAATTTCTTTCCACTTGATTTTCTATTACAAAAAAATTTAAAAAAATGAAAATTTTTGAACTAAAAAGACTCTAAATAATGGTGAGAATTGCAAATGAAAGCAAAATTATATTATTTAATTCTTTGTAACTTTACAAAATAAAAAAGCTAATGAAGAGAAATAAATAACTAAAAAAAAACTTACACAAATGTGAATAAACTAAATGAATGGTGGTTTTTAAACAACCAAGCGATTCTACTTATAAAATTAAAAGTATTACAGATTAAAATTAATCAAAAGGATAAGTTTAGCAAAACAAAAAAAGATTCTAAGGTAAAAATGTGGTGAATTTTCCCAAATTCTTATAAAGCCAATGTTTTCTATTTAAGCGTTCTAATTTAAAAGATTTTTCTTAAAAATCCTAATCTTTCTTGATTGTAGCAACAAATATTATTATACTGAATTTCAATATTTAAAAATTTTTAAGTTTATGTGATATTATTCAAAATAACTGTCAACGATTTTTTAATTATAAATGCTGGTTCACACACGTCAAGTTTGACCCGTCAAGTCTTGAGTTTTTAGGAGAGAGGGGAAAAGAAATGGCATTCTCTTTTCCCGTCTCTCCTAAAAGATCAAAGACTTGACGTGTGTGAATTGCGACCTGTATTTTGCGCACAGTGTTACATGTATATACAACAGCCATCCGGACGAATGAACATCGTTAGATCAACTCAGAAAGTAATTCTGATTCGATTAATTTACTTAAAGGTGGGTCTAGGACCGTTTTTTTTTTTTTGGTATTACACACATCAGCACAAACGCATAATACCCTCTTCACTATTGTGAAGTGGATATAAAAATAGAGTTTAAGTGATAAATATTTCGAATTGATTTATTTAAATCTGTTAATAAAAGGATTATTTTATTAAGACTCTTATTATTTTAATAATGAAGATCGCAGGATTTCCAAGAAACTTTTGAAGTCTTCCAACAGGCGATACTACATATTTTATTTTCAATGAGTCTTCATTCTCAAACAGATTTAATTATACACTTACTTCTGTTTTCAGGATGACTCAGTTATTTTTGTATGTTTTTCATTATTGTTGGTTTCAATTTTTTTGTAGTTTTTTGTTCTTTTTTATTTTGCTTAGAAAATTTTGTAACACTTCGAACTTGATTTCTGGTGTTGATGTTTTAGTACAATACGTAATATTCTTTTGGTTTTATGACTGTTTTCAAAATTACGCGTAAGTATTAGGAGTTTGTTTTTAATAACAAAACAAGTAACAGTAGAAAAATTTATTATAAAAGTAAAACCCGTTAAGAATTATTACTGCTTGTTTTGGAATAAAAGTTTGAAGTAATTTTTGGAATTTTATAAAGTGCTTAGCCCCCAATTTCACCAAGTTCAGTTAAAACCAACTATTACTTTAACTTCCTGTTAACAATATGTTTTGACAGCTATATATATATACGTCTTTTATTTATCTAAATAAAAATATTACTTAAATAAAAAGTTCATGAAGAACATAGGGCGCTATAACTGATAGTTAACTATAACTGAATTTGGTGAATTGGGGCTAAGTCTATTTTTTTGTTTTATAGGAAAGTAATTTTTAGCTTTAAGGCAGTGTTCGAAAATACACCGAACATTATTTAGCGTACAGTACACATACACAGAAACGATATCTATTTTTTTTAGTGTCTGTGTACACAACCCTTTACACCGTTCAGAACTATTTTTAAGAAAGTGACAAACATTAACCTTTAAGTCACCCTTGTGTGAAAAACCACACAAAAGGAATCATTTTTACACGATTAACAAAAAAAATTGTTGATGTAAAGTGAGTGCTTTATAAAATACACAAAGCTTTGTATGGTTTGTTGTTGATTACCAACGGGATAAATACATCATTAATGATACGTAAATCATGACTTTGATAACAAACGTACTATGGCGCCACAGTAAAGTAGACAGACATTGCATATGTGTAAAAACCCACACACGAGGGTAACTAACGTAAGTTTTTTGAGGGTGATTTAAGGGTTAAGTAGTATTCAGTTTTTTGTTATAAAACAGTACAATTGTTGTGGTTCTGTAGACATACATTATATTTAAATGTTCTGGTAGTGTTTTTTTACATTGATGAAGAATGACCGAACAAAAAAAATTTAGCAACGCTTCTCACTAGTATTGTTGGCGTTGCTTGACAATTTGCACGACCACAGCACGAATAGCCTGTGTGTGTTTTGTTTGTGTAAAAGTTTTTTTTGTTGCTTTTCTTGCATTTTACGTTTCATCTTGCAGTAGCTAATGGCTTGGCTTCGTGCAAATGCAGCGAATTTAAGTTTTTGCGGTTTTCAACATTAACCATATGCAATCGTGTTTTAACCTCACATTTTTAACGTGTTTGTCTGATGGAGAGCCATAAATAACTCATCGTTACTACTGGAGTACCATATGAAACTCAGACGTTAACAGGTAGAAGCCAAAACACCAAAACACAAAACACGGATTCTGGAAGCTCTCGCCGTCCTATACAAAGGTTTAGGTCGACCGATGACTTGTGGATGAGGCTCCCAAATAGTGTGATACTATGGACATATAACTTTAAATAGTTAGCCAAAAACTTTCAGTTTTAATTTAAAATCTAAAAGTAAAAAAACAAAACATTTTTTTTGACATTTTCAACAAACAAAAAAAAAATTAATAGCTAATCGGTTGAACCCACCTGCTACATGAATTCGCCTTGACTTTAAACTTATTTTTATTATTCAAGCAAGTCATGCTGTTTTATAAATCAAAAACTTTTTTTCTACATATGTCTATGCAACAAGTATTTGTTATTTTGTTTAAAGCTTGTCTTTTGTTTTCTTGCATGTTGAGTTTACAACTGAAATGATCTTATAATTGTTGATTCCAAGAAATCATGACAACCAAATAGTGAAAACTCTTTTGTCGTTTGGAATATATTTTTCTTTTAAATACAATGTTCGCATTTTAAATAATATTATAGAGATGTTTTTTTTACATCGAATTTCTTTTGGCGCAAAAATGTTTTAAATGAAACCTGTTTTTTCTTGTAATTGAATGAACTTTATGTCATGGCATATACATGTTTGTTTAATTAAAGTTTTTTTTTTAAATGTGCATTCACATTTCTTAAAAGCATGATTTTAAAAACTTGGACAAGGCATTGATTTAAAAGACAATTAACAAGTAGAAGATAAAATTTTAACAATAATGTTTTAAATATTTTAAAAACGAAAGTCTTTAGCACTTCAAAAGAAAACCATCGTTTAAAAATTGTATTTTTGCAAAATATGTTTTTATAAATTTCTGGAAAGTATGATTTAAAAACTGATGGCCATGCCAAGATACTCAATCACTCGATTGTTCCTAGCACGTACGGTATACGGAAATGGGCTGTATGATTAAATACCTTTCTTAATACCTTCTTACTTAATACTGACGGTAGATCACAGCGCATACTCTGAGCAAAAAGTTGTATTTCAACAGGACCTCAAAAATCGTCAAGGAATGCTTGGCTAAGCATAATTTCCAATTTATGCAATGGCTTTCGCAAAGTCTCAGCCTCAATCTAATTGAGAATTTATGGCCAATTGTGAAACGACTGTTGGGACAATATCAACGAGCCCCATCGAACTTGTCAGGGTTGTGGCAACTTGTGTAGCACAAAATTCCTGATAAAACTATCCAAAATAAAGGACTATGTACTAAGTACTGCAAAATACAATATATTTTAATTGTTGCTTGAAAGTGCAAAATTGAGTACATAGCGGGTGTCTTTATAACATCGAGGTAAACTGCAGAATGTCAAATGTCCTTAAATGAGATTGCGAAGAATTCGAAGGCAACGCTAATGTGGGAACCAGTGCATGCGAACTGCCGGTATAACAAAATAGCCGATAAGCTTGCCCAACGAGGTCGTTGTTTGGATGACAGATTCATTGATCAATTCGTTGGCTTAACAATGGTTCACGGTATGTCACTCTTTTGCACAGTTGGGGTGGACTTGTGAATCCACTTGCTCCGTATCTAGGTCGCTGAGAACAAACTAGTTACTTAGGTTCAATAGGGAGCAGATCAGAACAGTGATCTCAGTTATAACTTGGCACTGGATATCAATTACTGCTGCAGTAGTTGTCATGAAGAGAAGAAAGGGGAAACTAGGTTCAATTTTCTGTGTCAGTGTCCTGGAATACGGAACATTAGGGAGAGTTGATGATCTATCTAGGATAGAACTAAGGTTAATTCTTCTCTTCATTAGGAAGACGAATTGGTTGAATTTTGTAGTAACGCCTATTAAGTAACTGCTCTGTGGGAAAAGCATTTGCTCAAAGCATCCACTGAAGGACCCAAATAAGCTGTCTTTTTCATGGCTGCCCACGAAACCTCGTCTAAACTATCACTTAAAAACTTGGCCAGGGCATTGAATTAAAAGAAAATTTTCATATAGAAATTTTAAACAAAATTTGTGGAAGTATTTTAAAGACAAAAAATCATAGAGAACAACGATGTTATATAATTGTTTACGGCGTTGTCTTTGAGGCGGCTATAGCTGTTTATGGCCGTTTTACACCATCTTACACAAGTCTTACGTATTTTGGCGGAAATGCATCTCTGATCTAAGTATTGTTTGAACATTTTCAAAAAACAGCAACAGCTTACCATGACATAGTTATATTTTTTTTCAAAATACTTAAGACCTGTGTGACAGTGTAAAGCAGCTATAACTGACACAATTAATTATTAATGAGTGACTTAATACAATTCGATATTTTTGAACTTGCTTTTTGTTTACCTTCGTATATTAATAATTAAAAAAAAAAGATAGAGTGATGACAAATTCTTTTCATTTTTGTTAATGTAATTTTTGAACAACTTTTGGTAAGTCAAAGAGAAAGTATTTTATACATCATTATAAAGAAAATTGTATATACATTTTAAAAAACATACACGGAAAGAATTGTTTATTAAATCATCAAAAAATATGGCTTGAATCAAGAAAATTTTTCACGATCTCGTCCAAGCCAAAAATTACTTATTCTAAATATATGTGTGGCAAGTTTAAGTAAAATGTTTCTTTATTTTAAAAAAAATTGTACAAAATACGAACGAAATAAATTAAAATCAACAAATTTTTTTAGGATTTTGGATTTGAATAATTAAGCTTCGTTCACAATCAGAGAAACAATTTCGTTTTTTCTTCTATCTTTTTTCTTCCTAAAATATTTCATATATTTTCCTTTCATATTTAAAACAAATATGTATGTAACTAAAATTTTTTTAAAAATGTAACTTAAGTTGAGTCAACTAGAACTTAAGCAACAATTTGTATGAATTTGTTTCTGACGTTTAAAATAATTTTATTGAGTTTTGAATGAAAATTTCAAAAAAAATGCGTAATATTGTTGTGGCTAAAATTTGCAATGGGGTTCTTAATGCAAAATGTGTGTGGTTGCAAAAGAAATTGTTGCTCTATTATGAACACCAAGTGAAAATGTTTTTTTTGATTGTGAACGAAGCTTTAGTATTGTGGTTATTTTGTTGAATTGTTTATGGTTTTTAATTCAAATTTTGATATTTTAATTAGGCTTAAATTGATTAAATTTAATTATCATAAAATTTTTTTTTAATGAAGAAAGAAATTTTCAACATGAAATTAATTAAAATTTATTGGTTATTTTTTTATTCTAGACTGCCGCGGGAATCGAACCCAGGCTTTCACGGACAGGTAACCTTTACATGTTTCGATTGCAACCACTCAATCTCTTCAGAGTTTCTTATTTTAAGAAACGAAATTGATTACTTTAGAAAATAAACTTCTTTCCGTGTATTATATTACTTTCTTTTATAAGAAGTAAGGAAGTCTTTTTGCAAGTATAAACTTTTCAGTTGTATTAAAAATATTTCAAAAAAAATTATATACATAAAAAATCATTAAATAACAGAGAGAAAAAACCTTGAATTGTTTTTTTTTTTTTTTTTTTGGTAAATTTCTCAACAATTTCAATGGGTGGTACCATTTGCTATATTTTTAAAATCTAAATTTTTCTTGTTACATATTCTAAAATTCTTTACAATTGCACATTGTGCATATATTTATATATACATATTTAGGTCAACAACCTTTTAAATAACGGTTTACTTCTTTGCCTGATTGATTTAAGTTTGTCTGCAACAATATATACATACATACATACCAACAAAAAGCGTAAAGAAAATTAAAAGAAAAAATGCAATTTGTTTTAAAATCTTATCATTATCTTTTCAACTCTCTCTTTATTATCTGCTCAAGTAGTTTTACATACACAATTGATAATACTTTTTTTTGTGTCCACTTTCCTCTAAAGTTTTTTTTTATGATAAACCACGAGATGTGTAAGAGGTCTTAATATCAGGTGTAAAGCAGTCAAAAAAATCTTTGTCAATAAGTGATAATTAGTTTTGTCATTTTAAAGTCATTATGGATATTTTTTATCGGTAGGAATTTTTCTATACCCACACTACTCTGCTGCCGTACTTAGGAAAAAGGCAGTAAAGTGTTGCGATCGAAACATGTCATGGTAACCTGCCGGCCGCGGTTCGAATCCCGGCCACGGTCAAGAATGAAAGATTATCAATAACAATTTTAATTAATTTTCATGTTGTAAAATTCCTTTCTTCATGGAAATAATTTAATTAAAATTAAATTTAATGAACTTAGGCCTAATTGAGAATATTAAAAATTTTGGATTAGAAACCATAAATAGTTCAACAAAATAACCACAATACTAATTATTGTAAAATTTATATTTTAGATAACATTTTAAAATATGTGATAAAATAGAGATAACATTTTTTATATTCAATATGTTGGGGCTTATGTCAGTCCGCTTATGAGTTTACCTTGTGTAAATGTACCTTCTTACAAGACTTAAAAAAGAAACTTTTTAAAAAGAAAAGAGAGAAAAAACAGTAATATTAAAATCAAAGTTCGAAAATAAACAGAACATTATTTAGTGCACGGCTTACACAACAGGAAACGATATCTATTTTTTAATGTTTGTTTAGACGAACACAACCCTTAATACCTTTCGTAACTATTTTTAAGAAAGTAACGAACATTATATGGTGTTCGGTTCTTCGTTATAAAACAGAACAATTGTAGTGGTTCTGTAGACATACATTATATTTTAATGTTCTAAAGTGTTACATTGATAATAAAATGAGTAAACATCAAATTTTAACAAAGACCACAGCAAGAATAACTTCTGTGTGTATTGTGCACATGTTTTGCTTGTGTAAATTTTTGTTTTTTTCGTATATATATTTTGTTTTTTTTACCAGCCAAAAGGCTGCTGATCACAACTGAAACGAACGAACATTAATGTGCTGAACCGAACACAACAAAATTTTTGTTTAAAAAAAAAAACAGAACGCAATTTAATGTTGTCATCTTTTTGTTGATTTGGATTTGAACAGTATAATTTTTGTGTTCGAAGATCACAAAAATAGAAACCTTATAGCGTTTGTGTTTTCCACAAATCAACCCAACTGAATACTAAGGAACAATATTTACTGCCGTATTCATAAAAAATAAAATAAGTTTGAAATGTGTTTTAAGGCAAAATTTTCAGTAAAATTTTTCTAAAAAAGCATTTCAAATCCATTTAATATTTTATGAATACGGCAGTTAAAGTTTATTTTCGAACACTGATTAAAATAAACTAAAGATTTAAGAAACAAACCTTTCTTAAAAGAGAAAGGTTTGGTCATATCTATTGCCGCACTCTGAATGTCGGTATTTTGGGAGCTCAATAATTAACGTTCGTCCCAAGTAATGGTTACAAATTAGAAATGAAGACTTGGACAAAATTTTCATTATGACTTTTTTAAAAACAAAAACAACAACTAACAAGTCAACAAACCAACAAACAACGCAACAACCTTAATTCAATTATTTATTTCAATTCCAAATATATCAAAAATCATACAAATGCGGTTATAGTTATGACAGGCAGTGTGTTACAGGATGTCTGTTTAATGAAAATCAAAAATTTTTTCACCACTGTTGTCAATAAATCAAAAGATTTAAGACACAAACATTTTTTAAAGATAACATCCTACAAAATAAAATTTTTGCAGCTAACTTTATTTTAAATATTTCACAATATTTTAACTTACATTTGTTAGCTTTAATTAAATAAATCTTATAATTTAGCTATTTCTTTAAAAAATCTTTAAATAATAATTCTCCCAAGGGTTTAAAAAGCATCAGCAGTAATAATATTAATATCATAATGTTTTTGTCTTGAAAAGGAAATTGATGTCGTGATAACCTGAAGCTTTGAACAAAAAAAAATGCCTTTCCAATATAACCTTATCAACAAAACGTTTTTTCAGGGAATTCATATTAAAGATAATGTTTAAGATAAATGTTTTAACAGGCAAAACCAGTTTTTTTAAAAATGAAAATTCGAAGAATATTACTAGCTGGAAAAATACTAACATTAATGATAAAAAAAAACTGTGTATATTTTAAAAAGCGTGTTAAAATTTTAAAAAGCTTTAACTAGAAAACGCTTGCACCCAAAAAAAAACGCATATTTTACACAATATTCAAGTATATTTCTCGTTAAGACAATATGTATCTTTATAATGTTAAATTTTTTGGCAGGCAACTTGAAATTGTACAAAAAAGTATCATTTACTTAGTACTTTTTTTTTTTAAATCATTTTTTATTATTATGTATTTACAAAATAATGTATTTTTTAAAGGGCATTTTTACAAACAGTACAATTTTACAAAAACGTACATTAACACAAAAACGTCCACTTTTTACAAAAAAGTACCTTTTTACAACAAATTTCCTTTTTACAAAACAGTACCTGTTTACAAAAGAGAACCTTTTTACAAAAAAGTACCTTTTTACAAAAAAGTACCTTTTTACAAAAAATTTCCTTTTTACAAAACAGTACCTTTTTACAAAAAAGTTCCTTTTTACAAAAGAGAACCTTTTTACAAAAAAGTACCTTTTTCAAAAAAGTACCTTTTTCAAAAAAGTACGCCTTTACAAAAACTTACTTTTACATTAAAAAGTTTATTTTTTATAAGACTTTTTACAAAAAAAGCCTTGTACAAAAATTACTCTTTTAAATTGCGATCTGACCACGGCTTGAAGCTTTACGTAGACTAACAGACGGACAGAAAGTGGTTCTAGGTCTCTAACATATTAAAAGGTGGTTGGTACGACTTTTTTTCTTGGCATCATAAGCATCTGCAGTAGTGTCATAGGCTATAAAAACTGTGAGTCAAAAACTCTATTGGACATATCTAAATATTTTTCATTTTTTTGCCAAAAAAAAAACATAACGCACTTGTTCAACAATACTGTACTAACTTAGAATTTAAATATTTTCAGTAGAAGAAAAACAGCTTTTTAAATTTTTAAATCAACCATTTCATTACCAAAAAGTAGACAAAATACAATATTTTTTACAGCGGTTAGATATAAATAATACGTGCCGATTTTTTTCAAAAAATTAAAAAATAAGTATTTTGAGCTAATATACTATTGTTAAACAAGTGCGATGTGTAGAATGCATACAACGCATACAATAGGTTGCCCCGATAAAGCGGGGAGGTTCCCCCCAATAGCGACAGGTACCGCGACCAGTTTAGGTCTATTGAACCCACTCCCCTTTAGTTGGCCAAAGGACCCTCTGCCTCCCAAAGGAACCCTACCAGGTCTTTTGCCGATATTGCACCGATTTGGGACGCACCCACTGTGCTATACCCCAAATGCCTCCTTCTGGTTCATGCCAGCGCCGGGCAGTCACACAGTATGTGCTTCATCGACTCGTCTTCGTCTAGACACAGTCTGCATTCCTGGTCCTCTGCCAGGCCCATCCGATACAGGTGATACTTGATAGGTTGCCTATTGGTGCCCTAGATTGTTATCTAAGGCACCCTGTAGAACTGCCTAGTCCTACACTGCCTGTCATATCTATTGCCGCACTCTGAATGTCGGTATTTTGGGAGCTTAATAATTAACGTTCGTCCCAAGTAATGGTTACAAATTAGAAATGAAGACTTGGACAAAATTTTCATTATGACTTTTTTAAAAACAAAAACAACAACTAACAAGTCAACAAACCAACAAACAACGCAACAACCTTAATTCAATTATTTATTTCAATTCCAAATATATCAAAAATCATACAAATGCGGTTATAGTTATGACAGGCAGTGTGTTACAGGATGTCTGTTTAATGAAAATCAAAAATTTTTTCACCACTGTTGTCAATAAATCAAAAGATTTAAGACACAAACATTTTTTAAAGATAACATCCTACAAAATAAAATTTTTGCAGCTAACTTTATTTTAAATATTTCACAATATTTTAACTTACATTTGTTAGCTTTAATTAAATAAATCTTATAATTTAGCTATTTCTTTAAAAAATCTTTAAATAATAATTCTCCCAAGGGTTTAAAAAGCATCAGCAGTAATAATATTAATATCATAATGTTTTTGTCTTGAAAAGGAAATTGATGTCGTGATAACCTGAAGCTTTGAACAAAAAAAAATGCCTTTCCAATATAACCTTATCAACAAAACGTTTTTTCAGGGAATTCATATTAAAGATAATGTTTAAGATAAATGTTTTAACAGGCAAAACCAGTTTTTTTAAAAATGAAAATTCGAAGAATATTACTAGCTGGAAAAATACTAACATTAATGATAAAAAAAAACTGTGTATATTTTAAAAAGCGTGTTAAAATTTTAAAAAGCTTTAACTAGAAAACGCTTGCACCCAAAAAAAAACGCATATTTTACACAATATTCAAGTATATTTCTCGTTAAGACAATATGTATCTTTATAATGTTAAATTTTTTGGCAGGCAACTTGAAATTGTACAAAAAAGTATCATTTACTTAGTACTTTTTTGTAATATTCAGCTTTCAGCACCATTTTTAATACCTATCAGCTATAATAACAAAAATCTTCAACCAGCCAACATAAAAACCCGCAATAATTGAAAAGAAAGAAAAATTCATTTAAATATCTAACGGCTTTTGTTTTTATTGAGAAATTTTAAGCGAGAGTTTAAATTTATGAATAGATGACTAACTGACCATAACTGAAATTCATACAGATGCTCGAAGTTACCTCAACCACAAATCATTCATAGCTTTAGCATTAGTATCACTTTTTCTCGTTAGATTTGAAAACAGAAAAAATGCCCAGACTGTATGGGTGTGGGAAGATTTGTACTTTTTTTTAAATAGTTGTATGGTGTGAACAAAACAAAATTTTAAATTGTTTTTTTTTTTCTTTTAAATCATAAAATTTTTTTTTCAGATTTGTAAAAAAAATTGTTGTTCTAATTTTCTTTTATTTTAAAAGAAAAAAAAAATAGAAAGTTTTAATAGAAAATCCGTAAAGAAATTTTGCATTAATTATTAAATTATAAATGAAAATTGTATTTGGCAATTAAGGAAAAAAAAATTTTTTATTGCAACAATAACTTTAAAAAATTAAAAAAAAAAAATTACTTTCGAAAATATTAAAAAGCAACAGATATCATATAAAACAAGCCAAAATGAATACAATAACCTCAGAATTCCCTAAGAAAAACATTTGAAAATTTTCCAAATTAAAATTCGTTGTAGTTACATTTTCCAAAAAAAAAAAACTAAATTTCATTGTAACTTGTCAGCTACAAGGATTTTATTTACATAGATATTATTAAAAGAAGAAAGATTCAAAAAAAAAGCTCAGAACTCCCAAAAAAAATGGTTTAAATTCCATTAATATTATTTCATTAAAAAAACTTATAAATATTTCTTAAGAAAATTTTAGAATTTTTAAACAAAATAAATTTAAATAATTTTATTTAAATAAAGATTTCAAAGTCTTTTTGTAAAAATTTTATTTTAGTTTTCTTAAACAAATTTTCTACATTCCCAAATGTGAATACTACTTTAAAATATAGGGGAATGTTAGAAAAAATAAACTCAATGTTTATTGTTGGTATTTTGTCTAAGCTCTGATATCGTTGCAAAAAAGACTTGAGTGTTTGTAATTCTCATTCGCTTTACAGTTTTATTTTATTTCTTTAGCTTTTCTAAAGTCTTTGGAAGAAGGTTTCCTGATGATCTGGCCTAAGCAACCAATGTTATGTGCACAGGAATTCGCTTATCTCCCAACAATAAATTTCAGTGCATTTATCAAGAATAATAATTAGGAATTTAGAGCTTCATTATTAATGAATAAATAATAATAAAAACTATGAATATTTTTTATTAAAATTTTACTTTTATAAAGGAATTTAATAAAAAAGTGTTTTTGTTGAATAAAGAAATTTTTGATTTGGAGAAGATTTTAAAACTTTTTTTAAGAAAAATGAATTTTTTTCAAAAAAAAAAAAAATAATAATAATGAAAAATTTGGAGAATCAAAAAAATTGATTTTCTAATGGCCAATTTCACCAATTCTATATCGATTTAAATTTAAATAAAGTTTATTATATAGTTTTATTTTTATTTGACATGAAAAACGGATTTTAAAAATAAATTGATATTTAAATTTTTTTGAATATTAATACTTCTTTATCAAATCTTGAATTTCTGCTGGAAATATTAAGGAAAAAAGATGTTATTATTCATTTTTGAAAATTTTGTAAATTCTGAAAAAACACTTTTAATAATTTCCCTAAAAGATTTTTTTTAATATTTTTCCTGCATGTTCTTTGATATTAAAACTGTTTACTAATTAAAAAAAATTTTAAAATTCCAGAAATTGGGGTTTTTAATTATTTTTTATTCTTTTCATAATAATCCTCTGGATAATATCCACCTTTTGGTGTTACAATCTCCGGGGGAAATAGGTGCAGTCAATACCTGGAATTCGAATGACTTAAAAAATTAACAAATCTCTTGAGGTCGCAGCTAACCAGAGATCCGGGAGTTAGACGTCCTGCGATACGGCTGCGGACTGACTATAGTGGGGAAGTTCGACCTTCTTACGGATCTCCCTAGATGCTGTTGCTTCATATTCTGCTAGCATGCCAATAATTTTTGATTTTAGTAGGCCATATCTTTTAATATGTTTTTGTTAACAATACAAATTTTACTGCGATCTAAAACAACATTTTCTGAAGATTACAAAAATTTCAAACTAAAGTTAAATTCAACAGTATTTGATGGTTCTTTATCTGAAGAAAAGACAAACAAAATACAATTTTTTTTTTTTTTTTGTACGTTCGCAAGGAAATTCCTATTGCGGCATTGCGTGGAGAAATGGAGCGAAGGCCCAAAACTATGCCGAATTTTGTGAGGTCATAATTAAAAACAATTGTCAAGTTTTTTTTAAAGCAATAAAATTTTTTTTAAAATTTCACTTTTTTTCTTTTTAACGTGCTGTTGGTTGATTTTGTATATAATCTTTATACTATAAGGGAAATCTAAAAAGAGTTTGGGACTTTCCCTTTTTTTTTGCAACATTTTCCCACTTTTTGTTTGGTAAAATGTAAAAAATTTTTAAAATTCCTTTTGTGCAAAATGCTAATTAATATTTAAAATAATTAATATTTTAAATCATGTCCAAGCAATTTAGATGTTTAGCTCAATTTTATCATATAAGTGCTCACGTTCTAATCTGTCAAATAGAAGTTTTAATATTAACAAAAACAAAAAAAAAATTCAACATTTACATAAAAATGAGAGTAGAAAAAACGACAAATTACTGGTGTGATTTCATATCGTTACCTAAAACGCAAAACGCCCAATCTTACTTTTGGTAAATTTCACAGGAGAAGCAAAAAACTACACTGCAACTTCGACAATTCGGACATATATGTGACCTTCTCCGAGAAAAGGGACCTAGTGTGTCAAAAAACGGGTTTGGACTTAAGAGTGGATTCTGGTACCTAAAAGGGTGTAGAATAAGATGAAATGAGTTAGATTTCTGATAAAAATTTATTTACCCCATAAAAACGTACAAAACGAACTTGGGAAAATCGATAAAAATGAGAAAAACATTAAAAATATGAAACTTTAAATGTTCCTTTTCTCGGAGAAGGTCACATATCGTTTTAGGGTCGGTCGGATTATAGAGGTGCCCGGACTAAAGTTGTGAAAATTATTGAAAAAATCGTAATGAATTAAAATATGAAACTTTGTCGCCACAAATTTTAAGATAATAAATACTATGCCTTAACTTGAATTTATCTAACGAGCCTGACCTCACTGAAAATCGTCCTACCCTGTCATCTTTTTTGCTTTTTTCATAACTTTGATATTTGCTAAAAAAAAAGAGTTGCATTATTAAAATGTTTTAATTCGTTATTTTGGTTTCAATATTGCAGGATCCATTGTAGGTATTCGAAATAAATTGTTTGATTGTCTCCTTATTTTTTTAATGTCGCAAATCGTTGATTGAAGAATATAAAATTTTTCAACAACTTGCCTAAAAGCTGTTCCCTCATCAAGACTTTGTAAAATTACACTTTTCCTTTCAAGTTAGCGTTTAATGTTTTCGTTTATTATTTAAAAACATGGCACTTAACGCGAAATTAGACAAACACGCTTGCAAAGGAAAGAGCCAAAACTTAAGTAATGACAGTGCAAAATGTGAATAACAAAACTTGCGAGGTAAAAACGGTTAAGCCACGGCATTAATTTTTTTTTCTTGCATAAAAAAAAATTTTCCGGATTGTAGAGGTAAAAATTTTAAACTTTTCGAAATGTAGAAGCGTCCGAATTATTTAATTATTAATATAATAAATTGATAAATTATATTAAACTGTTTATAATTAATTTTTCTTGTAAATCCTACCAGTTGTTTTGACAATGTTCCACATTATGCAAACTGTTAGTTAGTTGATGCAATACAGCAGAATCAAATAAAAAGTTGCTTTCTGGTTGGTTAGGGCCTTTTGTGTTTTAGGTAACAATATTTAAATCCAAAGAAAACAAATTCATTTAAATTATTTTGTTCATAAAAAAGTAGGCTAAATATATGCAGAACCCTAAAAAACAAAATAAAAAAATAAAACACACACCTGAAATAAAAATAAAAGAATGTGTTAAACAAATGTAAAGAAAAAGAAATTTCTTTTAAATCTTATTTAAACCACAAATTTATGAAGTGAGATAAAACCCATCCCAAAATAACGATTTTTTTTTAATATAAAAAAAAACTGGAATTTGTTTATTTTACAAATATGAACCGTCTTTTTTACTTTCATATATGGGATGATTAATATTATGGGATAATGAAAAAAAATATACTTTTTGGGAAAAAAAATGTCTATAGACTAGACTATAGAAGAGGCTATACACTATAGTTTGAAAAATATATGTATATTATACAAGGCTATATACTATAGCCTAAGGCCAGTTTTGTTAGATGTAAAAAAAATTGCATGTAGGCTTTCCATCCCTTTAATAGTAGCGTAGAGCGAAAAGGACAGATTTTTTAGTCATTAAAATTATAGGTACTTATATGCTATAAAATAGACATCCATAAAATGTTAAGCCTTTATAATTTAAATAACAATTTTTAATGAAAATCTTTATCTATAACATTTTTGGGAATTAATGTATAGAACTTTTTTTGGAAGAAGGCGATTTCTTATACACTGTGTAGGACTATAGTTTAGACGACATATGAGGCTTTTAGCTAGCCTTTTTTAGCCACACGAAGTCTTCCTTAACCCATCCCGATACCACTTTCGGATTGTTAGTTTATTAGCAATTTGCCTTTAACGGTGCATATACCCTACTACCCCCATCTTCGTAAGAGATCAGGGGTTCTCTGCTTCGATTACACCTTTGTTTCATAATGAATCCATTGAAGTCCTTGTTGTATTGTTTATATGCTCTTTTTGAAATCAGAATCAAAATCTTCTTTCTCTTCAAATGAAATTCATTCTTCTAGAAATAAGACTGACTTGGAATTACAAACACTGTCAACTTTTGTTTTAAATCACTAGTTGCCAAGTGTATATTTGGGGCATTAACAAGGTTGTCATAAAGTTGTAAAGGCATGTGTCGTAAAATAATTACAAGAATTATATATGACTGCTGTGGGCAACCACTTTCTACTGTATAGTTATGACGAATCAATGAACACAGCATTAAAATTTTTATTTTGTTTGAAAGGTAATAATATTTTTTTTTAAACAATTGTAAAATATTATTTAGGACATTATGACGATATGACTTGATAGCACACCTTGTGAATCCCCCAATTGTTTCGTAGGATTTTTGTAGTTGTCATTGCAAAGGGAATTCATTGAAGCCACGCAATCGAACTGATTACATTCAATGATTTCTAAAAGAAATAATTTTAATTGCAGTCACCAAGTATATAAATATAAAGGAATATTGTGATTGCAATCAAACCTGAAATCCTTTTAAATCAAAGAATAAAATCAATTTGGTTGAAAATATTTTGATTGCCGTTTTTTACAGCTCTGATACATTTCCAATCGCTGAAATTTTTTAAGTGCGACTCCGACTTATGAATGATACTGGTTCTTATTTGACTTTAAACTCCTTTTGTACCCTTCATCTCCACTAGTGCTGATGAAAGGTGTCATTCCATGTAAAACTTTTTTATTATTATATATATTATTCATCTAAGATCTGGCTACTTGAGTAATTCTAAATCGATTTAGACATGTCCGTCTCTCTTTCTGTCCATTGAAAACACGCTCACATTCGAAAACTTAAAAGATAGGAACAATTTTTGTGTCAAATTGCTTCTAGTTATCCTAAGTAGTTTGGGATTGAAATCCTGCAAGATCATTTCAGTAGGATGAGAGTTATGGGTCCAAATGCGGAACCAACAAAAATTTTTAATTTTGTTACAAAAACTAGCATAAATTGTGGTATAATGCTCGGACTGTTATAAGATTTTGCACAAAATCGTTCTATATGACTAGAAATCATATTGTTGAAGATAATTCGTGAAGATAAGTCCATAATTTACCATAGGCCTCTGAAAACAGCTTAGTACGCCTAAAACCATAAGAAATAATGATACTGTTATAAAATTTGGTACGCCACTGTTCCATAAGACTAAAAATCACGCTGTCAAAGAAGATCGCTCCATGATTCCCCAAAGGCCCCATATAAAGCATACTCTCGTAAAACAGTTTAGTATGCCTAAATCCGCAACAAATAATGTTTATTTTAGCAGAATTTGGCCTTTCGTAGTTTCATAAGGCTTCAAATGAAAATATAGAAAATGTAAAAATCAGTCCATAGTTTACCATATTCCCCATATAAAGAACACTCTGGGAAATTATTTAAAAACTTCAACTCCGACTCCATTACCCTGGAGAGTATCTACATATACTTTTAAAATAGAAGAAATAATAATTAGTATTGTAGTTATTTTGTTGAACTTTTTATGGTTTTTAATCCAAATTTTCAATATTTTTAATTCTGCTTAAGTTCATCAAATTTAATTTTCATTAAATTATTTTTATGAAGAAAGGAATTTAACAACATGAAAATTAATTTAAATTGTTATTGATAATCTTTCATTCATTAGATGTTTTATAAAAGAACCAAAAAAACTTTATGTTTATATGCATCATGATATTAATTGAAATGTCTTTCTAAATTAAACTTCGTCGCTCCTGACAACGTACATTGATATAGTAAGCTTTAGGCTTGTCAAAAAAAAAATTTCGGCACACAAGAAATAAAATTCCCATTCTGCTACAAACATTTCTTACAGTGCAATTCTAGCAACAAGTGTCAGCGCAATCTTCTTGTTTGAATGCTCGTGCGATACAGTTAGGAAGAGAAAAAAGTACGGTGCAATAGTTAGTGTTGCCGCGGTCTGCTTTAGACCGTGCTATAGTTTAGGCTACAGACAAAGCTTTGGACTACAATTTAGACTGTAAAATAAACAATAGTTTAGTATATAGAATAGGGGTTAGTTAAGACTATAGAGTAGGTTATAGACTAGGCTTTAGTTTAGACTTTAAACGTAGGTAAAGACTAGACTAGACGAGATAAGATATAAATAATTTTAATTTAACTAGCCTTTAAATACAGTATACAGCGAAAAACACAAATGTGCCTGATAAATGTGACGGTGAACATTTAAATGAAGTTTATATTTGCAATGTTTGCACATCTACATGTTTTATATGAGATTATGTAAACAACTTTTTCAATGTCGACATGTATTATTAGCGGTAAACAAATTATTGTCATATTAAACCATAGCATGTTCAGAGGTAACCATAATATGTTTTTGGCTTTGCCTGTGACAATAATATTGTTAAATTAAACATATGTGTAAAAATTTTCGTTAAAAATATAGTTTTGTTGGAGATTACAATAATGAAAAAAGTTTTTTCTCTGCGTGTAGTGTTTTCTACCCTCTCTCATAGAGCTATTTTAAGTAGTCTGCATCTATAACTTTTTATTATTTTAATCACATGTTGTTTTTTTCTGGACACACATGTCTACTGTCTTTATATACCTTAAAGGCTGCAGTATCTAGGTCTTAAGTACTCTTATAAATTGTATTGTTTTTTTCTTTTCTTTTTTGCTTTAGTAAAAATTTATTGTTATAGGTTTTGCTTAAGTTTTTTATTTATTGTAAACAATCAATAAAGTAAATACAACAATAATATTTAAGCAAATGAAAGCATTTGGTTTTTTGGAATTCAGGTCGTTAAATTATTTAAAGTTAAGTCATAAAATAGAAATTATAGACAAGTGAATACAGTTTAGAAAAAAAAGGATAAAATAAAATATATTTTAAAAATTTTGTAAGATTCAAATCGGTCACTTTAATTAAGAGTATGTATTCGTAAAGTAAAAAACTTATTGAAATAACAATTTTCTAGATATATTCAGTTATAAAAAAGTATGTGCTTTTTAATATATTCTGTACTAACAACGTATGTGTTTGAGCAAGTGTTTTTTACAAAACTTATTCGTTAGCACCTTAATTTTTTCCATAAACTTCGTTAGTGCTTCACACATTTTGCTGAAACAAAGAAACTACATCACTTTCTACTAAAGACATAAAGAAATGTATATGAAAATTAAATACACAACAAAAACCAAATGTGACAAACGCTATGCGATACTGTTCGCTGAAACATTTAAAAAGTGTTGTGAGGGTACCAAAATATACACTAGCTGCCGTATTCATAAAAAATAAAATCATTTTAAAATGTATTTTAAGGGAAAATTTTCATACAAATTTTTCTTAAAATATATTTCAAATCCATTTTAATTTTTTATGAATACGGCAGTAGGTATAGTTCCTTTCTCAACCATTCAATACAGTAAACAAATTTTGCTATACTCCTTGTATTTGAAAATTACATCGTTCAATCTGTGAGAATTTGTGATTTTTACTTGTCTGTAATATGTTGCAGACGCATAAAAAGATTTGTTTTTACAAAGAATTGTTGTTGTATTATTATCAAATAAATAAACATTCACAATATTCCCAACACACATACCCCAAACTCACATTAAACAAATAAAGAATGTGTGTATATTTTGCTCCCACTCTCATTGCTGTGTGCATTTTTCATTCTTATGTTCGTTTTTGAGACTTTTTTTAATGCCCGCACTTTTACTATAGTAAAGCATTTCCACACTTACGTTAATTCGTCGTCTACACTTATCTTCAGTATTTGTTTGTGACAGCTACACTACAGTAACGGGTTTGAAAAATGTTCAATGATTTAAATGTGTTTAGGCCTATCTCCTTTTCACTAAAAATATAGAAATTGATCTATTTTATTAAAAAAATAAATTTAGATCCATGTAAACAGCATATAAATATAAGGCAATTTGTAAATATAATCTTGACTTAAAAAATAAAACTGGACATAAGTTGTTATACAAGAAAACTCTTCTGCACAAATAAATTCTCGCCAATTTTTTCCAATTAAACCTTTAATTAAATATTATATAATTAAAAGTTTAATCAATTGAATTAAACGTTTATTCACAACATTACAGAAGCAAATGTTGTTAATATCAAAAAATATTTAATTGATATTATTAATTTGTGATGCATATTTTGTTAATTTTTAAATTAATATCACAAATTTTTTAATTGAAATCAATTTTTATTTATTTCTGTGTGGTTTGGAAACTTTAACATTTTGAGTTTAGTTATCTTATTTGTTAAAAACTGAACATGATTATTGCAGTAATTTTCCAACATGTTTCCAACAAATTTATATTTTTATAGTAATTCACATTGTTTTATACTGAAAAATTGATTTCAAATGATTCTTTGCTTCCATAAGTTTCTTAAAAGCAAAATTCCCAAAGGAATTTGCAAAGTTTTTTTTTAAACTGTTTTCAATTCTTAAAAAAAAACAATCTGTGTTTCTTTAACTCTTTACAAATCGTGTTTTGTGTAAATTATTTTACCAAAACAAATGAATCCTCTTAAAATTGAAAAAAAAAATTTATGATCGATCATAAAACTTAAACAAAAACAAAAAAAATATTACAAAAAAAAAAAACCAACAAGGGAAACAAAATTGTTCATCAACGAAGATCATTTAACAAAACAGAAACAAAAAATATTAAAAAGATCAACACAACAACACATATTTGAACCTGAACTTGCCACAATTTAAAATACTGGTTTAAAGATACAATTTTTTTTTCTTATAAAAAATTTATTTTGCTTTGCACGTTTGGAGTTTGTTTAGTGGTAGCAAGAGTGCAAGCTGCAACTTGGTATCTTTAACATTGAAAGATTTTTGTATAGGATGCTGTTGTTATTGGTTGTTTTTGCTGCTGCTGTTGTTGCACGATGTTTGAAAAAGAGTTTAATATGTAAAAGTAGTTGAAACAGAGAACAATTGAAAATTATTGTAAAAAACATGAAAAAAGCTTATTTCCAAGAACCACGAAATAAAAGATTCATACATGTAAAGCAGAGATGGAAAGATAAATGTAAAAGATTTTTTTTTAGGAATTTTTGTTAACAGAATTATGGAAAAACTATAGCTTTTCATTAAATATCATTTTCAAAACAAAAGAATTGATAGAATTATAACTTTAGACTTAAAAAATGTGTTTAAGTGAAAATTCAGCCTTACATTTCCATGCCTGCTAGTGTTTGTAAGTACATGTGTTTTTAAAGAGACATACATTCATGCTTAAATACTTACTGACATACACATATTGCATATGCATAAGAATAATGGAATGACTTTAAAAGGTTGCCAGATGAACAAAAAAAAATGGATTGTAATGTAACACGAAGTAACAATTAAAATACAATATTGAAAATTTGTGTAAATAAGTTTTAACCTTTTTAACAATATTTCAAAAGTTTCACTTATATTCTTATTGAATGTCAAATTTTATTATTTTTAACAGATTTATAATAACTATTTTTTCAAAAGCTTTTTTAAGTCTCTTTATTAAAACAATTTGACGCCCTATGTTCACACTGAACTTTATTTAAGTATTTATGGTGTTCAGAAATGTAATTCTATTTATATTTAGATAAATAAAGGACATATATATATATATTATTAAAACAAACGATTTAAGACGTTCCCTGTAAATAGATTTTTTTTCAGCTTAACAAACATCTTTATTATTTTAACAACAAATTTTATTTGGCTAGCATTTCTGTAACTTCCCATGTTTTTAAAACAAAAGACTTAAGAAACAAACTCTCTTGTCAAATTAAGTAATAACCATTTTTTTTTTAAGTCAAACATATTCTTTGTTTATATACCAACTTTATAAGCTTAAAAAATTGTACTTAGCATTTCAGAAAATAAATCGTTTTCAAACAAAAGACTTAGAAAACAAGCTCTGAATAGAAAAATTAAGCAACAAAAAATATACAGAGAAACCTCCGATAACTGGACACTCATCGGTATTTTTGTTCGGTTATGTGAGAGGTACATACACACTTATGGCCTTATGCAAAAAAAATGATGTGTAGTTAAAATGTTCGTTGAATAAGAAATTTGTATGGAAGCCCGGTTTTAACAAACACTTATATTTCACATTTTTGCAAATGGCCGTAATTATTTGAAATATTTTATTTTATAATGATACATTTCATTAAAGCAATGGTAGTCTTACAGCCATATTCATCAAAAGTTCTTATTTTAAGCTTATAGTATGTAATTACTATTAAACGCTTTTTGTCTTATAAACCTCTTATAAAAATTTGTATACATAAACGTACAATAACATCTTTTTTACTATTTACTATTTGCAGCGATTTTCTGTTTAAGTATGGCAACTTTCTTTATATTTGCCTGCCATTTTATTGTAAGTGATGCACGAAACATCTATTCGGTTTACATGATATTCTATATTTAAATTTTTTTTTTTAATTGTAGACCTTCAAAATTATGCTTATCAAATAAAACTACGTATTATTTTAGTTTCTAAACAAAATGTTTCTGAAAGGTATCATAAAAACTTCTGTTTGAACCTTTTTGAAATATACGATAAGAAAGTAATCGAATAAAAAGTTTGTTTACTTTTTATTAACATCACTATTATTATGATTTGTTTATTTTATTTTTATTTATTATTTTTGAACAATAATTTGTTGTTTTAAACAAAAAAAAAACAACTAGTTGCAATAATTTAATAAATAATTAAAGAGAATATCTGCATTTGCCCCTGAAAATATTCATTTAAATCATATAAATTTTTTTTAAATAATTATCAATATAACCTTAAATTGGCTGTCTAAAATAAAAAAAAAATTAGTAAAATGTATTTAACATGTCCGTTGTAATAAATAAAACATTTTTGTCATTATTTTTCAACATACTTTACAAAAAAAATGTCATAAAATGCAAACACCTTTTAAAATGTCATTTTATTTTTGGTTTAAAGAAGGGCAAATCCAACAATAAATTTTCTTATTTTATGAATGGTTTATTAAAGGTTCAATAGACTATTTTTCGTTTATGAATACAACTTTAGCAATATTTGCTTAAAAACGGTTAATTAATCATCAATAAGTTTTTATGAATACGGCTGCTAGTCTATTGTGGTTGACCAATTTATTTAAAGTAGACTTTAACTTATAACATTTTAATTACAGCAGTTGAGTTAAAAAAATTACTTTTAATGTTTTTGATGTGTTGAAATACGACAAAGTCGTCCCTGGCGAAATTCTTCAAACATGCAATTTGTTTTGATAATTCATCATAAGAATTTATGGAATCAGATGCGTCTACATGTATCTAGTCGTTCGAGTCTTCAAACTGTTTAATCTCCAACACAGCGCTTGAATTTAATATTTAAATACAGTCTTAAGTGTAGATGCTTTTATCTAATACTTTTAAAAATTTGTCAAACCATTTGATTGACCGAACCGTTCTTTAAAATTTGCATAAACTACAAGTTAGATATCATCCTTGGCATCAAAATCACAAAGACTCTAACTAGCTGATGAGAATACAGTTTTCGAAAAACAATTATGTGATTCTAAAGCAGACCACGTGGGCTAAACAAACAACTTTTCATAATAAAGAGCAAATTTGTTACTATATTTTGTGTTCACATGTAAATTACCAAGTGGAATATAATCCTCCGCATCAAAATACGGAAGATTCTAACTAGCTGGTGAGAAAACAGCTTTCCAATAGCCATGTTGTGGCTCTAAAGCAGACAACATGCTATCTTTTGTATTAATATGGAAATCACTCATTCTATTAGCATTAACAGAAATATAATTCAAGGCTGCAAAAAGAAAAACTAATTCTAAGATAATATAACTCTTGTTGGTATATTCCACTCTTCTATCCGTTTGTGAGATAAAGTTTGAAAAAAAATGTTAATTTGTTGCCCGAGTCCAGTTATGAGAACGTCCGGTTAAGGAAATAACAAAACTAATAAATAGCATGGTTCAACAAAATATGGCCGTTATGGTCATGGGAGGTATCCGTTTATGGGAGGTACCCGTTATGAGAGGTTTGACTGTATTTAAAAAAATTAGTGTAGATTAAATTTAAATTAAGATTGCTTTATTTATAACAGATTTTTAGAAAGAATTCGCTGAATAATTTAGTAAATTCAATATCTTACAACAAAAGACTTAGAGCACAAACCCTTTATAGCAAACAGCAAAGCAATAGTTAATACGTTTTTTTTAAGTTTAACACGTTGTCCAGCTAAATACAAAATTTTGTTAAGATCTCTTTTTTAGTAACAGATTTATAGCAATTTTTTGTTAACACGAATTATGTAAAACGCAACGCAGCGCCAAAGAAATACATTGAAAGCAAAAACAAAGTCAGAAATATTTTGTAATTTTGTTGTTGCTTTCTACAGAAATTCACATTGCCTTTTAAAATTTTAAACGCCTTATAACTTGTGGCGTTGAAAATTTTAAAACGGTATATGAATTTCTGTAGAAAGCAACAACAAAATTACAAAATATTTCAACGCCACAAGCAATGAGGCGTATGACATCTTAAAAACCAATGTGAATTTCTGTTAAAGGCAACAACAAAATTACAAAATATTTATGAATTTGGTTTTTGCTTTTAATATAATACTTTTGCGTGCGTTGTGTTTTACAAAATTAGGGCCTAAGTGTATTTAAACAAAAGACTTAGAAAACAAACTTTGTAAGCAATCACGCGTTTTAAGTCTGTTTGAAATTTTTAACAATAACCTATCTTAATTTTAATATAAATTTTAAGCTAAATAGTGCATTTTCAACATTGCTAAAAAAGTAGGACATAAGGATCTTTATAAAAACCTTGTTACAAAATTAACACAGCAATAAGCGAAAATTAAGCAGATTAAAAATCTAAAATTATTTCAAAGTTTTTAAAAAAATTTTAACAATTTAAATAACTGTTATTCTTGAAACAACAGCGTTCTTCTTTATTCTTAATTAAGAATGCATAATATTTTTCTTCAGTTTAACTGTCATTACTTAAGTCTTAACGTTTTACTCAAATAGTGAATTTAATTGTCTGGAAAACACAAGACATATCTATTATAAGAAATACTCAGGTCTCGTGTATTAATGCCAAGCAATTTATATTTAATTTGGAAACTTTTATTGTTAGCATTCTCCAGATATAGAGAATTCTTAATTATATTCGAATTAAAACTGCCACCCCCTTCTTCAATCCAGTACACTTTTTGACTAATGTTGTGTATTGGCAAACCAAGGAACTTCTACAAAATGTCAATACTTTTACTGTTACCATTCTCCAGATGTATAGAAATCATATTGACTATGTGTAAGTAACACCACGCCCACTTCAATAACCCAGCTTTCTTTTTAACAAATGTGCACTGATAACGAAGCTATTTGTACTACATTTGAAAACTTTTACTGTTACCGTTCTCCAGATATGCAGAAAACTTTATTGTTAAACATATATATCGAGATGACAGTCAACCAGCCAGCCGGAATAATGATATACATAATGGCCCATAATCATAGTCAAAAATAAAGTCGATTTTTTCTAAAGAATACTTTAGAACAATGGTGTTCACATGCGCTTAAAGCTGGTTTTAGTTTAAAGTATACAGTATTTTGACTATGAGTATGGGCCAATGAGTTTCTAACGGATATTATATAAAAATATAAAAAACATTTCTGTGGCATTTTGACAAAACATCTTAAGTCGAGATAAGATAACAAAAAAGTTTTTAAAAATAACTCGGTGAAAAAATCATTTTTATTAAATATTAAAATATATCAAAATTAAAGAATAATTTCGTTTATAATACAAAATTTTAAAAACGTAAACAAAAATGTTTTTGAAAGAAAATTCATATAAATAACAACACTTTTTCAACTTTTTAAATTTGACTTTGAAGTTTTGTCAAAATGCCACAGAATTGTAGAAACTTATGGATAGCTGGATTTTTGCTTAAAATTGAAGTTTAAAATATTTAATCAGCTGTGAGATTAAAATCGATCATTTTCAAAACGACCGTTTTTAGCAGGTGTGATGAATTTCGACCGATTTTAAAATCCATTTCTGAATGGAGTCTAATGCCTGTATTCATAAAAATTTTTTATATAATAAAGGTTTACAAAACAAATTTTGTATGAAAATTTGACTTAATAAACGTTTGTTTAATTTAGTAATCGTTGATGAATATGGAGGTTAATTATTTGTTTGAAATACAGTTCAATTAAAATATTAAATATAAAATTCAAAAGAATACAGAGAAGAAAAAAGATGAAAACGTATTAGATATCAATTTAAAAAGATACTGAAAACGACATTATTGATTCAAAATCGTTTTGTTTTCGAAATCGGTTACCATCACATAAAAATACATATTGCCAAATTATCGTTTAGAAGAATATATTTGAAGATTTTGTCAAAAAAAAAAAAAAAAAATCGTTTTGCGGAATATCCTGAGTTGGTAAGAGAATTTGCGAATTTAGGCGATAAATTGGGAACATTATTAGAATTCATCTGAAGAGAATATTATCAAATTTTAGACAAGATTTTTTAAAAAAACTTTTAATATATATTTTATATGCTTAAAATATAAAACAAAGAGTTTAAGTGGCAACCCTGTCGACTAAAAAAAAAGGAAGAAATAATTAGTTTTTCCAAAAAGTTTCAAAATTTTTTTTTAAAAATTATAATATTTAAATATTTTTTCTATCACCGTGGCAACTTTGTTGTCTATTTTTTGTTAAAAAAAAAAAGAAAAAATTTATTGTATAGATTTTTACAGCTTCTTAAGTTAATTGTCTCGATTATTTTTATTTTAATTTGTATTTTTTTTTCCAGAAACTTGATTGAGGTCACTTACTTTGGTTGTTAAACTTCTCGAGCACCGGTATTCCATTGTGTTTTTTTGAGTTATTGTTATTATTATTACTTTTTTAAAAAAGAATATTTTTGTTAAAATTATTTCAAAAAAATGTTTCCACTTTTTCTAAATATTGATATATTATACTTGCATTTATATTTGCTTTAATTTTCTTAAAAACAACACTTTTTTCTCTAAAGAATTTTTATTTTTTTTTTTTATAATTTTCTAAACAAATCTTTTAAGTTTTCTTTTAATTCTTATAAATTTATATTTTTTTTCTTAAATTTAAATTAATTGATATCTTTTTCTTCTATATTGTAACTACAAGCTCCCGTAATGTTTTTTCCTTAAGATTAACAGTTTCAATTTTGTTTGTCTAAAACAATAAACCGTTTTACTCGAGAGTTCACCTTAGACTGGCCATTCAATTTTTACTTACCATTCCTTTAGCACTTTGTGTTTGAATTGAAATAAATGTTGTTAATATGTACTACAACAAAACTTCTTTGGCTTTTTGTCTTCTGAACACTTCTCTTCAACTATTTTTTTTTTCTTTTTATTTCTTTATTGCACGTTTTCTTTCTTTTTTTTTGTACTTTTCACCTCTGCCTCTTGTTGCCAGGTTTGTTTGTGTATGCTTTCTTTTTTTTTTTTTTTGTTTAATCTTCACTTGCCACACATAATTTAAGTTGTTGTTGTTATTGTTGAAGTCAAGTTTGAGAGCACTGAAAGAAATGTTTATAGTAAATCTAATTAATGAACATACATAGTACTGGAAGGACTTACATAGTACTGGAAAGACTTAAGGTTAAAATTCTTTAATGGATTGCTCTGAAATAGACCGATTTTAAGAGATATTTGTAAAGGGACTAGATAATGTAATGGATCAATTTGAGCCTTTTAAATAACCCCTTTATACACTGAAATTCTGAGAAATGCTCCCAAACTTTTTATCGGGAGCTTATTAATAGAGGGCATCATTACCAATAACAAATAACATTAAACAAAGTCATGCACCCTACTTTGGGCTATGATCGAATATGGTTAATTTAATAAAATCTTAGTTTATTATTAAAAAAAATGTCAAATCGATTTTTTTACAAATTATAATAAACCTATTTTTAATAATTTCTTTTTTATACTCTACCCGCTCGCTCAAGAACGTGGACAGGTGAGCAGATTTTTTAGAAATAGTCCAATTTGCTTTACCATTTTATTCAATTGCATAAAAATTATATTAAAAATTACTTTTTAAAATTTATTAGTTCTAAAATTCATTTAAAACGTAAAATGTTTTTTATGAACTTTCAATTTTATAAATTCAAATACATATATAAAACATAACGAAAACCAATTCTTTACGTTTTCTCAATAAAACCACTAAATTTTTTTTTAGCTGGACTTAAATTAAGGTAAAATATAAGTATACATACTTACCTATCCTTTGATATATAACATGTCTATATAGTCCGTTTTAAAAAGTAAATAAAATGGCCACAACGCGGGCATCGAAAGTCAATTTTATCAACAGAGTACCACAGAGTCATACCTAGAGTGGTTAAATGTAGAACAAACCCCCATTATTTTTCCTTCTCGAAATTTTTCTCGAACATACTTAACCCCTATCTTCATTCCTTAAGGGATTTGCAATACAAATTTTATGAAATTTGAAAAAAATTGGCCACACATAATGCACCTAGAAGGGCCAAATGTTTGACCGACCCCACTTTATTTTTTATCCCCAACATTTATTTTGAACAAACCTACCCGCTGACATTTGAATTAAGACCCCTTTCAGACTCGGCAAGTTAGTTGCGCAAGTTACTTGCCGAGTAAAACAAAGTCTGTACAAAATTTTTTTTTCCTTACCCCGACCTTACCGCTGACGTCTACAAACCAAGAGTTGCCGAGTGTGAAAGGGGTCTTAGTATTGTTCAATTTGAGTTCTGTAAAATTTTGGTGTTGATCGGCTAATACAATCCAAAGTTGTGTTTAAAAAAGTACGTAGCCCGTAACCCGTAACCCGTAACCCGTTAATTTTAAGAGCTTTTCCTGCAAGACTCACTTTTCGACTGAACATGTTTTTACTAATACTTGTTACTAATTTTCGACATAAACTGAATACTACTTGACAGTTTTTCGACCAAATGAATCTGACACCTAATCTTTATTTAAAATTCTGACTTTATATTCGGATTCAGCGGACAATTTTACATAAAGATTAGGTGTCAGATTAATTTGGTCACGACTTGGAAATTTGTGAACCACTGTAAACTGTCCGTTGACGAATTATGGTTTTCTCAATATACCGACAAAAACGATATTTCCAGTTGACGGCACCTCTCAAAATAAATGGGAAAGTTGGGAGCCAGCTGATTGAAACGAATAATTGACAGAAGGGGCATTGATAACACCAAATTTCTTTAGTACGCAGTTTTTCGTTGGGAAAAAAGATAATCGCCTAATAAAAAACGCTCATAAAACTTTTAAAAATTGAAACGTACTTGCTTTTAAAATTCCCTTTCAAGTTGTGTGCTTTAATTTTCAGTCAGGAGCACAGCTGATCACAACTTTTTGAATAATTTTTCTTCTTCTTACAAATATATACTAGCATGCATATTACGTTGTTTTCTTGACAATGTCATCTAAAAAAAATCTTTAAAACAAAGTTGTCATCCTCTGGCAAAGCTGTCACTTTTAAATCATTTTAACATACAGTATGAATTTTGAATGCCATCTTTATAGTTTTTTTTTTTTTCGAATAATAAACTTACATTAACTGCATGCACTGAACGAAGGCCGACTACGCAGAGACGCCTTAGTTAGCGAAGCCGGTATTTGTTATAACAAAGAGAAGAAAATCTTTACGCCCGGCCGAAGTTCTCCTGTGAAGAGAAGCTTTAGTTAGCGAAGCCGATTCATGTTTTATCATAGAGAAGAAAAACCTTGCGCCCAGCCGAAGGCCGGCTATGCCGAAACGCTTTAGTTAGCGAAGCCGGTATTTGTTATACCATAGAGGCTATGGCTATGCCTTCGAGTTTGTTATCATGTTGTGGACATTATGGACGTTATGACACTGCTCTGATGAACATTATGACACTTTTAAAAGTGTCATAAAGTCCATGGACACTGTGACACTTTTTGGACGTTATGACATGCCACCGTCAATGAGGCAACAATACTTAAGGTGATTTTACACGATCTGTATTAAGCAGTGTACTTGTTAAATTTCCTACTGCAAAATCATACATGTCGTGTAAACGAAAAAAAAATTGCTTCTGTAAATGTCAGATGCAATTAGCAGTGAAAAATTTTTCAATAAGAGCGTGTTGTATTTAGATCTGACAAACCATTTGAAATCGGCTGTTTTGCAAATCATTTGTTTGTGGCGGCATATATCAATTTTTATTTATTTGTTCACACATACAATTCTTTAAAAGAACAACATTTTTAATTAACTGAAATAAAATTCAAAGTAAATAAAAATATAAATATGTATGTAAATAATTTGCTGTTATGAACGATTTAAGGTTATGTCGGATGAAACCAAAAACGAACGTGTGAAAACCGAAATTTTAAACGTTCTGTATTTTTCAATTTTGACAGACATGTGCAATTATATATGGATTTTACATCTGACAAACCCCACTGCAAAATACAGATCGTGTAAAAGCACCTTTATCAAGCAAACATTTCAAATACATAATGACGTAGGAAAAATATTTCTAGAATAATGAGGCGTTTTGTTATTTGCAATATCTTTTATATGATGATATGATGCTTTTCATAGTTATATGAATAATTTTGAAATGGAACTGAAAATACTTCGAAGCTAATTTAATATTCCAGAGAAAATGAATGTCATAGAGTTTTGGAAAAATTTGGATCAATTATTAATTGTTCATCGTCTTTCTACTTATCTCTATGAGCCTAAAACTCATTTGTTCAAAGCAACGCAATACGTTAAATTCTTCACATTTTACTAAATAAAAACTAACATAAGAGTGTCAATACAGACAATTGCATTGTATAAATAAATTATGTTTGCTGGAAAGTTTGCTGACCAACACAACTTCATTTTGAGCTTTAGCAGATGATGGCCTAAGCCGATTCTCGTAACAAACGAATCTGTTACTTGGGAAATATTTCTTTTAACCAACGTTCAAATGAACGGATATGGCTAGACCGTATCAAAATGTTAATAAACTTTTTTGGTGTTTGTTATAAAAAGGGTCTTTCATGAAACTAAGTGTAAATAACATATTTTTGGATCGTAAAGTGTAATTTTAATACAAAGCAAGTGAAGATTTTTGGGTTTGGGGAGAATAGTTTCCTGCGCGAAGATGTCTCTGGCGGCGGGCTCGAGAACCTGACGGGATTCGTAATGGGAATGACCTGGATGCGTAGCAGGAGACTGGGGACTGGGAACATGTAGGGCAGTTTTTCTAGATTTTCTAAGGCGTCACAATGGACCATATTGGTCTCTGGGTGAGGGTGTGAAGTTTACTTCTTACCAGTCTTCTAACCTTACCTTACCTAACCTAAGGTTAAATTCAGGAATATGTAAAACATAAAAACTCTTAGAACTTTTACTTGATTCGAATAATTTTCGGACGTACTTTTGTGCGGTTTTTTTTATTAAAAAAAAGTAAGCAAAACCTTTATTAAAAATGTTTCATTACAAACCATACAAATATTTTTTCCTCAAAATTTCTTTAAAACAGTATACGTTTCTACCATAAGCTCTCGTAGGTTATTCAAAATAAATGTTAATAGCTTTTGTCAACATTTTAGCACGCAAAATATTATGTATCTATTGTTTTTTTTCTTTATACGAGTAATTTTCTTTTATTCTTTAGTTAGGTAAATTATTTTTAGTGTTAAAAGTTAAACTCCATTCATACACACAACAATTTATGTGAATTGTTAAGAACATTTTGTTTACTTTGTTAATTATTAACAATAACCCAGCGGAAAAAGTAGGAGTACGGATGCCTTCTAGAAGGCCTCTGTACTTCTTCTTTTGGATATATAAGGCCTGCTCGCTCCATTCCATACTCATATCTTTTTTTAGACACGTTGTCATTGCGGAGTAGGCCTTGCGCTCTCGCTTCTTTAGCAGTTACATAAGAATGGTAAGGGGATTATAAAAAATATAATTATTTTGCTTTTGCTTGTGCAAAAAACAATAAAAACAAGTTAGAGTGCTATATTCGGCTGTGCCGAATCTTTGATACCCTCCACCGACAGTTCGAATGTTTAAGGAGTAATATCTGTATGATGTCTTTTTATTATTATTATCTTAAACTGTGACGATTTGTTATTAATTATGGTTTTAGGAGACTAAACTGTTTTCCGGGAGTAGGGCATATATGGGGCCTAGGGTAAATTATGTACCGATCTTCACGAAATTTCACAGTATCATTTATAGTCCTATAAAATTGTGACGAGCCAAAATTTGTTATGATTGCATTATTTTTTACGGTTCTAGGCGTACTAAACTGTTTTCCGGGAGTAGTGTTTATATGGGGCTTAGGGTAAATTATGGACCGACCTTCGCGAAATTTTACAGTGTCATTTCTAGTCGAATAAAACGGACTTGTGCAAAATCTTATGTCATTCCGTGCATTTTTGCATCATTTATGTTAGTTTTTGTAACAAAATTATCAAGTTTTTGAAGGTGGTGATTCCACATTTTGATTCATAGCTCTGGTCCTACTGAACCGATTTTGCTGAAATTCAATCCCAAACTGCTTAGGATAACTACAAGCAATTTACACCTAGTTTGTTTATTTCTTTTGAGTTTTTCGAAAGTGAGCGTGTTTTCAACAGACGGACAGACAGACGGACATGGCTAAACCGACTTAGAATTACTCAAGCAGCCAGAATATATATACTTTATGGGGTCTGAGATGAATAACAAAAAAAGTTTCACACGGAATGACAAACTTAGTATACCCTCTTCACAACTAATTGTGGTGGAGGGTATAAAAATTGGCTATTGGAAAAAAATGAAAAATTTCAATAGCAGTGGCAAAAGCAAAAATAAAAAGCATTCAGCTGATGAGTGCTTTTAAACCAGTGATGTCAATTGTATACCCTCTTCACAACTAATTGTGGTGGAGGGTATAAAAATGTAACTCTTTCTCTACTCCCTTAAAGAGGCGAATGTGGAATGTGTAGCTGACTTCCAAAACGTTAATTGCTTTATGGTAGTACAAAGTACAATGTTTCATAACGCCACAGTACAATATATATACAAAGCAAACCCTTCCAAAACATCACTGTTAAGTATTAGTACGGCAGCAAAAAAGCAATCAGACCATCGGTTTTAAAGTTGATGCTTTTTGGCATTTAACATTTAATTTCCAACAATACAGATTAATATTATGCATTGCATCACTTACATTTCAAAACGTTTAAATAAACAAAGCACATAGTTGCATTGTTTTGGTACTTTGTGCATGTACTTGGTTAGAATGCAGTAGTAAAACTTTATACAAACTTTGTATAAGTACGTTTTGGAAGTCAGCCTCTATCTTATCTTTTATACGAAAGAGCCGAGGCCTTCTATGAGGCATTCTTTAGCAGTTAGATAGATAAGAATAGGAATTGAATCGAAAAAATTTGTCAGCAGGCCTTTAAAAAGGCCCTGAAGTAAGAAGCTCTTCTGAGTTTTCCCGCTGGGAATATAAGTAATAACAATACATACAAGAAAAAACTGTTATAGTACTAAGTCCATATTGTCTCAAAGATTACATCACTTTACACACAACACAGCCTTTTTCTTTAGATGTGCAAAATTGTTTAGTTTTCTATAAAATAGAATTGTCTTTATTGGCTGCATTTTACTTTTCCATAAAATTGTTTACAGTTTTCATTAGAATAATGGTATCTCTTGTTAATTTATTAGAAAAATACACCAGAACATTAAGGGTATGTATATACATTTAAATCAGGCGGAAATTTTGACAGAGGTCATTTTTGTAAGTTGATTGTCTTCCTCCATTTATATGTAACGAGATCTGAAGTCTCCCTCATTCGTAGGCATATGAGATCGTTGATTAACTTTCACTCTAGAAGGTTTGGGTGACATTCCAACTTTTCTAATTATGCTGCACTATGCCTGATAACCTGATGTGTCTGTATCAGCAAGAACATATAATTAAAGTACTTTAAAACAAAAAATCCCATTATAGAAAAACAGGGCTTAAAAGAGTTAGAAGGTAAATTTTCTTTTTAACCTAATAAAAGTGAAGTTTTAAAAAAGTTTTAACCGACATGAATACTTTGGAGCATATTAACTGCCTAGCTTACAATGTCGACAAGAACATTTCTTTCGTAAATTTATATTGAAAACAATAATAAAAAACTAAAGTTGGTTTTTGTTTTCAATGTAAATATACGAAAGAATAAGAACATCCTGTCGATATTGTGGACCAGGCAGCAAATTATTATCAGGAAAAATTAGGCCATCAACAATTCACGTACACAAATACATATACATACATATATACGTATACATATATTCAGCAGGCCAATCGTGAAAAAAAGAAAACAATTATTTCCTCGACATTTGGCTTTTCCCACACATATTTTTGTCTTTCTTTTCTATACTACATATTTAGGATTTCTTGCTAAAAAATTCTTATAAAGTATTTAAATAATGAAATTGATTTGCTGTGTATACATTCATATATTCAAGTCCATTATAGTTTGACGCGCAACGCCGGGGTTAATAAACTAGTTAAAATAAATATTTACTAGTAAAATTTTCATTTGAATAATATTATTTTTAAAGAAAAATTAATAAATAATTATTTTTGTAAGTACATATATCGAAAGAAAACCAAACCTTAAAGTATGTGTGAATAATTCAATTGTTAAATATTTATATTTCGAAACTACAAAC
The DNA here is from genome assembly GCA_963931875.1 of Pollenia griseotomentosa. Lineage (NCBI taxonomy): Eukaryota > Metazoa > Arthropoda > Insecta > Diptera > Polleniidae > Pollenia > Pollenia griseotomentosa. Next base: position 25,153,601 of record OZ007562.1, read on the forward strand.
AATATGAATGGTATTGAAAGTTTGTTGAAGTATTTGCTAACTCTAAAATAATTGAAGTTAGTACCACGATCCATAAAAACGCAAGGGACACTTTCTTCAAGGTAGGCACGCTTGGCTTCTTTGAGCCGGACACTATGATTACTACCGCAGCTGTGATGATGAAAATGAGAAGGAGGACGTAGAACACCTTCATTGCCACTGTCCTGCACTGGCGATGTACGACTGGCCGAAATCGGATCCACCTTCTGTGACGGATTGTATGTTATCGCTGGCGTTAAACTGGTGCGCCTGTTTAACTTCGTAAGAAATTCGGGTTGGTTCTATAGGAGGGGTGGGGGGGGGGGGATTCTGTTTAGTAGAACTCCATAGTATCACAATGGTTAACTAGCTATAAGTGTCTCAGATGAGTGCATACTGCCATTTTTGCATAACCCAGTCTTATATGACTGGGATGACAAATTTAATGAATATTAGTTTATATTTTATAAAAATATACATTGCAACATTGTCAAGGTCATTAAATGTGCACTTCATTTTAGATTTCGGTTTATGATAGTACTTTTCGAAACTAGCAAAATCCGTTTGGTGTTTTCGGCTCCGATTAAGATTTTATAGCATCATTAAAAAAGTTTCTAATTTAATTCAGAATTAAAAAAAAAATTTTGTAAGCCGTTTACTTTTACAGCCGTACCTAAACAAGAGCGGAAAGCGTTTTCTAGCTGTCGATACTTCTCATACCCATACAATTTGTATGAAGCATCCCTAAATAGCGCGGCGTCAAAGCTTTGCAATTGGAAAATCCGATTTTGACAGCGCGTGTAATAGTGAAGTTGGCCGCGATTGTTAATAAATAATGGCAATTTAGCTGTTTTTTGTCAATCTATCGGGGTTTTCTCTTCTTTTTATTTCTATTATGTAGGTTCTATTAAACAAGAAAGTTAACACTACTGTTTGTGATACAACGTTGACGCTTTTGTTTAGGCATGACATACTATCAGCGTAAAAGCTAAGCGGAGAAAAACGTTCCGCCTTCCGCTCTTATTTAGGTACGGCTGTAAGTGATTTATAGCAAAAATGTCCTCAATGTTTGTTCTATTAAAGATTTTATTAATTCTTTTTTCCTCCTAAAGAGAATATAAAATTCGTTGTTATCTCCACCATACCCTACAAAATTGTGTGTTCATTCACAATAAATCATGCTAAAACATGTTTGATTGTGAATATATGTACTATGTTAATATAATTGCATGTAAGTTTATGGCTAATTATAATTTTAATAAAATACTTTTTTTGGTACCATCATCAAATTGCTTTCCATTTCATTTTTAAAAAGAAAAAAGTCATTGTTTTTGTCTTTGCCGCTTAATTGAATAATTTTGTTGCTATTCACGTATACGTCAATTTTAATATATGTATGTATGTATGTACGTACATATGTGTGTGTGTTTATTGCTGGGGATTTTAAAATAAACTTTTTTTGATGAAGTTAGTAAATTTTAGTTTAATGTGTGTTAATAAAATAAAATACGAAAAATATACATCATAATACTACGTTTAAAGTGAAACTTTATTTCAAAAAAATTGTAATCGTTCCAATTTGTTTAGTTTTTTTACGATTATTTTAAGCGTCACATTCAAATTCATTCGTAAATCAATTGAAAAAGTTTTTTGCAATGTTTAATGCAATTAATTTTGTCAATTTATAAAAAAAAATTAAAATAACTATTTGTTTAATATGCCTTTTTGTTTATTAAAAGATTGGAAAGATAGTTAGTTTTTAGTAGTTCCGTTATTGACATTGAGGTAAATAAACTTTTAAATATAATTGTCAAGAAGAAAATCAACTGAGATTACGAATTGATTGTTAAATATATATACAATATAAAAATATTAATAGCATTGTTTAACATGAAACAAGTGGAAGAGAATATAATGGCCAATAAACCAGGGTAAATTTTAAAGTATTTAAAGATTAGAAAATAGATTTAAATTTTTACTAAAGATAAAAGTTCACTTAAGACCTAGATTTATAAAAAATGAAGGATGTGACTGTGAAAACTGTTTCTAACAGTGCTGCCAACATAGACCTTTTCCTTTTTAATTTTCTGAAACTCAGAAAAGATTTTTAGCCTTAAATTAAAAAACGCGCAAATTCGGCACTTTTCGATATTACTTTTTAGCAATTTATCATTTTAAAAAAATTATGCAGATTGCAGAAGGCCTTATTACGCAGAAGCCAGCACTTCTCACCGCATTCTATAGTTATTTATTTTTTGCACAGGCATTTTTTAAGGCTTTCAGATAAAGGACTTTAACAAGGGAATATGAAACAAAATATAAAGTTTTAGCAAAAAATTTAAATTTCACAGCTTCGTTTCTGCGTTCTTATAGAAGGGAGTAGCGAATGAGTAGTGACTATTCGGAAGGTGTTTCTAAAAGAAATTTATACCTTCTTTATGCTATGGATCGATTCATGGCCACATTTATTCTTTAAGACTATATAAATTCAAATCGAACCCGTACGTGACGTGAGTTTAACAGAGGGCTCAAACTTGTCGATCCGATACTGTTCTCAGCAACTTGTCCACTACTCGAAAATTTTTGAGGAAAGATCTTGGCCTTCTTTCATATAAGATCTAACTGGTGCAAGAATTGAAGCCACCGGACCATCAATTGCGTCGTGTGTTCGGTGAACGGGCTGAAAATCAACCGAAAGCTAAGATTCTTATCGTCAAATCAGTGCTGCCATATTGTTTTTTAGAAAAACAAAATATAAAAAAAAACAGTTTTTATAGAAAAACTAAACCTAAAAAATTTAAAAAAAATTATACAACCATATTTGTGTATTTTAAATTTATTTTTATTGAAGCAAAAAAAGCAACAATTTTTCTATCGTACAAAACACGACATTTGTACAATTAAATTATTTTTTTAGAAAGTCTTGGTCCGCGAAATTCCACATATCATAGAGAAAAATTATCTTAATTATTTTTTGATTTGTTTTTATTTATATTAATTTCAGAAAATATCCTCTTAACGTTGCCTGTTGACTTTTTCAATTCAGAAATGGTTCTGAACTACCGCAACATTTTTTACTAATTACGATGAACATTCTTGCTTTTAAAAATGGAGAGCAAGCTACAACATTGTTGCATTAGAATACATACATGTTTGTTAATCACATTAATTAAATGCTTCTCTGTATAATTTGAGGAAAATTGAAAAAAAAAAAAACTGCATCGCTTGAAAAAAATAAAAATCCGCAACGCTTTTGCACTTCAAAAAACTGCAAAAAACAGATAAATCTACACATTTGGCAACTCTGCCTCAAATTATATTCATCGATAAAGCTAGATTTACACGATTGAAATTTTCTTCAAAATTGCTCTTCAAAATGCTTCAAACTCGTGTAAACAACAAAATTTTGAAGAAATTTTGCTGTTTACACGAGTTTGAAGCATTTTGAAGAGTAAACTTCTTCAAAATTTTGCTGTTTACACGAGTTTGAAGCATTTTGAAGAGCAATTTTGAAGAAAATTTCAATCGTGTAAATCTAGCTTAAGGCTCATGTCTGGATTAAAGGGTATGCTCGAAAAAGTGGTGCAATATTGGACCGACAGTATGGCGTTCATAAGGCACAATCGCGCAGGCCATATGCCAAAAAAATTTTAAGCATTAAATGCCATTAAAATTTTGAAATGGAATAAATGTCATAGCTCCGATGTAAAGCCATGTTCTTATATTCTAAACAAAATTATTCTAAAATATCTTACGAAAAGTATCAAATATTTGGCCCAACTGAATATTGCCTTATATTTTGTATTAAATTAAGGTCTATTTTTCATACAGTCTCACTAGTTTTTATAATTTCTTTTAATTTTTATTTAGTAATAAAAAATAGACAAGTTTACACTGGTATTATTGAAACTAATACCGTCCCGTTAAGGTGTTTTCATTAAAGATTATGTTTATTTACCGGGGGTTTAAAGATTGTTGTCGTTTTAAGTTGTTCTTATTGTTGTTGTTATGATTTCATTAAGCATAATATTACCGATTTTTTGTAGCTTTTGTCATTTCTCCATTTACTTGCAATTAGCGAAAGTCACTAGACTAGTTTTTCAGAAAATGTTTTTCTTAAATTTCGTTTTGTCAATTGTTTTCTTTTTTTGTTTAATATATTAACCCATTAAAAATAAGTTTTTTTAACTAACAAATTAAGGCCCGTTATTACAACTTGCCTTTGTAGTTCATATTAGTAAAAGTAGGTTTAGCTTAAGTGAGGAAAAAAGTGGTCTTTATACATATATCTTTCTTTATTATAACTTCCTTGTAAAGGCCTAACTATAATATGCTTATGCTTATGCTAGCTTAAGCTACTGTCTGTCAAACATTAACGAAAAGCCTGTCAAAGGCTTAAGCAAATTATTGTGGACTTTTGGGTGACTATATTGTACTTTTTGAACTTAAATATCTTTAACGCTTAGTTGCAAACATTTGTACTTTTGCGAAAATTATTTTCTTCTTATATTTCCTTAAAATATCAATTTTTTGACAAAATTTTTTTGGTGTCTACAATTGAAAAATATACTTCCATGAGTATGTTTATTTTTATTAATTTTAAAAACAAATAAACACAAAAATAAAAGAGTACTAAAATATAAAATTAGGTTTTTTTTTAAATATTTTTCAATATGTAACCAAGAAACAGCTGATTCCTTAAGCAAAGTACGATAAGTTTCGCTCTTTGCTTAAGCAAATGACACTTGACGAAACTTAACGAAAAGTTGCTTAAGTACATTATAGTTGTGTACACTTGATTATATGTAATTATTTGCACATTTGCGTATGTAAGCTTAAGCACATTATAGTTAGCCCTTAAGATAAATATAATATTGTTAAAAATATGGCAATACAATACTACATACCGAATACATTTGAGATTTGTTCATTTGTTTCCATTCAACACATTTTGGTGTTAATATGGCAACGCTAAATGCATAAGCCTTAAAAGCAGTGTTCGAAAATAAACACCAAATATCGCTTCTTAAGGCTGGTTCACCCACAAGTTTCTGAAACATTTTTGGTTCGCACAAAATTTTTTTTATATGTAGTTTGACGTTTCTCTCAGAGAGCGAGAGAAATTATTTTGTGCGAACGACTCTCAGTGTGAATTAAATTAATTTTAAATTTGGTCCGAACCATTTTAGAAAAGGTTGCCACACCATGTGAAATTTGTACAAGAGACATGCCATATTGTTTGGAATTTGTATTAAAAATTCAGTATGGTAAACTAAAAAATGTAAACAAAAAGCAAAAAAGAAATAAACATATAAAGAAAAAGAGGTATTGGCGGCAAATATAAAAAACTTGGAAAAACAATCTAAAATTGAAAAATATTATATTAGGTAAGTTGAAATATTAAAGCAATTTAGTTTATAATTTCTAAATTTTCTTTGTCCTTTAGATACAAATTTAAGATGGAGTTGTCAGAAGATGTTGTCTTAAATTTAATTTATGAAATAAAAAAGCCAGGAAGGGAATGTTTGTATGATTTGAGCAACAGCTCTTATAAGAACAGTCATATCAAACAAAATAATATATCCATCGCAGAAAAAGATGTTTTTATTCTTACCAAATAATTCACCAGAAATTCTGTTTTTTTTTTTTTTGTTATAAATATTAATTTTTTTATTTCTTTATTTTGACACAAATATAATTAGTTTTCTTAAATTTATGCACATATGTATTTACGTCATTTTCAATTATATATGGCAGCACTGTTTTTACGAACCAAGTTTCTGAAATGGGTGAACCATGGTGTAGAAAACTCTCAGTAAACAATAAATTTCTCCGAACCAAAAATGTTTCAGAAACTTGTGGGTGAACCAGCCTTTAGTGTTCGGTTCGGTAGATTTGTGGAAAACACAAACGCTAATAGTGTTTGGTAGAAAATCATTAAAAAATAACGTTTCCCTGTTAGTCATCTTTCGAACACAAAAATAATACTGTTATTATCAAACTCAACAAAAGATGAAAACATTTAATTCGTTCGGTTTTTTTAAAAAATTCATTGTGTTCGGTTCGGATCATTAATGTTCGTCCCTTTTGGTTGGTAAAAAAACCAAACATTTTTTACAAAAACAAAAAGCCAGCAAAATAATTTTACACAAACAATACACACACAACTGTTCGTGGTGCGGTCTTTGCTCAATTTTTTTGTTTGTTTATTTCTTTATCAATGTAAAAAAGAAACATTATAAAACATTGAAATATAATGTTTGTCAACAGTATCACTACAATTGTTCTGTTTTTTAACGAAGAACAGAACATTATTAAATATTCGGTTCTTTCTTGAAAATAGTTACGAACGGTGTTAAGGGTTGTGTTCTTCTACACAATCACTAAAAAAATAGATATCGTTCTTGGGTGTGTGAGCCGAACGCTAAATAATGTACTGTTTATTTTCGAACACTGCTTAAAAGTTAAAGGTAAGATAATCTGGGTTTGGTTTTAGCTTAAAGTAAAGTTATAATAATGAAAAACGAGTTATCTGCCCGACAAAAATTTGAACGTTATTCTTGAAATTTATTCAAAATTTTTGCCATCGTTAGCTATGACCTTTTTCACGCTTTTTGGATTAGATGGGTGAAGAAAGACTTCCCAGTCGGTATTGTTTAAATAGTTTTCCACATGTGGTCGAGCGTTTTCATGATGCAATGTAACAGCTTTATGTCTAGACGCATAATCCGGGCGTTTTTCGGCTAATGCTTGATTCGAACCAATCAATTGTATTAGGTACATATCCCCTGCGCCCTTTTTTTATCGATTTTATTAGCTAAATACAGGTTGGATCATTCTAAATACATGTCGCCATGTATATTCAGCTTAGTTCCTCTAAAAGGGTGATAAATTTTTTTTTTTTTTTTTGCAAAATACATGAGAAATTGATATAAGATGTTTACAGTGCGTAGATATGACCACTGAACATCGATTTCTTGCAAAAATTGAAATTTTGAGTTGACTCTCTTTAAATGAACCAGTGCGATATGTATCAAGAAACTTAGAATTTAACCCCTTAATGGTATAATTCTTTTATAATAGTTGCCAAAATTTTTGTTAAGGCAATTCAACATTTATTTCATTTTTCGCCTGTTTAATCGTTATTTTTCTTTTTTTCTTTTGTGCGTTACGTCTTACTGTTGAAGACAACCGGATTTTCAACATGTTGCTGTTAGTTGTTGTAACTAGGGTTTCTAATATCCCGGACTTTTTCTATTACCGGGAACGCAAAAACTAATTTTTTTATTCCCAGGAATTACCCGAAATTTTTTTATATATAATCAATTATTGACAATCAACCAATTTTATGAAATAAAAAATGCATTATTTTTAAATATCCTTATAGTATTACAAAAGTTTTAGAAAATCGTTATAAAAATTACTTAAATTTATTTAGCTAGTACTTTTATAAGTTGTGGTGAAAAGTTTTTTTTGTAACATATTTAGTAGCTTCAACATTTACTTTAATTTAGAACTCAATACAATATTAGAAAATAAACCAAATATGTATATATTGGTTTGCTTCTTGTGGTAGAAATAGAAAACATTAGAAGTTTTTTGTCTGCCCTGTTAAATTTTCTTAAAGTCAGTTAGCAGGTTGACTCTCTGAGCCGATGATATTTATATGCAGAATCATGGCTAAGTTTGTAATTTCAACAATATTGATGTTAGACCCTAAACAGCAAATATACACTGGGTCCTTAATGATCGATGAGAAACGATGTCCGTTGAATTAATCTAAATATATACAAACGTTTGTGTATTTGTTAGAAAGCTTTCGGGCTGAAATTTAACCCTTAAATGCGCAACAATGCCAATTTTAACAAAAAAAAATATATAATATGTTAAATTGTAAAAAAATAACAACTGCGTACCACTTTTTTTTTTTTTTTTGAATTTTTTAACTATGTATTTTTAAAAAAAAGTGGTTCTATCTTAAAAGATACAATGCGCACTATCACACATTTTAGTTTTCAAAATAAAATACGGGTATTTTAATTTTTAGAAGTACTAAAAACCTTTTTTATTTATAAAAATAATTTTTAATTATAATAAAAACAGTAAATTTAATTTACAATAAAATAAACTTAAAAAATTCATGTTAAAAAACTAAAACAATAAACGAAATAAGGTAATAAACTTTATAAAAGTAATTAAAAAAATTTTTGTTAAGGCAAAAAGTTGTGGTACTCATAAAAGCAATTTTTTCCCAGCAATCCAGTGACTGGTTCCATCTAGCCGGGTGTCCTTTGGCGGCGCTGGGTTTGTGTTCGGCTTTCGACTTTTTTCTTCAATTTGTTTTTCCAAATTTGGACGTCCTCTTGCTAAAACAGTTTTTGTTTTATAAGAAAACAATGCATCAGCGACTTCCAACGTTAAATTTACCAATCGCATTACAGATCCTTGTTTATCTTTGTTTATTCTTCTATAAAGAATCCAGGCATTAACACATGTCATGTCAAAAAGGTGGTAAAACATTCTAGTTGTCCACTTACGGCTTTTCATTGATATTTTATGCCGGCCTATTGAACTATCCATCAAGTCTACTCCACCCATGTGACAGTTATAATCTTTAATGATTTGTGGACATGGAATACTATTGATAGATTTTTCCTTTTTTCAAAGCGTTTGATTGTTATAGGTTCACTCTCTGAGTTATATATATCTAATGGAGGGTAAGCACCGACATAATTTGAAATCAGATTGACAATTCTATTGTCTTTCCATGATAATGTTGTCACTTCGATATCGTGTATGTTGGCAACAAATTCCTGACTTGTTCCTCTTTGGAATTTCATCATTACTTTTTCTTCAGGTAACTTACAATTCTTAACTCTATTGCGTATGATAGTACCAACAGCCAGAATTCACATAACACCCATTTTTGTAGAGCACATTTGCTCATCCACACTCAATCTGTCCAGTTTCGGTACGGTAGAAAAAGTTCTATTTAGCGTATCGATAACCGGTCTAATTAGATAAAGCCTGTCATGATTGGGATCATTTCGATCAGGCATTTGGCTTTTGTCGTTAAAATGCAGTAGTTCCCGAATTTTTTCAAAGCGTTTCATAGGCATTTGGGTTTGTATTATATGAACACATCGGTGGTTGTTTGCAGACCAATAGTTTCTGGCGTTTGGGAGTTAGTAATACGTCATGTAAAAGAGAATTCATATAAATTTGCGTATATCTGACACTGTGAAATTAAAAGATTGATTTACACCACCAGCATATTTTATCGTTTCTATTACTATTTCTTCCTTCAATGATTGTGGAAATAAATGGCACCAAACTTTAAAAGCAGTTTGTAATGCTTTTATATCGTCTGTAAGATCACAATCGCCTCCGAACTGAACTTGCTTAGCATCAAATTGAAGATGACCCTTTTTCCATAAAATTCTTTCAAATTCCGATGACTTGGGATTTATATAAACTATACTAAATTCTGAAGAAAAAGAAGCCCAAATATTTGTCGGGCCATAAGTCGTTTTAGTATTTGAATTAGAAGTAGAAGGTGTTAAATCTAACGGTTCATATCGGCCCAAATCTGCCGCCGTCGGAACTTCCTGAAAATTGTCTTCAGTTATCATTTGTATAAATGAATCATGTATAGATCCTTCAATATCTATTTCATCCTCCGTATCACTTTCTTTATTGTTTTCGTCCTGTATCAATAGCATTCTAGTAGCTTCTTGGAGCTCTGGTTTCTTTTTACAAGAATTTGTAACTTGCATGTCATCCTCGTCTGAGTCCCTGCTGTCCGTACTATCGTAAGTAATACCATCGCTATTGAACAGTAATTCACAAACTTCCTCATCAGTCATATTGACTCCATCAACCTTTCTAAATCCTGACATGACTTAAAAATTTTAAGTTCTATATTTTTAACTCAATTAACAATGGGCTGTCGTTTATTATTTTTTATTAAAAAATTAATCGTGTAATGAAAGCAAGACGCTGAACATAGAACCTGCTTGTTCAAAGCATAAAATATAAATGAACTTGCACCGCAACGCAGTACATAATTCAAATAAAAACGAATGTGAAATTTGTAGAAGAATGCGCGGTGTATCTTTAAAGATACAACCATTAAATAACGGTTTGTAGCCACATTTTGAAACAAAAAGCTTTTGTAAATACTTTTTACGCTTAATTAAATATTTTAACACTTCACTGAATTTTTTCAGTCTTAATTTAACTCGGCTTAATGTTATGTAACATCTAATTATCAATTTTTTTTTATTTTTGCACAAAACTAATTTTTAGCTTTAACTGCTAATAAATCGCAAGTACTGAAGATTTCCTCGACAGGGATATTTTTAAAAAATGAGTTATAATATTTTAAATACGTTCAATTTATTTTTATTCAATTTGGTCTAAAATTGGAACCGTACGATTTTTTTTTGTATGTTAAAAGATACAATGCGCATTTAAGGGTTAAGGACTTTCAGGTCAATTTACGTTAGGTTAGGCTACCGATACAATTATAAAATTAAAAATTTAAGGTAAAATTAACAAAAACTCAAGTAGAGTAATTTCTATAATGACACCACGTGACAGTTTTTTGACCAAATGCATCTGACATCATTATGTAAAATTGTCCGCTGAATCCGAATATAAAAAAAATGATGTCACTTAAATGCAAATATATTTACAAACGTTAGACGGATTATGAATTTCTTTTCTTTTAATGAAAGATAATAAAATTACTTAAATAAGCTTGGGTAGCTTGTATAAATTAATCAATGAAATGACAGAGTTACAGTGGACAATAGTTCAAACTTCATAAAAAATTTTATGATTTTCCCAATTTTGCTCTTTACAAGTTATTATTATTGTTTCAATTAATTTGCCTTAATTGATAATAAAAACAAGTTAGAGTGCTATATTCGGCTGTGCCGAATCTTTGATACCCTCCACCGATGTCTTTTTATTATTATTATCTTAAACTGTGACGATTTGTTATTAATTATGGTTTTAGGAGACTAAACTGTTTTCCGGGAGTAGGGCATATATGGGGCCTAGGGTAAATTATGTACCGATCTTCACGAAATTTCACAGTATCATTTATAGTCCTATAAAATTGTGACGAGCCAAAATTTGTTATGATTGCATTATTTTTTACGGTTTTATGCGTACTAAACTGTTTTCCGAGAGTAGGGTTTATATGGGGCCTACGGTAAATTATGGACCGACCTTCGCGAAATTTTACAGTGTCATTTCTAGTCGAATAAAACGGACTTGTGCAAAATCTTATGTCATTCCGTGCATTTTTGCATCATTTATGTTAGTTTTTGTAACACAATTATCAAGTTTTTGAAGGTGGTGGTTCCACATTTTGATTCATAGCTCTGGTCCTACTGAACCGATTTTGCTGAAATCCAATCCCAAACTGCTTAGGATAACTACAAGCAATTTGACATCTAGTTTGTTTATTTCTTTTGAGTTTTTCGAAAGTGAGCGTGTTTTCAACAGACGGACAGACGGACATGGCTAAATCGACTTAGAATTACTCAAGCAGCCAGAATATATATACTTTATGGGGTCTGAGATGAATAATAAAAAAGTTTCACACGGAATGACAAACTTAGTGTACCCTCTTCACAACTAATTGTGGTGGAGGGTATAATAATAATGTTTGTTTGTATATTTGAAATATGAAAACCTACACACAAACTTCAAAATATTTTAAAGTTTCAAACAATTTTTTAGTTGTTTCAATTAACAGTGTTGTTTAAATAAAATATTTTAATTTGATGTTTTGTTTAGCCTCTTTTGCTATTGCTCACATTTCAATCAAACCTATTGATTGAAACTCAACTGCAAGAAAATCTCAAACTTACAAATAAGTTAATTGATATGATAATATGTTTGCAGGCGGAAAATCAGCAGGGGCCTAATTCTGGCAGTCGTGATCGAGTACTTTCTCTATTCGAAAGCAATTTTATTTCAGTCGATACTGAACGAATCGAAATAATTTTTTCAGTATTGTGAAACTTAAATTAATGCTTTACAACACTTATAATTGAATTTGTTCAGTATTGACTGATATAATTAGATATTAAATTGCTTTCGAATCGAGAAAGTACTCGATCACGAATGCCAGAATTAGGCCCCAGTATGGAATTTAATTAAAAGTACAAAATTTCTAACTAATATGTTAATTGAAGTTGGTTTTTAATTTTTTCTGCGTAAACATTGAATTTTGTAAAAAAAATCACTTAAGAAGCTCAATTCCAGAGACGCACGCAGTACGAACAGCATAACTGAAAAATCTTGCCTGGTGAGTGGTGTGCAGGACAGCCAAGCGCGACATTAACGCTATGCCCGAAAAGATTGACAGGATAGAGTAAATGTCATTGCAAAGCTTTGGTAAAAAAGGAAAACATTATTTTCTATTATTATTTTATATCAGAAATTTCGTCAAAGCTTTGTTAAAAATAGGAAACTGTGTCGCATTTGAATACCTGAAAACCGTTTTCCCAACGTATCAGACGCTAAAATTAAAAAAGGGGTTTACTGAAAGATTCGAAATTTAATTCGATTTTGTCCGAAGATGATTCAAAGGCATAGAAGTCATTTGGTTTGGTTGTACCAACCTTTCTGCAAAATTTCTTGAGCCCAAATTATGAAATCTCATTCAAGATTTGAGAAAAAACTATGAAAAAATTGGTCCAGTTTTTAACACATTTTTTTTTAATTAATATTCATTTGTAAATATTACTTAAAAAAGGAGTTAATATGTCTTTAAAAGTACACCATCTGCACTTAAATTTCTTCCCAAATAACCTTGGCGATGAAAGTGACGAGCATGGTTAGCGTTTTCACCGACAAATATAATAAATGGAACGTCGCACACTGGTTCATATTTTGAGAAGGCGGCCAAAATTATTTTTTTTTTTGTTCTCCGATTTTAAAATCTTTTTATTCATGTGAAAGTAAATACTAGTGAACCTCGGGAGCCAAAAAATTAAAACCCTATTTCAACTATTTCATTGAGAACAGGGTGGTCCGAAATGGACTTTCTCAATATTTGGTTATAGTTTTGAATTTCTGAGTCAATTTTTGAAGTTGAAATGCTCATAACTTTTTTGTTTTTTAAGATTTTTTGACAGAATAAGTTTTGTGTATTAGTTTATTTTATTAGCTATACGTGGTTTAAAGCATTAAACTCTGCGACCTCTAGAACTATTTAATTTTTTTTTTTTTTTAATGTCAAAATTTCCCGGAAATTTCCTACTTTATAGAGCATAAGTCCTGAGCGTCAAAATGCGTCAAAAAAAACCTATACTCTCTTGTAGTCCAGAATCTAACCTACATTTCTATACCCCATTGTACGCACATCTGGATACGGCCTTGCGAACTACAGCAATTTCTGTGACCCAAGGTAAGATATTCGGTTCAAAAAATAAGTCCTGCAAGGAAAAATTACTGAAATTAAAGAAGGTGAATCTTAAAGAATTTTCGACAAATAAAGCAGTTCAGGCCACATAAATTATCTAGCACGTCAGGTTATCAATTAATTTGGAGAAGGTAAAGGTATTGCCATTGTTATGAACTTATTGTGGGTGAACGGATGCTGCAAAACGAATAGGCGACATAAATAGACTAACACGTTAGATTTCTGAGTAAGTTAAAAGGTTAAACATAAGTAAATAGCCGCAACATAAACTACATAGTTTAATTACCTGAAAATTGCAAATTAATTTAAAAAAATGGAAGAACAGGTAAATGGTAAAAAAACTAGCACGCAGTTATATTTTACGTGAAAATTACCTACATGTTACCTGTTAATTTATTGTCGGTATGTTATCCTTTTAAAAATTGTGAAAACAGGGGTTTTTTATGTTTCAAAGAAATGCTAATAAAAGATTAAATTTGTATTTAAATAAGGGTTTTTATGTTTTAAAGAAGCAGTAACAAAAGATCATTTAAAAAAACTTCTATCAAGAGTATAAAAGTGCATGCATTCATAATTTTACCTTCATTATTGTTTAAACAATGGCTAAGTTCAGTTATAAAGTTCTCGCAGATATATATTTTCAACAGAAAGATGAAAAAGATTTTGTGTTACACATAATGAATAATCCATTCTTTCATAAGATAAAAATTAAAAATTTTTCATTAACATTAAGAAAACGGTACCTTAAATGTTCTAGAAACAAGAAAACGTTTTACTTACGCAACGAAAAGTGGCTAACAAATGATCTGATTTTTTAGAAGCTGTCAATAACTGCTAAGGAAACTGGAAAAGTGGGTCGGCCCGCAAAACAAATTGACAATTGCAGTGAAAGATCACGAAGACGCAAGCTAGCAAATACCAAAAAAGAAATTTCTCATAGTATGATAAAGGATTCATTTCTGCATCAAATTCAACCAACGCAAAATAAGAAAACAAAAATTGCAATAATTGAAAAAATAGTGGAAGCGAGCACTAAACGCACAAAGAGGATTTTAAAAAGTATGCCTACACCAACTGAAGAAATGAAATTTACTCCAGAAGAAGCATTTGCACTATTTTTGGATTTAAAACGGACAAAAAATCAGTATACAGAACAGCGAAAGCGAACCAATCAAATAAAATAAAATAAAATACACATACATCTCAAACCAAAAATAAAAGTTGAATTACCTTAAATGTTATCGATAGCCAAGAATGCTATTTGGGCATTTTTCAAAATATTCCTTTTCAGTTTTATCCTTATAACAACTCGTCTTTCCCAAAAACGCCAACCTTTGGCCCCTGTGAATATTGGGACTAAAAAATTTACAGGGGCCAAATATTGGCATTTTCTGACAGGATCTAAGTTCGACAATAAAAAATAAGCATCAGTTGTAAAATACAAGAGAAATAATGATAAATTATAAAAAAATCATATTTGAAATATTCAACTTTTACACCGAAACTCAACAAAAAAATGTAAATGCATTTTGAACTCCCCATAACTTTTGCTCCTATCAGTCGAATTTTACGTTTTATAGCGCAAATTAAAGCCTAACATCGCACCTATCGAGCAAAAAAAATCGCATAAAAAAATACCGATCCAGTCAAAAGTTATGGAATTTTGACCGCCTTCTCGTAAAATTTCCCACTGTGCGTCGGTGCCAAGGTGCGTATGATGAGGAGATGTTGGGTGACTATAGTTGGTTCCTCGTGCGAGAGGAAAAAAATAATCATAATAGGCAAAGCAATTCAACAGTTTAACAGTTTTAAACCATTTTTAATATTTCTTATTAGCTTTGTAAACATATTTACTAGTTGTTGTTTTTTTTTTTTCGAAAATGAAGGAGGTTGCACAACATATATTCGCGTAACTTACTTTAATAGAAGTAAAACTTTTTTCTAATATTTTTGAAACATAATTTTTTTTTTTTTTTTTTTTTTAAAAAAAAGAATAAATTTTTTTATCAAAACTTCGAAATGTTTGTTTTTTAAAAATTCATACACAATGCAGCTTGGCTTCTAATTTTAGTGCAGACATATAAAAAACGAAGCTGCAAACAAAACAAGGCATAAATGATTAAAATCTGTTACCAACTTTTGATTTTATTCACAAGAGTCGAAAAATTTTAATTAATTTAAGAATTTCATAGAATATGGGAGCCCCCCCAAAAAGTGGTGATAAGGGGCAAGTAAGTCTCGAGAAAATGTTAAGAACAAAAAACAAAATGAGGTCGGTAATACATTTTATCTTACTAGGGGCGACTCCTGGGCATTTATGGGACTTTTTTTCAATATATTTCTAGTCTGCATTGAACATTTTGTATGGGAGCTCCCTTTAAGAATGGAGATAGCGGGTAGGTATGTTAGAAATAAATGATTGAGATGAAAAATAAGGTGGGGTTGGTCATGCATTTGACCTATCTAGGAGCATCCTAGGCACTGCAGCCGTTTAATAAAATTAAATTTGGCCCCTCCCTGCAGTGCCTAGGAATTGCGGAATTTCGGTTTTTTTTAGTAATTTCAAAAAACTAAACCGTTTTTGAGTTACGCGAATATATGTTGTGTAACCTCCTCCATTTTCGAAATAACGGTATATCTTGAAAACCAGAGGCAATCTAAAAAAACGGCGAGCACCACTGGATTCAGCGTTTCCGAATCATGTTAAAGCGCCCAGTGCCCGGCTTGTCTTTTTTTCAACTGGCATAGTGTTATTATTATAAGATTTTTGCTTAAAAAACAAAGTATTCTCAGCTTTTGGGCAGATTATTTTGCAATTCCGATTGAAGCAGACCTGCAGTAAAATATCGTCTCAAAATTTCACAAACGCTCCAAAGGTCAGTTCTTGAAGACTTATCAGAACTATTACTAGATGTAGGGTTGACGTGTCTTCAAGACTTTCAGAGTGCAGAGTCATGTTAAGTAGCTTAATAAAACGTTTTTTTCGATCTATTCTTCTATCTTTGAAATTTTCTAGCTTTGTATCGAAATTGAAATTTTCTAGCTTTGTATCGAAATTGAAATTTTCTAGCTTTGTATCGAAGACAAAGAATTGTAGATAAACATTAGATTTTATTATTCTCTAAACACTTTTTTCAAAAACCGGCTTTCGAATATTCCGAATAGCTGCTATTTTAAAAAACCCGGTTTTCGGTGAGGCATTTTAAAAATAGCCGGTTAACCGGTTTTAGCTTGAATATATAAAAATACAAAAATCAAATTAGTTTTTGTATAAAAAGTTAATTTGAATAAAAAAACAACACAATTCACGAAGGTATGGGACCAACAAAATACATAGATATGACTTAAGGTATGTTCAGACTTATCAAATATTTGACGATAAAATCCAAAAAAAAGCGTCACCAGTAAATTGATCAAACTTAAGCTTTATTTTTAACAATTTCTACTTATTTACTTAACTTTATCTTTAAAATGATAATTGTATAATTTAATTTAGAAACTGCTAAATAATGTTTACTCTAGCCAAATGTTTTGCAAAAGCAAACCATTCTTTAAGAAAACTAGTGGTTACGTGTAGGATATTTAATAGGGTTGAAAATATCTTTAGAATTTTTGAAAAATTTTGGTTTTAAAAAATCATAGCAACTTAATAAATTTATTATTTGAGATATTCTCCCAATTTATTTTATATGAGTTTTAATTTGTTAGTGGTTAAGCATGTCTATATGAATCAGTAGACTTCAACCATACTTTTGAAAAGTAGCAAACAAAACCTCTTAGCCAGGTTATATTTTAAATTTCAGTATTATAGAAACGAATATTAATATGAACATGCTTTTTGTATGAAATATCTGTTAATCACAAGTTAAAACCTCCCATGATATTGTTGGATTCCTTCAATTTTGTTTTAAGTTCTTGGTGTTTTAATAAATAAAACTGAAGAATTTTCCCATATGTTGACTCCGCCGGTATGTTGTAGTTTTAAGCATGAAGATATGCTAGATATACTTAAGAGTTGTTAGTGCCTTAAGGGAAATTTCGTCCTCGGAAACACAACAGTCTAATATTTCACGCAATGATTCAAATTTGGCAGCATATTTTAGTATTATTTGCAGACTCAAGTTTTACTTGGCGTATATTTATGTCAAGCTTGTGGACTAATTAAAGGTGATTAATAAGTCGTGACGTTGAAGAACCTTTGCAACTTATCAATTTAGGGCCTTTAAGGCACCTTTGTCTTTTCAATCAGTTCGAAATATCACCAGAGTTGACATCTTTATAAAAATATATATAATATTTTTAATAATTTTAATTAGGCTCAAGTTCATTAAATTTAATTTTCATTAAATTATTTTTATGAAGAAAGGAATTCTACAACATGAAAAACAATTAAAATTGTTATTGATAATCTTTCATTATTGACCGTGGCTGGGGCCTAATTAAAATTATTAAAAATTTGGATTAAAAACCATAAATAGTTCAACAAAATAACCACAATACTAATTAATATATATAATATTACAAAAAACAAAAAACAATTCAAAATACTACAAAAAAATGTTCAGCTTAATAAGTAATTAGCAATTTGACAGTGTTCTTCAAATTGCTAATTACTTTCTAAGCTGAATATTTTTTTGTAGTATTTTGAATTGTTTTTGGTTTTTGTTACAAGAACACACGCTTATAAAAGCGATTTGTAACTATTTACATTGCTCATAATGTTGTTTGACTTTTGTTACATTTTGTTTTGACATTCTCCATAAAAAGTTTAAGTTTGCGCAATATTCAATAAGAAAAATACCTAAATTACGGGAACGTTTATAAGAAAAGTAAAGAAAATGTATATAAATTACACATTACTAGAATAACCGGTTTATTTTACTAAAATAACCGGTTTATTCGTTATTATGTTAAAATAACCGGTTAAAACCGGTCGAATACTATTCGTTCGATCTCCCTACTAAACACTTATCAAATCTTTAACTCAGAGCTAATGCTACGTAAATCGCCAATTTTTGAGACTCTGACCTATTCTGCATTTCAGTTTATTTATAATTTGTATTTTCTTATAATGTTCGAAGACTGTTGTTAACTAGCGAAATAGCGTCAGAAAATGAAGCAGTGACTTTGCTTATGGGTTTTGTGGTCTCTTCGAAATAACCCAAAAGATGTAGCGAAGTAATTTTTATTTTCACAAAAATCATTGAAAATTAGCAGAAAATTCTGCTGCAGGTCCACACCAAGCGTTCAATGCGTTTGTGCATCAGTCCAAAAAGTCGTAGTGTAAAATTGTATTGAAAAGTTACACAGCAAACGCGTAAAATGCGTATACCTATCGGAAGGACGATGTAGGTTTACTCTCTACTTTAGCATGCGTCTCGGACAAAAATTAAATTGTTTGTTCAAAAAACTATAAAAAAAGTATCGTAGTATCGACAGTAAATCGGTATCGCCATCGGTATTCGTTAAATCCTTAGTAATTACAAACCTTTGCATATTTGAAATTTTTGTTTGTAGCTAACGTGAGTAAAAAATTATATCTCTAGTTTTAAAAAAACATTCTATTATTTTAGAAAATGCCTAAAAATGTTCCCTTGAAGAATAAACAGTAACGGTCTATTTAAATGTTTTATATTTGCTTAGTAAACACATTCAAAAACTTATTCTACTCAGTCTAGCTACTAACACCTTCTGATCTCTAGAAATGCTTTGCAACTAAAATAATCGTTTTATTGTTTATTATATGTCAACACAATATATTGTTTCACTTAAACTGTACTCGAAAATTTATACCTAAATCAACATTATTGACTTAAATAAATAATTCTAAACACGCTTTAAAGAAAAAGAATTAGGCCAAATGAGATTCTTTTTGTATTTAAGGGTATAAATATGATATTTTTGTGCAAAACTGTACTAGTTTAAACTTTTAATTTGACGATATAAAGTCGAAATCATATTTAAAGATCATCATGCGTTTCGTGGTAGCACTTTTGGTTTTAGGATTTGTATCCCATATTGCTGTGGCTATACCTCTTCCCGACTATTTGGATGATGCGATTAAAGAAGCACCTCTTCAAGAATTATCGGCAACGAATGAGAGGCCAAAACGTAGTATTTTCTTGGCATCCTCAGAGCACCAAATACCTGAATGCGATGATGTTGTTCCAGTGAGTGAAGAAGAAGTTGAATCTGGTGATATGCCTAATGAGGAGACTGATGCTGAAGTTTCAGTCGATGGAGAAGAAGCTGAATCTTATGATGTTGTTACAGTGAGTGAAGAAGAAGCTTACCCTAATGATGATCATAGTGATTAGCCTTAAGCTGAATTTAATTTCAAACCAAACGCTTCATCCAATATCCGAAAACTTATTCGATTGTTAAATTATATATAATTATTATATAATAGTAAAATAGAACAATAGATTGTTTTGTTCAAAATTTTATATTCCAAAGTGCTGTTTTCAATGAATAATTCCAAATTGAACTATTCATATAAAGGCAGGTAAATTCAAAGAACCTCTTTTAACTAACAGTTGACTCAACAGGAAAAACAACTTTGTCTTGTATTAAAAATTACTTTTTACGGCAATGCTAGCCGAATTCAACAATTTTAAGCCATTTTTAATATTTGTTTTTAACTTTGTTAGCATTTAGCTTTGTAAACGTATTTACAATTTTTTTTTTTTTTTTTTATAAAAATCGAAAAGTGGGATAATTAAATAATCTTATGTTACTTTGTCATTTTTGCACCGATCTGGATCTTATTGGGCACAAAATGTTCGTATTAAAATAAGCTAACATTATAAGTTATAAAAATTGAAAAAATTTTATTGTTTGGTTTAAAAAAAATAAGTTGAAAAAAGCAAAATTTTAATTTTCACAAACGACGTATTCGGATTCAGCGGAGAATTAGGTGTTAGATTCCTTTGGTCACGACTTTGTTAAAAATTTGTGACGCAGTGGTGTTATTATACAATATGACAGTGTAAGAGATAATTAATATTTAAAATTAATACTAATAAGATTTTTCTTAAAAAACAAAGTATTCTCAACTTTTGCGAAGATTATTTTGCAATTCCGTTTGAAGCAGACCTGCAGTAAAAAGTCGTCTCTCAAATTTTCACAAACGCTCCAAAGGTCAGTTCTTGAAGACTTATCAGAACTATTACTAGGTGTAGGGTTGACGGGTCTTCAAGACTTTCAGAATGCAGAGTCGTGTTAAGTAGCTCAAACGTTTTTTCGATCTATTCTTCTATCTTTGAAAGTTTCTAGCTTTGTGTCGAAATTGAAATTGTCTAGCTTTGTATCGAAGGTAAAGAATTGCAGATAAACATTGGATTTTATTATTCTCTAAACAGTTATCAAATCTTCAATTTAGCGCTAATGCTACGTAAATCGCCAATTTTTGAGACTCTGAACTAGTGCTGGGATACTATCGATATTTTCTACTATCGATGTTTATCAGATTTCACTATCAATATTACTATCGACTAAATTTTTGTACTTATGCAGGAAAACTTTAAATAGTTTTTTATCAGGCTATAGTTCGTTGTTTTTATCGCTTTATTAAACGTATGAGACATAAGTATGTACGCACGTTATTTTAGATGACAGTTTTTGAAAATTTTTGCTGCTGATAAGCACCTTTCTGAAGGAACAGAAGTAGGGACTATAAGATATTTAATTGCAACTTTAGATAATGTTCTAAATTAGTTTTGATTCCTAACTCAGAATTTAATCAATTTACCTGACTTTTCCTCTAATGGTCGTTTATTCTATTGCCCTATGCCCGCGATTGCAATTGCATTTGTATTTGCATATTTTTTTACAACATTACAAAAATATTTGACATTTTAGTCCCTGTGTAAACATATACAAATTTCAATATAAAGGCCTTTAATTAGCAGTAAAAAAGCACAGCTAAGCAATCCATACCACCTGCCATTCTTGTTGTTTGTATTCATTGTTGTTATTCAGAGCGAATTAATAATAGCAAGTAAAAACTTGCGTCTTATACACTGTGTGTGTATAGCTGCTGTTTCATGTCTTCATAGATGTATTTAAAATAATAATGATATCGATATTGATATTTTTCCTATCGATATTTCCGATATTTTAAGACTATCGATAATATCGATAGTTTCCCAGCACAACTCTGAACTATTCTGCATCTCAGTTTATTCATTAATTGTATGTTCGAAGACTTTTAACTAGCGAAATAGCGTCAGAAAATGTAGCAGTGACTTTGCTTATGGGTGGTCTCTTTGAAATAACCCAAAAGTTGTAACGAAGTATTTTTTTTTTTTCACAAAAATCATTAAAAATTAGCAGAAATTAGCAGGCACACCCAGCGTTCAATGCCTTTATGCATCAGTCCAAAAAGTCGCAGTGTAAAATTGTATTGACAAGTTACACAGCAAACGCGTAAAATGCGTATACCTATCACTGTTGGTATCTGACAATTCTTAAATTTTACCGTCTCAATGGCAAAATTGTACCAAGATGACATAAATTGTACCAAATTTTCGCTATAAAATAAAATAGAATACATAGTAACTCATAACACTTTTCTATTGAATAATAAAAAAATAAAAACAAAACAAGTAAAAAAGTATAGTCGGTCTTTGATAACCTACATTAGAGTATATCAAGACAAATTTTCGAGAGTGCACCCTATTTGGAATCCACCCGGAATGAGGGACATTTAAATCGGCTCAGAAAGTGATATTGAATCGATCGGTATACTTAAAGGTGGGTCTAAGACCAATATGTTTTAGCGTTACACAATTCAGCACAAACGATTAATACCCTCTGCACTATTGTGGTATGGGTATGCAAAACAAAGAAGAAGCAACAATATCTCTTTTTCCCCTTTTTTGGCAAAGGCAGACTCAAGTGTAGACAGTGTCACCAAAACAATCGACAAAAGTGGCGATTTGGAGACATTTGATCCTAGGGCTTTCTATGTTATTAAACATTTTATTATTAAAAAGAAAATTAATCCACCTCAAAGAAATGATAAGACTTCGTGGGCATTTTTTCTAAATTGTACCAAAAAATGATTAATTGTACCAGTGTACCAATAAAGTTTCGATTGTACCAAATTTGGTACAATTGTACCAAAAATCCCTTCAGTGATACGTATCGAAAGGATGAAGTCGGTTTACTCTCTACTTTAGCATGCGTCTTGGACAAAAGGTCAAAAAAGAAACATACGCAAAAAACGCATGGTGAGGGCCGATCTCCACCATCAGAATTAAAAGAAACAATTTATTATTGTGTTTGATTTTTTGCTCTTAGTTGTTATGCAAAAAATAAGCATTAAAAATTAAATTTTTTGTTCAAAAAATATATATGTTTTCTTTATTTTTAAAAAACATATATATTATTTAAGAAAATGCCTGAAAATATTCCCTTGAAGAATAAACAGGAACGGTCTATTTAAATGTTTTAAATTAGCTTAGCAAACAAATTCAAAAACACACAGAGGAGCAACTCATTCTAGCTACTTCCACCTTATGATCTCTAGACATGCTAAGTAACTAAAATGATTGTTTTATTGTTGTTTCCACGTCAGTTAAAACAATTCAATGCATTTTATTGTTCCACTTAAACTTTACTTGAAAATTTAACACCTAAATCAACATTATGGATTTTAATAATAATCTAACACGATTAAAAGAAAAAGAATTAGATGATTATATGATTTCCTTTTTATTAAAGGGTATAAATATGATGTTTTTGAGCAAAACTTTACTAGTGTTAACTTTTAATTTAACGATATAAAGTCATCAATCATATTTAAAGAAATAAAAACCAACATGCGTTTCGTTGTAGCTCTTTTGGTTTTAGGATTTGTATCCCATATTGCTGTTGCTATATCTCTTCCGCCTTTTCCTGACTATTTGGCAGGTTCGAATAAAGTTGCACCTCTTCAAGAATTATCGGCAACGAATGAGAGGCTAAAACGTAGTATTTTCTCGGCATCCTCAGAGCACCAAATACCTGAATCCGATGATGTTGTTCCAGTGAGTGCAGAAGAAGTTGAATCTGGTGATATGCCTTATGAGGAGACTGATGCTGAAGTTTCAGTCGATGGAGAAGAAGCTGAATCTTATGATGTTGTTCCAGTGAGTGAAGAAGAAGCTTAACCTAATGATGATCATAATGATTAGCCTTAAGCTGAATTTAATTCCAAACCAAACGTTTCATCCAATATCCGAAAGACAATTTCACTGCTCAAGATTTTTGCGATTTTGCAAACTAATATCGATTGTTAAATTATTTTGAAACATTTTTGCAAATATATGTTAGTAAAATAGAACAAAAGATTGTTTTATTCAAAATTTTATATTCCAAAGTGCTGTTTTCAATGAATAATTTCAAATTGGACTAGTCATATAAAGGCAGGTATATTCAAAGAACCTCTTTTTACTAACAGTTGACTCAACAGGAAAAATAACTTTGTCTTGTATTAAAAATTACTTTTTACGGCAATGCAAGCCGAATTCATCTTGGTTTTGCGAAGAAAAATAACTAAATCAGGCAGCAAGGAAAACTAAAAAAAGACTAAATGGTATTTTATTTTCCCTGGTTGAAAGCAAGCCTTATCTTGTATAAAATTTTAGGGTTTTTTTTAATTTGTTAAAGATCTTTATAAATCCTATTAGAAGTCTATGGCTTTCGGCTGATCTTCAGGAAATTTGTCAGTGTGATTTTTTGTCTTATGAGACTAAATTGGATCAAACTTCATTCAAAAAGTTTTTCGTTACGGTTTGAGTCGTATAAGGTTGTTTTCCACGAGTATGGAGTGATCTTCAAGAAATTATGTAGAGCAATTTATGGCCTTATGTTTAAACTCAACTCAACCAAATTATCTCATGATAATATTTTTGATAACGAATTAAGGCTTTTTAAATTGTTTTCTCTTTGATATTGAGCATATGGTAAATTACACTGGTTCACAAATTTTTAACTTTTTGCCATAACCTCAAAAATGAGATGTGTTCTAAGATAAATCGGGGCTGCTGATCACGAATGTGGCATTCATTTGTTTTTCTCAAGAAACGTTTTCGAGATATACGCGAAAATCTTGTTTTCTGCAGTTGTTAAGGTAATTCGAAAAATCTCGAGAACTGTTCAACTGAATTGTACAAGATTTTACATTTTGCATAGATATCTCTTTTCTCTTTCAGAACATATCCAAACTGTGTCGATCGGATAAAGATTTACTGAGTTAAAGGACTTTAAACTTGAAAAAAGTGATTTTTTATGTTTTTTCAAAATTCACCATTTTAATTCGCTCCAGTAAGGCAATAAAACAAATTTTAGAATTTTTTTTAACATGTATCTTAAATAATATTTTGTTTCAAACGTAGTAACGTAAAATTGTTATCGTCGGACAAATAATTAAAAAATAACGGCATATTTAGTGAAAACATCCGAATTTGAATTTTCATAATAATAATAATGCTACTATAACACTGCGGAACGGTAAGTTTGCGGTCTGGAATTTGATTGCAAATTTTTACTAATTTGAGGTCGCTGATTTCAAATCAAATCTTCATTTTTCTCTTAAAGCTCTAGTTTTCGAGATATACATATATTGGAATAACTTAAAAACTTTTTTTCAAGTTTAAAGTCCTGTAACTCAGTAAATCTTTATCCGATTATCCGACACAGTTTGGATATGTTCTGAAAGAGAAAAGAGACATCTATGCAAAATGTTAAATCTTGTACAATTCAGTTGAACAGTTCTCGAGATTTTTCTAAACAACTGCAGAAAACACGATTTTCGCGTATATCTCGAATATAAACATATGTTTATTTATATAACCACCAGGGAAACCATAAATATGCAATTACATGTTTTTCCTTGTGCGACCTTTGAAGGCATATTTTTGCATATTTTACCGTTTGCAGCATTTTTTGCATAATAAAGTTAAAAGAGCATTTTTTAAGTTTATAGCGCATATTTTGCCTTTTTTTAGATATATTTTGATCGTGTTTAATTTTTTTAAGATGCCTACAAGAGCTTTTTTTCATATTCTGGTTAACATATGCCTTTTCTGTTTTAAATATCTATCTGCTTACCCAAAGTGTTACTTTAATTTCGCCATCCACATTTAATTTTTACTCTTAAATTGTAAGACAAAGCAGGTTGTCATTAAAGATACATATAAGCAAAAATTAAGGAAAAAGCATTTAGATACGTTTTTTGGCGATGTGTATAATACATAGAAATCAAGACCAATCTTTAAGTATACCGATCGACTCAGAATCTCTTTTTTAACTGATTTTACGATGTCCATCCGTCCGACGGACTGGTTGTCTGTCCATGTTAACCTTGTTCGCAAAATACAAGTTGCAATTTTGTGGATAATTGATCAAATAATGACGAAGTCTATGTAAATAATGAGAATCGGTCTTCTATAATTTCACATATTCCTCGTAAAAACTTCTTTCCAAGTTAGACTCTTTGTGTCCGTAAACCATCTAATTATGTAGGTGTGTAAACTAAATTAGCCCCAAAAATATTTTACTGCACATTAAATTATTTCCGAATCGGTTCGTATTAGCCCAAAGCTCCCATCTTTTAATAGCTTTAACTTCCTTTAAAATGTTAACATTAATAAGCAATGTATCGAACGTACCTAAAATCCCTTAAAGACAAAACATTTCATACAAATGGATGTTAATATCTATTCGGCACAAACATCTCTTATATTAATTTTAACCTCATTACATAACTTTGTTTTTGTGAGCCCATGACTGCCCATAGTTCCCAAACAGGGAAAATCTCGAAAATACTCCCAAATGTTATTAAATTGTTGAATATTTGTTTTCAAATGAGCAATTTTTGATTTTTTTTGGGGCATATTTTTAACAATATTCAGGTTATATTTTCAAGTTTTTACTGCATATTTAATGCGTTTTTTTTTGAGCATATTTCTTATTTCCCTGGTCATGAAAATGAGGAAGTAAATGTCGATGTGTAGACAAAAAAAAAATTACAGAGATAATTACTGAATGGACCGTTGTGAATTGCCGGCCATTTAACATAACATCGGATACTAGGCTATTTAAATTGGCTAGCTGAAATTTGTGATCATGATTTAGAAGAAATTTAAATATTAACAGCCATATTCATAAATTATTTCATTATTTTAAGCTTATAGTAGGTAATAACTATTAAACGCTTTTTGTCTAATAAACCTCTTAAAAAAATTTGTATTCATAAACGTACATTAACAGCTTTTTTACTATTAACTGTTTGCAGCGATTTTCTGTTTAAGTACGGCAACTTTCTTTATATTTGGCTGCCATTTTATTGTTAGTGATGCACGAAACTTCTATTCGGTTTACATGATATTCTATATTTAAATTTTTTTATAATTTTTTTTTAATTGTAGACCTTCAAAATTATTCTTATCAAATAAAACTACATATTATTTTAGTTTCTGAACAAAATGTTTCCGAAAGGTATCATAAAAACTTTTGTTTGAACCTTTTTTAAATATACGATAAGAAAGTATTCGAATAAAAAGTTTGTTTACTTTTTATTAACATCACTATTATTATGATTAATTTATTTTATTTATTTTTATATTTTTTAACAATAATTTGTTGTTTTTAACAAAAAAAAAAAAAAACAACTATATTCATTTAAATCATATAAATTTTTTTTAAATAATTGAAGCACAGCCGCGAATAACGTTTTAAGTTACAAAATAATTATTTTTCAGGAAAGCAAAAAAACGTTTTTAACAGGCAAGATTAATAATTTTTTATTTTTTTTCTTTAGATTATTAAAAATAATGATAATAAGAACTTTTATTCAAAATATCAAAAAATTTAAAATTTAAATTACATGCAAATTTACAGTTTATAACCTTTTTTTAGTGGAAAAACGTGGAAAAACGTTTCATATCCACAATCGGGATGTCATTTAAAACGTTATTCCACGTTTCAAAACCATTTACTCTGTATCATTTTGTAAGTAACTTACAACGTTCTTCCACTAGTTGATTATTTGTATGTCACTTTGAAGGCGTTAGGGTGCATAATTTTGGGTGATTTAAGGTTTAAACAGTCTAAAAGGGTAATGTTAACGGTTATCTGCAAAAAAACAGTTTTTGCAAAAAGTGGCTTTTACAACGTTATTCGCGGGCTGTGCTTCAATTATCAATATAACTTTAAATTGGCTGTCTAAAATAAAAAAAAAAAATTGGTAAAATGTATTTAACATGTCCGTTGTAATAAATAAAACATTTTTGTCATTATTTTTCAACATATTTCACAAAAATAATATCATAAAATGAAAACACCTTTCAAAATGTAATTTTATTTTTGGTTTAAAGAAGGGCAAATCCAACAATAAATTTTCTTACTTTATGAATGGTTTATTAAAGGTTCAATAGACTATTTTTCGTTTATGAATACAACTTTAGCAATTTTTGCTTAAAAACGCTCAATTAATCATCAATAAGTTTTTATGAATACGGCTGTAAATATTTGTGCTATGCAAATACATACATACATATCTGTATATTTAAATATAGACACTAAATAGACCATAAATAAATAAATTTAAATTTTTAAATTATTCGAATGCGTGTATATAAAAAATATATCAAAATAATTTTCGTTTTTATTACCAACAACAAAAGATACACAGAAAAAAACCAAGACGGCAACGGATACTGTGAGGTGTGAATGGTTCATCGCTGGTTTGAGTCATTGGTGTTAGTTCATATTTTTCAACAACCATTTCAATTAATAAATATGGAGATGAATACATGGTGAAATAATACAGGTGGCAGTACTAAGGCAACAAATACAACATTACAACAAAATTAAAAAATAAGTCTCCGTATACGTCGAAAATAATTTTAAGCACAAATTATGTCTGTGATTTTAAGCTAAAATCAAGTTTTGCTGGCGAACGCGATGAAATAAATAAATTTTTAGCCAATATTTAATTCACTATGTTTACTATTGGTTTATTTAATTTGAATCAAAAACTTTAATGCAATATAATAATCACAGCACAAAACGTACACTTTTTGTAAATATGTATATATAAACAAAACTTTAACATAAGACTAGACAAACACAACTAGAGCAAAAAATCGTCATCTGGCGTAGTGCTGCCACCTTTATTATTAAACCATGGATGAATAGAAAAACACACGGAGTTTAACATAGAGACCAGGGTTGTCAGATATTGCGATTTCTCGCCAAACGTAGCGATTTTCAAACTTGTTTGGCGACCTTAAGGCCCAACCACTGTTGCCAGAAGTGAAGATTTCTCTGCATTTTGCTGATTTTTCGTTGCAATTTTCGTGAGATTTGCAGATTTTCGCTGTCCAATTGAAAATTTTTTGAAACTGAAGAAATTGTAAAAAACTTTCAAGACTTTTATATTTAACTTTGTGACCAACTTTTAAAAGATTGGATTTTGGATACCAACTAAAATGTTTAAAGGGAATAAATCCAAATATTTTAGTTAATAGTGAGTTGAACTCAATATTGGAAATTTTTTAACCAGTTTCCAAATCTAATATGCGAAGAAGATATGCAAACAATTGACTCTTGATTTCCAAAATTTGATAAATAAAAATAACAATTTATTACACTTTGTAAAAATTTATGTGAAATTTAAAGTTTTGACTCAAGAATATTATACCCAAAATTGTTCTTTTTTATTCAAAACATATTTGTTTTCCCACATTCATCAGCTAATGAGGAACGAATTTTTAGCCAAGTTAATAAACATTAATAAAACAAAGCGAAAAAATCGTTTAGATAAAGCATCGCTTAAAGGAATTTTGTACACGAAAGACTTCCTTAAATTAAATAAATCAAAATTTTTTTATTTTTAAAAAAAAATACTCTAATACAAAATAAAATCTTACGTAAAATGACTTTTAAAATTTACAGTAACGGAATACATATATAAAATTACTTTAAATACGATGATACGATACCTACTATGTATGTATGTACAATGTGTTTGGATATAAATTTTAATCTATATATATATAAAAACGTTTGTGCCGTGTATGTGCTCCTAAAACTCAAGAACCGCTGGACCGATTGACAGCAAACTTGGACAATAAATTAGTTAATCTGGAGCCAGGTTTCTTTTAAGTTGAATTCCAAAAGGTTGCACTGTTCTCGTGATATTTAAATTTTTTTAATTTATGGTAGGATTTGGCTTAAATTAACAATATATGTATATTTACTAAACAAAAATATTTTTCCTGATAAAATATTATCCCGGTAGATAGCGCTGGAGTCAAGTTATTAACAAAATTCTCCAGTATTAAATTGATATTTGGAAAATCCAGAGCAGCGCCGGGATCAAACAGCTAGTGTTTTATATTAAAATTGTACATATTGTTTATCTATATTTTTTCTCTTTGGTATATAATAACCTTAAATTTTAATGTACCAAAAAAATGTTTTATATCAGCTTAAGTTTGTTGTATGAACCCAAATATAAAAACGCCCCAAAATAACGTATTTTGATTTCCCACATTTTTTGCAGATTTGTGCAAATTTTTTTCAAGATTTTTCAGATTTTATGTAAAATTTTTCAGATTTATTAGAAAAAATTTCTGGCAACAGTGGGCCCAACTATAATATGCTTCAGTTGGCTTAATTTTGCGAATACATGTAATTCATATGTATGTGTCGAACCATATTGAACTTAAGAAAACTTCTTGGTTAATTTTATGAAGCTGGCATTTGCTTAAGATCGCACTTTCCGTACTGAATAAAATATTTTTTGATTTAATTTTTGTTTTTTTTAAATATTTTGTTAATTTTTGACAGTTGCTTAAGCCAGCTTATGCATATTATAGTTGGGCCTTTAATTTTAATTTGGCGACATGGCGATTTGGTTGGCTATTTTTGATAAGCCATGAATTTGTTTTGAAATTCATTAAATTCAATACGAAAAAATAATATTATTTGTATTCTAGTATTTAAATGTGTGAAATTGAAGGCGTTTAATTGACAAGGTTTCGTTTAAATGTGCTAAATTTCTATTTCATACTATTGATAAACTGAAATTTATTGTTGAAGGGACAAGCTATTCTTATGCGCATTTCACTGGTTGCTTAGGCCAGATCGTCAGGAAACTTCATCCAAAGATTTTAGAGAAACTAAAGATATTATACAAAAAAAACTGTTAAGCGAATAAGAATTATAAACCCGTTTTACTTGTAACAATATCAAAGCTTAAACAAAAACAACAACAATAAAAAGTGAGTTTATCTTTTCTTACAGTGCCGACTACAATTGGTTGATTTTTTGTCAACTCTAAACTCTAAAAACCAATATAAAAACAAATTACTTTATTTTATTTTGCCAGTTCAGTTTTATTTACACTGCCACATGCATATTAGATATCAAAGCTTTTTTTGGGATTTAAAAAATTAATTAACAAGGTTTCGTTTAAATGTGCTAAATTCCCATTTCATACTATTGATAAACTGAATTTTAATGTTGAAATGGATGATAAAGATTAGGAAATCTTCGGAAAAAGTTTTTCATATTTGAAAATGCTCTTGAAAGAATTAAAAAATAAAACTCCTTAAAACATAAATACATAAGGGGGATTTCATGTCAAGTGACCCAAGTGCACCAAGGTTAGTTCTATTGGATAGTAGCTTAGACACAAATTTTCAACAAGATCGGTGAAAAAGTTTTTGAGTTAGAGGGGGGTCAAAGTTTGACATTTTGGACATACAGGTGTTCTTTCTCATCCATTTCTCATCACTTATTACCTATTGGTGTTAGCAAAATTTGTCCCAAGTAGCTTCGATAGCTTTTTGATCAATCTTTTGAAAAATTTTTTTTTTGTTTTTTAATTTAAAACTTTTTTTTTATATCCGGTTTTTTTTTTTTTTTTTTTGCTCAAAAGAAAGCTTATGTCTTTTCCTTTAAGGTAGTTTTGGTCGCTTAGTGGGATGCGAGTGGCTTATGTATAAAAAAAAAATTATTTCTAAGTCTAGACGAGGGTTTTTCAATTTTTAGCATATGCAGTGTTCTTTCGCATCCATTAAACTTAAAATTTTTTTAAACTACTATCCAATAGAACTAACCTTGGTGCAAATCCCACTTATATTTTAAGCTAACAAACATTTTTTCGTTGTAAAATTTATAATCACAAACATATCCTTGTGTTAAAGATATTTCAAAGATTCTTAGGAATCCTAACGTACCTTGGGATGTTTATGAAACACAATGGAAAAAATACCACTTTGGCGATTTTTCAGTGAACTATCACTAAATAAACTACAAAAAAATTAGTTTGCACCCTTTTTACCATCTTTAGTGATTATTTTTTTTAACTACCACTAAAAAATTTTGCGATATTGCAATTTTTTTGACTATCACTAAACGCAGATTGAATGCAAAAAATCTGCACTCAATTCAAATAGTGCAAATTTTGAACTTGCAATCAAAAAAGCTGTATATAAACATACTGCCTGTTTTTCAAAATTAAATACTAAAAATTTTCGCTTGGGAAAATATATTAATTCTTTTAAGAATTTCATATTATTTTGATTCTACAAAGTCGTAATACATTGTATTACCGTGTAAATACAAATAAAGTTGAAACTGCAAAATGAGTGCACTTCTCCCATCTATGCTATCTACAAACTTAGAACCCTCAGATTTTTCCCATTTTTCAATATCTAGCTAAAATTTTTATAAACATTAAAGTAAAAATTATTATTATTTTTTTTTTTAAGTTTTTTTACAAAATAGTTTTATTTTTATTCTTAAGCTATGTGGTTGTATGTAATAATTAAATGTTTATTTATGTGTATATTATTAATTACAATACATTAACTTGAATGTATCTTATAATAAAACTCTTAATAAATACGTTGAAATATTTTGAAACTTAGTTAAAACAATAATAGTAAATAAAAATACATATTATGGAAGAATTTCTTTTAAATAATATATCGAAGAAAACGAACCTTTAAGTTTTTATCAAATTCATAAAAAAAATTTATGAAAAATTGTCACAAAATGGTTTTGTTTTAATACATATGTATGTATGTACTTATAAGGTTACACCTTGCTTATAAAAAAGAAAAACTTTACTACCTTCTTAATTATTAAAACTAACATTAATATTCATTCGTCAGTTTTTTTCGTTATTAAGGATCCATTTTGTATTTTCATTCCTAGTTTATAATTTTATTCAAATTTTATGGAATTAACTCCCATGTCAATTGCTCCACCACGGTAACTACCACGCTTCTTTTTAGTTTTCTCGTGTTTGAATGATTTGCCACGGGTGAATTTTAAATCTTTATTGGCTTTATCACCCCAAGAACCAGCAGCATTTTTCTAACAAAATTATTTTAAGAAAGAGATATTGCAACAGTGTTTAAAGAATGCAATAATAATTATAACCACAATAAAACGTTTGCAAAATAGTATTTAAACACTAAGAAAAACAAAAAAAAAATATTCCGGTATTTTTTAAGTAACCTGAATAACGAAACTAAAACTTGGCTGATTTGAAGATAATTTACACTACATTAACATGTTTATTTTTAAGTTTAGTCATCAAAGGTGATCTTTTTGTTTTGCCCCGCTGAGCCACTGTCAAAAGATTTGTTGAAAGGTTTATTTGAACCACCAAAGCCACCACGACCTCGACCACCACGTTCACCACCGCGGCCACCACCAAAACTACCACGACCTCTACCGCCACTATTGCGGTCTCCACCGAAACCTCCACGACCTCTACCGCCACGATCACCGCCACCACCGAAACCTCCACGACCTCTACCGCCACGATCACCGCCACCACCACGGCCTCTACCACCGCGATCTCCGCCTTCACGTCCGCGACCACGTTTTTCAAAGCCACCAAACGATTTGCGATCACCAAATTTCTTAAAGCCACCATTGGCAAAACCACTATCATTGTCTTCCGCATCCTGGTTGAATACATGAAAAAATAAGAAGGAATTAATGAACACAAATTAGCCATATTCTTGTTTATTACATATTTTAAAATATATTAAAAAAATTTCATTAGCAAAGTAAGTGCCTCAAAAATGTTAAAGCAAGAACCAGAACATTTTAATTATGTTTGGTTTTTTTCTAGTCTGCTATGCTAATTTGTGCCTTTGTCTTATACTTCCTTCTTCTTTTTTGCATGTTTAAGTTCTATTTTATTTAAAATTCCTTTTAAAATTGATTTTCTTTTGTTGAGATAGTTATTTGCAAACATTTTATTTTTTTTTTACTTTGAGGCACTTACCTTGGCTTCGAAAGACATGTCTTTGATTCTATCATCAATTTCTACCTCTTCCTCACGCACACGTCTATACGGTTCATTTTTCTTTTTTTCACCGGATTGCGGTGTGAATTTATTTTTTTGAAAACTGTTATTTTTATTGACAGGTGTTGAAGCAAATCCATTTTGCTGCTTCTAAATACAATAAATTAATGTTTTTAATAGCAAAATGTTCACCTTATTTCAAATTATATATAGCATTAAATAGTCTATAGTTAATTCTTTATAGTTTAATTTATAGGAATGTCTAGTCTATTTTATAATCGAGTCTTTAGTTTTGTTCCATAATTAAGCTATAAGTTCTAATGTGTATATAGTCTATTAATGATCCGCATTGTTTTTAATAAAATCTAATTTGTATAGACTATAGTCTAGCCTTTAGTCACAAAACTTTTTATCTGCCATAAATATTGTTCAACAAATTTGGAAATAAAATAAAAAAGAATCCTACCTTCACTTCTCCTGATTTTACAAAGTTATTGTATTTATTATTGGGTGTCTCTTCTTTGGTTTCAAAATGTTTTCTTTTTTGACCTGGCTTAGGTAAAGGTGTTTTTTCTGGCTCTTCTTCGCTGGAGCTATCGTCATCGCTATCATCAGCTTTCTTGGTAGCAGATTTTTGAGTTGGTGCAGCAGCAACTGGCTTTCTGGCAGCAGGCTTTTCATCTTCATCAGATGAACTGCTTTCACTTGAACTTGAATCTGTTTTAGCTTTAGACTTAGCAACAGGAGCAGCAACGTTAGCTTTCTTAGCTGGTGGCTCATCAGAATCTGAAGAATCTTCAGAGCTGGATGAGGTTTTTTTAGGTGGAGCTGGCTTGGCTGGGGTTGTTTTAACAGCGGCTGGTTTGGTGTCATCCTCTTCGTCGGAAGAACTATCTGAAGAAGATTGAGCTTGCTTTTTAGCAGAAGCAGCTGCTGGTTTAGCAGGTAAAACTGGTTTAGTAGCCGGTTTATCATCATCATCGTCGGAAGATGAGTCTTCTGAATCGGTCTTCTTTTTAGAAGCAACAAAAGTTTTTTTTACAACAGGTTTAACAGCCGGTTCCTCTTCTTCCTCACTGGAAGAATCCTCACTACTGGACTTATTTTTAGCACTAGATGGAGGAGTTTTTATGGCTACTAGTGATACTTTGGGCTTTTCATCTTCTGAACTATCTTCTTCACTGCTAGATGATTCATCCTTTTTGGCGGCAGCAGGCGCTTTAGCTGCTGGTTTAGCAGCTGGTTTTTCATCATCAGGGCTGTCTTCCGAAGAATCCTCAGACGAATCGTCTTTACTCGTCTTAGCTGGAATAGCGGCTGCTTTAGCTGCTTTGCCTGTCTCATTGGAAGAATCCTCGCTACTGGACTCATTTTTAGCACCAGCTGAAGTAGCTTTTATGGATACTGGTGTTGCTTTGGGTTTTTCATCTTCTGAACTGTCTTCTTCACTGCTAGAGGTTTTAGCCTTTTTGGCGGCAGAAGTGGCTTTAGCTGCTGGTTTAGCAGCTGGTTTAGCTGCTGGTTTAGCAGCTGGTTTAGCTGCTGGTTTTTCATCAACACTACTATCGTCAGAAGAATTTTCAGAGCTTGAAGCAGCTTTTTTAGCGTGCATCTTTCCATTGCTTACGGGGACTTGTGCAGCTTTCTTGGGTACTTCTTCTTCAGAACCACTGCTACTATCGCTAGAACTATCTTTAGCAGCTTTTACAGGCGGAATTTTAGTATTACTATTTTCCACAAAGTACTTCCAAATCTCTTCTAATTTAGGACCACCTTTAGTAACATTACCCTAAAAGATTAAATGTTAACAAAGATTAGTATGCCAAGTTCGCGCAAAAACTAAGCAATACAGAGGTGTCATAGAATCCAAGTCGGTTTTGCAAACCGATATTGGTTTCATTTGGTGTCATGAAAACAAGTCGGATTTGTTATTTTATAATAAAACCGATATTGGAATCAGCTGTTTAATGTTTTTGCTCATGTGTTTAAAGCTTTAAATGCAACTTTTGTTTGACAATTTTGTAAATTATGATTTTTGCGCTAAAATATTGTTAAAACCTGTGTTTTTTTTAATTAAAGGAAAATAATAGAAAAGAAAATAAGAAGTTGTTATACAGTAAACATATCAAATAAATGCCAACGTCGTATTACTTGCAATGCATTTGTTGTTTACATTTGTGTTATTTTATTGTTTTGTAAAAATATGTAGTTATAAAGCGAATTTATTAAAAATATAAACAAATTTGTTGTTTAACGTTATAAATAAATTGAATTACCACTGCTGTTGTTGCATATTTGCTGTTTGCAGAAAATGTGAAAAGAAGACTTTTACGAATTTGCAGCAGCTAAATTTCAGTTATGTATTTTATAAAGCTTTTTTTTTTTATAAAATACATAACTGAAATTTAGCTCATAGAATAAATTCGAAAAATAAAAAAATTTTGAATATAATATAAAGTAACCTACGAAAGGAAATAATTCCCAGTTTCTATTTGTTTAAAATTGTTGAGTTAAATACATTCAATTTATAAAGTATCACTATCCAGTGTGACACAAAGAATGCTGACGAAGGCCGAAGGCTGGTGTCTAATAATTTTAAGTTTTTCTGTACATACAATATACTTCATTGCTATCCAAAGGATAGCTAAGGTAAAATGTAACAAGAAAATACAATATAATACAGGGGTGTTCTGGAAATCGAAATCGCAAAACGCAAGAATTTGGAAGTTGTTTTAAATACACTTTTTATCAAATTTTTATAATTTTTGTTATAAAATTCTGTTAAATAGAGAAATATTTGTGTAATATTCGTCAAAAAATTCTTTTATTACAGAAATCTTATTAATAAACGACGCTTCAAATTCTAGCGTTTTGCGTTTTCGATTTCCAGAACACCCCTGATAGTCTGGTAGTGTATAAAAGTCATTCCTAAAAATTTAAGGAATAGAACTATTACAAAAAAGCTTTATAAAAGACATAACTGAAATTTAGCTCATAGAATAGAAT
The DNA here is from genome assembly GCA_963931875.1 of Pollenia griseotomentosa. NCBI lineage: Eukaryota > Metazoa > Arthropoda > Insecta > Diptera > Polleniidae > Pollenia > Pollenia griseotomentosa. The sequence goes on from OZ007562.1 coordinate 25,190,395, forward strand.
AAATTCGAAAAATAAAAAAATGTTGAATATAATATTAAGTAACCTACGAAAGGAAATAATTCCCAGTTTCTATTTGTTAAAATTGTTGAGTTAAATACACTCAATTTATAAAGTATCACTATCCAGTGTGACACAAAGAATGCTGACGAAGGCCGTAGCGGGTCAGAAAATGCATTATATTCTGCTGGTGTCTAATAATTGTAAATTTTTCTGTATATACAATATACTTCATTGCTATCCAAAGGATAGCTAAGGTAAAATGTAACAAGAAAATACAATATAATAGTCTGGTAGTGTATAAAAGTCATTCCTAAAAATTTAAGGAATAGAACTATTACAAAAAAAGCTTTATAAAATACATAACTGAAATTTAGCTCATAGAATAAATTCGAAAAATAAAAAAATGTTGAATATAATATAAAGTAACCTACGAAAGGAAATAATTCCCAGTTTCTATTACTTTTTTTATTTATAAATTATTTATAAACATAATGAAAAGTTCTTTTCACTTATCAAACATCATCATAAAATTTTGATTGAATTAATTGCCTTATCCACTAATAGTATTAGTGCAAAAAAAAAAAAAATAGTTCTGAGGTCAGTAGTAAATTTTCAATAACAAGCACATGCTAATAATGTCTGGCTGGCCTACAGTTAGTCAGTAGTACTGGCCACAAAGACTATAGTCAATCAGTGCAGTTCATATTTGTTCACAGAAATCTATAAGGCCAAATGTCTTTGTATGGGAAGTGCCATGCCCACTTCACCAATCCCACCGGATGTTGTGTATTGATAACCAAGAGGCTTGTACCTAATTCGCAGGCTTTCACTTTTTCCAGATATACAGAAAACAGACAGACATCGTTAAACCCCGTATTCCGTAAATCCCGTATTCATAAAAATATTTCAGGTTAATAACAGGTTTATCAATAATCAATATATTTTATGAATATGGGGGTATGTACATATCGCACTGCTTTCTCTAAAGGGGGTTAACTCCAATTTTATATATTTTTAGTAGAGACAAAAAAACAGTTTTCTTTTTATATGTACTCTTATACTACAACGGAGGAATCAATTTTTTTTATTTTTATTTTTTTTTTTTTTGAAAAATACTAAAGAAACTGATCTTAGATTTTTACAGTGCGTATACCTATATGACCACTGTATCGTTTTCTTGCAAAAAGTGAAAATTGAAAAATTTTAAGTTGACTCTCTTTAGAGGAAGCACTGCGATATGGGCATTTCCTCAGAATGGTCTACCAGGATGGAAAAATAAAATGTTAATAATCATCGTCTTGTATTGTTTATTATTATAAAAAAGTCTATGTTTTTATAAAAAATGGTTTTATAGCATATTCTATTTCTAAAGACATTTTTATATAATTATTTTACATGCAAAAAATATGTTATGTTTGCACTCTTTCTTCATAAACTTTTCATTACAATCCATTGTAAATTATTTGGTTTTTTGCTAAGGAAATTTGAAAATATTTGTGGGAAAAAGCATGGTGATATAATAATAGAAAAACAAATGGAAAAATCGTACGTTCGCGACCGGTACTTACGCCAATTAAACAAAAACCAATATAGATACATGTTTTATTGTGTAAATACTGGATAGAGAACTACATTAACACACTTTTAAAATATTTATTTATTTATTTATTTTCTAGTTGTTTGGTCCCGGCGTTGCTCGGGATTTTCCAAATTATAATAAAAAATTAAATACTGGTGAAATCCTGTCTGAAATTGGTCATATCAACTTATAATCCTTCGCCGGCTCATGCTCAACAACTTTGCTAAAGATCATAGCATCGTCAAATGCAGAGTTTAAGATTTAATTCATGCCGAGTCATTTTCAATGGCGCCACCTATTTTAGATTTTTTACTATTCTTCTTACTTGGTTAGAGACCATTCCGAATTGGTACGAATCATCGAAATCGGCCCAGCCGTTCTTTAGTTATAAACGTAGTAACTACATATTAATGTCACTAAATACTATATACATATAAATTAAAGCTATCTCTTTTGAAAGATCAAAAAATGTTTATATATCAATCAGAAAACGCGTGCGAAAGTAGCGTTCGTCACGCAGGATTTGCCCATATGGGCAGTTCCAGCGAAAAGTCTACTTTTTGTAACGTAACGCCAGAAATAATTTAAATTGTTTCTCGAAAAATGTAATATGTATAGTTTACTTTTTTATATTTTGGTGTAAAGCGCAACTTGCTCTACATTTAGTAACAAAAGGGATAATGGTTGAACAACATGGTCCTAAAATGCAACCTTATTTGCATTCTGGCGTTACATTTAAAAAAGTAGACTTTTCGCTGAAAATGACCATATGTACATTAAAACGAGCAAAGATTTTTAAATTTTATAGCTTAAAAAATAAATATATATAAGTCAAAAGTTTACTAAATAAGGTTTTATATAAACCGTCTTGCTTAATTCGTAGTCTTATTCATTTTTGTAATGCAAGTCAAAATCCACTTCCGTTTTTTTAACGTCACGCCAGCGCATATTTTTGCTTATATCTGCAAATCCATAGCGTCGATTGCTGTAATTTTTTTTCTGAATATAGTGCTACTTCATTACTTTGTATACATAAAAACCTTTTTCACAAATTTGACTTCTTCATTTAATTTTTTTACATTTTGTGGTACAAATATCACGACACGTCAAAATGGAAATGCCCATATGTATTTGTTGTGAAAAAAACGCAAGAAAAAATTCATTAAAATAAAAAATAAATAAATAAATTTATATGTATGTACATTAGTGTGTCCCATTGAGACACGCCTTATAAGCAACGCTCAACATGCTTACCTGAAGGGTAAATCTGTTGAGAGCGCGTTACATGATGTGGTGGGCTATATTGAGCACGGTCTGGGGCATAGGGAATATACTCTGGCCGCGTTTCTGGATATAGAAGGAGCCTTTAATAACATTAGGATTGAGGCGATTAGGGATTCGTTGTTGGAGTTGGGAGTTGAGGATTTTCTGGTGGAGTGGATAGTCTGCATGCTTGGCAGTAGGATTATAAACTCGAGCCTGGGGGATCATGTGATAAGGAGGAGGGTTACCAGGGGGACACCACAAGGGGGGGTTCTATCACCCCTACTGTGGTTGCTTGCGGTCAACGGGATTCTTAGATCATTTGATTCCATGGGCAGGAAGATTGTTGCCTATGCCGATGACATAGTTCTTCTGGTCAGGGGAAAGTTTCTGTCCACGATCGGGGAAATTATGCAGGTGATGCTGGGCGAACTCTCGGCTTGGGCAAAGGATAGGGGACTGGGTGTTAACCCTGTGAAAACTGAGCTGGTGTTATTTACCAGAAGGTATAGGATAGAGGGATTTAGGGGGCCAGTGCTAGATGGCGTCGAGTTACCGCTATCGGGCGGAGCAAAGTATTTGGGTAACTTTCTGGACTGCAAACTGTCTTGGAAGAGAAATACTCAGGAGAGGATGAGAAGGGGACTCAATGCATACTACACATGCAGGAACTCCATTGGTAAGACCTGGGGTCTGAGGCCAGATATGGTAAACTGGATTTACACATCGGTTGTTAGGCCTATACTTACCTATGGATGCACTGTCTGGTGGGGTGCGTTGGGAGTGGATAGCTATAGGAAGATGCTCAGCAAGGTTCAAAGGAGTGCATCTCTTGGCATTACAGGCGCTAGGAGAAGTACTCCGCAGGCAGCGCTGGACATCCTACTATATCTGTCCCCTATTGAACATTATGTGAGGAGTGTGGCCGCTAGGAACTTACTTAGACTTTACGAGTCTTCTTTAGTTAGGCCTAGGCGGGATGATCACACGAGAATTTTGTACGAGATGGGTCTGCTTGGTCAGGGTAATACTCTTGGGGGTATTTCGGATCATAGGACTATGACCCTGGACTTTGGTGCAACACCACCGGTAGACTTCCCGGATAGGGAAAATTGGAGTGGGTCCAACGGACTGTTTGAGGGGTGGGCAGTGTTTACGGATGGATCCAAGATGGAAACCGGCACTGGTGCCGGTGTATATATTGCGGACACCGATGTGAAAAGGTCTTTCAGACTCCCCGATGAGTGCAGTGTCTTCCAGGCTGAGATCCTAGCGATCTGGAGGGCGACGGAGGCGATACTGGAACACATCGTGGGTGGATCTGTGGTGACAATTTACGTCGATAGTCAGGCTGCGCTTAGGGCATTGACAAATTATACGGTGCGATCGCGCCTGGTCGCTAGGTGTAGAAATGCTCTTAGGGAACTCATGGAGGCATTCAATGTAAGGCTGTGTTGGGTACCCGGACACTGCATGGTTGATGGAAATGAGGTGGCGGACGAACTGGCAAGGGCGGGTTCGAATATGGACTTAGTGGTAAGGGACATGGGGGTAAAGCCTCCCCTATGTTACTACTTTGGTGTGATAAGGGAAAAGTTCCGTGATGACGTTAACCGATCCTGGGGGGACAGAGTGGATTGCAGGGTGTCTAGGGCACTATGGCCCAGATTGGACGCGGGGGCAACCAGGGTTCTACTGGGATTGGATAGGGGTGGTCTTAGAACGCTTATAGGGTTCTTGACGGGTCATTGTCCTGTTAGGGCCTTTACGGGAAAATGGGACAGCACCATACCGGACTTCTGCAGATTATGCGATGAATCAGAGGAGCTGGAGACAGTCGAGCATGTACTATGCCACTGTCCTAGGATGCAGGGTCTCAGACAGAAGTGGCTGGGAGAAAGGTTTCACGACGAACTGGGGTGCATCGCTGGATGTAATCCGGCTGATCTACTAGGGTTTGTCAGGGAAATAGTGCGGTTGTTTCTGTTGAGGGGACTGTAGAGAGGGAATTTGTTTTTGCACAGCACCTACTAATTTTCTAACTTTCTAGTTTTCTATCATCCTATACTTCTTTTCTTTACTTCTCTCTTTTCTACATTCTTTCTCTTTATCGAAGGGATTCACAATGGACCGTACCGGTCTCCGGGTGGAAGTGTGCCCTTGGGCACATAACCCTTCTTAACCTAACCTAACCTAGTGTGTCCCAAAAACAAAGCAAAATAAAACGTTTGATATTCATTTGTTTGTTGGGTATGAGTAATACATAATATCATAAGCTGGATACAAATCTAAAAACCGGTATAACTTAGGAACGGTAAAAGCGAATTCAAAAATATTTGTTTCTAAGTTATTAAGAATAAATTGATCTTTGAAACTGAATTGTTGGTTTGTTTCATTTTCATAAAAATTTTAAAAATTATAAAGCGTTATTTACAAAATTTATGGAAAAATTACGAAAAATTTTAATATAGGCAATAAAAATCATATATAAAACAAAAATTAACGTTTTTGTATCAAAAAATATTTTTTAACTAAAAATTTTAATAACAAAAAGGTTTTCTTTTATATTAAAAGATAGCACTTTTGTTTTTACTATAGGAAGCAGAAAAAGCATTCTAAAATTAAAAGATTTTCGTTTTTGGTTTAAAAAGTTTAACAATTTTGAAAAACGTATTAATATCAAAACAGTTTTGTTGTTGAAAATAAAATAAAGCATTTTAATTTTAAAAGCCATATTTTTTCAAGCGTCATTAAAAAATATAGCTCGGTGCAGTGTCTTTTAAAAAAATTGAAAAGTTAAAAAAAAAATATTATAGCTCGGTGCAGTGACTTAGAAAAATTAAAAAGTTAAAAAATTAAAGAGTTAAATTGATTGAAAAAGGGAAAACGATAATATAAATGCGAATTAATATATTTAAAGTAAAATATTGATTATACCTAATTCAAAGAATATTGTATTCTATAAAACAAGCAAACATTAAAAATGGAAGACCATTTCGAAGATTTTCTAGATGTATATGACATTAATGATATTGTGCATGAGTCAAATACTGAAAATGGTTCCTTAGTGGATCTTTTAAGAAAATTTGATTTAATGATTGTAATGCCATTTCTAAAAGAAAAGTTGCAACTTATTATTATAAAGTTAATTTTTTAGGTTATGTGTTAGTTAAAATGTCGCCAATATAAAAATCTTTCCATTTTTTATCTTTTTGGAAAGTGTATAACATACAGAAAGAAGTCTTTAATACTAAAAAAATTAAGATTTGAAAGAAATTATTCCCTTCCAGTGGAATTTCGAGAAAAGTTATTTGGAGGAAGAAAGAGGTGTTTATAAATATATTTATTATTATTTGCTTTAATTTAAAATTTTTTTAGTTTGGTATTGATGATGACACTTTATCAGCTCCGTCAAAAGAGCAAGATTGGTTGTGTCAATCGCAAACACAATCATCATCGAACAACTCGGGTGCAGCTGTAGTAAAAGTATTTTCTAGTCCTCCAATAAACTTATATGCAAATAATAATGGTAAAGTATGGTAGCTTATGAAAAGTATTCCATTAAATATGCACATCCAATGGATTTTTGTAATTATTTTAGAACATAAAAAATAAGCTGTATTATTTTATAATATTAAATACATCTAATTAATTTTTGTAAATATTTAAGAAATTTAAAATAATAATATAATAATTATTTTTAGTTGTTTAAGCTTGAGGTCTCTTAATTTATAAAATATTATATTTATTTATTTCTATCGATATTTCGATAAAAAATTTTGTTACACATACTTTAATTATATCTTATTTTTGTTATTATGGCTTTTTGAAATTGTTTTATGATAAATAGGGGTGTGAATTTAAATTGTGAAAAAGTTTATTTCAAAATTTTGGTTTTGTTTTTTTGTGTTATTCATATTAAAATTTTGTAAATTTAATTTACTGACGATGCTAACCAAAGGTTATCGAAATATATATAGAAATAAATAGATATAAAAAAAATTATTTTTGATTTAAAATTTTTTTATAAACATTGCAGTTTTTAAAATAAAAACGAAAATTTTTAAAACAAAAAAAAACCAGATTGGCTCGATTTCATAGCTGTTTTTTTTTTTTAATAAGATTTTCTTTTTGATTTTAAAATTTTTTTTCTGTGTACATATAAGCTTTTAAATTATGCTTGAGCCCCAAAAAATTTTTTTTGGGACACACTAATGTACATTAGAGCAAGCGTACGTACCACCTTTCAGGGTTTAAAAAAAAAATTTTTTTTGTCGAACGTAGGGGTCGCCTTTTTACACTTTTACGTTTTACGTTTTATCTTAGACATTCACAGCCCGATAGGTTTGGTTCAATGGGCAGCCGTCACGCTGACGTCTCACTTGGGTCCTTATAGCGGTACCTTTGTGTTCACAGCCCGATCTCAAAGTATATTCACCCTTATCGTGGTTGACGAATTTAAAATACGCCTGCGACTGTTTGGTAATAAATTAAAGGAAATAAGTTCGCGTTCTCTTTAATCTATTATCAAACAGCCGCAGGCGTATTTTAAATTCCCCAACCACGATAAGGGTGAATACATCAATGTTTCGAGAAGACCAATGTTTTGCCCTTAGGGGCTATTGATCTCAAGCATCTCGTTTTAGTATTTATCCACATCACTGTTCGTATTACCCTAATGTACAATCCTAATGTCAGAAAATTAAAGCTCGCAAGGACCTATTTGACTTTTGCTAAGAAAGTAATTCTATAATTTTAGCAAAATAATTTTAAGATTTAATTAGAAAATTAAAGCTCGCAAAAAATCATTATAGTTTTGCTAAGAAGGAAGGTATTTTTAACTGATTAACGCTGCCTTCAATGCAAATGCCTGTTGTCAGTGATGCCATAACACTGAGTCTTCACCTGAGATAATATCTGATATAATATGTGAGAGAACGTCGGCAGAATGAGAGAACCAATTTCTTCATGTTAATCTTAATCTTAAACAAGGGGAACACGTGTCTTATAAGATTTCATAATCAAATGATTCTCGCACAGTAAACTTGTGTCGTTTTTATTCTTTTTTTTAGTTTTTTCTTGTTTTTAGTTAAAAATATTGTTTTTTTAAACACTTATCACAAGATTTTCACTAGTTGTACAAAAAAATTTATCATTTTAAATAATGCGTCTTATTATTGTTTTTTATGTATGCATGTATGTGTATTTTTGACAGCTCATCTTATAAGATAGTTGTTATAAGATTTCTCATAACAACTGTCTCATAATATATATTATAATATTAATATTAACACTATTTGAGAGTCCACACGTAAGATAATACTCTCTGCGATTGAATTTGACGTTTGCTGATATAAAAATCTTATATCTTATCTCAGGTGGAGACCCTATGTAATAATAATAGAATTAATTGCCACTTTTCTAGTGATGACACTAAAATAATCGGAAGTTGTAGAATGGAATACAATAATATAGGAACATTTTTTTTTAAAGATTTGATTTCTAGTCCTAAGTATTTCTTATAGGAACATGTCAACATCTTTGCAAATTAATATAAGGTGTTAAATGTTGGCAAGTGTGAAAAGGCTATTATGGAGCACACGAAAAAAAATTGGACCCCCTCTGGAATTAAAAAAAAAAGAATCACCTCATTCTTTCATCAGAATTCTTTGAGTTCTAACCTCTGCACCACTGCGGTGCCTGCCAGCCAACAGTCAAACATCAATCTTTAACCAGTGGTAGTGGTGGTTCGAAATTTGCTGCAATTATCATTTTCAATTTTATTTTACATGTAGCTTCCTTCCTTCTGTTTTTATACCCTTCACCACAGGTGGAAAAGGGTATATATAAGTTTGTCATTCCGTTTGTAATTTCTACAATATTGATCTTAGACCCTATAAAGTATATTATATATTCTGGGTCCTTATGAGGAGAGAAGTTGATTTAACGATATCCGTCCGTCCGTCTGTCCGTCTTACGTTTGATATGTGTTTTATTGAGACTCCAGACATGACAGACAGTCCACCATTTCTTGCTATTGAAATTCAGCCAGATCGGTCCAACAATGGCTGAGATATGACCAAAAAACCACGACTGCCTCTAATTTTTCCAAAAAATCCCTTGTGGTTGTTGTATTTTTATTACTTATGTATATCTGGAGAACGGCAAGAGCCAGTTTTCAAATTAGGTACAAACATTTATGTTATAAATACACACCGTCCCACAAAATGTGGGCGGGATTGGAGACGTGGGCGTGGTACCTCCCATACAAAAATTATTAAAAATTGTATAAAAACCTGAATTTTTTGACTGTAATATGACCTATGGTTACGCCTTATATATCAAAAGATCGGAAATTTTTAATAGAAAATATTTTCTGAAAAAATCGGGAAAATCGGTTCAAATACGAAAAAGTTATGACCAAAATATTATTTTTTTTTAATACCCATTTTCAGGAACCATAGATCTTACCGAGTCCAAGTTTTATAACCAAAATAACTGGAAAATTTCTTCTTTAACACGTCGGTATATAAATCTGTCAAATCGGTTAAGAAATAGCAGAGTTATGACCAAAATACTGAAATCCCAAAAATTACACTTTTTATAATTAAGTTTGTTTTTTATCACCGAAGGTCCTACACCCTATAAAGTATATATATTCTGGGTCCTTATGAAAAGCGAAGTTCAAATCCGGTTGTCGTCTCTTCTTCTTGCTTGTGCCATAGCCATTTTAAGAACAATTGTGATTTTTAGTTGAACTATTAATTTCTAGTTTTGATATTTTTAGTTAGGCTTGAGTTCATTAAATTTAATTTTCATCAAATTATTTTTACTGAAGGAAGGAATTTTACAACATGAAATTTTTATGAAAATTTATTGATAATTTTCTTGGCTGAGCTGGGGCTCGAACCTGGGTTTACATGTTTCAAGAATCACCACATTCTTTCATCAGAATTCCTTCAGAAAAAATAATTTAATGAAAATTAAATTTAATGAATTCAAGCTAGGGATGCCAAACGGGATCGATTTTAACAAATCCCGGGATTTTCGGTATTTTCCGGGATTTTTCGGGATCAATTTGTTTCTTTAATATACAAATTTTTTTTAAAAAATAACAACACTTTATTTATTTATGTCTCAATTTTTAAAAAAGAAAACTTAACAAAACAATTATAAGAAAATTTTTTTAAATTAACTAAATTTTATTTATTTTTGAATTTTTAAAAAAGAAAAATTAAGAGAACAATTCTTTTACAACTTTTTCTTATAAACAAAAGTTAAAATATATATATTTTTTTATTTATAAAAAAGAAAACTTAACAAAACAATTCATTTTATATACAAATTTTTATGTCGTTATTTCTTAATTTTTTGTGCGACGATAAAAATTTTACGCTTACTACGTTTAAAACAAAATATTATTTAAGATACATGTTAAAAAAAAATTTTTATTTTTTTTATTGCATTACTGGAGCGAATTAAAAATGTGAATTTGGAAAAAATTAAAAAAATCACATTTTTTCAACTTTAAAGTCCTGTAGCTCAGTAAATCTTTATCCGACCCACACGGGGAGAGATATCTATTCAAAATGTTAAATCTTGTACAATTCAGTTAAACTGTTCTCGAGATTTTTCGAAATACCTTAAACAACTGCTAAAAAACACGATTTTCGCGTATATCATGAAAACGGTTCATGGGAAAAATAAATAAATGCCATATTCGTGTTCAGCAGCACCAATTTAGCTTAGACAATATCTCATTTCTGAGGTTAATTTTTTTGTGGCATAGTGTAATTGGCAGATGAGTGCTGGTTAGCTTTGCGACAGAATAGAAAAAAAATAATAAGGGTAATCACGATGGTCATTGTGCAAATTTGCAATGTGTAAATTTGCAGTGCATATTATGATTGATCGTGAGCATACCACTTTTATTTTTTGTGCAAATGTGCTCTTTTTCTAAAAATTTATTCTGGCAGCACTAAAAACTTCTGGCAGCACTGTAAAAAATCTGCATTTGTTTACAATTATACACAAGCAAATCAAAAAAAATATTTTCTTTTTAATTAAATTAAATTTAATTCTCTATTTAATATTAAAACCCACGAAAATGTTCAATTTATAAGTTTCCTTAAAAACAATATGATGCTTAATATGTCAAATGTTGTTGTTTACATTTGTTTGCAACGTAGCAAATATGCACTACTAATCTTGCTCATGGCTTTTTTAGTGCAAACGAAGTAAAATAGAGCAAATTGCAAATACGTACATTTTGTTGTTTTATTGTGCAAACGTGTGTATTTTTGCACGCATTTGCATCGTTTGCACACTTTGCACTACCCATCGTGATTTCCCTTAATACATTGAGAAAACCAAATTTCTTTAATGTGCAGTTTTTCGTTGGGAAAAGGATAATCGCGTAATGAGAAAACGACCATAAAACAATGAATAATTAGAAAGTATAAAAATTCAATTAAACGAATATTTTTATACATATAAAAACTTTTGATACACAAAAGTTGTTAAATTGAAAAATCCCGGGATTCATAAAAATAAATCCCGGGAATCGGGATTTCCCGTTTGGCATCCCTAATTCAAGCCTAACCTAGCGTTTCCACCCTTCAAACATTTTTGAAATTTTTTGGCGATTGCTTGTTTGGCGATGATTCCGCGATCCTTCTCAGCGAATACGAATCGCTAACCATCGCCTATGGCGATGAATATGCGAGCGCACACAAGTAGCGGCAATCATCAGTGTTTTTTTATAACTTTCGAAAGAATTTTTTTTCTCTTGTTGTTTTTTTAAGGTAACGGGAAAATAAATATTTGGTTTCAAGGGCAATTAGCAAAATTGTCATTCCAGTTGAGCAAGTGATTTTTGAAGGGTGTGTTATTTAATATATCTCTGAAAGCAATTTTCATCGCCGAATCATCGCCCGCGAATCGCCGGCAAATTGTCTAACATCGCAGCGATGCATCGCGTGGAAGCTAAGTGCGATCCTCTGGCGAATCGGCAAAACGTTCGCATGTGTCAACCACGTGAATCGCGGTACACGATGTTCACGCGAATCGCGGTACGCGATGTTTACGCGAATCGCGGTACGCGATGTTCAAGCGAATCGCGATACGCGATTCGCGCGGTTGACACATGCGAACGTTTTCGCGATTCGCATTAAGCTTCCACGCAATGCATCGCGGCGATGTTAGACAACTTGCCGGCGATTCGCGGGCGATGATTCGGCGATGGAAATTTTTTGCAGGGCACATGCAAGTACAAGTTCGAAAAACTTAATACACTCACACTTTTTTACTAACACCATCACATTTTTCGTACTTGCAGCTCAACTTGCAACAGAATTTGCTTGCAAGTAAATTTTTGACACTTGTCGCAAGTAAAATGACAAATGAAGAAACAGTGTTGCCGTGGATGACTTTTGTATCAATCTTCTAGTACTTAGTAAAATAAAAGTTATGTTTATACCGGATTTTCTGTGCATTTATAAAAAATAAGTAATAAAAAAAGCACAACTATACAACAACGCATCTAAATGGTAATTTTAATCATGAATTTTAAGCATTTTGAAAAAAAAAAATGTTAATCAAAATATTTTCTCTGTAACATTATGATATCGCCACTACGGCAATACTGTAGTCACATATTTTATAAAATAAACATAATTTTTTCATCAAGATGGACAGAAAACAGAAACCCAAAACCTTCTTTTTCCACATTTTTTTCACATTCGCTTTTTAATTTTTTTAATTCGTTTAATACGGCAATTTTTGCTAGAAGTTTACTTGTTGACGACATTTTAAAAATGAACTTGCACTGTGCTGTGTAGCCACTCAAAAAATTGTTGTTTTTTTTTTTTGACATTTCTTCTGATTTTCGATATTAATACGTATACACTACTTGCAAGTAATAACTTGCATGTGGAAACGTGGGGTAACTAAAAATATCAAAAATAAAAAAAATTTTATTTTTTTTTAAGTTATTTAAAAATAGATGAAGATTACGAATTGACGCCGAATGGGAATTTTTTTTAAATTATTTTTTTTATCCGAATTTATTGAACTAAGATACTTAACATAGAGGGAAAAAATAATGAATTAATACAAAAACATAATCCATATTTGCAATCGTGAGCAAATTGCCTTTAATTAGAGTACCCACACATACCTCTTAGTGGGCAGGGCGGTATTTTGGATCGTGGCTCCCACGGACCTCACCCCTCTATCTTTTAATTTTGCTATTTTGTTTTCTAAATCGGGTGGCAAATTTACTATGGCTGCCATTATTAGATAAACGTTTCCAAGGCTTAAGTCTAGTTTACCAACGCAGCTCCAAATAAAAAAAAAGTACATAGGGTGATAGAAAATTAAAAAATAAGAAGAAAAAATTAAATGAGAAAATTCTCGGAAACGCATAGTTTCCGAGTTATGAACCTCTGAAGTTTTCATATGAATTTGCGATTTCCCATTACATTTCTGAACCTATATGGCCAATATTGGTATTATTTGAAAGCTTTTGAATAGATCTTTCTGGATATAAACATTTTATTTAAAAATTCTTAATCCATTAAGGAGCGGCGATGAATTTACGAAAAAACAAAAGTTTTTAGTAAGCATAAAAACCAATATATGCATTTATGTTTTAAATTTGTTTTTTAATTCAATTTTTCCTAAAATAAACTGGTAGAGGAGGAAACCTATGCATAAAAGCATTAGTAAGCGAAGCCGGTGTTTGTTATACCATAGAGGAGAAAATCTTTTCATCCGGCCGAAGGCCGGCTATGCGGAGAAGTTTTATTTAGCGAAGCCGGTGTTTGTTATACCATAAAGGAGAAAATCCTTGTACCCGGCCGTAGGCCGGCTATGCGGAGAAGCTTTATTTAGCGAAGACGGTGTTTGTTATACCATAGAGGAGAAAATCCTTGCGCCCGGCCGAAGGCCGGCTATGTGGGAAGCTTTATTTAGCGAAGCTGGGATTTTTTTGATAAAATTTATATTACCTAGTTATATTGATATAAAATTTTGTAAAAACTGTATTAGGAGCTAAAGAGTTAAAAAGTTTTAAAAAAATTTTGCATTTCCAGAAAGATCTGTTCAAAAGCTTTCAAATGGTACCAATATTGGCCATATACGTTCAAAAATGTAGTGGGAAATCACAAATTCATATGAAAACTTCAGAGGTACATAACTCGGAAACTATGCGGTTCCGAGAATTTTGCCATTTCATTTTTTCTTCTTATTTTTCAATTTTCTATCACCCTATGTACTTTTTTTTTATTTAGAGCTGCGTTGGTAAACTAGACTTGTTCCCGTTTCCAATTCTTCGATAGCGAAATAATTTTCTGCAGCCGGGATCAAGCGGGGTGCATATGCAGGCATACCCTTGCCAGCAACCAACACAAACATTTGCGCTGGGACTTCTGGCCGAGCACATTGTTTTTTTTTAACCAGAATGTATGTACATACTTATTTAAACAAACTTACCGCTTTAGTTTTGTGTTGATAAACTTTAGCGAAAGTTTTATCTTTTCTTTGTAGATATTCATGTACTATCGCCGCCAAATATTGATCATTTCCTGCCATTTTTTTATTTTTTATTACTGTTTAACTGTTTTTAAATTTAATTAGATTTTTTACAAAACTTTTCTCTTGCGTCGTCAAGAAACACGTGTTGGCTGTGTGCGAAGAAGCTAAAAAGAACATAGTTGCATATTTTAGGTATAAAGAACATAATAATAGGCATGCCAGACTAAAATGGCATTAACAACTTCACGTTCAATAAATAACTTTCAAGTTGTTCACCCAAACTGCTTGTCAAACGTCATTTGAATTAATATTTCATTTTTAAAATGTCCCCGACGAAGACGCAAAGTTTTTTAGTTAAGATTTTTTGTTTTTAAAGATATTATTTTTAAATGGAAAAACAAAAATTAATTTGTGTTAAGCTCTTAAAATTGAACATAATATTGCAAAATAAATGGAAAGGACAAATTGAAAGCAATTTACTGGTTAATTCACGAAGTGTAAGTTTTTTAAGGTACCCACAGACCAGGCAACATTTGTCGAAACATGAGTTACTACTTAAATTTCAAATTTTACCACAGACGATTGCACCAACAACGAAACATCAGTATTGCGTGTTTTCTGAATATACAAAACCATAAAAAAAATTCATTTTTTTTTTTTGTTTTTATACCTATCACTTTTTATGTCCCATAAATTTGGAAAATTTTTATATTCAAGAGTTACAGAAGCACATCATTCAACAACTCCTCTCAAAAAAATGAGAAAGAACAAGTAAGAGTGCTATTTTAGGTTATGCCGAAGCTTATCTACCCTTCACCATGGTTGGAAAAGAACAGAGGTTTATATGTACGTATATTTAAATATATGTATATTTATATATGTTTATATTTATATATATATATTAAAAAGACATTTTATTTTGTTAACAACTTGTGTCGAAACTGGTATCTTATGTAGATTATATATTTATATCAGCAAAATTAAAAAAAAAATTACTTATGTTAGAAATAGTCCTAATTTGAAAGCACAAAATATATATACATATATATATATATATATATATCAAAGCCTGAAGAATTAAATAATTAAAATAAGTCTGAGTTTATACGGTTCATTCTTTACTGAAAAGATTGCTACTTTATAGGCGAGAGGGGCGAGTGGAAAAGAAACGAGTACATACCCCTCGCCTCTCTCGCCTATAAAGTAGCAATCTTTTCAGTAAAGAATGAACCGTATAAACTCAGACTAAAGGTATTAAATACTAATGACGAAATATGCTAACTTTTTGACACTTGAAATTTGTAATTACATGTTTTTAACTATTAACCTTAATATTGCATCAACGGCACTTAGTGCCGGTTCACACACGTCAAGTTTGATTCGTCAAGTCTTGAGTTTTTAGGAGAGAGGGGAAAATAAATGGCATTCGCTTTTCCCTTCTCTCCTAAAAATTCAAGACTTGACGAGTCAAACTTGACGTGTGTGAACCGGCTCTTAGTTTCTTCAAAATATAATCCTTTTCTCGTTTTTAGTGGTGGTTAACACACATCAAGTTTGCCTCGTCAAGTCTTGAGTTTTTAGTGCTGGTTCACACTTTTCAAGTTTTTACCGTCAAGTCTTGACCAACCAGCACTTAGAAGAGAGGGAAAAAGAAATGGCATTCTTTTTTCCCTTCTCTCCGAAAAGCACAAGACTTGTCGAGTAAAACTTAACGTGTGTGCACCAGCATTTACTTTGTTTTTTTTTACAAATATGGCAGCTCAAAAGTACTAAAACATAAAAACAGCGTTTTTACTGTAATATGTCTTTAACCGTTAAAATGTATTGCTGTAAATAAGGAATCTGGCAGCACTATTTTTTATATTACAAAACAATTTCAATTCTTTTTCAAAGAAAACTAAAATTTGTGAGGAAAACTACCATTTTACAATTAAGCCATGATTATATCAAACAAGTCTTTAAAAAATAGCAACAATAATATGCCCGGCAAAGACACAATTTCTAAAGCACAAAGTACCACTAGAGTGGCTGAACCTGGTGATGGCATACGACAGGTCAAGACCACAAATGTTTTTCGTTTAATTAATTTCGAATTGTACACAAGACCAGTAAGTTATATTCGCAATTGATTAAGTATACCTATAATTAATCCAATTATTTTTAAGAATAAAATCGTAATGGGTGTTGGATTGGCTTGTATTACTGGAGTTTTTGGCTACATAACCTATATGAGATGGAAGTATGAACGTATGGGATATTATACAGCCGTCCAGGATGACGGTAAAGAAAAGTTCATTAAAAAAGAATCAAAATGGGATACCTAAGTTAGCAATTAAAGTATGTATTTAATTTTGGAAAACGTTAATACCTTCATATGTACATACTTATATTTAGAAAACACTAAATTCAATACATAATTAAATCACGTATTTTTAAGTTTTCCTAATAAAGTTAGTGACCTATGGTCAATATATAAAATAATGTTGATCAAGTTTCCTTTCTTATATACAACTGGATTCTCCCGAAAATCTGCTTACATCGATTAGGCTGACGTCCGGTTGTAAATCCGAATGTGCCAGAAAGGACATCTTGTTGAATGCCTATATTCATGGTGAAATATTCTATACTTTTTTATATATGTAAGATACAACGGGGTGGGAACTGCATTGTTTTGCATCCTCTAGAGGCCTCGCTGTTTGTCTATCTTAGGGCAATAAAATTGTGCAGATAGCGACTAGTACAAACGATTTGTTTATACAAAAAATATTTACCATGTCATGCTTCTTAATAGTGTGAAAACCCATATTCAGGGGTCTACTCTATTGCGATGCGAAAGTTAAATGCCAACTTGGTACTCTCTCTTTTTCGCAACATTTTTGAAATTGAAGCAAAACTGGAATAAAAATAAGAACGCGCTGATTGACAGAGAGAAAATATGTAAAAAAAAATTGAAATTGGAAAATTTAATTTAATAGGGATAATTTGAGGAGACAAAATTAACTTGTCGGTAAGAAGCGTTATAATATCCAGCGTCTGGAAAATGGGTCGAGTGTACAGCCCGTCAAAAACGGACAGCTCGTCACCAGCATGGGTTCCGAAAGATGCACAGCATTATCCGCCATAGTTACTCAACTCTCACTGGGTTTCAACCAGCAGAAGCGTTGTAAACACACTAGTGGCACTTAAAGGCTTTCGACATTCTTAGTCACGCCACGCTCTTTCAGGACATCCTGCAGTGAATTATCTGCTCAAAACCCCGTATTGCACTATTATGTCGATTGGTCACAACGTTAAGCTTGGTAATGGTAATCTCGACGAAATACACAATCAGCCCAATTATGAATAAATATTCCCAGGGAGTTTTCTCCCTCTTCCCATTTTTCTATGTTAAGTTTATTGTAAAAATGGGAAAAGGAAAAAAACTCCCGGGGAATTTTTATTCATAATTGGGGTGAATTTCTTTATTGCACGTAACCTGAAGTTATCACCAACGAAGTCAGCGGTAATACCTTTTACCATCTTGACGAAGCCAGCTTACCTCTTATAAGACGACTGGTTGGTCAGTAACCAACTTTTCTGCTCCAGTGTGGGCGAAATATTCAATAGAGAAGCCACTAATTCCGCGGAAGCAGAATACCGTATTAATGTCGTACTTGCAGGTCGTCCATCGGGTATAGCGTACGCTGAAATGATTCTACCGCGTAAAACAAAAGTCGTGCCCCCAACTAAGATCAGGATGGAGCAACAGGATTAATGCCACCTGCCAAATATTAAACTGTCCAGCCAACCCTACTCCGCTATGTTAAAGTCCATGAGTCCACCCTGTGGAAGTAGCTGAATTCATTTTACTTGGTCTGGCGGTACAGCCTTAAATCGTATTAAAGCCATACATTGTTTTTTTTACTAACACATCTAAAATTGTTTCCTTCAAATTAATTAAAAATACCGTTAATATTTTACCAAAATGTGATCTTTGTTTTATTATTGCCGTAATAGTTGTTTTTTGTTTTATTTTCTGTAAATATGTATGTATGTTTGATAAATCACAATTATTTTCCGTTACTTTTGTTGTTTTTATAAATAAAACAGTTATAATAAAAATAATGTTAAATAAAAATAAAACATTTATTATAAAAATAAAAAATTTTGGAATTTTTTTTATGAATTTAATAATGTAAAAAAACTTTGCAGAAAGAGGGAGAAAACATTTGGGAAAGACAGCAGTATAATTTATGTGATTGGTAAACAATTTGGTATGCCATATACATATATATTTTTTTTTAATTTTATTTTGACAACATAAAGACAGAAAAAATTAAGTTTTATAATGGGTGTTTAAATAGTGTAACAGCAAAACACACAAAAGTATTAGCACACACAAAAAGATGTAAAAATTAATTAATTCTTTAAGTTGTTTTGATGTGTTATTTATTTATTTTTTTTTTTCAAAAAAAAATTTTTAAATGTAATTGCATAAATAATTAAATTTTGTTTCCCAATATTGTGTAATAGTTTAAAAGTACAGACTTTTTTTTAGAACATTTTTAAGATTGAATTTTTAAAAATCTTGAGAAATTTTTTAAAAAATTATCTTGTGTTTTGTTAAATTACTGTTTTCAAAAAATCTTGAAATTTTTTAGGCAGATAATTTTAAAGCTTTAAGTTCTTCTAAAAATTTAGATTCCATAGCAATTTTATTCAATTGATTTAATTCCAAAACTTCGCCCTGATCTTGGCGGGCTTTTAGCTTTTTAATGTCCGACAACTTTTTAGCAACATTGCGGATTTTCTTATCTTTCTCAGGATTAGCAGCTTTTTTGGAAGTTTGTTGCTGTTGTTGTTGATGTTGATGCTGCTGTTGCTGTGGGTTAACAATATGCTGCTGACCTTCTACAGAAGAAACATCCTGTTCTCCCCCTATATCATTAACAAATTGCTGCTGATTTTGTTGAAGCTGTCTTCTTTGCTGAAATTGTTGGGGATTAGGATGTTGGCGGCGATTGTTTTGTTGACGTTTGTTATGCTGTTGTTCGTTTGCGGAAACATTAGCTTGCACCATCACCACATCTCCTCCTTCTTGAGGTAATTTATTTAGTTTATTGGAATTATTAGCTCCTGATGTACCTCCATTATTACCACTATTATTGTTATTATTTTCCCCACCTCGTCCTCTGTTGTTTCTAGCATTAAAAACATTATTGGTTTCGTTGTTCTGCTCAGTTTTTCTATTTTTATTTTGTTGCTGCTGCTGTTTGTAACCTTTTGAATTTTGTTGCTGCTGCTGTTGTTGATGATGTTTTTGAGCACCCTGTTTCTTATTGTTGGCTTGTGAGGAAGCATGACCTTTAACGGAACGTGTAAAAAAGAAAAAGCACAATTTTATAAGAACTTTAATTTATTGAATATTCAACTTAAAACTATATAATTCCTTTAAATTAATAACGTCTTCTTTGCTGTTTATAAGGATTATATCTATTTTGTCCTTTATTAAAATTAATTTTGTGTGTTCCTCCTCTGTTTCCACTCGATGAAGGCACTTCACTTCTTGATTGTGTTTGTTGCTGTTGCAATTCTCTCCATGCCCCTGGTCTCATAAGTGGTTTATCTAAATCATATTTTCTTTCCCAAAATTGTCTTGGATTACCTGGTGGTAGCCCTGGTGTAGTGCTTTGTGGCTGTGGTACGAATTTCTCCGGATTTTTTCCTTCACTCATAAAGCGCAAGTGAGGTGGTGTGTAAACCTTCTTACTTGCCTCTGGTTGGCTAGATTTGATACCTTCATGCTTGACCTTGGTTATGACCGGTTCTTTAAAAGTATTCTCAGCAAATTGTTGCCATTCAACGGCCAATAGTTCTTGACCTTGAGGCCAAATTGTCTCGTGCATCAATGCACCCGAGTAATGATAAATTTTAAAACTGTAATTAAAAAAAAATTAAATCTTAGTCGGATATTTTAATGGCTTTACGAATAATATGTATTTTTTGTCAAATATCATCAAAATTTCCTAAAAATTTGTATTAATTAAAATTTGGGAAAACATGTTACTCTTATCACCGTTGCATTATGGTTAGCTGCCCACTTTTCTTAGCGAAAACTATTTTTTTATGTTTTCTTTTGATGCATTTGTATTTGCAATCTAGTAGTCCATACTACAGACCAACTGAAAATCATAATTGTTTCCCATAAACTATAAAATCGATGATTTTTTGACTATACATAACCTTTTTTTTAAAAAAGTGTTCTTAAGTCTTCAGAACAAGACTTCAAGATATTTTTAAATTGGAGTTTTGGGATTTTAATTTATTTTTCGTTTCTTGCAATTATCGAGAAAATAAAACATTTCATTAATAGTAATTCCGCTAAAAATTTTCAAACATGTTTGAAAGATTAAATAAAAAATTTAAATAAGCTGTTTTTAAGTAATATATGGAAGAAAGTATTTAGAGAACATTTCGGAGGAATTTCTCTTTTATATAACAGCCATGCCATGCAGGGGCGGGAAAAAAAACTATTCTCCGCCATTCATACGAAAAGTCTATAAATCTTTTATTTCTATTGCGTTGTGTAAATGAAATTTTGGTTGTTTACGGAAGGCTTGAATATGACAAATCTTTGTGCATACCACACACGTATATATATTTATTTTGAAATTTTAAGTGGGCGTGGCACCTCCCATCCAAAGGCATCATAAACTTCTGTATATCTGTAGAACGGGAGGCCTAAGGTTTCCAAATTTGGTACAAGCATCTTGGTTACCAATACACAACATCTGACAAAATTTGGGCGGGATTAAAGAAGTGAACATACTGACATCTACAAAGAGATTGTAGATGTCTGTATGTCTGGAGAACGGCAAGAGCCAAAGTTAACAAATTAGGTAGAAGCATCTTGGAAGGTATTACACAACATTTGACAAGATTTTGGCGGGGTTGAAGATGTGTACTTGACATAATTCAGATTTATTTATATCTAAAGAACGGTAAGAACAAAATTGTTCAAATTTGTTACACATAGCTGGGTTACCGATATGCAACATCTGTCTAAAAAAGGTTGGAGTAGATAAGTGGGCGTGGTTCCACACATACAAAGCAAAATAGATTTCTGTATATCTAGAAAACGGTAATAGCTAAAGTTTCCAAAGTTGGTAAAAAATAGCTGGGTGATCAATATGTAACATCAGATAAGTGATAAGTAAGATAAGTGAGAGTGGGACAACATAGAATCCCGTTTATTTGAAGAACGGTAAGTGTAAAATTGTCTAAATTTAGTCAATAAACAACAGCATCTGTAATAAATGTGCGGGATTGGAGAAGTGGGCGCGGATCAAACTAGATTTCTGCCATAGATACAATTTACAAATTTGGAACAAATAGCTAAGTTATAAATGAACAATATCTGTAAAAGTCCCACTGCCTTATTGTAGACATAGGCGGGACAAATTCCATACAAAAACCATGTCTATCTGTATTAAAAAAAAATTAATTTAATAAGGGTAGCGAAGCGCACTGTGTTAAGCTAGTAATAAATATTTTAGGTTTTTGAAGGGTTTATTAAACAAATTTTCTATGAAAATTTTATTAACAAACCCTTTTTAAATCCAAAATATATTTTATTATATACTAGCTGTCCCGGCAATCGTTGTTTTGCCATAAACCTAATTTCAAGTTAAATAAATTCCTCTTTCTTTCTCTTGAGCGCTTTATACCATAATCGGCGATGAAAAAAAAAACAATAGCTATTTATTTCTTTTCGAAATTTCAAGAAAATCGGTTAATCAGTTAAGAAAATATTGGGAGGGGGAGCTTTTACCCGTTTTGCCCTATGTTACGCCCTCTAGTTATATATATAGATAGATAGATAGATAGATAGATAGATAGATAGATAGATAGATAGATAGATAGATAGATAGATAGATAGATAGATAGATAGATAGATAGATAGATAGATAGATAGATAGATAGATAGATAGATAGATTAAAATAAAACAAACTTTATTGCACTTAAGAAAATATATAAAAAAAATGTCAAACTTGATGAAAACTTAAGGGACAGAACTAAAGCACTTCCTTATAAAACAAAAACTTTAAAAATAGCCATTTTGTATGCTGCAGTAGAGGATAGTAGGTTTTCGATTGTTTCTATTTCAAATTCTATTCCAAACCTGTGTAAGTCTTAATATTGCCAAAAATTAAGTATTTTTATTTTAAATACCACTCAAATATTTTTTTTAAAAATTTTAAATTATGTACTTAAATTAAATTTAAATGACTTAAGCAATTTTCGGTGAATTTAAACAAGCTTATGGCCTGCTCATCGATTTCGTTCGCTTAACTTACATGTAAAACTGTCACATCTATTTTTAATTCTTTTATTCCAAATTATAATATGTGAACATATTTATTCTCAATAATCTCTACATACATATATATAAAAATTACGTGTATGTTCGTGATCGCTTAACTCAAAAACTACTGGACCGATTTTGACCAAATTTTATATGCATGCTCTATGGGCCGTGAGTAGTGTTTCTATGTAGTTTATCTTCTTATCTAATCAACCGGTTTTCTTAAAATTTGACATGCAGACACCGTAACATCTAATCATTAAATTTGTGATTTGAAGGGAAATAGGGCAAAAGAGATAAATGGGGTAAAAGCTCCTCCTTCCTATATCTTCTTTACTAATCAACCGGTTTTCTTAAAATTTGACATGCAGATACTGTAACATCAGAAAGGAATTAAGTAATAGGGCGTGAAATAGGAAAAAACGGGGAAAATCTCCAGTTTTCTTGAAATTTGGCAGGCAAATAGTGTAACATCCGGAAGGAATTATAGCCTATATTTTTTTTTTTTTATTTAGGGCGTGAAATATGGCAAAAGCGTTAAAAGCTCCCCCTCCCAATATCTATTTAACTTATCAACCGGTTTTCTTTAAATTTGGCACTGTAACATCTGAAAGAAGTAAATTATATGGCAAAACAACGTTTGCCGGGCCAGCTAGTATAAAATAAAAATAGTAAAATTTTTAATACCATTTTTCAGTTGCATAAAAATTACACTTAAAATTACTTTTACAAAATTCTTTAGAAACATAATTAATAATCTTGCAAAATTTTTAATATTTTTAATTAGGCTTAAGTTCATTAAATTTAATTTTCCATTAAATTATTTTTATGAAGAAAGGTGTTTTACAACATGAAAATTAATTAAAATGCAAAATTTCAAAATTTTTACGATATCTTGAACTGATATTTGTAACATTTGTTTCAAACATATCTACCCGCTGTGCCCATTCATTAAGGGGGCTCCCTTACAAAGTTTAAAATTTATGAAATTGTAAAAATTGGCCCACTGCTCCTATGATAACCCTAGACGGGTTATATGTATGCTTCTAACATACTTACCCGCTGTTTCTATTCCTTAAGGAGACTCGTCTGATACCATCACATTCTTTGAAATTATAATTTTATTCTTTAGAAAACAATATTTACTGTCTTTCATTTATAAACAGTCCAATAAAGGTGTGCTTGTGCAAACTTCAGGCGAGCTTTACGATTGTTTTGTGAAATAAAGGGTTTTATGCTGGAGCCTGCTGAATAATCCTGCTTCAGCTGCTCTTCTTCTTTTAATGGAGCTTTTACTGACGTCAAGTTCTAAATGGGCTTTGATTTGCTAGATATTGTGGGATCACTGTAAATAACTCTTTTCTTCTTTCTTTGTCAATACATGAGAAGCGAAGTTCGTCTGTCCGTGTATATGTTGAAATGGGATTTCCGAGAACCCCAAAATCCATAAATGACTGAGATCTGATCAAAAAAATACGACGGCATCTAACTTTACCCATAAATCCCTTGTTGTTTTTTTATTTTTCTGTATGTATGGAGAACGGCAAGAGCCAAAGTTTCCAAATTATGTACAAGCATCTTGGTTATAAAAAGAAAACATCCGTAAAAATGTGGGAGGGTTTCGAGAAGTGCGCGTGGCATAAAATATTATTATAAATATCTTAACAACGGTAAGAGAAATTTATTCCAAATTTGGTATACATAGCTGGGTTATTAAGACACAACCTCTTAAACAAAAGTGGGATTGGAGAAGTGGGAGTGGTACCTCCCATACAAACAATAAATAGATTTTTATCTTGGATATCGTAGAAGTTAGTTTTCAAATGTGGTGCAAATAGCTTCAATGTAAACTCAAATTGGTCAGGACTAGAGAATTGGGTGTGGCTTTAAAAACATTTCTTTATATTTGTAGAACGGTAGAAGAAAAATTTTTTTTAATTCTGTGTGCGTTAGTGAATGTTTGATTAAGATGCTTCTTTACGTTAGGTAAAGGGTATTAAAGATTCGGCACAGCGGAGTATAGCACTTTTACTTGTTTTTAACTAAATTTATTTGTTGAATATTTTTTTTTCATTTGATAACGGGATAAACCAATTTTTAAATCACCAATTATTTGTTTTTATTGTGCTTGAGTAGGTGGGTGTTTCTGGCCATAATTTACAGTTCCAATATTTATTTCAATTAAAGTGTACAAAATACTTATTGGGAAAACACGTACAATTTTTTCCAAAGAATTAACAAACAATTCTTCTATCGTTAACTAGCATAAAGTTGCTAATTGTTTTTGTATTAATTTTCTATCCATTAAGTTTTCGTTCAGTCTAAAATTTATCTAAAATTTTTATCTTAAGTGCAAAGGTGAAAAAATTTTTTTGAATTATATAATACAAATATAAGAACTTATAAACTTTACTCGTTTTAACACTTTTGTAGAAAAATTAACAATTGAATAAGCACAAACTAAGAGGAGCGCTTCGGTTTCGACCGATACTGTATGTATTATTTATAAAAGTTTGTTTTAGTTGCGTAACAGAAAGCTTGGAAATGTGTCGTTATACTTTAACAAAGCGTATAATTTTTTTATATTCTAACATTTTTTAAAGCTTGAAACAAACAACAAATTAAAAAGATAAATATTACCGTATAAAATTACGCGTCAACATATAAACTTATAGCAATCATAAAGAAATTCTTAAGATTTTCTAGTTACATTAAAGATAATTGTATTTTAGACTTACCCATTGCCTATGCGTAATCTTGGAGCCGTTGTTGCAGTTACAAAATATTCACCATTAGGATTCCATTCAAAATGGGTAGTATCGGGACATTTAATAGTGGCAAGATTCTCCTTTTTTGATACATCCCAAATCTCAACATTTCCTGGCAAGTTGCCAAATCCAGCTAAAACGACTAGTGCTAAGAAGTTAAGGAAATGCATATAAAATAAAGCAAAAAAACAATATAATTTAAGAAAATATTTTAAAAAGGATATGACTTCCAAAATTATTAAAGTATGCACAATTGCGTGGCCCTTCGCCAAAATCAAAAATGACATCACATTTTAAATTATACAAAGCAGCTTTTGAAGGCATATAACCATAAACTACAACAAATTCAGTAGCCTTAGGGCTCCATTTTACACAATGCACAGGTCCTTCTTTAGCTGAAAATATATATTTTTATAAATTATTTATTGATTATTCATTTTAATGTATAAAACTTACACAATGGTACAGAACATGAGTCACCCTTGGTATTTAGAAAGTGCAAAGCCTGATTGCCATAATAAGATGCACCAGTTTTATCGACTTCAGTGCTGGTTAACAATAATAGGCCAGTACCTCGACGATTCCAGATCAACTCAACGCGGTCGGCATTAAAAAAACTTTTGCACGCAACCGTTTGATTTTGACCCAATGCTGGATACTTGTATAATTTACACATCGAAGGTGCTCCTTTGGCACCTGGTGTATAAATAGCGATAAATGGTGGACTATTTCCTGGACCAACGGACAATATGCCACCCTTACTGCCGCCTATTTTCTTAACAATTGACGTGAAACCCTCTACACCTTGCGATAAATCATAGAATAAGGCCTCGCCACCAACAACTATAGCAAATATACTTTCATCGGATGACCATGAAGGTTCCCAATCGCTTTGTTTCTTCTGCACAATGCTAAATACCTCCTTACCGCTGGCCATTTCGTATACAAACATATTGGGCGAACCTTCGGGAATATCCTTGGTTATCACATACAATTCCCAAGTGCATAAATAATTGCCACGCGGTGAGAATTTCAAATAAAAAGCCTTCGGACGTGGCAAAGAACATTGTTGTTGCCAGTCCGATGTTCTTAAGATCTTTACCTCTCGGCCATTCGAATAGGCAAAATAGCGACCGTCCAGGCTAAATGAAATTGATCGAGAATTTTTCGTCTCCTCTCGTGGTAAATTTTCCTTGTGCTCATAGGGTTGCTTAGACCCTGACGAAGTCCACAGTTCTATTCCCACGCTAGAGCGAACTACAATACAGAAAATATCACAATAAAAAGATTAGTACATATCAAAATTACACATTCACAAACGCCATTAACATTTATATTAAAGAGAAACCGACAAACAAAAACAATTTAGCCAATAAAAAAATATCAAACACTTAAAAAAAATTCTTTGTCAAAGTGGTGGGATGAGTAATGAAAAATTTTTAAATTAGTTTTTAGTCTTAAACGCTAAATAAATTTTACAAACTTCTAGCATATTTCAAAAATATACTTTAAAAACCATGGTTTACACAAAAAATTGCCAATTTTAAGCATTTATCTATAACTTTTTTTTAATTATTTACTTGCAAGGGCAGGAGAAACGCCGTCCACAGCCATAGTCGAATTTCTAACCTCAACCACGTACTTGCCATATCGCTAGAATTCAAGAAAGATTACACGCACAGGGTTGTCAATATGGCGATTTTCAAACTTGTTTGGCGACCTAATTTTTGATTTGGCGACATGGCGACTTTTTGGCGATTTTGTTGGCTATTTTTGATGAGCTATATGGATTTGTTTTAAAATTCGTTGTATTTAATAAGAAGAAAAAATTTTACTTTTATTCTAGTACTTTTAAGTATGAAATTTGAGGGTATGGTAAGTACTTAAAAGTATGTATATTCAAATGGCCGATGAAGATAATAAAAATCTTCGAGAAAATTGTTTTTCGTTTTTAAAGTGCTCTTGAAAGAATCAATAAATATAATTCCTTGAAACACGAATATATTTAAAGTCTATGAACATTTTTCCACTATATGTATGTTGCAATTTATTATCATAGATAAAAACGTTGTTGTTAAAGATTTTTATGAATTCTAACGTACCTTTTGATGTTTACGAAACACACTCAAAAAATTAGCGTTTGTTAATTGTAAAGAGGGTTTTAATGATGATATTTCATCTAATTTATAAAGGTTTAGCCCAAAGTTTTTTAGCTACATGGATACGGCAGGTACGTACCATTTAAAGAAACTTGCTTTGGCTGTAATTTATATGCTGGTAATTACAACAAGTATTGCCTGTGTTGCAATTATGAACTCCACAAAAACTCGCCTTCGAAGTAGAATGCATTACGAACTTCTAGACGCTTTATTACGAGGTTCAAATTATATGAATGCGAATGGTACATGTTGCACTTCTCTTGTACCTTCATTGAATTAATGTAATTCTCTCACAATGTATTCCAAAAAAGAAGAAAATAGGGAGTCTTGCCAGTGAAGCGTTTTAGATAACTGCAACTTATATACAAATGTATATCCAATATTTGTTTAATACTAACTGCAAAAATTTTTTTTGTTTTTGCTTTAAGTAGACTACTAAAAACTATTTTATAGTAAACATTGTACCCCTATTGTGTTCACTAAGTATTTTTACTGTGTTCTAAATAAATATTAAACAAAACATATATAATGGCGACTTTTTTAAAGTTTTGGCGTATTTTTGACGCATTTAAGCGATACTGAACAAATTTGTTTTTTAGAATTTATAAAAATATTTTTAATAATTCTAAAAATATATATTTTATTATCAAAAGCTGAAAACCAAATGCTTTGGCTATTTTGGCGGTTTTTGACATTGAATTTGGCGAAAAAGGTTAAAATCAATCTGAGAACCCTGTACACACATCGTTGCCGTTGAAAATTTTCTAAAAGGTCTACAAAAAATCGATTCTACAAAAAAAGGGGTCACAAAAAGGATATTTCAAAGTAGAATAGGGTGAAGAAATAATACCAATTTTCTTAAAAGCAAACAAAACAGATTTATTTCTGACAGGTAGTGCAGCGTCAAAATCTGAATCGATATTGATATAGTCTATTTTCTAAGAGACTTGGGGGAGGGAGTTATGGTGCAGCAAACTTTTTTAATTTTCTCTATATGCACATGTATGAATTTAGTTTTTCACTAATAACTCGAAAACGATTCCGCGTGCATATATCTCGCTAATAACCATCGATAGTTTATTTTCTAAGAGACTTGGGGGAGGGAGTTATGGTGCAGCAAACTATTTTAATTTTCTCTAAGTTAGGGGAAAACGATACAAAAGCCAAAAAAAGCTTCACAACTTTCCTGGGGGGTAAAATGTACGGCTGACTCCCACTAATATTTCCCCCCTACATTTTTTATTAACATACTAGCCCCCTATCTGTGCTCCTTAAGGGGGCTCCCATACTTAATATTATTTTTTTTTATAAAATTACCCGCCACCGCCCTAACTGGCCCCAGAGTGCCCCTAGAGGAATCAAATATATGACGGACCCCCAATACAATTTTATTTGTTTTTATAATCGCAAAACTATATGCATGCATATTATTTTACATGCAAAACAAAGCGCACGTGTGAATAAATACTACTTTTTTATCAACTGTGAAAAGGTCATGGTCCAATTAGTAGGTCTGCTTGAAACGCCTGCTGATTTTATGCAGAGTTGTGTTTCTTACGTGCAATTGTTTTTGTAGCAATTGTTTTTGACATTTCCACCATTTTTTACACAAACAATTGCCTTTGTTCTTGACATCTTTATCATTTTTTACACAAACAAAATGCGTGTTGTTTTTTCTATTGTTGGATTGTTGTAGTTGCGCGCAGACCTACTAATTGGGCCATGGAAAAGGTTTACCAAAAAACCAAGTTTGTTTTCTTCTCACACGTAAAGTTTGTTTTCTTCTCACACGTACAATAATGTAGAATTTTACTCAGAAAATAAAACGCCATAAATCTACTTACATTTAACACAAACAATTTAAGCCATTTTTCGTACTTTAATTCACTACTCTTAACTCGTTTTCGTATATGTCGTTATTTTAAAAATTTTGATAAAATTTTGGTGCTTTATAAACAAGAACTAACAGTATTGGGAGGCAGACATTATTGGTGTTGCACTTTTTAAGGATAGTCAAACAAAAAAGAATGTGGTAAGGTATTTAAAAAAGAGAATTAAAATTCTTTACAAAGTCATCGGTGGCTAAGCTAGAGCCGAATTTTACCTGAAGAATTGTCGGCGGCGGTGGCTGCTTAGCCGGCTGTTAGCTCCTTCGGCGCAGGTCTGCTTACAATGTGAAACGACCTGTTTCGCTCTCAAAATTTTGTAGTGCAAAACAAGTTGTTTCAATCATGTTTGGGGCGCGAAAAAGGAATGGGAGATCGAAACACGAATGTTGCTGTTCGTGTGAACATGGTACATATAATTATATACAAGGTGGTCTCAAAAAAAGCTGACTTTTCTTGATTTGTCTGTTGTTGTATTGTTGTAATATTAAGGCCACCTTGCTAAGTTGTACATAATTTCAAAAATGGTCCAAAATAGGGTTAAGTTAAATCGGTCCTTTTGTGAAATCGTTCCGACCAATCCCAAAGATAAAATGAACTAAATCATTCCTTCCGTTCGTCGTTTCTGTTTTTTACTTTGAACAAGAATGGCTGACTTCATAAACGCAGTATTGCAAAGCATATGTAGCGTTCGGCTCACACACTTAAGAACGATATATATTTTTTAGTGTTCGTGTAGACGAACACAACCCTTAATACCGCTCGTAACTATTTTCAAGAATTAGCCGATCACTATATAGTGTTCTGTTCTTCGTTAAAAAAAAACAGAACAATTATAGTGATACTCTAGACAAACATTATAAAAGATTTTTCAACAAGAACTTTGTTTTAGTTTGTGGCAACAATAACAACATGATAGTTTTAACATTTGTTTTTTTAAGGTATTCGTAGTAGATGCATTGGCAATTGTTACAATGAATTCAATTTCGTTAGAAAATCGCATCAAAATAATTAAAATCCACTATGAAAATGGTGGTTCTGTTAAAGTTACATTCACACAGCTAATGAAACGATCAATTTATTGCAAACCAAATATCGCGAACGCATAATTTCACGACCATCAGCTGTTAAGTTGCCAGATCGTGCGATTTAACACCACTGGATTATTTTTTTTGGGGCTATGTTACATAGCGTCTTTACCTGACAATTTTTTGTCATACCAAACGTCAAACTTCATATTAAAAAAACGCTGACAAGAATTTTCGAGTTTTTTTTATATAGACTTTGACGTTTGGTATGACAAAAAATTGTCAGTTGAAGACGCTATGTTAAGGACAGAGTCTATACGTAGCCAATCGAATCGAATGGATTGCAGCCTTAAAATTCAAATCAGTGATGTCATATTTCGTTTATGACCTGCCATTTTGCCAAAAAGTGATTAAAACTTAGATGAAAGAATCGACATCTGTCAGCGGGCTCGTGGTGGAAATAGAAGTTCTTGTTGAAAAACCCGATATTTTAATGTTCCTTAATGTTTCTTTTATACATTGAGAAAAAATAAACAAAGAAAAAACAACGACCGTAGCACGAACAGCTTGTGTGTGTATTGTGTATATGTTTTGTTTGTGTAAAATTATTTTGCTGGCTTTTTGTTTTTTTCATATGCGTATTTTGTTTTTGTAAAAAATGTTTGGTCTTTTCTACCAGCCAAAAGGGCATAGACACAACAGAAACGTGTTTTCCACACATCTACCGTACCCGTACAGTGTGGTTTATAAGCTGCTACATGGCACATGACCAGGGTGATAATTCTCCAAACTCCTTAACTAGGAAGGCGATATCACATTCCAACAGAAGCAACAACCACCTTATAATATGTGCTTCTCTGATCACATGTACATTGATTTAAACTTTTCCCTAGGAGTTGATGCAGTAAAACCCTATACGAACAGCAGAAAGACCTACTGGTCTGTTTATGCAGTGTAATCGAGGACAAAGTGCCGGTGTGCCCAGTTCTCCATGCTTGTCTCCGCAGCGGAGTCATTGAAGGGTATCTTAATTTAGGCAACAAACGAATCCTGTAAAAATGTCGACAGAAAGGGCAAGGAACAATTACAAGTCCTCAGTGAATGGATTCAATAACCTTATCAGGAGTGCCAAGAGACAGGCATGGAAGAAATTTTCCTAGGAGACAAGTCGGCTACGTAAGATTTTATCCTCTAAACCAGCTATTCCGTCGTATATACAGAAGATAGATGGATTCTGGATCACAAACAGTCGGGACTCCCATTAGGTCCTGATGAATTCACACTTCCCAGGTTGCACTGATGATGTGCCGAGGGAGGAAACATTTAGTGGCGCTTGGGATATCTCTAATATCTCCAGGCCCAGATGCTATTATCCCAGCGAATCTTCAAAAGAACCCGGGAATATTAATGCCACGGCTCTTGGCGATATTTAGAGCCTGCCTGAGTCTCTCACATGTCCCATTAATTTGGACAACATATAAGATCGTTTTCAACCCCTAGGGAGGGAAGACATCTCACACTATGGCTAAAGACTTTAGACTAATCTAGTCTATCCTCCTTTCTACTGAAAACACTGGAGAAGATTTTCTATATTCATATTAGACCATCGCTAGGACTTAATTCCTTGTCACAGGCTTACACGCCTACACGAAGGGAAGGTCATCTAAAACTGCGTTTAACTCATTGCTGGGTCACCTAGAGAGTTCCCTGCACTACAAGGAATTTGCTTTAGTTGCAGCCATGGATATTGAGGGAGCTTTCAACAACGTTAAACCTGAATCGTTTATTAACCCTAGAAAGGTAGTCTGCGTAAATTTTACGCATGCTCTTTCGAAATATTGCTATTTCTTTTTATTTAGCTTAAATAAGTGGCAGTGCATTCAGACATTTCATATATAAACATATTTTAAATTTAAATACCCTTCACCACAGGTAGGGATGCAACATCGCTCTGAAAAACATCGATGTTTGAAGACATCGATGTATTCACGATAAGCAACGATGTTAAAAAACATCGGTAAAAAACACGATACATCGATGTTTAACATCGATGTTGAAACCTACTTTGCAATTATACTTACGGACTGTGTTAATTCTTCTTTGCTACTGAAAATCTTAATGCCCAACTATAATATACATATGCTTGCATAAGCTTTTGTCAAAAATTAACAAAAAGCCTGTCAAATGCATTCAAAAACACAAAAACAAAGTGCAATCAATTTCGCATTTTGCTAAAGCAAATGACAGATTCATAAAATTAAACAAAAAGTTTCCATAAGTGCAATATGGTTTGACAAATATGATTTTTATGTATTCGCACAGTTGCTTGAGCCAACTTAATAAAGGGTGGTTAAATTGTAAGGGCCGATGTTGAATGTGAACCACACCTAAACGCCAAGTTTTTTTCCGAATTTTATTTGACATTTCTCTATTTCAGACTTACTCAATTTGAACCATGGAGAGATACACAATCCAACAACGTGTTAAAGTTATCCAGACTTATTATGAAAATGGATGGTAAATTTCGAAGAAAATCATCTTCAGTGATGAGGCACATTTTCACCTCAGTGGATTTGTCGATAAGCAGAATTTCCGCATTTGGGCGAATAATAATCCAAGAGTGATTGTCGAAAAACCAATGCACAAACAGAGTGACTGTTTGGTGCGGTTTATGGGCTGGCGGCATCATCGGGCCGTATTTTTTCCAAAATGAGGCCGGTCAGGCAGTTACTGTGAATGGTGTTCGCTATCGTGAGATGATAACGAACTTTTTATGGCCCGAATTGGAAGATATGGATGTGGACGATATGTGGTTTCAGCAGGACGGTGCCACTTGCCACACAGCTAACGAAACAATGGCTCTTTTGCGCAACAAATTCAATGGCCGTGTTATCTCACGTAATGGCGATGTCAATTGGCCGCCAAGATCATGTGATTTGACACCGTTGGACTTTTTTCTTTGGGGTTATTTGAAAGAAAAGGTGTACGTCGATAAGCCAGCAACAATTTAAGAGCTAAAGGATGAGATAATTCGGCACATTAACGGCATAGAACCTCCATTATGCCTCAGGGTCATCGAAAATTTGGACCATCGGATGGAGGTGTGCCGCCGTGGTCGCGGCGCCCATTTGGCCGATATTTTGTTCCATACATAATTGAGTAATACCAATATATCATAATAAAATAAAATTACAATAATTTCCTAAATAATTTGTGTTTTATTCAAAATCAACATCGGCCCTTGAAATTTAACCACCCTTTACATACATATAGTTATGCAATGCGCAGTATGCATGCATGTACATACATACATACATACGTACTTTGTATGGCTATCAGGGGTGTGCTGGAAAACGGAAACGTAAAACGTAAGAATTTGGGAGGTCGTTTTTAATACACTTTTAATAAAATATTTTTAATTTTTGTTTTAAAATTCTGTTTAATAGAGAAATATTTATATAATATTTGTCATAAAATTCTTATATTACAGAAATTTTATTAAAAACCGACATTTAAAATTCTTGCGTTTAACGTATGCTTTGAAAAACACTTTTTTATATTTTTAAATAAAAGGTTTAATTGAAAAACAAAAATTAAAATTGGTAAAAATATTATAAAAAATATTAAATTAATGAAAATATTAAATGGACGATGTCGATGTTTTTTAGTTTTGACGACGATGTATCGCCGATGTATCGTAAATCAAAACATCGATATTAACATCGATGTTTATGAACGATACATCGATGTTTTCTAAACATCGATGTATCGTTTGCATCCCTAACCACAGGTGGAAAAGGATATATATAAGTTTGTCATTCCGTTTGTAATTTCTACAATATTGATCTTAGACCCTATAAAGTATATATATTTTTCGTCCTTATGAGGAGAGAAGTTGATTTAACGATGTCCGTCTGTCCGTCTTACGTTTGATATGTGATTTCCGGAGACTCCAGACAAAATAGCGGCTAGGTTGTTTTACATTTATGTCACATATAGTCCCCCATTTCTTGCTATTGAAATTCAGCAAGATCGGTCCACAAATGGCTGAGATATGACCAAAAACCACTGCCTCTAATTTTTCCAAAAAAATCCCTTGTGGTTGTTGTTGTTGTTTTATTTTAATGCGTTTAATTTTATGCACCAAACCCATAAACATTTATGTATGCGCATGATATGCCACTCAAATAAAGAAACAAACTCGTAGAGCCAATTGTAACTTGCCGCCTAAGACTCTGAGGTTCCAAGTTCGAGTATTGGTTGCCTCAGTTTTAAAAAACTTTTTTTTATTATACCCTTCACCACAGGTGATTTTATTTAATTTGTTTATGTCTTAAAAAACTATATTAAAATTACCTATAAAGCTTATCGATATTTTCTTTTTATTGGCAATGTTTTATTTTATTTCGGCAAGCATATAGGTACATACATACATAAAAAGTTGTATGTAATTTAATTAAATTCGTACGTATTGCAAACATATATGTATGTACATGTGTATGTATGTATGGGCAAAAGTTATTTTTTTATGTATGCATTGCTTTCGTAATTGTTTTTGTTGTGTTTTAGAAGCTGTTGCTACGTTGATCTCTTCTTGCATTTTGTGGTTTTTCTACCCCTCATCACAAGTGGTGGAGTTTATTTTAATGTGTTTAATTTTACGCATACGCATACACATACACATTTATGATATGCCGCTCAAATAAAGAAACAAACTCGCCGTCTCAATATACATATTTTAATTTAACGCTTCCTCAGTCTAACTTCTCACCTGAGAATCATGAGGTTGCGAGTTCGAGTCTGAAAAAAAAATTTTTTGTTTAATTTTTTATGTTCTAAAAACGATTTTAAGACTACAAAATTATAAAACGAATTTCAAGCATCAACTTTGGCAAAAGAGGAAACGGACTTAGGTACATATATACCTTTTTTTTGATTTTGTCATATTCTTCGGTATGACGAAATGAAAAGTTGGTGTGGCTCAATTAATATTTATTAATATCTAAAGAACATTATTTATATACATTTTTGTTCTTATCTCACGATGGTGAAGAGTACATATACTTATAAAATTCGGCATAGCCGAATATAGCACTCTTACTTGTTATTTTATATAAATTTAAAAATCTGGGAATTTATTTCTCATGGTGAGTAACATTCAATTTATAAATTTTCGTATTTATTCGAAAATTCTGATAGTGCATAGAAAATATTCCTATTGAAGGAATAAGACTATTAAACTATAAAAGCTTTTAAAATTGTAATTTGAATACACATTCGAATAAATACGAAAATTTATAAAATAAATGTAAAAATAAAATCCATATTAGTTAAAATAATGCGTAATTTTTACGTATGATTATTTTTAACGTATGTCATGATATGATTATCTTTTTATGGTTAACGGTATGAGACTTTTGGAGATTTACCAAGCGATCATTAAATTTGTCAGCAGTATCTTGCACTTCAGGCGTATCGAATCCAACTTGGGCGCCTCGAACATTTCCAAGGTTGCGACTAGGGGCACCCCGCAAGGTGGTGTACTGTCACCTTTACCCTACTCAGGGCCATCGAAAGGACGCGCTGCAGAACGGCTGCGTATGCGAATGACGTTGCAGCTGTGGCTTTGGGTAAAGATCCCAGACTATTTTCTAAACTAATGGAGTCCGCACTGGACGTCCTAACAAAGTGGTGCCAGGGATGTGGTCTGGATGTAAATCCCGTCAAAACAGAACTGGTACTTTGCACAAGGGGATACAAAATTCCCAAATTTGATAATCTGAGGACAAAGGGGGTCTCACTGGAATTGTCCGATAATGCCAAGTATCTTGAACTAATATTGGACAGAAAACTGAACTGGAAGATGAACACAATTTTCAGGACTTCTAAGGCGGCAACTGCATTGTATTGCTGCAAAAAGGCCATTGGCCTAAACTGGGAAATCAACCCGGAGAATGTATACTGGCTGTATGAATGTGTCATTAAAGCCATTCTTTTCTACGAGGCAGCTGTTTGGTGGCCGGCACTCAAGGTGAAGAGTCATCAAACTCAGTTTGAGCGTACAATGAGAACGATGGCGATAACTGTAACAGGTGCCATTAGAACAACCCTTTTTAAGGCATTGTTTACGATCTTGAACTGGTTACTATCAGACGTTTTTGCGAAAAGGTTAGCTGCGAACACAGCGGTAAACCTTAGGGCCACTGGAGCATAGAGGGATTACAATATCGAACATGCTAAAATCCTGTTTGAGATAAATTGGCACATGGATGTTGATTATGTCACACCTGGTCAATCCAATCCTGGCTTCACCATTAGCATTTTGGATAACTTGTTCACTATGATGACCAACAAAGTCCCGCGAAGGTGATTCAGATATTCACTGATGGGTCTAAAACACTGTACGATGTCGGCTCTGGCATATTCTTCGAGCAGCTAGACTGGAGTATTCCTATTAGGCTGCCGGATCACTGCAGTGTCGTTCAGGGCGAAATAATGGCCATCTACACAGCCGCGAGACACATTCGGTATGGTAAAATATGTGGCAGGGATACTCACATTATTACCGATAGCAAGGCGACCATCAGATCCCTGGAGAATGTGTTTATCACATCGAG
Source organism: Pollenia griseotomentosa (assembly GCA_963931875.1). NCBI lineage: Eukaryota > Metazoa > Arthropoda > Insecta > Diptera > Polleniidae > Pollenia > Pollenia griseotomentosa. The sequence goes on from OZ007562.1 coordinate 25,227,575, forward strand.
AATTGTCCAAGAATGCCGGATGTTTTTGGAGGAGATAGCGAGACATTCAGTGATTACCCTTAAGCGGGTCCCCGTACGCAGGGACATACATGAAAACTGTATAGCGGACTCGTTGGCGCATGCAGGCACATCTTTGATGCAAAACGATTCAACATATGATAAAGGTGTTTCACTCCCAAAGGTAAGCAACTTATTGCACACAAGTTTCATATTATTGCCGGTCAGAGATGGCTTGATGAAACCACCTGTGCGGAAACCAGAGAAATCTGGCCCATCATAGATGAAAAAATTACTAGGCGGAAACCTAATATAAACCTAATTGCAATTATAACTGGCCCTTTCATATTTGGGGTCTTTGGATAACCTATTTCAACATATACACGGATAGGCAAACTGACGGTTGTTAAGACTGGGATCGTTAAATCAATTGCGCTACTTATAACGATCCAGAATGTATATGGAGCAATCCAAGTGAAATCGGAAAGTTTGGAGAAAAATATTTTTTTGAATTCTTTTATTTTTTACTGTGTTGATGTTCCTTCTCAACAGCACATTTCAGCAAATTTTCAGATTATTTTATGAAAATTTGCTCTGAAATCTGCTGTTGAGAAGGAACATAAACACAGTAAAAAATAACGGATGTCAATGAAACGGTCTTTATTGGATAAAAAATTTTATGACATTAATGTTATAATATGATTTCGGCTGGCGCGCAGAAGGCGCAATCTGGAACACCAATTTTCAACAACTTTTAGCATTCTGACCATCATTGTTTTTGAAGCAATATGGGCTTATGACTCAGCAGTAATTTTCTGAGGATGTAGTGGTGTTTCTTCTCACTCCAAATGCGACAATTCTGCTTATTCACCTACCAATTCAAGCAGAAATAGGCTTAATCGGAAAATACAATTTTGAATGGAAATTCAAAATCAATATCAATTTGTGCTTCAGCCCATTTGCCGAATTATTGTTCTGGTGTAAGTCGATCCAAAATGAAATGTCAAAGCAAAATAAACAAAATGCAACTATCAGCTGTTAAATGGGTGGTCAAAGTTGTATCTCTCCAAAAAAAAAACACCCTTTATAAAACGAAGCCTTTCCACCTATGGCGAAGGGTATAATGAAAAAAACATTTGAATATTTTAAATCAAACAATTGTTGAACTTTTATATGTCTGCTTTTTTAATGTGTAACTAACAATCAGTTATTTAACTTAATTAATAGAACATTTATTAATGCATTTAATTATTATTTTTTTTTATTTAAAAGAATTTCATATTTATATCAAGTGTATTGTCAAATGTATGTCTCGCGTGTATAATTAATTTATTTTCATTTTACTTTTTATTTTAATAATAATTTAAATATATATGTTTATTCGCATTTATAATTACTATTAGTAAAATTATAATTATTACTAAAATTAAAATTTGTTTAATATATAACAAAAAAATAATATATATGTATAAATATATAAAAAAATAAACAAAATGCTATTTAACTAACAAAGAAATTAGTATGGGAACGAATAAATTGTACAAGTAAAAATTATACTAAGCAATAGCGTTTTTCAATCAGAGGGCTAATTCTGGCAGTCGTGATCGAATACTTTTTCGATTCGAAAGCAATTTTATTTCGGTCGATACTGAACCAATCGAAAATATTTCTTCAGTGTTGTAAAGGCTTTATTAGAGTTTTCACAACACTGCAAAAAATTTCGATTCGTTCAGTATCGACTGAAAGTCTTAAGCCATCTTCACACCTATTTGAAGTCCTACACGTAACCACTAGTTTTCTTAAAGAATTGTTTGCTTTTGCAAAACGTTTGGCTAGAGCATAATTTAACAGTTTCTGAATTACTTTATACAATTATGATCTTAGGAATAAAGTTTAGTAAATAAATAGAAATTATTAAAAATAAAGCTTAAGTTTGATCAGTTTACTGGTCACGCTTTTTTTGGATTTTATCGTCAAATATTTGTTAGGTCTGAACATACCTTCACGACTGCCAGAATTAGCCCCCAGCAGTAAAAATAGTTGATTTTTAAGAGGTTGTAAAATTTAATTTTTAACAATTTTACAAAACCCTTTGGTTGTGTCGACTACTCAAACGTCTACAATCATTTCGCTTTGCAATTTTTGTTCTCTCAATTTGTTGCACAGTGTAATTTGATAAATAAAAAAATAGGAAATAGGAAATGAAAATCATATACAGATTTAAAGTTTAAACAAAAAATACTAATTTATTTATAGTTTAATACATTTAAAACAAATAATAGGCAAGTAGTCTGTAAAATAGTATTTAAGGGAAATGTTTTACAATTTATTTCATTTTTAATTTTTATATAATAATTCGTCTTAGGTTTTCGACTAATTGCTTATTATTTTAGTTAATGGTTTTTGTGGAAATCTTTATTATGTTTCGAAATAATTTTCGACAAGAAAAACAAACGTAAAACATAAATTTTATAGAAATATTCGAAATTTTCGTAGGACTGCTATACATTTATGTATATGTAATTAGATATATCAATGTGGTATATTGTATTCAAAATTATTGGTAATATGTAGTATATAACAATTATAATTTGTAATTATTGTTTTGAATGAGATTACTGATTTTTTGTATTACATTTAAAAGATTAGTTAGTTATATTAGTTTATTCTTTCATATAGGGATAGCTAATATCACGCAGAGGCACAAATGTTTCCTTTATAGCCTGGGGAGAAGTCCAGCGTAAAATGTAATGAGGGCCTCCAGCTTTGTCGTTTGTACCTTTTCAACGAGAGTAAATAAAATGAGTTTACAAATTTAATTAAAACAAAAGTAAAAAGTGAATAAACTTACCAGACATTCGACCACCTCCGAAAGGTTGTTGACCAACAACTGAACCAGTTGATTTATCGTTAATATAAAAGTTACCAGCAGCCATTTTAAATTCCTCTAAAGCTTGTTTTAAAAATGTTCTATAATTAATAAAAAAAAAAAAAAAAAAAAAAAAAAACAAATAAATTAAATATGTTTTTTTTTTAAGAAAGTCATTCAAATTTTATAAAGCTATAATAATACTGCTGCACAGTGGGGGTTTTTCGAAAAAAATGGGAATAAATCTTAAATTTTAAAACAGTTGAAACGACTTCGATCATACTACAAATAGCTGCCTAGTCCTCACTTTAGCATAGTGGAGAATTTTTTAAGTGAGAATTTGCCGAAAATTTATTTTCTTATTTCAAATAAGAGAACTGTTAAATATTATACCAACTGAAAAAGAATATTAATTAATCCATTTTCCAGTTATAACCTTACGTATGTTACTCATTTCTATTGTTTATTACACTTTAATAAATTATCCAAGCTTAAGGTAAATTTTTTATAAAATAAATTAAAATAGAAACTGGGAATTATCTCCTTTCGTAGGTTACTTTATATTATATTCAACATTTTTTTATTTTTCAAATTTATTCTATGAGTTACATTTCAGTTATGTATTTTATAAAGTTTTTTTGTAATAGTTCTATTCCTTAAATTTTTAGGAATGACTTTTTTACACTACCAGACTATTATATTGTATTTTCTTGTTACATTTTACCTTAGCTATCCTTTGGATAGCAATGAAGTATATTGTATGTACAGAAAAATTTACAATTATTAGACACCAGCAGAATGAATAAATTAAAATAGTTTTATTTTCAATATTTCAAATTTCCGTTGGAATTATTCTTCTTTTGAAATAAAATAAAATTACAAAATTGTGTTTGACAATAAATGGAAAAATAAAAATAAATAAAAATTTCAATCTCGGCGAATTCATACAAGGTGGTCTTATTTTGAAAACGTTTTACAAACTTCCATTCTACAAACTTCAAACTAAAAGGAAAAAACTAAATTTTAAATATATTCAAAGTCTAAAACCTATTCTAATATCCCTTTCCGTCAATAGTTATTTTCCCTTAATAAATTTTCACTAACTGAGCTATGCCATCTGAAATTCATTTTACAAACAATCAAGGAAAAATATCTATTTATAATTATGCCTTCCATAAACCTCTTTATTTTTATTCAATAAATGTCTATAAATCTGAGCTAAGCCCTAAGTATCTTTCTTAAAATTAATCATTTTCTCAAATTGAACATTATTTATCTGCAACATTTCAAACATATATCTAAGTGATGATGTGTTTTCAAAATCAGGATAATGATTAAAATCCCTACAATGGGTTGACAAGCGGATAAAGGCAACACAACGGTGGCTATTAATAAAGGAGATTATATGTCTAGAATTGAAAACATTTTAAGTGACGACACTACTTTTCACACGTTAGAAAAATGTCCAACAAGCAGATTTGAGAAAATTAACAATAAATTTATTGAAGAACTTTTTAAATTAAATGTGATAACATTAGTGGAAAGACACAAACTAAAAACTCTCATATCTGTAGCACCAAGATAATATGGATTACCAAAAATTCATAAGGACAATTTTCCTTTAAGACCTAATTTACTTAAGAAGATAACGGAGAATTCTAAGTATAATGTTAGTAATTCTGTACAATTTAAACATAAGTTGGAAAATTTAACAATTCAGGATAATGAAAAATTAATATCACTTGATGTTGTTTCATTATTTCCTTGTATTCAAGTTGACTTGGCAATTAGAATTATTGAGGAAAATTGGGACAAAATTTCAGGATTAACGAATATTAATAAGGATTTATTTTTGAGAATTATAAAGTTCTGTATAGAAGATAATAGATATTTTCAATTTGATAAGAAAATATATGCACAAAAAAATGGGCATCTCCGATAGTTGCTGATATTGTTATGGAGAAATTATTAGATACATGTTTAGGAAAATTGACAGTTAAACCGAAGATAATAACGAAATATGTTATGATGTTAAATATGTTTTTAAAATTTTGTAATATTTTGTAATTTTTGTCTGAAGGGAGTTAATCCATAGACTAATTAAATAAATAAATAAATAAAAATGTAGATGACTTATTTGTTATAGTTAATGAGAATCAGATAAATACTCTGTTATCAACATTTAATTCATTTGATCAGAATATTAAGGTCACTATTGAAAGGGAATTGATTTTTGCAATTCCATATTTGGACATATTGGTGATTAGGAAAGGAAGTATGTAGATTATTGATAGATTGGTATCAAAAACCAACCGCATCAGGTAGAATTTTAAATTATTATTCTAAACACCCGAGGAGAATTATCATTAACACAGCTAGGAAACTAATAGATAGGATATCAACAATTAGTGACAATAGATTTCATAAGAAAAATAAGGAAATTATTGGAAATATTTTGAAGATATATTATAGGGAGATCAAGTAATATTAATGAGATTTCGGAACCACGTATTTATAAGTCATTAACTTATGTAAGATTAGAAAGATTATAAAACTCGAATATATATGATAAAGGGAAATACAGAATGGCACATAAGGTGCATAATTATGTTGGAGATTATTCACGAAAACTAAGGATAGATTACAAAAGTCAGATGCATATGTCGAATTTAGTTTGTAAGACTCATTGTGTTGGCAATGATAATGAACAATATAGTAAAATATATGTAGGAATAACTGGGACAAAACTGAAGATTAGATTAGCAGGAGATAAACATGACCAAAAATATAGGAATTATAGTTCGGCCCATGGAACGGCGTTATCAACCCATTGTAGGGATTTTAATTATTATCCTGATTTTGAAAACACATCAATTTTGAATACGGAAAGTTTTAAGAAACGTAGATATATGTATGTTAGAAATGTTGCAGATAAATAATGTTCCATTTGAGAAAGAGGATTAATTTTAAGAAAGATACTGAGGGCTTAGCTCAGATTTATAGACATTTATTGAATAAAAATAAATAGGTTTATGGAAGGGATAATTATAAATAGATATTTTTCCTTGATTGTTTGTAAAATGAATTTCAGATGGCATAGCTCAGTTAGTGAAATTTTTATAAAGGCAAAATAACTATTGACGGAAAGGTTTTAGACTTTGAATATATTTAAAATTTTGATTTTTCCTTTTTGTTTGTTTGTCTTTTTGTTTAAAGTTTATTGTTAATTGAAATTTTAAAATTTATTTTTCCATTTATTGTCAAACACAATTTTGTAATGTAAAAACGGATATCGAAATATCGAAAGTAAAACTATTTTAATTAACTTCAAAAGATTTTGTTATTCGTGCTTAATTCCCAGTTTTTTATTATTGATAAAAACACTTGAAATTTATTGTTGATGGGATAAGCTATTCCTATGCGCATTTCACTGGTTGCTTAGGCCAGATCATCAGGAAACTTCATCCATAAAGATTTTAGAAAAACTAAAGATATTAAACCAAATAAAACTGTTAAGCGTATAAGACTTATAGCAACAGTTCTACTTGTAATAATAGGTGCGTTTGAGTACTTTTACAGTAAAATGCAGTAAATGAGAAAATTGTAAAATTTGCTCTCACAAAAAGCTGTTGTCCAAAAAAGTACGCGAACGCAAATTTTGTAAAAATTCGTAAAATAAAGGCAACAGCTGATGACAAATAATTGAAGTGTTGAAAAATGTTAACACTTTTGACTACTTAACTCGTTTTCTTATCGGTACTCGATTAAATACTTTTTATAACACAAAATTTTTGGAAAATACAAACAAATTGTTTTATGTAATCTTTCATATTTGTTTGTTTTTTATTTTATTTGATGTTACTAATTTCTGGCGGGTTAATTTATTAAAAGAACATGAATAATTTTTTGCTATTGATTACTTAAGTACCCAAGTACTTAGCACTTTTACAACTCTAAAAAATTAACATAACAAAATAAGTTTCAAATGTTTTTATTTAGCCAAGTAAATGATTCACAAACAAGTTAAATTAATTAATATTTATTCACATATTGTTTTTGTTTAATTTTTATATCAACTTTTCGTTTATTTAACAATTTTTTCACAATTTGTAAGCATTTTGTTTGTTACTTTTGTTTGTTTACCTTTTGAAACATATGTTTTTTTGTTTTACAAAATTTTACTGCAAAAATTTCTGCAGTAAAAATTTTTAAATACTCAGACAAGAACTGTCACTTTTCGCTCTCATTTTGTGTTCTCATTTACTGCATTTTGTGTACTCGAACGCAATTTCGTAAAATGCAGTAAAGTTCAGTAAAAAATAGTAAAAACTTTTGTGTTCTCGAACGCAGCTAATATCAAAGTTTAAACAAAACACATCAACAATAATTAAGCACGAATAACAAAATCTTTTGAAATTAAAGTTTTGTATTCCCAAAAATTGAAATTACCTTTTGATATTTTAATTAACTTTATAAGAAAGTGACCTTAAGCTTGGATAATTTGTTAAAGTGTAATATTTAATAAAAAAAGGTCGAAGAAATAGGATCATAATTCATTTCTATTGTTTAAATTCATTATGTCGAGGGAAAATTGTTATGGGCACAAGGTGAAACAATCGATTGATTTGGTCTTTTTTAAATATCCAACAAATTTATTTACATGAGTCCTGTAGCGCCAAAACTTTTATTACGAAAAGACGTTTATATAAGGCAAGATGTAATCTGGATTAATTTCAAGACAGAAAATTTTAATTATTAAAAATTGTATTTAACCAGCTTATTTTTATATATGTATGTATGTATATAACATCAAAACACTTATTTTGAATGGTCTCCAGCATTTGAGATAGGTAAAATGGGCTTATTTATCTCATTTGGAATACTAAATCTCGATAATTTATAAAAAATGTCTGAATTTTTTAAACTTACTCATCTTGTGCGAACACAGCTCCTGTTAAAGCAAACTGCGTTGAATTGGGTACCAAATTTATCGTTTTTTGTAAGTCGGCATCTTTGTAAACGTATGCAGACAACACGGGTCCAAAAATTTCTTCAACCATTATTTTATCTTTAGGATCTTTTGATTGCACAATTGTGGGATTAATGAAATAGCCCTTCGCATCCGAATAGGTACCACCAGCAATAATTTCTAAATTGGGACTCTTTTTGGCATGTTCAATGTAGGAAGTAATACGTTTAAATGCTTTATCATCAATAACGGCTGATGTGAATGTTGAAAAATCTTGGACATCGTCGATTTTTAATTTAGCTGCTTCAGCAATGAGACCTTCTTTAATCTGCATATTAAAAAAAGAGGATGTAAAATAAATTATTTTAAAGTGTAGGAGAGGAAAGATATTAAATTAATTACCTTTGGCCATAAAGACTCGGGGACATACATGCGAGAACAGGCTGAACATTTTTGACCACAAAATTCAAATGCTGCACGTATAGTGGAGGTAACGACAGTTTCAGTATCGGCTGATGGATGTACGAAATGAAAATTTTTACCACCACATTCTCCAATTAAACGTGGGAAGTTGATATATTTATCTATATTACTGCCGACTTGCTTCCACAAACGATTAAAGGTGCTAGAAAGAAAGAATGAAAGAAAACACGGATCAAAAACCAAATGAGAAAGAGTAGCATTTTGTTTGAAACATTTCCTATAAAAAGAGGATTTTGCAACAAAGCCCTATAAACTGAATTTAGAAACAAAAACTACTCTAAAAACTAAATTTTGAAAAATTTTTGTTTCTACTAACGAATTTTAGAATAAAAAACATGTGTGAAAGTGAGTTAAAAAAAAATATTTTGATAAGAAAGTTGTCAGAATATTCACTCTGAAAAGTAAATTCTCGAAATATTTCTGTGAATTTATTATTAAATACAAATTTTCGGAAAAGTTCCTATAAAAAAATAGTTTTTCAAAAACTTTTTTGATAATTTTAATTCTTGACTAAACGGGAATTAAAGCTCTACTGTTTGCGCCACCGCGGCGACTGCCAGTCTATAGTCAAACATCAATTTTAAAGGTGGATCGAAATTTGCTGTAATTGATTATCTATATTCAATTTATTTACATGTTTTTTCCTTGCATCAGTTTTTTTTTACTTTTTGTCAAGACTTCGTCTTGAAACCCGTTCTTCTTTCATTGTCAAAAATAAATTTTATCAAAAAAAAAAAATAGATTTGAAAAGGTACCATAAAAAAGAATTTTTAATAAATCTCTAAAAAATTAATTTTAGAATTTTTTTTTTTTTCTTTAAAATCTGAATTTTTGAAATGATTCCCACCATAAAGTAAATTTTCGAATAGTTTTCATGCGGATCTCTTAAAGGCTAAATAAACCACACAAAAGGTTTAACAAACAAAAATTTGTAATATTCACACAAAAATCTTGTTGTTGTCAAACTGCTTGTGTACTCTATTTGGCCCTTAGCTTAAACTCTATTTTTCTATTTGCTCAAGTGACTTAAAGTTCAAAGCCCAATTTATCCTTTACAAGTATAGTACATTAGTGAAGTCATAGATCGATAAGATCCATTTAATGTCATTATTCAATTTGACCCAATTCATTTTTAACTTACGGCACTGAACCGGTAAAGTTAATGCCCGCCAAGTGAGGAGAAGCTGTAATGGCGTCACCAAATACTGGACCATCAGCGGGAACAAAATTAACAACGCCATCGGGTACTCCAGCCTCACGCATAATATTGAAAATACGCCAATTTGATAAAATAGCAGTATCCGAAGGTTTCCATAAAACAGCATTGCCCTGAAATATTAAATTGCTTAAATGAAAAATCGTTTTTAATACTTTTTGTATAAACTCACCATTAAAGCGGGAGTATAGGCCAAATTTCCACCAATAGCGGTGAAATTAAAAGGACTAACGGCCGCAATAAAACCATCAATACCACGATAACGCATAGAATTTTTAGTTACTTTGATATTTTCACTTATTGGTTGATATTTGGCGCATTCTTTTAGAAAAAAAGCATTCAATCTAGAAAATTTTAAAAGAGATCAATGAAAATAATTTTTTAAACACAATTTTTTCATCTTTTACTCACCTGATAAAATCAATTAACTCAGCAGCTGCATCGATTTCAGCCTGTATGACAGTTTTTGATTGACCCAACATGGTGGATGCATTTAAGTCTTGTCTATATTTTCCAGCCATTAAATCTGCGGCCTTTTCCCAAATCTTTAAACGTTCACTAAGTGGTGTACGATCCCATTTGGGTTGTGTTTCGACAGCGGTCTTGATGGCACTCTTCACCGTATTGCTATCGGCATAATAGAATTTGGCCAGTTTGTGTTTATGATTATGGGGCATAACTTGATGTCTCACTTGATCAGTGCGTATTTCTTTGCCACCAATTACAATAGGTATTTCCTCACAGGTTGCTGCTGTTTTCTTGAGGGCTTCCTCTAAAGCTTTGCGTTCAGCTGAACCTTTTTTATATTCGAGTATGGGTTCATTGAATGTATTAAAATCTGTTAAATTTGTATCGGCTACAACGGAACTAACGCTCCGAGATTTTGTCATGAGATTATTAGGATTTAGAGAGTGCTTGTTGATAAGTGCAGCCACTTGAGGCTTTACACTGGCTTGCGTTGTGCGGGCTAGACTCAACATGTTGCTTGTTTGTTTGATTTTTTTTTTTTAATTATTTAAGAGATTTCAGGTTAGAGAACTTATAAATAAATAAAATACTTTGAATCTGAAAGTAAAAAACAAATTTTCCAAATATTATCTAAAATAGGATATTTAAAAATAAAAACCTGAATTTTTAAAAAATTACCTATAACTAAAAAATTTTCTTTATGTAATGTAGTGAATTTTTAAAAGATTTCAGTTAAGTGAATTTTCAAAAAAATTCCCAATAAAACAATTAAAAGTGAACTTTCAAAAAAATTGTAATAAAAAGAAAATTTAAAAAAAATTTTTTTTTAAAAATTTCCAAGTAAAAAGTAAATTTCCAATAAAAAGTGAATTTTCAAAAAATTCCAATTAAAAAGTTAATTTTCAAAATATTTCTAATAAAAAGTTAATTTTCAAAAATTCGAAATAAAAAGCGAATTTCAAAAAACTCCATATTAAAATTGAAATTTCGAAAAATAGTGTGAATTTTTGAAGGATTCTCAATTTAAGCAAATTCTCGAACAATTTCAAATAAAAAGTAAATTTACCTAAAATTTCCTATAAAAAGAGAATTTAAAAAAATATCTTCAAAAATTTAATTTTCAAAACAAATGGAATTTAAAACAAATTTTTTTTTAATTTGTAGATTTTCAGACAACAACAATTCTCCTATAATAATTTTTTGTATAATGATAAAAGATATACGGCCTAATTTATAAAAAATAAAACCGGTTAATAAAGGGTTAATAAAATGGATTTTCATACAAAATCCGTTTAATAAACCCTTTATTAACATGTTTTATTTTTTATAAATAAGGCTGATAAATATTATGCGTCTATTTTTTCCAAAAAGTGAAAAAATACAAATTTTAATTTAATACCCTCTTGTTGATCAAGTGCAATATATTTTTTAAAGTCTTGTTGTGGCACCAACACTAAAACAATTCATAAATAAAAATCTTTGTCTGGCAGTTCCCAGCGGTAAATATTGAAAGGACCGCAAGTGGCAGGCCTTTTTGAATGCCTCTATACTTCTTTCTAAAAGATTCGCTTCGTATGATATCCTGCCTTCAGAAGTAAACCTTCTAGGAAGTATAAATTTTTTTAAAGACCTTCCAAAATATTCAGTACACATTAGCTACTCACTTCTTTAAGGAGGAAGAAAGGAAGTTGTTCAGTTTCATTATTTTTAGTGACCTTCCTTACTCCCTTCTTTAAGATGGGAACGAAATTTTTACTTAAGGAAGTGTGGAAGGGTTTGCTCCCAATGATAACCTGTGTAAAAAATAAATAAGTATGGAATGCGGTGAGGAGGGCTTGTGTATGCTAAATAAGACCTTCTATTAGGCTGCTTTACTCATTTTAGTTACCGCTGGGTAGTTTTCAAGTTATGAATATATTTAGAAAACAAATTAAGAATTGTTGCGTTTTAACATGAACGACTGCGCATATTAGAAAAAAGTTTTACCTTTCTTAAAGAAAATTTTATTGCGGAGTTGGGTTTTTTTAGTTTTTTCAATAAGCTAAAGCATTTTTGAGTTACGCGAACATATGTTGTGTAACCTCCTCCATTTTCGAAATAACGGTATATCTCAAAAACCAGAGCTAACCTAAAAAAAACGGCTAGCACCACTGGATTCAGCGTACCCGAATTAGGTTCAAACGACAAGTGCCCAGCGTCAATTTCTAGCACAGTGTATTCAGTAGAAATGTGATTTCCATGCAAATTTAAGGTTTTTTGTTGATATTCTGAGATCGATGTCGACCAATTACACTGTGTGGTAGGGGTCACTGATCGGGAAGGGTTCAAACTACTGGGGAAAGTTATATTTTATTGGTAAAAAAGAAGTTATACGTGTCTCGGCGTTTCGCTGGGTCACGTCTAGGAATCCAGATATATCGATTTAAAGTTAGTAACTATCATATAGGGGAAATTGTCACCTTTGGTGGTCTTTTTTTTTTGACATAACTCGAGAACCACTAGTCCGATTTTGCTGAAACAAATTAGGAATTACAATTCCTTTAATCTGATCATACAACGTTTCGCTACATAAGCAACAGTTTCGCAGTTATAAAAAAATGTATGAAGAAAAAAACTATTTTTTGCCTAAAAAATTTAATTTTTTTATTTTTAATTCATAAAAAATCCAAAACGGTAAAAAAAGTGTCAAGTTTTATTACTTTCACGTAAAGTCACATAACCTTAAACAAAATGAGACATAGATCATGAAAATCAATGGACGCGTTTCGGTTTTATTCACAATTAAGTGAAGGTATGAATTTCAAAAATTTGCTCGAGATATGCTCAAAATTCCTTGGAAAAAACATTGATGACTTTTTTTTATGATTGTCAGAATTAAAAAAAAGTAATTAAAAGGAAAAAAGGAAAGTGCACTTTTTTAATTATTTGGGTTTTTTCCGTTGGCTACCTGTATGATTTTTTTACACAAATTGCACCCACATTTATGAGTGGTCATGTTTTAGAACGTTTCGAAAAATTTAAAACGCACACGAAACAGGTATATAGCCACCCTTAAAAGATGCGCGAATTCATAAGTACCTCTCAATAAAATATTGAAACTTACGTAGTATTTATAGGTGTTCACTGATCGATTTTTGTCATTCAACAAGTGTCTCCGAACGCGTAAAGTACGGTTTTTTTTTAAAGTGAGGAAAAAGTAATAAAAGTATAAAACCGAAATGAGTGCAAATTGTCCAGAAAATATCAATTTATTTTGTTACGTTTGTGGCAAAAGAGCTTTTTCAACAAATGCTGCATTACTCACTGAGCAAGTGGAGCGCGCTTTTAAACTTATTTTGATTGCGAAATAATTCGCGGCGTTTCGTGGGTCCCAGACAAAATTTGTAAAACGTGCTACAATGGTCTAAACATGTGGATCCAAGGGAAACGCAGTTCACTTCGTTTTGGTGTACTAATGATTTGGACTGATCCAGGAGAGCACAATTCCGACAACTGTTACGCTTGCGCAAACAAAATATGTGGAGTAAATCGTAAAGGCCTTAAACGAAGAGTTTACATATCTGTTAAAAGTGCACAAACACCTCTACCGCATTCGGATGAAATACCAATTCCACCGCTTCCAAGTCCTCTGTCTTTTTCTATTGAAACAATGGATCAATCGGATTTCATCTATAAACCAACACCAGAAGCCGGCCCATCGAACAAAATAATTCCAATATCACAAGCAAGAATGGACAATATTGTTGCAGAATTAAACCTTTCTCAACGTGAAGCAGAAAAACTTGCCCAGCTTTTGAAAGAAGGCAACAATTTGAAGACGACAATTGCTATTTCAACGGTACTACACACTCAACGAAGGGAACACATTTGTTTACTGCCACGATATAAAGGGACTGATGGAGGCGATGGCCATTAATTATGTCGCAGCTGATTGGCGAATGTTCATCGATTCTTCGAAATCAAGACTGAAAGTCGTTTTGCTACATAAATATAATAAAAAACCAAGCATTCCCATTGGCTACAGCACAGACATGAGCGAAACATACGATTTCATGAAAATAATTTTGGATAAAGTTTGCTACACTGATCACATGTGGCGGATCAGTTGTGATCTGAAAGTCGTGGCGATGCTAAGAGGTCTCCAAGGAGGCTATACGAAAAACATGTGTTTCTTGTGTCTTTGGGATACCCGATTTAAAGGAAACCAATACGAAACGCATGACTGGCTTGCTCGAGATCCAACGGAGAAAGGACACAACTGCGTAAATGATCCACTGGTGTCAATGGAGAACGTCCTCATGCCCCCTCTCCATATCAAACTGGGAATCGTAAAAAATTTCATCAAGGCCATTGTGAAGCAACCGAAAATTCTTGATTGTTTGAAAAATATTTTCCCACGAATCAGCAAAGCAAAATTGAAGGAAGGTGTTCTGAATGGGCCGGATATACGAAAGCTCATAAAATCAAAGGAATTTAAAGGTGCTTTAGACGGTAATGATTACTTTGCGTGGAGGTCAGTGAAGAAAGGCATACGATTTTTTTTTGGAAGTACGCGAGCACACAATTACCCCGCTCTTGTGACCAAGATGTTGCACTACTTCCAGAAAATTGGAGTGAATGTGTCCCTCAAAATTCACTTCTTTCATCACCATCTCGAATACTTCAGCAAGCAGCTAGCCTCAGAGTCGGATGAACATGGCGAGCGCTTCCATCAAGTGGCAATGCCAATGGAAACGCGACATAAAGGCAAAAGGCTTGATTCGCTGGTGGCTGAAATTTGTTGGTGGTCGCAAAAGACTTACGATCCCGACAATGAAGATGAAGAAGAAGAATATACAATGGGAGTTTCCTCCGAGGGTAAGTCACAAAAATGAAGTTAACTGAGTGATTAAAAACAATGGATTTTTTCCAGATGAAGACAGATCCTAATCCGATACAGACTCTGAACAAGTGGGCGAACCACCAAGCAAGAAAGTAAAGGGCGCAAACAAACGAAAATAAGTTTTGCGTTCATCGATTTTTATAACCTATGTATCTATGTAATAACCTAATAATTACCTGTAATAATTTTTAATTTTACGTGTTAATAATTATAATAAATATTATCCAAATTCATTGAAACATATAATCAATATTCTTGTCAAAATGATATACCTTCACTTAATTGTGAATAAAAGCGAAACGCGTCCATCGATTTTCATGATCTATGTCTCATTTTGTATAAAGGTTATGTGACTTTACGTGAAAGTAATAGGACTTGACACTTTTTTTACCGTTTTGGATTTTTTATGAATTAAAAATAAAAAAATTAAATTTTTTAGGCAAAAAATAGTTTTTTTCTTCATACATTTTTTTATAACTGCGAAACTGTTGCTTAACGTTGTATGATCAGATAAAAGGAATTGTAATTCCTAATTTTTTTACATTTGTTTCAGCAAAACCCGACTAGTGGTTCTCGAGTTGTCAAAAAAAAGACCACAAAAGGTGACAATTTCCCCTATATGATAGTTACTGACTTCAAATCGATATATCTCGATTCCTAGACGTGACCCAGCGAAACGCCGGGACACGTATAACTTCTTTTTTACCGATATATCATTTCCCGTTGGTTTCATCCCATCCCGATTTTGACTGTCGCATACTGTAATCAGCTATGTGATGAAAGTCGATCGATTTCAAAACGATAGTTTTTAGCAGGTGTGATGAATTTCGAGAGCGATTTTAAAATCTATTTCTGAATTATAGTTTTTTGTTCAAAATACAGCTCAATTAACAAACATAATAAAAATTTAAAAAACTATCTACAGGAAAAATGTATTAGATATCAATTTTTAAAGATGTAGAAAACGATATTATCGTTTTGTTTTCAAAATCGCTTTCCATTGCATTTCATAAGTTTTTTTTAGAAATTATTAAAGACAAATTTTTTGTTACTATTCATTTTTCACTAACATTCCGAAGTTGCTTATTGCATAGATGTGGTGCATTGTGATCTGAATCATTATATTTGTTATTGAAAAACCACATTATTATTGACATTTAGTAAGTTTTAAAATAATGGCTGTAAAGATTTTAATATTTAGAATAGTATACCGCAATAACAAAAAACCTTAAAAAGTGGAATTGTTGTTATGGAACTCCTCATATATTCTAGCAAATATACATTTAACATTTTTAATTCATATTGCATATCATAAAACTACAAGTATCCAAACAAGGGTTGTTCGCAGCTGTTGTTTTTACCAATATAGTATATATATGACGAAGATGCTAACAAATTCAAAAAACATTTTTTTATAATGTATACCTTACAGTTTGTTACCAATTTGGCAAATAAATGGGAAATCTATCAATAAAAATAAATCGAAACAGATGTTGAGCTTTCGAAGATTTTCTTAAAAATACATATCAGCACGTGATTTCTCAAAAACGTTTGTGGTAGGTCGATCTGTTATAATTCAAGTTTTACATATTATAGATAAAAATAGCTGAATATTTACATATCGTCACCTAAAATACGAAATAACGTTACAACACTGTTTATAAGCTTACAGGAGAAGCAAAAAACTTTACAATATCAATAACAACAAGGTGTACTTGGCGTTTGAATTTCTTTAATAAAGTCGCCATTTTAGATCGCTGGGATCAAAAATTTTTGTGAACGTGTAGTTTAATCAAAAATAAATTTTGAATTTTTTGATGATACGTTGTTTTGTATTTTAGGTGACGATACACTGCTTAGGTTTTTTTAACAAAACCAGCAATTTAAAACCCATCAATTTAAATTAATTTTCTTTTGTACTTATATATTTTTAGGAAATATTATTTACCTTATACATATAACCTAAATCAAATGGTTCAATTACACAAGGGAACAAGTTTTTTGTTGACTAGGAACCGAATGTTGTTTTTAAGGTTATTTGAGACACTGAATCCTGAATCTTTACTTGGTTTTTTTCTATCAGCTCGGCTTTTCGCGATATACCGTTATGTCCAAAATTAAGGCACTTACGCTACATATATTATCTTTAATCCATTTTTAATTTGGCCAGTAGTTTCAGAGATATCGTTGAAGTTTTGAAAAAATAAATTTAAAAAAAAAACATTTTTGTTCTTTAAAAACATTTACTGCCAATTGCACCAAGTTCAGTTGTAATTAACTAACAGTTATAACTGTCAAAAACATATTGTTAACTGGAAGTTAAAGCAATAGTTAGTTTTAACTGTACTTGGTGAAATTGGCAGTTAGTCAAACATATTTCTTATCAAATGAGCTTTATTTCATTTTAATCGGTGCACAACTTTTAATTTCGCGATTTCAACACAAAAATTAAATTTTGTATTTTTAAAAATATAAAATTTGTAAATTCTTTTTACGTAACTTAAAAATGCGAGCTAATAGAAAAAAAACGGAGATTAGATTTGAAATCAGCGATCTCAAATTAATTAAAAATTGCATTAAACTTCCAATCAACACAAAATAAGGTTCAATTTTGTTCCCTTGTGTTATTAATTTGGACAATTTTTAGCAGAATATTAAATTAAACAACATGAAGATAAACATAATGGGGGCCTTAATAGATTTTTATGGCAGTTTTCACATTACATAGTGCATATTGTGGATGTGAACGTGTACTTATTATTCAATAATTTTTTTTCCGTTTTTTATTATTGTCAAATTTAAATATGTATTAATATAATTTGATGTGGTAGATTCGATGTACATCCCACACACACATGTATATGGGTGTTTCCACAGAAAATGACCCCTAACAGCTCAAAAATTCAGTTATTATTTTGAATTTATTTTTTCGCTAATATTATACAAAATAAATGTAAATGTAATTTTCCGAAAAATTAACTTTAATTTTCTTTTTACTAACAATAATATGCTACTTTTTTGTTACCCATAATAAATGAATTCAAACGCAAATAACTTTTAACTTTTTTATGTAACGACCGTTACTTTTAAAAAAATTTTTTTTTAACTAATTTCTTTGGTTTGAAAATAAATCCATTCCTCAAACAAAATATTTCAAAGAATTTAATCAGATATTTTACTTGACATATCTTGTGCAAAATTTTACAATACATGATGTTTGTTTCCGACATTTGAAAGCAGCACATTTATAAAGTAACGACCGTTACTTTTTTAATGGTAATTCTCTCAGTTGCTACCGTTGCTTGAACTTTCGTAAGTCCGAAATGGTGCAGTCTTCGTGTTATATTTGGGTAGGTTGGAATTTTATCTAAAAATTCTCCGAAAATCGATAACGACCGTTACTTTGGAAACACCCATATACTCATGCTATGAGGCGAAATCATTGCAGAAAAATAATTTTTACGTCAAAACATACATATGTTCATGTATATAATCTATTTAACTTTGACAGTGTTACAAATCTAAAGATATGCAATAGTAAAAAAACATTATTTTTTAAAAGTTTTTTGCGAAAAATACTCAGGTATTACAAAAGTTAAAAACAATCCAGAATTCTTAATTTTAGCCTTCAATTTTAGTGGTATGTACTAGTCGAGTTTATCTCTTATAGTTTACGAAATATCCGACTTTAAAAATAAAAATTTGTTATTTTTGACCTTCCTTGGTACTTAATTTTTAATTTCCATAATTTTTTTATTTATCGGGCCTCTTTTTAAATATTTGTGTTGTATTATTACTCTAAAGTTTGTCTGAAGGCTTAAAATTGGGGCGAGGCGAAGTTCGCTGGGTCCGCTAGTTTTAAATAATTAGAAAAACCCTTCTCCTGTTAAATTCGCGTTTTGGAGCTTACGATCATTTCCCAAAAAGGGGTCGATATAATGAAAATGGCGCGCAAGCTGTTTTTCGAATATGTAATAGGAAACTCTTGTTCTGCAAACGGTTTTTTGGAGAGAAAACTTGAGCACGTGAAGAAAAAAACACTTTTAAGAAAGTATTTCAAAAGCACCGTGTCTTTTTCCATATGTGTCAATATAAAGAGTATTCTGTATAAGAAAACTTTTTATAAGAAAAAAAAAATGATACAAGAAATATTTTGCCATGCACAAATTATAAAAAAACGTGCAAAAAATTTTTTATAAGAAATTTTTTTTACAATGCAATACTTTTTTACTTACTCAAATTATCTAACCAAATACATACTAAGTGGGTACATTTGAAAGCACTTTTTAAACTTCAAGTTTTTGTTAAATTTTTATAAGAAATCAATTTCTTATAAAAGTAAAAAAAAGCCGTGCCTGCTGCGTTGCCCGCCCAGAATTAATTTTTGACTAACTATAAAAAATTTACAACCTGTGTGTTCTATTGTGTGTAGATCGATCTACATATCGTTGACTTTATATGCAAACTTTCTAACTCCGTTTCAACACATTTTACAGGAGAGACAAGAAACTTGAGAGGAAAACCAAAAATATAGTTTATTTTACACACTTCTAGACTAAAATTTTAGAAAAAAATACATGCTGGTCAACGAGGCGTATTTTTCTCTACCACACGAAATCAAAATCTCAATTTACTTAAAAAGTGGATTTAGCAGGTTTGCATATTAAGCTGATTATATATTTTAAATTTTATCAAAATCGGTAAGAAAGTTTCAGATAGGCAAAAATTCCCATCTATTCCTTTATATTCCTAGCTTGGCAACAAATATAAGCCCTGTCTGTTTTCTTTACGCTGATATACCTATGATTCAAATTTCATAAAAATTTAATAGACATTTTCCCAATGTCCCCTTCTTGGTCGTAGTTTTTAAAAATAAAAAGCTTATATTTTCAGTTTCATCAAAATTGGTTCAGCTATTCAGCCGATAAAGCGTAGCAAACGCAAAAGTCACTTTCGCATTCGGTCGGGACGGTCGAGCGGACAGATAGACTGGAGGCGGAAAATTACTTTGGTTTTCTTTTTTAGTACGGAAACTATTGTTTTAATATTTCTCTTGTAAAACGATAATTACTATTTTCTGAGTATAGGAGGTTTAGCGCCCCTGGAACCTATCCTAAGAACTTTAGTGGAACCTTATATAGCCTATGTCCGTTAGGAGATTCCATTCTTCATTTTGTTGAAAAAATTAAAAAATTACCTGTTACAAACAAACAAACTTTTCAGCGTTTTTAATATTATTTATTAAATAAAAATTAAATGCATCCGTTTTGATTTTTATTACGTATCCTTATATTTTTAAATTAACTAAACCGAGTGAAGATATATTTTTTACAAATTAAAAACTTTTTATAGAAAAAAATTTTAAAAACTTTTTTATCTCAAAAAAATTGCAAACTAAGATAAATCTTACGATATGACAACACTGATAGACAGACAAATTGTGATTTCACAAAGTTTTTTTTTCGCAAACATATACAAAAAAAAAAAAAAACAATTTAAACCGCAGAGTGAGTAAAATAAAATACTTTTGTGGAAAAAAAAATTCTACATAACAATATAATTAAACCCAAATATGAAAAAAGGTGACGGCCAAAGTAAACGTACCAGACCTTTTAACGACTATTAAAGTAATAAATAGTTTTAAGTAGTTGTGCTTAATTTTGTTAAGTAGGTTTCTATTACAAGTTAGATTTTTTTATGGAAAATCAATTTTTTTTTTCAAATACTTATTGATTTTATTATAGTCCACTGTGTTGGCAACTAAAATTTTAATTTTTTTTAATTGACACTAAAATTCGCATGGTCATGTGTTTTATTTTTAAATAGCTATAAATATTTTAATTTTTATATACAAAACTTGTTTCACTTTTCATGTTTTTAAATGTTATTTTTAAATTTTGAAATTTTACTTTTTTTAATTTATCTTTGTTAAAATTAATAAAAAAAAAACACCTTTATGTATTACGCAATTTACAGGCCACTATTAAAAACTGTTTTATCTGTATTTCTACACATTTTTGGCTTTTAATATTTCTCACTACAATTTCTAGTAGGTAATTCCTTTTAGGATTTTTGTTAATGTTTAATTTTAGCTAATTTAACATTTGTTTTTAGAATTTTTTGAAGAATTTCATGCACTTACTTTTTTCACTAAAAATTCTTTTTATTTTGTTATATATTGTATAGGTATATTTTTTTTGTAAAAAAAATATTTTTCTATGCTGCACTCATTCACTTCGTTTCACATTCAACTCTTGCAGTTGAATATCGAGACTATTTTGTTTGAATTTCATATACAATTTTTTTTAACTTATTTTGTTGTATCTTCCAATTCTTGTGAGTGAGTGAATGACTGGTTGGTTGCTGGTGAGCATGTATGGGTACAAATATATGTACATATATACAGGTCGAATCAGCAGTTTTTGCCTCAACAATGTAAAAAATTTATTGTTTTGTACGAGGTTTAACTAAAAAGTTTGCTCAAGTAATAGTCGTAATAAATTAATTAAACAAAAAAAAATTAACTATTTTTGACACCTGTCAAAATGTTAGGTTAGGTATGCGCCCAAGGGCATACCTCCACTCGGAGGCCAATATGGTCCATTGTGAATCCCTTCAATTAAAAGAAAGAGAGAAAAATTAAGAAAGAGAGAAAAATTAAGAAAGATAGAAAGTTAGAAGATTTCGCGTAGAACTATTGCCCTCTCTATAATCCCCTCAACAGAAACAACCGCACTATTTTCCTGACAAACCCCAGTAGATCAGCCGGATTACATCCAGCGATGCACCCCAGTTCGTCTTGAAACCTATCTCCTAGCCACTTCTGCCTGAGACCCTGCATCCTGGGTCAATGGCACAGTACATGCTCGATCGTCTCCGGCTCCTCTGAATCATCGCACAATCTGCAGAAGTCCGGTATGGTGTTGTCCCATCTTCCCGCAAAAGCCCTGACAGGACAATGACCCGTCAAGAACCCTATAAGCGTTCCAAGACTACCCCTATCCAATCCCAGTAGAACCCTGGTTGCCCCCGCTCCAATCTTGGCCATAGTGCCCTGGACACCCTGCAATCCGTTCTGTCCCCCCAGGATCGGTTAACCTCATCACGGAATTTCTCCCGTATCACCCCATAGTAGTAACATAGGGGAGGGGGCTTAACCCCCCTGTCCCTTACCGCTGAGTCCAGATTCGAACCCCCTCTCGCGAGCTCGTCAGCCAAGAGCATTCCTACACCGAGCGACCAGGCACGGTCGGACCTTATAATTTGTCAATGCCCTAAGCGCCGCCTGACTATCGACGTAAATTGTCACCACAGATCCACCCACGATGTGTTCCAGTATCACCTCCGTCGTCCTCCAGATCGCTAGGATCTCAGCCTGGAAGACACTGCACTCATCGGGGAGTCTGAATGACCTTTTTACCTCGGTGTCCGCGATATATACACCGGCACCAGTGCCGGTTTCCATCTTGGATACATCCGTAAATACTGCCCACCCCTCAAACAGTCCATTGGATCCACTCCAAATTTCCCTGGTGGAGTTCCACTGGTGGAGTTCCCGGATAGGAAACGGGCTTAGATACATATATACATTTTTTGTTTTTTTTTTTATATTCTTCGGAATGGCGAAATGAAAAGTTGGCGTGGCTCAATTAATATTTATTTATTCATATCTAAAGAACGTTATTTATGTATATAACTTTTTGTTCTTATCTCATCATGGTGAAGGATATATAAGATTCGGCATAGCCGAATATAGTAGCACTCTTACTTGTTTTTTTTAGTCGGTCGTTCTAAAAATACTACATAATTTTGGTATTTCTAACTTGTTTCTCACATTTTTTTGTTTAAATAAATTTTTAAAAATACGCCCTACATTTGCTGTAGATAAGGTAACGGCAAAATTAAAAAAACTTATTTTTTTAAAATACGAAAAAACTTCGGAATTATCACAATGTCTTATCTTTATTTTGCTCTTTTCTGAGAAATACTCAATTGATTAAATTTTTAAACCTTTTCAAAATCGTTTTTTCACATACCTGATAGTAAACTTTTTTGCTTAAAAAACCTTAACTAAAAGTTTGCTTAAGTAGGTTTTGGACGACATTAGCTGTGTGCTTGTTAAATTTCAAACTGCAAAATGCATACATGTTGTGAAAAATATTTCTCCTGTATGTGTTAGCTCGAATTTGCAATGTAAACATTTCCAATAGCAGCAAATATACATTTTATTTACATATACATATGTATTCTTTAAAAAAAAAAAAATTAATTAACTGTAATACAAAATAGATTTTTAATTAACTGTAATACAAAAAAGTTTTTTAATTAACTGTAATACAAAATAGAAATATGAATCAGGGCGCTAATTCTGGCAGTCTTGATCGAATACTTTTTCGATTCGAAAGCATTTTTATTTCTAATTCTTTCTGTCGATACTGATTGAATAGAAATTATTTTTTCAGTGTTGTGAAGCATTTATTTGAACAAAAAACGTACGTGTGAAAGCAAAAATTATAAACCTTCTGTATTTGTTAATTTTGACAGGCATGAGCAATTACATATGGATTTTACATCGGATAAAGCCACTACAAAATAAATGTCGTCTCAAACTAACTTAAAGAATTTTTCATGGGAATCTATTGGGCGAAATGTTTTCAATAGAAAATTCTTAGTTGAAAATAATTCTACGGAAAAGTTTTGCAAACACTTTTAATTCTGCCTTCGTTCAAAACTATATGTGAATTTGTTTATTTGTTTTTGACACACCGAATTTTTATACATATATTCGACGCGCGCGCTCTAATATATCCATTTAAAACAACAAAACAAAACAACAACAAAAAGTGAGAAAAACAATATTTGTATTTATAATAAAGAAAAAACCCACCACCACTTGATTTAACAGTATTTTAGTTAATTCTTTACGTTTACTATAAGCTACCAAATATTTAAACAAAAAAAAAAAAAAACTAAGATGATGGCGTAATCGAAAAGATTTTAAGAGGATAGATATTATTATATTAAACAAAATCATTGTAGGTATTTAAATATTTTTTTAAGTTATAAAAATCTATAGGTATCTGAAATATTCTTGATGATAATTAAAACCACTCGCCTAGTTAATTATAACGATAATTTGGTTTACTGGGTATGGTTGCCGCTGTTATTGCTGTTATTTGTGTGCATGCTGTTGTATCAAGAATCTGGAGGCGGGGTAAAAACATTAAGAGCCGTGAGAGGTGTTTTCTTTGAATATATCTTATTCTAGACATTTGCTTACGAGTGTACTTTTATATGCAAACTCGAACACATACACGTACATAGGTACATTCTTTATATGTCCACAAAATGAAAGTAAAAGCTATCTACGTGGATATAGGTACCTATGTACATATGTATTTTATTTTGTTAAGTATTTTTTTTATAATAAAATTTTAGGTATGAATATTTATTCACAAAAATTACCTTTTTAAAATATTTCCTAATTTAATAATACATACCTACCTACATATAAAAAATAAAGTAATTTTTTGCAAAACAATTCTACATAACGTCAACAATGTAGTATGGATGTATTAGTCATAGTTGGGGGTAGTGCACTAAATTTTGATTTAAATCTGCTGCACTATCACTAAATAAAACTGCCAAAACATAACTTTGCAATATTTTTTACCAGTTTTGGTGATAATTGATATATTTTTTTTACTAGCACTACAAAAATTGAATGGTATTGCAAACGGTGATTGAATGCATAAAATCTGCACTCAATTCAAATTGTAATGCAAAATTTGAACTTAAGCTTCGTACAGAAGGTGGTCAAATCTTACAATGTTGTCATTAAAATTGACTAAAAATTTCTTGTAACTGCGTGAACATTGTACGCTCTTTGCATTTGGCAGATGTGTTAAATAAATGCATCTGACAATGGCACCATTGTCAGAAAAATGACAACATTGTATAAAAAAATTAATTTTGTATGTGCATGGTTTTTGATGTTTGTGATGACATAAATAGGTAAGCAAATGAAATGAAACAGAATAAAATTTTGTAAGTAACGGAATAATCCTTGGTTTTCTTTAATCATAAAAAACAAGTTTTTTGTTTTTAAATTTATTGCAATATTCTTAAGCGGCTCATACACTTGCAATAAAATTGTTCAATTTTACGTATTGTACAATTATATCGCTTATTTGTATGTGATATTCAAAGGTGGCACAATATATTGGCAACAATCAAAAGAATTTTGATTTTTATTGCACAACAAAAAGAAAGTAAAATTTGCTGGCAACATTGCACAATGTTGTTTATGTTATTCCTATAGGTTATGTTTACCTTTTTATTGAATGAATGAAACCATTGTGCGACTTATTGCATAATATAGGACAAAATGGAAATAATATGGCGAATATCATATACAATATTATTGCAAGTGTATGGGCCGCTTTAGTTGCACTTAAATGAGTAAAGAACAAAAAAGTTGCAATAAGCTTTGTTGCTTTTTTATGTATTTTTTTAGTGCAAAATTTTTAAACACCATTATCACTCAAGTTAAGTGATCACTCAACATCAACAAAACGATTGCAATAATTTTGCACTATCACTTAGGCCCAGAACAGACCGTGAAATGCAACTGCAACAAAAACCTTTCAAAATTATTGGTTTGAAACCAGTTTCAATCGTTTTATACACACTCGCAACCTAAATTGTACCACAATATGACTGCTTTTCGATTCGTTTTAAGCCGGTCTCTAATGTGCGGTCTCTCAAGGAAGTTTATGGCATACTCTCAAATGGAACTCGAAACTAAATAGAAGTTGCAGTTTCTTTGCAGTTGCGTTTCACCGTTTGATTTGGGAGTGTGAGTTGAAACTACAAAATAATTGTACTACCCCCATCTATGGTAATAGTATGATAGTTCTGACCATCACTGTAATATTATACATAAGTTCAGATAAACAAAACAAGACATAAGAAACATTAATAATGGTATTTAAAAATTTAGTATGTAGTATGTGTATAAACGTAAAATAAAACAAGAAAGAGGTAGTATCTTCGGTTTTCCGAATCTTTAATACGTTCCACCGAGAGTTCGAATTTTTCAGGAGTCTACTTTATGTGGGATCTATAAAGCCAATCTTTATAAAACCTGACCTCTTAAGCTTCATACAGACGGTGGTCAGATCTTACAATGTTGTCATTATAATTGACTTAAAATGTCTTGCAACTGTGTGAACATTGTACGCTTTTTTCATTTGGCAGATGTGTTAAATTAATGCATATGACAATGGTACCATTGTCGGAAAAATGACAACATTGTAAGATCTGACCATCGTCTGTACGAAGCTTTAGTATTATCATTCGTTGCCTAATTAAACTTAAATATCATGATTTGTTTCACAAATATTATCAGGCGTATTAAAGTGATTTTCAGGAAAGGATTTTATATTGGGCGTATCGTAAATTTTAGATCGTTCTTTACAAGTTTCGGTAAAAAACCAAAATTAAAATAAATTTCAATAAAGATTTTGGTACATAAAATTTTTTTAGAAATTAACGCCCTAATTGTGTAAAACGCAACGCCAAAAGTAACATTGAATGCAAAAAAATTTCACAAATATTTCATAATTTTGTTGTTGCTTTCTACAGAAATTCATACTGAACTTTTAAATTTTAAACGCTGCATATCTTATGGCGTGGAAAAATTTGAAACGCAATGCCAGTAAGGACCCAGAATATTCATATGGGGCACTTCATTTCAAGTGACCCAACTTTTGAAATCGATGTCTTCCGATTTGGATGAAATTTTTAACAAGATCGGTCAAAAAGTTTCTGAGTTAGAGGGGTTCAATATTTGACATTTTGGCCAAACAGGTGTTCTTTCACATCCATGTAACTTATTACCTATTGGTTTTAGCAAAATTTGTTCCAAACAAATTAGATAGCCTTTTCTTCAATCTTTCGAAAACAATTTTTTTTTGTTTTTTTTTCAATTTTTTAAAATTTTTTTTTTTTTAAATTTATAACTGTTTTTATTTAACTTTAACACTTCATCATTTACAGCCTAATTATGAATAAAAATTCCCACGAGTTTGTATTCATAATTGGCTGTTAAATAATATATCGTTGCCTAAAGCGCAAACCAAAAATTACAAATCGACTTTTTCATTGACAAATATTGACGAATCTTTCTTTAAATAGTTTTTCGCTTCTTCTGTAACATTTTTTAAATGTCAAATAGGGGTTTTTGCATTTAAGGTAACGATATGTAATATACATACATACTTACTAAAGATGCCAATCCCGAAATCCCGATCCCGAAAATCCCGGGATTTTCGGGATTATGTCAATCCCGAAATTGGTAACTTAATTTTTTTGTTTTACCTTTTTTAATAAAAGAAATTCATTATGACATTCCCCATGAGAGGATAGGGAACACAATATTGATCTTTAACATTTATTTGATTAATTCTGTTAATACTATCATTGAGTTAAACTTTGTTATTCTTTTCAAGCGTGTCCAATAATTATAAAGAAATTTTAACGTGAGAAGTGCGCAAAATAATTAAACAAAAAAATTTATTAAAGAAAAATATGTTTTTGAAATGCACAAAACATTTCACTGGTGCACCAAATACAAAATTTAAACTTCACCCTTTACAGGGTTAAGATTATTAAAGTGTTTTCCGAGAGTTGACATCGAATCTACAGTAATTAATGGAGCGATTTCACAATATTGAGTAATGAATTTTATACACTACATAATCCTTACCGCAAGTGGTGGTGGTTATAAAAATGCGTTTTTGTTAAAATAAGATTGTAATGGTTAACTAAATAAATCGATTTTGTTAGTTAATTTCGAATTCAAATTTCAGTTATTTATTTTATTTCATTTAATAAAATTTTAATAGAATCTTACAAATAAATCAACTACTATGTTGCGTTGTTCAATTAGAATATTAACTACATATTTTTTTTATTTAGCTTGAATGAACTGAGGTATTTGAATCAAATATAGCTCTTATGGTAATTATTTTTTTATTGAATCAAGTAACACATTGTTTAAAATCGTACATTGTTTTTTTTTATCATATTTTTAATTATATAAGTCATTAAATAAGAAAAGTCACAATTTTAAATTTTTACAAATTTAAATAATATTTAACTTTAAAATAAAAAATTTATTATAAAACCTTCGTTTGTAAACTTCTTTTAAAGACTTTTTTTAAATAAATATCTATAAAAAGCATTTATTTCTTAATTTTCAAAAATCCCGAATCCCGATATCCCGTAAAATTTGATTTGATTTTTTGTAATCCCGAATCCCGGGATTTGCAAAAACCAGTCCCGATTGGCATCCATAATACTTACTTACTTTTCGGTCATGTAAAAATTAGAGCAAAATTTAAAGGAAAGGGCTTATCATACAAAAAATTTACAGAAATCTACATCTATGTATACTTATTTTGTGTTGAAATATTTCTATAAAAAACATTACAAAATTTTTTATTTTCGGCCAATAACTCTAGTCTTAAAATTTTGGTAATGATAAAAAATTTGCCTACAATAACTTTTATAAAAGCTTCACTGCACTTTTTTTTAATGCCGATTAAAAATAATTTCAATATTTTTTTTATTGTGTGACTATTATTTTTGTAGAGTATTTGACAATTTTTTGGTCCACATCTGCTTCACTGATATATATATTTAAGCATTTGAAATCACTGATGCAGCGCAGTGATGCATTTCCGAACAGACCCATCCCCTTAAGCACTTTAAGGCTAAAAGTCTTATATAAATGCTGATATCTAGATCATATATTGCACTATATGAATTTTAACCTGATTTATTTGTCAAATACATACCTTAAATTTTTTTTTCTAAATTCGTTAGATTTTTACCTTTTTATCAACTATTTTTTATTTTTATTTAAATATAATTCCAAATACATACATTTTTATATAATACTATGTATAAATATTTTCTCAAAAAAAAAAAAACAAAAAAATAAATGGTTTTATATAAATTTGTTGAAACCTAAACAACTAAATAAGTGAACTTAAATTACAGTTTGTATTTGTATTGAATTAGAATGAAATGACAATGCTTTTGTGTGGAAACGAGGAAACACTCCTAATAAGGCGGCGGTTGATGTTGGTATTGTTGGCCCATTATATTGGCTTGATTGGGCATTTGACGCTGTAATTGCGCTACTAAATTGGGATTTTGTTGTTGAGCCTGATTTTGAGCTTGGCCCATACCACCGGCGGCAGTGTTTTGCGGTCCCATGCCTATAAAAGAAATACAAATTATGGAAAATTGTTGGCTTAAAAAAACAGTATTTCAAATGTTTATTGAAAGTTCGTGATATTTTATTTTATACCTTGCATTTGCATCATTTGATGTTGCAAACGTTGTTGTTGTTGCTGTTGTTGGAATTGTTGTTGTTGTACACCGGGTTTGCCTGCCGTCGACTGTTGGCGTTGATAAGGTGGGACCGCTCCCTGTCCCATCATATTGTTCATGGTAACATTGGGTGCCTGATTCATATACTGACCCCTGTTTCCCGCCATTGGACCCCCAGGTCCACCTCTTTGCTGTTGTTGTGCCATAAAGTCTGCAGGATTAGTACGTTGATTCATTTGATTAAAGCCTCCCATTAGATTGGCCTGTTGAGTTGGACCACCTGATTGATTCATACCTTGTTGGTATTGATTGAAATTTTGGAATTGCCCGGGCCCTGCGGCATTGACCATTCCCTGATTAACAGCGGCATTTCCTACACCCGTTACCCCTACATTTTGTTGCATCATAGCATTGGCATTAACCATACCAGTGCTATTTTGTCC
This sequence comes from Pollenia griseotomentosa, assembly GCA_963931875.1. Taxonomy (NCBI): domain Eukaryota; kingdom Metazoa; phylum Arthropoda; class Insecta; order Diptera; family Polleniidae; genus Pollenia; species Pollenia griseotomentosa. Next base: position 25,257,305 of record OZ007562.1, read on the forward strand.
TGCCATCATTGCATTCGCATTGTTGGCATTGCCTGCTCCCATCATGTTGGCATTTTGATTCAAACCCATTTGTGTATTTGCCTGAGGATTCATACCTTGTGCACTCATTTGTTGTTGCATCATGGAATTTTGTGCACCCATGCCTTGTCCCGCCATGCCCACAGCGTTCATATTGGGAGCCATTTGGTTAGGAGCCACTCCGGCCATTTGATTAGGAGCCATGGCTCTCATGCCTGTGCGACCGAATTGCTGCTGTTGCAATTGTTGTTGTTGCTGAACTGAGCTTATGGTGCCGGGTTGTTGTTGCGGTTGCATTCCTTGAGCTTGACGTTGTTGCTGCTGTTGCATGGGATTAAATGTGGGATTATTTTGATTAAATGTAGGCTGCCGCTGTCGCAGCATATTGTGCAGAGCTTGTTTCGAATTGTTGATTTGAGGACGTTCGAAACGATTCACTAAAATATAAAGTTCAATATTTAGGAATATTCTTGTAGAAACTTTTTCGATTTTTAAAATTGTATTTAAATTTTTATCAACATCTAAATTTCCATAAAAAATTTGACATCGAAAGTTCGAATTTTCCATGGACAATTTACAATGTTTTATAAAACACGAATTTTCTAAATAAAAATTTGCAATGTTTCTTAAATATCAAATTTTCCATAAAAAATTTAAAAAAAAAAAGTTAAAAACCATCTAATTTTTCATTTTACGTATTTTTATGTCGTATTTAATATAGAATTTTGCCATTTTATCGAACTATATCTTTCGAATATTTTTCGAATTGGTTTTCTTACTTTGCATTCCCTGCTGCTGATAGAATTGCTGCTGTTGTTGTTGCTGTTGTATGGGATGGAACTGATTTTGTCCCTGCCACTGCTGTTGCTGTGGATTCATGACACCCTGTTGCATACCTTGTGATCCGCCTGGACCCATGAAATTTATTTGTTGATTTTGTTGGGGATTTCCTACATTAATTTGTTGCTGCATATTACCCGGTACCCCTTGCATTTGTTGCTGCTGTATCATCGCATTTGGGTTCTGTTGCATCATTTGATTGGGATTAAATTGCTGCATATTGACCTAAAAGTTAAAATATTAAAAATTTAGAACTAGGAATGAAATTGAATTCGCCGTACGTTTGATCCCATTTGCATATTAATTTGCATTTGTCCCATTTGCTGTTGAGGATTTATTTGTTGCTGTTGCTGCGGCACTTGTTGTTGTTGTGACTGTTGTCCTAATTGTTGCTGCTGTTGGGACTGTTGCTGTTGATTGGCTACTTGTTGGGGTCCCAGCTGAGCCTGTTGACTCGCTAGTGGAGGTTGTTGCTGAGTATTTACAGGTGGCGTTTTGGGATTCTTTGGCTTTCGTTTGCGTGTAGTACCTTTGCCGCGACCTCTACCACTAACTACTGCACTGGGCGATTGATCAACCGAAGAGGGAGTATCAGCCTTCATTTCATCCTTCTGCAAGAAAGGTGTAGGTGTCTTTTTATGGACGATAAAGAAATTAATAAGGGAACAAAACAAAATTTTAAGAAAATAAATAAAATTATAAAAATACAAAAAGGTAAAAATAAAAAAGTAAATAAATACCACTATTTTTTCTGGTACTGGTTCTATGTCTTCCGGTGGCAGTGGTAGTGGTTCATAATAATAACTGCTGGGTTTTATTAAACTATGAGTGTGATATTTTAGATTGCGATGAGCTTCTTCATAGGTTAAAGGTTTACGCTCTAATTTTACTGCACCAAACCATACCCACGATAAGGGGGCAGGGTTTTTGTGGCCTTCTAAAATATCCCACACAGAAATGCGTTGTTTATCGGAAATACGTAATTGTTTTTTGTCCATGTCATTGATTTTATTGCCTTTTTGATCAACTCCGGCCGGTTCACAAGAAATAACCTGAATTACAGTAAAAAGAATACATAACATTAAAAACCAAGTTTTCTGTTTTTTCAAAACTGACCTCGGTTTGGTGTTTATACAGTGGCAGTAATTGACGTATAACTTTTATTGAGGCATTATTCTTTTCACCAATTTCTTTTTTCAGTTTTTTCATTAGATTTGAGTAGAATTTCTCATCTCGTTCAGATTGACCATCCGATACTAAGGTAGAGTGTACAAGAGTAGTTAACATATCCACCACAGTGGTGAAAAGTTCTCTGTGAAGGGAAAACAAATGAAACACATTAAGAATCGTTTTTAAAATTTAAAAAATGGTCTCAATTTCCAAAACATTAATTTTCATTGTTAAAAATAAAAAAAAAAAAAAAAACAAAAAATAACTCACCGGTTGGTGCTTAAGTCCACCACACCTTGACAAACTAATTGTGCTAAAAGTATAGCCCAATCTGTTATAGAAGTGCCATTCTTTTGTATGGAATCAAACATACCACCTACCAAAGAGAACCGCAATTGTAGAGCATCCAACATTTCCTCACGGCCCAAAGGATCATCCACTCCACCCATAGTATCAAACTGTAAAAACATCAGATTTTAGAAAAATAATTAATTTAATTTAACGAATTCTGCTTACATAACTTTAAAGTTAGTCAAAAAAGTCTTAAGTCAGAAACTATAATTTATCGTTATGTTAAATTGATTTATTTGTATTTAATTGACTTATTTCCTAAAGTGCAAATAATTACGATTGGAAGTAAGAGAAAAAGAAAAAAAATTTGAGTTAAACCCAATAAAAAACTCAAAATGAGTTTTTCTGACTTAATACCTTTTCGCCTTATGTCAAAGATATGTATCTGGACAGGTCGTCGTTACATTCATAAGCAAATATCTTATGACCACACCAGATATTAATAAATACATATATATAAAACTAGTCCTTAACTTAGCTAATGTCTTTAGAAAACTTTTTAACCAACACTCGAACAAAAGAACAACTTTAAATAGATTACTTATTGCTTTACTAACCTCTGCGTAAGACTGCAAACACTGTGACAGTTGGGAATACAATGACACCAATAAACTTTCCTTGTATTCATCCTGACCTTTTAGGCAGGTCAATATCAAACCCAAAAATGGTTGATAATTTAAAGGCATCTTTTTATTGCGGATACCACTATTAGAACCATTACTGTAACTACTACTGGCACTGCCACAACTATTACTTTTTTCTCGTTCATCACCACTGCAAGAACTATTATTATCGGCTTTGGAAGATTTCGAAAAATAATTCATGCTCTCCAGCACTTGTCCAGCCACCCTTAAAATACGACCCTGCACAGCAGGTGTTAGTTTCGAGACCAAAGGTGCCACTAACCATGTGGAAGGTTTAGGTCTATGCTCAGCCTTACCACCATTTGGCATGGTAACCTCTTCCATTAGAAAGACATCTATGGCAGCACGTGCCACTGTATCTAACCAGGCTGTTAGTTCGGTGCCATTGTTCATGCTTTGCTTGTGCATTAACTGTAAATCTAACCATGATATGCGCAATGTCCATTGGCCTAGATTCTCCAGAATTCTAACAATCATAGATTTCTGGTCCATTTCGGATATGACACTATATTCAGATTCTGAATAACAAATCATATGCAATATAGACTGTGACTGTTTGGGCGTTAACATGTCGTCGATGATCATGTCACACAGTTTATCGGCATTCTTAAGGCATCTCTCTAAAACATGTTCCTGTGCACATATCTGCTTTAGAACATGTTGTGCAAACTCCAAGAGGGAAATTTGTTCACTCGATCCAGAGACTGAAGGATTTAAGGGTGTGGTCGATAATGGTTGCGACATATCGTGATCATGATCTCCTGTTAAGCTGGTCAAGTCACTAGTACCTAAAATTTGACTAATATCTACAGGACGATCATTACTTTTTGGTGTACTGCCAGGATGTACTGGTGTATTGAAGCCACTGCCTCGTTTGCCACCACTACCAAAGGCACCGGTAGAGGAATTGCCTGTCATGCTGGATGTCTTTAATGCAGTAGTATCCACAACTATTACAATGGCTTTCAGTACTGCCAATACCGCTTCCAGGGGTATATTTTTATGGGCAGCTATAAGCAAATGACGATCGCAACTTAATTTAATATTGGAAGAACTGCTTACAGCACTTAAAGGATTAGGAGAAGTGCTAACAGAATACATGCCCGGTTGTGGTATTTCAATAGATTTGAAGAGTTTTAAAACTAAATGACAAGTTAAACGGGCTCCTTCCAAAAGAAATAATCACATTTAAAATAAATTTTTATGCAAATATGAATTAATACTTACCCGATTCCGCATCTGTGGTTATTTCCCCTCCCACTGGATAAGCATTGGCCAATGTAGGTAAGGCAATTTTCATAACAAAATCCGCCAAAGAAAAACAATGTCTAGCCACCAAAATGCAAACGAATACCGCCAAGGAGTTGTGAATTTTACTATTTTGTATATCGATTTGACACAAATGAGGATAACGTGTCTTTTTCATAGCATGGCATATGCTTTGCAAAGCAGCAATCCATTCCTCCGACAAAGCATTACAACCGGCCGTTAGCTCAGCACAGGCAATAGCAATGTCATTCAAACGATCATTGTCCGTTTCGTGGCAGACAGCAAATACAACATTCGAAACAAAACTATAAATATTAGCAGGAGATTCATGCAACTGCCTCAACCATAAAGAATCTATTTTACCGCCACGTTTTGGAGACACCAGGAATTCCTGCATAAATTGTGGATTATATGATTGCGGCACCATACCCAACTGTTCAGGTTGATTGAAAATATCCTTGAACTTTTTAATATGAGACATTTGGGTGAAAAATTCAGGCTCCTGATCTTTAGAACGTAATATCAAACAGGATTCGTACAAATCACTCAAATAGGCTAAAATACATCGTTCTGCTGAGCTGCATTCACAAGGATTGTTTACATGTTTGATAGTGCGACATAATCCTTCAAACACTGAAACAGTTTGTTCAGGTGACAACAGCAAACAACTGTTATATCTTCTCAAAATACCCACTATATAAAGCCCCAGAGAAGTGGTATAACTTCTTATCATATTGGATTTTTTAGCCTGCAATTGATTTTCTACTTCCGGTAGTTCTTTTAAAATTTGATCGCACAATTCCAATAGACTGTGTATATTCAAAGCCATTTCCATTAAATCAAATAAAAAAGCAACGTGTTCTTGTACAGGCAAATAATTATTATTGCCCATAGCAAAACCGTTTAATTGTTCTAGCACTGTGGCTGCACATTGTGAGGTAACAACATGTTGATCAAAATAAGCCATGTTTTGACATTTACTAGTGGTATTTTCAAAATTAAATTCATTTCGCGAATGCTTTTTTACTTTGCCACCTTCTGCTACATCAATACTAAATTTTTTAGTAAATAATTTACAGATTTCCTTTGACATCTTCTTTACTGCATGTTTCTTTTCGTCACGTTCTTTGCCCACACCGAATAGTAAAATATAACGTTGATTTGATTCACTGCTATATATCATTGAAGGATCATCTTGTGGTATAGGGAAATGTTTTGTGTAAATGTAATGCCTTGATATAGAAGAATTTGTTTCATTACATCCTGTACTATTATTATGATCAGGTATTTTAGGACTATCTGGTGCTTCGGCTTGTCCCTTTTCTTTAATATTTTGTAAAAGTTTGTCCAAATCTTCGTCAACATTAGAGTCATCAAATTCATTGTGTTTAAAATCTAATCCAGCACCAAATTCATCATCAAACCCGTGATTAACAACAGCTGGAGAAACTGGTTTATTTGATACTGGTCCCGTAACACTATTACCCACTACACTCATATTGCCTCCTTTAGTGTTGCTATTCAAACTTGTGGTAACATTTGCTGTTGAACCTCCCTCCAAAAGATCCCCTCTAGATATTAGTGTATGCATGTAGGCATTGTGAGAAAATACATCGTGACGTATTAGGGCACTGAAAAGATGTACTAGATTAGTGAATTGTGTACGATTAGCTACACTGCCATTTTCATCGAGAACTGGAGCATCATGATCAAGAAAATTCATAAGCACAGATTGAAATACTGGCAAGCCTCCGATAAGACCAGCTCCAGAAGCAATAGATTCTTTATCGTCGTTTGGATTATTGGTATTGCCTGTGCCATTGTTATTGTCTTCTGGTGATGGAGTGGTGACTTCTATTTGGCGTTTGTCCAACAAAATTGCCACCACGATTGCACGGTGTTCTCCCCATCTGAAAATATTAAAAGTTTTATTAATTAGTAACTAATTTTCCAATTTTTGTTTAAGACGATTATCAAAATTTTGAAATTCGAATTATAAATTAGATATTTCTGGAATGGTTTGAACCAGCATAAACCTGTACTGGTTCAATTTATAAAGATTAAAAAAATTGACGTAATGTTTATTTCGGAGACTCATCTTGACAACAGATATAACTTTTATATTTCAGGTTATTTTCTTAATTTTACTGTCCATTCTGACGACAAAGCTTATGCTAATATGGGTATAATATATACATAAGTTTAAAGAATTCATTAGCACGCTAGGATATTTATCGTTTTCTGACATTTGGCCTCAATAACGCTTTTAAAAGTTCTTGCAGATTGCAGACATATTCCTGATTTCGTATCCCCTGGACATCCAACCTGCTGTCCGATGGATCCTACAAAAATTCGAGATCTAATAGACTTTGCTATAAATAGAAACAAAAATCGAAGCTCAATATCTACAGAGACATCCAACCTGCTGTCCGATGGATCCTACAAAAATTCGAGATCTAATAGACTTTGCTATAAATAGAAACAAAAATCGAAGCTCAATATCTACAGAGATATTATTTGTCTTATCTTCGGGCCATTCCCCAGTTATTGTTACCTATTTCATGAGAATAAAAAGACCAAGAATTTTTAAAACTTACTGGCTTAAATATAAAAAATACATCAGCAGACACATATACACAAATCCAGGGTTACGGTGAGGATGTTATATAACCATGTTATGTTGGCGATGTGTAGATAAATGTGTTAATGACTTTACAACATTGATATATTTGTTTCTAATTCAAACATTGAGAAAATTGTTTTTGAAAAGAGTCATCGCAGAAGAGAGTGGCAACAAAAGATCTCCTGCTGCAAAGCAGAGCCTGTTCGCCGCTGTTAAAAAACTTAGAAAAGCCTTTTACATAGAAAAGAATCGCATAAATAAAAAATATATTGAAAGTCTAACAAATACAAGAAACACAAACTTCTGCCTTTGGGAGGGTCCAAGAAATTTAAAGTCATCGATTGAGGCCCAAGGTTCTTTAAAAAAAGCTGATAGAAGGCTTGAAGCTTTTGCAGAGCAGTCTTTCAACCGAGTAGCCCAAAAAATGATTTTAGTCTGAATGATGCATTCGAAACCGTTTCCACAAAAGCAAAGATTAATATTCGGCGTTTTTACGGTTGGCATTGGCGTAAACGCGTAACACAGTTTCTGTGTTGCATTAATCCACTTCAAAAAGGGCTAAGGCGTTTACGCCAAGTCCAATTGTTATCATGATGGTTGATTCGCAAGATATTAAAATAGTTCTCAGTAAATAAAATGCTAGAAAATCTGAGGGATATGACTCGCTATCACCATCCATGATTAAGAAATACCGAATGTGACTATAGATGTACTAAGTTTATTATTAAATGCGATCTTTTAATAGGATTTTCCCCACAAATTGGAAAATTTCTAAGATTTCACTCTACCATTTCCTTATAGACCTATTAGTTTACTTTCTTGTATATCGATGATATTCGAAAAGGGTTTTTTATTAAAATGTATCCCTTTTTCAAATGACAGCAGTATTATCCCAGTCCACAAATTTGGTTTCCGTGAACATCACGCAACTATAGAATAGGTGAACTAAAAAATATTATAAAGCAGTTTTTTAGATGTTGCTCAGGCTTTTGACAAGGTATGACATAAATGTCTGTTAAGACCAAACACCCACAAATTACTAGAGAGTTATTTATCAGCTTTTATATTAATGAATATAATATAAAAGCTGATGTTCCACAAGGATACACCTCCGATTTGCCCATATGCGACAACCTGATCATTTCCACATTTGTGGATGATACAGCTTATCGACTAAAAAAATTTATATATTGGTCAAGTAGAAACTTGGTTGAAAAATTGGCGAATTCGAGTAAACAGGGGAAAAAATACAATTCATAACAATTCATAACAATTCATAATGTTATTATTATTTTGACTGGTTAATTAATGGTAAATCTAAACTTAGGTATCCTGTATAAAACGGTTTTAAAACTGAATTGGATATATGGTAAGCAATTATGGAGAACCGCTTACCCTTTCAGTATCGAGCTCAGACAGACAATCAAAAATTCTTGGAAGCCTGACTTGATCGACGTGGCATATAAGAAATGGGAACATCCATAGATATTTAGTGATTCCGCTGGTAAAAGATAAATCTCGAAAAGTACATGCAAAATATAATTATCAAACTGGAAATCCATTCAAATCCGCTTTCAAGGTTCCTAGTTGTACACAAATAATTGCCTATTTGGTTGTTGTTATGTTTTTGCACTTTTGCTTTTTCGCTAGGGTGCAAGTTGTGTCGTGAATTACCTTAATGTTTCTTTGAAAAATATTTTTTATTCGAATATGTATAAAAAATTACCTTTGACTCGATACCGCCCATTCACACAAAATTTTCACCCTTGTACCATCCACAATATTCGCATCATATTCTTGTCGTATCTCCTTCATCTCTCCATTAGCTCCCATTTCCCGCCGCAAACTAACAAACGGTTGGAAAATATTCGCATACAGAGAATCTATTGAATTGGTTTGATCCATTAAATCAAAGCAATGAGTATCCAAATGATCCAATATGGTTAAGACATGAGTGTATGAATTCTTATTAGCATTTTGCCATTTTTCCGCAAACCAACGATTTTCGGCATGTTTTGAGCGTAAAACAATTTCAGCTTCCGTACATCTAAGCTGTCGTCGAACTTCGGCATTCGTTAAAGTGCACCTAGAAGGCATTGGTAAGGCTGATGGCGCAATGGGTAAATGATCCAAAGGACTACCACACAATGCAGCCGGTATACGATTCTCGCCTATGCCACACCAAACTATAGCTGTAGGACATTCTATAGTGATAATTTGTAGAATCGTACTTAAATACAATATAATATCGCGATGATGGGGGCAATTTAAGTATTCATTAATAGCGCTTTCATAGGGATCCAAACCAGGCTTTTTCTTATCACCATCAACGTCATCAACATCCATGTGCGTAACACCGGCTGGTAGCAGTTCTTTACCATTTGATTGTTGGTCTATAACTGCATTTAATAAGTTAGCTAATTTCTTAGCTACTATATAGGCCATTTTGCGGCAAAGTCTTTCAGATTGAACAAAGTCATGCATATATTGCAAGGCAAACGTCAAAATCAATTTCTTAACAGACTCATCGAATGTAACTTGGGTACGCATTTTGTCCAATAGTTCTAATATCCAATTTAGAAATTCCTGTCTATCTAAAAGGGACTCTTCGTGCATGTATTTACTTAATTGGGTGCAATAATTCCAGTACTTCAAAGCATTACGACTGTCTTCGAAATTGCTACCAGTACCGGAAATGGAAGAACCCGAACCGGGGATATTATTTGCTCCGGACAAACCGCTTTGACTGCTGGAGCTAACCACTCCAGGCACATTACTGACAGTCAAAGAACCGGTACCACCAGATGATTGACTGTTTGCTGGACTTAACATGGGCACTGGGCTGGCCAAAGATTGTGGCACCGTGTTAAGAGAATTGGTTGTGTGAGTTGTAGAGGTATTTTGTTGTTGATTTTGGTTTTGCGTCGTTGGTGCTCCATAACCACTCAATAATGCTTTCTCGACTGGAGGACCTTAAAAAGGAGACATATTTCAAATTTGTGTTTGCTTGTTTTTTAGAAATCCCAAAACAAAGAAATAGTTATTCTAAACCAATGCCATATTTATTACTTACATTTTTCACTTAAATGATAAAATTCCTGTAATTTGGGTATTAAATCTCTCATAAATTTTATTAAGTTACTTGTCCACTCGGGCACAGGATCAAATGAATTTCTCTTTTTATTTTTTGACTCTGAAACACTAACCATATAGGCTGCACTTAATTTAATAAACCAAGTGGCTCTTTGCATATTAACCTGATGGTCACACAACGTTATTAATATCTCTTCCTTTTTATTAAATGATGGTGCCTTCTTTGCCAAGCTTAGTAAAGGTTTATTGCCAGCCAAATCCTTAAACCAGGCATCTAAAGCACCTTTTGTACGAGGCGATACCGGCCAAAAATTGTCTTTGCAATTAATTTGTTGTTTTTTACGCACCGTATCCTGCAAGGTCATTAACTCCTCCTTTTTTGACAGGATGGCATTGAAAAATGATGCAACTTTGCTAGCATTAACATTTGAGGTATGGGCTGTACCAAATTCATCAGCCAACGGTGGCATTGTGGCAAATCCATGTTTGACATTAGATGGTGTCAATTCATCTTCCCGTTGTTTGGCATCCTGCGGATAGACGTCGGGAGGACCCAAACGTGTACGTTTTAATGGTCGCTTTTCCTGTAGCAATGAAAGCATTTTGTTTAAGTTTTAAGGACTTTATTTTCTTTAAATTTTATCACAAATAAAACACTTTTTCACAAAAACTATCAAAAAAAAACATTAGAGAGCAACTACCGAAAAAAATGCAAAACAATTGTTTGAGAATAATTTTTAACAGTGATGCCAGAATGTTGGTTTTAGATAAAGGGCGTTATTGCACGAAAAATTCATAAACATATGTTTAAGTATAATCCGTTAAACACGGAACTTCTTAAAACTTTAACAATTAATCAATTTAACGTTTTTAACAAACTTAAGCAATTTAAGCGAATTTCTGAAATATTTTAATAAAAACTATTAAAACATCACAAACATAAATTAAACTTACAATTTTTATTTCTTTGTTTTTAAGGAAAATTGTCGATTTCAGTAAAAGTGCGAATATATAAAAAACAAAAAAAAACACAATATCTTTACAGAAATTTAGACAAAATAACTCAAAAAATTAAAATTCTACATAGTGGAAAAAATATTATATATAAAAAAATCTTTTAAATCAAGTTATTGGAAGTTATAGTTAAATAAAAAAAAAAAAAAAAAATCACCTTATTGTAATAAAAAAAAATTTTAAAAATTCTAATTTATATATTAGTAAAAATGGCCTGAAATAAACTTAAAACTGTGCAATGGTAAAAACAAGACATCTTAAAAGAAAACAAAAAAATGTTAATAAGCCCACAATGAAAAAATATTTAATTTACCACCAGAGCTTTGATATAACATACAAAAGCACAAGTAGGTATCCATTAGGTATCCATTGACTACACAATACCATTGAATTTTTTATTCAATAAAAATGTGTAGAATTTTGAAAATGAGATAAAAATTAATATTTCTGAAGAAAAATAAAAAAAATGTTTACATATTTAAATATATCCATAGAATAACTCAAATGCACTTAATTAAATTGAAAAGTGATATACATATGTACATAATTTTAAGTAGTTCGCAAATTGGAACAACAACATTATGGATAAAATTATCAAAAATATACAAACATACATACTAGTAGTAAAAATTTAAAAAAAAATTTAAATCATAATCTAAAGTAAGGGAGATAAAAAGCATTAAAGAGTAAAATTTAAAATGTATAAAATATTGCTAAAATTTTATATGAATAAGAAAAATATTAATACGAACTTAAAATTTAAAAAAAAAAACAACTACATCGTTCTAGTATTACTTTAAATAGGCTAAAGACATAAATATGTTCGATCAAATAAGAGCCAAATAAACTACACAAGTTGTTTTACAACAAAAATATGTTCGATCAAATAAGAGCCAAATAAACTACACAAGTTGTTTTACAACAACAGGATGTTTGTTTAATATTCTCACGAACATGCTTAATTATTTTTTTATAAGTTTGTGTAATCGATTGTGAAGTTTATTTTGTCCTTTACTTAATGCTTGTTTCGAACTTTAACGTTCGCATAGACATTTATTATGAAAAACACTGTTTTAAAAATTTTTTCATTATTTAATTACATACGAACGTTTACGTTCAAAATGGTTAAACAGGCAGTAATTTATTTATTTCATTAAATGTAATATAAAAAGCCACTATTGGCCAATTAATATATATATTAATTAAAAATTTTTTTTTATCATAAAATTTAAATTTATTTTACGTTGCAAATCACAAACGCGATTTTATACATTCCTATACTTGGCCTATATAAAAGCTGTTTGCTATATAAAATTTCTAAACATTTATTTAATAAAAGCGTTTTCCAACACTACCTTCACTAGTGTGAAAGAGAATTTAGCATGGTTTAAATTGCGATAAGAGTTGTTAGTTTTCTGTGGTACGGAACATGAGTTTTTTTTAATGAAATACTAAAAAAACAAGGATAAATTTAATAACTTTATTAATAAAATAGATATTTATTATTAAACACAAGCACAGTGCGGCGAAATGATTTATTACAAAATTTGTCAAATAATGTGTGCCAGTGTAAAATAAAAAGATAGCATATGTTCCTTTTTTTTTATTTTTTTTTGGTGGAGTTAGTCCCAACCTGAAAACATATTGCATACATACATATGTACGTACATATTGCTAAATTAAATAGTAATACATATTTATTATTTTTTTAGTATGTAATAATCAAGTGCTCGCTTAAGTTTTACCTCAAAAGTATAGTGTAGTGTTCCTGTTATCGCTTATTGGGATAAATCTATTAACATTGTGTTTCCAAGCGAATTTTTATAGAAATTTTCTAAAGAAAAATGTGTGATGCACCAGAAACTAGTAAAAAAAGACAAAAAACGGTGAGTAAAAACATAAGTCAGTTAGTGTATTATATACTTCATTAAAAAATGCACTTTCTTCTTTAAAAATAATAGTAATTGTATATCGTTACTTTAATATAGAAAAGCCCTAACTAACATTTTCCTTACTTTACAGGAGAAGGAAAAGACTTAATAAAAATTGTAGTATCGTAGTTGCGATTTGTTTTTAAACGCAGTTTTTTATTAAATTGTTTAGAGAGTTTAATAAAAAACTGCGTTTAAAAAAAATCGCGACTACAAGACTATAATTTTTATTAAGTTTTTTCCTTCTCTTGTAAAGTAAAGAACATGTTAGTTAGGGCTTTTCTATATTAAAGTATCGATATGTAGTACAATAATATAAAGTAGCCGCAAGATTACAAGAAATGTTTATAAAAAAACCCAGCGAGGCTTTAAATTATTATGTGATGAGAACTTTCAAACAGCAGTCTAGTGCAATGAAAGAAAAATTAACAAAAAACAATACGAAACATATTTAATATTTAATTGCTGCATATTTAATAGTGCATGTGCGTGTTGGTAAACGAGTAACAAGTAACAAAAACATGAACAATATTTGACAGTTCATATCACGGAACAAACAAATAAAATATTTAATCAGCTGGATCTTCGATGATACCTGCCAAGGCGAATTTATGTATACGGTGGTGGCGATACTACAACAAGTAACAACACCAAAAACACAATATTGTGTTTTATTAGTTGCTTTCGTTGGTCGATATGTCAAAAACACAAGTAACTTTTGATATTCCTCTCTCTTACATAGCGTCTTCAACTGACAATTTTTTGTCATACCAAACGTCAAAGTCTATATAAAAAAAACTCGAAAATTTTTGTCAGCGTTTTTTTAATATGAAGTTTGACATTTGGTATGACAAAAAATTGTCAGGTAAAGGTGTGATTGTCAGATTCATTAATTTTGCACTTCTGCAAATACAAATGAGCTTACAATGTTCACACAGTTGTAAGACATTTTAGCCAATTTTAATGCAATTTAAGCAACGCTGCTTGCCAATATTGTAAGATCTGACCATTGTCTGTACGAAGCTTAATATAGAAAAAAAGTAGCACAGCTGTGCTTTCAACGCCACCTGAAAAATTAATTCGCCTTGATACCTGCTGTTATTGTACAATGATTTATCTCCTTGATAAACAGCTGTTGCCAGTGTAACCAATTTTGCAGCTAAATTTAGCATTAAATTTTGATACAGCTGCAAAAGTTTTTTTAGCCGTTGGCATTAATTTAGCATTATTATAATTTGTTTAGTACGAATAGTTTGATTGATTAATTAAAACTTTTTTATAAATTATTTTAAACTAGCTTTTAACCTTGACTACGTTCATGTAAAATAAATTTTTATTATTTTTGTAGGGTTGTCCTTAGTTCTGCGATGTAAATATATGAGGTCACATTAATATTTTATGCATACCTATTTCCTCAGTAACGAAACGAAGTTCCTTATTTTTTGTTTAGATTGAATAACCACATTTGTTTTTTACCAACTCGAATATTATTTTAGTTTTTGTTTATGTAAATAAATTTAAAAAAAAAAAACTTAAAAACATTGATGTGTCCTTACTTTTGCGGTTCACTCTATAAGATTTAAGCACTTGATACTCTTTAGCAACCGACATTCACCTGTCAATATAAAAAGCAAGGGTCTCCAAATTGACAAATCGTATAGCAAAATCGTAATCTACAGAAAATTCTAAGAACTTTTCCTAAAGAAACCATCGAGCTTTCGGTTTTTGACTTGAAATTTTGGTGCTTAGGAAATCTGACAAAAAATTATAGGTACCTTTTTGGAAATATTTATTGCAATTGGTGGATACCTAGTTGTCCTGTATCGCTGAAAGAGGGCTTGTTTAAAGAAAATTTTCTCAGATTTCTATATCTGTGCACATTTTTAGAAAATTCTGTACATATATAATTGGTTTAGAGGTTTTTGTCAAAATATTCATAGTCAAGCTGGTAAAATAAAAGAAAAATGTATTTTATTTTTTATTAAAACTCAATTTTCTATTTCAAAAATTCACTACCTTTTTAAAAAAGAAACTGAATAAAAAAAAAAAAAAAAAAATTAACAATTTCAATAAAAATGTATTTAAAAGAAAAAATACTGGCCAAACCGGAAATAAAACCACTACATCCTGGGTCACAAGGCGCGACATAACCACTAAACCACAACAGCACTTATTAACTTATGCGCTTAATACGAGTTTTTGTACATTTTTAAATATTGCTGGCTTTTCTTGAAAACGCGTCGAAAAAGTGAAAATTTTTATTAAAACTAAAAAAAAAGTTTATTCTATGAGTTAAATTCGAAAAATAAAAAATGTTGAATATTATATAAAGTAACCTACGAAAGGAAATAATTCCCAGTTTCTATTTAATTTAATTTAATTTATTTATTAAATTTCAGTAGCCTAGCCTATTGGCCATAATCGGCTTACAAATTTCTACTTAATAATAGTAAAAAAAACTTTTAAAGATATAAAAAAATTTTAAAATAAATAAGTACATAGTACATAACAACAAAAAATAATTTATAGAAAAAATGTTAAATAATATAAGTAACATTTTAATAATAAGTTTTAATTAAGAGGTCAATCAAATTGCACAAAAATTAAAAGCAAAACCCAACAATTCCAAAAAATCTACAAAACATAAGGATACTAATAAAAATGTGAGACAAAAGTCCTACTATATATCCATTAATCCAATAATCTGATAGGAACAGCATTTACTTTAACCCTACAATGCAGAAAACTCACGATAGAGCTTAATCTTAAACACATCAGGGGAAACATCAAATACCCTCAAAAATCCTGGCAACTTATTATATAACCGAGCCACTCTTACAGAAAATGAACGCTCCAAAACTGATGTTAATCTTGGTATTATCAACTGCTTATTTCTGTTTGATCTACCAAATTCAAACAAATCAACCAAATATTTAGGCGTTAGCAACCTATAAGACTTGTAAAAATGCAATAACGTCCTAAATTTAACTAAATCCTAAATACTAAAAAAAAAGTTTAAAAAATTATTTTATGGTAACATTTCTATTTTAACGATAAATTGTGTGATACAACGATAGAATTACAAACTTTTTAAATTTCTCATTACCTACTTAGATTTTTGTTTTCAAATCATGGCCCTAATTATGTAAATCGCAACGCAACGCCGAAGAATTACATTGAAAGCAAAAACCAAGTTTTAAAATTTTCAACGCCACAAGCTATGAGGCGTTTGATTTTCCGAAATTTATGATTTTATAACTAATGCAAAAAATTGACATGCTAATTAGATTGTATATTACAAACTGTGGAAAAATCAAAAAAAAAATTAAAAAAAAAATTAATTCCGCACTTAAACCACTGTGGAATACCGGCACATATTCAGAGGACTGAGCGATTCGTACAATTGCTTACTTATGTTTCCCGGCGTGCCATGGAATGTAATCGCGGTGATATTTTGCCAGTTTCTATTGAAAGCCTCAACAGAATACCACGAATGGATAGCAAAAAAAGATATTGTATGTAAATTGCCGCTATTCCTTTTTGTTAAAGTTGTCAAAAAAAGTGCTTTTTAATAAAAAATAGAATAATACCAAATATTTTATTTTCTTTAAAATAAATTTTCGTTTAATTAAGTTTCAAATCAATAGTTTTTTTAAATTAATATTGAATTAAAATTTAGTTAAATTATTTTATTTAACTTTTGGGTATCAAAATTGTAACAGTTTTAGGTTTATTACTAGCTTGACTATGATTATTTTGACAAAAACCTCTAAACCAATTATTTATGTACAGAAAGCTGAGAAAATTTCCTTTTAAACAAGACCTCTTACAGGCCAACTATTCACCAATTGCAATAAATATTTCCAAAACAGTATCATTTTTTTCAGATTTCTTGAGCACCAAATTTTCAAGTCAAAAACCAGAAGCTCGATTTTGATTTTAGAACCATGGTTTCTTTAGGAAAAGTTCTTAGCATTTTCCGTAGACTACGATTTTGCTATACGCTTGGTGGGCATAAAAATTGACCCACCCTAATGTATGTATATGCTGGCAACTGTATACCAAATTCATGAAAATACCAAATTTCCCCTTTTTTACATCATAAAAGGTTGACTATATTTTAACCAAATTTTTTGAAAACAAAAAAAATACCACAGGTTAAAGAATACCAAGAGTACCAGCTTTTGCTAATTTAAGGCCCCAGTCTTTTGTTTTTTTTACTACCCAAAAAACCATATGTGCAAGAAAAGAAAAATTATGTGTGAAAAATATTTTATGATGTTAAATGCTTTTGGCAACATGCAATGTGTTTTGTGTTACAAAACATTTAAAGTAAGAAGAGAGTATGTATTGATAAGGCATTTTAATTCTTTTCATAATGCAATCAATAAATTTAATGATAGGGAAAGGGATATGCTTTTTAATGAAAAAAAGAAATCTTTTTTAGAAAAATTAAGACGATGGTTGTTTAAAATGGACAAAAGTCCGGAATTTGTTTATATTCGCCATAATATTTTAAATTGATTCACAAAATGTATCAAATAGAACAATTTTGAAACAGTTATTAATAATAAGAATAATAAATTTGAAATAAAATTTACAAACAAGAGAAAAAAGTTTTTTAATATTTTAGATATATGATTTTCTCAATAAATAAAAGGCATTTTAAATTTGGTTATATTTTTTTTACATTTGGTAACTTTTTCAAAAGCACTGGCCACAACATAAATATATTGAATACGTGTTTGCTTAAAATTTCGTATGAATAAATGAATTATTTTTTTTATGCTGCAGTTTTTTCGACATTATTGGAAATAATTTCCAATAGCTTTTTGTCTATAAATTTAACAAAAGAGTTATTACGCTCTAAAGAAAAAATCACTATATATTTAATATTTTTCCTCTTTATTTTGTATTTTTTTGAGCGAGTTGTATATAATATTTTTATCTATAAAAAAGCTTTTAACGAAATTTTCGTTTTCCAGTTAAGTTATATCTCCCTTAAGAAATGGCTAGTTGGGTAATTGTAACTTTTTTTTTACTCACAAATACAACTACATTTTATTTTTGACATCAATGCGAATCGCCGGCAAGTTGTCTAACATCGCCGCGATGCATCGCGTGGAAGCTTAATGCGAATCGCGAAAACGTTCGCATGTGTCAACCGCGCGAATCGCGTATCGCGATTCGCTTGAACATCGCGTACCGCGATTCGCGTAAACATCGCGTACCGCGATTCGCGTGAACATCGTGTACCGCGATTCACGTGGTTGACACATGCGAACGTTTTGCCGATTCGCCAGAGGATCGCACTTAGCTTCCACGCGATGCATCGCTGCGATGTTAGACAATTTGCCGGCGATTCGCGGGCGATGATTCGGCGATGGAATTTGCTTTCAGAGATATATTAAATAACACACCCTTCACAAATCACTTGCTCAACTGGAATGACAATTTTGCTAATTGCCCTTGAAACCAAATATTTATTTTCCCGTTACCTTAAAAAAACAACAAGAGAAAAAAAATTCTTTCGAAAGTTATAAAAAAACACTGATGATTGCCGCTACTTGTGTGCGCTCGCATATTCATCGCCATAGGCGATGGTTAGCGATTCGTATTCCCTGAGAAGGATCGCGGAATCATCGCCAAACAAGCAATCGCCAAAAAATTTCAAAAATGTTTAAAGGGTGTTTTAAT
Organism: Pollenia griseotomentosa; assembly: GCA_963931875.1. Lineage (NCBI taxonomy): Eukaryota > Metazoa > Arthropoda > Insecta > Diptera > Polleniidae > Pollenia > Pollenia griseotomentosa. The sequence continues at coordinate 25,275,955 of OZ007562.1, forward strand.
GTAAACTATAATCTGTGTGTAGGTATATCAAATGTATCGAAAAGAGAAAAACTGCTAATTTTATTCCCTTAAAAAGTACCAATTTATCCCTTAAAAGTACCTTGTCTTTTAGTCCTGACCATATGCCCCTTTTACAAAGTGACAGACAGAAGGCAGACAGACGAAGTTTGTTGGTAAGGGGGCGATGCTGTATACGTGACACACTTTATTTTTTTTCTCTCTCGCCTACAAACTTCGTCTGTCTGCCTTCTGTCTCTCACTTTGTAAAAGGGGACTATGCAATCTGCATACCAAATTTATCAAAAATAAAAAAGTATCAAAGTATGTACTCATTTTTTCCCCGATTTTCCTGTTAAGTATACAGTGTAAATTCGATAATCCGGACTCCACTAATCCGGAATATTCGGTAATCCGGACAGAATTTTGCAGCTCATTGCGTATTCTATAATCCGGATTAATTGCAACTATGTATATTAGGGGTATAACCAATTTTTGGCCCTAGCACCACGCGATGGCGAAGGTTGTGTTATTTACGAAAAAATAATTTTGAGGTCATTTCGGATAAAAAACCTCACCCACGAAAACGATTTTCCAAAATCTCCCAAAAAAAAAACATTCATTTTAAATAAAAATTTTTAAATATTTTATTAATAAAGTAAAATAGTGAACTGAAAAATTTTGTTTAATTATTAAAAGACATAAACTTCATCTTACTCCACAAATCGCAAAGTTCTTTTGAGATAATTTTATACCTCTTTGTTTTTGATTTTTCTGAAGCAGCTAAAGCATGAAATCTTCCAATTATAATTTTTTGCAGGGCTGTGGAGTCGTTAGGAAAAAGTTATAACTCCGACTCCGACTCCTTTTGGTGAAATTTTTTAAGCACTACTCCGACTCCGACTCCAACTCCGACTCCGACTCCGACTCCAACTCCGACTCCGACTCCGACTCCTACACTAACCTAGCATTATTTAAGAGACTAGTTTTTTTTTTGACTTTAAACTCTTTTTTAATTTAGTACCTGTTAAATGGTTAAATATAGCAAGAAAATGATTCTGTAAAAATTTCAAATCGATATTATAATTCTAACGTGCCGCGCATTGAGCTTTAACATACTAGTTACTAACATATGAGTAGGAAAGCTGCAAAATATTTTATTTGGATTTTGGAAAAAATGCAAAAAACATATAGTTCCCGATTAAATAGACCAAATGAGTTGAACCTTTTTTCAATTCTAAAGTGTTATGACATTCTTGACTTATAACTTAACAGTTGAGAAATTTAAACCAACTGAAATATAAAAAAATAATAGATTTAATTTTAGAACGAACGAGTTTTGTTACGAACTTTCGAAAGAAACGAGTTTTGCTTCAATCTGTATGGGATCATTGAATTTTAGTATATTTTAAAGGTTATATTAATTTATTAATATTATGCAAACAGTGCTAAAAAATGTAAAAATAGTTCTGTAGGGGAGAGATAAACTACACCAATTCACATCTTTTTCAAATAACGTTTTTTATACTGTTGGAATTTATAGATGTGTGAATTTCCATAAGTCCTATCTAATGTAGCTTTCGAGATAGAAAAGTTGAAAACAACACCAAGTCCAATTGGCTTAGACGTTAAGGCATCAAGTGTACTTAGTGTTGTTTACCACAATATTAATAGAGGCAAAGGACAGTCCTTTTTTGCAAGTTGTGAAGTGAGGTCTTTTGTTTTTAATATACATTTTATTTATTAAGTCAAATCATTCTCAGGAAAATTTTATAAAGTTTATTAAAACATGCATATGCGCCTTCAGATGTTAGTTCTACAATTTATATAACACATTTTGAAGAGAAATGTAACGTAAAAAAATGTTGTGAGCCTTCTACTATTTTTGGGAAATAGTACCCCTTTTGTTGTTGGACTTGGTGCTGTTTGTCTCAAGGCATGGAACAGTACCATAGAAGGTAACGAACCTTTTAGGACGTAATTTTTTAAGTATATCATCGACATAAAAAAATATGTTAGGGTCATATAAAATATTCGTACAAATGCACATTTTTATAACATAAACATCATTTGCGATTATCAACATGTTTGCGCGGTCTGCTGTAAAGTTTTCAAAATGTGGCTTGATGTAGTTTATCTCCCACCTGCAGAGTTAAAAAAATGTGAATTTTTAAACTGCTAAATTTAAATCTTTTTCTTCAGTGTACTCGCCATTGCATTTTTCCGTTCCTAATTCAATATTATTATTGTCCAAGACCGAAATTTGAAATTGCAAGTCTTTATTATCTCTCCAATTTTCTCTAAAGTGAGTAGATAAAAGTATTCTCAAATAATTTTTCCCACATTGATGGGAATTATATCTGGAACAATGTCATGTATTTTTCCGAGTTCCTTTTCCTTTTATTCTATTATAATTCACCTTGAAGATTGGAACTTCAAATGTAGTTCACTTAATGCTTTCACCACAGGAGCTACAGCAGATTTCAAGTCATATTTATGAACATGGCTATTTTTGGCTATATGGCTATATATTTGTTAATATACGATAAATAAAAAACAACATCTTTACAAATTTAATTTTTAAATTCCTTAATTCGGCTCTTTTTCATTAACGATATCTTGGCGAAATTCAAATAGTGAACCCGCTGGTTTTTGTTACAGAAATTTGAGGTCACATTAAAACATAGAAAAGGACATGCTTTGATACAATCTATATAACTATTCTTATAAATTGTCAAAATAAGATGTTATCTCAATTTTTTAATTTTTGAAACTCACCTACTCATATGAAAAGTATACTGGTCCTTATTATCAGACTTCACAATTTCAAAAAGCAGACCCTCTTATGGCCAATTCCACTAATTTATCTAAATATCAATTTATGTTTAAAATTTGTTTTTTTATGTTAAATAAAAATAAAATTATTAGAAAAATTATATTTAAATATGAATTGATATTTAAAAAGAATTGGAGAAATTGGTCATTAAAATTTTTTATTTTAAAAAATATTAGAAAAATTGTAATGCAAAAAAGTCGGAGTCGGAGTCGCTAGTTTTTGTGGGTACTTCGACTCCGACTCCGACTCCGGTACAAAAACCTCAACTCCGACTCCTCAACTCCGACTCCGACTCCACAGCCCTGATTTTTTGGGTTGGCATTTTGCTCAATTCATGTAATGGAATGACGTTATCTGGAATGTTTCTCGACATTGTTGTGCTATCTTTAAATTTGGTCAAAGCCTTTGTCCAAACTTTTGCATTTTTCAAAACGCTTAAACGACTTCTTTTAAAATCCATTGTTTTTAAGTATTAAACACAAACTCGGAATATTTGAAACACATTAATAATTTTCTTTGAATAATAAAAACAATTAAAGTACATAACCTAATTTTCAATGACATACATTCAGCTTCGTAAGTATTTACACAAATGTTAAATGCAGGTTGATATATTGATAAAAAAAACTTTTTTGCGCCTTTTAGGTAAATAAATAAAAAAAAAATCTTAATTTCAAAAGATTTTGTTATTCGTGCTTAATTCCCAGTTTTTATTATTGATAAAAACACTTGAAATTTATTGTTGATGGGATAAGCTATTCCTATGCGCATTTCACTGGTTGCTTAGGCCAGATCATCAGGAAACTTCATCCATAAAGATTTTAGAAAAACTAAAGATATTAAACCAAATAAAACTGTTAAGCGTATAAGACTTATAGCAACAGTTCTACTTGTAATAATATCGAAGTTTAAACAAAACACATCAACAATAAACAGTGGGTTTATCTCATAAGCTGGAGGGAAATTAAACATCTAGCATCAAACCGGATCGAATGGAAAGAGTTCGTTGCGGCCCTTTGTTCCTACTAGGAACCACAGGACATAATATATTATCTCATCTTACATTCCCCACTACAATTAGTTGAAATTCTCTCAACATTAATTGTAGTTGTAAGTAGGTTAAGAAAAACAAAATAAAAACAACAACAACTTACAAAAGATGTTGTCAATTAAGTGTTTTTTTAGGCCGTGCACTTGCCTGTTTATTATCAAAAAGTAATATCAATTTTTGGGAATACAAAATTTTAATTTCAAAAGATTTTGTTATTCGTGCTTAATTCCCAGTTTTTATTATTGATAAAAACACTTGAAATTTATTGTTGATGGGATAAGCTATTCCTATGCGCATTTCACTGGTTGCTTAGGCCAGATCATCAGGAAACTTCATCCATAAAGATTTTAGAAAAACTAAAGATATTAAACCAAATAAAACTGTTAAGCGTATAAGACTTATAGCAACAGTTCTACTTGTAATAATATCGAAGTTTAAACAAAACACATCAACAATAAACAGTGGGTTTATCTCATCTTACATTCCCCACTACAATTAGTTGAAATTCTCTCAACATTAATTGTAGTTGTAAGTAGGTTAAGAAAAACAAAATAAAAACAACAACAACTTACAAAAGATGTTGTCAATTAAGTGTTTTTTTAGGCCGTGCACTTGCCTGTTTATTATCAAAAAGTAATTTCAATTTTTGGGAATACAAAATTTTAATTTCAAAAGATTTTGTTATTCGTGCTTAATTCCCAGTTTTTATTATTGATAAAAACACTTGAAATTTATTGTTGATGGGATAAGCTATTCCTATGCGCATTTCACTGGTTGCTTAGGCCAGATCATCAGGAAACTTCATCCATAAAGATTTTAGAAAAACTAAAGATATTAAACCAAATAAAACTGTTAAGCGTATAAGACTTATAGCAACAGTTCTACTTGTAATAATATCGAAGTTTAAACAAAACACATCAACAATAAACAGTGGGTTTATCTCATCTTACATTCCCCACTACAATTAGTTGAAATTCTCTCAACATTAATTGTAGTTGTAAGTAGGTTAAGAAAAACAAAATAAAAACAACAACAACTTACAAAAGATGTTGTCAATTAAGTGTTTTTTTAGGCCGTGCACTTGCCTGTTTATTATCAAAAAGTAATTTCAATTTTTGGGAATACAAAATTTTAATTTCAAAAGATTTTGTTATTCGTGCTTAATTCCCAGTTTTTATTATTGATAAAAACACTTGAAATTTATTGTTGATGGGATAAGCTATTCCTATGCGCATTTCACTGGTTGCTTAGGCCAGATCATCAGGAAACTTCATCCATAAAGATTTTAGAAAAACTAAAGATATTAAACCAAATAAAACTGTTAAGCGTATAAGACTTATAGCAACAGTTCTACTTGTAATAATATCGAAGTTTAAACAAAACACATCAACAATAAACAGTGGGTTTATCTCATCTTACATTCCCCACTACAATTAGTTGAAATTCTCTCAACATTAATTGTAGTTGTAAGTAGGTTAAGAAAAACAAAATAAAAACAACAACAACTTACAAAAGATGTTGTCAATTAAGTGTTTTTTTAGGCCGTGCACTTGCCTGTTTATTATCAAAAAGTAATTTCAATTTTTGGGAATACAAAATTTTAATTTCAAAAGATTTTGTTATTCGTGCTTAATTCCCAGTTTTTATTATTGATAAAAACACTTGAAATTTATTGTTGATGGGATAAGCTATTCCTATGCGCATTTCACTGGTTGCTTAGGCCAGATCATCAGGAAACTTCATCCATAAAGATTTTAGAAAAACTAAAGATATTAAACCAAATAAAACTGTTAAGCGTATAAGACTTATAGCAACAGTTCTACTTGTAATAATATCGAAGTTTAAACAAAACACATCAACAATAAACAGTGGGTTTATCTCATCTTACATTCCCCACTACAATTAGTTGAAATTCTCTCAACATTAATTGTAGTTGTAAGTAGGTTAAGAAAAACAAAATAAAAACAACAACAACTTACAAAAGATGTTGTCAATTAAGTGTTTTTTTAGGCCGTGCACTTGCCTGTTTATTATCAAAAAGTAATTTCAATTTTTGGGAATACAAAATTTTAATTTCAAAAGATTTTGTTATTCGTGCTTAATTCCCAGTTTTTATTATTGATAAAAACACTTGAAATTTATTGTTGATGGGATAAGCTATTCCTATGCGCATTTCACTGGTTGCTTAGGCCAGATCATCAGGAAACTTCATCCATAAAGATTTTAGAAAAACTAAAGATATTAAACCAAATAAAACTGTTAAGCGTATAAGACTTATAGCAACAGTTCTACTTGTAATAATATCGAAGTTTAAACAAAACACATCAACAATAAACAGTGGGTTTATCTCATCTTACATTCCCCACTACAATTAGTTGAAATTCTCTCAACATTAATTGTAGTTGTAAGTAGGTTAAGAAAAACAAAATAAAAACAACAACAACTTACAAAAGATGTTGTCAATTAAGTGTTTTTTTAGGCCGTGCACTTGCCTGTTTATTATCAAAAAGTAATTTCAATTTTTGGGAATACAAAATTTTAATTTCAAAAGATTTTGTTATTCGTGCTTAATTCCCAGTTTTTATTATTGATAAAAACACTTGAAATTTATTGTTGATGGGATAAGCTATTCCTATGCGCATTTCACTGGTTGCTTAGGCCAGATCATCAGGAAACTTCATCCATAAAGATTTTAGAAAAACTAAAGATATTAAACCAAATAAAACTGTTAAGCGTATAAGACTTATAGCAACAGTTCTACTTGTAATAATATCGAAGTTTAAACAAAACACATCAACAATAAACAGTGGGTTTATCTCATCTTACATTCCCCACTACAATTAGTTGAAATTCTCTCAACATTAATTGTAGTTGTAAGTAGGTTAAGAAAAACAAAATAAAAACAACAACAACTTACAAAAGATGTTGTCAATTAAGTGTTTTTTTAGGCCGTGCACTTGCCTGTTTATTATCAAAAAGTAATTTCAATTTTTGGGAATACAAAATTTTAATTTCAAAAGATTTTGTTATTCGTGCTTAATTCCCAGTTTTTATTATTGATAAAAACACTTGAAATTTATTGTTGATGGGATAAGCTATTCCTATGCGCATTTCACTGGTTGCTTAGGCCAGATCATCAGGAAACTTCATCCATAAAGATTTTAGAAAAACTAAAGATATTAAACCAAATAAAACTGTTAAGCGTATAAGACTTATAGCAACAGTTCTACTTGTAATAATATCGAAGTTTAAACAAAACACATCAACAATAAACAGTGGGTTTATCTCATCTTACATTCCCCACTACAATTAGTTGAAATTCTCTCAACATTAATTGTAGTTGTAAGTAGGTTAAGAAAAACAAAATAAAAACAACAACAACTTACAAAAGATGTTGTCAATTAAGTGTTTTTTTAGGCCGTGCACTTGCCTGTTTATTATCAAAAAGTAATTTCAATTTTTGGGAATACAAAATTTTAATTTCAAAAGATTTTGTTATTCGTGCTTAATTCCCAGTTTTTATTATTGATAAAAACACTTGAAATTTATTGTTGATGGGATAAGCTATTCCTATGCGCATTTCACTGGTTGCTTAGGCCAGATCATCAGGAAACTTCATCCATAAAGATTTTAGAAAAACTAAAGATATTAAACCAAATAAAACTGTTAAGCGTATAAGACTTATAGCAACAGTTCTACTTGTAATAATATCGAAGTTTAAACAAAACACATCAACAATAAACAGTGGGTGTATCTCATCTTACATTCCCCACTACAATTAGTTGAAATTCTCTCAACATTAATTGTAGTTGTAAGTAGGTTAAGAAAAACAAAATAAAAACAACAACAACTTACAAAAGATGTTGTCAATTAAGTGTTTTTTTAGGCCGTGCACTTGCCTGTTTATTATCAAAAAGTAATTTCAATTTTTGGGAATACAAAATTTTAATTTCAAAAGATTTTGTTATTCGTGCTTAATTCCCAGTTTTTATTATTGATAAAAACACTTGAAATTTATTGTTGATGGGATAAGCTATTCCTATGCGCATTTCACTGGTTGCTTAGGCCAGATCATCAGGAAACTTCATCCATAAAGATTTTAGAAAAACTAAAGATATTAAACCAAATAAAACTGTTAAGCGTATAAGACTTATAGCAACAGTTCTACTTGTAATAATATCGAAGTTTAAACAAAACACATCAACAATAAACAGTGGGTTTATCTCATCTTACATTCCCCACTACAATTAGTTGAAATTCTCTCAACATTAATTGTAGTTGTAAGTAGGTTAAGAAAAACAAAATAAAAACAACAACAACTTACAAAAGATGTTGTCAATTAAGTGTTTTTTTAGGCCGTGCACTTGCCTGTTTATTATCAAAAAGTAATTTCAATTTTTGGGAATACAAAATTTTAATTTCAAAAGATTTTGTTATTCGTGCTTAATTCCCAGTTTTTATTATTGATAAAAACACTTGAAATTTATTGTTGATGGGATAAGCTATTCCTATGCGCATTTCACTGGTTGCTTAGGCCAGATCATCAGGAAACTTCATCCATAAAGATTTTAGAAAAACTAAAGATATTAAACCAAATAAAACTGTTAAGCGTATAAGACTTATAGCAACAGTTCTACTTGTAATAATATCGAAGTTTAAACAAAACACATCAACAATAAACAGTGGGTTTATCTCATCTTACATTCCCCACTACAATTAATTGAAATTCTCTCAACATTAATTGTAGTTGTAAGTAGGTTAAGAAAAACAAAATAAAAACAACAACAACTTACAAAAGATGTTGTCAATTAAGTGTTTTTTTAGGCCGTGCACTTGCCTGTTTATTATCAAAAAGTAATTTCAATTTTTGGGAATACAAAATTTTAATTTCAAAAGATTTTGTTATTCGTGCTTAATTCCCAGTTTTTATTATTGATAAAAACACTTGAAATTTATTGTTGATGGGATAAGCTATTCCTATGCGCATTTCACTGGTTGCTTAGGCCAGATCATCAGGAAACTTCATCCATAAAGATTTTAGAAAAACTAAAGATATTAAACCAAATAAAACTGTTAAGCGTATAAGACTTATAGCAACAGTTCTACTTGTAATAATATCGAAGTTTAAACAAAACACATCAACAATAAACAGTGGGTTTATCTCATCTTACATTCCCCACTACAATTAGTTGAAATTCTCTCAACATTAATTGTAGTTGTAAGTAGGTTAAGAAAAACAAAATGGAAACACTTACTTGACAACATCTTTTGTAAGTTGTTGTTGTTTTTATTTTGTTTTTCTTAACCTACTTACAACTACAATTAATGTTGAGAGAATTTCAACTAATTGTAGTGGGGAATGTAAGATGAGATAAACCCACTGTTTATTGTTGATGTGTTTTGTTTAAACTTCGATATTATTACAAGTAGAACTGTTGCTATAAGTCTTATACGCTTAACAGTTTTATTTTTTTTAATATCTTTAGTTTTTCTAAAATCTTTATGGATGAAGTTTCCTGATGATCTGGCCTAAGCAACCAGTGAAATGCGCATAGGAATAGCTTATCCCATCACCAATAAATTTCAAGTGTTTTTATCAATAATAAAAACTGGGAATTAAGCACGAATAACAAAATCTTTTGAAATTAAAATTTTGTATTCCCAAAAATTGAAATTACTTTTTGATAATAAACAGGCAAGTGCACGGCCTAAAAAAACACTTAATTGACAACATCTTTTGTAAGTTGTTGTTGTTTTTATTTTGTTTTTCTTAACCTACTTACAACTACAATTAATGTTGAGAGAATTTCAACTAATTGTAGTGGGGAATGTAAGATGAGATAAACCCACTGTTTATTGTTGATGTGTTTTGTTTAAACTTCGATATTATTACAAGTAGAACTGTTGCTATAAGTCTTATACGCTTAACAGTTTTATTTGGTTTTATATCTTTAGTTTTTCTAAAATCTTTATGGATGAAGTTTCCTGATGATCTGGCCTAAGCAACCAGTGAAATGCGCATAGGAATAGCTTATCCCATCAACAATAAATTTCAAGTGTTTTTATCAATAATAAAAACTGGGAATTAAGCACGAATAACAAAATCTTTTGAAATTAAAATTTTGTATTCCCAAAAATTGAAATTACTTTTTGATAATAAACAGGCAAGTGCACGGCCTAAAAAAACACTTAATTGACAACATCTTTTGTAAGTTGTTGTTGTTTTTATTTTGTTTTTCTTAACCTACTTACAACTACAATTAATGTTGAGAGAATTTCAACTAATTGTAGTGGGGAATGTAAGATGAGATAAACCCACTGTTTATTGTTGATGTGTTTTGTTTAAACTTCGATATTATTACAAGTAGAACTGTTGCTATAAGTCTTATACGCTTAACAGTTTTATTTGGTTTAATATCTTTAGTTTTTCTAAAATCTTTATGGATGAAGTTTCCTGATGATCTGGCCTAAGCAACCAGTGAAATGCGCATAGGAATAGCTTATCCCATCAACAATAAATTTCAAGTGTTTTTATCAATAATAAAAACTGGGAATTAAGCACGAATAACAAAATCTTTTGAAATTAAAATTTTGTATTCCCAAAAATTGAAATTACTTTTTGATAATAAACAGGCAAGTGCACGGCCTAAAAAACACTTAATTGACAACATCTTTTGTAAGTTGTTGTTGTTTTTATTTTGTTTTTCTTAACCTACTTACAACTACAATTAATGTTGAGAGAATTTCAACTAATTGTAGTGGGGAATGTAAGATGAGATAAACCCACTGTTTATTGTTGATGTGTTTTGTTTAAACTTCGATATTATTACAAGTAGAACTGTTGCTATAAGTCTTATACGCTTAACAGTTTTATTTGGTTTAATATCTTTAGTTTTTCTAAAATCTTTATGGATGAAGTTTCCTGATGATCTGGCCTAAGCAACCAGTGAAATGCGCATAGGAATAGCTTATCCCATCAACAATAAATTTCAAGTGTTTTTATCAATAATAAAAACTGGGAATTAAGCACGAATAACAAAATCTTTTGAAATTAAAATTTTGTATTCCCAAAAATTGAAATTACTTTTTGATAAAAAAAAAATCATTTAAAAACTTTACCGCGTTTGGTGGGTGAACTTTTTTGACAACTGCGAAAAAGTAATAGCATTTTTTTATATAATTTTCAATGGCCTATTCGACTATGCTAGGGCCATTTTGATATTTGCAAAAAATTGCAAAAAGTTATATCCCTAATGTATATAGTCCGGATTGAATAACACCCGTTTTAATCTATTTTTTTTGATTCAAATCAAAGCATGCTTTGAAAAATACAGTCATTGCGTATTCTCAAGGCGAATTCATCCCAGGTAATCTCGGTACTACAACAAGTACAACTCGTACAAAAACCACAAGCAATTTGTTTTTGTAAAATCATTGTACAATGTCAAAAACAGAAATAAAACAAAACAGAAACAAAGATAATAAAAGAGAATAAACAAAATTTTGACATCCTACAGTGATTTCAGCTAATATCAGCAGGGCTTTTAAGACCACCTGTAATAAATTCGCCTTGCGTATTCTATAATCCGGATTGATTGCAACTCTATAATTCGGATTAAATAACACCCGTTTTTATTTATTTTTTTATTCAAATCACAGCATGCTTTGTAAAATGCAGTTAGATTAGTGTGATATGAGTAGTTTTCCGGACAAAAAGAGCGATGCGTGCAAAAAATCGCCCGTGCTGTTCCCGAGATATCTGGGTTCATCCAAAATGGTCAGTAAAAAGCGTTGCTGATTTATCCCATGGAACACAGGCTTTTGCACGGTATAAACTGTATATATTCTGAAAGCTAATAGTTTTCTGGACAAAAAGAGCGATGCGTGCAAAAAATCGCCCGTGCTGTTCCCGAGATATCTGGGTTCATCCAAAATGGTCAGTAAAAAGCGTTGCTGATTTATCTCATGGAACACAGGCTTTTGCACGGTATAAACTGTATATATTCTGAAAGCTAATAGTTTTCCGGACAAAAAGAGCGAGGATAAATCAGCAACGCTTTTTACTGACCATTTATATATACATTCATGCATACCCATTTCTCCAAAATCTTCAGAATTAATATATTAGTTAAATTTACACAGAAGAAAAATATAAAGTGGATATTTGTTAACTTCCAGAGTATAACTAATGATTTATTTTATGTTCATAAAGAAAATACTACCAAACAAACTTCACAGAAATAAATTTTTAAATATCATGAATATAATCCTTTAATGCATATTCAACACATAAATATAGAAAACTTATACAGAAGATTGATTTCCTGAAAGTTCTAGAAAGTCTTTTTTTGTATGTGTTAGCGGAAACACCAAAAGTTTTCAAAAAGTTATGCAACTTATTATAAGATCGTGCAACTCTAACATAAAAAGAACGCTCCAAGACGGCAGATAATTTCGGTATTTTTAACTGTCTATTCCTTGTTGATCTACAAAAATCAAATAACTGAATTAAATACCCAGCTGTTTGCAACCTATAAGACTTATAAAAGTGAACAAGATTTCTAACATTTATGAACTCTACAAATGGAAAACCTAAAAATTTTAAAACAGATGGTGAGACATGCTGGCTTATTCTCAACGAGTAAAGATATCGCATAACACGATTAAAAACCAATCTTATTTTTTTTAGAATATAGCCAACTGTTCCAGAATACACTACGCCTCGAATCCATATAAAAAAACTGGCATTGTACAATTTACGCAAAGTAAGATTCACTTTAGATATTATGAAATTAACATGACCTTCAAATGATAATTTAGTATCAAGAACGACACCTAGACAATTAAGACGATCCACAAATTCAATTTCACCACCACTAAAAGAAATAGTAAACTCAGAACTACTACATTTGCCAAACAACATAGCCCTAGTTTTACCAGTATTAACTACAAACGTATTATCCAGAACCCAACTATACAACAATTGAACTGTATAATTGATAACATTTTGCAAAACATCAGAAAATTCAGGTGTGCCCTTAAACAAAAGCTGCACATCATCAGCAAACGAAAATGGAAGACACGAATTGTAGAAATTTGATCAAAAAGATCATTAATTAACATTATAAAAAGTAAAGGTCCAAGGACCGATCCTTGAGGCACACCACTGTGAACTGGAAGCAAGCTAGATGACCGATTACCACTAACAACATATTGACTTCTACCAAAAATATATGAAGATATTAACTTGCAAGCAGAACTTGAAAAGTTATAATATCTGTGCAATTTTTGAACAATTAGGTAATGATCTAATCTATCAAAGGCCTTAGTAAAGTCTTATGACAATAAAATACAAACACCTTCATTAGCTAAACTATTGCGAATATTATCTGTTAAGCCAAGCAGTAAAGAGGTAGTACTCCTATTAGCTCTAAACCCAGATTGACAATCATGTAGAAAATTATTATGATCAATATGTTTTAAAAGTTGAATCTTTTTTACAAAAAATAATCACCCAAATGCTAGCTGGGTTTTTACCTATAACACATTCTTTATAAACTATCTGGTATTACTTATAAACTAGGTCAAATATTTTCTTAAAATTTAAGAGAATAACAATAATATATTTTTGTACAAACCTCTCATACATAAACAAATAGGTGGTATGTATTATGTATATGCAAACTAATACATATAGGTATTTTTTCCCATTTCATTATTAAAGTCAATTAACACTAATTCAAATGATTTTTTTTCATTAAAAAAAAAACACCTTTAAATTTTTTTCGCCCATAAATCTTTAAATAAACAAATTTCATCGTTAACAAACCATCGCATCAACATCATCGCAATTGCGTGGTCATTCAACTTGAATCTATAGTTTTACTCAAGTTACTTTTCCAAAATCAATTTGCAAACAAATGCAAAAGGTTTTGAATTTGTGTTGTGAATGAGAGTAGGTGTACTTAGTTTTTCATTCCGTATAAAACTTGGGTAATTTAGCCACGTCAGTCTATTAAAACCATGATGATTTTATTATGATTTACAGGGTTGTCAGGTTGATTTTAACCTTTTTCGCCAAATTCAATGTCAAAAATCGACAAAGCCTTTATTTTCAAGTTTTTGACACTAAAATACATATTTTTTAAATTATTCAAAATATTTTTTATAAATCCTAAAAAATAATTTTGTTACGTACAGCTAAAAGACGCCAAAATTTCAAAACGATGTAAAAATAGTAAGTGAACACAAAAAAAGTACGATTTTTACTATAAAATAGTTTATAGTAGTCTACTTAAAACAACAAAAAAAAAAAATATATATATATATATACATTTGTATATAGTTGAAGCGAGACCCCCTATTTGTCTTCTTTTTTGGAATACATTATGTGGGTATCACATGTACTATTTCCATTCATATAACCTTTAACTCCTAATAACGCGTCTAGAAGTCCGTATTGCATTCTACTTCGAGTTTAAGTGGAGTTCATAGTTTCAACACAGGTATAACTAGTTGTAATTACCGCATATAAAGGACAGCCAAAGTGAGTTCCTTAAAATTGTATGTACACGCAGAGAAAAAACATGTTTAATTATGGTCACCTCCAACAAAACTATTTTTAAAGAAATTTTGAAATATATTATGTTTTATTTAATTATGAATGCCTCTAAACATGTTATGGTTAAATATGACATTAACTTGTTTTTAAATTAACAATAGTATTTTCCTCCTTTCCAAGAGCAACATGTTATGGTTGTAAACCAGCCATGCTATTATAAGTATTAAACATATTTTAGTTAATAACAACCATAACATGTTCGGAGGCAACCATAATATGGTTGTGGCTTCTTGATGGAGGACTATTTTAACCATAATGTGGTTATCGGTGACAATAATATGGTAAAATTAAACATAATCACCCCTATTATAAAAGTCGTCGTCGACGTCGACATTAATTTTAAATTGTTGTCACATCAAGTCGACGACTACATCACTTCGACGTTAAATTGGTATTTTATAAGAATGTTTTGTCGACGTCGACTAGTTATCGAAAATTTGACTGAAATAAAATTCCATCTCTAATTATTTTTTTATTATTTTTTTATTTATTTTGGCCTCGAGCTTGTTTTATTAACATAGGATTATTTTTGTTATAGCTCACTTTTTAACGCTATTTATGCTATTTTCCGACACATTTTTTTTTAACCGACTTAGCTATTTCAAATAAAGTGTAGATAGAGTTTGTTTTCGATTTTTTCGCGAATTTTTGCCATGTTTTCGATAAAAGATATTTTTACTGTAAGTTTTCAGATGCATTAAAGCTTTAACGTTTATTAATAAATATAAGACTTCTATCATGCCGCTGTTAGCAAATTTTTGCGAATTTCCGTTAATTTAGCAATTTTCACCGAATATTTGCCATTCCTTATAGTTTAAGGGACTTTTAATCAATTTTATGGCTTGTTGGAAATATTAAAAATTTTCGTGAATTTTCGCTATTTTTGCATAAATTTTTTTTCCGACATTTTGTTTTTAGCGATTTCAAATAAATTTTAGGGTTTGTTTCCAAATTTGAAATTTTCGCGAATTTAAGCCATGTTTTTTGCAAATTTCCGCTAATTTTGCAATTTTTACCGAATTTTTACCATTCCTTATAGTTTTAGGGACTTTTAATCAATTTTATGGCTTTTTTTATATATTGAAAATGTTAGCGAATTTTCGCTATTTTTGCAAACTTTTCCGAATTTTCGCGCTCTGAGTCAATCTTCTTATATTAAAAATTTTGGCGAGTTTTCGCTATTTTAGCAAACTTTTCCGAATTTTTGCGTTAAATTTACTTATAAAATTTGTGCCCATAACTTTGTTTTAAATTTGCATATTTTATTTTAAACGTATTTAATAAATATGTCTACATTTCATTTAAATTGTCTTTAACTTTCATTTGAGTCGTCGCAAAATTTCCTGTCGACTAAAACAGGGACAATTCTACTCGACGTCGACTTAAAAGCGCCTTAGAAAATATCAATTGAATGTCAATAGTTATCGATTATTGTCAACAACGTCTCAGAAAATACCATTACTGTTCTGGTTCCGTCGTCTTGTGTCGACGTCGACTTTCATAATAGGGGTGAATATATGTATTTAAAATTTTCTTTAATAATAGTGTTGTTGGAGGTGACCATATGTAAACATGTTTTTTGTCTGGGTGTACCTGCCGTTTCCTTGTAGCTTAAAAATTTTGGCCTAAACTTATTTATCTGCCCAATTAACCAACGCTAATTTTTTCAATTGTGTTTCATAAACGTCCAAAGGTATGTTATTATTTATAAAAATCTTTAAAATATTTCTAACAACAACGTATTTTATCTGTGATAATAACTTGCAACATACATATAATGAAAAAATGTTTATAGACTTAAACATATTCACCCCTATTATGAAAGTCGACGTCGACACAAGACGACGGAACCTGAACAGTAATGGTATTTTCTGAGTCGTTATTGACAATAATCGATAACTATTGAGAGTCAATTGATATTTTCTAAGGCGCTTTTAAGTCGACGTCGAGTAGAATTGTCCCTGTTTTAGTCGACAGGAAATTTTGCGACGACTCAAATGAAAGTTAAAGACAATTTAAATGAAATGTTAACATATTTATTAAATACGTTTAAAATAAAATATGCAAATTTAAAAGAAGTTATGGGCACAAATTTTATTAGTAAATTTAACGCGAAAATTGCGAAAATTCGGAAAAGTTTGCTAAAATAGCGAAAACTCGCCAAAATTTTTAATATAAGAAGATTGACTCAAAGAGCCAAAATTGCGAAAATTCGGAAAAGTTTGCAAAAATAGCGAAAATTCGCGAACATTTTCAATATATAAAAAAGCCATAAAATTTATTAAAAGTCCCTAAAACTATAAGGAATGGTGAAAATTCGGTAAAAAATTGCAAAATTAGCGGAAATTTGCAAAAATTTGCTAACAACATGATAGCAAAGTCTAACTAATATTTATTAAAAATCGTTAAAGCTGTTAAGAATCAGAAAACTTATAGGAAAAAATTGCTTCTATCTCGAACATGGCTTAAATTCGCGAAAATTTCAAATTTGGAAACAAACCGTAAAATTTATTTGAAATCGCTAAAAACAAAATGTCGGAAAAAAATTGATGCAAAAATAGCGAAAATTCACGAAAATTTTTAATATTTCCAAAAAGCCATAAAATTGATTCAAAGTCCCTTAAACTATAAGGAATGGCAAATATTCGGTGAAAATTGCTAAATTAACGGAAATTCACAAAAATTTGCTAACAGCGGCATGATAGAAAAGTCTTATATTTATTAATAAACGTTAAAGCTTTAAAGAATCTGAAAACTTACAGTAAAAATATCTTTTATCAAAAACATGGCAAAAATTCGCGAAAAAATTGAAAACAAACTCTACCTACACTTTATTTGAAATAGCTAAGTCGGTTAAAAAAAATATGTCGGAAAATAGCATAAATAGCGTTAAAAAGTGAGCTAGTTATAACAAAAATAATAAAAAAATAATTAGCGATGGAATTTTATTTCAGTCAAATTTTCGATAACTAGTCGACGTCGACACAACATTCTTATAAAATACCAATTTAACGTCGAAGTGATGTAGTCGTCGACTTGATGTGACAACAATTTAAAATCAATGTCGACGTCGACGACGACTTTTATAATAGGGCTGATTAATGTTTTAAGGAATTCTGTTTATTGATTTTTTCAAGAGCACTTTTAAATATGAAAAACAATTTTCTAGAAGATTTTCATTATCTTCATCACTCATTTGAACATATGTATGTACTTTCAAATACCTATTATACATATGAATGCCTGAAATTTCATTCATAAGATTATTAGAATAAAAGTAATATTATTTCTAAGTATGTATTGAATTAAACGAATTTCAAAACAAATTCATAGCTCATCAAAAATAGCCAACAATATCGTCAACTATTTTATAAATCGCCAAAAAATCGACATGTCGCCAAACAAGTTTTGGCAGTTTTACAACAGTTTTACAGCAAATATCTAAACATATACTGCCGTTCATAAAACATATTAATGATTTTTAAAATGCTCATCAAAGTTTTTTCATATAAAATTTTTTCTGTAAACCTAAAATATTTATTTTGAATAGGTAGGATTTGCTTGGATCTTTCAATACGATAACGATCCCAAGCACACGTCTAAAGGTGCTTAACAATCGATAGCGAATGAAAAATTCTGTGTGCTTGTTTGGCCTGCCCTGTCACCTGACCTAAATCCTACACAGAACCTTTGGGAAATAGTCATAGGTAAATTCGAAAGCAAAATTTTTAAAAAACCCGAGGATCTCTATTTGACCTTAAAGAAATAAATCGCATTAAATATAATTGACCAATTAATTCAAACCCTGCTGTGCAGGAGAAAACACAGTTTCAAACACTGATATGCTGCACGAGCCTAAAATAAAGTTCCGATGTGGCCTTTCAAAACGCCGACACACGTATATTTTTTTGCCTTCTCTACCAGACTACATTGTCCCCGTTATTTTGGAAACAGTTCAAAATTGTTGTACAGTATTATTAGAATTACTTTTAAGTTTTATTTGCTTAAATAAATTGCTTAAAGTAATTTGATTTAGTAAAATTTTAGAATAATAAATTGTTGGCTTGGACGAGATCATGTAAAATTTTTCTTGGCTTAATCCATATTTTCTGGTGATTTAGTAAATAGTTCTTCCAGTGTAGGAATTACTCTACCGAATTTCTTGATGATAGGTCCACAATTTCCCATAAGTCCAATGTAAAACCTCCTCCTAAAAATTACTTAAATACGCCTAAAACCTAAAAGAATCATTTTATATTAATGTTATTACGTCGAATTATGTTTTATATGACTAGAAATAAAACCATAATTGTTTGCGCTGATCGGTCCATAGTTTACCCACTCCTGAAATATTCCTACTCATGGTGGAGGGTATCAAATATAGCACGTTTACTTGTTTTTAATTCAAATGTAAAGTAGTTCATGCAATAGGATTACTTTAAATTTTGACCTTAAACTAGAAGTAAACAAATGAAATAGAAACCACTTACGTTCATATACATAGAAACTTTCGAAATACAGAATAACCCAAACATGACTTACTAACGAATTGCTTATTATAGTCGTTTTTGGTGGTCTTGCGGTGGTTATTGCACAATATGAATTTTACACATCTTAAGATCCAACTTTAATATTCTCTGCTTGCAATATTGTTCTGAAGCATGCATAAAAAAAAATAATTTTTAAACCTAACGTTCCATTGCCAAAAAGTAGACAAAAAAGTATGATATATATGAATATTACGTGTTAATTTTTTCCAAAAAGTTAAAAAAATAAAAATGTTAAGTTAATATCCTTTTTATGATAAAGTTCGATATGAGTAAGTGAGTTGCAAAACTCGTTCGTTTCAAAAATTAAAAAAATAGAGATAACAACCGATCTAGACAGATATTTTAGCACTTTATGAGAATAAATATATAGATTGTATCGAATCATGTCCTTTTCTATGTTTTTTTGTGACATAAAATTGCAGTTGGTAACAAAACTGGTTCGTTCCACTCAACAGACATTTTCAAAACTATCTCTTTGTATTTTGTGTAACAAAACTCGCTGGTTCACTGTTTTAAACTTTGTGTTAGAGGTGCACCAAGATATCGTTGATTAAATATAGTCGAGTTAGGGACTTTTAAACTGCAAATTTGAAAACAAGTTCGCTTTGGCATATTTGTTTTTTATAAATCGTATATTGAAAAAAAATTTTGTATGGACGGTCTAATATATGACTGGGAGTATGTTGTAGCTCCTGTGGTGAAAGCACTAAGTAAGCTACATTTTAAATTCCAACCTTCAAGGCGAAAGCTAATAGAAAAAAGGAAAAGAAACTCGGAAAAAATGCATGACATTGTTCCATATATACTCTCTATCAATGAGGGGGTTTACCCGAAAAATGATTTTTGAAAAATTTTATCTACTCACTTTGGGAAATTTGGAGAGAAAATCAAGACTTGCAATTTTATATTCTTGGAGAGAAAAATTTATTGATTATGGAACGGAAAAAAACAATGACGAGTACACTGAAGAAAAAGATTTTAATTTATTTGTCTAAAAATTTCATATTTTTTACAACAAGGGAGATAAACTAAACCAAGCCACATTTAAAAATTTGCCTTTCCCAAATATTTTTTATGACTCTAATATGTTTTTTTTTATGTCGATGATATCGTTAATAAAATAACGTCATATAAGGTAACATACGTTTACTTATTATGTTGGACTTGGTGTTCTTTACCTCCCAAGTTGGTATTGATACTGTTCAATCCCTTGACACAACAGCACCAAGTCCAACCACAAATGGTCTGCTATTTCCGAAAATTATAACAAGGCTTACACAAATTGTTTGTTACCTTACTTTTCTCTGCAAAATGTGTTATACAAAATTTTACAAGTAACAACAGAAGGAGCATCCGCATGTTTAAATAAAAATATATTTTATTTTCCTGAGAATGGTTAACAAAGTTGGTCGAAATATTTGACTAAATAAAAAAATAGAACCAAAATGGCAGTGTTTTAGTTTATCTAGTTTATCTTTACAATTTACAAAAAACGATTCTTGATGTTCTTTGCCCCTAAGCACATTCTCCTGATTGTGTACAAATCCAGTGGTAAACAAAACTAAGTACACTTGATTCCCTTTGTATCTAAGCAAGTTGGACTGGGTATTGTTTTTAACTTTTCTACCTCGAAAACTACATTAGATAGGACTTAAGGGAATTTACACATCCGATTCCAACTGTATAAAAAACTTATTTTGTAAAAAATGTTAGTTGGGTTAGTTTATCTCCCACCAACAGAACAGTTGTAACATTTTTTTAGCACTGTTTGCCTAATTTTAATTAATTTACATAACTTTCAAAATATACCAAGTGCAATGATTAATTTTCCTGGTGGGCTTAAGTGCGTTGCAAAACTAGTTCGATCTCATACAGATCGTAGCAAAACTAGTTTCTTTCGAAAATTCGTAGCAAAACTCGTTGGTTACAAAATTAAATCTATTATTTTTCTATATTTCAGTTCGTTTCAATTTTTCAACTGTTGAGCTATTAATAAATAATGGCATAACACTTCAAAATCAAAAAAGTTCAACTAATTTGGTCCATTATATCCGGCGGTATATGTTTTTTGCATTTTCCCAAAATTGGAAAATAGTGTAACGAACGAGTTTTGCATCTCACCTACTCATATGTATAATCAAACAGCTGTTTTGTATGTTTATTACACATCTTATTTAACCATTAGGGTTAATTGAAAAGCGTAGAAATCAATGGCCTTACGTCAAGTTGCACATTGTCAGTGGTATGTATAATGAACAATTAGCCACAGTTTATACATTACGTACAGTGTGCTGACAATTAGAATGCCGATTATCCTTAGATGATTGTTCGCAAAATGTTCATGTAAAATAAACTTATATACTGGCGCAAATTTTTAATAAATCAATTTTGAAAATAAACGATGTCATACTGTATTGTAAAAAAACACTGCTGAAATCATCCCTGATTTTGACATTTCATATTTTGTTTTCCCACAATAAAAAAAAATTATTAAAAACTAAATTCAAAAAAGACTAAATTTAAAAGAACACAAACTAAATTAAAAAAATGGAAAAACAAGTAAAAAGATGGGCAAATGGGCAACAAGAAGAAAAGGTCAGTAATAAATGCTTTAAATTGTATCATTGAACAATTGACATTGTGACACTGAACAGCTGTATTTCCAAATTAGCATAATTTGGCAACTCACTAGCCAGAGTTTAGCAGTTTGCTATCCACAGTCTTTAAGTGTATTTTAATTTAACTCAATGCTCACTTCTTGCCAATTTTTCATTATACATACATAACGCTGTATATTATTACATTACATTACAAAATTTTTGGTTATAATTCATTTATTTGATATCGTGACATTTGCTAAAAAAAAAAACCTATATGTCCTAAAAAATTGTGTTTTCTCTTGTATTGGGGCGCTAAAATGAGCTAGGATCACTGATGTGATTTGTGGTAAAATTCTTCTAAATTGATACAATCGAATCTTTATTGGTACACTGGTACGATTCATCCTTTTTTGGTACACGTTAAAAAAAAAAACAAATACGCACGAAGTTTATCATTTCTTTGAAGTTGATCCACTTTTCAGTTTTCTTTTCAATAATAAAAATTCTAACTACATATCACCAGCCCTGACCATAACTACCAAAAATTGCATTATTGTTAAATTATGTTCATTATGTACTTATATTATTAAGTACATACATACATACATACACATTTACTCGTATCGATGTAGGTAGCCTGGGATCAAGTGTCTCCACTTTTGGCTTTTGTTTTGGTGACACTGTCAACGAAGCGTGTACAATTTTATCTGCCTTTGACATAAAAAGAGAAACAGAGAAATTTTTGCTTCTTTATTAATTTATATAACCACGCCACAATAGTGAGGAGGGTGTTATGCGTTTGTGCTGATGTGTGTAACACTTAAAAATATTGGTTCTACCCCAACTTATAGTCTCAATCGACTCAATATCACTCTCCTAGTCGATGTCCCTCTGAGTAGCTGGCTGGTTTTCTGTCTATGTCACCTTGTGCGCAAAGAACAGGTCGCAATTTTGAAGGTGATTTAATGAAATTTTGTGCATTGGTTTCAATTCATAAGTACGAAGCTTACTGAAAATGGTGAAACGGTCCATAATTTCACATGGCCCCCATATTAACTCATATCTGGAATAGTGTTTGTGCCTATAAACCATCTTATTATGGTGGTATTTATAAAATAAGTTTTGTACATGGGTTTCAATTCATAAGTACGAAGCCTACTGAAAATGGTGAAACGATCCATAAATTCACATGGGCCCCATATTAACTCATTTCTGGAATAGTCTTTGTGCCTATAAATCATCTTATTATGGTAGTATTTATAAAAGAGGTTTGGCCCAAACTTATTTTATTGCAACCTAAATCATCTAAGCAAATTTTATTGGATAGCTCCCATACAAATAACACTCTCGAAAATAGCTTTTAATGGCATAACTTCCTTATAAATGTTGGTATATATTGACATAAAAATTGACGACAATAACTTCTACGATAGCTACTTTGTCATGACAAAATATTGTGCTGGTAGGCTCAAAAATTTATCCATATAATTTATTTATCTCCTAAGATAATTTTTTTCTGGCGGGCCAACATTTGGTTCAATGTATGTTAATATGGTACAATTTTGCTATTGAGACGGTACAATTTAAGAATTGTCAGATCCCAACAGTGACTAGAACCCAAAAACGTCAAAAAATACAAAAAACGAATTAGTTTTGTTTTAAAATAACTTGTTTTAATTTAATCTTAAAAAAATTTTAAAGCAAACATTAACAAACACTTTTAAATGTACACACACCTTCAACTTATTCAAATCATGTTCTTAGTTGCTATTCTAAAAATACTTTAAAAAAAACTGTAGCATGATTTAATTATAATAATTAAATTTGGTTTTTCAATGATTTAGCAAAAATATAACAAATATTTTTATCAGCTTTGTTTACAGTTTACTTGTTATTAAATTTGCTGAATGAAGCAATTTTAGTAAAATAATTATTTTCACGATTTCAAAATCGATTAATGGTAAATAAACACTTTATTCTTTGAAAGAATTTTGGCTGAAGATTAAATGATGATATAAATTATTGAAATTGTACTTTTAATTTTTAGTCGAATTTAAATAAAAATAAACAATGGTCATTCTGATGTGGCAACATTGTTTTTTTTAAAGGCTTATATAGAAATTTGTAATCCGATTATGTCTTATAGGCTAGCGTACCGGAGTTCAATAATCTATATTAAAAACATGTAAAAGTGCTAAATTCGACTGTGCCGCATCTTATATACCCTTCACTATAGTATTACAAATAGAACCAAATCCGTATTTAAGTTCGGCAGTACACTTGTATGAGGGCCAGGTGAAATAATATACCGGCTCATTTTTAATACTTCTTGTACATATATAAGAAATATCTGAGCCAAATTTGGTTCTTATAGCTCATATGGTGTAAGCGGTATTGTGCCAACACCCTTAAAGGAAAAAGTTAGATATTTGTCTATAACAAGGTTATTTATGAACCAAATTTGTTAATTTTCACTACTAAAATTCTACTTAGTAATTTCAGATGAAGAATAAAAATAAAGTTCATAGATTTTTTAGTATGCAAATTTATGCAAAATATATTAAAATAATTTTTTGGGAAAAACTTAAGAAATATGCAAAAGCATATTTTTCATGCAAATAGAATTGAAAACTTGACCTGTACATTATACATTTTTAAATGAAAAATAAAAAAACCCGTTTAAGACAGTCATATACATATAACTATAACAAATACAACCAATATGACACAAAAAAACACTGTGAATTGCGCACTTATTTTGACACACAAGGAAAAATAAAATTCCTTAAAAGTTACAAACAAATCATAAAAAATCAAGAAATTCGTTCGTGCAATTAACCGTAAATTTTATTTTATTTTTTTACAATATGAGTCTAACACAGTTAAGCGGGATGCAATTAAAGAAAATATGTATATGATCACAAATTAATTGGATCATTTAAGCGTGAAACTTACTTAAGCTTGATGCACTTATCCGTGAAGTACTGTATATTTTAAAGTTGGTTACCGGTACCGTTATTAATACCGATACCGCCTTAATATATTTTCGAAAATTTTTTTAATTTCTATAAATATTTTTACTGATTCAATCAATATTTTTGTTTGATTTTTATTTAACCAACAAAAATGTGGACAACTCTTCAAAAATAAAATAAACGCGTTATTGGTGTCAAGTTTTCATAATTTTGTATGAAATATTTAACGCTCTTTAATGTTGTCGTCTTTTTGCATTTTTTTATTTGATCGTAAGCAACACTTCTTTATGTGAAATATAAGAACAACAACAAAAAACACACACAGTCTATTTTTGGACGCTTTAAAAAAGTGCAACTATAAGAAAAACAATAGCAGACACGACATTATAAGAAACAAAATCCCGTATTCAATTTTTTAAAACTGTTTGGTTAAATACATCAAATACAAAAATAGAATGATGACGAAAAACATATCGAGTCGGTCTGCTGCCGTTTTTGGTTACATTTCTTCTTTAGCAAAGGAAAGGATACAGCAACAGAGAGTGATAAAGAAAAACATTGTGTTGTGTGTATAAATAAGACTTCGTTCAAAAATTATTCCAACAAAAAAATGTGTTTCAAAGCCAGTCGGCGGCTCTGCTTTGCCGTCACCTTCTCATACAGTGCTTACTTGTGTGCGCTTCATTGCTTGTGCAAAAACTTTTTTTTTTTTTTATTTTGAATTTCAGTAAACTTTTTGTTTGATTCAGTTAAATTATTTGTTTGAAAAAATTAGTGTTTTTATTCAGTAAACAAAATGCAAATAAATTGTTTGAATATGCAAATTTGTTTGTAGGACCGATTTCAGACAAAAAATTGTTTGATTCTACAAATTTTTTGTTTGAATTGGAAAAATAATTTTTTCTGTGTACTGGTATTGATATCGATGGATTTTGAAATTGCGTTTTAGGTAGCACCTAGCTTTTGAAGAAGAAATTAAAAAAAATTACTTTGAGTTCTACGTATGTATAATCTTTTTTAAAAGCGCATCACTGTTAGTACGAGCGAATTTCAAAAGTTTCATAAGCGAACATAAAATATTAATAAAAATGTAATTAACAATAACAATGACAAATTTTATTGCAAATAGGTGTTTAACCAAAAAGTGACCGTTTTCTTATAAATTACAAATTATGCAGTGATTTACTGCATAAAAAAACTTTTGATATATGAGAGTGATGCCAAGTTTTTTACAGGTGGTGCTTTTACGAACATTAAACTTTACCAATGCGCATTCCCAATATATATAGGGTTATCCATTTTGCGGTAAACGTAAAGTAAACGTAAATAAAACACATATAAAATATTTTTTTTTATGATATTTCTTTTTTATTATAAAGTTTGAACGTTGACATTATGTGTGAAACACTTTATCATTTAAATGACCACCACGCGAAGTGTTGCGAGCATTGATTCTTTTGAGGTAATTTTGGACCACTTTTTGACACATATTGGGCGGTATCTCAGCCATAACTTGACGAATGTTGGTTCTTAAGTGCTCAAGAGTTAAAGGTTTATCTGCATAAACACGGTCTTTCGCGTAGCCCCACAAAAAAAAAGTCTAATGGTGTCTTGGTGGCCAGTTGATGTCGCCACGACGAGAAATTACACGGACAGTAAATGTCTCTTGCAATAAAGCCATATTCGCTCGAGTTGTGTGGCATGTGGCACCGTCTTGTTGAAACCACTTATTCTCCAAGTCGTGTTCTTCAATAGCAGGCAAAAAAAAGTCGGTTATCATACGACCATAACGCTCCGAATTGACGGTGACATGGATGTAATGGCCTCTCTCTTCAATTACTTGAGGATTCTCAGAACCCCAAATATGACAATTTTGTTTATTAACATACCCACCGAGTGAGAAATGTGCTTCATCGCTGAAGAAAATTTTGTTCGAAAAATCGCCGTCCACCGCCTGTTGTTCAAGCACCCCCATTCCACGTATCTACGATGTTGTGAATGGTCAGCTGGCTTCAGATGTTGTGTGAGCTGGACTTTATATGGATGTAGGTGTAGATCCAAATGCAAAGTACGCCATAATGTGCCGTAAGACAGTCCTAACTCCTGAGAACGACGAGGAATCGACACATTCGGGTCTTCGGCAACACTTTCACTTACAGCAGCGATATTTTCAGCGGAACGAGCGAAACGATGATGCACTAGCCTTACAATATCTGTAACCACTCCAGTCTCTTCAAATTTCTTCACAATTTAGCCAATTGCTTGCGTAGCTAGACGATTATGTAAACCATAATCTCCTCTTAAAGCACGATATGTGGCTGTGCCAGAATCATCATTTTGTAGTAGGTTTTAATAATTTTTACGCGTTGTGTGATAGTTAAGCCATCCATTTTCGTCAATTTCAGACTTTTAGCTGAAAAGAAAAAAAATTGGTTTAACAACTTAGTTTGACAGATGTCGAATTCCAGCACTATACTTTTAAAACCACGAAATGGATAACCCTTTATATTCCAATATATTAAAGATTTATTTTTTACATACTTTATAACATTGCTTCTGTAAAAGACAGACAAACCAAACCAAACAGCTGATGTCAAAAGCTGTTTTTATTAAATATGTTGTCAGAAATCTATGCTGCGAGGAAACCAGGAGCGGCGGTCCGCTATTGGCGGAATCAAAATATTTTATAATAATGATATAAGTATGTATGTTCATTTAACCATTTAATAGAAACTATGACATGCATACATAAATAAAAAACGTTTCATTATTATATCCTAAATTGGTATATTCGAATTAAAAGAAAACTCGTTTAATGTTTTAAAAGTTATGTTTAACAACAATTTTGATAGACATGCATAATTACATGTTATGAAAAGTTGACAAGTCAGATCTTTAAAACATGCCGTGTATGATGACCTTTAGTTGGTACATGCAGGTGAGTGTACTTATTATTTTTAACGCTCAATATTTTTCCCATTTAATGTTAATCTTAATTTAAATTTGCAATGAAATTTATGACGTCGCGCCATTTTGACAATAACAATGAGCTCACATTTACACCAGCGATGGTAAAAGGAATTAAAAAATTTTTTTGAGATTTATTGCACAAAAAATAACTTTTTTTTGTACAATTTAAGGAGTTTTTACAAATGGCCCTTAATTTCACTTTTTCTACACGTTTGACCAGATTTTTTGAAAATACTGCAAAAGCAGAAATGCGTTTTCTGATGTGCAAACTCTGCGTTTGTTTAAGAAGTGCATATTTTTAAGAAAAAATCCCGATATGTTGTTATTTTTGTATGATTTTAAAGATGATTTTAATTTCTCCATTTTGTTTTTATTTTTTTTTAACACCGATCGTAAATATTTAAACTTAAAATTTTGAAGTTTCAAACATAAAATATACGGTAATGGAACAATTTTTTTTAGCCGTTATTGACAACAATCGATAACAATTGCCAGTCACTTTGTATTTTCTACGGCGCTGCTAAATCGACGTCTAATAAGTTTAAAAAAAAATTCAAATTTACAAAACTTATGGACACAAATTTTATTTATAATAGTTAAAATGTTTTAACTAGTCCACCAAAAGTTTACACAACACCTGTGTTTTTAATACATAAAATATCAAAATACAGAAAAAGTGTAAGAGTCGCTCACTTTCGAAAGACTCAAAAGAAAAGAACAATGTTGGTGTCAAACTTTTTCTAGTTCTTTTAAGCAGGGCTTGAAATTCAGCATAATCAGTTTAGTAAGAAAAGAGTTTTGAACCCAAATGTGGAACATCATGCCTTAAAAATTTATATTTTTGTTACAAGAACTAACATAAATTGTTGAAAGAATGTACCGATTTCTATTAAATTTTGCATAAATTCCATTTATACGAATGAAAATGATAGTACAAAATTTTTAGTACATACTATATGTATTAACCATAGGGGACATATAAAGCCCAATCTCGAAAATACTTTTGAACGCCAAAAAACGATACCAAATAATATTATTTCAGTAAAATAAGCCCTGTCGTAGTTTCATAAGATAAAAAAACACTGCCAAATTTCGTAAAGATCGGTCCGTAATTTACCATACACTGAAAGAATTTTCTTCTGAATACCAATGAATTTTGACATTAATCCCATGAAAAATTGCATTAAAAAGGAACCTATGCAGCGCTTCTTTGGATCAATGAAACCTGTTTCATTAAAATGTATTTAATGAAACATTACATTAGATCTATGAATGTTATTCATTAGATGAATACTTTCAAAGAAGTAAAAAAAATTTTTTTTTATTTAATTTTTTTGAATTTTTTTTTTTTTTCTTTTAATCAAAGTTGTTCTTATTCAACTTTTTTTTTTTTAACCAGAGTCGCTGGCGGGAATCGATCCCGCAACCTCGGCGCTGATAGACTAGCTCACTACCAGCTTGCCTACTGGAGCACTGTAGTTTTTGAATAAAAAACTATGTTTTTTGCCATTACTCAATTAAGAGAGTAAATATGAGATAAAATTGTCATAACATAACAACAATAACAACGTTGATTTTTTTGCTAAGGCATAATAAAAAATACCACATAAAGAGAGAACAAGCTTTTTCGTATACATCATTTGGTTGACAACAGTTTAAAATAATGGTGTGTTTTTTTAAAGGAGAACATTTATTTGTTCATTACTTAGTACATACTACAGTACTTTTCGCTTATAGTCACATCCTTTAGTTGCAGACAAAACGTGGACTATATCGCTAATGTGACTATAAGGCTAATTCACATATATGCCACTATGAGGCATATAACTGAATTCGAATGTAATCAAGTTATGTGAATATAGAAAATAAAAAAAATCATATAAATTGCACCGACATCAGGCTTATGGTTTATGCAACTCTGTTGTATAAAAAATAGCTAAAATAATACCAAGATATTTCATAACTGATACCAAAGGCATAAACTAATTTTTTACTAGTAGAGCCTTGATGACAAAAATTAAACAATTTAATTCTTTTTTTCTTTGGATGAGTTGTGGTTTCGAAAACTAAATAGAACTTAGTAAATATTGCTAATGTGACTATAACGCCATTAATTTGCTTTACTTTTCCATTTGATGACTGTTGATAGATGGCATATATGGCAAATGTGCTTATATCGCTAAATGGACTATAACTTTAATAATTTATATTAAAATAACTTATAGCGGCAAAATAACCAGATAAAATGGACTATATCGCTAATGTGACTATAAGCGTTGTGACTATAAACGAAAAGTACTGTATATGTATTTAGGTATGTACATATTAAAGAAAACTAAAAACATACGTTTTTATGGATTGAAAGTTTTTGTGTCATTACTATAATGACATTTTTCATTGTCATAATGAAAATTTAAATTTATGAAGGCATGCTTTTTCGAAATATTTTTATACTTTTAATTATTGAGACTATAGAATTATTTGAATGTTAAAAATACTTTTTTTTTTCAATTATTGAAATATGTTGCTTTTATAAAAAATTTTTGATATCATACATTTTATGGCATATTACGTTAGATGTATGAAATAATTAAATCTTACATTTTTTAATTAACAATTAAACATATTTTTTAGGAAACTATAATTTTGTATTAATTTATGAATATAGTTGTGTTTGTATATTGTTTTTTATGATCCCAATTAAAATTTTTTGTTTAACTTGGACAAACTTTAGTTTTCATATATCCAATGAAAATTTTTTACGTATCCATTAAATTGATTTTAACGAAAATACTTCATTATAACTACGAAATTCCATTTGGACAATGAATATTTTCATTTAACCAGTTAATTTTTTTTTATGAAAACGATTCATTAAATATATGAAGCATTTTTCTTTTAGTGTAGTTCGCTTAAAACCGTAACGAAGAATGTTATTTTATTAAAATTTGGTCTGTCATAGTTTCAAAAGGTAAATTATCATAAGCCCAATATAAAGCCCACTCTCGGAAAACACTCTAGTACTCCGAAAACCGTAAATAATCATGCTATTGCATTAAAACTTGGACTGTCATAGCCTCGTATGATTATAAATCAATCTGTCGAATTTCCTTCAGATCGGTCCACAATTTATCGTAGATAAAGTTCACTATCGGAAAACACTTTAGTACGCCTAAAACCGTAACGAATAATGAAATTGGAGTAAAATTAAGTATGTGATAATTTGATGCGATTAAAATCACTCTGCCCAATTTCGTGAAGATCATATAAAGCCCACTCTGGAGAATTGCTTAAATACGACCAAAACCGTAACAAATATAGATATTTTCCCAAAATTTGGTATAATTTAGCATTAAATGGCTAGAAATAACACCATGTCATTTTATAGTAATCGTTCTATAATATACCATAGGCCCCATATAAAGGGGGAGAGAAGTTTTAATTTTGGTACTTAAATTTGGTATAATTTAGGTTTTTTAAAACTTAAAATAACTCTACGGAATTAACTGATGAAGATAGGTCCAATATAAAATCCACTACTGAAAATCAATTTAATAAGTCTTATGCTATTTCTAAAACAATTACTTTTTATTGTTGGTATTCAGCTTAAGCTTTGATATCGTTGCAAATAAGACTTTTTGAGTGTTTGTAATTCTCATTAACTCTGCAGTTTTGTTTGCTAATATCTTTGGCTTTTTTAAAAAAAAATTTTGAGAATGTTTCCTGATGATATGGCCTAAGCAACCAGTGAAATGTGCATAGAAACTAGCTTCTTCCCCAACAATAAATTTCAGTATAATAAATAGCCGAATATAGCACTTTTACTTGTTGAATAGCCATTAAGGCTAGTTTACACGGTAATACAATGTATTACGACTGTGTAGAATCAAAATAATATAAAATTATCTCCGTTTTTAAAAGAAAAAAAAAGAAGAAAAATCTGTTATAAATATAGTTCATGTTTACACGGATGGTAAAAGTAAAATCAAAAATAATAAAAAAAAAACAGATGGATGCAGTTTTAAATTTTTACAAAAACAACATGAAAATTTCCTGAGTTGATTTTGTAATTGTATAATAATGCTACCACTTTCAATATACTCTGTTAAAATTCACCTCTGGTGTGATGAGAATATATAAGTTTCTAAAATGGTTTAGAAAAAAACCATTTACCGACCGCTTGTCAGATTTTGTATTCATATTCTCTCTTACTCAATGCATTTTGCTTTTACATGCTATGATGTTTCTCATTATACATCATGTCGTAATACAATGTATTACCGTGTAAACTAGACTTTAGGAAGCCATTGTACATTTGAAAATACAATAGCAGTAAAAATAAGAACAATTGTATCAACTTTGCCAACTCTGGCACTCAGAGTGCTACAACAATCTTTAACTATGACGTACATTGGGGACAATCGCAAAAAAGTGGAAATAAAACTTAATCTTCGGATTGCAAAATTATGTATGAACAAGTCGTAGAGAAGGACTTAGGCTTTAAGAAAATGGAGGTGAGTTACAGGGTGTCAAAGTTGACCAATTCGGATTATGTAAAGGTTGTAACTTGTGCAA
This sequence comes from Pollenia griseotomentosa, assembly GCA_963931875.1. Taxonomy (NCBI): domain Eukaryota; kingdom Metazoa; phylum Arthropoda; class Insecta; order Diptera; family Polleniidae; genus Pollenia; species Pollenia griseotomentosa. The sequence continues at coordinate 25,308,130 of OZ007562.1, forward strand.
ATATTGACAGATTTTAATGAATGAAACTACAAATAAGCTAGTAGGAAGAGAAAACAATTCCAGTTTGTTGTACTAAGTTATCTCTTACAGTTTTAAAAATATTTCAGTTAGATTTTTTTTTATCATTTCTTACCTTTACTTTATTTTGTAGTTCGCCAATAGTTTAGGAGATTCTGAGATATTACCACTTCTTTTGCGATAGACCCCACTGTGCGACGGCCGTCTGTCTCTATTCTCACTCTCTGCGTAAGTTATAAAAGTTGCAGTTAACGATATTTTTATTTTTTCGATTTAAAAACAAGAAATTCAGTATCAATTTTCATACGTTTGTTGGACGCTTGATAAAATAGTTGTTTTGTGAAAGTTGAAAAGATACAACAAATTGTTGTTATTGTTACGTTTATTTTTCCTCATTTCTCTTTTATTTTTTTGTTTTTTTTTTAGAAAAAGTTAAAAAGAGTAAAGTGCTTAATATAAAATAAAATGTTTACCAAACGTTCTTATCTTTTAAATTCAAATATTTTAAATAATAATAATAACAATAATACAAATGGAAAATGTATGCAAAATAATGCACTGTGTGTGGAAACTGTAAGTTGTTAAAAAAGAAATTACACAAAAATTTGCTAAATGTTTAAATATTTTTTTTAAGAAATATTTTATTACAAAAATTGGCAACTGTTTTTAATTAACCAAATTAAACAAGAATGTTACACGGTAGTAATTTTCAAAGGGAGTTTTCTCTAAATTATTGTAAAAATTGTATTACCTTTGCAAAATTTATATATGTATGTATGTATTTAAAAAAAATATAAATTTATATATATTAAAAAAAATACAAATTTTGCAGAGTAAAAACAAATTAAAATTTTTAACACTTTTTTTTTATGAAAAATATGTTTGATGGCAACCGAAACGAATTTCGGTATCGGTATCAAAACTGTTATTAAACTATTTGTTATTTCGGTATCATTATCAATACCGGTATTTAGAAGCCAATTTTAAACACAAAAAAAGTAAGAAAGTATAGTCGATCAAGCCCGACCGTACATAACAGTATTTAGGCCAAAAAGAGTATGTTGTGAGGTTAAGATTCACATAAGAGGTTTTTGTGTCAAATATTATCTAAATATCTACTACTATAACTATTACTACTATGAGATAACAAATAAGCTATTATTAAGGTAACTTATCATAAGTGTATTCGAATGGGAGCTGTGGTCAAATATGGACCGATTCTATAAAAATTTGTTCTGCAGGTTTATGTAGGTTGCAACAAAATATTTTTGGACCTAATTAAACCCAAATGTCTATGAAACAAGATGGTTAATGGGCACAAAACCCTATTCCGGAAAGAAGTTTGCATGTGGGCTATAAAAAATAAATAACCGCTTCTCCGCTTTTGAAAAGGCTTCAACCTTGCGACAATAAATGCATATTTGCAAAATTTGATAAAACTATTTCCAAAATTGCGACCTGTATTTTGAGAACAAGGTTATCGTGGACAGACAACCAGCCAGTCTAATAGAAGGACGGACCTCGTTAGATGGATTCTGAAATTAAATTTGAGTCATTCGGCATACTAAAATATGGGTCCAGAACCTATATTTGAATGTGTTACACACATTTGCTCAAACACATAATATCCTCTTCACATACAGTAGTCTGAGTAAGAGCAGAATTTTGTGCTAGAGTGGCTCAGGCATGTTTTGTTAAAATAAATTTTTTACAAGCAACTTTATTTTATATTTTTTATTAATTTTGTCGTCGATATACATTAACACAAGGTAGACTCATTTGGGAGTGTAGACATGCTGCTCTATAAAAATTGTCTTCATATAAAACAAAAACAATTTAACTCATATACACGAAGTTTGACGTTTGGGTTCCAACTGGGGTAAACAGGTGACAAACATATGGGCCAACGAGTCTACCTTGTGCAAATATACCTTGTATATTTCTAAACAAAAATATTTGTTTATTTAAAATAGAAATAACACAAAATAAAGTAACCGAGATTTCTCGTTATTTAACGATATCGGTAGTTAAATTCAAAAAGTTACAGAATTGAGGTACTGATCAGTGTTGCCAGAAGTAGGGGAAAATCCCTACATGTAGGTTTTTTTGATACTCAAATAGCAGCGTAGGGAAAATCGGACAGATTTTTAATAATATCCAGAATGTAGGGATTTTTTGACATATCGCATTATTTATGAAATATATGCAGAAAAAATGTTTTTTTTTGTGGTATTTTCTTTTTCAAAAGCGAGTAATAGGAAAAGATCCTGGGTCAAATTTTGAAATGCGCATAAGCCTATTTGTTGCAGAGAACAATATTGCACAACATGTATTAGATCACGTAGTTTCGCTTAAAAAAAAATAGCCCCAGACTCAGGGCTGCCAGATTCATTTTTAAAGAAATCGTCAATTTCCTGAGAAAAAATAAAAAAAATCGTCTTTCTAGTTTCGAAAAATCGTCAAAAAATCGGACAACTTAAAATAAAGTTGTTTTTAACAATTTTTGCTCGATTTTTATAAAAAAAAGTGATTCATGTTGATAGTATCTTACAACTCGTTAAATGCTCGCCGTTTAATTGTTGAAAATATGATTTATACAGAGAGTCGCCAAAGGTTCATTCGACGAAAGACAAACAAAGTGTAACATTGTTGTTTTTGTCCTCTGTAAATAATCAATTAAAGATTTTCTTAAGACTTGCATATTACAGCCGTACCTAAACAAAAGCGGCACGCGTTTTCTAGTTGTCGAAATGTGTCATGCCCATACAATTTGTACGAAGCATCCCTAAATAGAGCGGCGACAACGCTTTGCAATTGGAAACCCCGACTTTGACAGCGCGTTGTTAATTGATAATGGTAATTTAGCTAATTTTTGGTCAATCTAGCGTTTTATCCCCATTTATATTTATAATTTGTGGGTTTTTTAAACAAGAAAGTTATCACTACTGTTAGTGACACAACGTGGACGCTCTTGTATGGTATGGCATATCAGCGTAAAAGCTAAGCCAAAGAAAATGTTCCGCATTCCGCTCTAGTTAATGTATAGCTGTTAAACATTCCAAGATTAAAAAACGAACGTAACAGAAAATGTTATGTTTTATTTAAATTGACTTTATCAGACTTTGAAGACTGAATAAAATCGTCACCTTTCAGAAAAAAATCAGCAAATCGGTACTTAGCTAATTTCGGAACAAAATATCGTCAAAATGACGATAAATCATCAAATCTGGCAGCCCTGCCCAGACTCCTCAATTGAAAAAAAGAGCAAATTGGGAAGAACAAAGTGCACAATAATAATACAAACGTGTTAGCAGAGGAAAACAAATTTAACTAACACTAAAACTACAAAAATATTACTTTTTTGTCTCCGTAGACAAACCAGATACCTATTTCGTTTTTCAAAACAATGTGGGTTCTTGTTAAATTTTTTGATGAAGAAAAGCTTTGTCAAAGCTTTAAAATACATATTCGAATAAAATTTTTTTTATAACCAATGCTTTATCTTCTATTTTAATGACAATAATGCGTAGGGATTTTTGTAGGGGAAATTTTTTCAAAGGGTAGGGAAAAATCGGATTTTTTTTGGCATGTGTATGTATTTTTTCAAAAAATCTACTGGCAACACTGGTACTGATATACGTATGTAATAATTGTTTAAATATTTTCAAAATAACATTAACAACTTATGATAACAGGGTTTTATGTAGAGATGGGTTTAGACCTGGGTATTTACCCTACGCTGGGTATTTACCCATTTATACCCATTTTCATACCCGGGTATTTATCTTATTTCGGGTAAATACTAATTTGAATAACAAATACTCGTTGTTACGTATTTTACGCATTTTCGAATTTAATTTGATTATATTTTGTTTAAGTGTATTTCGTTTTTACATTTCTTGATGCGTTTTGCTCAGATAAGGCAGTTTTGACTGCATCAAACACAACAACAATTCTTAATAAGAACCGCTAATCAGCGTGCTTATGGCAATTCAATGTAATGAGTTGGAGCGATGGCAACAACAATGCTGAAGCAACTAGAAAGATTAAAGTTTCGAACGCAAGCTTGAGCCTCAGGTGCATAAAAAGAATTTGGTTCATTCATTCTTAAATATTTGTTCCCAGCGATTAGTAAATGAAATAAAGTGCGCGTGTTGATAATTATATTTTAAATGATGGGAAGACAGAAAAATGAAACTATTTGGAAACATTTTCTTAGAAGCGGAAGTAGCAATGAAGTTTCATGCTCACATTGCGAAAAGCGGTACAAATTTTCAAATGTAAATAAAATGGCAAGACATTTAATAATGTGCATCAAGTGTCTATTATTAATTAAGCAACGAGTTCAAGACATGCTTGCAACCAATGTGACAATAAGCAAGATACAGACAGCAAATGATTCTTTACCTTCATCTGATTTACAGCACAATACAACTTAGATAAGTCTACATTTGTAACCGGCGCTCCTTTGGCTATGGTGGAGCATCCATTATGGAAGAACTTTTTTAGGGACCTTAATCCACATTTCAAGACTCCAACTAGAAAAGCGATTTCCTCCACATATTTGGATAAAATTTTTCATTTGTTATTAAAAAATCTAATTCATAATAAAAAATTAAATTCTTTTAATTTATTTAAATTTTTCTTTATTCTGATTTATACCCACATTTTGGGTAATTACCCCGGTGCTTGGGTAAATACCTGGGTATTTACATTTAAATACCTAATTTACCATTTGGGTATTTACCCTTGTCCCATCACTAGTTTTATGTTAACAGTGTTAAGAACCCATAAAGGCTAGATTACACTATTATACTTTGTATTAATACATGTCAAAAACTCAAGTAATATGACAAAGTGTGATATTGTGAATTCAATGTGTCACAAAAATGACAAGTATTATCGTTTTTTGAAAAATTTCTAAACAATAATACTTTTCATTGGATCAGAGTTGCATTTTATTTCATATGTGAGTGTTTTTACTTTGTGTGATGGTGTGAATACAAACCGTCGTGTTAAATTAGATTTTTTGACAGTCGCAACAAAACTCAAAAGATTTCTATCTCACAATGTATTATGGAATACGTAAGACTTGTGAGATAGTGAAAACTAGCCTTAAGCGGTATCGGTTGCAGAATTACTAAATCTCTCAATTCAACTCTCATAGAATTAAATAAAAGAATTTGCAGAACAAATTAAGAAGTCTTCACCAAAATCTTCTTCAGAGTACTTGGTTAGTTTTCAATCTGAAAAAACGGCTTTATTTAAAATGAAATTCTAATGGGAAAAAGAAATATAAAAGGTTGGCTTTAGAAGAAATAAAAAAAAAGAAGGAACTGGAAATAAGCAAAAACAGGATAGCTTCAGAAGAAATAAAAACTAATACAGAAATGGATCTAAAGAAAAAAGAATTAGATAAGTATAAAAAAAAAGAAAAATTGAAAGTGACGAAAGGCTAAGAATTTTGGAGATGGAAAAAGAAGAAAGGTTAGAAAGATTCGAAATTGAAATAAAATATATAAAAACCAAAACAAATAATCTACTAGTGAACCAAACTTATTGTTATTATAGATTGTTTATTTTCCTACTTATACGAATGAATTAATTTCTTTTTATGGCTTTATTTAACTTTTAAAAAATGCGTTAATTATTAATGGAATTAAAAAGTTTAATAAAAAGAAAATACATACATACAGTTTGTCAAATAATTCTTTTCAATGCTAGAAAAAATCATGCAAAAAAATTTCAGTTTGAAATACGACTGGCTAATTTATTTTAAACTTTTTTTATTTTTTGGACATTCTGTTTTCTTGGTTATGTGAGATATGATGATGCGAAAATATAACATAAAAGAGTGCATAGTACAAAAACAAAAAGAAAAATGTAAGAGAACATTTTATTTATGGTGTCAAATAAATGTTTTCAAAAACAAAAAAAAAAAGAGATTAACCGTTATTTTTTTGTGTAATTAATAAACATTAGTGAAATTAATGCATGTTACTATGCTAACATATTAGTGGACTATATTTATTCTTCAAATAGTTGCCGTTCCTGTAACAAGTGACTATAAAATAAAGTTTTACAAATGCCCGGAAAACGTGTTAGCAAAGATATTGTTCAGTTAGTGTATTTTAATCATTATAAAGGCAAATCGCACAAAGCAATCGCGGAAATGATTTCCCTCAATCTTAGGACAGTCTACAACATTATTAACCGCGCCGAAAAAGAAAAAAGGCTTGAAGCAAAACATTCCCCTGGCAGACCAAAAAAGGTGACCAAGCGCATTGAAAGAAAAATAATAAAAATGGTTGAGGAAAAACCACATTCCAGCACCAGAGGAATATCATCCGAAATATATAATGATTTTGGAGTTATTATTTCACATGAGACTGTTCGGAACGTGCTTCAAAAACAGCAATACTTCTCTAGAACAGCTAGAAAAAAACCGTTACTTTCGGCGAACAACATAGAGAAAAGATACACATTTGCTATTGAGCACGTTCGTTTTGGAGCAGAGTACTGGGATGACGTAATTTTTTGTGATGAAACCAAGCTCATGCTTTACTATCACTTTGGATCACAAAAAGTTTGGCGCAAGCCATTGACGGCCCTTGACAAAAAAAATATTATACCAACAGTAAAATTCGGAAAGTTGTCTGTTATGGCATGGGCTTGTATATCTTGTAGAGGAGTTGGCGAGATAAAAATTTTGGATGAAATTATGACCAAAGAAGTGTATCTTGATATATTAAAGAATGATTTATGCAGCAGCGCCCGTAAATTTGGGTTTTTTGACCCAGAAAATCCGCAAAAACTTAACTTTAAATTTTATCAAGATAATGACCCAAAACACAAATCGTATATTTGTAAATCCTGGCTATTATATAACTGCAAAAAAGTGATTGATACTCCAGCTTAAAGTCCAGACCTTAACCCTATAGAAAATTTATGGGTCCTCTTGAAGAAAAAGTTGGAAAAAGATCTCCAAAAAATAAAACACAATTGATACAATATATTAAAGAGGAATGGGAAAAAATACCTGAGGAATACGACTTACAAAAGCTTATTCATTCAATGGGCCGGCGATTGCAGTCAGTAATTGATTCTCACGGGGGACACAAAATACTAAGGGCAAAAAATATTTATGTATTAACATATTTTTTTAATAATTTCATTGATTTTTTTAATTTTGAAAACATTTTTTTGACACTTTGAAATTTTAATAATTTTTTTTTATCTCGATTATAATTATCTTATGAAAGACTTATAATTTTTTACAATGCAGTATGTTTACAAACATATTTAAAAAAATAAATATACAAAAAAAAATAATTTTGCAAAAATTAAAACAAGCTATTAGTGTTTCATTTAATAATATTTTGTTTTCTTATACTTTTGAAAAGAATTATTTGACAAACTGTATGTACATTTGCTTAAAAGATTTAATTTTAATTTTTAACTAATGAGTAAATAGCTTGATGTTTCAGTTCTTAATTTATATTTGTGATAGGCTCTTCAGTTTCAGGTATGGACTCTTCTATTTCTTCGTTACTACATTCAGAATCAATATTTTTACATTCCATATTAATTTTTTTTGATAAAATTATGTCATGAAGAATGCAGCATACTAAAAACCAATCACAAGCATGCTTTTTGCTTTCTTTGCGTATTCGTAATTCTTCAAGGCTTCCAAATCGTTCTTTAAGCAATCCGAAGCAATGCTCGACGCGAACACGTTATCGGCTGTGGCATAAATTAAACTCGGTGCGATCATTTTTGTTTATTTGTCTGGCTTTACTTCTGTATGGAGTGATCAAAGTTGTGGATTGATTGTAAATAAGCCGAAAATAGAAAAATAGTTATCATTTAGTTTAAAAAGTGAACTATTTCGATATATCCAAGCATCCTAGTAGGCACTTGATGATTATCTTTTCGGGAGCTTTATCTTTCTGACCTTCTAAAGGATAACCTTACGTACCCTTCTGTTTAAGGGCTCAACGGAAGACTCGTTTTTGACGAAGGGATACTTTTAAAGATCTAGTGATGGCTGTGGTTAAAACCTTAATCGGGGCAGGGGTGTCATGAATCGTCAGGAGAGCTATTCACTTATGGAGGGCACTAACTGCGAGGACAAATTATCCCTAGGTGCTGTTGCTATTCGAACAGATGCTGCTAGCTATTTCTTAAGTAGCGGAGGCAAGATGGCTCCAGCTCCTAAATAAGGGGTGAGAGTATAATTTTTGACGGGTAATACACTCAAAGTTGCAACCTGTATGTGTTTGTTTTCGCCGAGCACACACGGGGCGGTTGGTAAAAGCATTGTTTGTTACCTTGTGGATATATGGCATGTGCTCATGTAAATCATATCCACATTTGTATATTCACCCTTATTCCATTTAGCGTTATCAATACGAAACGATATCGTTTTGTGTCGATTTTTGCAAATCGGTATGCCCATTGTCAATATCAAGTTTTATCGATAAGCGTCGATGTATTTTTGGTATGCCGTACGCAACGTTAACGTTGGCATCGATTTAAATTGACTCTGTTTTTGTCGTCAGTCTTATTGGTGTCGAAGCAGTTTTTTTCTTTTTTATTTTTCAAAAATAATAATGTTGAATTAAAAAAATGAAAAAGTAGCAACAAAGTTTAGGGAAAATTGCAAAAATTTGCAAAAATAGCGAAAATTCGCGAAAATTTTATGTTTTCCAAACAAGCTAAAAAATTGATTAAAAGTTCCTAAAACTATAAGGAATAGCAAAAATTCCATGAAAATCGCTAAATTACCGCAAATTCCCGAATTTTAGCCATGTTCGCGATAGAAGCAATTTTTCCTGTAAGTTTTCTGATTCTTTACAGTTTTAACGATTTTTAATACATATTTATTTTTTCTTTCATGCCTCTTGTATCAAATTTTTGCGAATTTCCACTAATTTTGCCATTTTTATGGAATTTTTGCCATTCTTATGTTTTTGGGGACTTTAAGTCAATTTTATGGCTTGTTTCAAATAAAAAAGAATTTCGCGAATTTTCGCTATTTTTGCTCTTTTCGGCAATCGTCGTACCGTTCTGTTTTTTACAGGGCACTATCAACACTGTCGATTTATACGGGGCGAAAAGTGTAATCAATACCTTATGGCATTAGTAAGGGTGATTTTTTTAGAATAAATCAAGCTACCCTCTTTGAGAGCACAACATTAATAAGAAACGAACATCAAATTGCACATTTTTAATAAAAACTTATTAGAGATGTTCTTAAAAAAACGATAAACAATCGACATCGTTACATTGCTGTTATGGCATACAAGTTTTGTATCGAATTGATGACGATGTCGATAAAAATTGATTTTGATATTCAATTGATGACGATGACGACGACGTTAAATGGAATAAGGGTGATTATTTTTATTTTTTTTTATTTTATTAACTTTAAAAATTATATCCAGTAAGTGGTGGCTATTTTAGACTTCAAGATTTCGGGGATAATGGCTATGATTTCAGTTTGTTCGGTGATGGTTCTTGGCTTGCTCCGCTAGGGTTGCTGGTAGTGAGCTAGTCTATCAGCGCCGGGGTTGTGGGTTCGATTCCCGCCAGAGACTCTGGTTTCTTTCCTGCAGCGTAGAGCTTCGCGGGATTAGCTTAAACAATTTAAAAAAAACCCTTTCTTCTAAATATCCTCAAAAAAAATTGTCAGGAGTTGTTCAATCCAGTGAAAGTGGAAGTCAGTTAAAATCGCTTGTGCACAAAAAAAATGTATTCGCCAAATATGTCCATTACCATTGGGTTGTTAAAATCACAAGATAAATTGGTTTTCCCCAGCTAGGCTAACAAAATTATCCAACATGAACCGCCGTTTACAGAGATTATAACACCCATGACATTTTCAAAAAAAATATGGGACAATTATCCTTTCGAACTTGTGGATATAAAAAATAAAATTCAATTGTAATGGTACGTTGTTCGATCGTGGATGTTATGTTAAATTCCGCAAGTCATCATCGCAAACTGCTGCAAAAAAAAAAAACAAAGAAGAAATAATAATTAAAAAGTTATAAAGAATTCAAACCATTAATTAATACAAAAAAAAATTAACTTTAAAATAAAATTTAACGTACAAAATATAGCACGTTGAACTCTTTTGCCTTAGCCTTGCATTTTTATGTTTTTTTTCTTATCTTTTATTAAAAAATATTCTCTTTGATTTATAAAATTTTTAAAATACCGTTTGCAACACTGCGGTGCCTGCCAGTCTATAAACAAACATCAATCTATACGCTAGGTCCACACGTAGCAATTGATTTTGCTAAGCACAAGCAACAGTGGAGCAATCATTGCTGATTATATTGCTGGAGAACACGTGACAAACGTACAAAGAAATGAAATGTAAGATACATAAATGTCAAATAATTTTACTGCAGATTGCTGAGCAATAACTGCTCAAGCAATCAGAAGAGCAATCATTGCGCAATGAATGGCAATATTCACACGTCGCAAATTCAATGGAGCAATCAATTTTTACATTTGCGGCAATAATTATTGCTACTTGGGTCTTCACGGGATTAACCAATGGTATTGGTGGATCGAAATGTGCTGTAAATATATATATATATAAATATATGTAATTATATATATAAAAAATCTTTTTTAATTGTTACAATGTTCAATGCTTTAAGAACTTACCAAAAAATCTTGGTTATGCCCCTGAAATACATAATTTTCCAAACTTTTTCTGCTGGTATAAACTCAAATTATAGATAAAATTGTAATTTGCAGAATATGATTCACAGAAATAAAAACCAATCAAGAATCTATTTTCTTAAAAAAATTTACAATGAACAGTTTACAATTTCAATTGATGACTTTTCAAATATCAGTTCCAATTCTTTCAATCCTCGCCCTTAAATAGCCTGCTCCCATCTCTTTGATTATTTTATTTTCAGATCCCACCTTGATTCCAGATCAGATGAAAACTATTTGAAATTTTTTTTTTAATCCTTAGTTATTTTTGCAAAACGTTTTGAATTTTTTTTTAATTTGTCAGGCTATTCTTGAGTATTAAGTGAACTAAATTCATCGTAATTAGTTATTGTTGCACCAATACATATAGTTTTGGATACAATATTTCAAACCCATTGGAAGCCTTAACAATGTTAGGTGCTGCATCGGTTTAAAATAGAAGAAAATTTTGTCAAAATCATGAAAATCTATTTAAAGCAAAGCTCCAAAATAATTTATTTATTGATTTTTAAATTTTTTTGAAAGTTGTTTTGTGTGTATTTATTTAATTAAAAAAAAAAAAATTTTTATGATATGGAAATTAAAAAAAATCAGTAAAAGATCAAAATACCCAAAAATATGCATTTAAAACCTTAATATGCAAAAATATGCATTTTCACCAAAACATGCATTAACATGCAAAACCAAATCGATGCGATAGATAGATAATTGGTCGACATCGTTGTTAGACTATCGGCAAAAAAACATGCATTTGCATGGAAAACGCATCCCTAATCATAATTGTTAAAATCTAAGCGCAGTCTGAGAGTTTGTTTCACAGCTAACCCAAGGTACATTAACACAAGGTAGACTTATTTGGGAGTGTAGACATGCTGCTCTATAAAAAGAACCGAGTTGTCAAAATTGTCTTCGTATAAAACAAAAACAATTTAACGCACACATGTACAAATTTTGGCTCATATGCACGAAATTTGACGTTTGGGTTCCAACTGGGGTAAACAGCTGACAAGCATATGGGCCAACAAGTCTACCTTGTGTAAATATACCTTGAGCTAACCCCTTCGTAAGTTATATCGGCCTTAAAAAATACACTTTACATTTAAAAATCTAGTGTTCATAAAAAGAAATACTGCGTTGCCACTTGTTTTGTTACTAAAATAATTATTAAATTGTATATATACATATTGCACTGTTTCCTCTAAAGAGGTTAACTCAAAATTTAAAACTTTTAGTAGAGACAAAAAACATTTTTTTTTTATGTATGAATGTAATTTTTTATCACAAAGGGGAATACCACTGTATTTTTTTTTTTTTTTTTTTTTTTTTGCAAAATATAAAAAAAATTGTTCTAAGATTTTTATAGTTATTAGACATGTGTGACTTCTGCTTATCGTTTTCCTGCAATAGGTGAACATGTGTAAATTTTGAGCTAACTCCCTTCAGAGAAACGATTGCGATATATTGTACATTCATTTAAAATAAAAAAATAAAGTATTTTGAATTTCGTATTTTAATGGTGTTTTCTTTTCTACAAAAAAATGTGACCCGAAAGGGGTGGCTTTTTTAATTCTAAAAAACTCATCCTTTTCGGGAGCAAAATTTTTAAGAAACAAACACCAAATTCCATTTTTTTTAAATAAAATGTCACATTTTTTTGTAGAAAAGAAAACACCATAAGTTAAAAATTTAAATGTAATTTGTATTTTAAATACACGACTTAAAAGTTTTTGTATTTAAAATAAATGTCGAAAACACAAAAAAAAACCTTTTAGAACATTTTAGAATGCATTTAGAAAAGTCATATGACCGTTTTCTCATTAGGCGATTATCTTTTTTCCCAACGAAAAACTGCAGATTAAAGAAATTTGGTTTTTTCAATGTCTCATTTGCTTCTGTTCTGTCGCAAAACTAAAAAGATAAATCAGCTGACTCCCAACTTTTACATATATTTTGAGAGGTATTGCCAACTGACTAAAATTTTTTGATCGATATATTACAAGCCAGCAAAATTTAATGTCAAACTTTTAGGGATGTTTAAACTTTCGGGGCTATTATTTCAACTTGCCGTAGTTAAAGGTAGGATTTTGTTGGACATATAACAAGTTATTTATTATTTCAACTTAACTTTAACCTACCTGGTAGGATGACCTTGCCTTTAACGTATTGTATTGTATATTGAAAAACTTTTTATACGTGGGACAAAATCCTACCTTTAACTATCGGCAAGTTGTAATAATGACCCTAAGTGGTACACATACTAATTTATGTAGCATCATGCTCAAAAGGGTTAAGAAATCAAAAAGAAATCTATATATATAAAATTTTAACGTTTCTCACTGATTCATCATCGCACATACTAAACGCCTGAAGGAAATTCGAATGTTTAGGGGGTAAAAAAGAGTAAAAACGGGAAAATTCGGTAACCTTATTTTTCCAAAACTAAAAGAGATACAAAAAAATGTAACACTTATCGTTCTTATTTAGAAAAATAAGCGGGCAGGTGTCTGGTACTTTTTTGAAATTCGGCTCTATTAGGGAGTCAACTGGTAAAACCTGAATTTTGGTACTTTTTTGACACTAATAAACATAGAAACAGAGTTAATACCACATTGAAACTTATCAAAAAAAAAATACGAACACGAATTTGGTACTTTTTCGAAATTCGAACATTTAAGGGGTGAAAATCGTAACTATTTTTGGTACTTTTTTTTACATAACATTTTTCTCCATTCATTGACATATTCGTACTAAATTATGGGCTGCCACTACAATACTGAAATGTTTGATACTTTAATGGGGAGAAAAAATAGTACCCAAAAATGGAAATACGGTAAATTCGATATTTTTCTTTAGCTTTTTGGTTCTACAACTGGTATGTTTTAAATTATCGTTAATATTGGATCGTGTCTTAGCTTTTAATTAGTATAATTTCGATCTACCAAAGGTTAAAATACAATTTGGTTTATGGATTGATGTTGGACTATTGACGTCAGCATTCGTCGATGGCTGCGAGTGTAAGACGGCAAATCCATCTGAGGAGATCGAGTGGTTGCGATCGAAACATGTCATGGTAACCTGCCGGTCAGGGTTCGTTCATTTTGTAAAATTCCTTTGTTCATAAAAATAATTTAATGAAAATTAAATTTGATGAACTTAAGCCTAATTAAAAAATATTAAAAATTTGGATTAAAAACCATAAATAGTTCAACAAAATAACCACAATACTAATTAAATAGGAAATATTCAAAAAATGAATACCTATATTTTCGTATCAAAAAAAAATCAGAATTCAGCGGATTTATTTTGCTAATATTAACAAATTTTACAGCAAAAAATAATAGATTCTTCTGTAGTAATACAGTGAAAGAATTTTCTTCACAGATCCAATGGATTTTGACATTAATCTAATGAAAAATTACATTAAAATTCAACCTATGTAATGTTTCATTGGATTAATGAAAAATGCTACATTAGCCCCCCGTTAATGAAATGTTTCATAAAATCGATAAAAATTTTAATTTGTTTAAAGACATAAATTCATTAAAAAATTACTGATTAAATTTGGTAATTTTTATGACCATATATATATATTAATGTTTATTATTTCAGCCATTTCAATGTGCGTTTTGCGTTGTGAATTTTATTTTTTTTTTTGCCTGTTTCAAATCATCAAGTTATAATAATTTTTTCAAAGTTATTTTTTGGGAATACAAAATTTACTATTATATATATATATATATGTTCCTTTAACTCCCATTGGAGCATAGGGCGCCAAATTTACTATTAATAAGATTTATTTATGACGTAATAAATTCCCAATTTTTCATATTTGATAAATACACTGAAATTTATTGTTGAGGGAAAGCTAGCTTTTATTTCGTTTATATCAGCCATGTCACAGAGTACAATTCCGTTCGAAAACGGAATTCATTCAGTATTTTGGTGCTTCAGAAAACGACGAAAAAACTTTTTGGAATGAAACCATTTATGTTTTCATGAACGGAATGTGAGTTTTCTGTATCTGAAAGGCCAAAAAATTATCAAAATTTTATTTCTATCAATAAAGAAATAAGTTTTCTTCGATTCCGTACGGAATCATTCCGAACGGAATTGTACTCTGTGACATGGCTGTATATTTCTGTTACATCATGTTATGTTCTACTTGTATAAGCTTACCTTTTAGAAAATTGTATTTAATTCATTTTCCAGCCCGGGACGACCTTCATCTTGTTTCTTTCCATTTTGCTGGATTGTACTACTACGTAAATTTTGTGTATTTAATTTAACAATTAAAGAAAAAAGAATGTGAGAATTGTTTGCTCTTGTTTTTTCTTTCTCGTTGTATGTTTTTGAACCTTTTACTAACATTTAGCTAAATTCAATGTTTCGTTATCGTTATGAATTTTTTCATTGATGTTATGAAACATGGAAATTTACAATTTTTTTCATATATTTTCATGTCTATCGCTTAAAATGGAATTAAAAATACGTTTTTACAGCAGTTATAGGAAGAAAATATTTTCTAGTTATAAGTATTTTGAAGTTAGAGAACTTTATCTTGTTTTCATTGATTTAGTGACATTTTTCATGGAAAATATGAAGTTACACTTTTTTCATTAACTGAAAAATATTTGAATATGTACATTAAATTATAGCTCATATTCATCTTAAAAAAACCCATTGAAATAATGTATAACAATTGGTTGAATTTTTTTTTTTTTTTTTTTGAAAGAGATATTAAGTTGTCATTAATTAAATGAAAAATTTAACCAAATTACGAAACTTAATTTCGTAGTGGTACAGAAATTGCTTCATTATTTCTGTAAAACTTCATGCCCGTAATGAAATTTTTCATTGGATTAAAGAAAAAATTTAATGAAATTGATTCATTAGATTTATGAAGCATAAATCTTTCAGTGAAGCAAGATTTTAGATAATATTTCTTAAGTTTTTTTTTAAGTGTAAACCAATTTGACAGCAAAAAATTGTTAATTTTTCAGTAATAAGAGCAAAATTTCCAGTTGATTTTACTATTTTTTTTTAATGCTAAAATTATAGTGTTAATATTAAATTTTTTTGAGTGTCCCATTAGTACAAAAAATATTAATGATTATTATTTAAATCCAAAAATGATTTTTTTAAATTAAAAAAAAAATTAAAAAAAAACATATTTCACGCTAAAGTTAAAAAATCTAAAGCTCTACTTTGCCCTTAAATTTTCCAATTACTACTCAACCGATTTTAATGAAATTTAAAGTAGAGAAAAGTATAACCCCCGTATTTATAAACGATTATTAAATTTAACAAACGTTTATTAAGCAGAATTTTTATACAAAATTTGTTTTGTAAGCCTTTATTAAATTTAAAATTTTTTTTATAAATACAGGCATAAGAATTTATCTGTTGATTAAAATTTTTGCCCATTAAAATTTTGGCCAATGAAAAGTTTTCATTTTTAAACACAAGCTAAATTTTAAAAGTTTAATGAGGGAACAATAAATTATAAAAAAAAATATGTTAACAACAATCGCGATGGCAAATTTTATTGAAAAAATAATAGTTTTCTTATAAATTACAAGAAAAAGCATCAAAAAAGAAAAATAAAACGATTTCTTTAATGTTAAAAGTTATTGCATCAGAAAATTATCTGATGCACTAATTGCCAATATTTGCTGCAGAACTGCGGCATCACTGCATAACAAAACTTTTGACACGTGAAAGTAAAGCAACCCATACACAATTCAATTGTCAACTGAGTCGGTTGTTGTTCAAATCAAAGCGTGTATGGCTTTGTCAATTGATTAGTTTGACGGTTGTCGAGTTGGTTGAAGAAAAATCAAAAGATTTTGATTTTTTCAAGTTGACTACTAAAGCTACGGTCACACTTATTAAATATTTGATCAAATAAGCGTAACCCCTACTTTTGTTAATAGTAAGTGGGATTTAAAATGGTCTTAATATAACAAAATAAACTAATTATACTACTAGACATAGCAAAAAACAGTTTTTTGTAAGATGTGGTATTTTAATCAAAATAAATATTGATATTAAGCGAAACGATTTTTTAGTTTGGTTGTTGGTCCCGTTTTTTTCGTCAAATATTTGATAAGTCTGACCGTAGCTTAAGTCTTTCAATTCGATTGTACTGTTTGTGCCCAAGTCTCTTGATCAGCTGTCAAAATAAATTTTTGTTGTTAAGTATTTTAAAAATTGTCTTTTATTTCATTAAATTTTAAAATAAATTTGAAATCTTTCAATTCAGTTGATGAAGTTGTCAACTGAGTTGAAAGACTCAGTTGACAACTTGGGCGCATAATGCCAAGTTTCTTACAAGTGATGCATTAATGAAAATTCAACTTTACTAATGCGCAACTGATGCGCAACAACTGCATTTACGAAGGTACCCCATTTCTTTCCTTCTTTCTGTTTATTTATACATTCTTTTTTTTAAGTGTGTTATACTCCTGACAGACATAGGATTTGTTTACTATACTATCATGGTATACTACATGTATGTCAACCTAAACTACAATTAAATCATGAAACAAAGTGGTATATTGATGGTTTATATACTACTGTAATATGCATACCATGGTATTGCAACTATATGATTTGATTTGATATTTATTATTGTTTTACCCATCTAACAAGATATACAAAATATTTTAGATTATAGTAGGGATAACAGGTAGTTATACAATTAAATGTTTATAACATGGTGCTTATTATTTTATGGAAAACATTAACAAAAGTGTTGAAAAAAAAAATTAAATAATAATAAATTAATTACAATTACATTTATGACTAATTAAAAAACATGCATAAAAAGAAAATTTTAAAACATAAAAAGATTGAAAAATTATAAATATTAAGAAAACAGTTTTGTGATTTCATTTTTGAAAATATTCGCATTGCTGATTGTTTGAATTCTGTTTGGAAGTCTGTTCCACAAACGGATAGCATTAATAAAAAACTGCCGCTCTGAAACCTGACTTTTGTATCTAATACTTGTTAGTTTACTCCCGCGCTTCGATCTTACAAATTGCAACCTATTGTACAAGTAAGATGGTGTTTTAATATACATATATGATTTTGTGCAGTAGTATTAAAGTTTTGCTGTCAATTAGATTTGAGAAAGTCATGCCATACAATTGTTTCGAAAAAGGAGTTATATGATCACGTCTGCGAAGACCAAAAA
Organism: Pollenia griseotomentosa; assembly: GCA_963931875.1. Classification (NCBI taxonomy): domain Eukaryota; kingdom Metazoa; phylum Arthropoda; class Insecta; order Diptera; family Polleniidae; genus Pollenia; species Pollenia griseotomentosa. The sequence continues at coordinate 25,326,083 of OZ007562.1, forward strand.
CGTATCTGGTTATGTTGTTAAATGCTACCTTTAACTTTCGTGCACTGTCTGAGTCACAATGTCCAAATATTTCACTTCCGTAAAGTAAGCAGGGCATCAAGTACGTTTTAGCAATAAGCATTCTTATGTTAGCCGGTGTGCAAGAAATTGTTGACCATAGAGAACGTATCATGGATTGAGTTTTACAAACAATAGAGTTAACATGATTCGACCAACTTAATGTTTGATTGAATACAAGCCCCAGGTTTTTTGATGAGGTGACTAGATCAATTTTTTGTCCATTTATCATTACGTCAATATTAGGAATTAGTAAATTTGTTTTTTTTTTTGTGAATTATAATACATTTTGATTTTCTGGGATTTAAACAAAGGCCGTTCTCAGATGCCCATGAATAAACATTATTTAGATCTATATTTAGAGCATCAACACTTTGTTGTAGTGACTTAATGGGTGAACTTAGGTAGAGCTGTACATCATCCGCATACATGTGGAATTTGCAATGTAAAATACAGTTGGGTAAGTCATTAGCATACATCGAAAATAACAATGGTCCTAAGATTGAGCCTTGTGGTACTCCTCTTGTGACTGGTAGAGCAGCAGAGTAATTATTTCTTAGGAAGACAGATTGAAAACGGTTTGTGACGTATGATTTCATGAGTGAAACCGCAGTACTGGAAAAATTAAACTGTTGTCTTAGTTTCTTACAAAGCACATAATGATCAACTGTGTCAAACGCCTTTGAATGATCTAGAAGAACCAACATCGTTACCATAGAAGAACCAACATCGTTACCATAATGTCTGTCAGGGGTATTAATAGACGTTGCGTCAGTTTGGGAAATATTTGCCTTTGGCACATTTAGAAATTATGTGTATGTTAATTCATCTATCGCGTTGTTAACAATGTTCTTAAATTCTTTTTTAAGTTTAAAACAGCAACAAAAATACTATCAATTTAACGTTTTTTATTATTATTATTTTTATTGCTTTTTTTTACTTTTTATTTATAAATTGTGGTAGTTGTAGTAACTTGTGTTTATAGAGCTGCTTTAAAAGTTTTAAACTTATAATTCTACAATAGATTTTTATTTAATTTAGTTAGCTGTCGACCCCAGAGCGATTCAGTTCATTCATTTTAAAAGTTTAGTGCTTAAGTGTTAATAAAAATTAAGTTTTTCTTATCAATTTTTAAACCTTGTGAAAATTAAAAATAATAAAAATAAAAATATAATTAAAACAAAGATTACATTTTATTTGTAATAAAATTTTAACAACAAATATAACAAATATATAGAAAATGCCAAATCCTCCTATCGGGTTTTATCCTCATATCAAAAGGAGGGTAAGTGTTTAGAAAACCTTTAATTTTGTGCTGTTTCCAAGTGACAAGCAACCATTTCATTAAATTGAATAAAACTTTTAAATTGGAGTCAAAAAAAAAAAATTAATATGTAGTTAAAAAAAAAAAATATTTTTTGTTTTTCATATTACTTGCATTTTTTTAATTACACAGTTTTTTAAACGCACTAAACAAAAATCGAAGAACTTTCCGTTACGGCATGTTAACATGTCAATACAAAGTATTACGACTTTGTAGAATAAAAATATTATGAAATTCTCTCTAGAATATAGGTCTATTGCAAGTATTTTTTACGTTTACACCATAGTATAATAAGTACCAGGTATGCTCATTAGGGAGAGTTTTCATTATTTACCCATGTAATGTCAAAATAATTTATTTGATTTTTGACGCTTGTCTTAATTTTTTCAGATTTTCTTTTGTTTGACGTTATATGGGTTTTGAAATTGACAACAAAATTTCTAATGACCATACCTTGTACTTAATCTACCATGGTTTACACAAATGGTTTAAGTAAAAACCAAGCAACTATATTAAACAGCTGAGTTAATAACAAAAAAAGCTGATGTTTACAGTTTTACAATATGTATTTACAAAAATTATATGAACATTTTCTGAGTTGATTTTGGTTGTTTTTGCAATGGTATAAACATGTTAACACATTCAATATATTGTCAGCACATTATTGAATTGGCGCCAAATATATGAAAATATGAAACAAAAAATCATACTGAAGAAAAACGACAATGAAGGTTTACATGAAGTTTTCTGAAAATATACTTGCTGTTGGCATATGTTTTGAGGAAAAAACTTTAAATTTTGAATATGATGAATTTCATGTAAAAATCGAGATGCATTGAACCCGACCCCCTCAGATATCGATGAAATTTTGTTCATAGCTAAATTTGATCAATACAAACAAACTCTCATTTTTAGAAATGACTGTTTTGCGATTTTTTGGGCGTGACACAGTGGGAACGTTTTCGAAAAAACGCGAAAATGGTCGAAAAGAGCTCCATTTAAACTACAATAACTCAGAATCGGCTAAACCGATTTCCATGATCTTGGTATCATTAAAAAGATATTTTAACAGGCTTTATGACACGTTAAAAAAACAAAAAAAGAAATACACTGTAACAAAATTTATAACAAAAAAAAATTTTAACTGACGAAAAAACCAAAAAGATCAAGGGTTTTTTTACAGTGTATTAATTTTTTAGAAAGGTTTATCCTTCATCTATACCATATCAAAAAATAAAAATGGGTTCTTTTTTAGTTTTTTTTATATAATTTTTTAAGTAGTGTCACTTCTAGTAATTGCCCTTATATTTTATAAAAAAAAAAATTTAGGTAACGAAAAACCAAAAAAGATCAAAGATTTTTTACAGTGTATTACTTTTTTAGACAGCTATTTCCTTCACCTATAACATATCCAAAAAGTAAAATGGGTTCTTTTTTATTTTTTTTTTTAAATAATTTTTTAAGTAGTGTCACTTCTAGTAATTGCCCTTATATTTTATAAAAAAAAAAAAATTTAGGTAACGAAAAACCAAAAAAGATCAAAGATTTTTTACAGTGTATTACTTTTTTAGACAGCTATTTCCTTCACCTATAACATATCCAAAAAGTAAAATGGGTTCTTTTTTATTTTTTTTTTAAATAATTTTTTAAGTAGTGTCACTTCTAGTAATACGTACACAGAAAAAATTATTGCCGAATTATTTTCAAACAACCGCTTGTTTGAAAATTTTTTTAATTTCTATAAATATTTTTACTGATTCAATCAATATTTTTGTTTGATTTTTATTTAACCAACAAAAATGTGGACAACTCTTCAAAAATAAAATAAACGCGCTATTGGTGTCAAGTTTTCATAATTTCGTATGAAATATTTAACGCTCTTTAATGTTGTCGTCTTTTTGCATTTTTTTATTTGATCGTAAGCAACACTTCTTTATGTGAAATATAAGAACAACAACAAAAAACACACACAGTCTATTTTTGGACGCTTTAAAAAAGTGCAACTATAAGAAAAACAATAGCAGACACGACATTATAAGAAACAAAATCCCGTATTCAATTTTTTAAAACTGTTTGGTTAAATACATCAAATACAAAAATAGAATGATGACGAAAAACATATCGAGTCGGTCTGCTGCCGTTTTTGGTTACATTTCTTCTTTAGCAAAGGAAAGGATACAGCAACAGAGAGTGATAAAGAAAAACATTGTGTTGTGTGTATAAATAAGACTTCGTTCAAAAATTATTCCAACAAAAAAATGTGTTTCAAAGCCAGTCGGCGGCTCTGCTTTGCCGTCACCTTCGCATACAGTGCTTACTTGTGTGCGCGTCATTGCTTGTGCAAAAACTTTTTTTTTTTTTTATTTTGAATTTCAGTAAACTTTTTGTTTGATTCAGTTAAATTATTTGTTTGAAAAAATTAGTGTTTTTTTTTCAGTAAACAAAATGCAAATAAATTGTTTGAATATGCAAATTTGTTTGTAGGACCGATTTCAGACAAAAAATTGTTTGATTCTACAAATTTTTTGTTTGAATTGGAAAAATAATTTTTTCTGTGTACCGAAAGTCTTTTTTGAACTTTTTCACGAAAGTTTCCTTGTTTAACAGTAATTGAATCTTGCGATCCAGGCATCATTCGGCTAATTTCATCATCTTCATAAAATAACTTGACTGTGCTTAGAGTTTCGGTTGGTAAACTACGTCTGCTCATTTTAAAAAGATTGATATCTGCAAACTTCGTTTTATTCCTTTGGATATCTTTACTTTTTTTGATACAATCGTGAGATATATCATCCCCAAAACGATCTTTAATTTCTGCGTGACTCATATTGATTGGTAAGAGAGATAAAAGTTTTTGCTTTTCCAAAAGATTTGAGCTGTTCTCTATTTGATATTTGATGTTTTCCAAAATTTCTTCGTAAATGGCTTTGACGTTTTCAAGTTGCGCTGACAAATCAGATAATGGATCAGCTCCAAGTGAATCTGCTATATTTTCGAAAATTTGCAGTGATTTTCTATTTCTGTATGCATCTTGTTTCATATATTTCCTTTTAAGAGGCGACATTTGGTTTGGTAGATGAGGAATAATATGATCATTTATATTTTCAATGACTTCCATCCTTTCGATGCTTGCATTACAAGTTGGAAGTTCATTCAATTCTTCGCTAACTTCATCGCTGGGCGTTGTTGGTAAATAATTTGAGACTTCATTCTGCTCCACGTTGGATTCATTACGACTGCGCGCTTTTCTCAGTGTATTCCGGCAAGTTTCGCAAATACGGCTACAATGAATGTTGGCGACAGCTGGAAAATATTCAATTATATTTGCAGCCTCGTTTTCACTTATTTTACGAAGCGAAGCGCAACACTTATGAGATATTTTTATGCATCTGTACTTATTGTTTGAATTCATATTCACTCAAATTTTTAAAATATACGCGTAAAAATTGTAATGGGATATCTTGGCTTCTCGAAACTGTTTATAATTATGAATTATGAATTTTTTGTTCTATATATATTTCTCTTTATTATGGGTAAAGTAATAAATGTTTATGACAAAATAGAAAATTATTATGAAGAATACATTGATTTTTTTATTCAGAATTTTGCGGAATTACTAGAAGTGACACTACTTAAAAAATTATTTAAAAAAAAATAAAAAAGAACCCATTTTACTTTTTGGATATGTTATAGGTGAAGGAAATACCTGTCTAAAAAAGTAATACACTGTAAAAAATCCTTGATCTTTTTTGGTTTTTCGTTACCTAAATTTTTTTTTTTATAAAATATAAGGGCAATTACTAGAAGTGACACTACTTAAAAAATTATTTAAAAAAAAAATAAAAAAGAACCCATTTTACTTTTTGGATATGTTATAGGTGAAGGAAATACCTGTCTAAAAAAGTAATACACTGTAAAAAATCTTTGATCTTTTTTGGTTTTTCGTTACCTAAATTTTTTTTTTTTATAAAATATAAGGGCAATTACTAGAAGTGACACTACTTAAAAAATTATTTAAAAAAAAAATAAAAAAGAACCCATTTTACTTTTTGGATATGTTATAGGTGAAGGAAATACCTGTCTAAAAAAGTAATACACTGTAAAAAATCCTTGATCTTTTTTGGTTTTTCGTTACCTAAATTTTTTTTTTTTTATAAAATATAAGGGCAATTACTAGAAGTGACACTACTTAAAAAATTATTTAAAAAAAAAATAAAAAAGAACCCATTTTACTTTTTGGATATGTTATAGGTGAAAGAAATACCTGTCTAAAAAAGTAATACACTGTAAAAAATCCTTGATCTTTTTTGGTTTTTCGTTACCTAAATTTTTTTTTTTATAAAATATAAGGGCAATTACTAGAAGTGACACTACTTAAAAAATTATTTAAAAAAAAAATAAAAAAGAACCCATTTTACTTTTTGGATATGTTATAGGTGAAGGAAATACCTGTCTAAAAAAGTAATACACTGTAAAAAATCCTTGATCTTTTTTGGTTTTTCGTTACCTAAAATTTTTTTTTGTTTTAAAATATAAGGGCAATTACTAGAAGTGACACTACTTAAAAAATTATATAAAAAAAACTAAAAAAGAACCCATTTTTATTTTTTGATATGGTATAGATGAAGGATAAACCTTTCTAAAAAATTAATACACTGTAAAAAAACCCTTGATCTTTTTGGTTTTTTCGTCAGTTAAAATTTTTTTTTGTTATAAATTTTTTTACAGTGTATTTCTTTTTTTGTTTTTTTAACGTGTCATAAAGCCTGTTTAAATATCTTTTTAATGATACCAAGATCATGGAAATCGGTTTAGCCGATTCTGAGTTATTGTAGTTTAAATGGAGCTCTTTTCGACCATTTTCGCGTTTTTTCGAAAACGTTCCCACTGTGTCACGCCCAAAAAATCGCAAAACTGTCATTTCTAAAAATGAGAGTTTGTTTGTATTGATCAAATTTAGCTATGAACAAAATTTCATCGATATCTGAGGGGGTCGGGTTCAAAATTTCAGTTTTATCTCGATTTTTAAATGAAATTCATCATATGTTCTTTAACGAACTTACAAGTTATTATTTATTTATATTCTGTAGTTCCTACAAGAAGCATAGTTATTGAAATAATATTTTATTAAGAGTGAAATTATTGTTGTATGCCGCATACGCCAATTTTCTAAATTTATTTATACAAAGTAGCTTTTTGTGCTGCATACGTATATTAACTGCTGTGTATTGAGTTGTTGATATTTAATTTTGCCTTTGTTTTTACTACTTTTTTTCTAACGGCAATGAAGCAAAGCAAGAGTAGGGAATGGTAAATGGATTCCAAAATCGATTTTCGATTTTTCGATCGACTTTTTTTATTACGGTTTTTGAAATCGATTAATCGAACGTCAAAATCGATTTTAAAATCGATTTCAAAATCGTTTAAGACTAGTTTGCAATCTTATACATTATATCACAAAGGGGGATACACCAGCATTTTTTTGGCAAACTACTAGAGAAATTGAACTGAGATTTTTACAGTGGGTAGATGTGACTACTTTTTACAATTTTCCTGTAAAAAGTGAAAATGTGTAAATTTTGAGATGTCCTTTAGAAGACCAAGTGCATGTACATTGCACATATATATTCAAATTGTATTCTTGTGTAGTCAATCAGGCCTGTCACATAAATTGATTCCGATCGAAAGTGGAAGTGATTTTGTATCTTGCTTCACATAAAACGAAATCACTTTTGATGGGAATTGATATATGTGACAAACCTGAATGTATGTTTAGTATTTCAAAGGATTATGACAATAGTTTCTGCTCGGTGGCGACTGTTTTTTTGCTAACTTACTATTAAGTTAGTTTTAGAAAACAAACGTTTGCATATCATTGATGTCAGAAAGATGCAGAGATACTTTCCTGTAATTTCGTATTTCATAGGATAAATTACACACTTTTTGTTTTTTCACTCTGTTTATAACAAGATTTAAATATCGCTCACACACTGGTCTGTTTGCATATTAGCATATTTCCACAGGAAGGCCATGGCTGACTTTCAGTGTTTGGTTCGATACGATATGTTAAGTACTGTTTCGTTCACTGTCCATTGATAACTTTAATTTCTGAAGAACAAGAGACCTTATATTAAAGTTGGAAGTATACCAAGGGTACTAATAGATAAATACGTAAAACTACAACTTTAAACTTTGAAAACTGCATAAGCATACCTACAGACGTATGTATGTACGCACAAAAAAATAAGTTTTATTGTGCATGCCCATAATTTATCGATTTAATTAAGATTACAATTAAAAATTGCCAAAATTTTGATATAAATAAAAAATCGATTTTAAAAGCCCAATAATCGATTTCAGTATAAAATCGCATACGTAAATTCGATTGCAAAAAATCGATTTTTTTTACCACAAAATCGATTTTCGATTGGAATCGAAATCGATTTACCATTCCCTAAGCAAGAGTAAAATTTATTTTCTGGTTGTCATTTTATTTTGCTTTTGCTTTAAGTACTTGTTTTTCTTACGGCTTCGCAAACCAGCAAGGATTTTCTCCTCTTTGGTATAAGAATTCGGGATTTTGATACTATCCCCAGAAAGACGGCGTTTGTTATACAATAGAGGAGAAAAACCTTGAGCCCTGCTGAAGGCCGGCTATGCATAAAAGCTTTAGGTTTGCGGCTGAAAGAGAGATAAATGGCGAAATCCACAAATGTACCGTAATCTGATAAATGTGATACGATGGGAGACAACTGAGCTTATAAGAAGAATCGGGTGGAATGGTTAAAAAAACTTTAAAAAAGTTTTATAATGCTTACCTGTTTTATATGTAATGATTTTATTTTATTTTTGATTTGGAAAATGTTTTACCAGAATTTTTGACATTATTATTTATCTTAACACAATTTTTTCGCTTGTCGTTAGAACCAGGGCTGTGGAATCGTCCGAAAAAAGTACTAACTCCGACTCCGACTCCAAACGCTGAAATTTTTTAAGTGCGACTCCGACTCCTACCATAATCTTGATGCTAAATGTATATGAGACTGAGTGACGTTAATTTTTATTTTTTCATTACCGTACGGCCGTCTAAAAATTACCGTTTTTAGAAGAAATTATTGTACGCAAACATTAATGTGCTGTTTCCAAATGACAGGCGATTGATTATGTAGTAAAAATTATATGAAAAGCACTCAGTCCATCGCCTGTGCTTTGGAAACAGCACATAAGAGCAGCATTCATAAACCATTTATTTAAATTTTAAATGTGTTTTAAGAAAAAATTTGATTAGAAATTTTTGTTTAAAATACATTTTAATATTGTTGATTTTTAAACAAACAAAAAGTTTAATATAAAATTAATAATAACTATACAAGCATAACTTCAGTTTTCTTAATTGGACTTATCGCTGTTACGAAAACATTTGCAAAAACATTATGTTCTTAATTTTTTGTTATAAAATTAATCTATTTTTAAATTTAAAATAACCTCTCAAACGTTCAAACTATTAAACATTCATACATATGTAAGCATGTTTATGTGTATACTAAAAATTCAAATTTCTTTTAATTACGGTTTTTTAAATAAAATTACCTTGTTACCTTTTGCGGCCCAAAATTACCCTAAAAGGTAATTACCGTACGGAATGAGGGTATACTAAGTTTGTCATTCCATGCGAAACTTTTTTATTATGCATCTAATACCCCTGGTTTTCTTGAGTAATTCTAAGTTGATTTACCCATGTCTTTCTGTCCGTCTGTTCAAAATACACTCACTTCCGAAAAACTTAAAACAAAAGTTCAATCTTGGTGTCAAATAACTTCTAGTTATAATAAGCAAATCCGATCAGTAGGATCATAGTTATCAATCAAAATGTAGAAACACCACCCTTAAAAATTAACAATTTTGTTACAAAAAATTTTGTAAAAGGTGCCATAATGTACTTCTAAAACCGCAATAAATATTGCTATCATATTTAAATGTGCTTTCGTAAAGATTGGTCCATATTTTACCATAGGCCCTATATAAAGTCTACTCCCGGAAAACAGTTTAGTACGCATAAAAACGTAATAAATATCGCTATCATAATAAAATTTCGTACGTCACAGTTTAATAAGACACTGCAAAATTTCGTGAAGATCGGTCCATAATTTGCTATATAATGCCCCATACAATGCTCACTCTAGGAAATTATTTAAATACACCTAAAACCGTAGCAGCTATAGATTTTGTAAAATTTGGTCCAATTTTGGTTCATATGGCTAGAAATAATACCGTGCAATTTTCTGATTATCGGTCCATATTTACCTTAGATCCCATATTAAGCAGCTTACTGAAAAGCACTTGAAGCGCTATAACAAATTTCACTACTGTATTGAAATTTGTTCCATTTAGATATTTAATAACGGAAATAACTATACAGGCTTTCGTGATGATCCGTCCATAATTTATTTTTTTAAAAAACCTCTTATTTCTGAAAAAAAACCTTTTTTTTACAAAAGTGCCAACATTTTTAAAAGAAAAAACAAAAACCTGTTGTAAGGCTTTTTATATTACTGTTAAATAATTAAATGAAAAAAAGTATATAGAATTCATTTTATTTAAAAATATATAAAAATTGAATCTAAAAATGTTTTTATTTTGAATACGCCCTCGCGAAAATTTTCAATATTTTGCTCTTTCTATTAATTATGTTACTAAAATTTAAGCTCAAGCTATTCATTATTAACTTTTTCAATATCACTCAAATAGACTAGATTTGCCACTTTTTTACATCTCAAAAAACTTGCAAAAAAAAGGGAAAACTTGATAAATGACATGGCTGCCATGGGATAATATTAATGTCCCATCTGAAAATCATTTTAGTTCGGCATAAACTGTTACGAATCATGATATATTATTCAAGTTAGTTCAAATTGCTAATAAAAAAGCATAAAACTTTCTGATTGTCGTATAATTGGTTTGAACTGGAACCAATTTTTATACTGACGTCCGTTTTATAAAGATTATTTAATAATTTATAGCTCTCATATAGTCTAACTGTCGGTGGAGGGTGTCAAAGATTCGGAACATCCGAATATAACACTCTAACTTTTTTAATGCATTAGCTTTTAAATGGTTAAATATATCATAAAAATTATTCTAAAAAATTTCAAATCGTTATTTGAAATATTGCATCGTCAATTTCGAATAATTTTTATTTTGGAAAATTTTTCTTAAATTTTTTATGCCGAAAAACTTTGGAGTCGGAGTCGCGAGTTTTTGTGGGTACTACGACTCCGACTCCGGCACAAAAACCTCAACTCCGACTCCTCAACTCCGACTTCGACTCCACAGCCCTGGTTAGAACGCAGGAAGTAAGGCCGTATATTTTTTAACACGCTCGTTTTACCCACAATTTCGTCGTAAATGTACGTTTGCATATGGTTTCGTAAAAAAACTAGCGGACACCCGAAGTGTACTACTAAGCTAAAAAATTCTTTATTAAGGAGGGGCTTATTAAAATTTGAAAGAAATGATGGTTCTATTTTTGGAAAAAGGCTAAGCTTATGTGTCTCTCTAAATAGGAATCTAACTATGTTTTAAATTTCATTAAAATCTGTTTGATAGTTTCAGAGAGTTTTTGCTGGCCTAGAAATGTTTTCTAGAAACCGGTGTTTACAAAAATTTGCTATATTTACTGGCAAAAAAACTCAATAAAGGGAACAGTACAGTACCAGTACTTAAATATTTCAGCTAAATCAGTTAATGTTTTCCATTTTAAGCTAAGTCTATACGATATGTTGAATTAGCATATAAATGTTGAAAAGCTTGCTACCAGTGCTAACATATCGTGTAGACACAAAATTTTTTCAACAACCGTATGTTTACAGACATATGACAGGCATTTGTGAACTATGTCAGCAAACGTTTGTTCACAATTATAGCATATCGTTAAGACACCATAGTTTTTCTTTTCAAGAAATTTTCTATGTATGTTGACAAATATTTAATTTGTTGAAAGTCGTGTGCAAGCTTTTCAGCATACGGAAAATTACCATTACAAAAGATTGCCATTAAAAAGTAGTAGTAGTAGTTATTTTCAGCATACCGTGTGTTGAATATGCTGATAGAGGCATTATTTTTAAGCATATGAGTGTAAGCATACATTTGCTGATTCAACATATCGTCGAGACTAAAGCTGGCCACATACTAGTGATTTGTGCGTGTGATTAAACGTCAAAACGACAGCATGAATTGTGAAGCGGATGATGCAATTGCACTTTTGACAATTTTTTTGTGTTCACAACAAAAAAAGAAATTAAAAAAAATGAATAAAATCGAAGAAGAAAACAGAAAATTTTTGTATGCTAAACGACTCCGCAATAGATACAATTCGACGTTTCATTATACACTAAAATGAAAAAATTTTAAATTTTAAAATGTTCGCGAACAAGCCCACTAACACTTCGAACAAATCACAAGAAATTAAAAATTTTCAATTACTTGTGATTTGCTCGCGCCCAGCCATATTAACAAGTAACATGACGTCGAGCATGTACAAATTACAAGCACAAATCACTAGTGTGTTCAATAATAATTAACTATCAGTTATAGCTGTTAAAACATATTGTTAACTGGAAGTTAAAGTAATAGTTGGTTTTAACTGATCTTGGTGAAATTGGGGGTTAATCTAGTTATTTACTCTAAAATTAGTAAAAAAAAAACAACAACTATTTTAATTATAATATGAATTATTTACATAAAAAAGTTTTTACTATAAACAATCTTTTTTTTATCTAATCATGACCAATATAAATTCCTTAATATACATATCATAATACATATTTAACTAACTTGATTAAAGTTAATATTTTTATTTGTATATCAACGATATTTGTATACAATTATTATGTGGGTTGCGTACCAAATCCATTTTTTCGCTAATTTAAGCAAGTTTTTAGATAAATTCTGGGAAGATCGTACGGTTATTATTTTACCGTTTTAATCGGTTTTTTTTAGTTTTTCTTAAGCCAGTTATTTTTAAATGTTCGTTTTTTGAATATCGAAAACCCCGGTTATTTTGCTATAACAAACCGGCTATTTAAATAATGCGTAATTTGTATGCATGTATATGTTTTCCTTACTTTTAAAGTATTTTTATAATGGTTCGACTACGGATGGCAACCGAACTGAAGTTGAGTTGCCAGCAGAGAAATCAGTCAACGACGTTAAAATATGTCAAACCGACCCCTTTCGATTTTAATGAAATTTGCTGAGAAGGTTCCTTTTATCCTATAAGGGCACTGCTACACGTTCAATAAATATCGTGATATTTGGATCGCGATCCATTTTAAAATATTGATGGATCACGAGCGTATGCTACATGTTCAATATTTATCGCGTCAGTATTTATGTTATTTTGTGCTGTGCGGGTCGTTTATCAATGTCCAGAACCCACTCGATTTCACTGTCTTCTGCCATTACCCTTTATTTCAATAAACTTTTCACAAATTTTGTCAATTGTTTTACTTTTTATTTGTTTAATTTTTTCCACTGCGTATTTTATTTCTTTTATTTTGACACTTTTTACTTTTTATTTCTTTAATTTTTTTTACTGCGTATTTTATTTCTTTTATTTTGATACTTTTTACTGACGTATTAATTTTTATTAATATTATTTAATATCATGAAAATGCTACACGTTCAATATTTATCACGTGATCCACGATCCGCGATCTGGATTTCTGGATTTCATATTTTAGGCCATTCTGCGATATGGATCGCGATCCATCAATATTCCGTGCTACACGTTCAATAAATATCGTGATACTAGAAATATCACGATATTTATTGAACGTGTAGCAGTGCCCTAAGGAACAAATATGAACGAAAAAAAATTAATTATTTCTTCAATATCTCGAAAACTACTTTACATACGAAGATGATTTTAATGTAATTTTAAAGAGAATACTTGGGGCTACAAAACATATATTGAAAAAGATTTTTTTTTTTTTTTTTTTTTTTTTAAAAATGTAATATCTGCAAAATATTAAAGTTTAAAAACGGACTAAGTCCAAAACCCTTTTTTTTTATTCGGCTGATTTTTTTTATATAATACCTCAAACTGTTCTCTAAAAATCCTGAAACTTTGAAGGAGGTGTTTTTTTTTTCTTTTTTAAGATATGATTTTTTTTTTAAATCTTAAAATAGAATTTTAATATTTTTAACAAATAGAAACTGGGAATTATCTCCTTTCCTAGGTTACTTTATATTATATTCAACAATTTTTTTGATTTTTCGAATTTATTCTAATAATTGTAAATTTTTCTGTACATACAATATACTTCATTGCTATCCAAAGGATAGCTAAGGTAAAATGTAACAAGAAAATACAATATAATAGTCTGGTAGTGTATAAAAGTAATTCATTAAAATTTAAGGAATAGAACTACATATTACAAAAAAGCTTTATAAAATACATAACTGAAATGTAACTCATAGAATAAATTCGAAAAATCAAAAAAATTGTTGAATTTTAATATTGTAATTTAGAGCAATAAGTACACTGTGGTAGTTGCAAAAAACAGACAAGCCGGGCACCTAGCATTTTAACCTAATTGGGGCACGCTGATTCCAGTGGTGCTAACCGTTTTTTTAGGTTAGCTCTTGTTTTCAAGATATACCGTTATTTCGAAAGTGTAGGAGGTTGCACAGCATATATTCGCGTAACTCAAAAACGGTTTATTTTATTGAAATTATTAAAAAAAACCGAAACTCCGCAATAAATAATAAAGTGGGGTTGGTCATACATTTGACCCATCTAGGATCATCCTATGCGCTGCAGGGGCCAAAATAAAGAATTTTATTAAACCGCCATATGTGTATGGTACAGCGCGTAGGATGCTCCTAATTGGGTCAAATATATGACATTAATGTGCGCCAAATAAATTTTGACTCTATTCCAAGTAGTTCTAAAGAGGCGGCAAATAATACTTTACTAAAATATATTGCCAAAAATGAATGTTTGGGTGAAATATTTGCCCGTTGTGTTGCTGAGGACGGAATACCCGATAAGGGACTAAAAAATCTCAAGTAGTTCTGGCATATCTTCATGCTAAAAACTACAAGATTCCGGCGGAATCAACGATATAAGAAAAAATCATCAGTTTTATTGATTAAAATACCAAGAACTAAAAAATAAAATTGAAGAAATCAAATAAAGTCATAGAAGGTTCTTAATTGTGGTCGACGAATGGTCAGATATTCATTTAAAAAATACGGTCATATAACTATTCCTTTCTATAATGCTGAAACAAAATCATTTGAAACATATAATCTTTGCTAAGACGCTTTGTATGTAACTTTTCAAAAATATAGTTGAAGTATACTGATGCATATAGACATGTTTAACCACTAACAAATCAAAATTTATCTATACTAATATTATAAAGCCAAAAAAGTTTGTACATATGTTTCTATGTTTGTAAAAGATAATCTTCGAAACTGCCGGTCCGATTTTAAAGATTTCTTCAACAAAATAAATATTGGAACCTCTTAACGGACATAGGCTATATAAGGTTCCACTAAAGTGCTATTCTAACCTCTCTCATATCTCCAAAACTTAATGAAACAAAAAAAAATTTAATACTTATCGTTGCTAATATTGCACCTTCGTTAGTGCCCATTTAGACAGGGAAACATCTGGAAGGGAAACATTTTGTTTGGTAGCAAATTACGGTTGGGGAAGAGAGAATGGTTTTTGTGTTCGGTACTCGGCGACACGCTTTGTTCTCATTTTCTTTGTTGACATTTACTTTGCTTTTTGAGAAAACAACAACAAAAGTAACAGAATGTTTCCGGTAACATGTTCGTCTGTGTGACCGCAAATGAAAAAACAAAAGAGAATTCCAGATGTTTTCCTTCCAAATGTTCGCTCGTCTAAACTCGGACTTAGTATTGGACTTAAAACATAAAATTAAACATGCAGAGCCCTGAGTGAATGAGAATCTGTTAAGGGATCTATTTGGTACTTTTTCGTTTTTTAACTGTACTTGTTGTTATTTTTGTTAATATTGGACCTATGA
This sequence comes from Pollenia griseotomentosa, assembly GCA_963931875.1. NCBI lineage: Eukaryota > Metazoa > Arthropoda > Insecta > Diptera > Polleniidae > Pollenia > Pollenia griseotomentosa. Next base: position 25,341,527 of record OZ007562.1, read on the forward strand.
ATTAAACATGCAAGGTCCTGAGTAGATAAGAATTTATAACAGGACGTAGTTATTTCTTCTTTAACTGGAACTTTTTTTTAGTATTGGACCTAGAAATATAAAATAAAACATGCAATATCTTGAATGAATGGGAATCTGTAAGAGGGGCTTTTTTGTTCTTTAACTGGTACTTATTGAATGGCCAATGTCCTAAGTGAATACGAATCTGTAAGAGGGGCTTTTTGGTACTTATTTGTTCTTTAACTGGTACTTTTTGAATTTCCGTTAATATTGGATCTAGAAACATCAAACTAAACATGCATGGTCCCAATTTTGATGAAACTTGTATAGATAGATAATCGTAATTAAAACACACAGGGCTTATATGTTTTTTAAAGCTAGGAATATGAAGGGACAGATTCGCGATTTCGATATTAAAAAATTTAAAGCTTATGTAGATCGATCTACACAATAAAACAAACACGCTTTATATTTCTTCATAGTTAGTCAAAAATTCATTCTGGGTGGGCAACGCTGCGGGAACGGCTAGTTTAAAAAAAATTGGAAGAATATCTCAAATAATAGATTTATTAAATTCCTATAATTTTTTTAATTCGAAGTTCTTTAAAAATTCTAAAGGGAAAAATAAACCACACAAATTGCTTGGCTACCATGTCAAAATTGTACGTTCGTACAAATATTTTGTGTTGTTAATAACACTGAGTCTTCACCTGAGATAATATCTGATATAATATGAGAGAGAACGTCGGCAGAATGAGAGAACAAATTTCTTTACGTTAATCTTAATCTTAAACAAGGGGAACACGTGTATTATAAGCAGTGTTACCGTCGGATATTTTCAAAAAGTACCAAAAAAAGGGGATATCTACAAAAAAAGTGGCACCAAAACAAATTTTTGTTTTTTTATTGTATTTAATATAAATATGCGAAATAAATGTTTTTTTCGACACCGTGGGCCTGGCAGCTAAGCTATAATCGGATGAAAACAAGAAATCCTATAACAAAAAAACGAAAATATCACTTTTTCAAATACTTTATATATAATCAGTTCCTCACTTTAATACAAATAAATGCACGGCATGCATACATGCTACTAAATTTAAGTGCTAGTGTTTTAATTTTTTTACTATAGCATATTTAGTTTTTATCCAATTCCGTCTATTATTGCTTAAAATTTTTGTAATCAGGTTTATAGAAAAAAACTATAAAACTGGATTTTGTTATTAATTGTGGTACAAAACATCTTCCGAAATTACAATAATTGATGTATCTGATAAATGTGACGTAATGGGAGAAAACTGTGTTCATATTCGTCTTTAGCATTCCAAAAACATAAGAATCAGTTGGAATGGTTAAACAAACTTTTTCAATGTCTTCCTGTGCTACATATTTATTAATGGTCAGTTTTATAAAAATTTTACAAATAATTGTTCTTAAAATGACATCCATACTTTCGTAAAATGACTTTAGCCTATATGTTACTTTATTTTTGATTAAAGCTAACTTAGTAAAAACAAGCTCATCAGAAGCACTACTATGTGACAATATAAAAATATGAGAGATCAATTTGTACAAGTTTCATCAAATCTATATTTCAATGTTCCTATTTCACCCCCAAAATCTTCAGCATTCGAAATTGTAAATATGTGCTCATAATTCGAGTCATTTACTTTACTCTCTAGAAATTTAAATTCATGTATAAATGCATCTGGGTCAGTTATAATATCTTTAAACTCTGAGACTAATTCGAAATAGTTTATATCTTCATTAGACACTATAAATATTGGGTCTAAATACTTCAATATATTGAGCTTTTTGTTTTCTGTATCAATTCTTATTATCAATTCATTACACAATTTTCGATAAAAACTCAGATTTTACTTTTAATGTCAACTACACAAATTTTAGACAAGTTTTCTTTACACAACAGTTCGGTTTCTGCTTCATGACTTCTAAGGAGAGACAAAATACTTTTTTTCCAAATATTTAAACCTTTTTCCTATATATTCTTTTAAATATTTATAGCAATTTTTCCTAATTCTTGATTTATAAAAGAATATATAGCAAAAAGTTTCAAATATTTGGTAAAAAAAGTATTTTGTCTCTCCTGAAAAGTAGTTATTTTTGAGTTACGATGTTGCGGAAGAAAACCATCGATATGTGGGATATCTTTATCCCCTTATTCATAATAAATAAAACAGGTTAATAGAAAGTTTATTAAACCGATTTTCAGCTAACCACGCATGACAAGAAAAAAATTTCATATATACTTGCTTACATATACATATATTAAAACAGTTTTACATATATTGAAGCTGGGGGTTATAATAAAACAGAAAGAAAAAAAGTATATTTTCCTAGCGTAAAAAGTATCAAAAAAGTGGCAAGAATCGCAAAAAGTACCACATTTGGGTGCATTTTTTAAAAGTGGCCAAATAGTATCCAAGCAGTCGAAAAAGTGGCAAATTGCCACTTTAGTGGCACCAACGGTAACGCTGATTATAAGATTTCATAATCGAATGATTCTCGCACAGTAAACTTGTGTCGTTTTATACTCTTTTTTTAGTTTTTTCCTGTTTTAGTTAAAAATATGGTTTTTTTAAACACTTATCACAAGATTTTCACTATTTGCACAAAAAAATTTAACATTTTAATGAATGCGTCTTATTATTGTTTTTTATGTATGCATGTATGTGTATTTTTGACAGCTCATCTTATAAGATAGTTGTTATAAGATTTCTCATAACAACTGTCTTATAAGATTTATTATAATATTAATATTAACACTATTTGAGAGTCTACACGTAAGATAATACTCTCTGCGATTGAATTTGACGTTTGCTGATATAAAAATATTATATCTTATTAAGGTGGAGACCCTATGTAAAGGCTGTTGTACACTATCCCACAAAGTCTAAAGTATTTTACGTAAATATGTACTTCCCTGATCTAATTATTGTTTGAAAATTAAAAAAAAAAAACAATAACAACTTATCATGACAGGGTTTCAATTTGAAGCATGTTTGTAGACATATTGAAAAATTTTAAAATTTGGCAGACTTGTTGCATATTTGTCAAACTTTTTGTGGTGTATGGTTATAAATGTAATTATTTCAGCGAAAACTTTGCAGAGTGACGAAGTTAATGAATAAGCATTAAAATAATTTTCAGTCGATTTGAACCATTCTTTGCCACTAATCAGATCGTTTTTTAAACTACTCCAAATTTTTTTTTGTATTATATTTCTCCTCCGTTTTAAACAAGTAGCACCAAAATTGCCGGTTTTTGAAAAAAGTTGAATAATCGATCTTCCTAATAAGTTCCATAAATTAAAGAGTCATTCAACTTTTCACATAAAAACACACCTACATTTGAGATTTTTATTTTAACTTAAACTTGATTATAATAGAGTAATTATAAATATCCATTTGTTATGGGTTGAGGTCAATGAAATATTTTCTAATCATACAAACAGAAAAAAACTCACATTTTTTTTTTTTTAAGTTTAGATTAATTAGCATAAGTTAAACAAGTCAGCAAAAATTGTTTATTATAAAGTTCAAACCAAATGTTTAATGCTCCATTGAATTTTTTAAACAAAAGTATAAAAATAAAGAATGGATTATATTAAAATTTGCCGTAATAACAGAAATCAGTCTACAATAAAAACTTACCATTTTAAATTCCTAAAAGAGCATTGAAATTTATAATAACTAGTGTTCGCCTTATGGTCAAAATTCGACCATAAACCCCGTTGTAGAACGAAAAAGTACCAAAAAGCTCCCTCTTATACATTCTTATTCACTCAGGACCATGCATGTTTATTTTTATCTTTGTAGGTCGATTATTAACATAAATATAAAAAGTACCAGATGAAAAACAAAAAGTACCAAAATTTTTCATCTTTTAGGTTCTCATTTACTCAGTAACCTGCACCTATAATATTCAGCCCAATTATGAATACAAATTCCCCGGGAGTTTTTTCCCTTTCCCCATTTTTGCAATAAAATTTACATAGGAAAAATGGGAGAAAGGAGAAAACTCCCGGGGAATTTTTATTCATAATTGGGCTGATTATGTTTCTAAGTTCAATATTATAGAAAATTTAAAAATTATCACATGAAGCACAGAAAAGTAATATAAAGAAATTTTTAGTTTCCTGTATTTCACCTTTTTGATACTTTTTTTCTCCCCATAGAGGTTCGGTTGACAAACAAAGGAAGAAAGCGTTCTTAACTGTTTTGCCTGTGCCGACTTATACATAAGATTTATATAGTCGAAATATTAGAAAACCGGGTTTCTTCCTCTTTTTTCGAATAACAATTTTGTACTTTTTATCTGGAAAAAACTAAAGAAACAATTCCTTAATATTGGTTTCTATAGACTACAATTTTTATTTTCAAAATTGTTTTTTCCTTTTTTTTTTGTTTATTCAATAAACTAAACCGTTTCTGAGTTACGCGAATATATGTTGTGTAACCTCACCCATCCTTCGTTTTCGAAATATCGGTATATCTCGAAAACAAGAGCTAACCTTAAAAAAAAACGGTTAGTACCACTGGATTCAGCGTACTCGAATTAGGGTAACCCGCCGGGTGTTGCGCTTCACAGTTTTTTCAACTAGCACAGTGTCATTGAACTGTAAAATTATAACGGGAAAAAAACTTCACAGTTGCTTTAGCTTATGCCACTAGTGTATATAAAATATTTAATTTCAAGGCTTTTTCGGAATGTCTGTACCAAAAAAGTTACGCATTCTGTAAACATATGTACGTCTAAATTGCTTAACACACTTAAGCTACGGTCACACTTATTAAATATTTAATCAAATAAGCGTAACCCCTACTTTACGTTAATACACAGAAAAAATTATTGCTGAATTATTTTCAAACAAACGCTTGTTTGAAAATTTTTTTAATTTCTACAAATTTTTTTACTGATTCAATTAATATTTTTGTTTGATTTTTATTTTAACCAACAAAAATGTTGACAACTATTCAAAAATATAATATACGCGTTATTGGTTTCAATTTTTCATAATTTTGTATGAAATATTTAACGCCATTTAATGTTGTCGTTTCTTTTTTGCATTTTTTTATTTGATCGTAAGCAACACTTCTTTATGTGAAATATTAGAGCAACGGCACAAACACATACAGTCTATTTTTGGACGCTTTAAAAAAGGACAACAATAAGAAAGATGGTAAAATAGCGTGGCGGGGTTTGTAGTTAAAGAAAAACAAAAACAATAGCAGGTAAAAGAAAAAACTTTTCACTCTTTTTAAACAACAGAAACAACAACAACATTTTAAGAAACAAAATAAATTTTTGGTAGGTTTCAAAGTTGGTAAAAAAGAATAAAAAACAAAATCCCGTATTCAATTTTTTAAAACTGTTTAGTTAAATACATACATCAAATACAAAAATAAAATGATGACGAAAAACATGTCGAGTCGGTCTGCTGCCAAGGAAAGGATACAGCAACAGCGAGTGAAGAAGAAAAACATTGTGTTCAAAAATTATTCCAAAAAAAAATGTGTCTCAAAGCCAGCCGCCGCTCTGCTCTCTCCTCAGTATTCATCATCTCCTAGAGTGCTTGCTTGTGTGCGCGTCATTGCTTGTGCAAAAACATTTTTGTTTGATTCAGCAAAATTATTTGCTAGAAATTTATATGAATTTCAGTAAACTTCTTGTTTGATTCAGTAAATTATTTGTTTGAAAAAATCAGTGTTTTTTTTTCAATAAACGAAATGCAAATAAATTGTTTGAATATGCGAATTTGTTTGTAGGACCGATTTCAGACAAAAAATGTTTTGATTCTACAAATATTTTGTTTGAATTGGAAAAATAATTTTTTCTGTGTAGTTAGTGAGATTTAAAATGGTCTTAATATTACAAAATAAACTAAATATACTACTAGACATAGCAAAAAACAGTTTTTTGTAAGATGTGGTATTTTAATCAAAATAAATATTGATATTAAGCGAAATGATTTTTTAGTTTGGTTGTTGGTCCCGTTTTTTTCGTCAAATATTTGATAAGTCTGACCGTAGCTTTAGTCAACACAAAATATTCAAACCAATGGTACAGCATGTAATAAATTTATGTAAAAATCATTCTGAAACTTGCATTTAAGGCATTGAATGTAAAAATAAACAGCCCAATTATGAATAAAATTTCCCTGGGAGTTTTCTCCCTTCTCCCATTTTTCCTATGTAAATTCAATTATAAAAATGGGAAAAAGGGAAAAACTCCCGGGGAATTTGTATTCATAATTGGGCTTGTTTAAGCCCAGTATTAACAATGTATGCGGATAAACTTTCTATATTGGGCAAAATTGACCCACAAGTATCACATGTTTTTTTTTAGTGCAAGATAAGGTTTAAACAAGTTCTTATTATAAAACTTTGTTTTCTAGTTTAAAATTACCAATTAAGGGTGTGTGTGAAACGGTAGTAAAGTTCTATGGTGAATTAAAAGTGTCAAGAAATTCTTGTAATTTTGCTTAAAATTCAGACACATTCCAGATCTATTCGTTTCTAATTTTTAAATTAGCACAAAAGTACAATCATGGGCTGAAATACGACAAAAAGGTAAAGAAATCTAAAATTTATAATGTAGGTAAAAAAGAAATGTAGATCTAATGAATTTGGGGCATTAAGTGCGTAGAAAAGGGTAGATAATGGTTTAACACTTTTTGTTTAATTGGTAATTGATTCAATTTTAATTAAAATTCTTTTTTTCTATACATTCCAGTGCCTGCAAGTGGCCACAAATGTAACAGAACAAAAACATCAGGTAACCCGTGAGATAAGAGGTAAAAATCTCGGCTTTTGTCGTGGTTTTCGAGGTTGTACCGTTTGGCTGACCGGTCTTAGTGGTGCTGGCAAAACTTCCATTGCCTTTGAACTTGAAGCCTATTTAGTATCCCGTGGTATACCAGCATATGGTCTAGATGGTGATAATATCAGAACCGGACTTAATAAGAATTTAGGCTTTACCCCTGCGGATCGTGAAGAAAACATTAGACGTGTTGGTGAAGTTGCAAAACTATTCGCCGATAGTGGTGTTGTATCAATATGCAGTTTTGTTTCACCATTTGCCGATGATCGTGAAATGGCCAGAAAGATACACAAAGATGCCGGCTTAGAATTCTTCGAAGTATTTGTTGATACTCCACTATCGGTGTGTGAATCGCGAGATGTTAAGGGTTTGTATAAGAAGGCGAGAGAAGGTACAATTAAAGGTTTTACGGGCATAACACAGGAATATGAAAAACCCGAAAATCCTGATTTAGTTGTAAGCACAGATGGTTTTACCATTAAGGAATCTACCCAAAAGTTAATACAACTTTTGGAAAAAGAAGGAATTTTACCAAAATCCTTAAGAGATGTGGAGGAGCTGCCTGAGTTATTTGTAGCTCCTTCCTTAAAAGAAGCCATTTTAAATGAAGTTAATTCTTTATCCTCTATACCCATTACTCAAGTGGAATTGCAATGGGTGCAAGTATTATCGGAAGGTTGGGCTTACCCCCTTAAGGGATTTATGCGTGAAGATGAATACCTACAAACTTTGCACTTCAATTCGATGTTAAGTGATGACGGGGCCTTAAGAGAAAATCATTCTGTACCAATTGTCTTATCAGTTTCTAAAGAAAATAAAGACAAATTTGATGGAACTTCGGCCATATGTTTGACATACAATGACAAGCCTATAGCAATTTTGAGAAAACCCGAATTCTATTATCACCGTAAAGAGGAGCGTTTGTCCAGACAATTCGGTACCAGTAATCCAAATCAACCTTATATTAAGGTAATTTAATTAACAACAAAATCCACCACTGATATAGACTAAGAAAAAAATATTTGTTTCATTTTTTTTAAGATGGTTTTGGAATCTGGTGATTATTTGGTGGGTGGTGATTTAGAAGTTATTGAACGCATAAAATGGAATGATGATTTGGACCAATATCGTCTAACACCTAATGAATTGAGACAAAAGTTTAAAGAATTAAATGCTGATGCCGTTTTTGCTTTTCAAGTAAGTTGCGTTTTCGAAAATCCTTTTAGGTTCAATTGCTAACTAAAATTTTCTTTAACCCCAGTTGCGTAATCCCATCCACAATGGCCATGCTTTGCTCATGCAAGACACTAAACGTCAATTACTTGAACGTGGTTTCAAGAAACCTGTACTTCTTTTACATCCCCTTGGAGGTTGGACCAAAGATGATGATGTGCCCTTGCCAGTACGTATGGCTCAACATCAGGCTGTTTTAGATTCTGGTGTTTTGAGTAGAGGCGATACTGTTTTAGCCATTTTCCCCTCGCCCATGATGTATGCTGGTCCTACGGAGGTACAATGGCATGCCAAGGCACGCATGAATGCTGGCGCCAATTTCTATATTGTGGGCAGAGATCCCGCTGGTATGCCTCACCCTGATAAGGAAATGTATCCCGATGGTAATTTGTATGATGCCACTCATGGTGCTAGAGTACTTAAAATGGCACAAGGCTTGGATAGCATGGAGGTAAGTAGTGGGGGTTTAAATTTCTTCATACGTTCCTAAAAAGTACTTTTTAATGGTAAAAGCAACTTAATCTCAAAATGCACTTTTGGATATAAGAAATAGTTCCTAAATTAAATTTGTTTGTTAAAAGTGCAACTGAAATTAGAGGTACCAGTGGAGTAGATAAATTCAGTCCATGATTTCACTTAGGTCCAGCACTGTTGAGGACATTACAGTGGTCCAAAAAATTTAAATTAAAATTGAATAAATTACCTTTTTTATTGCTTTGTATACAAAAACATTTAATATGAAGTTTGGTGCCGATTGGATAAAGAAAAGTTGAGGCAGAAATCAATTGAAAATTTTACCGAGAAATTCGAGCACACACCTTAAAGATTTGTGAAATTGATTTTTGTAATATAACTTTTTTATTTAAAAAAAGAGTCAAAATTGTGAGACATGGAAAGTTTTTTTTATTGATGGCGTTAACCTGTCCGGAGGTGATGTAAAAAACGGAAAAATATTTGGGGTGTGGACTTCAAGAAGAAATCTTGACAAAAGTACGAAAAAACGGAAGTAAAGAAAAAAACATGTAAAATCAATTAAAATAGATAATCATTCAAAAAAGCAAAACTTCGATCTACCAAAGGTTAAAATACAATTTGGTTTAAGGATTGATGTTTGACTATTGACGTCAGCAGCCGTCGATGGCTGCGAGTGTAAAACGGCAAATCCATCTGAGGAGATCGAGTGGTTGCGATCGAAACATGTCATGGTAACCTGCCGGCCTGGGTTCGAGCCCCGGCCACGGTCAAGAATGAAAGATTATCAAGAACAATTTTAATTGATTTTCATGTTGTAAAATTCCTTTCTTCATAAAAATAATTTAATGAAAATTAAATTTAATGAACTTAAGCCTAATTAAAAATATTAAAAATTTGGATTAAAAACCATAAATAGTTCAACAAAATAACCACAATACTAATTGGTGTATTTCAAATCTTTAAAATTTTTGGGGTGTATTTTAAATCTTCAATTTTAAACATCTTTCTTTAACATATCGAAAAAATTTGAATTTGCGCAGCAGAATAAAAATAAATATTTTTAGAAATATCCTCCGATGCACTTTGAAAATGCTTTTTTTGCACAAAATAGATCAATGGGGTAAAGTTCATAATTTTTATTGAGTTCCAATTAATGCTATTCAGAGTTCTATGACACAAACTACATTCTGAAAATTTGGTAAAAATCTAACCACACTGAAGTCAAAGTTCAATTTCTAGGAAATTATAAATATTTCATGAAAATGATATCGAAATATAATTTTGATGAAAGTTGATTAAACTATTTTTTGTAATTGGTAATAAATATTTCAAAAGAAAAAAATAAAAATTTACCCTTTTATGCTCTTCGGGGAAAAAATTACCCAATACATTTTTAACGTTAAAAACGCAGTTTAATTGAAATATCTGCATTTCTTACAAATCTGGGGCCTGATTCTGGCAGTCGTGATCGAGTAATTTCTCGATTCGAAAGCAATTTATTATCTAATTATTTCAGTCAATACTTAACGAATTGGAATTATTTTTTCAGTGTTGTAAAGCATTAATTTGAGTTTCACAATACTGAAAAAATAATTTTGATTCGTTCAGTATCGACTGAGATAAAATTGCTTTCGAATCGAGAAATGTCTCGATAACGACTGCCAGAATTAGGCCCCTGATTTGTTTAATATTAAAGGAAATCACGATGTGTTGTGCAAATGCATGCAAAAATACACAATTTGCACAACACAACAACAAAATGTACGTATGTATTTGCAATTTGTTTTACTTTACTTCATTTGCACTAAAAAACCATAAGCAAAATTAGCAGTGCATATTTGCTTAGTTGCAAACAAATGTAAACAATAACATTTGACATATCAAATTATTTTAATTTGCTTGAGTATAATGGTAAGCAAACGCAGATTTTTACCAGTGCTGCCAGAAGTTTTTTTGTGAAATATCACATTTGCACAAAAAATAAAAGTGGTATGCTCACGATCACTGCAAATTTACAAATTCTGTTTTCTCTTTTTCTTGCAAATATAAATTTTTTAAGAAATCCGTTTCCTTATTTTAAAATAATGTTAATTCTTTGTATTTTTTAGATATTACCCTTCCGTGTTGCTGCTTACGACAAAAGCGTTTCCCGGATGGCCTTCTTTGATCCCAAACGTAAAGATGAATTTGAGTTTATCTCAGGTACCAAAATGCGCACATTAGCTAAGACTGGCTCAAATCCTCCTATTGGATTTATGGAACCTAAAGCCTGGAAAATTCTATCAGAATATTATCAATCACTATTGCAACAGCAATAGTCAACTATTAATTTATTTAATTTTAATCGTAAAACAATCAAACAAGATTTTATCTACATATTAAGTGCAATGTTTTTTTAAAAACAATTTTATATTAAAGAAAAGTAATTATTTATCCAACTTCATAAGATAATATATTTATATTCGTTCTTTCATAATACATTACCATTAGTTTAAGTGTAATGCTAATTAAAATATTTATGTTTGTATCTTTTGTTAAACAATATGTTGCCTATGCCTGCCTAATAATTTTATATTTTTTTTTGTGTAAGGGCTTTAATACTTAGTATTTGTCGTTAATGAGAATGTATGCAGCTCTTGTTTTAAATAATATTTTAAATATTATGATTTTGTTAACCAAGTTAAAACTAGAATAAATGTTTTAGAGATATTTGACTATCACTTGCTTGGAACACACTGCAGAGATTTATTTTTTGTTTTTAAAGTTCTTCCATGTTTGTATGATAATTTTATTATATTAAGTATCATCAGTTGTAAAATAAACATAAATATAAAAAATAAATGTTAAATTAATAATTGAAATGTTAAAAAAAATATATGTACATACCTACGTCCATGTTCTGGAAAACACATATGTATAGCACAAGCAATAACGCTTTAGGGATTTTAATTCAAAATTTATTTGTTTATGTTTTATTATGAAACATATCGCTCCTTTATTGCAACATAGTCATATCTCAAAAAAATCAAACTTGGCAAAAAAAATATACAGATTAAATCAAAAATATTTTACTATAACTTCGGTTTAGTTTGAAATATTAAACTGATTTTTTTTACATATAAAGAAGATATAAAGGAGCACTTTTGCTCAAGTTACTTAAAATTTTTGATTTTTTGAGATATGATTATGTTGCTATGTTGTTTTTATTGTTCGAATATAACTTCGAAAAATAGCAAATCGCGCGGTTTTCAGAACATGCTGAAATGCGTTTTTAACCCGTAAGCGATTTGAAAACGCTGCGTTTTCCAGAACATGAGCAATAAATATATGTATGAAATAAAAAACTATTTTATAAAATAAAATTAATTTTGTCTCTGCTGTTTGATTAAATAAATTACTGTAACTGCCAAAACTTTAAAATTGGGTATTTTTCTTGAAAAAGTAGTAAACAATAATCAATAATGCCAAGAAATTCAGAAACAGTTTATGCTATTTTTTTTTTTACTTTGATGAAAATCGTTATTTTTCAAAACGATCGTTTTTAGCAGGTGTGACTAATTTACCTGATTATCATGCCAAGAGTGACTGCTATTCTTTAAAGTGCAACAATTTCATTCATTTGCAGTGTTGTAAAGTACAATTGCTTGATTAAGGCACTGCTATGACTGACAATCCATACATAGGTTTAATTAGGCAGCCAGCCATTGTCAATACCAAAGGAGATCTGTCATCTTAATCATTTTTACAGAATTGTATTATCATGTCTTCTATTGTGAACACTAGTCATTGAACAGGCGGACGGGCATGGCTAGATCGTCTTATGCAACTTTAGTTGCATCGTCAAATGGTAACGCAACTGTTGCCAAAAAGCTATCGATAATGCTATTTTGAGAGTTTATATATATATGTGTTCCTCTAACTCCCATTGGAGCATAGGGCGCCCATTTTGAGAGTTTGGCAACTTAAAATAAAAATAAAAAATTTAAATCGTTAGTATTTTGGAGCTTAGTCTCTCGTTCCAAACCTTCAGCTAAGTTTGCCCAAAAGACATGTCCAATAGGATTTACTGCCAGCTCCATCTGTAAAAGCTCTACTGCAGCCTTTTTAATCAGGGTCAAACGTATATCATGTGACGATTCTTCGTCGGTAGTGTATACCTTTTTTTATTGTGCGACATTTTTTTCTTTAAAAATTTGACTATTATTTTCCATTTCATGGATGAAAAGTTCAAACTGTTTTCAAGTTTTTATTTTTACCATTTTGAGATCGAAAATTAACGATATGCATATATCAAGGTTGGCAACCGGTACCAATACCGTATAATTGATTAGTTTTTTTGCATAAAATACCGTATACCGTTTCCCTTGATACCGGTATTATACTGATACAATCGTTTCGGTATTTAAAAATAATATAATTTTTCAAATAGAAAAAATTAAGTTTTAACACTTGTGCTAATGAATAATATGTTTGTTAACTTGACGCTTTATGGTTGCAACATTGTTATTGTAACATAAGTTCACAACAGCAATATCTTCACTATTAAAATTTTTATGTATGTATGTACGTTGATTCAATTTCATTTGATGTACTACTAACACCCCGTTTCCACATGCAAGTGCAAGTTCGAAAAACTCAATATACTCACACTTTTTCACTAAAATTCACACAATTTTGTACATTCAGCCAATCGGCTGTTTCCTTGATAATACGTATACACTACTTGCAAGTAATTACTTGCATGTGGAAACGTAGGGTAAGTCAAGTTGTTGTGGATAAAATGTCCAAAATTAGACAAAAAATGTGCTCATTTTTAGCATTTGTCGCGTTTTTACTTACGAAATCTATGCAACAACCGAAACTTTATGGTTGCCTAAATATTTGTTGTTTGGCAACTGAAATCGGCATCAGTTGACATCCGTAATATATTTTCAGCAACTGACAGCTCAACTAAAGTTCGGTTGCCATACATAATTGAACCATAAGTTTCCGTTAACATTATCATCCATTATCATTAAAACAGGCCTGTCACACATTTCAATCGAAAGGGTTTAAATTCCGACCGAGTTTGTTTTAAACATAGTTGGGGGTAGTGCACTAAATATTGATTTAAATCAGCATTGCACTAAGCAGAATTTTTTAGCAAATTTTGTTTCAAACAGACTTACTATACATATCTTCAAACAATTTCATATTTATTTCATATTTAAAAAAATACAATTTTTAATGAAATATATATTAAAATTCCTTTTTATTTAGCAGATTTTTAGCATAATATTTTTTATAAGAATTCAGCAGATTTTTAGCATATTTTTGTTTGTACAAACTTAAAATTTTTTTAGAAAATTTAAAAATTTTATGTTTTAATCTTAGCAGATTTTTAGCATTTTTTTCTTAATTTTACGATTAAGTAGATTTTTGTAATTTGTTATTTTAGATGTGAAAAAATAGAGCGATCGACTTTAACTACCTTCAAGACAACAAAATTGCAACAGATGAGCATAGTAATAAACTTTAATCATTTCTTAATTACCTTAGAATTTAGTGGTATATCCTTTATTTTTGATTACTGCCGAGCAACGTTTAGGAAAGAGTTTACAAGTTTTTGCCATGTCTCAGTTGGAATATTATTCCACGCTTCTTTTACCAATGCCCACAGGTGGTCTTTAATTGTTGCATGTTTTCCTTTAAGAGCTACCTTAACAACTTAACAAATGGGGTTTAAGTCTGGTTGGTGACTGAGCAGGCCAGCTTAAAATCTTCACCCCATTAATTTCAAACCAATCTTTTGCCCGCTTCGATGTGTGTTTCGGGTCATTGTCTTGCTGAAACACCCAACGAATCGGCATTTCCCATTCCGCGTAGGGCTTCAGAAAATGGTTAAGCATATTTGTATAAAAAACAGCATCCATTCTTTCTTCAATCCGTACTTAGGTCCAATTCCACTGTAAGAGAAACATGCCCATACCATTATATTTCCCCCACCGTGTTTAATTGTTTTTATTGTGTATTGTTGAAGATGTTCGGTGGTCTTCTATCAGACTTAAATAAATTTATTTTTGTCACATCGGACCACAAAATATTTACTGGCAGCAAACTGCAACCTATTTTTTTAAGGAACTAAATTTTCTTGCACTTTTTGCATTTAAATCTCTTTTTATTAACAGTTTTGGTATAGTTGGAGTTACTAGGTCGAGATTATATTCTTTTTTTAAGGCGGTAGAAGTCACAAACGGATCCTTCCTTACGTGGCGTAAAATTTTTCTTTTTAAAGCCTCTGTCATTTTTGGTTTTCTTCCATAATACAAAAACTGCCAAATTTCAACTGAACTAGAGTTGAGTTGTAAACCGTAATAGCAGCACAAATTAAAATTTGGTTTTTTGGGGAAGCAAAACACGGAATTAATTCCACTTTCGATCGGAATTGATTTCTGTGACAGGCCTGAAAAAATTGTTGCGATAAAAACAGTCTAGTTTAAATGCAAAAGCAACTTTAAGAAGAAATGCAAACGGACACATTTCACAAGGATATTTTCGATATACGTGCATACATTATAGGATCTCAAAAACGTGTTTCTCTGCGTTACAAACAGGGACCGTAGTAAATATTAATTTTTTCATAAAAGTCAGATGAGAACGGTTAGTTTTTGATTTTTATTTTTCAAGCAAAAATACCAGATATGATTTTGCTTTTCATCAATCAAAATTTTTAAAAGCATTTTATACCCACACCACAATAGTGGAGAAGAGGGTATAATGCATTTGTGATGATGTGTGTAACACCTTAAAATATGGGTCATGGACTCACCTGATCGACTCAGAATCACTTTCTAAGTCGATCTAACGATGTCCGTACGGTTCAGGTCGCAATTTTGGAGATAGACTGGGGATAATTTCTGCCTGTCAGAAACTTTCAAACCGATTTTAATAAAATTAAAAACATAGATAGATCCATATTTATATGGACACATAAGCATGATTCTCCATGGTGGCGAATAGTGTACACTCTCGTAAATGTGTTGTTAAATATGTTCTTGAATCAGTTTTTCGACTTTCTTCTATATGCTTTTTTTGTTTAAAAATTTTAAAATAACAAAATAATCGTTTTTCAATAAAAAGACATGTTAGTTTTTTTTTTTTTTTTGTTTTTGGATATTTTTATAAAATTGTATAAGTATAATTATTACAATTATAAATACTAAATAATTAATATCAAATTGTAGATGGTTTTTTATGGTAATTTATTATTTTTTAACTTCATTTAATATTTTTGTTGCAAGTTTTTTTTTTCTTACTTTATTTAACTTCAGACACATTCATTTACACACAAAACAAAATGATCTGGTTAATGTTTTATGTTTTGAATTTGTTTGTGTGTGTGTATATGTTTTTTTAATGTTTAAACTAAATATTTTTGATATTTTTTTTTAATTAGTATGTACTTGCATTTATTATGTATTTTATTATTTATTGTTTGTTTTTAAAAGACAAAACAAATTATTGTAAAAAAAAAAAAAAAAAAATTAAATTAAAATATCGAGTCATAACCGCAAAAAAGCTTAAGCGACAAAAACAAAAAAAACAAAATTTTATAGGAGATGTTTTTTTTTTTTATTTAAAATTGTTTTGCAATAAAATCGTAACGGTGACCATGTGACCATGACATTTTAAGGCCAGTTTACACGGTAATACAATGTAATATGTAGAATGAGAAAAATCTTATCATATAAAAGCAAAATGTATTGAGTAAGAGAGAATACAAATACAAAATCTGACAAGCGGTCGGTAAATGGTTTTTTTCTAAACCATTTTAGAAACTTATATATTCTCATCACACCAGAGGTGTATTTTAACGGAGTATATTGAAGGTGGTAGCATTTTTATACAATTACAAAAACAATTAAAATCAACTCAGGAAATTTTTATGTTGTTTTTTTGTTATTATTTTCGATTTTACTTATACCATCCGTGTAAACATGAATTATACTTACAAAAGATTTTTATTTTTTTCTTTTAAACACGGAGAGAATTTCATAATATTTTGATTCTACAAAGTCGTAATACATTGTATTACCGTGTAAACTGGCCTTTAGGAGATAATGCAAGTGTTGCCAATAAAGTAATTTTTTAAAAAAAAAAACGAAAATTGAAAATTATGTCGCTTAAGCTTTTTTAGCGGTAATGCTTCGATAGATATGTAAGTAAGCACCTTAAAACAAAAAAAAAAAAAAAAATCGAATAAAACGAAAAAATAATAAAATTATATGTAGTATATAAAATGTGATAAAAATGTATCTACACAACCCCGATTAGAATGTGATTTTATATCTATATATAAATAAAAGAAAACTTAAAAGAAAAATAAAGTGCTTAAATTTTATAATAAAGAAACAAAGATTAAAGAGCGTGAGTGGAATTGGTGAGAAGAAAGTGTATGTTCATTGCTGTTTAAATAAAGGATATACAATTATTTATTTTTAATATTTATGAAATTCTTGTGCGCAATTAATTTTTTTTTAATTTAGTCAAACTAAGCAGATTTTGAAAAATAACATGGCAAATTTTTAACTTTGTTTTGAGAATTTTTTTTATGTTTTCCTCTTTTTAAAATTTTTATTGCTATAAACAACAAAACAAGTGTTATAAATTTTGGTGTTTTATTTATATAAAAAAGACGCACATTTAATAAGAGTAAAAAAAAAATTAACAAAAACTAGATAAACAATTATTTGTCCACAAAAATTTAAAACATTTTTTTTTCATTTCCTTGAAATGAATTATAAAATGTACTAACAAGGTAATACAAACAACTAAATTATTGTTAAAAAAAATCTAAAAGAGATAAAACTAAATTGAGATCTTTTATGTATCTTGAAACATGTCACAAAGTTTATTTTACTGTTTCAAAAATCATATTAAAGCTCTGCAAAATTTGAAACCAAAACTTTAAATTGTAACTAAATATAAATCGTGTTATAAAAGAAATTAGTTTAGTTTGTGGTAGAGTTTCTGGCCTAGTCTCTTGTGTGGTCTATATAGAATGTAGAATAAATCTATGGCCCATGTTCTAACAATAGCACGATTTGGAATCGCAAAAGGCCAGATTTATTTTAGGGTGTTCTGAAACTCGTGAGTTTTTCTTGCGATCTGCCATTGCGATTCTTGTTCTCTTGAGCATACTTTTGCAATTTGAAGTCGCCAAACTTCTTGCGATTGCGATTTACAGAACACCTATTATTCGATTTCAAGTCAGAATAGCAAATGTTAATTGAGCGTTTTGCAATTGTCAGAACATGGCCGTACAGTCTAGTGTACAGCTAGTCTAGCAAGTGATTGATTCAATAGTCTCATCTCTAATGTAGTCTAAGATCTGTTCTCTGATTTATCTTAATGACTACCATATGTTGAGTCTTTTTAGCAGGGCTGTTCTGGAAATCCCTTGGTTTCTAATCACTAATCATGATTTTCAACTGCAGAAAGACCACCGAAAAACACAAAAACGGTGTAATTTTCCGAACAGCACAAATTCATAGGTGTGATTTTAAAAGCACGTGATTTTCAGAAAAGGACTGTATATTCTTGTTTGGACTATAATAGTCAGGTCGTGTCTATCTCCAAATATATCGCTTAGTATATTGTTTAGTCTATACTCTGGTATTTAACCTAGTCTATCGCTAGTCTAGTCTGTAGCTTAGTCTATTGCTTAGCGTATAGTTTATTCTATAGCCTGGTATACAGTTCAGTCTAAAGTTTATACACCTACATATTACGGTTTTCAACTCAACTCAAATCTAGTCTAGTTGAAATTTTGCATTTTTGTGTGATTGTTTACAACTCTGTGTTAATGCGGTAACCAAAAACATCAAACATTTTCAACTCATCACAAGCAGTTGGTTTAATTTCAACTCAACTGAGTTGGTTTTAAATCACAATAGGGGCATAAATCTCCAGCCTTATTAATCGTCTTGTCTATAGAATTGCCCAGAATAGTCTACAGTCTAAGCCACACTTTATCCTATAGTCTAAAACAAAGTTAAACTACATTTAACCACTCATAATTTAAGTATTCCTCGTTAGTACTTGTCAATCGAAATATCCCTATTCGAATAAAAAGTGATGCTTTCTTTAAAATTCTTGTTACCTTTTTGTTTGCATACATTGGTTTGCTTTTGTTGTATTTTTATTTCATTGCAATTGGCTTTGTTTAAATCTTAGTTTAAATCATGCAGATTATTTAATTTTTATTTTCATATTGACCTCATTTCTGTATACTCGTACTTTATAGTATTTTTATATGAAGTGATTTTTTTTTTAAATTACGTTTTTTAATAGTCGCTTTTATACGTGGCTGTTTGTTTTATCCTTTTGTGGTAAATTGCAATAATTTCGTTTAAACATCTATATTTAATTAATTATGATTAATTTCTGTTCCGCTTTTTTTTTTTGTTATTGTTTTTTTTTTTTTTTTCTTTTTTTGTATAAATTTTATATTTAATCATTATTATTATAATTATTTTTTTTAATATTATTATTACAATAAAAAAAGTTTAAGTTCTTGTTAAGCTTAACAAGATGTTAGAAAACTACATTCATCGTTGTATTTACCTCGTCAAAGCAGACTGCACCTTGACAACCAACTTTCTGCTTTTCTATGATCATTCGATTTCAATTGATGTCCACCTTTCGGGGGATTATTTGCCTCCTGCAAGGAATAGAAATATTTTTATTATACTTTTTTTACGCAAATTTCTTTTTTATTTTGTTGTAGTACCATTCGCTTCTCCATTTTTGCTTTTATATCACTAGCTAGAGTAAGGAAAGCCTCTTCAACATTAATGCTGGCCTTGGCGGAGGTCTCCATAAATTTAATCCCATATTCGACAGCCAATTGTTCACCACGTTCTCTGGAAACCTTTAAAAGAAAAATAAATAATATTAAAGATAAAATACATATAACATAAGTAAGTCTGTGATATATTCTTTAATTTGTATGTTTGGTTTTTATTATAGAACAAAATACCCCCAAACATTTTTTTGATTAAACCACTTTTCGCTTATGTTTTCTTTTTTTTAATAGTGGCTTTTGACAAAACTTAACTGCTCGATATTTTGTATATTCGGCAAATCAAATAAAAAAAAATTCAATTTCAAAAAAACTAAAATTTTGTATTCCTTCACGGACTACTCAAAAAATCTGTCACGGACCACCATTTGGCAACTGTTGGATTTGAGAATACATAATCTATAAACTAAACGATAGACTAAACAGGAAGCTGAACTATTAGCTAGAGTTATCTTAGGGGCCACACGATCAAGTTTTGCCTTTCAATTCCTTTTAATTTGCAAAACTCTCTTACTTTTTTATTAACACACTCACACTTTTTAAATTGACCACGAGACAAGAATGATAAAATAAAGATTACGCCAACAAGCTTAAAATTTTAAAATGTTCTGCGCATGTTGGCCCTTTGACGTCACACATTCTGTGTTTCTATTGGCTAATCATTTGCAGCTGTCGAACTGTAATGTTTATGAGTAAACACAACAGTGGGACAATTTATAATTTTTCTCTTCAAATTATTTTGTAGTTAAAAATTAATTTTTCTTTTTATTTATATTTATTCCATTTAATAAAAATTATCTATGTAACAATAAAAGACAAAACAATTAAATACCATTTTTCTTTATGTTGTTATTTTATTCATTTTCCTTTTTCTTTTGGTAATATTTTTGGCATTTCGACACTTAGTAATCTCATTCTAAAATACATTCTGCATCTAAAAAAAATATCCAAAATTTAATTTTTTTCTCACTTGTTTTTTTACTGCTGCTTTGCTTACATTTGCCCACTGCACACTTCATGTTTATATTTGTTGTTTTTTTTTTGTTCGTTTTTCTTTTTTCAACAGCTTTTATTTATACTTTTTAACACGACAATGAACGTTATTAATTAATTAAATATTATTTATCACCAAATACAATATCATATTTATTTATTTTATCAAAACTCGATGTAATATTTTTTTAGAACTGTCAATGTGATTTCAATTACAAGGTTACCAACTATCACATAAAACATAAATTTTTTCGCAAGAAAATGTAAATCTAACACATGAAATATTCTTGGTAACCCTTAAGGCAACCGTACACGACATGTTTTTGTCATCTGACATGTCAAATTTTCCACTGCAAAACACATACATGTCGTGTGTTACCTTTTTAACTTTGCTTCTGTAAAAGTCAGACGCAAAGTCATCTGACAAAATTTCAATTAGAGCGTGCTCTATTTTCTTCTGACAAACCATCTGACATCAGAAAGCTATGCCGGCAAGAAACCGGCAGCGGCGTCCACTATTGACGGAATCATTAGCCGGCTGAAGTTAATTTTTTACAATACCGAGATATGTTTGATCATCTTACCATTGCAATTTTTTAAAAATTGTCCGCCATATTGGATCCGCCATTTTGAATTTTTAAAAACTGACATCAGATTCGTAATCAGCAACCCTAAAACCTTTAACGTACTTAGTTTTATTAAAATTTATTGAATCCATATGAAGTAAATAATATTGTCGCGCTAAATCCTCCATTTGTCCCTGTGTGCATTGAATTGAATTTATGTGAATATATATATAAAAACCGTTTTATTATAAAATCCTAAATTGGTATCTTTGAATTAAAAGAAAAAAATGTTAAGATGGCTGAACTATTTTACGGCGCAAATAAAACTTTTCATGGCGGCAGCAAGTTATTTTGAAACCGAGCACTACTTTGGTTTCTGCAATAACAATGCGAAAAAAAACAGAGACAATGTCAGAAGCAAATTACATGTACGTTTGTGACCGAATATTATAAAGCTTATGTAAAACAGCGATTTTGACAGACATGCACAATTACATGTGACTTGAAAATTTGACATGTCAGATGACAAAAACATGTCGTCTATATGCGCCTTTAGAATGGCCCTTCTACGTCACATTACTTTTAATTTAACAGGTGATTACAAGTTTTTATTTATAAACTGTTTTCTTAATGACATATTTAAAGTAAATTGCTTACAAATTGAGTGCAGCCTACGTCACAGCTTTCAATTTAGGCAAATTTTGGCAAGCAGTATATGTAAAACACAATCAAGAAAAAATGTATCGTGTGTCTGCAGGGTATGACAAGATTAATGACTACTATACAAGTCCACAGACTAAACTATAAGCTAAGTCAGGGACTAGACCAAAATCTAGTCTATATGCTATATCAGAATCTGGTCTTTGGAGACTAAACTATCAGAGCTTATACGGAGACTAGACTGTAAAACCATATTCTAACATCGGTGTCGTTGTTCTTTTTAAACCTTAAAAGATAATCATATCATGACATACGTAAAATTGACGCATTATTTTAATCTGCTATATTGTTGTTGTTTTTGTTTAATTAAGAACAAACTTATATGGATTTTGTTTCTACATTTATATTTAATAAAAATACCAAAATTTAAAATATGTGTGTATATAAAATGTCTGAAATACACAGCAACTTATTCATGCTAATTAAAAATAAATATCAATATTTCGAAAGTGCATGCGTAAAAGTTACGCAAATTTTAGTTTTAGGGTTAAAAGACATTACAGTTTTAAGTATAATATACTACTAATGAACCCCTAGTGGGACATGAACAAGGAGACGATTGTAGCGTCATTTAAGAAAATTGTTCGCTCTCTTTATTATGCTACCACAGTTTTGACTTCATTTTTCAGGCGCCTTCATTTGCCAGTATTGCAGACGTCCCTTAATCATGGACCCTAAATCGCTATGGTTGTGTTAAGCTGACAAATGTGGATCACATTTAAAGGTAGACAAGGTATTGCCTGTTAGACAGTATAATTGTCTTCTTAACTTCTGATGACATGGCATCAGCCAAGTTAACCATCAAAATCTTATGGAGGATCCTTTTCTCGACACATTCGTTTGGACTTCAGACGCTACTCCTGTGACAACCAAGGCGTCGTTCCACCTGACGTCAAGCGGTTTTTACTGTTAAACGCTGAGAGAGCTTTGCATAAATTGGCAGTAGCGAATGCCATCAATGGCTAAGGATTCAATAAAGTCCTTAACGAACATCCTGGCGTAGTTTCGAATAGTAAGCAGCAATTATCCAGGCAAATTCACTGATAAGCTTTGTGAATATTAGTTAAATAAACTGAAATTTTAAAGGATTGCATCGTATACCCATAACTGCAATTGTACTATTGTATAGAAATATTATGAATAATCTTCCTTTGTAGAATGATATAACTTAGTTTATAAACGAACGTTGTTATACTATTTTTAAGACAAAATGTATGAAATATTCCAGTAATGCGCTTTGGCCTTGAAGGCTTTTTGTATTACAAGCATTAAATAAATAAATAAAAATCCGATAAACTCTGGCACAACTAAGATCCGGTTGGTGCAGTACTCTCTGCCTGCCTTCAAAGCCCTAATGCAACTCTTCTACTGTCCCGACAGCTACGCCTAATAAAAATATGGTGAAGACCGACTGAAAATTGCTGGATCCCTCCCGCTTTCTTTACCAACCAATGACAGAGACACAGCTATTTAAAATAATTTAATAGGTACTGCTTTTTAATTTCAGGGAAGGAAGAACTTTCGATGACAGCAAACCTATTTCAACAACAATTAAGCAAGATATACACACTTATCGTGTGCGTATTTAGACGAAAATTTGTACATATACGCTGCCGTGATAAAAAAAACTTGACGACAGTTTTTGCAAAAAAAAAAAACGCCAACCACGATAAGATCAGATTTGTAAGAAGTGTCGTTTTTGTTGACGTGTTTGCTAAGTTGATAGTTTTTGAGTACCACACCATTGTTTATAACTGGTACGTGGAAGTGAAGATCATAGACACAACTTTATGCTGTCGGAGCAATTTCTGCTTGGATGCTACCGTTGTAGCAACCCTGAAAACCACCTTGTGGATAGGCTTCCCCAACTCAAGCAGATCAGGAAAGATCTTCATGATCTAGAGAGCGAGGTCCCACGCTACAAAAGAGAACCTCAAAAAGCGTACCAGGCAGGCCATACACTCTGACGCAGCCAATGAAGCCGCCGCAAACTACAGATTAAACAACGTAGTCGGAGAAAACTCTCCATCAATAGCTTCGAAGGAAGCGGATTTGCCACAGAAGATAATAGTAGTCTTGGCTTAATGAAGATCAGGATGGTATAGCCGCCTTAACTCAGTGCGAATTGATGACAACACGTCGAACACCTGTCCCGGGTGCAACCAGTGACCACACGACACACTAATGGTGTTTTCTTTTCTACAAAAAATGTGACATTTTATTTTAAAAAAATGCAATTTGGTGTCTGTTTCCTAAAAATTTTGCTCCCGAAAAGGATGAGTTTTTTAGAATAAAACAAGCCACCCTTTCCGGGAGCAAAATTTTTAAGAAACAGACACCAAATTGCATTTTTTTTAAATAAAATGTCACATTTTTTTGTAGAAAAGAAAACAACATAAACCTGTTTAACTGCCCTGCCAAGCCTACTTAACTGGTTCACAGGTCTCTTTGGAATCATCCTGTGGGAGCAGCGACCTTTCTAAGCCTGGTAACTAACACAGCACAATACACAACACAAGGCGAACTAGACAACACATAATAGACAACACAATCACCAGTACTGTTACAACAGCAACTGCATATTTTTATATTATTAATATAATAATTACATATTCTGCAAAACACTCCTTTTATTAAAATTGTTTGCAATTATATATAAATACCAGAACGACTATGCAAATTCACACAGGTAAAAATAATAATATTACATCATATCCTTTTGATAGCCTTTTACGAACACATCTTAACTTAATAGATTTTGTTAAATAAACAATAACAAGTACATATTAAAAAAAAAACCATAGGCTTGGTTTTGGGAACAGGGAAATAGACAATACAAATTACATTTTATTTTATTTAATGAAATGATTGCAAGTAAAAAGGTATTACATTTTAGGGTGTTCAGTCGATTAATTCTTATTGGATTAATCGAACAATTTTAGACGATTAATTAAAGTTCGAATAATTTAAAATTGCTAATTTCGATTAAAGGATTAATCGAAGAATTTATACCTATTAATCGAATGATAATAATATATAGTATTTCTGTTAAATGTATAATTTTTTTAAAGTTTAAAGTCGAATAAACAAACCAAATGTATGTGTCCGTTGGAATTAAAAAAAAACTTATGTTTAGTGAGTTTTTGGCTTATATTTTTGTTAAATTTTTTAACACAATTTAATATGTAATTCATTTCACAAAAGAAAAAACGACAAAGGTATGTTAACTCAAAGATTTATGTTGATTTATCGGATCTATTGGCGCCCTATGCTCCAATGGGAGTTATATTAGCGTGGCCCTCTAACTCAGAAACTTTTTGACCGCTCTTGTTGAAAATTTGTGTCTAAGCTACTATCTAACAGTACTAAAATTGGTGTAAATTTCATTTAAATCGAAAGACATCTATTTCAAAATTGGGTCACTTGACATTAAATCCCCCTTTTATATATATAAAAAGTATATAAAATGTTTGGTATTTTGTTTTTATTTTCTTAATTATTTTCTAAAATATTGATTTTAGCAAACAACTTTCTTAGAGGCTTATGTTGTTGACTAGAAGAGCTAAAATATTGCCATATATCATATTCTTGTAAAATGTTGTTTTTAGAAGATAGTCATATGCAAACAAATTACATTTGAATAAATGGCTTGATGGCAAACTTTGAGGGGCGGACGCCCTCCCTAAAACACAACTTATCGCTACGAAATTTTTTTGTAATTTTTTTTACATAAAACTGAACCGATTTGGAGGGGGAGAGTAAAAGAAATCAAAATAAAAAAAATAACGGCCACCCTAATATATATATATATATATATATATATATATATATATATATATATCGGATCTGTTCTATAAATCAAAATGAAGTGAAATTGAAATCGAACGATAGTTTAAATTCAATTATTTACATAATGACCGTAGTTTTAAGTGTTGTTCTTGCAAACATAATAGATACTTAAAGAATGAAGTATGTAGATAAAATGGAATATTTTTATGAACTTTCATTGCAGGGTCGTTTTTAAAATTTGCTCGGTTTTAAATCCACTTCATTTCGATTTCTAGAACTCGCCCCAGGGCCGCCAGATTTGACGATTTATCGTCATTTTGACGATTTTTTGTTCCGGAATTAGCAAAGTGCCGATTTGCGGAATTTTGTCTAAAACGTGACGTTTTTTCAGTCTCCAAATTCGGATAAAACAAAAAATTTTCTGACATGTTCGTTTTTAAATCTTGGAATGTTTAACAGCCGTTTTTTTAATTTTGTAATATTTGTGTGGCTCCCCACTTATGTTAAGTATTTAAATACCACTTATGTATAAAAAAAACTTACTTATGTAAGAACTTAAATAAGAGAATTTCTTTATTTTTAGTATTATTATTGATGTCTTGTATTAAACATGGATATTAATCTTACAGTACATGTTTAATTGGTTTTATAGGCTTTCTTTGTATTGATTCAATAAATAAATAAAGACGCTAGATTGACCAAAAATAGCTAAATTGCCATTAATAATTAACAATAGCTTCAAACTTCACTATTAAACGAGCTGTCAAAATCGGTTTTTTTAATTGCAAAGCGTTGAGGCCACTCTATTCAAAAACTAGAAAATCTTTAAATGATTATTTTCAGAGTACAAAAACAACAATGTTACAATTTGTTTATCTTTCGTCAGACCATCCTCGAATGAACCTTTTACTACTCTCAGTATAAATCATATTTTCAACAATTATACGGCGAAGATTTAACTGGTAGTAAGATAATATCTACATGAGTCTTATACGATTCTTGACATGAAGGACTCGTTAGATAATCTTTACCCACATCTTAAACGATTGAAGAAGCCCCTTTTGCTGTGCTATGGATGAATCTCAGTCCTGTTAAAGTTTTGCCCGTGTTAGGAATCTTTTACGATTTAAAAATGCTGTTACCGACGATCAAAGACGTTCTTCATGAGACTCCCAGTATCTTTTACACGATTGAAAATGCTAGCTGGGTATAAAGCAATTTTGTTTTTGTTTGAATGTTTTTTTTTTTTACAAAAATCGAACAAAAATTGTTTAAAAAAAAACTAAATTTTATGTTGTTCGATTTTTTGAAGATTTTTCGAAACGTAAAAGACGATTTTTTTTTTGTTTTCACAAATTTATCTGACAGCCCTGACACGCCCGTATTTTTTAACAAAATAGTTCATGCGTTTCTCTCTTTAGAATAAGTTTGGTTTAAAAATATTGTTCGAAGGATAAATCCAATAAAGCTTAATGTAACAGGTGTCCAAAAATGTATTATAGCTTTAACTAAACTAAAAATAACTTTACTAATTTACCACTTACACAGGAACTAAAACATAGTACTTGAAGAAGATGCTCCACCAACAAAATCAAAAGGGGTTACAAGTGGTCCAATGAAAAAAATTGTAAACAAGATCGATTCTCTAGAGGAAATTATTTGCAGAAGCATAGCAGAGGATAGAATGTCCGTGAAAAGTTTCAAAAAATCCCAAGTTATATTGACTCTTTTAGAATCTTAGTGCCCGAAAGTGAAAACACAATTTGGAGCTACATTGACAAATTTTATTTAAAAATGAATGTTTATTTACTCAAGTACCTAACTTTTTCTAAAATTATCGAAAAAAATCACGTAATTTTTAAAATTTCTGGATTTAGAATTATTCGATTAATCGATTAATTTTAAAATTTTATTTGTTTAATCGAATAAGATAAAAATGCCAAATATCGTTTAATCGAACAAAAATAAATTCAACCCGAAAATTGAACATTTATTACATTATGATAAAATTCATTTAATTAAATAAAGATATATTAAACTTACCTGTCTTTTTTCATTTAGTTCACATTTATTGCCCAATAACATTTTTTCAACATCGGCTGATGCATTCTCCTCAATGTTGCGTATCCAATTTTTAATATTTTCAAATGATTTTTCTTGAGTTATATCATACACTAGCATAATACCCATAGCGCCTCTATAATATGCGGTGGTAATTGTTCTAAAACGCTCCTGACCAGCAGTGTCCCTGAAAGATGATAATGTTTTTTTTCTAATTGATAGTGCTTTAAACAGATCTTACCATATTTGTAATTTAATTTTTTTGCCATCTAACTCAATAGTTCTGATTTTAAAATCTATGCCTGGAAAGGAATAACAGAAAATTAATTAACATGGAGAATTATTACACAATTATGTAAATATTTCAGTAGCAATATAACAAACTTATAGAGCCATGCTTTGAAAATCAAAATCGGGTGCAATGGAAATTGGTGGAGATTTCCATTGAATTTTTATGAACACGACCTTATTTTTCCTGGTTTTAAGAGTCGGCAGTCGTGACCGAATACTTTTCCGATTCGAACGCAATTTTGTTTCTAATTCTTTCTGTCCTTACTAGGGAGATCGAACGGTTATTATTCGACCGGTTATTTGTTTTGGTTTTATTAAAATTAACTTTTTATTTCAGAAACTAATTTTGTTTTTTCGAATTATGTATTTTTAAAATACTTAACCGAAGCCCAGTTTTTTTAAATAGCAACTATACGGAATATTCGAAAACCGGTTTTTGAAAAATATTAATAATCGATCTCCCTAGCCTATACTAAACGGATCAAAATTATATTTTTATTGTTGCAAAGCTTTTATTTGAGTTTTCTTAAAACTGAAAAATATAATTGCGATTCGTTCGGTATCGACTGAAATAAAATTGCTTTCGAATCAAAAAAGTATTCGATCACGACTGCCATAATTTGCCTCCAGTTCTGATAAAGATACGCTGTACTCCTAGTATGAAGTATATAAAACGGAATATTTTAGTAAACTTTAAGCACTGTATCGTTATTAAAGCTTGTTCGATTTTAATTTCACTCGAATGCGATTTCCAGAACATGGCTGATCACACTGTGTTAGTCGAAAAATCTGTCAAGTGGGGCACCCAGGCGGGTTATCCCAATTTGAGTATGCTGAATTAAGTGACGCTAACCGTTTTTTTAGGTTAACTCTTGCTTTCGATATACCGTTATTTCGAAAATGGAGGAGGTTGCACAACAAAACCGGTTTCGTTTATAAATAAATAAAATTACCGCATTGTGTGAACACCGCTTAACGTGAACACTTTTTTGGTCAATTGACTACTCTCAAAGATGAACAAAGTTAAAAAACCGTATAACATGAACAATGAAAAATCAATGCAATATTAAAAATTTAAATCGTAATTATATGTTTTTTAGTTCCGGGAACCCCTTTTGTCGATATACAAAACTGTATGGGTAAACATATACATATGTATGCAGTAGTGACCCTGCGGGAAAACTTAGAAGATCTTTTTACGTCGGGCCTTTTTAAAGGCCTGCTTAATTTAAATATATTGCCGATAGATGATAAACTTCGCTCAACCACCGCATCGAACGCATTTTCAATTTGTGCAATTAGATTGGAATTATTTTAATATTTAAATGATCCATATCAGTTTTCGATAATTTTCTTACGATAATTAGGCAACAGCTTGAAATGATAGTATATCTAGGAAGGCACAATAAAGATAAAGGTTTTTAAAAAAAAAATTATTAAAACTTAATATTTTTGTCTCATTTTTTAAAGTTTTGTATTTTTTGGAACGTATTCGCAAAATATAGCCGAATACTCGTCATTTTAAATACGAATACAAATATTCGTAACTACACAAAAAAGCACAAGAAATTTTAAAAACACAATTTTTTTTTAATAATCCACTCGTAAAACTGCTCTGAGTGGAGAAGCAGCTCGCGCTTTTTGTCTTTATTTTTTAAGGACAAATAGATCGTTCTGTTTGTCTGCTTTTCGTGCGTTTTGCGTTGTCACCCCGCATTGGTTAGTGGTTCGGCGTCGTATAACTGTACCGAGTTACAGTTTTTGCGGTTTCTACATTAACTATTTGCAATCGTTTTTAACCACAATTTTTTAATGTGTTGTCTGGTGGAGAACCAAAAATAACTCAACGTGACTGGTGCAGAACCATATATAACTCAAGACGTTTTACTGGTGGAATACCAAGGAAACAACTCAGACGTTTACTGGTGGAGACCAAAATACTCTGGAGCGGATTCTGGAAGCTCTCGCCTTCCTATACGTAGGTTTAGGTCGAACGAGTACTTGTGGTTGAAGCTCCAAAAATTGTGTGATACCCTGGCAATATAACTCAAGAGAGTTAGCCAAAAAAAATTTAAAATAAAAAAAAAAAAAAATAATAATCCAAAATTATTTTTAAAGAAATATAGTTTTATATTCAACATTTTTTTATTTTTCGAATTTATTCTATGAGTTAAATTTCAGTTATGTATATATAAAATATAGTTTTTTTATAAAGAAAGCGACCAAATTTAGTTGTGTTAAATTAAACTGCCAGTGGATTTTTCGAGAAAATACCTACAAATTTTTGCTCATAAACACGAAATTTGACGTTTGGGTTCCAACTGGGGTAAACAGCTGACAAACATATGGGCCAACGAGTCTACCTTGTGTAAATATACCTTGATACCTACACATGCCAAAAAAAATCCTATTTTTTCCCTACACGTTGAAAATATTTCCCCTACAAAAATCCCTACGCGTTATTGTCATTAAAATAGAAGAAAAAACATTAGTAACAAAAAAAAATTTTATTGGAATATGTTTATTAAAGCTTAGACAAAAAATACAAAACTTAAAAAAAAATAATACATTTAACGTATGTATGTATGTACTTTTAATTAAATTCAATTAAATCTTTTACATTGAATGATATCTTAGAAAAAATATAGTGTTGTCAACTTTTTAAACCACAAACAACTCTGGAAATATATTGTAAAGCGATCTTAGGAAAAAGAAATTTTTTTTTAAAAAATATCACGAAAAAAAACACGTTTTTTCTGCATTTATTTCATTAATAATACGATATGACGAAAAATCCCTACATTTTGGAAATTATAAAAAATCTGTCCGATTTTCCCTACACTTCTATTTTAAATATCAAAAATACCTACATGTGGGTATTTTCCCCTACTTCTAGCAACACTGCCTCTAAGTAACATTTAAATTAAAAAAACCACTGAATCCTGAAAAATTTCAATATCCCGGGATTTGATTTTTTAAATCCCGATTCCCGGGTTTTGTGAAAACAAGTGCTGATTTGCATTCATTCAAAAAACATTTGTAAAAGATATTTATCAATCTGAATGTGTCTAAGAGATTCGGAAGTTATAAATTGTTCAGTTTTTTTTTTAATCACGTTACATTTTTTTATTTTCGATTTAAGAGCAGATGTTTTATTTTAAAACAATAAAAAAAAACAAACCCGCAAAAAATTTTGGTTTAATGCCAAAAAAAAAAAAAAAATATTTACCTATACAGTGAAACTCGATTTTCATAATATATGTAGGATTAGGAGCATTTTGAATAACCAAATTTCCGGGTAAATGAATAACAATTTTGAGTAGTTTATTTTGTGTTTTTATTAATTTATAAATTAAATTTTCTGTTATCTGTTATTATCATATAATAAATAATATTCAGATTGCAAAAAAAAATTAAAAACAAGGTAAAAACATTTTTTTTCTTGGATAATTAAAGTTAATCGAATCGGGGATGATCGAGGCCCCACTGTAATAAACATTTTGAAAAAGATCAAAACAAAAATAAACAAAAAGGTAAATATTAATTTCTTACAGTGTATCATAAAAAATTGATAAAATACTGAAGAAAAAATAAATACCAACAATAAAGGAAAATGCATCGAAATATAAACAAACATCATTGATTAATTAGTTGAAGAAAACAAAAAAAAATATTACAATGACAGACTTTTAAGTTAAATTGTAAAAAACATAAAAAGATTTAGGTACCTAACACATTTTTATAAAAATAATAATAAAGAAGCGCGCAGTTTGTTTAAGAATTTTGTCTATTTATTTTAAATAAAGAAATAGGTAAGTACTTTTTTTATTTATTTAAATTTTTACAAATTTTAAGGAAATTGAAAATCGTCAGAAAAAATAGTAAACAAAGGGACGAGTGAATGGAAAGTTGAAAAATGTGAGTCATTTTCAATGTGTTTAATTTTTATTTAGAAGAGAGGAACTGAAGAAGGAGACCAACAAAAAAAAAAGAAATTAAAAAAGTAAAAGAACTTCTTTTCTACATAGAAATAAAAAGGGAATTATTTAAAATGCCCATACACTTACAAATTAAAAATATATAAAAAACAAAAACAATGAAATAAAATTGATGACTGTAAGCAGCAGCAGTAGTTGTAGTGATTATAATCACTGAGACAACGTCAACAAAAAAAATTAAAAAGAAACTACATGAACATACCAACACCCAAAACAAACCTTTATCTTAAATAAAAAAAGAAAATGCATATACAAGCAGCAAAATAACTTAAAAATACGTTTATTTGGAACACAAGAACGGAGCTACGACTCTAAAAAACAAAACAAGGGAAATGGCAACCCAAATAATAAAAATGCAAGGTGTCCCAAATCCACCAGAAAAATGTATATTTTTAGAAACGCAATCACGCACACACAATAAATGTTGTTGTTTTATTCCTTGTAGGAATAATTTCGAATTTTTTTATCTATTTAAATAAACGCACTTTGCCTTTGGGGTCTTTACAGACACCACACGAACGACTCCTCCCTTTCTCCTATCATATTTTTTTAACAATATCAAAATAATTATATTTTAATAATTGCAAGCGTTTCTTGATTTCATGTTGCTTCAAAGCTATCAGACGAATTGCACTTACCTATTGTCGATATAAATGTGGTATTGAAGGCATCCTCCGAAAAACGAAATAATATGCAAGTTTTCCCTACGCCAGAATCACCAATTAGCAGTAATTTAAATAAATAATCGTACGTCTTTGCCATTTTTATTTGTTCGCGTATATTTATTTTCTTCTCAACAAAAATTCCTTTAATTAATAATTTCTTAGAAAAAAAAATATTTTATACTTCTTTTGTAGCAAAAAATCCAATTTTATTTAAAGTTTTTTTTCTTCTTTCTTCTCCACTTTTGTCGTATAAAATAAAAAACCTAAAATCGTTGATGACAAAATCTACTATATAAAAAATGTCTACAATACTAAGCTGCCAGACTAATTTGATGGCAGCGTATTTTTAAAAAGTACGGTATCTCGTTTTCGTATTGTAATGTAAACATTACGTTCTCGTGTCGAAAAGTTGTATTTAGAAAAACTTCTTGGTTTTTTGATTTGGAATAAAAAATGTTTTTGTATTTTATAAATAAAAAAGCTTTATTTTAATTATCGAAAGTTAATAACAATAATAATAATTCTATTCTATAAAATCTATTGGAACAAATCTAGTTTACCTCAAAAAAAAAGTTTTTGAGGAGGTAGAACACGTAAAGCTTCGTTCGCAATGGGAAAAATAACTTTGTTTTTTCTTCTATCTTCTTTCTTTCCAAAGTATTTCATAAATTTTCCTTTCATTTTTGGAACAAAAATGTAACTAAAGTTTTTTAAAAAAGTTGAGGGCTGAAGTGTAGATTCAGAATAAAAAAGAAACAAACTAAAACTAAAATTTAAGAGGGCTGAGGCCCGTGGGGCCCCTGGAAAAAAAATTGCCCCGCCCACTTAGTGATATATAAAAAATTTATATAAACAAAAATAATTTTTTCAATTTTTTTTCAGTGCTTATTTTCAAAAAAAATTATTTAAGTGTTTATTTTAATTCTTTAACTTCAATTATTATTTGCTACAATTTCACAAACTTAATTTCTTTCCCACACAATTTGCTTCTATTATTTTCTTTTTGCTTCTTTTTTACAATTGACAGCAAAATTTGACGTTTTATGTTAGAATAATTGTCAACAAAAATCGATTAACTATTATTGCAACATAAATTGCCAGCAATAAATATGTACAAAAAGTGCTGTCTACATTAAATATAACATTATTTTGACATTTATTGCACATATGTCTCAATATTTATCTCTGGTATAGACGGGGAGATAGCGAATTTTTACAACCAAAATTTTTAAAAAGGTTACCAAATGTGAAAAAATATATTCAAATTAGAAATGCCTTTTGTTAATTGAGAAAAACATTAAAATATATTTTAAGTTGCATTGTTATACAAATGTTATTTGCACTTAATAAGTAAATATAAATTACAAATTAAGAAAACAAAACAAGAAATTTAATTCTTTTACATATTACAAAATAACGAGAAACCTAAATAAAAAGTTTCTATTCATTTAACACCTTATTCATAAAAAATATTATTAATACATTTTTATACTTAATACAGTACATTTAAAGTAAATAAATTGATTTTTTTAATATGTCCTTTACAATAAACGAATTTGACCTTCACAGTTACAAATAACGAAAAGGAATAATTACATTGTTTTCTGCAAATTTACGTTTGGCGATATGGAAATTGTTTTTTTGCGATATGAAATCGGAAACGGTGAAATGCATTTTTTGTAAATATATTGTAATTTGCATATATCTAAAATATTATAAAAACGAGTATAACTTTTTTCTTTTGTTTGTAAATTTTATTTTAACTTATAATTGTAATTATCACTGTTTCAAAATTGTTCTATTTGAAATATTTTGTGAATCATTGTATAATATTATGGCACATATAAACAAACCTGCATTTCAGAATGTAAATTCAATAGGGAAAAAGTATATGAATGACAGTCAAAGGTTTTTTTTATAAGTTAAAAATATTGCCAAATAATTATCTAAAGAACATTAAATAAATATACATACCTACAATTTATAAAAAGTTAAATTTTAAATTTCTTAAGTTCACAGCCATTTTATTACAGTTAATTCTACTAATTCTAAAATAAAGAATAATATATAAATTTATTTTTGAAAAATCTTTACAATTCCTACGTGTATTTATTTCAAAATATAAAAATATAAATTTGCAAATAATTTGAATGTAGAACATTTTGCTTATAATCAAGTGGTTAAAAACACTAAAACTTCAGTTGTGTACTTTTTCAGTCATGTTCTTAAATCGATTTTGCAGGATATAATGCTCTACTACTCTTAAAAACAGAAAAAACTGCGTTAATTAAAAAAATTTATTAAACATCTCCATCGATTTTGATTTCAAAACGTGGCCGTTTCTAATATAAAATTCACATTTGGCAAATTTTTCTTAGCAAAAAACTTAAAAACATTTTTTTTAGCTGTTTTGAAAGGAATATTCTGTTTTCAATACAGTGTAAAAATCGTCCGTTTATTCGAAACAAATCATGAGAAAATCATAGCTCACTGTACAAATTATTCGAACTTGAAAATAATTTCTTTCGAATCGAAATACTCGGTAACCTCCCATGTAAATAAAAATGTAAAATATTTAAAAAAACGTAAATTCCAAGTGTATCAAGAAAAACGTCTAATTGTTTCAGAAAACAATTGAAAAAAATTACCAATTTTAGTTAGAAATAACCAAAGACGGCAGCTCTGTTGGCGATAATTTGTCATCATTACCCCAGGTCTACACCAAAGATAAATATCTCAGCAATTTGGCAATATAAAAGAGCAATATTTTTTATTGCTCAGCTTATGTTAAAGGCCTGGGAAAACGTATTTATGTTAACTCATAATTTGAAATTTTTTCTTATTCGACTTCATTTAAATTAACATATATTAATTTGTTTAAGCTTGAGGCCTTTTTTATATAAAAATTTTATATTTATTAAACTTTCTTGTTAAAGTAAAAGTAATATTATCCCAAATAAAAAACAATTTCACCCACACATGTACAAATTTTGGCTCATACATATTACAAAATGTCTATAGTTTTTTGTGTTGTTTTATTGTTGTAGAGGTAAGCAGACTTATTGGATAGAACTTGTTAACTGCTTTCAATTTATGTAAATTTGACAAACAGTATATGTAAAAGCCTACAAGAAAAACTTGAACATGGGCTGCAGGGCAGTGATGCATTTTAAGTTGTTTTGTTTTGGGCCAAATTGGCGATTTAAAAGGACCAAAATACTTTTGATAGGGTCAAAAAATGTTTTTAATATATAAATATAACCAATAGTAATACATAATACATGTCTTATTTCTTAAAGATCAAAAACTAACAAATTTTACATGGTTTACATGGTTTAACCCCCAATTTCACCAAGTTCAGTAATAATTAACTATCAGTTATGGCTGTCAAAAAATATTGTTAACTGGAAGTTAAAGTAATAGTTAGTTTTAACTGAACTTGGTGAAATTGGGGGTTAATTATTCCAATTTTTCAGAAACCAATTAATTATAAATATATGAACAAGATTTTTTAGTATTACAAAAAAAAAAAAATTAAAACCAAATCGGAAACTCTTAAGAACCAAACATAAATTAATATAAATATTTTTTATACAAAAAATTTAAAGAACAAGTCCCTACAGTATTGAACGATTTAAAGGAGTGTGTTGAATATTATCCTGAAAGGGCCAAAATAGATTTCCACACGGCCATAAAACATTCAAAAGTGCCACATTTTGCACCAGTACTGCAGGGTAAGGAAAAATAAATCGGCTATTGAAAATATCAATACACTGAAAAAAGGCAAAAAAGTAGAGTGGGTATAGGAGGGTCTGGGTTGATTTTGCCCACCCCAGCCCACTATCTAAACCAAATGGACTTTTCCATACCAAGGTATATATACCTTGGTTCATACTAAATATTTTAGAGAGCTATAATATTTTTTAAAGTAAAAAACTGCGAAAAGAAAATCTGTTTCAGTTTATACCATGTTCACACGGACAGCAATATTCGTGTTTTGCTCTCTTATTCCTGTTTCGCAGCCCAAACATGATTGAAACGACTTGTTTCCCCATACAAAATTTTGAGAGCGAAACAGGTCGTTTCATTTTGAAACAGGCTGCGAAACAGGAAAAATTTACTATCATCTCCAATTTTTATAACATTTATCGTTAGTTTATCTGTACTAGCTCTCAAAAAAATCAAAACAAAGAAAAAAACAAAATAAAAATTGATGTTTAATAAAATTAAGTGATAATTATAACATAATAATATTAATAAAAGTATTAAATAATATATTTTTAAGTTTATTTACTTTTTTTATTTATTTAAAAAAAATCACACTAACAACAGAAAAAAAATGTCAAAATGAAACAAGAATGAATCGTATGAACAACATATTTGGCAAACTAGTTTCAGAGAGCGAAACGAGTGGTTTATATCGTCGTATGAACATAGCATTACCCATATCATTTTACAACTTATTTATTATATGTGTATAACTATCGATATATTTGATTATTTTCGATAACAACTCAATTTAACTACATAATAACCTAATAGTTCATTATATTTTATTTATATAACCACTAAACTAAAGATAAGAGTTTGATAAGATTTAAAAAATTATCTCTCACCCATTTAGATTTTCAAGTACAATCATTTCATATTTATAATGAGTATGGCAGCACTAAGCTTGTAAATCAATTATTATTTAGAACAAGCTGGCATCATCACACATCATTGTTATTCTATTTCTTTTTGTGCAGTGGAAAAAGTCATAAGATTTTACAAGAGAATTTTCCTTGATTTACAATAAATAAATTACAATGAACTTGTGAAAATAAGACAAAAAAATTAATGGGAATAAAGTGAAATTAAAAACTATTATAATTAGATGTTGATAAAAATGATTGTGAAAAAATAATATGAATAATTATTATTATGAAAAACAAAGTAATTAAAGGGTAGTTGGTTGAAGAAATAAAATATCAAACAAAAAAAAAAAAAAAAAAAAACGCAAAAACAGACGTCGTAGTATTGTAACACCTTTTTTTGTAAACTGCTCATAAAGCAGTTTTAATACTGTATGCTAGAGTGTGTTCGTAAGCCCGTTTGAGTTGGTGAAGATAATTAGAGTGTGTGTGGTGGTGTCCGTTGCTTTTGGAATTCCATTGCAGTTTGCAAGTGCAGGCAGGCAGACACCCCACTTTATACACCCATCATTTGGCTAATCAATCATAATGGGTGGCAAAGAATCCAAACAGTCCTGTATAAATTACGAGGATGCAGTCAAACGTGGTAAGCTGTTCTTATATTAAAATAATTGAAAAATTTTAATTGTTTTCTTGTTTTTTGCAATAAGTGAGTTTTTGATTAGGTTTTGTGTGTCGTTCTGTCTAATTGTAAAGGGAGTGGTAAAGCAAGACCGTTTATTTAAATAGGCTATTTTTCCTTAAAAAGAGTTCTTTCATTTTATCGATTGTTGTTTTCTTGTTTGTGCTATTTTTGTTTTCTTATAAATTTAATAATATAAATGAAATAATAGAACTGTGGTGTTTTATTTTTGTTTTGTTGTTTTTTTGTTATTTTATTTGCTTAAGGATTTTTTGTCTGTTTTCTTCACACCCTCCTTCTTTGTTGCTTCTTTTCGTGATTTCACAAAAGAAACGTTGTAAATTATCCAAAGATGTGAACTTTTTTATTACAATAAAATAACACCAAAAGTTTTTATCACAGAAAGTCTTAAGTCTTCTTTAGTAGTAGAGATGATGTATTATGGTTTTCTTACGTCACCAAAAGAAATTAGGCTGATTAACCTATCATTTTGAATAAAACATTTATTTGGCAATAACAATTGTGGAATAAATGCATGATATGGATAATATTAAAACAGAACAATCTTTTTCCTGCAATAGATACCTATACAAAGGCGATTAAAAAAAAGGTTTCCAGTTAGGTATAAAAACTTAAATCTTTATAGGTACTACACCTATCTAAATTCCTGCTTAATAATTTTAATTTAGCTTCAATATTTCTTTTAATTGGCCTTTAACCGGCGACAACGATTTTTATTCTTTTTTAATAGGTAGTAAATTCTTACCAGGATAACCTAAACATTTTCTATATGTTTATAAAAACTTTAATGCAAAAAATTAAGCAATTTTAATTTCAAATGTAAATTTACTGAATATAGTGTGTACTTAAAAGGTTTCTCCACGTTACCTGCTCTGAGCGTTTTATGGAGGTATGGTCTTATTTTTTAGACGTACAAAGTTTGATAATGGCTTTCTTCCCACAAGCAAAAATTGGACATTAGGGGGGAAGGATCCGAGATGGCATAAATAAAGGCAAAAATGAAGACATGAATAACGATTTGCAATATGTCATGATCCGTTTTTTAAACGCCATATACCTATAATATGTAACTTATTAAGTTTTTTTTTGTTTTCTAAAAATTGAGTTATTGGCGCTTACGTGGCTTAAGAAGAAACGCGACGTACAATAGAGACAGCAAGACGAATTTATAATTCCAAATTGCCAAAAGTTGTTTTGCCTTATAATTTACTTCTTTCAGATGTTACAGTGTCTGCATGCCAAATTTAAAGAAACCCGGTTGATAAGTTAAAAAGATATTGGGAGGGGGAGCTTTTACCGCTTTTGCCATATTTCACGCCCTAAATAATAAAAATATATGCTATAATTCCTTCCAGATGTTACATTCATACATTTGCTGCCAAATTTTAAGAAAATTGGTTGTTTATTTAAGAAGATATAAGGAGGGGGAGATTTTACCCCGTTTGTCCTATTTCACGGCCTATTAGTTATTTCCTTTCTAATGTTACAGTATCTGCATGTCAAATTTTAAGAAAATCGGTTGAATAGTTAAGAAGATATAGCAAGGAGGAGCTTGCCCTATTTCCCTTCAAATCACAAATTTAATGATTAGATTTTACGGTGTCTGCATCTCAAATTTTAAGAAAACCGGTTGATTAGATAAGATAAACTACACAGAAACACTACTTATGGCCCATAGACACAAAAAAACTAAATATTGCGCCATCTGTCGGACAAACTACACAGAAACACTACTCACGGCCCATAGAGCATGGATATAAAATTTGGTCAAAATCGATCCAGTAGTTTTTGAGTTTAGCGATCACGAACATACACGTAATTTTTATATATGTAGAGATGTATGAACCAAAATATGGGCATTTCCACGAAAAGTCTACGTTTTGTAGCGTAACGCCAGCAAGCAATTAGATGTGTTTCTCAATAAGTTTTATATCGTCAGCTTTCATCAAATATTACAGGAGAGACAAAAAACTTTTTATATATCATATTTTCAGCTTGAGAGGAAAATATAGAAAAAAATATAGTTACACATTTCAAGACTCAAATTGAAAAAAAAACTACATGCAGGGGCCAAATAACGGCATTCGATATCGATCGAAATTCGTATTCAAATTGTATTGTAATTTCGATCGATATCGAATGCCGTAATTTGGCCCCTGGTCGACGAGACGTATCTTTCTCTACCACACGGCATCAAAATCTCAATTTGCTTAAAAAGTGGATGAAGCAGGTTTGCATATTAAGCCGAAGCATAGTGGGGTGAAACATATGCAAAACGAGGATTAATTCAGGGAAGCCTGCAATTTATGACAACAATTTTTTTTTGGATTCTGTTTATATTGACTAATAAAAAAATAAACTTTTGTTGCAAAATTTTAGTGGAATTTTAATTTTGTTTTATAAAAAAAATCAATGTAATAAAATCAATGTAATTTTTTCGAACAATATATTTTTTTGAAACAAGGAACTTTCATTGCTAAAATATGTAATTAAAAATCATCTTCATAATTAATTGGAATAAGCAAATCAAGTGCTGTTTGTAGTAAATTTAAATTATGTAGGTTTTTATCATAATTTACTAAATCTTCTGTAACTTTCATTTTTGTACCAATCTATGTATTGTTGGGCGCAAAATGTTCATATTAAAATAATCTAATGTCGCATTCAATAAAACTTTAACATTTTTTAATCATTGGTTTAAAAAAATAACTTGAAAAGAGCAGAATTGAACAAAATCATAAAATTTTCAATGAAGCTTGAACTTTTGTCCCCTGTAACTCTGTCATTTCTTGACCAATCTTCACTAGCAATCCATGGTTATTTTAGAAATATTTTAACCTTTCACTAAAAAGAAAGAAGTACATAATTTGAAGATATTTACATTTCAGTCACATCATCTTTTTTAAAATCACAAATAACGGTTATTTTGGAATATCTCTAAAACTGTTCTACTTTTGACTTCATATTAGGATTCAGGGGAAAATTTTACTTTTATTTTTATTTTAGCTGTCAGATTAATTTGGTCACTACTTTGTTGAAATTTTGTGACGTAATGTAATCATTTAAACGAAACAAAACAGAAAAAACAAGTTTATGTGTTTCACAAAATCTCAAATATTTTCAAATGGGACAAAAACGGGCAAGATTTTTTTTTTTTTGATTATGCAAGTTGAAATACCATATTTTAAGAATATATAAAAAGTTTTGCCCAAGTATTCCCACAAACATTTTGAAAATCAACATTTCCTTAAAAAAACAATTTTTTTTTGCACAATTAAAAAAAAAAAAATTAAAAATACTTCCTTAATATTTTCTTTACAAAATTGTATTAATAAATTATTTAAATACCTGAAGCTGATGGATCCATTTTAAAAAAATAGTGTTTTCTAAGAAACAATTCTCTCAAATCGCAATTAAAATATCTTGATTTTCACTTTTTAACAAATATTTCCAAATTATAAAATATTATTCAACTTCGGCAGCGTATAACAAAAAAAGTTAACAACATAGTTCCACAATTTTTACAGTTATTCGTGTTGAATTTTATCTTCTTTTATATGGTACCAAATACTTATACGAAAAACTAACTTTATTTTTTAATTAATCCTCGTTTTTGGTACTGTTCACCCCTCTGTGCGACGTTATGTATGTATTATTTTCTTTTTTGTATTTTGGTGTAAAGCGCAACTAGCTCGACATTTAGTAACAAAAATGGGAAACATTTGACAACATGGGCATAAAATACAAGCTCATTTGCTTGCTGGCGTTACGATACAAACAGACTTTTCGGTAGAAATGCCCACGTGCATGTATTTTATATGTAGAAAATTTTGACAATTTGGAATTTTTTTTAAACACAAGAAATAAAGAGAGCGAAGAGTTTACCTTGTTAAATGTGCTCTTTTAAACGTCAATCTTTTTGTTCATATCTCCTAAGGTATATTTACACAAGGTAAACTCGTTGGCCCATATGTTTGTCAGCTGTTTACCCATAGTTGGAACCACAACGTCAAATTGCGTGTATATGAGCCAAAATTTGTACATGTGTGCGTTAAATTGTTTTTGTTTTATATGAAGACAATTTTGACAACATGGTTCCTTTTATAGAGCAAAATGTCTACACTCCCAAATGAGTCTACCTTGTGTAAATATACCTTGATATCTCCATTGTTCACAATAACTTTTTCTTTGAAAGGTTTTTGTGACACCCTAATAGCACACCTAACAACTGCTACTTCAAGTGTTTGTGTAAACACAGTTGAAAATTGTGAATTAAAAAAGATTAAGCAATAAAACGATAAAACAATAAATAAATTAACATTTTTTCTAATATTTATAGATAAGATTTAAAAAATGAATCATAAATTTGTACTCTATTTGCTTTGAATCTTTTTCTTTCCCACAGTTTCCGAAACTGAGCTAAGGCGTCTTAAAGAGGCCTTTAAGAAATCGGCAGGAGTTGGTCGATTCTATTTAAGTCGTAATGCATTCCAACAGGATGTCTTGTGCGAAGGAGTACCGCCAAATGTTACCGATTTACTCTATACTGCTTGTGGTGGTACAAGCAAAGGTATTTCATTCAAGGATTTGTTATGTGGTTTAGTTTTAATAACACGGGGTACAGAGGAGGAGAAAACAAAGTAGGTTTTTTTTTATATAAAAA
Source organism: Pollenia griseotomentosa (assembly GCA_963931875.1). NCBI lineage: Eukaryota > Metazoa > Arthropoda > Insecta > Diptera > Polleniidae > Pollenia > Pollenia griseotomentosa. Next base: position 25,384,003 of record OZ007562.1, read on the forward strand.
AGATTTTTAATGTTTTTAATTTATTTTAAAGATTTCTTTGGAATTTATATTGCAATGACAATGGAACTTATATTTTAAAAACCGATTTCACGAAGGCCATAAATTTACATCCTTATGAAAGTGTGTCTTTATTTTCACAAACCGATCGAATTAATTTTGAACAATTTCAAGCTTGGATTTCAAAAAATCGCACCTCTACAGTACTCTCGAAATGGTTGTTATCTGATAGTTGTATAAGTTTGACTTCAGAATTGGAGACACCAACTTTTTATCAAAGTTTAGCAGGAGTAACTCATTTGGAAGAAAAGGTTTCTTATAAATTTAAATAAATATTTTTTTTTTTAATATTTTTAAATATTGTTTTTTATAATTTAAAATATTTAGGACATTGGTGATTTGGAGAAAGAATTTTGGCGTTTGAAAAACTCCTCACCAAATGGTCAATTGGATTTACAACTGCTAGGTCCTTTATTAAGTCCTCCTATACCGAAAAATGCTTTACAAGGTCTTTTCAATGCTTTTGATGAAAATCGTGATGGTCATATAGATTTTAAAGAACTTTGTTGTGGAGTAAGTGCTGCCTGTAGAGGTCCGGGGGTTGAGAGAACAAGATGTAAGTAAATTTTATTGGATTCTTTTTAAGTAAATTCTTATTTTTAAAATACAAATCTTATTTTTATAATTACAATATGTAGTTTGTTTCAAAATCTTTGATGTGGATCGTGATGGTATTTTAAATCATTTCGAAACTTTACAAATGATAAATGTTTTATTATTTGTGGCCAAAGAAAATCGTAATGCTAATATGTACAAAGATATAACGAAACAAGAAGCTTTAAAAGATATTGTTAATTTTACCACTTTAAAAACGGAACAGAACCAAAAATTGGTAAGTTTTATGGAAAGAGTTTTCAAATATGGATTTGAAATTTTTTTTTTAAATATTTTCTTAGGATTCCCTATCCTTGGAGAATTTAAATGTCAACATAAGAGCCGAAGATTTTATGATGTGGAATGTGAAAAGTAGTCTGAAACTTTTGCAGCCCTTTTTGGATTTGATATTTGAAGTGTGTCATATAGTATTTGGTTTGTGGCCTCAATGTCGTCATATGGAATATGATATAGGTGAGTTGAAAAAATTATTATTTAAAACATTTTAATGTTTAGTTGAAAATTGTTCTTTTTGAGTTAAATTAACTTCTACACTAATAAAATCCCAGAATCTAGAATAAATATAATTTGTAGGGTCTACCATCAATATTGTTCAAATTACAAGCGGAAAGAAAAACTTATATATATAAATATACATATATACATTTACCAAAAATTAAACCTCTTTGTAATTTTAACAATATGATGTTATTACCCTATAAATAATGGCGGCATGATAAAACCCCCCAAAAAAATTATTAAATTATTAAGAAGAACAACAACGATTTTTCTCAGGAAATTCGCAGTTAACAAATAAAGTACATTAAAGGGACAAAATTAGTACTTTTTGTAAGCCCGTAAAAAAATTTGTATTTTTGGTACTTTTTCTGAAAACGCACTTTTCTTTAAAATTACTTAATGGAAATATTAAAAATGTAATTGGAGCACAATCCAAATTGAGGCAGTATATTGGTGTATAAAAAAAGTACAAAAACGGTCATTTTAGTTTTCTTTAAATTAAATTCAGTGTCCCGGTAGGCTAGCAGTAGTGAGCTAGTCTATCAGCGCCGGGGTCGCGGGTTCGATTTCCGCCAGAGTAGAGCGTAGAGCTTCGCGGAATTAGCTTAGGGAATAAAAAAAAAAAAACAAACCAAAGACTTGATATTTGAAAAGCTGGCTCAATTTTACGAGACAATATCATTGGGAATAAAATTTCGAACATTTTTAACTGCTAGGAGCAAAACGTTTTGAAAGTTCAGTGCTTTTGGTCTTTTTTGTAAAAATAACAATTTTTTCAAAATAATTTTACCAAAAATAAAATCATTTTATAGAACCTGTGGCCATTATTATATTATTTATTTTCGATATTTCGATACCCTTCCGATATCTTTCTCTAGGAAAATGAGTAACAATAACTAAAATAGGACGTCAAAATAACATCATATGATTTTAATGTTGAAGGTTATGTCTTGTTGCTCTTTAAAAATCTTATTATGTTGGCATTAAAATTAACTTCGACCCAAAATTTTTTGGCCCTTTGTTCATTTCATTGGGGAGTTATTTCATTTTCCAAATTGTGGTTCTATTGCATATGAAATAAGGTCCCACACTTTGGGGGGTTATTTCATTCCTTTTTTTGGGGGGTTATAATTTGGGGGAGTATTAAATGCCGCCATAAATTATATATAACATAGGTTCTTATGGGTAGCAAAGTCGATATAACGATGTTCGTCCTTCCATGTGTCCGTTGAAATGGGGTTTTCGAGAACCCCAGATATGATGGGGCCTATGTTGTTTTAAATTAAGTTCACATATATTCCGAAACTATTTGCAATTGAAATTTAGCCTGATCGGTCCGCAAATGGCTGAGGTATGAGCGAAAAACCCACTGCCTTTAATTTGACCCATAAATCCCTTGGTGTTGTTTTTTATTTATATCTCGAGAACGGAATAAGCCAAAGTTTCCAAATTAGGTACCAGCAGCTTGGTTATGATTTCACAACATCCGACAAAATGGGGGCGGGATTGAAGAAGTGGGCTTGGAACTTATCATACACAGACAATTTAGATTTCTGTATATCTGGAGAATGGCAAGAGCAAAAGTTTCAAAATTATGTACAAGCATCTTGGTTGTTAATACACAACATCTCACAAAATTAGGGTCGGATTGGAGAAGTGGGCGGTGCACAAAGAAGATTTATTTATATCTAAAGAACGTGTTTGTGTTTGTTCTTATCGCGCCATGGTAAAGGGTACATAAGATTCGGTATATCCGAATATAGCACTCTTACTTGTTGTTAAACAGGTTATTTTTTTTGGACAGTCTTGTTATTAAAAACAAACTTTCTTGTTTAAACAGCAATTTTTGCTGAAAAATTCAAAAACACTTTTTTTTAAAAAAATTTTATTTTTCAAGTAATTTTTTATTGAATTAGGTACATTTAATTGCAAAATGTACTTCTAATTAAAAAAAAAAATTATTAAAAAACACTATCTTATTTAAAAAAATCCTTTTTGTTAGAAAAAGCGCACCAAATATTTTATACTTTATTTTTTCCAGTAAGAGGTTGGCTAGATCGCGAGGAAAAACGTAGATATCGCGTTGGACAATTTTGGTATTTAATATCACGTGACTGGTGGATCACTTGGCTACAGTATGTCAATAATAATAATGTGACATGTGAGTATTGCAAGCATACAGGCGTCAACCAACAGCGGCAATCAAATTCTAATTGTGGCATAGATGAGGCTTTGGTTTGTGATGAAAGCTTTAATACAAATTCCTTGGATTCGGTAGGAGTGGATGTGTGCATAACAAGTGATAATTGTAGTATGGGTAAGAAAATTCTAATTTAAAATCAAACAATTTATTTTTTATTTTTTTTTTTTTTGTATATTATAGGTTCTGCCAGCAGTGGTATATCAAGTGGTCGTAATTTAGGCTGTCGCCCGGGACCTATAGACAATACCAATTTGGTTACACCAAATCCCTTTAAAAATGTACGCACTTTAACCGGTGAAGGTGGCCATTTGAAACGCGATACCCCACTAGTACAAAATCATGATTTTGAATTGGTACCCAAGTCGTTGTGGAAGGCTTTAAATCGTTGGTATGGCGATAATTTACCGTTACCAAGGCAGGTAATACAACCGCCAAATGCCACAGATGTCGATTTGGAGTTATATCCTTTAAATTTACGTATTTTACTACATCAAAGTGTGCCGCAAAATCATACGGCCAATAATTGGGGTGCAGTGTCGGGTAAGAGTTTAAAAATTATAAAATTTGAAAAAAAAATTGCAAAAATTCCAATATGTACCGAAAAAAACTCAAATAGTTTAACTTTAACTATTTAAGTTAAAAAAAAAAAATTAATTGAGAAATAGTTCATATATTTTTGGTTAAATATTTAGACAAACTTAGATGCTAAACTATTGATTTAATAAAATAGTATATAGTTCTGTCTTATTTATCAATGTTAATTTTTTAAAAATACTAAGCCAGCTAAAAATATAACGAAATAGAATTACTTTACAAAACAAGATTAAAAAAACGAAAGAACTATGTAGTAGAGTGTAATACGTAGATGTTTTACTCAATCAAATGAACTTATTAAGTTTTCGGAATGAATTCATAAAAAAAAATGTTCTGCATTTTCCTTAGTTATGTAATATTTTTTATTTTTGCTCATAGGTGGTTATGGTGTTTTAGCTTCCGGCGGTGGTTTTGCTGCTATTACCGCTTCCAGTGTGCTACAGCCGCCAAAACGTTATTTGGCCTATACAGCTGCCTTTAGTCGTTTAGCAACAGTTCAACAAATTGGCGCTTTTCTTTGCGAACAATTACGTTTGCGTACTGAGGATATACGATTGTGGCATATACCAGCAGGACCCCTAGATAATAGTGCCATTTTGTTAGAAGAAGATAATATGACTCTAAAGGAGCTTATGATCAAAGATAATGATCAGATACTTTTGGAAATACGAAATAAAGATCAAACATGGCCTGAGGAACTGGGTTCCTTGACTTTAACACAAACAGGAGGCTCTTCCATAAACGATCGCAGACTTACACGTTCTTCCATAATGTCCGTACAGGCACCAGGAGCTACCGGGTTGCATAATCTAGGAAATACTTGTTTCATGAATGCTGCTTTACAAGTGTTATTTAATACACAACCTTTGGCACAGTATTTTCGACAAAACATGCATATGTTTGAGTTAAATACTACCAATAAGTTAGGAACTAGGGGCCATTTAGCTACCAGGTATGGTGAGTTATTAAAGGAGGTTTGGAGTGCCACAACCAGATCGATAGCTCCTTTAAAATTAAGGTTTTGCGTAACAAAACACGCTCCCCAATTTGCTGGGGGTGGTCAACACGATTCACAAGAATTACTAGAATGGCTGTTAGATGCTTTACATGAAGACTTAAATCGAGTAATGGAAAAGCCTTATAGTGAACTAAAAGATTCTAATGGACGTCCAGACAAAATTGTTGCAGCTGAGGCATGGATGCAGCACCATGCTCGTAATCAATCTGTTATTATAGATTTATTTTATGGTCAACTTAAGTCCAAAGTTAGTTGTATGTGTTGTGGTCGAGAATCAGTACGTTTTGATCCCTTCAGTTTATTAAGTTTACCCCTGCCGGTTGAAAATTTCATCTACTTAGAGGTTTTGGGTAAGTTGAAAACAAATTGTTTAAAGTTTGGTTTTAATTCAACTTTGTCGTTGCAGTCGTATTATTGGATGGATCAGTGCCTACCAAATATGGTTTACGTTTAAATTCGGAGTCAAAATATTTCGATTTAAAGCGTAAATTAGCTTCTTTGTGTTATTTAAATCCAAACTTTATGCTTATATGTGAAGTGTGGAATTCGCAAATACGCCATTCTTTTGCCGATGAAGATAAAATCAAACCTTCTACGGCCAAAGAATTATATGTTTATCAATTACCCGAAGAATGTACCGATCGTTCGAGGTCTAGTTCAACATTGGGTATAAATATAGAAAAGGGTCTGAAAGACATACAAAGAAGCTCAGGTAAAATTTAAAAAAAACTTACAGACTTTAAACAAATTCATGTTGGATTGCCTTTTATTTTCCAGCTATGTTAACTGCTTATGATTCATATTCTTCCTTAACTTTATTAAATAATACTAACAACAGTTCGACAAATAATCAAACAAATTCCATAAATCTTCTTAATAATGATAACCAACAACATTTACAATTAAATGCTGAACAGCAATTACAGCAACAATATTCTTTTGATGAATCACTGCCAATGCAACAACAAACTTCGTTGACTAAATCTAAAACATCTTCAACTACGGCTTCTTCTATGACTAGGCATAATAATTTTGATAATATTCGCTGTAATATGACGTTGGCCGATGACGATGATGATGAAACTGAAGATGATGATGTACATGTATCAACGAAGGTAAGGCGGTGCTTTGGAAACACTATGTGCATGCCCCAGAATTTATTATGCTTCAAGGTATGGCTACTAGTTTAAGGCAACACAATTATGTATTAAATACTGTATAAGAATATAAAGTTTACTTTTTACTCTTGTTTACTTTCTTATATAATTCTGACATCTGTAAATGAAAGAAGGAAATTTTTAAGAATAATTTTCTTTGTTTAGAATGTTAGTGATGCAATAATGAGATAATGAGAAACTAGAAATAAAATGTTTCAATTAAAAAAGTTTTGGAAAAATGCAAAAAAAGAAGTTAAGCTGCTTGATAGTTGAATTTCTTATAACTAAATTTGATGAATTTAAATTCCTTTAAAGAGTAATAAAATGTGTGAGTATAACATGAAAAAGCTATATAGCTAAGAAGTTTTACAATTCATATAAAAAGTTTTAAAATTAAAATTTAATTGAATGTTAACTCAGCTAACTGAATTTTAGTGTAAAACAGTACAATATAATTCAAAAATTTGTTTTAACATTCATTAAATAACAAATATTTGCTATTCAGCAAAACTAATTAATAATTCAGCAAAATTATTTACAAAATGAATTTAGCTTACATATTTTATTGCTTAAATGTGTAAATACTTAAAAATGTATTAACAAACTTTATGTATTCATGGAATTTTGCATTTAAAACCAAAATGTTTGTGTATATTTTAAATCATTTAAAAATGAATAAAAATTTTAGTCATACAATTTTGCATTTAGAACATAAATTTAACAATTCAGGAATTAAAAACATTGAAGCTTTAATACTTTGCTGTAAAGCTAAATTATTCTACAATTCTGCTTATGAAATTTCAAATCACAAATATTTTAAAATAGTCTATAGAAAATATTTCAGCTTATGTAAATATTTTAACATACATTCATTTATATATTTAGCTGAATATATACGGAATAAAAGTTATTTAAAATCTAATTCATGCAAACAGTTTGTATTAAGCATTTATTTATTATAGTTCAGAAAGTGAAATATTCTATAAAGTGATGGAATTTTTTTAAAACATTTTGTTACTCACCGGACTTTTTTTGCAATTTAAAAAAAAATTTTTGCAAAATTAAAATTTTTACAATTCTACAAGATGAATTTAGGTAAAAATGGCTAAGAATTATTGCATCATTAATGTTTTTCTTTTATATATATATGTTTCTATTGTTTTGTTTTAAAACGCAATATTGTATAGGTTTCGCTGTCTGTCGTTGTGTGAAACTTTGCCAAAAAAGATTAAAAAAAAAAAAAATATTAAAAAATCATACATAATTCTGTTAATGTTAGCCAAAAAAAAAAAAATTGTTGTTCATCAACAATAAATACCTTAAATATTGAAGTATTCATACCTTTTTCCAAAAAAAAACACACATTTTTGGTAAAGAATGTGTCTTATTTTTTCTTTTAACACATTAAATACAAAAATTTGTTTTATATAGTAAAATAAATTTCTTATTTTAATTTGTAGTGGTTTTGGTTTAAAAAAAATTTATAGAATTTTAGTTTCGAATTTATATTTTGCAATATTTTTTCCTTATTTTTATCAATGATGTACAATTTGGATGAATGAGAAAAGGTCGGTTACATAAAAATTTTGAGAGCTTCGAACTTCAGTTTTAAAATGTTGGTGTGGAAAATTGTTTTATTTAGTTGAGTAAATAAAACAAAAAGTTTTCAGAGAATTATCTTTTTTTTTTGTGATAGAAGGATTCATGACAATTATGTGTGAAGCAAAATATCTGCCAAATGCTCGCCACGGCTTCGGTGGCATACCTCTTTCCGATGGTCCATATTTTCAGTGACTCTGAGTTATAATTGAGGTTCGATGTTGTTAATGTGCCGAATTATCTCATTCTTTAGCTCTTGAATTGTTCTTAACTTATTGACGTACACTTTTTCTTTTAAATATCCCCAAAGAGAGAAGTACAACGGTGTGAAATCACATGACGTGAGTTAACACGGCTATTGAATTTCTCGAACATAAGATCCATTGTTTTGTTGGCTGTGCGGTAAGTGGCACCATCCTTTTGAAACCACATATCGCCCAGCTCCATATCGTCAATTTATGGCCACAAGAAGTCCATTATCATCTCGCGATAGCGAACACCATTCACAGTAACTGCTTGGCCGACCTCATTTTCAAAGAAGTTCGGCCCGTTGACGCCGCCAGCCCATAAACTTATTCTTGAGACCCTGTTTACTGAAATTTGAGTACAATCTTGCAGATTAGGGACACATTTGATCGATTATGCTTCCTTAAAAAAATCACGAAGTGCACGAAATTTGAACGCCTATTTTCGAAAAAGGCTTCAACAATCTTAACGCGCTGCTCAATTGCGTGGTTGATTTTGTCAAACACTGAAACAAGGAAATGTCAAATTAAGTTGGGCAAAAAACTTGAACTTAAGGTGTGACTCACAATTAACATCGCGCATTATTGTTGGACCATTCTTTACTATACATTTATGTATGTGGACTTCCAAAACGTCACTTGCAAAGCAAAAACAAAATTCTGGCATTTTAAAATGCAACAGTGTAGAATTTTCCATGTTATCTGTCCCAAAGTGCAACAAAAAAAGTTATCGATGCTCGCACAATGAGCAAACTGTGTATCATTAAACTTGGTAATAAATCTTTGAATTTGACTGCAAAATTTTATGATCTTTTGGAACTCAGACATAGTTTAAAAAGCTATTAAAATAAAAGTTTATTGATAAATTTGAATGGTAAATTGATAAATATTAAAATTAAAAATTTAATTTTAAACAAAACAGTTTTTTCCAATGATTAATAAAATACATCTATTAAACAGTTCTGCGAAATTATAGCGGAGTTTACGGGTTTCTATTGTAAACCTTGTACATCTTGTAGGTATTGTAAATATTGATTTAAAATATGATAGAAACAAAATGCATACATTTTACACCGTATTCATAAACGGTTATTAAATAAAACGAACGTTTAGTAAGTAAAATGTTCAAAGAAAATTTGTTTTGTAAACCAGTGGCCATCTGTCTGTATTATGCAGAACAGTTCTGTATTCTAGAGCTCTATTCTGTGTGAATTATTTTCTAGTCAAAAATCTTTAATTTGTAATGTTTTTAATAAAATAACTGAAAGAAATACATTCCTAATTTATCACACTTTTTTTTAAACTTGCACAATTTTTCTTATTTTTTGAAAAACTTTAAAGGAATAACAACTTAAAAATGTTTAAAACAATTTTACTTTATGCCTAATTTTTTTTAAGGAGCACTTCAGGCTCATAAACACTCTTTTCGACACTAGCGAAACAAAAATAATTGTAATAGATTGTCTCTTATTCGACTTTTATTCAACCTTATCGTGTTTGGCATATTTAAAATACGCCTACGACAGCTTGGTAATAGATTAGAGGAAATAAGTTCACTTTCTCTTTAATCTATTACCAAACAGTCGTAGGCGTATTTTAAATACGCCAACACGATAAGGGTAATTATTTAAAATTATGTTTATTTTTTCAAGCTTGAGGTCTTTTTTTTATATAAAAATAGGTTGGTTTTAAAATTAAAAAAAAAAAACATTTTAATGAGTTTTTTAGTTTCCAAGAAAGTTTATCAATAATTTATTTTTCTAAAGAAGCGTTTTCAAGATATACGCGAAAATCGTGTTTTTCTGCAGCTGTTTTAGGTATTTCGAAAAATCTCGAGAGCTGTTTAACTGAATTGTACAAGAAGAAAGTCCTGTTACTCAGTAAATCTTTATCCGATCGACATAGTTTGGTCATGTTCTGAAAGAGAAAAGAGATATCTATGCAAAATGTTAAATCTTGTACAATTCAGTTGAACAGTTCTCGAGATTTTTCGAAATACCTAAAACAAGTGCAGAAAACACGATTTTCGCGTATATCTCGAAAACGCTTCTTGTGAAAAATAAATTAATGCCATATTCGTGATCAGCAGTCCCAATTTAGCTTAGAAAATATCTAATTTTTGAGGTTCATTATTTTTGTGGCGTAGTTTTATCGTTAAATCTATCCTCAATAATTATCTAAGTTCAAGTTCATATTTTTTTTTGTTTTGCTTAAAATCCGAAAATTTTAAAAACAAGAAATTAGATTGACATTTTCGAAAGTTTTCAAAAATAATTTTGGTTTTAAAGTTGGCTAAATTTAAAAAAATAAACTCGTGGTTGACTCATCACGGCAAGGCCAATGTACGAATTTGCTTCGAAATTTCCCGCAATACTTCAAGATGACGATGAAATGTGTCTGATACCACTAGCAAGTCGTCTAGATAGACAAACACTTCTGTCCTTAAGTTCGCCGGTACCACCTTGTCCATTAGCCTTGACATTGTCTGCAACGCATTGCAGTTTTCAAATAAAAATTCCATATTGTTTGGTCTTGCGTGACACCATCTCTGTTTGTTGCTTCATGTCCGTACTAACCCCCTTTTTTCTTTCTTTATCCTTTAGAACTCACAAGTTAAGCATCAAAAGTTAAAACGTGTAAACCTTGACTTTAACAAAATTTAAAGCTGTAAATATCTCATCTTAAAGTTTCAAAAAACTTAAAAAATATTATTTATCGACAATTTTGTTGAACATGAACTATAAATCGTCAGCTCAGAATTGGTTTGGCGCATATCATGGTTAAATTACCATGATATGCGCCAAACCAATTCTGAGCTGACGAAATGTTGCCGATAAGTGGTACATCACCAATTCTCCTTTTTGTATATCATTGATTTTTTTAATTACCAACAACAACAATTGTAAATTACTTGTTAGCACCCGATTTTTGCTAAAATTTTTCTAATTAGTTTCCAATTTTTTATGTAACGAGTAGTTATCAAATGGCTTGAATAAAGCTTAAATTGTACAGATCCTTTTTTTGTTGTAACTATAATAATTGCCTTTTAGTTTTAGTTTAGAGCACCCTAATTTTTAGTTGAAATGATTTTTAGTTTACAAACCCTGTTAATTTATAGCAAAGTAATTACTTCTTGTACTATATTGTTTATTTCGTTGAAAATTGGTTCTTTCAGTTATTATATGTATGTATTCTTTATCTATGCTATCTGTTTTACTTTCAAATTTCCAATTAGATATAATTTAGGTTGTGGTCCTAGCAAATGTGCTTTTGGTGTTTAGCTTTTTTTATAATAGAGTTTGTTTCACTTAAATGCTTAAAGCACCTGGCTTAAAAATTAAATAATTTATACTTTACTTAATAATAAAAAATAAAAAAATAAAATAAAAAATAATGCTGCCTTTAATCATAACCAAAGCACACTTGCTAACTAAAATAACTTTTAACTTTTTCCTCATTTTCTTTTAATTTTTCAAAATTAAATCTAATTTTTCTTTAATGTATACTTTAAAAATCACACCACTTGCGTTATTTAGCAAACACCCAATATAAGTCGTAGTCCTGAAAATACTTTTGTTAATGGTGGTACTTTACAAAAGCATATATCCACCTCTAAGCTGTTACATGCCACGGACGCAAATACTTGTTCCTCTTCATCTGTTACTGCTACACATTCCGGTGAAAATTCCATGGAAAGTTCAACTTGTGATCCTTTAACAAATTTAAATACTGCTAATTCCTCAGAACCTGCTTCTATATGTGAAGGTTTTAGACGCATGAGCGATTGTCCTTGTCGCCTTAATGCCACGGCCGATGAAAATAACGCCCAACGTTTAAGAGAGGCTGAAATTAATCGTCAAAATTTTATGCACCAAGAATTAAATGATTCTCTGGGAGCTATTTCGGCTATGGCTTTAATGCCTGGAGGAGCTGCAGCAGGAGCTGGTTCGAGTACAGAGGCTGCAGCTTTGGGCAATGGTTTGTTTTCAAGAGTTCCCTCACAACATTACAAAGTTGGTAAATACTTAATGGCCGTGCATCGTAAGATAACACGCCAGGATAGTTACTTTTTATCGCATCATAAAACTCGACCCAGTATATTTGGGGTGCCTTTGATAATACCCAATTTGGAGGGTGGTACAAATAAGGATTTATATTGTGCGGTGTGGCTGCAAGTAAGCCGTCTACTAAGTCCACTGCCAGCATCAACGGATCAGGCGAATCATGCAGCAGATTGGTGAGTAGGATCTTTTTTTTAATAAAACTACAGTAGAATCCCGATAATTCGTAAACCCAAGGGACCGGCCATTTCTTACGAATTAAAGGGGTTTTCGATTTAGCGGGGGTTCGATTTAACGGGGTTAAAATAAAATAAATACGAATTAACGGGGTTTTTCAATTTATTTACTAAAACGATAAAAGACAATTGTTAAAAATAAAATATATTAAAATTATTCATGTAACAAACTGATCTTAAGAAAATAAACCCACACAAGAGCAAAAACCCCCGCAAAAAAAAATAGCGTTTAACAAAAAATCATTCTTTCCATGTCTCTGTAGTTATTATTACGAATTATAAGTGGTAGTTAGCAAACAATTACGATTTATAAGAGGTAAAGAAGATTTTATTTGAAAAAAAAAATTACGAATTAGCGAGGGGACCAAAATGTATGGACATTTTACGAATTAACGAGATTTTTTCAAGGGACCGACAGTTTATTACGAATTATCGGGAATTACGATTTATCGGTGTACGAATTATCGGGATTTGACTGTATATAAAAAAAGGTTTTTGTTCTTTGATAAAAAAAAGAAAGGGTTTCTCAAAAATATCGTTTGATAAAAAGAAGTATTCATGGTTAATTTATTCAAACAATTATTAAATTTTTGATTCCAGTGATGATAGTTTGGGCTATGACTTCCCATTTTCCTTGCGTGCCGTTAAAAATGATGGCCTTACCTGTGCTTTATGTCCCTGGTCAAATTTTTGTCGCGGCTGTGAAATACCCTGCAATAATGATTATGTATTACAAGGTAATCTATTTACCAACAGCTTTAATACAAGTAAGGTTTCTTAAAACATATACAGTTTGTATCATAAACTCAATACAAAATTAATTCCAGGCAATACCTCCACACCTAAAATGATGCCAAAATATACAACAGGTTCTTTACCGAATTTAGAAAATAAAAAAATCACTACAACCAACTCATCCGATAGAGATTCATTGCAATCACAGCAATCAACAACACAAGTGCAAACAAGAAATAGTAGTAGTGAACACTTTACCATTGCCATCGACTGGGATCCAACAGCCTTACATTTACGTTATCAAAGTACTTTGGAAAGGGTAAGGAGTTTAGGGGTAGTAATACAAGACCAAACTCTTAAAAAGAATTTATTTCAGCTTTGGGTTGATCATGATACAGTGGCCATTTGTCGCAAGGAACAAATAGAACCGGTAGATCTAAATCATTGCTTAAAAGCTTTTACCTCAGAGGAGAAACTAGAGCAGTGGTACCATTGCAGCCACTGTAAGGGTAAAAAGCCAGCTACAAAGAAACTACAAATCTGGAAATTACCACCCATACTGGTAGGTAAAACCTGAGAATTTTAAATTATATGAATTGAAATAATTGATATATTTTGTTTACTTCTAGATTATACATTTAAAACGTTTCAATTGTGTCAACAACAAATGGGTCAAGTCTCAAAAGGTGGTACATTTTCCATTTGATAATTTCGATCCCACCCCTTATTTGGCTGCAGTACCTCAAGAAACGATCTTAAGACACAAAGAATTACTCGAAATAAATGAAATTACCCAAAGTCTAGCGGAAATTTCCGAAAAAGATGATTATTCTTCTACTTTAAATGATAAAGCCTTAGAAACTCAAACTCCACTAACACGTACTACTACACCATCTCCAAATAATGGCAATACTAGTAATAACACTCCCACCACGTTTCATACTACCCTTAATACTTTCACCAATGCTAACAATAAACCCCTTAATGGTCTATCCAAAGATGCAGAATTATCTTTGAACGATCAAGTTAATAATTTGCTGAATTTACAAAATCATACTCAAATTTTAGATAATTGCAGTAATATTGTGACTAATACCACAGCGACTGCTGCAACATCAACTCCAACCATTAAAAACTCGAGTAATCAGACCAACATTAATAATTTAAATCAAATCGATGATATAGGTGACGAAGATGAAGAAAGTTCAGATAAAATGTTGGACAATGCCTCGCTGCGTAAAAATGAAGGTGATCGTACAATGACCAGAAGAAAACGTTTCATATCGACGAGCTTAACCAAAACACCAATTATTGATGGTGAATTTGAAGATTTTCATCAACATCTGCTAAAAAGTGGTGAAGATAAATTTGATCCCAAATATAAATTATATGCTGTTGTGGTAAGTTTGACATGAACATGAATATTAAAATAAAGGAAAAATGCATTTCGTCATAATTTTACGAGAGAACTGTTAAAAAAGCTAGGAGATACAAATATACGTTTAACTTTAGATTAAACATTTCAATACCAAAAATTAACATGTATAGATAACAGTTGGGAATATTTTTGAAAGCCGTAGATAGTTGAAATTTACCAAGTATACATTTAACGGTGTCCGATGATAGGATTGCCATGTTTTAGAAGTTTTGAAGCTCGTAAAGATCTAAAATGTCTTTTTATAGTGGACACATATACATAAGTTAGAAATATAGGTGCTTATTTTGAGCTAAATTCGATTTTCGACTGCAGTCGATTTCGATAAAAAAAGTACTTTGTACTATGATTTAGTTTACTTACAGTAATTACATTTTCTATAAGCTAAAAAAAATAAAATTAAAGTTAAACATGACCACGACGGAATTATGTATGGTCCCACACAATTATGCTTATGTCGGGTTTCATTCCACTTTTTCACATGCTGGTGGGTTACTGCGTATTTCGATTCGCAAGAAATCATTTACGTATTCGAAGGTTGTATTTTTAAAAAAAAATTAAAATTTGATGAAAACAAATTATTTAGTCTATATTCTTCGACCTTTTAATTTTATTTCTTCTTATTTTTAAATCAAGCTTCAAGGTTATGCAAAAAATATTTGATGAAAACTTTTTGTTAAGAAAGGGATTTTTTGTTTTCGATAAAGTATAAAAAAACGTCCGTTTATTCGAAACAAATATTACGAGAATCGTAATACACAGTACAAATTGTTCGAATACGTAAATGATTTCTTTCGAATCGAAATACACAGTAACCCCCCTGAACTTTTATAAAAATCTTTCAAATCATAATACAAACTGTACATTCGATAGTCGATGTTCGATAGTCAGCAAAAATCGTTCATATCGTCATAATAGGGGCCATAATTTCAATAAAGTACTACATCTTAAGCAAACCGTTAGAGTTTTAAAACATGTTTGGCGATTTGCAACTCACATGCCATTTGACAACCGTGCAAGATTTGAAACATACTTGATAACTTAGTTGCCAGGTAAAATATGTTGAAATTCGCAAGACTTTACGGAAAGAAATCGTCAAATTGACTTACTTGAATCTACACAAAAAGTCATTGTTTTATTACAATTAAAACAAAAAATAACTGCCTGTCCCACAATGTCGACAAGAACATTTCTTTCGTATTTTTATATTGAAAACAATAATAAAAAAGTAAAATTTGTGTTTGTTTTCAATACAAATATTCGAAAGAAATGTTCTTGTCGACATTTAGGGCCAGGCAGTAAATAAACAAAGTCTATTGGCCATGTTCTGGAAAATGAAATCAATCAAGATTTCTAGGTTAGTTTTTTTTTAATGACCGTGGCTTTTCCTCACTTTAAGAGTAATTCTGGTATATATAAGCGGTATTCAAAGTAAAAAGTATTAAATAGAATATGTTTTGATGGACTTTCAACAAAGCTAAATCATTTTAAAAATTTTGGTTCGATTTCAATTTCACTCGAATTTTATTTCCAAAACATCGCTGTATGCATTTTTTTGACTTTATTTCTTTTATCACAACATCTCTAAAAATAAAATAGTTTATTCACGCTCCTTTTAACGATGTATGCAAGCTTTAACTTCTTTTACAGGCCAACGTAAATACGAGCGGCTAGAGTTTTTTAAATCTAAAAATTCAAGTTTTTTTAAAAATCCAATTAGGAAAATATTTTGTACATTGGTAGATAAGAAATTAAATTTTTAAATTGAATTTTATTCCTTCGACCTTTTTTATTATTAATAAAAATAAATAGTTTTTTCGAGCTCGAGGCCAATTATTTTTAAAAAGTATATAATTCTTATTAAATTATTTGTTCCAATATTTCGACATCCATCGGATATCATTACCAAGGAATGCGTTACAAGTTTATTCGTAAGAGACGTTTACTGTCTCCACATTCAATATTGAGTTTATTTTCGAAGCATATATGCAGATGATTTTACGTTTGAGAATCTAGAATTAGAGACTGACTCGATTTAGATTTATAATCATTTTAGTAACACAATCAAAAAATCTGTTTAAGTGACCTCAAAAAAATGATTGAAAATGAATTGACAGTTTAATCCCTACAATTCGTAACTACAAGGGACAAGTCATTTTTACGAATAACAGGGTTTTTCGTTTAACGGGATTTCTATTTAACGACAAAACAAAAACAATTTTTTACTAGAACAATGGTCTCTTGTAAACTCATGAACAAACTGGCTACAAAAAAAAAAAGATAAAAATATAAACAAAAATCTATAAAAAAAATTTAACGGTAAATACAGTTTTACTTTCAAATATGACTTTGTCAGACATACATCAAATGTTTCACTCTTGCAAAAAAGAAACATTACAAAAACATAACAACCACATAGACAATTATTTGTGCGAAATAATTGTTTATTTTGCTTTTTCGCAAAAGTGCAACTTTTGACATGAATACCTTTATAAGAAGTTATTAAAAACTAATAAAAAAACAAGTATGAAAGTAAAGTCGGTCAAGTCCATATGATATTTTCACCACAGTATTTGAAAAAACATTTTCGAGAGTGCACCCTATTCGGGACCCATGGAGTTCTTTGTGTTAAATATTATTCACCCCTATCGTGAATAACATGTGGAATTTTTGTTCCCATAAAATTTTCATTCCCCTCGAAGGGAAAAAAGCAATCGTAAATCTCATGTGAAAAATTTTTCACGCTATCAGTTCCAGTGAATGTAAAAAAGAAGAAAGATCAAAAAAAATTAAAAATCAATGAAATTTTCGTTCAAATATTTTCCAAAATTCTGCCTTCGAAAGCTTCACAAATCCACAGGTAATCGACATGTTGTTTTACATTTTGTTGACCAATATATCGGTTTTTGCCTTATTAACGGAAATAGCCCTTAATATTCGATTTAAAGGAGGAACAAATCTAAGGGAAATATGAACAAATTACGAGGGAAAAATCTTTTCACGATAAGGGGAATTATTTCCCGTGAACATTTTTTCACGTTATTATTCTCATTTGAATTACCTTTTTTTATGGGAGTTTTTCATGATCGCAAATATGTGAAAAGGGGAATAATTACGAGGGAAAAACTATTCACGATAGGGGTGATTATCTCCCCTCGTGGTCCTTTTTTTAAATAAATTCATAGCTAATGTGTCCATATAAATATGGATCTATCTTCATTAAAATCGGTTTGAAAGTTCATGAGAGGCAGAAATAAATGATTAATGATTGCCCGTGATCCCCAAATATGTACCGACTAGAGGTCTGCTTTGAATAACTCACTCGTTTGCCTTTACTCAAAGTGCACAACATTTATTCAAATAAAAAACATTTAAAAAGACAAGAAGAGAGTAAACCGTATACAAAAATAAGAGTGAATAAATTGAATAAAAAACTTGTTTACTGTAAATGAATTTGAGAGTCATTCATAAATAACAAAACATTGGAATGACCCGTTATAGAGAGCAAGTTTACAAAAAATATTCGAATAATTTTTGAATAATTGAATGTGCATACATTTATTTGAATACATTGACATAAGATGTGTGTAAGCTTGTGGCTTTTTTTATTTATAAGAGTTAAGCTTACACATACATACATAATGTGTAGGTACCCTGCAGGAAATGTCACTAGTGAATCTGTAGTGATTCACTATTGACACAGTCACCAGTACTAGTGACTTATTATACCCAGACAATGTTATTTACTATAGACATTTAACATGTGCGTGTCATTACAAATCTACTACTGACGTTGGTACTACTGAATAGGTAGTTCCTTTGGGAACATATGTAGACATTTTAACCAGAAAATCACTAGTACATTTGAGTAAATCAAGTCTACACTTTTGGTACGCATACGAAATCAAAACAATTTTTTTTTTACTATTTCTTCAACTTTTATAGGAATTGTACTTCTCAGTTGTTTTTGATAAAAATTTTTTCGTACTAAAGTCAAATATAGTGGCAAATGAAGTGTAGTGTAGACACTTCGTTGACAATGTCACCAAAATAGTCGACAAAACTGGTGACTTGGAGACACTTGCATCCAGGTTTCCGTCAGGGTACAGATATTTTCCATTTAAATTATATTTGAATATTTAACTCATTTGACTTGAGTTGACTGAATTGAATGAGTTTTTATTTGTTTTATGTTTGGTTATTCTTTCATTTGTTTCGTTATGATTGTGTGCTTGACTCATTGCAGTTAAAAAACAAATTAGTGTGTTGAAATTGCTTTTTATTTATTCTTGCAGACCTCTAGTACCGACTATACTACTTTCTTACTTATTTAAAAAACTACCATTATTTTTTGTCCCTGATTAAAGGCTCATAAGATTGATATCAGGTTAATTAATTTCTTGTTGTTTAAAAAATATTACCATATTAATGTTTGTAGATTTATATTAATTTAATAAAAATATATTTTTTCCATTGTCAAAATTTTTAGTCACACTCTGGCATGTTAAATGGCGGTCATTATGTTTCTTATGCCGCTAATCCCAACGGTTCATGGTATTGTTATAATGATAGTTCATGTCGTGAAATATCCAGTCAGCCCAACATTGATCCCAGCTCAGCATATTTACTTTTTTATGAACGAAAAGGTTTGGATTATGAACCATATTTGCCAAATATCGAAGGGAAAACAATACCAAATGGTGGCTTGGGTGTTTTAGAAAGTGATGAAACCGAAAATGACCTGAAGAAAATGTGCAGAATTTCATAAAATTTTGTATATGGAATTTGAAAATTAAAAAAAATTGGAAAGAAAGAAAAAAAAACAAAATACAAAAAAGAGCATTACAATATTTAGCGAACAATTTAAACCCACTAAAAACGCTGAGCGTATAATTAAAATTGTGATTATTATATAATTTATAGGTATGTTAATATTTTTTTTATATAAATAATACTTCTTTAATTTGTATTACTTTAATGTTTAATTGTTTTAAGAGTGAATTAGCTATTGAGAGAAGGTTTAAAAATTGAAATTTATGAGAAAGAGGGATTTTTTAATGTTTATGTTTATTATTATTCATTTTTATTTATGTTTGTTAATTATATTATTATTGAAATCACAACGTTATAAATAAATTATAATAGTCAAATTTAGGATTTATTTTGCTTTTTTTTTTAGTTTAGGTGTTATTTTGTTGTATAAAAAATAATCTTCTTCAACATTTGTTTCAATTTATTATTTTTGTTTTTGTTAGCTTAAGTGCAATATTTCAAAACTTTTTAATTTAAATACAGATTACTGTTGTATATATTAAAAAATTAATATAAAAATATATATACATACATGTATGTGTATATTTTGAGTTAAAAAAAACTTAAGAAAAGTTTTCAAATAAAAAACATACTAAAGATATTTATAGATTTATTAATATTTCTTATACATATTATGTACTACACATATATTTTTTATACTTTAAATTTAAATATTTTTTTTTTAAATACGTTAAGGTTTAAAAACTTTGTTTGGAAAATTTAAATGCCTTTCACAAAGAATATATACTGGCCACTGATGCAAAATGTGGCACAATTGTGCCATTTTTGGCACTTTTGAATGTTTTATGGGCCTGTGGTACTGTCATATATTTTCATTAAGCCGTTCAGTTATTTTCTCACTGTTTTGAAACTTCTTTCGTTTACACGATTGTTTTGTTGTTTAAAGACCAAATAAACCACATCAGAAATATGAAACTCGTTTAAACCCCTGCTTTAACGATACGATACCGAAATAAAAAAATATCACCGATACCGATACGCATATTGAATTTGGTTTCAAAATTCAAATACCTATAGTAATTTTTTTTTATACAAAGTTACAATGTAAGAGGTTATTAATATTTAAAATTTAATAAGATTTAAAAAACAAAGAATAAAATTTCAGTTCATGACAAAATTAACAAAAAAAAAAAAAAAAAAAAAAAATACATAAATAACAGCGTAAGAATTTAATTATTAATATTTAAAATTGACATTAATAAGATTCTCAACTTTTGCGAAAGTCCGTTTGAACCAGACCTGCAGTGGAAAATAGTATTAGATGCGACAGAACTAATTTGAAAACAAGCCATAAACAAGTGGATCTGCTCTCTAGAAATATTAGAAGGTCTAAGGGTATCTTTCGACTTCTTCTTTAGCAGAATCACAGCAAAGGATGGAAAGAAGCTCAAAATCCTCGGATTCTCTTACAAATTTTTCACAAACGCTCCAAAGGCTAGTTCTCTTAGACTTAACAGAACATGTACAACCTGTAGGAGTAACCGTGTTTTGAACACTTTCGGAACGCAAAGACATGTTGAGTAGCTCAATAAGATGTTTTTCGATATGATTTGAGTCGATTGATTGTCTTGAGGGTCAATTATTGTAGATAAACAAAATTTCATTATTTTCTAAGGCTTGAAATCTTTTATTTATTTCTTATGCTCAGTTATACATAGTCAGCCGCTAAATGTTGGAACTATTCTCCATCTCAGTTCATTTAAATGTTAATTAAACCTAAGAAAAAATTTAATTTTTCCGTTTTTATTTAAAGCTCTGCTTTTTATGTGTTATTTCTCTTAGTTGTTATGCATCAGCATAGAAAGTTAAATTGTTTGTTCAGAAATACCTACTAAAAAAAAAATTGTATATATATATAGGTATATAGGTATAAAAAGTATCGTCGTATCGACAGCAAAGAATCGCTGATACCGGTATATCGGAAAATCTGAAGTATCGCCGGTATTCGTTATATCCCTAAGTAAAAAGCATGGTTTTACAAAAATCACAAATTTAATATTCATTAAAACTCCTTAACTTTATTTGCAAATCTGTCTTGTAAATAAAAATTCTACACATGGTAGGTATTTTTGTCACAGCGTAGTCTTGAATGTAGCTTGCTTTTACACATCCCTTCACTACAAACAAAGAAAAAAGCTTTTCGACACTAAAAGCTATCCTCGCAATTGATTTAGGCTTTTTTCTCCTCTGAGATTCTTGTGGAATGTGATTAAGAAAATACTAATTTCCCATACCTGAATTAATAGACAAAATCCGATACACCAATCCAAAGAACTTGCAAGAAAAATGGAACAAAAATAAAATGACGAAAACTGTTCAGCAAATCAAAAAGCCTCTCATAAAAAAGCCAACAACAAATGCATTCAGTTACGGTTAACTCTCAGCCAATGAAAACGACTCTAGTTGTTAATAGTAAATACAAGGGAAGCCAGATTGGTTAAATGCAATTTTTATTCCGATTAACTGAAAAAGGAACGGGAAAATTTAAAAAATAAAAGTAAATTGCAAAATTTAAGTTCAAAATGGAAACAAAGTATTATACCTAATTTCAATTTCAAAAAGCCTTAAATTAAGAATTTGATAAATATACAGCCCAATTATTCTTCCATATCCCTATTTTCCTACGTTAATTCAATTGTAAAAATGGGTAATGGGAAAAAACTCCCGGGTAATTTTTATTCATAATTGCGCTGACAGCTAATGAACTTAATAATAAAAGAAATATTGGAATAATTCACAGCATAGATTTCTCGCCTTTTTAATAAATTTTTTATGTTTAAAAATAAAAGTTAAGAAAATTCTGAGATATATTTTTAAACTTGCAAACAAATTGAATTTTAATTTTTAACTATCAACAAAGGACAAGACTTTTATAACAAATTTAAGGGTTGATTTTGAAATAAATTGTAGCCAATTAAAATCAAGGCTGCCATATTATTTAAATAAAAATTCCTAAAACGATTAAAAGAAAACCCATAAATAAAAAATGTAAATTAATGAAAATCTTACCACAACACATTTTAAAGACAGATACCAAAAAAGAAAGAAGAAACAAAAGAATTTTGGTAAATTTTTTTTTTAATGTTTAATTAACATTGGAACTACATATCAGCTTTATTACGAGAGACGTTGTTGTGGTTAAAGCCATAGTCGTTTGAAGTTTTTATTGATAGCATTTTTAATTAACGACAATGCTAAATACATAGAAATTTTGTCGTATTTATTTCGACTACGAAACTTTATATAAGGCTTTATAAGACAACTGCTGCTCTATAAAATTTTGAACATCCTAGCTTAAAGGTATATTTTTTTGTTTGAAAACCAAATAAATTTCAAATGTTGTACACCAAAAAACTCAACCCTTTTCCAAACAAGTTTTTGAACCTAAAAAATAACCAAAAAGTTCAAAAACTTTTTTAAAAAATTTGTAAAAATCCTACCAAATTTACAATTTCTTAAACAATAAACTAATTTTAATTAAAGATAATTTTGATATTAATTTAATAATAAAAAAATATGTAAGCAGTCATATTGCAAAACAACTTAAAACAAGTAAAATGTATTTTGTAATACTATAAATAAGCTCAAAATATAAGTTACAAGCTAAATACGAGTAAAAGTTTAAAACTTTTATTTAAAAATGAAATTATGCACTGATATTTCACTTTATGGTGAAATGTTATTTAGTTTAACTATCTGGCCCAATCAAACCAACGCTTTAATACTATCGGGCATGTTCTGACAATCGAAAATCGCCTAACATTTGCCATTCGGACTTCAAATCGCATCAAAGGTGTTCTGTAAATCGCAAGAAGTTTGGCGATTTCAAATCTCAAAAGTATGCTAAAGGCAACTAGATTTAAAGAAGATAGACTTTAAAAAACAACAGAATTAAGCACATTCAAACTTATATATTTTCTCATAATTTGCACTAAAACTATCAGGGGTGTCATGGAAATCGAAAACGTAAAACGAAAGAATTTAAAGAGTCGTTTTTCAATAAGATTTCTGTAATAAACAAATTTTATGACAATTATTTTACAAATAATGCTCTATTAAATAGAACCTTTTAGCAAAAATTGTAAAAATTAGATTAAAAGTTTAATAAAAAGAACTTCTAAATTCTTTCGTTTTGCGTTTTCGATTTCCATGACACCCCTGTATATTATATTTTCACAATGTTTTAATTTAAAGTTTTACCGTAAAAAATGTCTTTTGTCTTTGATTTTTGCAAATGTCTTTCTCAGTTGTGCTTTTATGTTCAAGCGTTTAAAACAAACAAAAATCCCTAAGGACACGTTGTTTAATTAATTCTATTCTGGATTAAAGTTTTTTAAACGCAATAATGCTTAAAAAGGAAGCTGATGGAATTTTTTTTTCATCTAAAATGGCAGATCGCAACCAAAACGCTAGGTGGGCTGGCTGGTAGTGAGCTAGTCTGTCAGCGCCGGGGTTGCGGGTTCAATTCCCGCCAGAGACTCTGGTTTCTTTCCTGCAGACAAGCGTAGAGCTTCGCGGGTTTAGCTTAGGGATTAAAAAAAAATCTGTCGTTTTGCAAATCCTTGTGCGATTTCAAATCGTGTCAGAACATGCTCGTATTATAAATTTGCTTTTTTTATATAACAGTATATCAAAATTTCATTGTCTGAAATTAACAAAAAAATCTATGTAATTTTCTTGTGTAATAATAACATAAAATATAATCAGGCAATTCACAAAGTGTTCTATTGTGTCATATTGGTCGTATTTTATATATTTTTATTAATGTCACATTCATAAAATTATAGTATATACAACAATAATAATTTTGTGAATTGCCTAAAAGTAAATTAAAAAAAACTAAAATTAATTTTACTTTATTTAAATAATTATATTTATATTAAGGGATTTATTTATATACATACATACATACATACTAATAAATTGAAAGCAAAATAAAAATAATATTGTAAATTCCAAAAAAAAAAAATTAAAAACTATTAAAATATATTCAATTAATTGCTGTTTATAGCAGAAAGATTGGATTAAAGTTTATTAATATATTATTAAAAACGCTTTACAGTATTGCAATAATAACTCTAAAAAAAATCATGTTATATTCATTATTAGAATTTCAACAATCAGGTGTGTCACAGAAACCAAATTCGCACGAAAGTGAAAATGAAAACGTCTTTACCTGCTCAAGAAAATCTAAAACGCAAAAAATTTTCGTTTTTTATTCAAAACAGCAAAAAAAAAGGTACAAAATTAAAAATGTGGAAATTTTTACTTTCGTACAAATTCTGTGACATGGGGGGTGTGCTGGAAATCGCAAACGCAAAACGAAAGAATTTGAAGGCTGTTTTTAACCCTAGAGTACTAATGATCGACGTTTCGACGAGCATCGCTTCCTTTTAATTAATTTACTTTTAAATGGGTGTGCCTAACACTCTCAAATTTTATATGCTGTTAGTAGATGATTTACTTTTGCTGTGTGTAATTGTGTTTTTTAAACTGCGTTGCTGGAACATTGCTTTTATTGGTTTTGTACTCGTCGAATCGTCGATGGTTAGTATTAACGTGACTTTTATTTTTAAACTTTGTGAGCAAATGTTGCAAATGTGTTACTTTAAACAATAGTGGCACCAATGTCCAGCTTAGGAGAAAATAAAAACGAACACAAATGAAGTATGTGTAGATCATGCCCATACGAAAAAATGACGAATGTCAAAATCAAAAAGTGATATATGCGAAAAACCCATATGCGGAGAACCCAAAGTTGAACTTTGTGACTCTGGCTCAAATTGTTATTTAAAAAAAAAAAAAAATTATTTTTTTTAAAGCCAAAAATGTCTTTTTTAAGTTTTGACTCTTTTTTAGTTTTTCAGTTTTCCTAACAATATTTTATAAGTAATTCTTTATGATCCCAAAAATATGTGCAACATTAAATAAAAAAGTTCTAAAATTAAATATTTCGTTTATCTATATGAATTAAAACGAAAATTTTTTTTTATATAAACTTATAAGGTGCCATGATGATTAAAAACATTAATTGAAAAAGTATATTTGCTTTAAAGCCAAAGTTATAGGCAGTTAAAAAATACATCGTCGAATCGACGATCATTAGTTACAACGTACGTAAAATATGGTTCGTACTCTAGGGTTAATACACTTTTAATCTAATTTTTATAATTTTTGTTATAAAATTCTGTTTAATAGTGAAATGTTTGTATAATATTTGTCATTCAATTCTTTTATTACAGAAATCTTACTAAAAAACGACTTTTAAAATTCTTGCGTTTTGCGTTTGCGATTAACAGCAAACCCTTGATACCCTTAATATATCGATGGCTTAATATAAAAAAAGGCGCTAATCGATTTTTTGTTTCTTTCCAGGGGAAGAAAAAAAACTTAATGACATCCGCAAAATTTAAGATATCAAAAAAAAAAAAAAATGTTAATGCAATTTTTAGTAAAAAGATGTAACAGATTTTAAAGCAAATATGCTTTTGGCATTTGTCTACCAGAATGAACAAAAAAAGTTTGGAAAAAAATCGAGGTTCGCCTTTTTTATATTAAGCCATCGATATGTACTTAAGTATATTTTGAAGTAAGTATGAGTATTTTTATACCCTTTACCACAGCTGGTTATTCCGTTTGTAACTTCTACAATATTCGTTATATATCGTAAGCTAAAATGCAAAAAGGCGTAACTAACAACAAGTTCTAAATCAAGTTTTTGATTGATTATTATGAATGGTATTAAGCTACATGTCTTGACACTTCTGCGATCAAAAATTACGCTTTTATTTACAAAAAACAAACCCTACAAGAAGAGAATGAGCGAGTTTTCACTTTTTTCACGTTGGTGTTAAGAAAATGATAGAATGAAATGACCGAAATCAAGTTTGCTGTCATTTCTTTTTTATCATTTTCTTAACACCAACGCTCCCTTCTTGTAGGGAAAGGGACGTAACTCCAAGTGTGTTTATTTGATAAATGCAAAACGAAGTAATTACACATTTTTTTTTCTTACAAAATATAATGAAATGGGTTTCTTTGAGAATTGTTTGAAGAATTCTATCGACGATTTATCAAAACATGTTTTTCTGACGTGTTTAAAGTTTTTATTTTACAAAGTTTTTTGCTTCTCCTGTAAAATTATATTTTGGTTAGTTACACCCTTTTACGTTTTAGCTAACGATATGTATATTCTGTGTCTTTATGATAGCAAAGTTGATTAACCGATGTCCATCTAACTGTGTGTTTGTTGAAATGGGTTTTCGGAAAACTGATGGGATGTGATGGGAACTAGGTTTTTACATTGCACCCCTAGTTCAAAATAAATTATAAAATATTGTTTTTGTTTTACATTAATTAAAAAAAAAATTGTTCGAATAATCGACATTGATTTATCGATTTATTCGTTATTTGAAAATCGCCATTTTAAAATTATTCGAACAAGAGTTTGTTTTTTAATTATTAGTGTTGATCGCCCTTTTTTTTTGATTACTCTAAATAGTTTATATAGTTTCCTTTATGCAGGCTTTCAAGGTCATTAATTTAATGTAAATAAAAAATTTTTTATTTCATTTTCAATAAAATCCGATGTTTCGTTGGTATTCTTTTCAACTTCTTCAGGGATTGAGTTTTTATTAAAATCTGGCAACATTGTAAAAAATACAAAGTAAAAAGTAGTCAATAATAATAATAATAATTATAATCTTCATTTTTGACCAATTAATTTACAATAATCTTTTTCGTCAGTTTACATCATCTACAAATTATATCAAAGGTGGACAACACAACACACAACTAAAAATATTAAAATAAATGTATGTAAATTTAACAAATTATCTAAGAAAACTTGTCCTTTTTTGATCACAGTTGTTATTATAACTAAAGTATTGCAATGGTGTAATTTGCATTTGTGTTTATTGCACTTGTCGATTTTTGTTTGATCGATTAATCGAATTATTCTTAATCGGTTGACAACTCTAATATATAGCGTTTGAAAAAATTTTAAACTGGGCTCCACTCGTAAAAACTGCTCTGAGTTGAGAAGCAGCTCGCACTTTTTGTCGTTCTTGTTCGTCTGTTTTTCGTGCGTTTTGCGTCGTCACCCCGCATTGGTTAATGGTTCGGCATCGTATAACCGAGTTACAGTTTTCGCTGTTGTTCAGCATTAACTATAAGCAATCGTTTTAAACCTCGAATTTTTAATGCGACTGGTGGAGAACCATATATCGGGTGTTTTTTTTACAGGTTTGTTTTTCGAATAGAGATAAAACTGGCATTTTGTGGTCAAATCTGGCAACTCTAATGTCATTTATGTTCAGTTTGGTTTGCCATTTCATCATGAACAGGTTGACAAAAGAACAACGCTTGCAAATCGTGCAAATTTATTTCGAAAATAATGGTTCAGTTCGCGAAGTTTACCGCAAGCTCCGTCCATTTTATGGTCGACATAATCGTCCATCAGAGCAATTAATTCGGTTAACCATGGATCGTTTTCGCACTACGTTTACTCTATGTGATAATACGCATCCGCAGAGACGTCGAACAGTGCGCACCGAAGAAACAATTGCCGCTGTAGAGCAAAGTGTTGAAGAGGACCCGAATGAATCGATTCGCCACCGTGCACAGCAATTGGAGCTTTGTACATCAACTTTATGGAAGATTTTGCGCAAAGATCTTGGCTTGCGACCTTACAAGATCCAGCTTGTGCAAGAATTAAAGCCGCGAGACCATGCAATGCGTCGTGATTTTGGTGTATGGGCCGAAAATGAGATTGATCTCGATGCTGATTTTCATCGCAAAATTTTGTTCAGTGATGAGGCTCATTTTTGGTTGAATGGCTACGTCAACAAACAAAATTGCCGCATTTGCAGTGAAGAGAATCCACATGAGACCCTTAAGACGCCATTACATCCACAAAAACTGACTGTTTGGTGTGCTCTATGGGCTGGTGGAGTCATTGGGCCATACTTCTTCCGAAATAATGCTGGAGAGGCAGTTACCGTTAATGGAGACCGGTATAGAGCCATGATAACCGACTATTTTGTTCCCGAATTGGATGGCATGAATGTGGATGAGTTGTGGTTCCAACAAGACGGCGCTACATGCCACACAGCGCACGCCACAATCGATTTATTGAAGGAAACATTCGATGAGCGCATAATTTCGCGGAATGGACCTGTCAATTGGCCACCAAGATCGTGTGATTTGACACCATTGGATTATTTTCTTTGGGGATATGTCAAGTCGCTCGTCTACGCCAACAAACCAGAAACGTTAGGGGAATTGGAAGCCAACATTCGTGGCGCTATTGCCGACATACGGCCCCATATGCTCGAAAAAGTGGTTGAAAATTGGACCTTTAGAATTGGCTTTATTCGAGCCAGCCGCGGCGGCCACATGCCTGAAATCATATTTAAACATTAATGGCATAAAATTATCCTTCCAATAAAGCCAAATTGATGGTCATTAAAACGATTTTCTTGTGTTTTATTTCAATTCGAAGTTCTATACCACTGAAAAAAACACCCGATATAACTCAGACGATTTACTGGTGGAGTACCAAGGAAATAACTCAGACGTTTACTGGTGGAGACCAAAATACTCTGGAGCGAATTCTGGAAGCTCTCGCCTTCTTATACAAAGGTTTAGGTCGAACGAGTACTTGTGGTTGAAGCTCCAAAAATTGTGTGATACCCTGGCAATATAACTCAAAAGAGTTAGCAAAAAAAAAAAAAATTTAAAATCCAAAAAATAAACTGGGCTCGATTTTTATCGAAAAATCCTTTTCAGTAATAAGGTCCATCTCTGGATGAATGGGTAAGTCAACAAAAAAAAAAGTCAAGTTTGAGGCGATACAAAATTGAATGAGATTTAAAAACTTCCAACGCATCCCGAAAAAGTCACTGTTTGGTGTGCATTTTGGGCTGAAGTCGTCATCGGTACATACATATTTCTTTGAAAACGACGTTGACCAGGGTACGGTCCTACAACGTGAAATTATGTGAGTTTGTTACTTGTGCTATTTGAAACCGTTAAGACTTTTTCTTGTGAGGGTTTTTTGAATTCCGATGATATCTTACACATATTTTCTTTTATTTAAGTTTAAAGATAGAAAAACTTAAAATTAAAAAGTCTTTCGCACGATTTCAATGAAGAATAAATAAGGCGTTTAATAATTTTGTTATCTTATTTTTATTAATAATAAAAATTACATTTAAAATATATAAATATTATAATTTTTCTTTTTCGTTTCCTGTAGATGTAAACTTTGACTTAACCAAACAGCCATGTATATTTATATATAATATTGCTCCATTACAGAATTGTGTTGTTTCATAATAACTTCCTTAGTTTTCAAAAACAAAAAATCTGAACAAAAGAATCTTAGAAAACATTACGGCAAATAGGACAAGTCGATTTTGAGCTGGTAGTGAACCATTTGTACTAAAAATAATTAAAAAAATTTAAACAATAATTAAAAAAAAAAAAATAATTTAACAAATATACCAAACAAGGTCCATGGAATTTCTTTTTACAAGTTTTACAGGTTAATTTGGGTAATTGACATGTGTCTTGATGTATAACCGTATAACAAACGTAACATTCTTCCACACCCTCGAATTTCTTGTCAAGATTATTTTTCCACAAGGCCAGACCATCGAAAATAGTGCCGTTCTAAGGTGTTTTTAAGGAGATGTTTTTTTTTTCAATGACTTTTTTTTGAATGATTTTTGTGAAATTACCTGATGTGTTAGGAAAATGGTCAATTGCATGGCAACATTACGCGATGAGGAACGGCCCCCAATTTGTTTATTACAATCTACTTTCACTGAACCTAAGGGATAGTTAGGCGCCAAAGTTATAACCAATTCCATGCGTGCCTCATCTATGGAATATACCGCCAACACTTCACGGGTCGATATATGAACAGTAACCTGGCAAACGAAGTTTTTTATTACATATTATTGATTAATCTTATATTTACACCCAAATTCTGGAAATTTAATTTTTAAGAGACTGTAGTTGGTAAAGATCAATTAAAACACTGTGCTAGTTGAAAAATCAGACAAGCCGGGCACCTGCCATTTTAACCTTACCCCCCGTTTCCACATACAAGTGCAAGTTCGAAAAACTCAATACACTCACACTTTTTCACTTACAATCACACAATTTTTGTACTTTCAGCCAATCGGCTGTTTCCTCGATTTTTCGTTGGTAATACGTATACACTATTTGCAAGTAATTACTTGCATGTGGAAACGTATGGTTACTCGCGTACGCTGAATTGAGTGGTGTTAACCCCTTTTTTAGGTTAGCTCTTGTTTTCGAGATACAGTGAACTCGCGAAAATGTGAACACTCGAACACATGAACGACTCGAAAACGTGAACACTTTTATTTTTACATTGACTACTCTAAAACGTGAACAAAGTCTGAAAGCTCTAAAACGTGAACAATGTTTTTTGAGTTTTTTTCGTTTTATTTTTTGAATTTACTTTTAATTTCGGGAATCCCTAATTTAATTTTACTGTTTACGTTGATTGTTTTCACAAATACATGCAAATGAATATTTATGTACGTTGTATGTCCTCAGGTTTGTTTTGTAGAAAATGTTTAATTTTTCTTTAAAAATTTTAATGTGAAATTTTTGAAATTGATAACTAATCTAAATGTGAACCCATTTTCAATCACTGAAGTGATAAATCAGTTTTTAATCATCAAAACTGACCTGAAAAGGATCATTTTGGTGATTTTTACAAAAAATAATCAAGCAAATGCTAGCTGGGATAATTACATTTGTTATGTTATAAACACAACTGGGACGAACGACGAACTTCGCATAGTACGACGAATTCGTCGGCAAGAATTCGTAGCTTAAATTTGTCAAATGAGACACAATAAGAGCGCGAATTTCAGGTATTAGTGTGACTTGATTTTTTTTTGTAATTTATTAAAATAAAAACCTTAGACGCTAGATTATAAAAACATTTTTATCTTCTTTAACTATCAATAAATTTTATTAAATTTAGCAAAATTAAATAAGTTTTTGGTTTTGTTTCAAATTTTGCAATTTTTCGCGAATTTAAGCCATGTTTGCGATTTGTTCCTGTAAGTTGTCTGATTCTTTACAGCTTTAACGATTTATAATAAATAGTACCCTTTGCTATAATGCCGCTGTTAGCAAATTTTTGCGAATTTCCGCTAATTTGGCAATTTTTACCGAATTTTTTCCATTCCTTATAGTTTTACAGACTTTTAATTAATTTTATGGCTTGTTTGAAATATTAAAAATTTTCGCTCATTTTCGCCATTTTTGCAAATTTTAGCCAAGTTCGCAATAGAAGTCATTGTTTCCTGTGAGTCTTTACATCTTTCACGATTCGCGATATAAGCGATTTAGCAAATTTTTGCGAATTTTCGCTTATTTAGCAATTTTTACCGAATTTTCGCCATTTTTGCAAATTTTAGCCAAGCTATTGTTCCCTGCGATTCTTTACAGCTTTCACGATTTAGCTGCAGTAAGCAGTCCCTGTCCCAATTTATTCGTCGTTCGTTTGCGTAAGAAATAGAAATAAACCTATCGCAGTGTTCGTTACGCAGGACGAATTTCGGTTTACGCAATGATTGTGCGTATTTTCATACATACCAATGTGTTCTATTTTTGACGACGAATATATTTCGTTCGTTCCAGTTGTGTTTCTAGCATTAGTACGTACATATGTATGTACATATGTATTTGAGTTTTTTGTTTTTTAGAAGTGAAAAAGTATGAATATTTTATTTTTGTAAAGTGAATAAATGAAAAATTTCAATTTTTTATCCAATCTTAATATCTGATATTTAATTGATTGTTTGAGATATTATTTCGAGCTTAACTTTTTCTAAAATTTTCACAATCGAAAACGTGAACAAATTTGAAAACGTGAACACCCTTGGTAAAAATTAGTTCACGTTTTCGCGAGTTCACTGTATACTGTTTTTTTTTTTTCGAAAATTGAGGAGGTTGCACATATATTCATTCACATTATATTCGCGTAACTCAGAAACTGTTTAGTTTATTGAACAAACTAAAAACCCCGAAGTTCTGCAATAAAAACTCCTTTTCACCCCATTAAGCCGCCATTTTATGGTTGAAATTCTTAAATTTGGCCATTGCAGCGCCTAGGATGCCCCTAGACTGCTCAAATGTAAGACAAACACAATTTTTTTTTATCTTTATGCTATTCCTTAAGGGGGCTCTTATACAAAAATTTAAATACAGACTAGAAATATATCGAAGAAATAACCCCATAACTGCCAAGGAGTCGCCGCTAGGGGGATAAAATGTATAACGGACCTTCATTAGGATTTTGTTCTTAACATAACAAATATGGCGGTTTAGTGAAATTCTTAAATTTGACCCCTGCAGCGCCTAGGATGCCCCAAGATGGGTCAAATGTATGACTGACCCAACTTTATATTTTATCCCCAACATTTGTTTTAAACACACCTAGCCGCTAGCTCTATTCTTTAAGGGGGCTGCCACAAAAAATGTTCAATAAAGACTAGGAACATTTTGAAGAAAAAGCCCCATAACTGCCAAGGAGTCGCCCCTAGGGGGATTAAGTGTATGACCGACCTCTATTAGTTTTATGTTTTTAACATTTTCCTTAAACATACTTGCCATTTATCTCCACTTATAAGGAGCACTCTCACTAAAAATTGCATTTTATAAAATTCTTAAATTTAATTAAAATTTTTTGTCTTTTGTGAATCAAATCAAAAGTTGCAAAATATTTTAATCATTTATGGCGTGTTTTTTTATGTCTAGAAAATTAGAAGCACAGCTGCATTTTAAAAACTTTTTATGAATTTAACAAAAATTTCGAAATTTTGGTTAAAAAAATTATAAATCACTTTCTTATTGTTAAGCTTGTTAGGCCTTCAATGTAAATAAAACATCATTTTATTGAAAATTATGTTTATAAAACGACTACGCATTTAAGAAAAAAAGTTTAACTTAACTTAAAGGTAATTTTATTGCAGAATTTCTGTTTTTTTAGTTTGTTCAATAAACTAAACCGTGTTTGAGTTACGCGAATATAATGTGAATGAATATATGTGCAACCTCCTTCATTTTCTAAATAACGGTATGTCTCGAAAACAAAAGCTAACCTAAAAAAAAAAAACGGTTAGCACCACTGGATTCAGCGTAGCCGAATTAGGTTAAAACGCCAGGTGCCCCGCTAGTCACAAAAAATGTGTAAGCTAAATACAAAATAAGAAGTGGAGTGATTTAAATAATCAGTTTTGTAGTTCACCTAACATCGATTTCCATAAGATGAAGCAAAAATGTTCCTTATACAATATACACACCTGCATATTTTCATGTTTCTCCTTTTTACTAGCGATGGCCATAAGTTCCTCTTGGCATATTATCGGGGAAACGAAATTTGTGGTTAAGGTATCGACAAAGGTCTTTTGTCTAGATGGGCTAGTATTCCACCATTTGCGCACAACAGCGGGTAATTTACTTAAAACATCGGTGTACAAATGGCAGACATACTTTTCCAAAGATAAGTTTGGATCTAAAAAAAGAAAAAAAAAAAAAAATATCAAATAACAAGTCAGATTTATTTCAATAATTTTTTTATAAATTTTTTTTTTGCTCTGAATTAAGTATTTTGTAATAAACTCTTAGAAAAATGTCTTTTAATTTCGAAGAAATTCCCAGTGTTATTGAAATACCCCAAGAACCTGCTCCAAAAACTAGAACTGTGTTAGAAGAACTAAATGCCAGACAACATTTACTAAATGAACGTGCCATAAAATGTCGCGATATAAGGCCTTTTTTTAAAAAAGCCAAAAAACCTTCTCCTCGTTTTACCTACAAATATTTGTGTGTTTGTCCCCGCTACAATCCCCAGTATGCTTGCAAACATGCTGGCAACATAATAATCGATCGTGATGTTTTAACCCCGCAAGAACATCTAGTTTATTTGGCTACACCCAAACCGAATTTGGCATTTCCTCGAAAAATGCCTCGTTATTTTCTTAAAAAATCTATTATAGCCAATTGTACGGCTCGTATAAATCGTTTGGCCAAGCCTGATTTGAAACGGGTAAACGAAACTTTAAATAATTTTAATCACTTAATCTCAAGACGGCACAAAAGAACGCTGAGCAAACGTTTGGAAAAATCTTCTAATATAGAGTATACGAGCATACAGAGGGCATTGGAATTGATAAGTGAAGAGAAGCGCCTTAAAAGAGTTGCCAAAAGGCAGGAAAGAATACGTTGTCAAAAGTTAAGACGAAAAATTGCCAGGAAAGAAAGGCAGAAAATAAAAAAGATTATTTGCATTATGTATGAGGAAATGAAGGAGTTTTTATTAAACGATCAATTTATTATGGACGAAAACTCTTCGCTGGTAACGGTGATATTGGAGGCGTTAAGGGAATTTACAGGTAGGTGGGAGTTTAGTTAAAAACTATTTAAGAGTGTTAATCACCCCTATCGTGAATAATTTTTCCCTCGTAATTTTTTCCCTTTTCACATATTTGCGATCATGAACAGCTCCCATGAAAAAAATGTAATTCAAAGGAGAATAATAACGTGAAAAAATGTTCACGGGAATAAATTCCCCTTATCGTGAAAAGTTTTTTCCCTCGTAATTTGTTCACATTTCCCTTAGATTTTCTCACTTTATTTTTGCTAGGGAATAGAACGTGTATGTTAGTTGTTCCTCCTATAAATCGAATATTAAGGGCTAGATCCGTTAATAAGGAACAAACCGATATATTAGTATAGGGGTGAAAAAGTAAATAGTTTGTTCAAGACCAAATAAATTTAATGATATTTAAAATTGAATTTATAAACTACTTGTGGTAGCGATAGTTTCCATCGCCATGCCATCAACTCATTATTGGTTTGACCTACCAACCATTTAATAAAAAAAAAAAAATTAAGAAGAGTATGAGGCAGGGCTACCAGGTACTTTTTTTCCTTGTCCCCAAAAAATTAAAAAATATCCCCAAAAATCCCCAAATCCCTAAAAAACAAAACCTTAAAAAGTTAATATTTTTTGTTTGTTTTTTTTTCCTGACAAAATTTTAAATTTTTTTTTTTAAATAGTTAGAAAAATGTTAATAAGAAATCCCCAAAAATCCCCAAATAAAAACTTTTAGTCAAAAAAATAATTTTATTTTTTTTTGTAGCGACTGGTTTCGGCATGTTTTTTTAATTCCTTTTTAGGCGATTCTAGTAAGGAATAACAAGCAGAACAATATGCTTTAATTGAAGACGAAGGAGCCAAAATTTAAGAAAAATACATACATATGTATATGTATCCGTCATTTATTTAGTCCTTCAATGCATCAAAACTTCTAACCAATAGCCTAGCATTTTTTCCCAATCTTTATTATATTGTTTTTCATATTTACTTATTTTTGGGGAATACATACATATTTGCTTCAAAATTTTCTTAAAAAAATCAAAAATTGTATGTGTTGTCAACGGTTTTAGATTCTATTTTTTAATTCTTTTTTTTAAACACTCACTCAAGAAAAACAATAAGTTTATAAAGTACCTTTTACACATTTAACAAAAATGGTAATCTTAATTAGGACCCTTTACACTATATAAGAGTAAGATACAAGTTTTGCTATTTTTTCATATTTTATATACGAAACAAAGAAAAATAAGCGTAAATAATGAAAAAGTGTAAAATCCCCTACATTTTTTTTTAGATCCCCAAAAAAAATCCCCAATCCCCAAAAGATTTTCTTTGTCCTTTTTGCTCACATGAAATCCACAACTTTGGGGATAAATCCCCAAGTCTGACAGCCTTGAGATGGGGTTAACATATTTTGAATACCCGCTTTATGCATCCAAAACCTATTTCACGAAATTTGTTATCGTTTCGAAGATATTAAGCCTTATCATATCAACTATTTTATTGTTTTTTTTTAAGTATTGTTTTGCTCTACACGCCACTGTTTGCGGAACGCTGCAAATGCTGCAAACATATGCCGCAAGCAGTGGTGAAAATACAAAATAATTGTATCGGGTATATTTTCAGAAAACTTCATGTAAACCAATAACACTGGGCAACAAAAAAACCAGCCTCAACACTTGCAACGCGAAATTAAAGTAAACTACTAGTAGAGCAAATCGGCCAAGGGGTTTTGAAAAGTTAGCTCAAAAAGTCGATTTTTTTATACAAAAATGTAAAAAAACTTTAAATGGCTGTAGTTTCTTAAATAATGCTCCAATCGAGAAACGGACGTTTATCTGTGATCCCTCATATTTTTCAAAAAAAGTCGATTTTTTCATACAAAAATATAAAAAAAACTTTAAATGGCTGTAGTTTCTTAAATAATGCTCCAATCGAGAAACGGACGTTTTCTGCGCTCCCTCACATTTTCCAAAAAAAAAGTCGATTTTTAAATAACGCTCCAATCGAGAAACGGCCGTTTATCTGTAATCCCTCATATTTTTCAAAAAATTCCATGCCCGAAATTTCGAAAATCCGTTTTAAATACATCACACGAACTTTTGGTCTTAGAAGACCTCTAGTGAAATTTGATGCAGAAAATATTCGTGGAACATTTTAATCCTTAAAAGTGACGTTTTAGTAACTTTTCTGTAAGAATTGGGAAAAAGGAAAAAAAAAATTCCCCTTAAAATGAGAGTTAGAGGGTTAATACATTCTAAGAAAAGAATCGCTATAAGATTCTACTGAAGACATTAAGTAAATTAAGTATATCTTGTTGACTTATACCAAACGCCTTTTCAAAAAATTCAAAAACTTTAGGGGCCCATATTTCGGGAACCCGAGCTAACTTTTCAAAACCCTTTCGCAGATTTGCTCTACTAGTAGTCTACTTTCATTTCGCGTTGCAAGTGTTGAGGCTGGCGGCGATCACCCGAATTTTGTTGCACTGTGTAATGAGCTAACGTTGTAAAACATCTTCTGAGTGTGCTTCTTAATTTCAGTAGATCAGCGGTAAATCTTTTAAAATAGATTTTCTTCAATGTTTAAAAAATCGAATCTAAACGATCTAATTTTTACTAAAATTATTTCACATTTTTATAAAGATCTTTCGATAAGGTAAGGGGAATGTAAGAAGAGATAAACTCACTGTTTATTGTTGATGTTTTTGTTTAAACTTTGATATTGTTACAAGTAGAACTGTTGCTTATGATTCTTATACGCTTAACAGCATTATTTGGTTTAATATCTTTAGTGTTTCTAAAATCTTTATGGATGAAGTTTCCTGACGATCTGGCCTAAGCAACCAGTGAAATGCGCATAGGAATAGCTTATCCCATCAACAATAAATTTCAGTGTTTTTTATCGAGAATACAATTTGGGAATTAAGCACGAATAACAAAATCTTTCAAATTACAAATAAATAAAAAAATCACAAACACTTTTCATTAAGAGGATGAATGGAAATCTAACTTTAACCAAAATTATTTCCCAATTTTATAAAGATCATTCGATGTCTAAAATGTTAATCGCAATAGCTTTTGGATGATTGGGAAAACCAATTCGTTTCCTATAATTTTTCCTTTTTTTAAATATTTGAAACATGGCAGGCAGCATGGTTTATTTTACTTTTCTTGTATTTTAAAACTCCGCGGGATGTACGACAGTTCATTAAAGGAAATAAAATTTTCTTCTATTGTTGATCCTCTAACGAGTTTGGCCTTTATTTTTTTCACTTTGTGAAGTAAAACTTTAAAAAGCTAAGATTTGTTTTGTTGTAACCCGACTTTTAACATTTTAATTTGAAAGTTACATACGTCAAGAAGACATTTTTGCTATGTATATTAAAAGAAGGTATGAAAATAAATTCCAAAAATTGCTTTCGACAGTTAAAAAGTGTTAAAACTTGCACAGCTAAAGCAGATTTGTATATCTGAATATACCGTGATTATTTGGAAGTCCCTTGTGTTCCGTTGTAGAGTAAATAATTGTTTTTTGGCGCTTACAAATGGATATTTTATTAAACTTCTTCCTTAACTTGCCATGAGTGATATAACCGTTTAGGGAGAGCTGGTCAGTTCATGACAGATTGTATGAGGGATTTGGTATTTTCACTGATGGCTCGAAGATTCATTGAAAAAATAGATATTAGAAGCTCATATAGGCTTCCTGACGAATGCAGTGTATTTCAGGCGGAGGTTCTAGGGATCCTGAAGGCCTTGGAATCGATACCGGGGAACATTGCTGGGGACTCGGAGGTCACTATATGTGTGGACAGCCAGGCAGCTCTGTTTAAGGCGTTGATGGGCTGTTATGTGAACTCCAGGGGCTGAATTACGGCATTCGATATCGATCGAAATTCCTATTTAAATTGTATTGTAATTTTGATCGATTACGAATGCCGTAATTTGGCCCCAGGCCAGTGGGTTATTGTAGGAGGGAGGGCTCTAGGGGAAATCTTAGGGGAGTATGTGGTGAGGAAGTGCTGGGTGCTTGTTCATTGCAACATCACCGGCAATGAAATTACTGATGAGTTGACAAGACTGGGCTCCAAATTGGAAGACCCTGGCTGTTTGAACACAGTTAGGGCTTTTTATGAACTAATCGAAAGATTATGAAATAATCGGTCCTGAGGGAACAGAACGGACTGTAGAGTACAAGGGACACTGTGGTCGGGGCTCAGGAAGGCCGGAGTAAGATCTGCGTTAGGAACATGATAGGTATCATTTGATTAGCACGGTTGTTTTTCTGTTTGGTTCGATATTAACCTTTCACTACTTGTTCCATTCTTGTGCTTTCGCTCTTATTAGCACTCTCTCACTAACTAAGGCGTCACAATGTACCAAATTGGTCTCTGGGTGAGCGTGTAAAGTTTACCATCCTTTTTACCTAAATTAAACTCTTCTTCAACTTGTGTAGATTTTAAAAATTTCTTCGGAATATTATATATTTTCGCCATAAAGTAGAACCAAGGTTAGGTCATATTGAACGACTGGTGGAAGTCGACTTCACACCCTCACCCAGAGACCATTATAACCCATTATGACGCCTTAGTTAAAAGAAAAAGAGAAATAAAGTGAAAGGAGAAAGCAGGGGAAGATAAAAAAATCGGACCAAGAAGAAAATCACCCTACTAAACAAAAACTGCCCTATGTGTACCGCGTATCCAGTCTCCTGTTGCGCAGCAAGGTCATTCCCATTACGAATCCTGTAAGATTCTCGAGCCCGCAACCCGAGACATAGCCCAATCCGCCTAAGAATCTACTAACTAGCCAAATCGGCCAGCTGCTCTGCAGCCTGGGATAGTGACATAAAATGTGCTCAACTGTCTCCAACTCATTTGGAGCCTTATACAACTCGCCCATAT
Source organism: Pollenia griseotomentosa (assembly GCA_963931875.1). Lineage (NCBI taxonomy): Eukaryota > Metazoa > Arthropoda > Insecta > Diptera > Polleniidae > Pollenia > Pollenia griseotomentosa. The sequence goes on from OZ007562.1 coordinate 25,423,628, forward strand.
CCGACATGTTAGAACCACTTCATTACAATTTTTTTTGTTTTCGCCATTACGAAAAAAGCCCAAGATACAAAATTCTATTCTATTTGCTTGAATTTCACATTTTTATTTGATGGGCGTATGAAATTTAAGCTTTTCTTGTTTATACACAAAGATCATACTTAGTAAGTGCTTGAGTAGTACACGTTTGAAAGACCTTTAAGTACCGGTCTATACAATTTCGGTTTTAGTTTACTTGAATGACATACAAGTTTTCTATGGGAAGACATAAATGAATAAAATTCACTTGCAAGGTTCTAGATTTTTTTTAATACACACTAAAAAAAACGTTATAAGAGCTACCCAGTATTTCCCATGATATACATTTTTCACGCTTAACGATGCTGATTTCCACACATGCGATGGCTGAGTGATTCTTTCCCATTTCTTATGCTCGAAGAGAATTCAAGAGCTGCTTATTTTTTGTTAAAAGTGATTTGAAGAGAATTTATTTAACGACTGCGATTGTTTGGTAATAGATTAAAGGAAATAATTTCACGATCTCTTTTAATCTATTACCAAACAGTCGCAGGCGTATTTTAAATTCGCCAACTACGATAAGCGTGATTGTATCTTCCTTAATTTGTTAATGAATTTTTTTCTTTTCTTAATTCTAGACAAAGATTTCTCTATAACCGGCAATTTAAGGGAATATGAAAAAATTCTAGCCTTCAATTTGGCGGTATGGATTAATAAATTTATTTCCAACTTAAATATACATGTAGGTGAAGTGCCTACTCAAGAGAACCAAATGTCTCAACCTCAACTACAAATGCCCCATTCTCAGCCGGAGAGATTTACCCAAGAATTATCGTCATTTTTACCAGTAGCTGAGTATATTTCACCATCAAGTGGCTCCGAGGACTCATACTATGAAGAGGAAGAAGATGAGGATTATTATTCCTATCATCAAGCAACCAGTGAAAAAGAACAATATAATAAAACCGCGGATATATAACAATAAATAAAAGAGAATTTAAATACCTTTAATTTGCGACCAAGAGAGACCCTTAAAAATGTCGTTGTTTAGTTGTTTGGTACTGTGGTTTTTTAAAATTTCCGCAGGCATAGAGCGGAATAAAAAGTGTAGTAAATTCTGGAAATATAAAAAAGAGAGTTTTTGTAACACTTTTTTTTGTTAGTTTTTAAAATTTGTACACTACTGACCTCTTCATATTTATTCTCATGTAACCAGGAGGTATATACAGAACGTAAAGCTACCGGCGATTTGGCGCAAGCATAAATTATACAATCCCATAGCATTAAATAACTAAAAGCTTCATGTCTTTTTATAGTTTCCATCTCCGATATTTCCGTTAATTTAAAACTAAAAAAAAAACTTTATTATTAAAACCAATTCTAGGAAAATTCCAAAAATTTTTTTTTTAGACATTACCTAAACTCTTTTATATATTTTTGTATTGGCATATCATATCGTCCTATATAGTCTTCAAAACGATTTAAGAAATGCCATTTTATTGATTTATGCTCATTTTTGTCAATTTGCTCCGATTTCTTGTCATACACTTCTATATCATCGGCTACAAAATGTGGAGTTAACTGACGCATCATATAGATACTTAAAGTACGTATTGAATGTACTGGACTTGATAGATTTTTCAATAGGAAATTACAAACATGATCCAAAGAAATTTGAGTGGATTTTTTACAAAACTAAAATTATAAAAATACTTTTTTTTAGAATTTATTTGTTAAAAATATCTCAATTTGTTAACTTACCGCATAAACAATGCCATAATCCATATTTTCCATCGCCGTGGTAAGTTCATTTAAAAATATTTCCCAGCAGTCAGAAAAATTGGGTGGAATATCTTGAAAGAGGGGTAAAAGTAAAAAAACCAAAATTTTCTTTAAGGATAAAGATTTTTCGATTTTTATTTGCAGCCATAGAAAAAATCTGACGTTTCTTTACAGATTTTTGAACTGTAAAAACTCTTAAAAAAATTCCTCGAAAATTTTATAATTTTGTTTTTCTTGTGGGTGCAAATAAAAGTTATGTATTTGCCACAATTTCGATTAATATTGTCTATAAATATACTTTGTTGGATCTTTTTATTTTAAACTTCAGCTTACCTTGAAATTGACAAATTTTATAGAAAGATTTAAACAATGTTAAGTACACATCACGTGAAAATACTTGAATCCATTCGTCGTATACATTTTTAATAAGTTCAGTGGAACTCTTTTGTTTTTCCTCAGCAAAGAATGTGGTTAAAGCGTGAAACAGCTTAAAGACATGGAGAATAAAATATAAAGTCTAGAAAAAGAAGATAAGAAAAAATTTTTCTGAGAATCCAATAAAAATTATTAAATTTATTAAAATTATTTCGCGAAAATTTCTTTTAAATTAAAAAAAATTATCAAATGTTATGACACGGCAACGCCCATTATTGTTGCGTTTTTTTCTTAGTCGCTATTGACGATAATTGATTACAATTGACAGTCACTTGTTATTTTCTAAGGCGCTTTTAAGTCGACGTCAAGTATAATTGACTCTAATTTAGTTGGCAGAATTTTTATAAAATACGTTTAAAATAAAAAACACATTTCAAATAAAAACAAGTTAAAGTGCTTTGTTCGGCTGTGCCGAATCTTGGTACACTCCACCGACAGTTCGAATATTTCAGGAGTGGGATCTATTTGATATCTATATATAAATAACTAATCTTAATAAAAACGGACGTCAGCATTAAAACTGGTTGCGGTTTAGACCTATATTAAATTATTGACCGACAGTCGGAAAGTTTTATGCTTTTCGTTTTGAAATTTGAACTAGCTTAAGTAAAATTTAAATTATTTTCTGGAAGGACATTTATATAGGACCTATGGTAAATAATGAATTTTGGGAATTATCCCAAAATTCTGTAGAGTGATTTCTGGTATTAAAAAACATAAGTTTCAATACATCCGTGAAATTAGTTTCAGCTTACAGTGAATTTCAGAAGTCTGATTAATATGAGATCTAAGGTAAATTATCACAAAATTGCATGACATTTTTTCTTTTTTTTAACTTACCTTTTGATCAACATTTTCCAAAGCATAATCCAGTGACTTGGTTAAACTTAAAATCCAATGACCTAAACCAATACGTATAACATCCCAATTTTTGATAGACAATTGGTGGGGTATTTTGCGCAAAACTTCCGTTAATAAGTTCATATATTCCACAGCATTTAAGACATTAACTATGTCTTGTTTTGTTATTTCCCTAAAAAAAAATATTATTTTACTTTATTTAAATTTTTCTTTAAATGTAAATAACTTATGGTGTTTTCTTTTCTACAAAAAAATGTGGCATTTTATTTAAAAAAAAAATGGAAATTGGTGTCTGTTTCTTAAAAATTTTGCTCCCGAAAAGTGTAGATTGTTTTATTCTAAAAAACTCATACTTTTCTGGAGCAAAATTTTTAAAAAACAGACACCAAATTGCATTTTTTAAATAAAATGTCACATATTTTTGTAAAAAAGAAAACACCATTAAACTTACGTTTGATACAGTAAGGCATCCTTTTGTGTATGCAATTTATCTGCATGCTGCGTTATAAATTGCACTGTTGAAGTAACAATATTATGATCAGACTTATCATTGTATGATAAAGAAAAATTATTCTCAATTAAACAACGAAATACGGCGGCTTTTATCCACATATCAGAGGGTTCACAACTCATTATAGGACATTGGCTGCTAATAGTTTTGGCTTCTAGCTTGGGCAGAAAATATTGTAAAGCACTTATGTAGGCCTTATAAGCTTTTTGTTTTACAAAATATTCTTGTAAATCTTCGGCCAATAGAAGAGTACCACTTTCTTCAAATTGAGCATATTGCTCAATGTTCACTAGATAGGGCAGGGAACGGCAATAGGCTATGTTCTCTTCTTTAGCTGCTTCCTCTAAAAGTCTTTCTTTAAGAGTGACACTAAGTTCACCAGATTGCCGTAAGAGTAGTCGGACTTTTTCGGATAGTTCCAGGCATAATATTTCCAAAGTTTTTTCTAGGTTATCTGTGTATGTTATTAAGGTATCGGAACAAGCTGCTACATTAATGTATTGTAATAATTGGCTTTTCAAAAATTCAGACCAAATTTTTAATAAATTTTCATTGGGATCACAATAGTCTTCGGTAATTTCATCTTCATTAACTTCTGGATTTTGTAGTAAACCCAAAGCTTTGGATGATTTACAAACCAACTTGCAAAGGGTAGATAAATTAAGTAAAGATCGTTGTAATACTAACTTTAGGTCACAAAATTTTTGTATGCGCTCTGTAAAATCTGTATAGGGCGTTGCTGCTTTCTTTAAAGACTCTATAAGTAAGCAAACATTACAGAGATCTTCTATATCTTTTGAATTTATGTTTAATAAAGCTCTAAGGGTCTCATCAATTTTCAAAGATTTGTCCATATCTTCTTCGGTATTTTCTGTGGAGCATGTGATAAACTTGGCCATGGCTTCCGAAATAGAATCTATGGCTGTTATTGTCAAGTCCTCTTTTTTGGCTTGTTGTTCCACTACTTCAGCACATTTTTCCAATAAATGTTTATCTATTATAATATCTTGACTGGATAATGCATCCTGCCAGGCGGTTGTAATTTCCCATAGAGTATCTTCTGATATATAATCATTCACCGATTTTTCTATACTAAATTTAAACAGCCTTAAAAATACTTTTTGTTGTACTTTACTTGAAGAGTTTTCATTTGAACATACAACCGGCATTATTTGTGCTATAAAACTACCACAGGCATCTACATCTGTGTTTTCATTATCCTGCTCGCCCTCTAAAGTTTCTGAAAGGATGGTGAGAATTGAGTCCACAGCTTTGGATGGAATTAAAATGTCTCCTGAATCCGTTTGAAAGAAACATTTGTGTAACAAATTAAACAAAACTTTGGAATTATTTCCGACAACATCTAAAGCAATTTTGGTAATGATATCGCTGGTTTCATTTAACGTAAGGATATTGCGAACCTCCGGTTCTATGCACAATGGATGTGAAAGTAAACGTTGTAAAACTAAAGTCTGAGTCAAATGGTGGGGAATCTAAAGAGCAAATTTTAAATATATAAACTTTTTACTTTCGATTTTCTTTAATTTTACTAACCCTGATTAGTTCCTTTTCAATGAATTCAAACCTTTGATGTTTCTCCAAATTTTGTAAAATCTCAAATATTACATCCACCACAATTTCACAAGCTTCATTGTTCAAAATTGAAGAGTTTAACAAACCCACCAGAGTTTTTAATGTTGAATCTAATTTACCATCTTCACTAACTTTAGCGAAAAAGTCTTTGTCGTTGAACATGTTACACAATAAACGCACATGTTTTATGTACTTGGAAGTTTTCATAGCAGAAGTTTTACTCATACAATTGCGCAACAATTGTAAAACCAATTGCTTTAGTTCCTTCTGAATAAAAGCTGCAGTTGTGTGAGGCTCTTTGGGTGTTGCAGAGCGTTCGGATATCTCCACATCTTCTTCAGAGTCCTCAATGAACTTTACTTTATGTTCTTCTAAACTAGGATTTGCTACATACAAGTCATTTATCAATTCAATAACATGCTCTAAATACAATTCACTAACATCCTGTTTGTTTAGCTCCTCGGGTATAATTGTGAATAGTAAAGACCAAAATTTATCTAATAATTGTTGATATGAAGGAAATACGACTGATTGTTTGTCAAAGAATGCCGCCAAAGTGGCAGTATGTTGGAAGAAACTTTTGGTTGTCACAGCCTGGGTACTTTTCAGGCACCATTGTATGGGTTCCACAATATTTTCCTCTAGCAACCTTAGAACTAATTCCATTGCCTCATCTTGTGAGTTTTCCCTTTCCGTATAAACTTTTTGTATTAAATAACGAGCACATTCAAAGTAAGTTTTAATTATGATTTTACTGTCCTGTTTCGATATGTTGAGCGTGGAATTTTCCGTAATAATAACATCTCTAATATTGTCAAAAAATTGCTTTACTAAAGTGTGATATTCAATAACATCGCTAGTAACATGTGACAGTTGTGAGAAGAATGGCAAAATATTTGGACAAATAGCTTGAGCATTTCGATTAAAAGCCGTGCGAAGTAAGTGGTTAAATTTAGGCCAGATATTTTTATGAAAATCTACAGTTTGATACCTAGAAATTATATCTATAATATTTTTGAGTTATTCTACTTTTTATTTATTAGAAACTTACCAATCCTTGTAATTTGTTTGTATTAATAAAATGCAACCCCAAACATGGGGTGCCACTAGAGGATCTGATTCGTCAATATTTTGAAATGATATTGTAATCATTTGTGATTTTTGTAAAGCAAAAATGTCGTGTTGTTTGGGACTTTGTAATAAGTGATACATTAGTTCAAACCAGGAAGCTCTAAAAAAATTGATAGTAAACAATTTAAATTTTACTTTTCACAAAACAATTCAGGGGGATAATTAGGCAGTCTTGATCGAACACTTTTACGATTCGAAAGCAATTTTTTCAGTCGATAATGAACGAATCGAAATAATTTTTTAGTGTTATGAAAACTTAAATAAATGCTTTACAACACTGAAAAAATAGTTTCGATTCGTTTAGTATCGAACGAAAGAATTAAAAATAAAATTGCTTTTAAATCGAAAAAGTATTCGATTGCCGTAATAAGCCACCAGATATCATTCTTTTCTATGATCCGGTTTACATTTTGTCCATTTCAAGTCAATATTTTATGCAGTTCTGTACGAAATAGTGCACATTTTATTAAAATTTGTATGAGTTAGTTTGCATTTTATTTGGTTCTATATGAACCGGTTTGCAGTCTGTTTAATACATTACGAATTTTATATAAATATATTTTATTGGTTTCACACTTCATGCGATTCTATATGAAATGGCAATCATTTTATTAATTTCTATGCGAATTGTTTGAATTTAAAAGGAAAATTTTGAATACATACTTGATGGCATTATGTTTAATCTTAGGAAAACTCCAAAACTTTTGATGATCCAACATCTTCCTAAGGCCCTCTTGAATTTGGGTTTGATCTTCAACCTCTGCAGTGTGTTCCACAAAAAAGGATAGTTCCTTCAAACTACACATTACAACACGTTGATATTTTTGCTCAGCTTCAATAGGTGTTAAACTTTTTCCCGTCGAAAGTGTGGAAGCTGTATGGAACGTCAAATTACGTGTGGTATATTCCAATATCTCGTTTTGACAATGCAGGCAAACTTCTCGAGTACGGTTTGCATTATTGGCAAACGTTTCACTGAATGAAGCACTGGCTATACTAGCAGCAGGAGCATAATTATCGAATTGGCTGGCCAACCAAACAGGAACTAACTGCTTCAGATATGGTGCAACAGCCTTTTTACACTTAGACACCAACAGTTGTAGAACAGTCTGCGACAATTCGCGTACGGTGTGGTCAGGATCGGTTGCCAAATTGTGATAGAATTTGGGCCATAGAGGTAATATCATTTTTAATTCATCCATTTCGGAGCTGTTAATTAAATCGATAAATTCTTGTAAGGCTTTTTTCTTAGTCATCGGATCTTTTTTCGAAAGTTTCTTCATGGTTAATTGATAATGGGAACTAATACCGGCATCGAAGGTTTCAGGCATCTGTTCCATGGTTGCGAATCCAGGCGCAAATGGTATAATACCCAGTTCTGAATGGGCGGAAAAGCCCACAAAAATTGGTGCTGAACCTAACAATTCTGCACTACGGGCACTGCTCGAAGGCTGTAAAATTTTGAAGGGATTAAGGGGATTCTAAAAAAATTTATTATTTCAAAATATTAACCTTTGCATTGTTTTTAGTACGTTGTGTCTGCTTTGTTTTACCACCCATTTTGTGGACAAAATATGGATGTTTTTATTGAAATGCGCCTTCGTTCTAAAAAAAGACCAAAAAATAAAAAGTGAAAACAATCATAGATAGTGTTGCCAGAATATGGTATAAGTTGTAAGTTGAGTACCCGAAAAATTTTTGTAAATTCCTAAAATTACCAGATGCTTGTTAGGTTTCAAGGTATATTTATAGCAGGTAGTCTCGGAAAGCCAGCTGCTTATTTTTTATTTGCTTGTTTTGCGATACGAACTGTCAAATGTTGTATAGTTAGCATGTAAACAAGTTTTTTGTCTCTATCTTTTGTCTTTTTTGTCTCTTATCAACCCCTTTGCTGTTTGACAGTTCGTATCACATAACAACAATAAAAAGCCCTGTTGTTTGTTTTATTCTAAATACAATTGTTATAATCTCGCGGCTACCTGCTATAAATATACCTTGTTAGGTTTATTCAAGGCAAATTAACTACAGGTGGTGTCGAAACGGCATCTGATTTTGATAGTTCGGGCTTTTTTGTTTTGATTTGTTAGTGTTTTGCTAATAATGGTTGACATTTCGAGCTAATGGCACTAACAATGCAATGCAAAAAACCCTATGTTGTTTCTGTTGTTTTTGGATTGTTGTAGTTCCGACACCATTTGTATTTTTGTAGTAAGCTTTTGACAACGCAGGGGAATTTTACACAAACAAAATGCCTGTTATTTTTTGTATTGTAGAGGTAAGCAAACCTATTGGATAGGACTTGCTACATATTTTATTGTTTTCAATAATAATTTTTTATTTAAATGTTTATTTTATTTCTAAAAAACATATAATTTTTCCCTCATGTTGAACATGGAATTTGGTGATATGGCAATATTAGTTGCATCAAACGTCAGCAAAAGTTCTAACTGCCCGTCTATACCAGAGATAATTATTGCGACATATATTGCAGTAAATGTCAAAATTATGTACATATTTATTGCCGGCAATTTATGTTGCAATAAGTGCCGGTTCACACACGTCAAGTTTGACTCGTCAAGTCTTGTGCTTTTAGGAGAGAAGGGAAAAGAGAATGCCATTTATTTTCCCCTCTCTCCTATAAACTCAAGAATTGACGGGTCTAACTTGACATGTGTGAACCTGCACTAATTGTTAGTATATTTTCGTTGACAATTATGGCTAACATAAAACGTAAAATTTGGTTGTCAATTGAGAAAAAAGAAGCAAAAAAGAGAAAAATAGATGCAAATTGTGTGAGAAAGAAAATAAATTTGTGAAATGGTAGTAAATTATAATTGTAGTAAAAGAATTTAAAAAACACTAAAATAAAATTACAAAAATTATTTTTATTAATTTAATTTTTTTCTTATTTGATCTTTATTATTTAAATTTATATAAATTTTTTTAAGTTTGAGTACTTTTTTATATAAAAATATTAATTTTACTTCAACAAAAAAATTTATAAAATTAATATTTTTATATAAAAAAGTCCTCAAGCTTAAACAAATTAATATACATTTAAATAAAAAAGTCGAATAAGAAAGAATTTATATTAATAAAAATAATTTTTGCAAGATTCCCATGCCTTTAACATGGGGTCTTCACCTAAGATAATAACTGATATATTATGTGAGAGAACGTCGGCAGAATGAGAGGATACATTTCTTCATGTTAATCTTAAACAAGGGGAACGCGTATCTTATAAGATTTCATAATCGAATGATTCTCGTACAGTAAACTTGTGTCGTTTTTACTCTTTTTTTTTAGTTTTTCTTGTTTTTTAATTAAAAATATTGCTTTTTTAAACACTTATCACAAGATTTTCTCTATTTGCACAAAAAATTAAACATTTTAAAGAATGCGTCTTATTATTGTTTTATATGTATGTATGTTGTATTTTTGAGAGCTCATCTTATAAGATAGTTGTTTTAAGATTTCTTATAACTGTCTCATAACATTTATTATAATATTAATATTTACACCATTTGAAAGTCCACACGTAAGATAATACTCTCTGCGATTGAATTTGACGTTTGCTGATATAAAAATCTTATATCTTATCTCAGGTGAAGACCATGTGTAACATAAGCTGAGCATTAAGAAATATTGCTCCGTTATTCTGCCGAAGTTATGGCCAACTTGCTGAGATATTTATCTTTAGTGTAGACCTAGGGTAAAAAGAAGTGCAGCCGGATCAAGCCGGATATAAAAAGTTCTTCATAGTTTATAACAGAACACTCGAGTGATTGTACCGTAGAATTAAAATGTAGAGTATAAAATCTTTTTTAAAAATAAATACCATTTCACTAGGAATAAAAAGGAAGTCTCTTTAAATGTTAAACATTTAAAAAAATATATAACTTTTTGTTTGACCTTTTTTATTTAATTACTGATTATTTTAATTTAATGTTAAATAATTAAAATTTCCTGACGATGCTAACCGATGGTTAGCGAAATATCGAAAAAATAAATAATTTAAAAATTTTTTTTTAAAAAGACCTACGCCCGCTTTCACGATCTATGATTAAATGTTTGTTAAAAAAAAATTAACTAATTGCTGGTTTGGCTAACATAGCGTCTTCAACTGACAATTTTTTGTCATACCAAACGTCAAAGTCTATATAAAAAAAACTCGAAAATTTTTGTCACCGTTTTTTTAATATGAAGTTTGACGTTTGGTATGACAAAAAATTGTCAGGTAAAGACGCTATGTAACGGGTACTTTTTAATCAACGGTTACCGATTTTCGTTTCACCATCTTTCGGTTATTTAACGAAAGAATTTGATAAAAATGTGGCAATACTATCGGTTTGTTTACATAAAAAATAAATATTTAAAAGTAAACAAAATTTTGTGTGTGTTTTAATTTAAATAAAATTTAATAAATAAAATAAAAATTTAAAAATATAATAATTTAAAAATCAAGGTAAACATAAATGTACATGTAAAATATATTAATGTAAATTAAAAATTGTTTTTTTTTATGTATTCAGCATGTTCTCAGACGATGAAATATTTTGCAGCGAAAATAAGGATTCTTGTTTGGATGTTAACAAAGGAAAGCGACAAAGGTAAGATCTCATTGCAAAAAAGAATATCAAGTATTAAACCGTTTTGTAGGTCTTCAAACTTTACATCCCAAGAGGAAGATGTGTTAATGTCGCTGGTTGAGCAACACTCACGCATCGTGGAGAATAAAACCACAAACGCTGTTAGTTGGCAGCAAAAAAATGATGTTTGGCAAACAATCGCATCACAATTTGGGTCGCAGTGCAACAATATCAGATCGGTTAAAAGCCTTAAAGATAAATACGATAATAAGAAGCGGAAGGCAAAAGTAGCACTACCAATTGATAGAAAATAGTTTTATAAAACCGGAGGAGGCCAATATTGCAGCAAAGTATCTGATAGAGATAAGCGCATTCAATCATTATTAGGAAAGTCTGCAACCGGCTTATAAAACGAAAATATTTTTTATGAATATGGGGGTTAAGACTATTTCAGAAATAGATTTTAAAACCGACCGAAATTCATTACACCTGCTAAAAACTATCGTTTTTCATCACTTACCTGAATAAGACTGAATTATTTGTAACTTTTTCATTCTACCGCAATTTTTGTAATAATACTGAAGGCCGTTTCACACTATAATGCAAGTCTTAAATATTTTGACGGAAATGCTTTCTTGATCTACTTATTGTTTGAAAACTTTTAAAAAACAATGAGAACTTATCGTGTAAGGGTTTAATTTTCCTCAAAATACTTAAGACTTGTATTGAAGTGTGAAACTGCCTTAAATATGACTGAATATTTTTTTAAGTTTATCAATAATATACATACGTATGTATGAAATATTTAATATATGAAAAAATAAAAAACAAATTTATGTATGTTTATAAAATATGCGGAATTTCATTTTATTTGTATCAATCAGGGACAGAAAATACTAATTCTTTTGGATTTTTATTTTTTCGAGTAAATATAAATTTTACTACACGTTTAATTACTTGTGTTCTGAAAACAGCACATAACTGTTATTTTTGTTGGAAAAAAAAATCAAAAAATAACTTTCATTCTGGCTGGAAAAAGTAAAAATCAAATAATGACAGTTATCATCCGACTTTTATAAAAAAAGAATACTTATTGTGGTCTCAGACATCAATATGTATGTATGTAGCATAGCTGTAAATGAATCATTAATTTTTTTAATTAATTCGCCAATCATTCATGCGTTGAATTAGCAAATTTTGAATTAATTCTTTTAACACACAAAATGAATTGAATGAAATTTGAGTCAATTCAAATGAATTGCAATTATGTAATTTTAAATTCAAATGAATTGCAATTTGTTTCTAATTCAAATGAATTAGTAGGAGTGGAGTAAATTTTTAGCAACTTTGAAACTCAATCCTAAGGACAGTACGGGAAAACGACGTTTCATGACTCCAAAACAACGCTGTATAACAATTCGTGTCCTGATTTGTGATACGCCGCAATAATCCCCAATAACCATCATAAAGCTACCGGTGGCGTAAAACCTTAAGGTCAATAGTACCATTTGTATTGGCGATAAGGCATTACATATATCTAAATTCAATTTTAATTAATAATTTTAAATATTTTTCGAAATATCTTACCTATCTGTTGCAGACTTTATATTGTTGTGAACAAGACTGCATATAAAACGTATTGCAGACTTTGATAATCTATATCTCTATCTGAATTCTTCATCAGATAATTTGAAGTGGTTCCGGTGGTCAGGAACATTTCTTTTTTTCCAATATGAATTTTTAAAATAAAAAATATTACAAGAATGTAAATGTTGGTTCATATTTCTATCCATTTTATTTGTTTTATTTCCCGATTAGTGTGCTAACCGCCAAATTTTCTTCGGTTAAATTTAACACACACTTTTTGGTTAAATTATGTCAGTTAAGAGTTAATCATATATTGTGTAATACAATTTGGCCAAACTTTCGGTTAAAATTATGATTATTTTTTAATCAAAGGTGGTGAAAACGGGCGCTAGAGCTTAAATTAAAATAATCAGCATTTTAAAAAATGTATACCTTTTTTTACAATTTTTTTTTTGAAGTGTATTTAGTGTAAAAACGCCCATTAAAACATATGTTCATGTAGAAAATACAACCATGTACAAAATTGTAAACAAACTACTAAGCACGTGCAAATATAAATTAAAAAAATATTAGATAAAAGAAATATTTTGGTAAAAAATAATAAGAATGACAAAATTTATAACATATTATAATCTTTGTTCTATACCCGAACCTAAGGACTTTCTCGGCATATCGCCAGATAAGGAAGAAGGCAATATTATAACAACTTTAGACAAAAATATTGTTATAATAATCAAGGTAAAATTGGTTCACAATATTTTGGTCAAATTTATTTCAATAACTTTTCCTTCAGGTTTCGACACAAAAACAAATAAAGAGTTGGTCTGTACTGGAAAAATTATCTTCTAAAGTTGTTTATGACAAAAAAACTGAAAAATATGTGGGTGTATTTGGCAATAAATCTATTAGATGCTGGGATAAAACTACCACAGATGTTAATAAATGCAAAAAATTAAAGGCATGTTTAAGACTTAAAAAAAAGTTTTAAAATATGTATGTAATTTTAATATCATAAAATTTTCGTTATAGTTTCAAAAAAGTATAGCAGATTTGGTAACTGACATAAACGAAACTTTTGTATTGTATACGGATGGATTCTGCGAACCTTTAAATATTGCTATAGAGTCCCGTAAAAATGAAAATGCAACTAATAATTCTCAGCAATTGGAATTGGTTTCAAGTTTAATATTTACAAATGCTTGTGTTCAAACTTTATCTAATGGAAATCAAATTTTGACATACTTCGAACGTAATACCAAAACTGGAGACCATTATTTAGTAAAATCTTCCTTGCAAGAAAAAGAGTCAAATCCAAAGAGATTTCATTTAAAGAGAGGAGTTTTAGATGTTCATGTAGCTGGTGCAGCAGTTATTGAAGGAGATGGGACACCAGTTTTAATAACGATATGTAAGAACATTATTTTTTGTTTATATGAACCGGTCTTACATCTCATTCGATTTTACAAAACGTTTAATTTCATTTGGTAGTATATTTTAATCGATTCTATATGAATCTATTCACATTTTAATCGATTCTATACGAAACGCTTTTCATTTAACCGCTGCTATTCGAATCAGTTCATATTTCAATCGATTTTATAGGAAATAACTGGGATTAACTTTGATATGAAAATAATCACACTTTACTTGATTCAATATAAATCGACTTAAATATATTTCTTTTGACTAGGTATATAAATTCCAAATGAATCTAACCATACTAAAGTTGAATTGGTTTTAATTTAATATGATGCTATTAAATATACGTCCCTAATTAAATTTAATTCTATGAGAACCGGTTCATTTTCATGTCATTATTAAAAAACGATTTCCTTCCGTCCTTAATTAATGGATTTTATATTTTTTTGTTTTCATATTTTCTTGTCCAGGGTCCGACAAGCGTATTTTTCTTCTAAGTCTTGCTGAAGACATCGAACCTGAACGTTCTCCTGGCAATTTTGTTTCAATGTTGACACAACTAAAAGTAGATACAACTCTGTCGGTCCTGGGCATTTCCAAACATTTTGTAGCTATTTATGGTGCTAATCATGGTCAAGAAGGAGCATCTCTTCTGTTGTACAATACTCAATATAAAGTTATTAAAACAAAACAATTCTTTAAGGTGTACTTTAACTTTTCACAATTGTGGTCTATTGATGAACACATTCTATTGGCTATGGGACAAAATCTGTCGGTGGTTAAATATAGAGTCTTGAAGGAGGTCCTTTCCGAATTGGTTGGTACACAAGTTGGTCATGACTATCAAGCAGCATTAGAAGACGCTCATATTAATGAAGAAGATTATTTGGAAGAATGTTTACAATACAGTAATGAAAGTGGACCTTTACCATTGCAAAAGTCTCAAGAGAAACATAAGAAGCTAAAGGATTTAAAAGAAGCTGATGGAAAATTTGTTGCCTATTTAAATACAACAAATTTTGATAAAGAATTAAACGCATTGAAGCAGTTAAGTTTATACGTTGATGTAGTCCAGGTAGATCAGCCGCTTGATGATATTCAAGTTTCTATAATGTCTAACTATAATGACAATGGATTCGCTTGTCCCGAAATAGAAATTATTGCAAAACAATTGGAAAAATCGGGAGCTAGTGAACACGAAATTACCGAAAAACTATTGACAGCGTTAATAAAAGCTAATCTAATGCAAGATATTGGTATTTGTTTGAGACGTTACAATAACATATCCGAAAAAATTCTCTCAAAAACTTTAGGTTTCCTATTAGAAAATTGGAAATCGAATAAAGAAAAAGATAAAAATCATTCTTTTTTATCAAACGATAATGAGGAACATTTGGAAGTGGATTTTAACGTTGGTGAGGAACATATGGATGTTGATGTTAAACTCAGTAAAAAACTAGGTTTTCCAAACATAGATTTATTAGAAGAAAAATATACAATAAATACAGCTCCCACTGAAGTAAAAGATATTTTAAATATTTTACTATCATGTTCGTTTGATGATCAATCTCTTGCTGTCCACATTACAAATGATTTAGAATACAAACACATTTTAATATTATTACAACATCTATATGAAATGCTGAAAAAACCGCAAGTGTCTCTGGTCGAAGAACGTCCTTCGCCTGACCACTGTAGTACAGATTATGAATTTCAACTTTTACGTTGGTTTGGTGTTCTTATTAATTCACATTTCCAAAAGCTGGCACTATCCAAAGATGTGGAACTAATAGAATTATTATTTAAATGGCACAAACTCTTCCAAAGCTATAAAGATGAAATCGGTAAACTTCAAACAGTTGCGGCCTTGTTGTATAATATGGTTGAAAGAAGAAAAAATATAAAGGAAAATCATTCTGCAAAATGGTATTCAATTGAGGAAGTCTGTTTGTTTTAGTTGTTTTTTTTTTTAATATATTTCTTTTTTTTTAAATAAAAATTAAATAAACGTAGGATTTTTATCATTTACATTTTCGATTATATACTAAAAAGTTCTCTTATGGTTTTATTTAGTTCCATTATACATATCGTCAGCTCATTATTGGTTTGTCGCATATGCCAAAAAGTCGGAGTGGAGAATTTTTCTCAAAATATGTATACCCAAAAGATTTTCACCACTTTTAAAGAAAAATTAAAGTTTTTGTAAACTTTCATAAATGAAGCTAGAAGTATTTTGGTGAAAGTGAAAAATATTGTTTTGTGCCGCATACGCTACTTTTCTAAATTTTTTTTTAAAAGAAGCATTTTGTGCTGCATACGTAAACTTACTGCTATGTATTAATAAAATTGTTGAGATGAAAGGCGTAAAGAAAAACATAAAAAGAAGCGAAAGATAAATGCGCAAACGCATTTAAGAGTATCAATCACTAAATTTGGCACCATTTCCTTTCGCATCGCAATAGAAAAAAGCCCGCGGTTTTTTGACTAAAATGTCTACTTTTATACATATTTCATTTTTGTACCCTCCACCACTAGTGGTGAAACTTTTTTCTTGTAAAACTTTTTTTATACTCATCTAAGACCCCATTAAGAGTAAATATTATGGGTTCTTGAGTAATTTAAAGTTGATTTAGCCATGT
Organism: Pollenia griseotomentosa; assembly: GCA_963931875.1. Taxonomy (NCBI): domain Eukaryota; kingdom Metazoa; phylum Arthropoda; class Insecta; order Diptera; family Polleniidae; genus Pollenia; species Pollenia griseotomentosa. The sequence goes on from OZ007562.1 coordinate 25,440,190, forward strand.
CCGTCTGTTGAAAACACGCTCTGTTTCAAAAAACTTAAGAGAAAACCACAATGTTGTTGTCAAATTGTATCTAGTTATTTGGGACTTAAATCCAGCTAAATCGGCTCAGTATGACTAGAAATCATGTGAATAAATTTTGCGAAGACCGCTCCATAATTTACAGTAGGCCCAATATAATGACCACTTTCGGAAAACACTTGAGTACGCGTCAAACCGTAACAAATAAAGCTATTATAATAAAATTTGGTACGTCATAGTTTCATAGAAATCACACTTTCAAATTTCTTGAAGATCGGTCAATAATTTACCATAAAGGCCACTCCTAAAATATCCTTACAGTTAGTGGAAAGCATCAAAGATTCTGCACAACCGAATATAGCACTTTAACTTGTTTTTTACTATATTTTTGAATCATTTTATTTTGTACTTAAAGTGGGGCCTGATACACCACGTTAAATGTTCTGCATCCAGACGCTTACACGATCAGGTTGCTAGGTCGTGGCCACGTAAAACTAACTGCCTGTGTGAGAAGTAATCCCCTCTTTGATCAATTCCTTCTGTTTGCAAAAACTGACCCTGAGAAACCTTAAAGGGAAATTGCAATCGTCTAAACGCGAATGCGTACTGCATTACATCCGTTGTAATTGGTATCAGGGGTATATACACCGATTCACATCGAGCGCATCCGATTATTATAATAGCCTCTTTTACGTTTTTATCTACCAGTTTTTAGAAATGAAAACGAGTAAGTGAGAAATTATATTGAAAACAACAATAAAAAAAGAAAATTTGTTTTTGTTTTCAATATAATTTCTAACTCATTCACTTGTTTTCATTTTGTAAAAACAGGCAGTATGTATGGCTTTCACGCAGCCATTGCAAAACTTAGGCGGATTGAGATTCCTGAGTAGCATCATTGGCACTCCTACTTTAAGGATAGGTATGTGCGACGGTAGACCAGCTGGGTTAAGTGTATTAAGAAACTCCACAGGATAGTATACGTCCTCATCCGTGTGCACTACAGTATTCACAGATTTGTATTCGTTTTTAGACGTGAAACTTGTACGTTCGCGCAGACAACCTGTTGATTTGCTGTGTACGTTGCTTACATCAATATATATTCGAGTTATTAAGTCGTCAAGGGCTTCGGTTTCAGGATATTCGCTGCTTCCAATTTTAAAGAGAACATCGGCAAATCATACTCGTATGTTTTTCGTAAGGTAGAGTTTTTCTACAAAGGGCCAGAGATTTGAGTGCCTTTCGGTACTATAGACAAAGTCTTGGGTCTAATCACCGCATTTTATATCGAGAGACAATCGTTTCGATTCTTTCATCTCATTGTTGCAGATCGGAGTTTCGAAGTAAGGTTTACCGGAAGCTTAAGGGCAGCGTGAACTGTCTATCCTCCCTCTACCAGTGTTTTCACGATTCCTGTCGATGCGATGGCTAAGGCACACTATCTTTCAATTCTCTCTCCCAGTTGCCGTTTAATGTACTCTGAGAGGTTATGCTTGTATTTGTTCCAAAGGCTTAAAGGACTGTTGACAAAAAAAATTTAAATTACTGTAAATAGCTCTCACAGTTTCGGAGAAGAATCGATAAACGCAGCTTACTCGAAAGTAGTGCCCAATATCTGTCGTCCTCAAGAAATCTTAGATTGAAATGTGGGACGAAGTACACTGCTCACAATCTTAAAACCTTAAAAAGATGCCGGTTCTCTAACCTAATGAAAGAGCATGCGTAAATGGTGACATTCCGTGCTGTTAGGATGAATGGTATAGACTCTTCCCAGAAGGTGTTAATTTTTCACTCCAGGCAAATAAACGCGGAAAACTGATTTTCCCAGGAGAGAGACCTAGCTATTTATTTTTCACCTAGCTAGACCGATTCGAATCAAAGAAGTGTAAGTGTGAATTAAAAAGTACAGAAAATAAGTTGAAGTTCAAAAAAAGAACCAAAACACATTAAAGATGTTTTTAAGAGAGTATCAAACAATGTCATGTGTTATTTCTTTGTGTACAGTACATATGACATTTATGATTTAGAACGAGTTCTATTTTCTTCAAGTGACAAAGCATCTGACATCAGCTGTTTTTTATTAACAAAATTGCTTGTGGCGGCAAAAATAAATTGAAATTTATTATAAATATATATTATAATAGTAAATAAATAATAAAACAGATAAAAAATACACAAATTTATTATTAAAATTTTTTTTTTTTATATTTTTATAGGTTATGTCAAATGTACGTTTCATACCAACATGTGAACATGTAAATTTTAAACCTTATGTAAAACTCAAATTTTGACATACACATGAAATCACATGTGGGTAGAAAAGCGACATTCCAAGTGACAAATACACATAATGTGAACATAGCTTTAAAGCTAATCCTCTGGACTATACCATGGAGTAGTTTCAAAACTAATCCACAGGGAGTATATATGAACATGGAGTAGTTTTAAGACTACTCCATTGTAATGCAAAGCTGTGCAAATATATGGTCCAGCCCAAGGACATCGTAATGTTAAATACAGGTATGTGATGGAAATCGATTTCAAAAACGAAACGATTTGAAACCGAAAATATCGTTTTCAGTATCTTTTAAAATGGATTTTAAATAGATATTCCTTTTAATGTCAGTATTTATTCTTTTACATTTAATATGATATACGTTAACTGAAGTGTACTCTGAACGAAAGTTTAAGAATATAATTCAGCAATGGGTTTTAAAGTCCCTCGAAATTCATTACACCTTTTGAAAACGTTCGTTTTGAAATCGATCGATTTTCATCACATATCTGATTGACCATGTTTTTTCAATACATTTGGGTTTGGGTGTATGGACTTGTCTGATTATCTGCAGGGATACACAAACAAAATGTGTGTTGTTTTTTCTATTGCTGCATTGTTGTAGTTATGCATAGACCTAATGATTGGACCATAAACAAATCTAAAACACGTATCACAATATGCTGACGCATATTGTCTCAAAAATTTAAGCAAACTGAGCAACAAACCAGCATTGGCATTAGCTAATTTGCGTAAGCATCGCAAACTAATTAGAGAGGCGCATCAAATGCAGCCCAGTAATGCATTTTCGATCAGGTCCCCGATTCTCTATTATTATTTGATTTAATATCAACCCCTTCAAATTTTTAAAGGTGTAAATCTCTTTTTAATTACAAAAAGTACAGTTGTTTTATTTTTTGAATTTTAAATTTTAACTGATTTTTTACTATTCCCATAAAACCATTCCTTCTATCGTTTAAATAAATTGATTCTAAGGCTGTGATATTGTTTCTTTTTACAAAAAATCTTCTTCTACTTTATCTCATACATATTCCCCTAGGAAATATATAAGAGTCAAAAGCAACAAAAAACGAAAAAAAAACATCACCCCCTTTTAGAAAGAGTTTTTGTTTTGTAAAAGACAAACAGACAAACATGCCATTAAAACCTTTTTTTTTTTCTTAAATTCAATCTAAAGGCAACATGCTGCTGCATGGCTTGTGCAGCCGGTTGCACCAATGTTAAATTGCTTAAAACGAAAGACAGCAACAATAAAGGCAAACACAAAAAAAGAGAAACGATTCTTTATTTAAACATGTTAACATTTGGTGGTGATCTTAAGTTACCTGTTGCCTTTTACTAAAATCACCATCATGATCATCATTGTCTTACTCACTGTACACACACCAGCCACTTTAAATGCTTAAACGTACTCGCACAGACACACAGACGGACAGATACATCTTCTAAACACATACGAGTTGCATACAAACATACAGGTAGGCGTCTTGTCCACATGCCTTTCTGAAATGCTCTTAAGGCATTTCTTTCGTTTTTGTTTTTGCATTTGTTTGTTGGGTCCTTTTAAACATATATTTTTTTAAGCCAAGGGTCATTGGAAACGATTAACGACTATTGCATCTAGAAGGCAACAAATATACAGTCTCTTAACACAGCCAGCAACATCGTACTAGCAGCATCATTAATAGCTATTCTTCGTATAAAATAACAATAAAGCAGAGCTGTAAAATATTAAAATATTAGTATATTTTAGTTGATTTTATTAATACATACTACTTCGTCTATTAATTTTTTTTAGTAGATTCTTTAATTCAAATCAATTTATATTATTTGTTTTACATTATATTTTTTGTAGACTCTATCGGTTTATTTCTATCAAATCTATTTAAGTATATAATTTAAATATTTTTGTAGATTCTACCGGTTTATTTCATGCAAATTTAATCGGTTTATTTTATTCAAATATTTTTATATAAATCGGACTATATTCTATTAGAATTTATTTTATATCAATTGGCTAATATTTCATTAGGTGTATTGTTAATCGAATAGCCTTTCTATAAACCGGTTCGGGGGCCTAATTCTGGCAGTGGTGATCGAGTAATTTCTCGATTCGAAAGCATTTTTATCTCAGTCGATACTGAACGAATCAAAATAATTTTTTCAGTATTGTGAAACTCAAATTATTGCTTTACAACACTGAAAAAATAATTCCAATTCGTTCAGTATTGACTGAAATAATTAGATTTTAAATTGCTTTCGAATCGAGAAATTACTCGATCACGACTGCCAGAATCAGGCCCCAGATTTGTTTCTATTCTGAATGAACGAATATAAATCCATTTCTATTTCGATTTATATTATATTTTAATCGGATCTATATGAACCGGTACATATTTTAATTGATTCAATATATGTAAATACGATCATGTTGCAAAATATTTTATATGAAACGGTTTATATATTAATATATATTAATATATTCTAAAATATTATATTTGAATCGAGTTCATAAGTACTGGTTCATATTTTAATAGATTTTGTATGAATCGATTAAAATTTCAATTAGCTTATTACAAGCTATTCAATTCGTATAACCTCGAAAGAAATGCATGTATCGGCTCACATAGATTAAACGAAATTTTTAACCGTTAAGTGTGAAATTCTGAATCGGTTCATATCGGTTCAAATCGAATACAATTTTAAAGAATCGACTAAAATGTTAACTGGAGGGCTACTATCTATTAAGATGCGAAAGAAAATGGTACTAAATTTAGTGTATGGTACTCTTTAATGACTTCGCATTTATCATTCGCATCTTTTTATTTTTTTTCTTTTCGCAAATCATCACTGATTTATTTAAATTTTAAAATTTATTTTACATATTTTGACATTTCATAACTGTCAATCTGCGCCATCTTTAATTTCTATTGCCAGTATTGCTTCTTTAAAAAAAAAATTGAGAAAGCAATAGATAGTATCAAATTGGCATTTAGCTTACGTATCGATATTGCATTCGCTTCGCAAAAGAGAGTAGCTCCCCTGGGGCCTAAATAACGGTATTCGATTTCGATCGAAATTACAATACAATTAAAATGGAAATTTCGACCGACATTGAATGAAGCAATTTGGCACCTGGCTTTCATATCTTGTAAGCCGATGCAAATAAAATTGACTAAAAAAAATTTCAAATTATTTCGTTTACAATCGAATGATATTTGTAACCGGTTGATATGGAATCAAATAAATTTCGGAATCGGTTCATATTAAATTTTTTTTCCTAAACTAATCCCGAGAAGCTCTACGCTTGTCTGCAGAAGGTCAGAGTCTCTGGCGGGATTTGAACCCGCAACCTCGGCTCTGATAGACTAGCTTACTACCAGCTAACCTACCGGAGCACTCCAATCGCATAAAATTTCAAACTGTTCCAAAATGAATAAAGTTGTAAAGAACCAATTAAAATGTAACCCTCGAATGGGCAGTCATCTTGTCACTATTCGAGGGCTTAAGTACAAGGACTTTTAGAATCATGCTGGCGATAGTGACGTAAGTAACGACCGGTAGGGCCTCCCATGTCAGAACGGTCTAAGCCAAGTACAACCGAAGCACTACCACCTCTGTATAGTTTTTTGAAGCGAATAATGGGCAACCCATTTTTTGCACCCCTTTTTACAAGGCGGCAGAGAATGCGTATGCTGTCCCTCAATGGTCACTTGTTGGGCCGCCTGAAGGCTAACATAACCTAGTTTATATTGAATTGAATATAACATGAACCGGTTTAGAAAAATCGAATGAAATGTAAAAACGATTGAATTGAGAGAAATGTTTACCTTTCTATATAAAATCCAATGAAATTTCAAAGAATCGAAAAAAATATTGACTTGATTTCTATAAAGTTTAATAAAATCTGAACCAATTTATATAGAATCCAATGTAATATTAACCGGTTCCTATAAAATCGTATAAAATATTTATTATTTTGTATATAAAATATAAATTGTACGTCTGTTAGTTCCGCCTTACCTAAAAATGAATTAATTCTTTTCAATCCAGTTTAGAATCTTGAATATAATGTATCTTTTTCTTTACTTTGTTTATGATGCTACAATGAAAATAACTTTTTGTTTCATAAAATAACAAGAACAATATATTTTTTTTTTTAATGCTCAAACCAAGAAGCAAAAGGTTTATGTACTAAAAGACAAGACACTAAAATCATCTAAATGTTGGCTGAGTAAATATGTATGTATGTATAAAAGAATTATATACATAGTAAATATCAAAACACTGTACAAATAACTAACTACTAGTATATGCAATTTATTTGTGTGCATATAACTCGATTTATTCTTTATTGCTTTATACCGATACCCATGCATGTGTTTGAATTTGTTTGTACCTGTATTTAAATGTTTTGTATGTTGCAAGTATGTATGTTTTTTACGTTGCATGTACAGTATGTATTGAATGGTTTGTTTGGTTCAGCATCTTTAAGTCAATAATGTAATTAAGCGAAAGAAAAAAAAATCATTTAGGGTCTACACAAGCACAAGTTTTGTTTTTGCTATTGCTGCTGTTCATTTCGTTTTAATGATTAACATTTTCTTGTAATTTATTACAAACATTGAGTTTAATGAAAGAAATCAAAGGTTTTCTTCGTTTTTAATCAATTTTTATTGTTTTCTTTTTTACCTTCAAACCCCAAATTGTTGTTGCTGTTTTTTTTTTTTTTAATTTAAATGCTTTTGTTTAATACTTTACAATGATTTTAGTGGAGAAGTTTTTTTTTTATCTGTATAACAAAAATGGGTTTGTTGCTTAAGTCTTTTGATTTCGGCTTATGCTTTTTATTTATATATAATGGAATCAAAATTCTAAGATTAAACTATTATTTTAATGAAACGAAATGGATTGTGTTTATTTTGTAAGGTTTTTTTTCTCGTTATTTTAGTTAGAAAGTAATTGTTAATTATATAATTAAAGTAATGAAGTACAAAAGGTACCAACAAGTTTAATCATAATTAAAGTAAAGAACAACAAAAGGTACTAAAAAATTTGATTTTCTAAAGTTTTAATATGCTTTTAAAATCTTTTGTATTAGAAAAATGAACGGAAGTTAATTCTTTTTTGTTTGATTTTAGTAAATATGTTGTAAAATTGCTTGATTTTTAACGTTCATTATGAAACTTTGTTGCAATGTAGTTTGATGCATAGTATTGGTCATCTTTATTTATGAGTTTATTTTAACTTTCTGCCATTATTTGGATTTGGCGACAAAAGATTTTTCAAGGTCAACAAAGAATCAAGTCAATATCAATAACCTATTTAAGAAGCATATGGGCATTTCCGTCAAAAGGTCCACCGTGACCGAAAATTTAAAAGTTATTAAAATCTGATTATTTTACGATATTATTATAGAGAAATATTTAGATTTTACTAATGTTATAAATTCGCCCATAAATTTGTTTGCTTAGATGAACAATCAGACTGCAAAGTTGTGCAAACGTAATTTCTTATTTGTTAGAATGTTTTATTTAAAGTTTTCTTTAATAATATCTTCCTTAAAAGAGGTGATATTTGATAAAAATTATGCCAAAAAAATGTTCTTACATGGTCTGTAATCTAAGGAAGAGTTCGAAGAGAAATATATTATTCGAATTAACGGTAAATTTTTATTTTCTATTAATCATTATTCAGTTAAATTATTATGGAACAAATTTCACGTTCGAAATGTCACGTATCGAACCAGATTTTGGCTTAAGCAAAAAAAAAATATAGAAGATTTTGGAACCAAACCAAAGACATTTTTATGTTACATTGCTACGTAAAATTCTGAAAGTAGTTTGACAAAAAAATTGTGCCAGGTTTCGTTGAATTACGCCTTTTTATACATGGCTACAAAAAGTACTTCTATTTTTTTCACGTTCGAACCGCTACTTCTTTTGCCATTATCTTTGACCTAGAATCGCGCCCCCCATAATCTTTAGCATAGATAATAGTGCTTTTTTAGTGCTATAATTTAAGGGTTAAAAGAACGTAAAAATATTTGTTGTTTAAAATGTTATTGCATTTTTGATGCGTACGACTGTCACGTTCAACACTTTGGAATTACCCATATATCAGTAAAAGAATTCTGGATCGCTCGAGGCAAGGTCTGGACTATCCGACGGGTGAGGCAAAACTTTCCAGCCACTACTTTTAAATAGTTTTTATTTGGTCTTGCAACGTCTGATCAACGTGTGTCTTCACAGAAAAAAATATCTCAAGAAAATTTTTAGCAACACAGTTTGTTAAAAATAAAATTTTAGGTCAACAAACTTTTTGTTTGATTCAAAGAAAAAATTTATCATATTGACACTTTTCAAAATAGCACTCAATAAAACATATTTAATAATGAAATAATTCAATATTTCTACATATTCAATAAAAAAAAATATTTGAATCGAAGTAAAGACAGTATTTTAACAACTCTTGTCCATTTTTAAATAGCTCATAATTCTCATTTGTTTTACAGTTTTATTTGAATAATATATTTAGTTTTGCGAAGGTCTTTGGAAAGGGTTTCCTGATGATCTGGCCCAAGCAACCAGTGAAATGCGCATAGGAACTTACTTATCCTCGCAAAATAAATTTTAGTGTTTTTATAAAAATATAAAAATTGAAAATTTATGACATCATCATAAATAATTAAAAAAATAAAGATTCGATTAACATTTTTTTTGATTTATTCAACATTTTCAACAATTTATTTTAACAAATCAAGTAAACATTTTGTTGAAAAAAATTATTTTGGGCAACAACTTTTTTTATTAACTCAATAAACTTGGTTGTTGACTAAAAATTTAACAATTATATATACAAACTTTTTTATCAATACCGCAAAAATCGTCATCGCAGAAAATTCAAAAATTTTTGTAATCAAATATGCGATTTTCGTATTCAAATATGAAAATTATTTTTATCTGTGTTGATGAAATATTACGATTTAATGTTTGGTTGCGTATTCTGAGCGTTTTTATTTGATAAATTTTCGCTTTAAACGAATCAATTGTGTTCAGCCAACAAAAAATCAAGTCTATATCGATAACCTATTTAAAAAGCATATTCCAGTAAAAGAATTCTGCATCGATCGTAATAATAGTAGGCAAAGAGGCAAGGTCTGGACTATACGACGGGTGAGGCAAAACTTTCCAGCCACTATTTTTTAAATAGTTTTTATTTGTTCTTGCAACGTTTGGCCAACATTCCGAACGTTTTTTGCACAATGCTCGCCTTAAACGAATCAATTGTGTTCGGTACAACCACCACCATATACAGATCATTATCTTGACGCCATGGATGGACCGACAGGCCGCGTTTACATACGATATTTTGCATTTTTCATTGCCGCTAATGACTTGATGAACAATTTACTGCCTTTTATTGCGAAAAAATGCTTTTCGGAAATGCAAAATTGTCCTTAAACGTTTCGCGGATTTAACTCATGTTGCACCTATTTGTCTTGCTTTAAGATAAATCTTGCTGCTTGCAAATGTTTTGAAAATGCTGTTTGAGTTGCTTTCTTAATAGAGTATTGTCTTAAATTATCATCTACGATCTCTTCAGTCTTCAATGTGCTTAAGCTGAATTAATTTTTTTTTTTTTAATTTAAGAAGCAGCTTAAAACTTTCCGCAAATGATGAGTTATTAGCTAAAATTCGACATTTTTAAAGCAAAAAAACTTGGTATTTAGTGATGACGCAAACCACGATTAGAGGATACGCTATTTGTTGAGAATACCACATTTATTATATGTAAACCCTTCAAGTTTGTCATTCAGCTTGTAATTTATACAATATTGATGAGTTGCGAAGTCGATTTAACGACGTCCGCTTGTCCGTTGAAATGGCTTTTCTGAAGACCGCGGATATGGTGGATGCTATTAAAATTTAGCTAAAACTGTGCACAATTGACTGAGATATGAACAAACAACCACAACTGCTTATAATTTTACCCACAAATCTCTTATTGTTTTTTTTTTCTCTCAATGCCTTAAGGATGGCAAGAGCCAAAGTTTTCAAAAAAAGGTAAAACTATAATGGTTATCAATACACAATATTCGACAAAATAAGGGCAGTAGTGTAGAAGTGGGCTTGGCACTTCCTATACGAAGTCATTATAGATTTCTGTATATCAGGAGAAGGATAAAAGCCAAAGTTTTCAAATAAGGTCAAGCTTCTTGGGTTGCAATACGCAACAACCGACAAAATGTGGGCGGGAGCAATGAAGTGGGAGTGGCACAAACAAATTTATTTATATCTAAGAAACGGTAAGAGATAAATTGTCTTAATTTGGTAAACATAGCTGGGTAATCAATACAAAACCTCTCTAGAAGAAATGGGCAGTATTAGAGAAGTGGGCGTGAAAACTCCCATACAAAGACACTATAGATTTCTGTATATCTGGAGAAGGATAAAAGCCAAAGTTTTCAACTAAGGTCAAACTTCTTGAGTTGCAATACGCAACAACCGACAAAATGTGGGCGGGAGCAAAAAAGTGGGCGTGGAACAAAAAAAAATCCAAAGAACGGCAAGAGATAAATTGTGCAAAGTTGGTACACATAGCATAATGTTATCAATACAATACCCATCTTTTAAAAATGGGCGGGATTAGAGAAGTGGGCGTGGCTCCTCCCGTACAAAGAGACTATAGATTTTTGTATATCTGAAGAGCGGCAAGAACCAAAGCTTTCAAATTTGGTACAACAATCTTGGTTTTCAATACACATCATCCGACAAAATGTGGGCGTGGCACAAAAAAGATTTATTTATATCTTAGGAGCGGGAAGAGATAAATATAGGTATTTGGTAAACATCGCTGGGTAATCAATACAAAACCTCTCTAGCAAAATGGGCGGGATTAGAGAAGTGGGCGTGGTGACTCCCCTACAAAGACACTATAGATTTTTGTATATCTGGAGAATGGTAAGAGCCAAAGTTTGTTAACAAAACAATGTGATTTCGCTTAAATTTGTGATCATTCGTCAAAATTGATTTTCAACTCAAAATTCAAATGAATGTATAAACTTAACTAAAATCGCATTCATTTTGGAAACTTTTTGCCTTAAAGGGAAAACGGTAAAAATCTGTAGAGATCCTAGAATTGTCATCATTTATTCTTTTACCAGACATCACTAAAAAATATTTCGTTAATTGTTTGCTTTTCTCTCATACCAATACAAACCAAAGTTTTTCAGTCCGCTTATTTATAAAAATTAATAAATTTTTTTTACAAATTTATTACTTAATTAGTTTGTTATAAATTTTCTCTGAAAAAAACATCATTATTACAAATTCCCTATTAATGATTTTTCTTAAGAAATTTATTAACTTACGGATCTCCTTTCTATAAAAACATTTCAATAATGAGGGTAATGTCTAACACAGATTTGAGATAAAAAAAAAAATATATCCGGCATATATGAAATCAATGTAAATATTAATTTATCAAAAATACAATTTTTTTTAAAGAAGGAAGCTTGAGTCATAGAAAATATTTTAAACAGGCATGTAAATACTTTTGTATTTACACACATACATACATAAATACATACCTATATTTTTATATACATACAAATTTGAAAAAAGTACATGCATACATACATAAATATGCATACGAGTTTATTAATTTTTTAGACGTTTTCGTAGTGACAGTTAATGATTCATGTTAAAACTTGAGAGCGTAATAAATTTATCTAGAGAAATGTTAAAAAGATTTAAGAACAAAAGACTTAAGAAAGTAACATTTTAACGGGTGTTGCTTTGGACTGAAAAACTAAATAATTGAACGAATGAAAAAGAAAATGAACTAATTTATATGCAAACTTGTGTTTAAATTGGATAAATTAGTTTTGGTTTAAAAAAAAAGGTTTTGGAATTTTTTATGTTTTTGATTTTATGATATGATTTGTGCGAAATTCTAAATAAAAGAAATTTTAGTTTCAGTCAGTTTTGTAATTTTAGTGGTGAAATTGGCTTAAGTTCTTGCAGAGTAAAATATTAAGAAGGTACTCTTCATTAACATCTCGTATGACGTTTATACGATTATTTGTGAACCGATTTTTATTTCTTACTATACTATATAAGTCGGTTTATATACCATAATTTTTCATATGAACCGCTTCATATTTCATATGATTCCTAATGACCTTGCTTATATTCCATTCAAATATATATGATTCTATATAAATTTGTACATATTTTATTTGATTCTATATGACCAGCTTAATATTTCATAAGATACTATATAAATCTTCCATATAAACCGGTTCATAATCCTTATGATTCCATATATACCAGACGATTAAAAATACACAGATTTTAATTTTATTCGATTCTTTATGAACCGCTTCATATTGCATACGGATCTATATGAACCGGTTTAAATTTATTTTAATCCTTAATGCAGCAGCTGATATTTCATTCGATTCTAGAAAAACAGGTTTATATTTTATTTGATTGTATATATGATTGTATATGAACCGGTTTATTTTCCATAGGATTACATTTGAGCCGGTTCATATTTAATTCGATTTGAAAGAATTAATTCAATACGATTCCGTGTGGATCGGTTCGCATTTCATACGATTATATTTAAATCAGCTTGTATTTATGTATTTTATACGATTCTATATGAACCGGTTCACATTTCATGTTATTATTAATAAATCAGTTGATTTTTAATATGATTCTAAATGAACCGGTTAAGATATCATGCGTTAATACATATGAATATAAATTGGTTAATGTATTTTTTTTGGATTTTTATAAACCGGTTCATAGTTCATGCGTTTCTATATGAACCGGTTTAATATTAATTTAATCCTTAATGAACTGGTTGATATTTAATTCGATTCTATATAAACAGGTTTACATATTATTTGATTCTATATATGATTTTATATGAACCGGTTTGTATTCCAAAGGAACCAGTTTATATTCCATAGAAACCGGTTCAAATTAAATTAGTTTCTTAAGAACCAATTCCATATGATTCTGTAAGAACCGGTTCGCATTCCATACGATTCTATTGAAATCGGCTTATATATATTTGATACGATTCTATATGAAACGGTAAGCACTTCATGCTATTCTTAATGAACCAGTTGATTTTTAATATAATTCTATATAAATCCGTTAAAATTTCATGCGTTTATACATATGAATATAAATTGATTTATGTATTTTTTTTTTTGGATTTTTATGGACCGGTTCATAGTTCATGCATTTCTATATAAACCGGTTTAATATTAATTTAATCCTTAATGAACTGGTTGATATTTTATGGGTTTCTATATAAACAGGTTAACATTTTATTTGATTCTATACCAATTACATTCGATTCGGTAGGAATTTTATTTAAATCGGCTTATATGTATTTTATACGATTCTATATGAACCGGCTTATATTTCATGTTATTCTTAATAAACCAGTTGATTTTTAAATAATTCTTTATGAGCCGGTTTAAATTTCATGAGTTTATACATATTTATATAAATTGGTTTATATATATATATTTTTTTTTTTTATTTTTTATCAACCGGTTTAGAGTTCATGCGTTTCCATAATAACCGGTTTATATTTTTTTCGATTCTTTACAAATCAGACCATATTTCATTAAGTTACATTTAAACCAGTTAATATTTTAGTGGGTTTTAAGATGAAATAGTTTATAGTTTAGTCGGTTCTTTTTAAACAGGTTCATATATTATTTGATGCTATATGAACCGGTTTATATTTTATCGATTATTTACAAACCGGTTTATATTCCATACGAATCCTTATGACTTAATTCAAATTTTTTTGGATTATTTTTGAACCGGTTTAGACTTAATTTGATTTATTATGAACCGGTTCACATTTTATTCGATTTTAATTTAAGTTTATAAAATGTTATCGATAGTATATTGGTCGGTTTTTATTTTGTTTGAGTTTACGTAAACTGGTCTACATTAAATGCGACTCTTTATGAAGCGGTTCATATTTGATTCGATTATTTATGAACCGGTACATATTTTATTCGATTATTTATGAGCCGGTTCATATTTTATTCGATTCTTGATGGACCGGTTTACATTTTTTTTAATTCTAATTCTATATGTAACGGCTTGCATTTCATACAATTCTACATGAGCTGGTTAACATTATTAGTTGCTTATTCGAATAGAAGCGTATATTATTTTACATTTTATTCGATTTTTATGAAAGGTTGTTTTATTAATTTTATAGTATATTTGATTAATCGGTTGATAAATGAGGTGCATATTTGCTTTTTAAAAGTACTTTTTTAATGAAATTGTTTTTTAAAGAGATAAATTATTTTCTATACTAAAAGTTTTTATTCATTTTTCCTAAATCTACAATAATTATATACCATAACTAAATAAAGAAGTAATAAATACTAAAATAACAATTAAATAAACTACTTAAATCCAAAACAATGCCCTCTTAATGGCCATCACTACTTCAACACACGTTTTGCATAGAAAATGAGTGAAATATTAATTTTTTTTTCTAGACAAAAAAGAAAAAAAATGTGCACAAAAAGAAAGTGAGAACTTAACTATTTTTGTTTAAGTATAAATAAACAATAGAGTTTTGTTAATACCGATATAATAAGCCAAAAGAAGAAAACTAAAAATAGGACAAGGTCTTAACTTAAAGACTAACAAAATTAACACTTGCTGTAAAATAAAATTGTTTGTTAAATAAAGAGTTTAGTTAGAAACAAAGTTAAGGTCAAAATGTATAACTGAAGCTAAAAAAGAGTAAGATTAAAGCCATAATTATTTAAGCTTTTCATTTGACAAGTTAAAAAGTATAAAAGTAAAGTTTCATTTTATTTTCTTTTACCCCCAACTAACCATTTCAACAAAATTTACTTTAACTTTTTGCTGTTACAACGAAACTGTACCCCCTTTTTGTATTTTTCATAAAAGTTTTACGCAAAAGAGATGCTGGGCCAAAAGCGTACACAAAAAAAAAAAAATAAAAACTTTAACTTAAGTCTTTATATACGAAATAAAAAAGAGGTAAGAAAAATATCCAACGTATAAAATGAACAAACTCACAATTGAAGCACATTTTTGAAAATTTGTTGCTGGCTGGATATTGCTGTTGCTATAGAATGCTGTGATGTGATAGGGAGACAGTGGTATGATTAGGACTAAAAGACGAATAAGCTACATTCTAAAACTGTTGACTCGAAATAGCTAAAATAAAGCTACACTCACAATATGCTGTACGTAAAATTAACTGAAATTGTAATATAAAATAAATGAAAGTTCAATTAAAAACCGGTCTACCTATTTTTCATTTATTTTTAACAAAAAGTTCATTTAATTTTTACTGTCAAAAATTCAACACCATATTCCGTAAAATCAAATAAATATTCAGTTATTTTGTAAAATTTTACTGTCAAAAATTCAATACCATATTCAGTAAAAACGATTAAATATTCAGTTATTTATTAAAATTTTACTGTCAAAAAATTGAACCCATATTCAGTAAAAACAATTAAATATTCAGTTATTTTATTAAATTTTCGTTAACTCCACAAAAGAGCCGAATTTCTAAAAAATACCAGACAGACACCTGTCCGCTTGTTTTTCTTATAAGCGAGAGAGGGAGAATATTTTTATTTACTTACCCAGTTACACACGTTTGTTTTACTTTTGTTGTACTGACCACGTTGTTTATAGAAGAACTCTCAATTATAAGACACCAGCAGCATGACCGATATGGCTTCGCAATTATTTTACTTTTAAAATTTGATGTATTTAACTAAATTATTTTAACAAATAGAAAATGGGAATTGCTTACACAAAACAAGCAATTCATTTTTTATAGATAAGTAAAAATTAATTTTTGGTAGTAAAATTATATAAAATAACTGAATATTTAATTGTTTTTACTGAATATGGTGTTGAAGTTTTGACAGTAAAATTTTATAAAATAACTGCATATTTATTTGTGTTTACGGAATATGTAGTTAAGTTTTTGACTATTAATTTATATAAGATAACTGAATATTGATTTGTTTTTACGGAATTCGCGGTTGAATTTTTGACAGTAAAAATTAAATGAACTTTTCGTTGCTTTAAATTACATTTTTATTTACTTTAACATAAAGAAGAATTTAACTCAATCAACGGACAATATTAACTGCAACTGAAAATCCGTATTAATATGCACTTAGTTTTTTGAATAACTGTTAGAATCAGTTAAAAATAAATTTGCTTGGAATTTTAAATGTTTATTTATTTAAAAATGACTGAACGGAATATTTCTTAAATAAACTAAAGTCCGTTACTGTAATAATATTGTGAGTGTAATTATGGACTTAAAGTTACGACTATAACTTAGCTATATGAAACTTTTAAATGTAAGACATGTTTTGGGCTGATAATCAGATAGATGTTTAACGCACGATCCTCACGAGACTCCATTACATCCCGAAAAAATCATTGTTTGGTGCGATTTACATGACGACGCGACAAAATTTCATTGCGTTATCTTTATTTTTCTTTCCGTTTTGGCAATTTTAAATTTCAGGATATATGGGAAGGACACGAATTCTTGGAATTTAAATGTCCAAACTTTAGGTTTAATATTGTTTTATTAATTAAAACATGTGTGCCAAAACTCATCACTGTAGAATAACTCCTTCTTATTTTGGCCACTTTTTATATGACATGACCGTGTGCGTCGGCATCATCGGCCCATTTGCCTTTAAATCCGCACAGAAAAAATTATTGCTGAATTATTTTCAAACAAACGCTTGTTTGAAATTTTTTTTAATTTCTACAAATTTTTTTACTGATTCAATTAATATTTTTGTTTGATTTTTATTTTAGCCTACAAAAATGTTGACAACTATTCAAAAATATAATAAACGCGTTATTGGCTTCTAGTTTTCATAATTTTGTATGAAATATTTAACGCTCTTTATTGTTGTCGTGTTTTTGCATTTTTTTATTTGACCGTAAGCAACACTTCTTTATGTGAAATATAAGAACAACAAAAAAAAAACACATACAGTCTATTTTTGGACGCTTTGAAAAGGTACAACTATAAGAAAGATGATAAAATAGCGTGGCGAGGTTTTTAGTAAAAAACAACAAAAACAATAATAGGTAAAAAAACGTTTCACTCTTTTTAAACAACAACAACATTAGAAGAAACAAAATAAATTTTTTGTTGGTTTCAAAGTTGGTAAAAAGGAATGAAAAACAAAATCCCGTATTCAATTTTTTAAAAATGTTTAGTTAAATACCTACATCAAATAAAAGAAATAAAATGATGACGAAAAACATGTCGAGTCGGTCTGCTGCCAAGGAAAGGATACAGAACAGTGAGTGAAGAAGAAAAACATTGTGTGAACAAACAAGACTTGGTGTAAAAATTATTCCAACAAAAAAATGTGTCTCAAAGCCAGCCGGCGCCGCTCTGCTCTGCCTTCATCTACTTCTACAGTGCTTGCTTGTGTGCGCGTCATTGCTTGTGCAAAAACTTTTTTGTTTGATTCAGCAAAATTATTTGTTTGAAATTTATATGATTTTCAGTAAACTATTTGTTTGATTCAGTTAAATTATTTGTTTGAAAAAATCAGTGTTTTTTTTTCAATAAACGAAATGCAAATAAATTGTTTGAATATGCAAATTTGTTCGTAGGACCGATTTCAGACAAAAAATGTTTTGATTCTACAAATTTTTTGTTTGAATTGGAAAAATAATTTTTTCTGTGCGAAACTGGTGCCAACATTGCCGTGAATCACTAAAATTTAAAATATGTAACTTTTTATGTGCATGTTTTTTGATTTTTTTGGAGGATATACATAAGCAAAGAACATTAAACAAAATGAAATATTGCCAATAACGGTAAAAATAAGTTTTTGATTTTAAATTTAGTGCAACAATTTAATTTGCACTCAAATGAGTGAAGAAAAAAAAGTTGCAATAAAGTGATGATTGTTTTTTTTAAATCAAACTATTTTTTTCGCAAATTTTTTAACATCTCTATCACTCATGTTTAGTGAGGCTGCAAATTTTCAATTTATCACTCAACATAAACAAAATGATTGCAATATTTTTGCACTATCACTAAGTGTGAGTTAAAACTGCAAAATGAGTGCACTACCCCCATCTATGCTTTATACACATTGCGATCATAGCACTAACTTTTAAGTTAAAATCTGTTTATTTTAACCACTGTGTACCACAGCGTGATGTTTGTCTTAAGATTGCTATTTCATTTGGTATGTGTAGCTTTTCATATATTCTTTTTTTCTCGAAATTTTTGTTAAGTAAAAGCCATATTGAGGGAAAAAATCTACAAAAAAAAAAAAAAAAAAAACAAAAAGTTAAGAACAGCAGCGGCAACAGTCAAGAAAAGACAAACAGCTTCACCTTTTGCCAGTAACAACTACAACAAACAATAAAAGACTTAACAGTCGAAAAAAGTAAAAGACTATAAGATGAAAACAACAATAACAACAACGAAAAAAAGTGTTGTTGTATATATTATAACTGACGTGGTATATATAAAAATCGAAAAAGAAAAGAAATTATTGCATTCAATAAAAAGAAAAAAAAAATAAAATAAAACCAGCCAGTTACTTTCGGCATAGCAACGAGTTTTATATCATTTGGTTGTTTGGAGTTTATTTCTTTTTGTTTTTTTTTTTATTCTAAAAATAAGACCGGCCGGTTTTTTTCATTTAGGGAGCTACAAACATGTTTAAAATACCAACCAAAAATATATAAAAAAGAAAAACAAAACAAAAAAAAAAAAAAAAATTGAAACAATTTTTTCAAACTTGCTCGTTTAAAGTCACTAAACTAAAGCCAAAAAGGTATTTTAAAGGCTTTTAATAAAGGGGCTTTCAAAAAGTACGTCGTATTTTATTTCCGACTTCTTTTGTTTATTGCTACAAGGCCATGATATCGATATGTATATTCTTAGTGAAGGCTTCATCGACCAATTTTTTTTCTGATAAAAAAAAACGGTGCGCCTACAAGCGTCAAAGGCGAGAGCTAAGGGCCATGATATCAAAATACTTTTTGGGACCCGATATATGTTTCCAACAGGACTTAGAAACATAAAATACAGCTTACCGCATACTAAATACCAAGTTGGGCGAGCAAGTAAACTTAAGAAAACATTCTCGCATGTGACCGCCTCGTTTGTACGATTTGGAGTTATGTAAAATTATTGATCTGTGCTAACAACAATAAAAGAGCTGCAGATCAATATTTAACGTGAAATGTAGAGCATTTCGGCCAATTTATTTGCTCTAGTCAATTGCTCTAGCGTATTCTTTAGTGCCAGTGCGGCGCACAGAGGGATGGCTTCATAAATTTTTTTCTTAAAATATAAGGAGTGGTCCTAGATCATTTAAAGTTGGCACCGAGCATTATATTGACTTAATTAAAAAAAAAAATTGATATATCATTAAAATCGGCCACGCCCATTGCCCATCGCCCTTACAATCCAAATCGATTTTTCCGCATAAAATTTTTCCTATCCAAGCAAAAGTTTTCACAATTGGTGCATACACTTTCTAGAATAAGAGAAGGGTGCATGCGAAGTTTTATTGATATTAGCACGGCCACCCCGCATTAAAACGGCCACCCCTCATACAATCCTAGTTGATTTTTTCGCATAAAATTTTTCTGATCCAAGCAAGCTGGACTGTGGAGTCGGAGTTGAGGTATTTGTACCGGAGTCGGAGTTGAAATTATGGATGAATTTATATTCATATATGTATTTTAAATTAAAATAAAAATCTTTTGATATTTCAGTTAAACCAAATTCAATGGTTAAAAATTTATTTAAATTAATATCAAATTCAATAGTTGAAAATTTATTTATGAATCATCAAAATCAAGGTATATTAACACAAGGTAGACTCATTTGAGAGTGTAGACATGCTGCTCTATAAAGAGAACCGAGTTGTCAAAATTGTCTTCATATAAAACAAAAGCAATTAAACGCACACATGAACAAATTTTGGTTCATATACACGAAATTTGACGTTTGGGTTCCAACTGGGGTAAACAGCTGACAAACATATGGGCCAACGAGTCTACCTTGTGTAAATATACCTTGATCAAAATCTTAAAGAAAACTATTGAAAACTAAAATGATTAAAAAAACTTATTATATAAAAATTAAAACTTAAATTTTTTTATAATAGAATCAAGGCGAATTCAACTACAGGTGGTGTCGGAACTACAACAATCCAAAAACAACAGAAACAACATAGGGGTTTTTACATTGCATTGTTAGTGCCATTAGGTCGAAACGTCAACCATTTTTAGAAAAACACTAACAAATCAAAACAAATTAGCTCGAACTGTCAAAATCAGATGCCGTTTCGACACCACCTGTAGTTGAATTCGCCTTGAATAGAATAAATTATTTTCATACACCTACAGAAATACCCACAAAAACTTGCGACTCCGTCTCCAACAATTTTTGACATAAAAAATTTTAAAAAAAAATGGTCTTATATTCCCTAAAAAAAAATTTTTTTTAAATTGGAGACGCAATATTAAAAATATCGATCAATGTAAGAGTAGGAGTCGGGGTTAGAGTCGGAATTGGACTTAATATATTTCAGCGGTTGGAGTCGGAGTCGGAGTGAAAACTATTTTCCAACGACTCCACAGCCCTGCACTTTCTAGAATAAACGAAAGATATAATTACGTTATCTAGTTCTAAAAGATGTTGACGAGGTTAACGTCTTATACTTTTTATATACGGATCAATGTATGCAAGCAAACGCTGCAAAATATCAGTATTTGTAGAAATTCTATTGCAGTTTCTGGAAATACATTAATCTATACTTCCTGTAATCGTTAAGCCTAATCGGTAGTACTGCTGCATCAATTATGTTTTTTTTTCATGTATTAGCTTTTTATGGACAATAACATGTATGACGTACCGGTTTTATTTTTTAACAAATATCTTAGCCGTATCCCACGTAAATTTTTGAAACTTCGCAGTATCAATTTTTGATGTTTGACAATTTTATTATACCCACACCACAATAGTGGAGAGGGTATTATGCATTTGTGCTGATGTGTGTAACGCCTTAAAATAGTGGTCCTAGACCCACCTTAAAGTATACCGATCTACTCAGAATCACTTTCTGAGTCGAACTAACGATGTCCGTCCGGCTGGCTGGCAGGCTGGCTGGCTGGCTGTCCATGTAACCTTGTGCGCAAAGTACAGGTCGCAACTTTGGAGATAACTTGATAAAATTTGGGTCATAGGTTCTTATTGGTACAAGGACCAAGCCTATTGAAAATGGGCCAAATCGTAGGACCACGAGGGAAGATAGGGGGAAATTTCTTCCTCTAAGAAACTATCAAACCGATTTTAATGAAATTTAAAACATAGATAGATCCATATCTATATGGACACATAAGCTATACAGTTTTAAAAAATATAGGACCACAAGGGGAGAAAAGGGCAATTTTTGCCTCTCAAACTGATTTTAATAAAATTTAAAACATAGGTAGATCCATATCTATATGGACACATAAGCTATACAGTTTTTCAAAAATAGGACCACAAGGGGATGTAGGGGGCAATTTCTGCCTCTCACAAACTTTCAAACCGATTTTAATGAAGTTTTGAAACTTAGAGAAATCCATATTTATATGGACACATAAGCATGATGTGTTTTTAAGTACTGTGGTGCTGGGTATCATATGGTCGGGCTTGACCGACTATACTTTCTTACTTGTTATACTTTTGCATTCTCGAATTTTATTATCAATTTAAATTTATTACCAAAATCATATGGTTTTGTTTTTCTTATTTCGTTAGCTACTTTTTTACAATTGCTGTCAATCAATTACACTTAGCTAGTTAAAAAACTGTTAAGCGGGACACCCTGTGGGTAAACCTAATTCGAGTAAGCTGAATCCAATGGCCCTAACAGTTTTCTTAGATTTCGAAAATGATGGAAAACATGTTTTCTCGTAACTCAAAAACGGCGTAGTTTATTGAATAAAATTCTTTTTTGTTTCTTACATACCGAGCCGCTATCTCCATTCCTTAAGAGGGCTCCCATACAAAAATTATACAGACTAAAAACATATATTGAAGAAAAAGTCCCACAACTTCCTAGAAGTCGTTTCTAGGCGGATAAAATGTATGACCGACCCTCCCTAAGTTTTTCGTCCTTAACATTATCTCATGGTGTTTTTTTTTTACAAAAAAATGTGACATTTTATTTTTAAAAAATGCAATTTGGTGTCTCTTTCTTAAAAATTTTGCTCCCGGAAAGGGTGGCTTGTTTTATTCTAAAAAAACTCATCCTTTTCGGGAGCAAAATTTTTAAGAAACAGACACCAAATTGCATTTTTTTTAATAAAATATAACATTTTTTGTAGAAAAGAAAACACCATCAAACATACTTGTCAAATATCTCCATCCCTTAGGGGAGCTCCCATACAAATATGGTGTTTTATGAAATTCTTAAAAGTAATTAAAATTAAATTTTTCATCTTTTGTGAATAAAATCAAAAGTTCTAGACAGATTTCGGAAGACGGATTTACGTGTTTTGTTTGGAATTTTGTTTCTTTCCGTTAAAAAGAAATTAAGAGTATAACTGCATTTTCCTGGTTTTATTTTTTATGCCGTTCAAAAACAAAAATTTCGAAATTTTGCTAAAAAATTTGTATTTCTAAAGCGCAGATTAAAAAATGTTTTATCTTACTTTAAGGTAATTTTATTTCGAAGTTTCGGTTTTTCAGTTTATTCAATAAATTTAACCATTTTTGAGTTACGCGAATATATGTTGTGCAACGGTTAGCTGCACTGGATTTAGCGTACTCGAATTAGGCTTACGTGCCGGGTTATTAACAATTGTTTTTTATAATAAATAACTGCAATGTCATTAAAAAATGTTTAGGCCTAGATGTACGCGCAACAGATTTTATCAGAAACCTGCTCTTCAATATTCGTGACTTTTTGAAGAAAATGTATAAGGACGATTCTATTCTAGACAACTTTTAACATCAATTTTAAAATCACACTATTTGATACTTTTTTGATGCCAATTTAAAGTAAAACATCTATATTTTATAATAATATAATTTTTTTAGACGTAAGCTTAAATATAAATTTGTTGTGCACTTCGAAGCATTAAGATTCATAGATTTGGCGCGAACAGAAAATTCATTGCATGTTGCACCCGTCATGGCTTAAAGAGCAAATTTCTTATTATTGGATTATATTTCGCTATGATGTTTGATTTGATAATCATCGTCTGATATCTCATCTTTCACAATAAAAAAGAATAATACAATAAAAGTTTAAAAATTAACAGAGTTTTGTGTTTTTGTGGTATGATCTTTTGAAAGTTGGACAATTTGGTTGCACCCGTCATGCACTTTAAAGCTCTCTCGTGGCTATTTGATCGTTTCATATAAATTCTTGTAAATAGATAACAATAGTATATAAAAAAATGTTACCCCTTCTAGAAATAACTTAATTGCAAATGTGTTTCTTTCAATTAGTAAAAGACGTTTAAATCGTCTAAATGTTGCACCCGTCAGAATAGAATCGCCTATAAGTTTGTTCAGCGATCAGTAAAATTCCGTAAATTTTTTGGGTTCTAGTAATAAGATGGAGGAAGCCGGAGCTAACTTCTTTTTTTTTGTTCCAGGTAAAACTGCAAACGCTGAATTTTTTAAGACTATTTTAATTCGCTCATTTCTACTAAACAACATATCGTAAACTTTGTTCAAAAGTGACTCAAGTCAAAAACCTTAATTTTTCAGAAATCGAAAAAAAAACTGTTTTCGACCCAAAAAAAAATAGTTAAAAACAAATCTTTGGAACATTAAGTAGAAAATCAATACAGAATATGATCTTAAAAGTTTTTTTTTAAATATTTACCCCCTAAAAAATAGTTTAGTTTTATAAGAGGTTTATTAAACAAATTTTAATTTAAAATTTAATCTGATAAACCTGTTATAAACATGAAATATTTTTTATTAATAAGGTTTTATACACTAGATAATGAACAATTTTTAGTTGTGTCATTTTTGATGATGTATTATTTGCACAAGTTACCGAATTATTTTGAGTTATGTCACTTTAGCTGAATTCTTTTCAAGTTTTGACACTTTTGCCAAATTCTAAGCTGACACAAGTCTAATAAATAGGGATGAGATTTTCATGCACTAAAAAATCGAAAATATGCACTAAAAAATCCAAAATATGCACTAAAAAAATAAAAAATATGACCTAAAAACTTGAAAAATTTCCATACAAAATAGTTTTAGAAAAAATTTAGTCTATTATTATTCAAATATCTTTAAAAAACTTAAATAACTAATTTAAATTTTTGTTTGTTTGAATAAATAAATACTGTTTTATTAAAACTTAAACTTTGTCTTGTACTTGAAGAATGCCAATGCATTTTATTTATTTTCAGATCCCACTTTGATTCCAGATCAGATCAAAAATATTTGAAATTTTTTTTATTTTTTGAAATCCTTAATTTTTTTTTGCAAAACGTTTTGGATTTTTTTTAATTGTCGGCCTATTCTTCCTTTCTTCAACATCAATTAATTTTGCTTGAGTATTAAGAGTATTATTAAAAATTGCAATATTATCGAATTGGCTTCTAATTTCCTTTGCAACGCGGTATAACCCATGTGCCAAGCAAGTAACTTGAAACAGTTTTTGATAAAATATTTTAAGCCTATTGTAAGCCTTAACCTTGTAAGGATCTGCATGGGTTTAAAATAGAAGGAATTTTTTTCGAAATCTTGAAAATCTTGTATTTAAAGCAAAGCTCTAATTTTAATAATTTATTTATTTTAAAATTCTATTTGGAAGGTTTCTTTTGTGTATTTAAAATTTTTTTTAAGAACTTTTTTTACAATTAAAAAATTAAAAAAAAAATCACTCAACATTGTCAAAATTTGCAAAACTATACAATTAAAACCTAAATATGCAAAAATATGCATTTTTACCAAAATATGCAACAATATGCAAAAACAAATCGATGCCGTTTTAACGCAAATTTAATGATTCGAAAAGATAATTAGTCGACATCGTTCTTAGACTATCGACAAAAAACATGCATTCGCATAGAAATCGCATCCCTACTAATAAATATAAACTCCAACAAAGATTTATTTGATCCAAAAAAAAAAAAATAATAATTTTCGCTTGGAAATTTATATTGAAACAACAATAAAAAAAAACTCAAAATTTTTTTTGTTTTCAATATATGTACATACATTTCTAAACGAAAATTTTTATTTTAGTAAAACAGAAAACAAGAAAATCCAAAAATAATTTCTATACTTCGTTCGTATTAAGTAAAATTTTCTAAAATAGAGAAACATTTTGCTGTAACCAAGGTATATTTACACAAGGTAGACTCATTTGTGAGTGTAGACATTTTGCTCTATAAAAGGAACCATGTTGTCAAAATTGTCTTCATATAAAACAAAAACAATTTAACGCACACATGTACAAATTTTGGCTCATATACACGCAATTTGACGTTGTGGTTCCAACTATGGGTAAACAGCTGACAAACATATGGGTCAACGAGTTTACCTTGTGTAAATATACCTTGGCTGTAACCAAGCCAAACATATATTTAGTAAGTAATTTTCTTGCTTCAACCCATATTTTCTGGTAATTTAGTAAATTATTCTTTCCGTGTAGTGAAACAGTTCTCTATAGACCTGCGTCATTAGATTTTTGAAAAGTAATAGTTAAAAAATTTTTTTTTTGCCAATAAAATTTCTCTGTTCGTCTAAAATAGATTCATTAACTCACCCCAAAAAAAACAAAATTCGCCGCCATTAATGAAAAACCTTTTACTAAAAATGATGCTGTGAATACGCAGACATATAAATTTACTAACATTTACACTCTCAAAAAGCATTTTATTTAATTTTTTGGTTAAAATACTGTTTGTAGTTTTAAAATTTATTTTATAACGACTTTTTGGTCAATTGAGTTTGTTTTTTTTTTTTTTGTTTTTTTCTTAATGTATTTTAGTTTGCTTAAGAAAACTTGACCAGAATTCGAATTTGCTTGAACAGAGTAAGGAAATATTTAAACAAGTTATTTTTCTAGAAATTTTAAGTTTTTATAAAGTTTGCAAAAGTTTTAAAAAAGGGTCTTTTTATCTGTTTGACTATAAAGTTACATACGTACATAAGTATAAATGTATGTATATTCATACATATTTTATTATGTGTATTGTTCTTTTTATTTGAATTTTGGTTTTAAAAGTTTAGCAGTTTTTAATTAACTAAGTGAAGATTTTTTTTTTTTTGATTAAAATGTTAAAAACTGTGATCACTTTTGCTCCGCTAAAAATAGTTGTAAATTTAAAATTTTATTACACAAATTGCGAATAAATTAGTGATGATTTTAAGCATAAGATAACCATTAATAAAAATCGATGTTTAACAGTTCACAATTGCAGTATAAATATGACTTTATTTGGAACTAACATATAACTAAAATATAATAGGATTGCCCAATATCATAGATAAAAATTTGCACAAATGTTGATATTTTCTATTGTGCCCAACTACGATTCATGACTCAACCTCTAGTTAATAGAATAGTTAAAAAATACAATTAAATTACAACTGAAATATGACAATTTGAATATTTACAAATAGAACTAAAATCAATTTTTTAAAGCAGCTATCAAACAAAAGCTTTATATTTTTGCTACTGCTATTGATATTTATAATTTTTTTTTATCAGTAGCCAATGTTTTGCTTTAAGTTTCTGCTAAAAAAAGTTTATTTTTTGGCATTTGCGTTTTAAGCAGCTAGCGATAAAAATTGATTTGGGCTCTTGCTTTTTCACTTTAACTAAAAAAGGAAAAATTACTTAAATTAATACTTCATAAAAAAAGGAGACCACGAAATTTCTTCGCTGGCTGAAAATAACAAAAATACTTATTTAAGATAACAAAGAGCACAAAAACTGCACGAATAAGTACTATTGTGAGCCGAAGTATCTGTAAATAGCCTCCGAAGTATGTGCTAGAAGCAACACGAGCCGAATCTTTAGCACAGTGGTGATAAATCGAACATACATACATACGTAAAAAAATACGCACATACATACGTACGTACATACGAGCATACACACGTACATATATACGTACATACACACGTAAATAGATATATATTTGCAGAAAACCCAAACATGTGTAAATATGTACATAATTAAATTTTATAAACAAATTGTTTTTCTCTTATAAAGGGTGTTTTTTTTAGAGTGTCACAACTTTGAGTTTGCATCACGGCTTTATTTGTGCACCCATTTAACAGCTGATAGTTGCTTTTTGCTTAGTTTGCTTTGAAATTTCATTATAAATCGACTTACTCCAGAGCAACGCGTGCAAATAGTTTGATCAAAATAATTCGGCAAATGGGCTGATATTGATTTTGTATTTGAATTTCCAACCAAAATTTTATTTTTCGATAAAGCCCATTTCTGGTTGAATGGGTACGTAAATAAGCAAAATTGTCGCATTTGGAGTGAGGATAATCCACAAGCTTTTGTCGAAAGACCATCTCGGCTGGCGGAGTGGTTGGCCCATATGTCTTCAAAAACGATGATGGTCAGAATGCGAAAAGTTGTTGAAAATTGGTATTCCAGATTGCGCCTTCTACGCGCCAGCCGTAGCGGCCACATGCCAGGCAAAAAAAAAACACACAAATTGTTACGTTGACTTGATTCTTCTGTTGTATGGAAAACCAAAATAAATTTGTATGGTTTTGAATTGCATGCAAAATATCACTTTTCGACATTTATAATTCTTCATGCGATTTGTGTTATTATTTTGTTTTACTTTAAGCTAATGGTCGAGTATCTTTTCGTAATCGTTCGTGCTCCAATTGGCAATCGTTCGTACAACTATTATCTCCTGTTGAGCAGCTTCTAGCCTACATTCGTTTTTTTATTTGGCGGTTTAAAGAAGCTCTTTGTTTCATTCTTTTTCCTATATGATTTTTCCTAAAGTACCTTTTAGCAATCGTGCGTGCTGCCATTGGCAATTGGGCGTGCTTCCATTGGCAATCGTTCGTTCAACTATTATCTGCTGTTGAGCAGCTTCTAGTCTACATTTGTTTTTTTTTTTTATTTGGCGGTTTAAAGAAACTCTTTCTTTCATTCTTTTTCTTGTTTTTGCTGGTTTTGTTAAAATGGCGCTTGCATTTTAAACGCTGACTAAAATATGACTATATAATTGCTTACTGTGCCGAATTGTATGTTCCCTTTACGTTACTATTTAAAAGGCAAGTGTTTCCTTGCTAATTTGTTATAGGCGATTTCGTGTCAAAACCCTTATTCCGAGAGCATATACTATTCGGGACTGATATATGTATATATGGGCATTTCCAGCGAAAAGTCTTCTTTCTGTAACGTAACGCCAGCAGCAAGTAATTAAAATTGTTTCTCAAAAAATGTTATAAGAATAATTTACTTTTTTTATATTTTGGTGTAAAGCGCAACTACTTAGCTCTATATTTAATAAAAAAAGGATAACATTTGAACAAGATGTGCCCAAAATACAAGCTTGTTTGCTTGCTGGCGTTACGTTACAAAAAGTAGACTTTTCGCTGGAAATGCCCACATATATACATACACATATATATGTATAGTAGCCTAGTCCCCATCATATCTGGTGGTCTTCGGAAACCCCATTTTAAATTGCATATCCACTAATGACATAAATCAGTAAATCTATATGCGGCCAAAAGGGAATGAATGTTCTCCAACTGTAAATCAGATATTCGAATCCCCAAAGGCTTATGAAAATTCTGTACGATCCTGCCTTGGGTAACTTAAGTCTCAAGGCAATCTTGCAAATGCACATTTACTGTAGACACTCTCAACTCTTTAGAAATCTTTTTATTTAAATTTAAAAAATTTCGAAGGAATATACTTTAACAATTAAAAAAAAAAAAACAAAATTGTTGGCTATAAAACTAAAATAATTTAAGTTTTTAAACAAATAATCTATTTCAAACTTTTATAATATGGAAATATAAACCAAATAAAATTCAACTTTCTTTAATTTGGCACTCAGAGCCAGAAGTACATTTTTGTGCACTAGATGTTATTATCATGCTAAATGGCAGCAAAAAAGCCAGTTATTTTTAAATTTATATGCATTTTTTTGGCAAAACAAATTTTAAGAAAAAAATGAGGGCATAACAAAACACAAACATTTTATAAATTTTTTTAAAAGAATATGGCAAAGAATAATAAAATGGTGTAGTGATAGAAAAAAATCCGAAAAACAACTAAAGAAACAAAATAATAATATTGCATACGCGTCATTTTTTATCGGTAACAGCAACAAAAAAAAAAAAAAAAAAAAAATATTTAAATAATATTGTTGGATAAAAAAGAAAGAACCCGCCTGCGCATATTTTTTTTACTTATTAACGGGCATAAATTTATATTCTAGATATTCTTATAAACATGTTTTACTTAAAGCTTTTTATGGTAAGAACACAACGCAATGTTAATGCCAACATCATACAAAAAACGTTTAAACAAACGAACAAATATACAGACAGACCAACTGACAAGTATGGTATTACATATACAAAAGCAATTGTGTCACATACAAATAATTCACATTCATATACATTCTCTCTGTTTAAACATAGTGAAAGATGTTAACTGAGCATTGAGAAAAAGGAAAAAAAAACATTTATATTGTACTTTACACAAACAACAATTAATAACTAAATATAAAAAAATATATATTGCATGTATGTATGTAAGTATATAAATAAATATTTATAATCAAATAGAGAGAGGGTGAATCATCTAGAGAAAAGGCACAAAAAAATAATAACACTGAACAAAAACGCAAATAAAACGTTCCAAGAAATTCAGATATAATCATATTTTTGTTTACCCTACATTATATATACAAAGTGTAATACAAAAGAATTTACATGCAGGCACTGTTTGTGCACTTTTTTTTAACGATTTACAAAATAATATGCAAATTACTGCAGTTGAAAGGAATTAACAGTAAATGAATAAATAATCAACAAAAAAACAAAACATTTCTTGAAATAAATTAAAATCAAGCAATTAAACATAATTACTTTTAAGAATTTAATTTATAAATGTAAGGCCTGGGGGAAAATTACAGCATTCGATATTGATCGAAATTTTCATTTAAATTGTATTGTAATTTCGATCGATATCGAATGCCGTAATTTGACCCCTAGTTTGTGAGATATGTTTAAACTAAGTTTAACGTAGTCTTAAACTTGGGTTTTTTCGGCAAAATGTGATTTTTGTTTAAAAATTTCATTAAATACCAACATTTCAAGCAAAATTAAGCTGTTCCTACAACATTTTGTATACAAGCATGGTAATGGCGGCACAAATCTGTTTTCAGATTACGTAAGCCTAGTGTAACTCAGATCTCAAAATCCCACCCTAAGTGGTTTTAAATGTCTACTCACTGCTAACTGCCTTTCAGCACATTTTACAGGAGGCACAAAAACTTTTTATATTTCATATTTGCAGCTTGAGAGGAAAACCAAAAACATAGTAGGTTTTACACACTTCAAGACTCAAATTGAAGAAAAGCTACATGCTGGTCGACGAGGCGTATCTTTCTCTTCCACGCGGCAAAATCTCGATTTACTTAAAAAGGGGACTTAGCAGGTTTGCATACTTAGCCGACGATATGCATTAAAAATTATTTATTTCGAGTTTTAATTTTGTTGTAGATATGTATAGATAGCGGTAACAGAAAAACGAATCAGAAATTTTTTTTTTAAAAATTTTTAATTTAATAAAATACGTTTTTTTCTTAGGCAAATACTAAATTTAATAAAAATCGATTAATTACTTTAAATGTTATTTTAATATAAATATGTAAATGTTTGATATAAAATCAAGTCTTTTAATTCCCTCATTTTTATATCCATCAAGTTCGTTTATTAAGTCTTTTAAATTAATAAAATCCAATCCGCAGTTTTTTGCTTAAGTCTTTTAGTTTAATATGGGTGAAGTTTAAAGTTTGTTGCTTAAGTCTTCAAATCTACAAAAATTTGCTCAAAAAGTTTGTTTCTTAAGTCTTCAAAACAACTAATCAGCTTAAACAAAGTTTCCTTCGTAAATCTTCAATTTAATTCAATTCAATTTGCAAAATAAGTTTGTTGCTTAAGTCTTTTGCTACAATAACAAATTAACAATGGATTGCAAGTTTGTTGCTTCAGTCTTTCCTTACGATTATCAATGGCTAATGACATTTACCCAATAAAATGTTCGTTTTCTAAGTCTTTCCATAAGAGAAGGCTTTAAGAGACAAATAAAGTTTATTGCTTAAGTCTTGAATAAAGACACAATAGAAATAACGTTTGTCTCTTAAGTTTTTTAATAAATCTCAGCCAAAAGGGCGTAATTACACAACGACCACATGCAAAATGGAAAAAATCGTCTTTATGTTCTTAACTATAAGTACGATTAAAAAATGATATATAACAAAATCATTAAGAAGAACAACTTAAGCTTTCAGGAATTTTCAATTAGAACATTTACATTTTAACGAAATAAATAAATACAGGGTTGTCAACGTTATAACAGTCTCGTGTTAGTAAGTATATTATAAGAGTTTCTTACTTTTCTAAATATGTATATACCGATTTTGCTGAACTCTTCAATTTTAAGAAAAAAATAATAAAAATCAACTTAAGCTTTAAGCAAATTAACGTTGTAAGTAACCTGTTGTACAGACAGGGATTATTTCGAATAAAAACAAGATTTTTATTGGTTAGAATTAACAGTGATTTTATGTTTTCGAAAAGGAAAAAAAAAATAAAAATAATTAGCAAAAGACGTGACCGTTTAAGAAATTAAATTTGTGGTCACCCTGTTGTAACAGATGATTTGCTACTTGATTTAAATTTAAACCACTATGTACCGATTTTGCTAAAATTCATTCTTTTAGAATGTAGAAAAAAAATGTAATCTAATAGGAATTAAGTCTTCAAGAAATTATCTTTGGGATCATCTTGATTTTAATACAGGGTGATATACAAGATAACAAAGTTGTCTAGCTCGTGGGTGTAAAACAGACGTTTTTTGTATTTTGTTATGAATTTTATTTAATAGGAAAAATTAGTTCGGGGCAGCAACGTTTAAGGACCCTGTTGTGATAATACCGTGTAAGGCAAATAAAAACTTAAAGTTTTTCAATAGAGCTAAAGCGGACATTTTAAATCTAATTTTGAGTGTTCAAAAAGGTATAACAATTTTTTGTAACTTGAAAGCTTTTTATTAAAATAAAAGCTCAAGGCTTTTACTAGTACCTACTAAGGCTATTAAAAATTCTTTTTGATATTTTTCCTAAAAAAAGCTTAAAAAAAACAAAGAGACAACCAAAAGAAGTTAAGAATATCATAAAGTTTACATGTTCAATTGCAAAGCTTTAAGGTTGTATTTTTTTTTTATTAAAATCAGGGACCGTAAGTTATTCCTTTTTTCATAAAAGTCAGATAAAAACCGTTATTTTTTGATTTTTATTTTTTTGAACAAAAACAACTGTTATTTTTTGATTTTTATTTATTTTTGAACAAAAATAACAGATATATTTTGATTTTTATTTTTTTGAACAAAAATTACTGTTATTTTTGATTTTTCATATTTTATTATAGAGAAGTTCATAAGGATCAAAATGGTATACTTCTATATGCTTTTTTTGTTTTAAAATTCCAATATAACTGTTATTTTCGTTCCCGGATTAAAAAAGCTTTTAAAATCGTATATTGGAAATCTTTTTTAATTTTATTTTAAAAACTTTTATTGATATTCAAAAATAATTATAATGTTGAATTGTAAAGCTTTCGAGTATAACCTTTTCAAAATAAAAGCTTAAAGCTTATATTTCAAATTACACAAGCTTTAAAGCTTAAAAAAATTATTGTATAAAGCTTTGCAAATACCAAGGATGTAACTACAAAACTAATAATTAAACCATAAAACTTATATATTAAATTATAAAGTTTTTGAGCAAAGCTTAAAGTTTATAATTTGTCGAATAAGCTTAACTAGCTTCAAAAGCTTTACAAAATTATAATTATATTTAAAAAAGTATTTTTATTTAAAGTGTATTTGTTTGGAAAATTTACAAAATAGTCGAATTTAAACTTTTGATTAAAGCTTTTTTTAAATAGGAGTTTTATTCTTATATTTCTTTGTAAGCAAAATGGAGCTCCTGTAATAAAGGTTGTGCCAAAATTTAAGCTACATTTAATTTTTTTTTGGTTTTTTAGGGTTGCAAACACTTTACTGCACAAATGGCAACAAAATTCATTTCAATATTAACAGGAACTAGACAAAATTGTTTTTTTACATGCTGAAATATGGGGTTTTTATTCAAAGTTAACAAAATTAAAAGCTTTTAGGAGACCAAAAGTAAGCCTTAAGAGTTAAAAATGTAAAGCTTTTGTAAAAGTTTTTCAAAACAAAAGCCTTCAAATAATAAGCTTTGAGTTTTTAGTTAGTAGTAGTGCCCCGGTAGGCTAGCTGGCAGTGAGCTAGTCTTTCAGCGCCAGGGTTGCGGGTTCTATTCCCGCCAGAGACTCTGGCTTCCTGCAGACAAGCGTAGAGCTTCGCGGAACTAGCTAAGGGAATTTTAAAAAAAAGTTAATGATTTTTGTAATTAAGATTTTGATTCTTTTGATCGAAAGTGTTCTAAGTCTAAAATTTTATTGCCTTACAAAACTCCAAACGTTTATTTATCGTTAATTTTTATTATAAATTAAATACTAAAAAAATGCTATAAAAACAATAAAAAATACAATTCAACATTTATAAGTATCAATTTTCCAAGTTTATTGCCCTTTAAAAAAAAATACTTAAGCCCATTTAAATAAACTTTAGGTAGGGGTATTTTATGTAGAACTTTGAGGGTCTATAATAGTTTTTTAGTTGTGTGTGTTTATTTTTTTATTGAATTTAAGTTTAATTTAACGATACTTTTTTGAAATAAAAAAAAACATAGTGTTGGTTGTATTTAAGTGGTAATGTATTAGTGATGACGGTTGTTGATGAATTTAAAATAATATGGGAAATTCCAATATTACGTGTGATTTTTATTTTATGTAAATACCAAAAAAAAATAAATAAAAAAAAATAAAAAATACTGAGTGATTTAAATCAGTTGGAAAAATAATAAAATAAATAAAAATACTTTCTAAGATTCTTTGTTGATTATGAAAGTCTAATTTTTTTGGGACCATCAACACCTTAATAATTATAATTATTATTTGTGAACTCTTCAGCTTATGATTTCTAAATAATCATGACTTTTAAAAAAAGTTATATAAAAAAAAATAATCCCCAAAAGCATTTCCAGTCTTTTGGAAATACGAGTTGGCTTTAAAGTTGAAAAAG
Organism: Pollenia griseotomentosa; assembly: GCA_963931875.1. Classification (NCBI taxonomy): domain Eukaryota; kingdom Metazoa; phylum Arthropoda; class Insecta; order Diptera; family Polleniidae; genus Pollenia; species Pollenia griseotomentosa. The sequence continues at coordinate 25,474,995 of OZ007562.1, forward strand.
ACGTTACTATTTTAAAGTTTTTTTTTCAAATTATGTTTTTCATACCTTTAGAGTTGTTTATATAAATAAAAAAAAAGTAAAATCAATTGACTTCATTTAACCGGCCAACTGCAAGCAATAAACCGGCATGACACAGTGGCTTAAAAGATAAATAAATATCATAAAATGTTCTCTCTCCCTGAGATTGAGTAGAAATATTATATCGTCAGCTCATTATTGGTTTGACCCACCGACCATTTTTAAAAAAATTGAGTTAGATATATATTTTTTGAATTTTTTATGGATTTTGAGCATTAATTTTGCTCCATATCAACTATTTTAAAGTGTATTAAGTATTGTTTTGCTCTACCCGCCAATGTGTGCTAAATGCTGAAAACTCCTCATACAAAAAAATACAAAATAAATATCACTTTTGATTTGCTTTATTGCCATAAGAAAAACAAGTAGTTGAAGCGAAAGCAAAATAAAATCACACCAAAAACATAAATTTTACTCTTGCTTCGCTTCATTGCCGTAACAAAAAAAATAGTTAAAGCAAAATTTAAATGTCAACAACTCAATACACAGCAGTAAGTATGTATATATGTGTACGTATGCAGCATAAAAAGTTACTTTTTAGAAATAAATTTAGAAAAGTGGCGTATGCGGCACAAACAATAATTATCACTTTCAATAAAATACTTCAAAGTTCGTTAATAAACGTTCACAAAAATTTAAATTTTTCTTCCAAAGATATGCCAGAAGCAGTGGTGAAAATACAAAAGTTCTATCGGGTATATTTTCAAAAAACTTCATCTAAATCTTAGTTGTCGTTTTTCTCCACTACGACTTTTTTTTGGCAAATGTTTGCCAAACCAATAATGAGCTGACGATATTTCAAAACGGGATATAATGACGCTAATTGATTACATGTTTGTTTTTTAGAGGCAACCACGTCATATAAGATTTTTTTTGGTTATAAAGTTAACGTGAACATCAGATAAGTCTTCGAAAATTTCTCCAGGTGTTCTGTTCTACAAATGCAAGTTTGAGGGCCCACCAAAAAAAACAAGACTTCTCAAAACAAAACTGCATTTTATTTGTTTTGTTGCCAATATTAAGGCCTGAAACAGAATAAAGTAGTTGTAGCTGAAGCTGACGAATGCTCTGTAGAGTAACAAAGTTTAAAATTTCGAATTTTGCGCTTCAACTTCAACTGCAACGATCACTACAACTACGTCTTCTGTTGACACTACTTTGAAACTGCCGTTTTTCACTTTTGACAGATTGCAGCACTATAAGTAACGTTGTACTATAGCGACTATTCTGTTCCCCACTTAAGAATTTTGATTCTCAATAGACGAAGTGTCCAAAGCGCTCGTCGACGCTGACGAGATTCTGATTTTAGCTCGAAAAAGGCGATATCTGGAAAAACTATTTGCAAATATACAATTAGCTGCAAAGGTGGTAGGACTTGTGGTAAATCAATCTAAAACAAAGTATTTGATATTGCCTAGAAGCGCTGAGAGAAGAATGCCTCGAGATATCGACATATTCATTACATTTTTAAGAAATACACGGTGCAAGAACTTGGACGTACTAACTAGCACCGATAAAGCTACCAGAGACTACATTCAAGATAATAACAATAAAATATTAAAATCAAAAATTTTATTAAGGTCATGCAAGCTAAGACTTACAATACCATTAAAAGACCAATACATAGTTACTTACTATATATCAGAAGTTTGGTTCATGGCGAATTAAGAAAACGAGTTCCTAAAAATACTCAAAAAAAGAATTCTTCGACGAACATTTGAACCACGAAACGAAGGGGGTAATTACACAAATGGGGTGCAGTGCAGAGCTGTTACAGCTCAATTATGGCTAGGATGTTGAAAAATACATCTAAGCGCAAAGACCAAAGGCCCAACCATAATGTGCATGAGTTGGCTAAAACATCTACATATATCTATTTCTTATGTGTCAAACTATATTGAACTTAAGGAAACTTTTCGGTATGTTTTATGAAACTGTTTAGGCAAAGTGCAAAGCTAATCGCACATTCCAGATGCTATTTGATTTGTTTTTGACGTTAGCTTCAGCTAGCTCACGCATATTATGACTGGGCCTTAAGATGGTTAGAAGATTCAGATCTAGACACAAAAGCTTTTTCTTGACTACACTTCACAAATTTCAATAAATAAAGGTAGCTCACGTTCGTGACTAATTGACAACATTGACGATGGTATGCGAGCAATGGACTACTCCCCATCGCGCGTTAAATATTGTGCTAAGTGTAGCTGTAGCGTCCCGTTAGTTAAGTGAAGCCATTGGTGGTGTATGTAAATTGAAACAATACGTCTATTAGTCCGTCTTTTTGTCCAAACTTTCTCAAATTTTAGTACACTATTATCTGATACTTGTACCTAACAACTTGCTTATGAGACGGAACTATACAATTTCTACTACAAAACAGCTTCCTATGAAAAACAAATAATCAATTTGCTCTGAGCAATTAGCATATTTCCCTAATGGCTCGTAGTTCTCTTGGAACTTTAATGGAATCTAGTTTGCGACGATCCAATAAAAGATCTGCCAATTTTAGGCTCCAGAAAAGCTTGAGTTGTGGAGAGTTTTTTTAGAGACACATAACTTTTTTTTTAATAAAAACAAAAAATTAAATGGAATGACCAAAATTTTGGCTTACTTAGCTTACAAGCTTCACGGTATTTAATGTTTAAAAACAATATGGCCTCCGCGACTGCGCCTTATGAACGTTATCTAGACTGTCCAATTCGGCACCACTTTTTCGAGTATACCCGGTATTATTTGGTCAAAAGTGCTTCGAATGTTGCCATCTTAATGAGTATTTGTTGCAGGTTTATTAACATAAACCAGAAATTTGACGTACCACACAAAAAGTAGCCCAAAAGTGTTAAATTCACAGGTCCATTTCTTTAAGCAATTCGGTCACCAAAAGTATTGCTCAACAAATTGATGATTCCAAAGAGAAATGCTGTATGGTATGTTGCGGCGTCTTGTTAGAACCAAGTCTCCTCCAAACGATTTGCAATGACAAGAGGAGCAAAAAAAAAAAATCACGAATCATTTGCCTGTAGCGCTTACTATTCACGGTAATTTTGGCACCTGCTTCGGATTTAAAGACAAATGATGACGCCTTCTGTATGTAAACAGCACCGGCGATTTTTCGGGATGTAATGGAGTCCCATGAGGCTTGTGCTCTCTCCAAAAACGACAATTCCACTTGTTTATATACCCGTTAAGCCATAAATGAGCATCATCTCTAAAGATGATTTGACGATAAGAATCTGGTTTTATTTCCAGTTGATTCTCAGCCCATTCACCGAACACACGAGCAATTGACGGTCCGCTGGCTTTAATTTTTGCACCAGTTGGATTTCAGATAGATGTAGGACCATATCTTTCCACAAAATCTTCCAAGTAGTGGACGGGCGGTGACCGAGTTGGTGAGAACGGGTTCAGATCGATAAATGCGAGCCCTCTTTCACAATGACGTCTACAGCGACGAATCCAAAAGAGTAAATGTGGTCATGAATCGATCAAAAGTATAGCCTATTAGCTGCTCAGATGGATGATTATGAGAACCGCAAGCTAGTGCTGTATAAGTTTGGCGAATAGAGCGCGAATTTCGGAAAGAAATTCCACGATTTGTAGAAGTTGTTCTGGAGTAATTGCATTGTGATTTGCCAAAATAAACTGAAAAAACTCAAACACACTTTATTAGTATAACAGCCAGTTTTCGGAAGTTCTATACGTCTCAAAAAAAAAAATACCCTTTATTAGCTGCAGTTTATCTCCCGATATGAAATTGGATATCAGTTTAAAATTATCCATCGAATCCATTGTTTTGCTTGCTGTATCTTTTGCGAGTCAAAATTTATTCCGCCGTTATAATATTCCATATTGTTGTTAGGCGATTGTGTTTTTGGGTAATTGTCAGCTGCTGCACTGGCAAAATTTTAAAGCAGAATGATATGCCATGTTAGATATTTAACCTCTCACATACCTTTTCCCCCGATATGAAGAACTTTTCGGTATTGACTTCATTTAGTAGCTCAGAGTGTTAGAGCTTGTTAGTATATGCGCGTAAACAATATTTTATTGTTTTGAATTCCAAAAGTTTCCAAAAAGATTTCTTTTAATTATGATTTTATAAGTATTTCAAGTGTACTCCGTTTATACAAAAATGTTTTAATGAAGATAAATTCATTTTTTTCTTTCACTTAAGACGTTATTTCGGGCTTGTACAAGCCTTTAACCACTGTTTATAGATTTTTTTTGTATCTTAGTTGTTTGCGATATTTGCTTTTTTATTATTGTTGTAGTTGATCTTTCATTTTCTTAGCATCTTTTGTAAGTACAAGTTATGGCATCATCATCATACAACAACCCCTTTCAACTATTAACGTAAAAAAGAACAAGAAAAAAAACTGACAGACAAAAAAACGTAACATCAGTCTTGGAGTTTAACTGTCTAACCAAGTTATAGTCAAGACTTTGATTATTTTCTGTGTCTGTCTGTCTGTCGGTCTGTCTATCTGTTTGTCTGAGTTAAATTCATCATATACCAATTGAACCACATTGTCATTTTGTTAAGTTTCAGTTCAATTACTTTCAAAAGAGTAAAAATAAAGAAAGAAAAGACTAAGAAAAGAACAAACTACGAAAATAAAATCACCAACACGCACACAACACCCGCCTACCCTTTCAATTTGAAAACAAGAAGTTTTACCTGTTGTTATTGCTGTTTCTGCTGCTGCTGATGGTAGTTATTGTGTGTACGCAATCCCCCCTTTAGCCTTTGAAAAAAATAAACATAAAAATAAAATTTACACATGTAGTATTGGAATTGCAGACACACACACTTATACACAGTGACAATAAATAAGACTGCTCCTCGTACATTCTGTTTAACAAGTCAACCTAAACTCCTAAAACTCTCCTCTATACAAACAACAAGTCATCAGCCTACCTTGGCTCTGAGATTGTTTTTTTTTTAATTTTTGTCTTTTTTTCTTGAGACAGACGTTACTTGTTTATTGTTGTTGTTGTTCTTATGTCAGATTCCCATACTTGTTGTTTCTCAGACTTATATGAATGTATGTGCGTTTGTATATACAATATATGTATATAAAAATTTAAACACATTTACATTAATTAAGTGTTGCCATATGGTTTTGAAAAAATATGCTTAAAATCATCGGCTTAAAATGCAAACCTGCTAACTCCTTTTCAGCAAGTTTTACAGGAGAGACAAAAAACTTTTTATATTTCATATTTGCAGCTTAAGAGAACAAACCAAAAATATAGTTGGTTTTATACACTGCAAGACTCAAATTGAAGAAAAACTACATGCTGGGTCGACGAGCGTATCTTTCTCTACCACATGGCATCATAATCTCAATTTACTTAAAAGTGGATTTAGCAGGTTTGCATATTAAGCCGACGAAATGCCATTAAATAGTTTTTTTTTAGAATCCGGCATTTATAAATATTTAGAATGAAGTGAAGTAATAGGTTCGACGTAATAAAACATACCTAAGGCAGATCTTTATCTATACTTCAGTGGCCTTAAACTTTTCCCCTAGTGATAAGTGGCTCATTGCATGAATTTAAAACTTAGGCAGCCAATTTATAGGACAATTGTGCTGATACGACTTCACACATATTCTAATGATCTTTCATCAAGCAAACATTTTAAATATAATAATGATTACGAAAAATATTTCATGATTAATAATACATTTGGTAACTTTTAATGATTTTATGTTATCAAATATTTAAGGGAGAAGGTCATTAAAATACATTAGGATGCATTTCATTATTATATGAATAATTATGAAAAGGAACTAAAAATACTTCAAAGCGAGTTAAATGCTCCTAAGATAATTAAACAAAAAAAATTCTTTAAAATGGTTATCGCTTTTCGCCTAATTGGTTGCTGCGCTTTCTTTCTGGCCAGATGTCTTTTGTCCCCAATGGCTTTGTTTAAAGAGAAGTCTTCTCTTTTTGCAATCATCGGTCACATCAATTGAAGCAAACCCAATACATATCAGGACAAACTCCATTATAATTTGATCGTTTCGGTCGGTTGTTCTCGCAAAGGTACAAGAGCAGGCAGAATATTTCTCGTATCTGAATCGATGTGTGTACTTCTCGCCAGTATTACGCAAATACAGATGCATTTTTGTACAAATCTGTTCTTTTTCGCTTTCATTGAGCTCGAAGTTTACCATAAACCCGTTTTGCTTTTTGGTCTCAATAAATTTTAATTCCTTTAAGTATCAAGAGGAGATCTTTACTAACGTTGTTTTTGTTTTTCTAGTTAAGGTATAATCGGTCAAATATGATTTTACGCGTCTAGTCTTTGTTGTCTGGTTAGATATCAGTTTTGGAAGTTAACGAAAAATATTGGGGGAAAAGACTTAAACCTTTAATTTTCAGGACTATATCATTCGGATTATTCTATCTATTTCTCAAATGTATTTTTATCCCAGTCGCATTGAGCCTTAATAGTTTAGAAATACTCATCGGTGAAAGGTTTTACTTTCTTAACCCTAGAATGTCATACTTTGTCGAATTGACGACGCATGTTTCTTTTTCGTATTTCTTTTTATTTATTTGTGTTCTTTTTAAGCGGATTTTTTATATTGCGGTAACTGTTAATACACGCTAGATGTGTGCGCATGTATATCTATCTATGCATTGGGTAAATAGGTTTTTCTTTGCATATGCGTCGTCGAAAGGACGAAGTACGAAGTTCATGTAACTTTTATTTTATTTTATCAGTTAGAATTTTAGTCTTTTTATCTTTTATATAACAGCAAATATAGCAGGTTTGACCGACAAAGAAATTGCAGATATGCGTATTTTGTCCTCCGTTTAAACGAAGAATGACAAAACTAGTGTGCTTAAAATAAAAAAAGCCTATGTGAGGATTTTGTGCCTCTTGCACAAATCAAAGACCAAACCAACTGAAAAGTTAATCCTATTTTTGTTTAATAAGTTAATTCTACGATGGAAACAATTTCAATGGATTATAACGGGGGGCAGGATGTTAATTGTGAGTCACAGCTTACCGTAAATTTTTTTGCCGAGCCAAATTTGGCAGATCGTTGTTTCAGTGTTTGACAAATTCAACAATGGAGACATACACAATTGAGGAACGCGTTAAGATTGTTGAAGTCTTTTACGAAATTGGGCGTTCAAATCAAAATGCACTTCGTGATTTTTTTTTGGTCAGCATAATCAATCAAATGTGTCTACAATAGGAAGAATTGTGCGCGAGTTTCAGCAAACCGGGTCTGTAGGAAATGGGAAAAATGTGCTTGGTGCGGTTTATGGGCGTGCGGCGTCATCGGGACGTACTTCTTCGAAAATGAGGTCGGTCAAATAGTTACCGTGAATGGTGTTCTCTTTCACGAGGTGAAAACGGACTTCCATGTGGCCAGAAATTAAGGATATGGACCTAGACGATGTGTGGTTCCAACAGGATGATGGCACCTACCACATAGCCAACGAAACAATGGCTCTTTTGCGCGAGAAATTTAATGGCCGTGTTATCTGACTTCGTGGCGATTTTAATTGTCTGCCACGATCATGTGATTAAATAACGTTGGACTGCTTTCTTTGGGGATAGAAAAAATAAAAAGTGTACGTCAATAAGTTAAGAACAATTCAAGAGCTAAAGAATACGATAATTCGGCACATTAAGGACATTGAACCTCAATTTTGTCTCAGAGTCATTGAAAATATGGACCATCTGATAGAGGAATGCCACCGAAGCCGTGGCTAGCATTTGGCCGATATTTGGTTTCACACATAATTGTCATAGATCCTTCTATCATAATAAAAAATATTAAGTTTATTTACTGAAAACTTTTTGTTTTATTTACAATTAATAACGTGCATTTTGGTTGGACCACTCTTTATATTTTAATTTAACTTTTTTTTATAATATTTTTTTTGTTATGTGTTGAAAAATAAGCCAAACTGTAACTGTTCACAAAATGTATGAAAGTATGGTAGCATTGTTGAGTGTCTATTGTGAAATCATAAGAAAAAACGCTCTCGAAATAAAATAGATTCTATTTCACGGCGGCTTTCTGCGGAATATTTTTATCTTAATTATGTGGTGTTGAGGCAGTTCTGTTTGAACAGTTACAAAAGAAAACATTCGCTTATAAAGTTTTGATTTCAAGAATGATTTTTTGCAAGGGCTGTAATCTAGTGTATAAGAGACCAACCTAAATCAGCGCGTAAAGCGTAACGTTTTCTGGATTTTTATATGCCAGCTCTAACGCTGTAACAACAAAAATATAAACTTAAAAAAAGCGTTGAATCATTAACAGAAATGTTCGCTTATGTTGTTTAAAAACACACAGAATAGAAATAAAAAATCGAGTTAAAACCGCTAGATTTATCTAAAAATAACTATATTGCCATTTCTTTTTAACAATAGCAGCCAATTTCACTACTAAACCCTCTGCCAAAATTGGATTTACCAATTGCAAAGGGTTAACGCTGCGCTTTTTGGGTTAGCTTCATATATTTTGTAAGAACATGCTAATTTTTGACAGAAAATACTGGACGTGCTTATTTAGGTTTGGCTGTAAGTGTGAACCTTTTGGCAAAAAAAAAAAAAAAAAAAAAATTCGAATCAAAAAAATGTTTCCAATATAAGATTTTAACCTTTAAAAAGAACTTAACATGTGTTCAAATATACACAGAAAGAAAAACACTCGGGATAAATCAAGTTTTTTATGATTACTTTAAGTAGGAGTCGTACTCAAAAATTCAAGTACGAATAACACTAAAACGTACTCAAAACAATCCTAAATGGGATTACTTTGAGTACGGAATTTCTTGAAATAAGTATAAAATTCTTAAATCATCTAGTTTGGAATCTAGTTTGCGACGATCCAATAAAAGATCTGCCAATTTTAGGCTCCAGAAAAGCTTGAGTTGTGGAGAGTTTTTTTAGAGACACATAACTTTTTTTTTAATAAAAACAAAAAATTAAATGGAATGACCAAAATTTTGGCTTACTTAGCTTACAAGCTTCACGGTATTTAATGTTTAAAAACAATATGGCCTCCGCGACTGCGCCTTATGAACGTTATCTAGACTGTCCAATTCGGCACCACTTTTTCGAGTATACCCGGTATTATTTGGTCAAAAGTGCTTCGAATGTTGCCATCTTAATGAGTATTTGTTGCAGGTTTATTAACATAAACCAGAAATTTGACGTACCACACAAAAAGTAGCCCAAAAGTGTTAAATTCACAGGTCCATTTCTTTAAGCAATTCGGTCACCAAAAGTATTGCTCAACAAATTGATGATTCCAAAGAGAAATGCTGTATGGTATGTTGCGGCGTCTTGTTAGAACCAAGTCTCCTCCAAACGATTTGCAATGACAAGAGGAGCAAAAAAAAAAAATCACGAATCATTTGCCTGTAGCGCTTACTATTCACGGTAATTTTGGCACCTGCTTCGGATTTAAAGACAAATGATGACGCCTTCTGTATGTAAACAGCACCGGCGATTTTTCGGGATGTAATGGAGTCCCATGAGGCTTGTGCTCTCTCCAAAAACGACAATTCCACTTGTTTATATACCCGTTAAGCCATAAATGAGCATCATCTCTAAAGATGATTTGACGATAAGAATCTGGTTTTATTTCCAGTTGATTCTCAGCCCATTCACCGAACACACGAGCAATTGACGGTCCGCTGGCTTTAATTTTTGCACCAGTTGGATTTCAGATAGATGTAGGACCATATCTTTCCACAAAATCTTCCAAGTAGTGGACGGGCGGTGACCGAGTTGGTGAGAACGGGTTCAGATCGATAAATGCGAGCCCTCTTTCACAATGACGTCTACAGCGACGAATCCAAAAGAGTAAATGTGGTCATGAATCGATCAAAAGTATAGCCTATTAGCTGCTCAGATGGATGATTATGAGAACCGCAAGCTAGTGCTGTATAAGTTTGGCGAATAGAGCGCGAATTTCGGAAAGAAATTCCACGATTTGTAGAAGTTGTTCTGGAGTAATTGCATTGTGATTTGCCAAAATAAACTGAAAAAACTCAAACACACTTTATTAGTATAACAGCCAGTTTTCGGAAGTTCTATACGTCTCAAAAAAAAAAATACCCTTTATTAGCTGCAGTTTATCTCCCGATATGAAATTGGATATCAGTTTAAAATTATCCATCGAATCCATTGTTTTGCTTGCTGTATCTTTTGCGAGTCAAAATTTATTCCGCCGTTATAATATTCCATATTGTTGTTAGGCGATTGTGTTTTTGGGTAATTGTCAGCTGCTGCACTGGCAAAATTTTAAAGCAGAATGATATGCCATGTTAGATATTTAACCTCTCACATACCTTTTCCCCCGATATGAAGAACTTTTCGGTATTGACTTCATTTAGTAGCTCAGAGTGTTAGAGCTTGTTAGTATATGCGCGTAAACAATATTTTATTGTTTTGAATTCCAAAAGTTTCCAAAAAGATTTCTTTTAATTATGATTTTATAAGTATTTCAAGTGTACTCCGTTTATACAAAAATGTTTTAATGAAGATAAATTCATTTTTTTCTTTCACTTAAGACGTTATTTCGGGCTTGTACAAGCCTTTAACCACTGTTTATAGATTTTTTTTGTATCTTAGTTGTTTGCGATATTTGCTTTTTTATTATTGTTGTAGTTGATCTTTCATTTTCTTAGCATCTTTTGTAAGTACAAGTTATGGCATCATCATCATACAACAACCCCTTTCAACTATTAACGTAAAAAAGAACAAGAAAAAAAACTGACAGACAAAAAAACGTAACATCAGTCTTGGAGTTTAACTGTCTAACCAAGTTATAGTCAAGACTTTGATTATTTTCTGTGTCTGTCTGTCTGTCGGTCTGTCTATCTGTTTGTCTGAGTTAAATTCATCATATACCAATTGAACCACATTGTCATTTTGTTAAGTTTCAGTTCAATTACTTTCAAAAGAGTAAAAATAAAGAAAGAAAAGACTAAGAAAAGAACAAACTACGAAAATAAAATCACCAACACGCACACAACACCCGCCTACCCTTTCAATTTGAAAACAAGAAGTTTTACCTGTTGTTATTGCTGTTTCTGCTGCTGCTGATGGTAGTTATTGTGTGTACGCAATCCCCCCTTTAGCCTTTGAAAAAAATAAACATAAAAATAAAATTTACACATGTAGTATTGGAATTGCAGACACACACACTTATACACAGTGACAATAAATAAGACTGCTCCTCGTACATTCTGTTTAACAAGTCAACCTAAACTCCTAAAACTCTCCTCTATACAAACAACAAGTCATCAGCCTACCTTGGCTCTGAGATTGTTTTTTTTTTTAATTTTTGTCTTTTTTTCTTGAGACAGACGTTACTTGTTTATTGTTGTTGTTGTTCTTATGTCAGATTCCCATACTTGTTGTTTCTCAGACTTATATGAATGTATGTGCGTTTGTATATACAATATATGTATATAAAAATTTAAACACATTTACATTAATTAAGTGTTGCCATATGGTTTTGAAAAAATATGCTTAAAATCATCGGCTTAAAATGCAAACCTGCTAACTCCTTTTCAGCAAGTTTTACAGGAGAGACAAAAAACTTTTTATATTTCATATTTGCAGCTTAAGAGAACAAACCAAAAATATAGTTGGTTTTATACACTGCAAGACTCAAATTGAAGAAAAACTACATGCTGGGTCGACGAGCGTATCTTTCTCTACCACATGGCATCATAATCTCAATTTACTTAAAAGTGGATTTAGCAGGTTTGCATATTAAGCCGACGAAATGCCATTAAATAGTTTTTTTTTAGAATCCGGCATTTATAAATATTTAGAATGAAGTGAAGTAATAGGTTCGACGTAATAAAACATACCTAAGGCAGATCTTTATCTATACTTCAGTGGCCTTAAACTTTTCCCCTAGTGATAAGTGGCTCATTGCATGAATTTAAAACTTAGGCAGCCAATTTATAGGACAATTGTGCTGATACGACTTCACACATATTCTAATGATCTTTCATCAAGCAAACATTTTAAATATAATAATGATTACGAAAAATATTTCATGATTAATAATACATTTGGTAACTTTTAATGATTTTATGTTATCAAATATTTAAGGGAGAAGGTCATTAAAATACATTAGGATGCATTTCATTATTATATGAATAATTATGAAAAGGAACTAAAAATACTTCAAAGCGAGTTAAATGCTCCTAAGATAATTAAACAAAAAAAATTCTTTAAAATGGTTATCGCTTTTCGCCTAATTGGTTGCTGCGCTTTCTTTCTGGCCAGATGTCTTTTGTCCCCAATGGCTTTGTTTAAAGAGAAGTCTTCTCTTTTTGCAATCATCGGTCACATCAATTGAAGCAAACCCAATACATATCAGGACAAACTCCATTATAATTTGATCGTTTCGGTCGGTTGTTCTCGCAAAGGTACAAGAGCAGGCAGAATATTTCTCGTATCTGAATCGATGTGTGTACTTCTCGCCAGTATTACGCAAATACAGATGCATTTTTGTACAAATCTGTTCTTTTTCGCTTTCATTGAGCTCGAAGTTTACCATAAACCCGTTTTGCTTTTTGGTCTCAATAAATTTTAATTCCTTTAAGTATCAAGAGGAGATCTTTACTAACGTTGTTTTTGTTTTTCTAGTTAAGGTATAATCGGTCAAATATGATTTTACGCGTCTAGTCTTTGTTGTCTGGTTAGATATCAGTTTTGGAAGTTAACGAAAAATATTGGGGGAAAAGACTTAAACCTTTAATTTTCAGGACTATATCATTCGGATTATTCTATCTATTTCTCAAATGTATTTTTATCCCAGTCGCATTGAGCCTTAATAGTTTAGAAATACTCATCGGTGAAAGGTTTTACTTTCTTAACCCTAGAATGTCATACTTTGTCGAATTGACGACGCATGTTTCTTTTTCGTATTTCTTTTTATTTATTTGTGTTCTTTTTAAGCGGATTTTTTATATTGCGGTAACTGTTAATACACGCTAGATGTGTGCGCATGTATATCTATCTATGCATTGGGTAAATAGGTTTTTCTTTGCATATGCGTCGTCGAAAGGACGAAGTACGAAGTTCATGTAACTTTTATTTTATTTTATCAGTTAGAATTTTAGTCTTTTTATCTTTTATATAACAGCAAATATAGCAGGTTTGACCGACAAAGAAATTGCAGATATGCGTATTTTGTCCTCCGTTTAAACGAAGAATGACAAAACTAGTGTGCTTAAAATAAAAAAAGCCTATGTGAGGATTTTGTGCCTCTTGCACAAATCAAAGACCAAACCAACTGAAAAGTTAATCCTATTTTTGTTTAATAAGTTAATTCTACGATGGAAACAATTTCAATGGATTATAACGGGGGGCAGGATGTTAATTGTGAGTCACAGCTTACCGTAAATTTTTTTGCCGAGCCAAATTTGGCAGATCGTTGTTTCAGTGTTTGACAAATTCAACAATGGAGACATACACAATTGAGGAACGCGTTAAGATTGTTGAAGTCTTTTACGAAATTGGGCGTTCAAATCAAAATGCACTTCGTGATTTTTTTTTGGTCAGCATAATCAATCAAATGTGTCTACAATAGGAAGAATTGTGCGCGAGTTTCAGCAAACCGGGTCTGTAGGAAATGGGAAAAATGTGCTTGGTGCGGTTTATGGGCGTGCGGCGTCATCGGGACGTACTTCTTCGAAAATGAGGTCGGTCAAATAGTTACCGTGAATGGTGTTCTCTTTCACGAGGTGAAAACGGACTTCCATGTGGCCAGAAATTAAGGATATGGACCTAGACGATGTGTGGTTCCAACAGGATGATGGCACCTACCACATAGCCAACGAAACAATGGCTCTTTTGCGCGAGAAATTTAATGGCCGTGTTATCTGACTTCGTGGCGATTTTAATTGTCTGCCACGATCATGTGATTAAATAACGTTGGACTGCTTTCTTTGGGGATAGAAAAAATAAAAAGTGTACGTCAATAAGTTAAGAACAATTCAAGAGCTAAAGAATACGATAATTCGGCACATTAAGGACATTGAACCTCAATTTTGTCTCAGAGTCATTGAAAATATGGACCATCTGATAGAGGAATGCCACCGAAGCCGTGGCTAGCATTTGGCCGATATTTGGTTTCACACATAATTGTCATAGATCCTTCTATCATAATAAAAAATATTAAGTTTATTTACTGAAAACTTTTTGTTTTATTTACAATTAATAACGTGCATTTTGGTTGGACCACTCTTTATATTTTAATTTAACTTTTTTTTATAATATTTTTTTTGTTATGTGTTGAAAAATAAGCCAAACTGTAACTGTTCACAAAATGTATGAAAGTATGGTAGCATTGTTGAGTGTCTATTGTGAAATCATAAGAAAAAACGCTCTCGAAATAAAATAGATTCTATTTCACGGCGGCTTTCTGCGGAATATTTTTATCTTAATTATGTGGTGTTGAGGCAGTTCTGTTTGAACAGTTACAAAAGAAAACATTCGCTTATAAAGTTTTGATTTCAAGAATGATTTTTTGCAAGGGCTGTAATCTAGTGTATAAGAGACCAACCTAAATCAGCGCGTAAAGCGTAACGTTTTCTGGATTTTTATATGCCAGCTCTAACGCTGTAACAACAAAAATATAAACTTAAAAAAAGCGTTGAATCATTAACAGAAATGTTCGCTTATGTTGTTTAAAAACACACAGAATAGAAATAAAAAATCGAGTTAAAACCGCTAGATTTATCTAAAAATAACTATATTGCCATTTCTTTTTAACAATAGCAGCCAATTTCACTACTAAACCCTCTGCCAAAATTGGATTTACCAATTGCAAAGGGTTAACGCTGCGCTTTTTGGGTTAGCTTCATATATTTTGTAAGAACATGCTAATTTTTGACAGAAAATACTGGACGTGCTTATTTAGGTTTGGCTGTAAGTGTGAACCTTTTGGCAAAAAAAAAAAAAAAAAAAAAATTCGAATCAAAAAAATGTTTCCAATATAAGATTTTAACCTTTAAAAAGAACTTAACATGTGTTCAAATATACACAGAAAGAAAAACACTCGGGATAAATCAAGTTTTTTATGATTACTTTAAGTAGGAGTCGTACTCAAAAATTCAAGTACGAATAACACTAAAACGTACTCAAAACAATCCTAAATGGGATTACTTTGAGTACGGAATTTCTTGAAATAAGTATAAAATTCTTAAATCAAGTAAAAAAAAGATTAAACTTTTCGTTGTCTTTAACCCTCCGGCTTACGCATCTTTTGATTTTCTATACACATTGAGAAAAGGACTCATGTGTACCACGAAGGGTTATAAAGTAAATTTGAACTCTTGCTTCTCATTTAGTTTATATTTTTGGTTAAATATGTACGTAAGATTTCTAAAGTAAGAACCATATCGCGCATGATGTTTGTGTTTTATCATTCTGTAAGGTATAATACGAGTAAGTAAATCAATCATAATAACTTTTTTCTTTCTAATTCGCGATAAAATCAACTTTATAATACTTGAATCAAGCGCATTTTGAGATTGATTCAATCTCATTTTCGGATTATTGTAAGTACGAAATCGGGATTGAATATGGATAGTTTAAGTATTTTGCGTTTAAAAATCCGTACTTGAATCAATCTTTCTGTACTTTCAAGAAAATCCGTGCTCACCGTACTATTAATACCGCTTCAGATTGATTTGAGTACGGATGGATTGATTTTTCTTTTGAGTGTAGATCCCTTCGCATTGGACTTTGGCATCTCTTTTGCTCCAGAAGATAATATGAAGGTTTAACGAATGGCTAATAGTATATATTTCAATATGCGAGAACAAAGCAAAAACAAGCCTAGAAATTAACTTTGTAACGAGCGGCAAAAAATGTATTGAATATTTAGAAGGGTTACGAGTTTTTTTGATTTATCTTGTGTAAGCGCCCTCTTGCTTGCATAGAACCAATTACTCTCCCCAACAGGCAACACTGATTTATATAAAATATATAAAAAAAAAGTTTTTAAAAACACATCTTACATACATACAAATTAATTCTGATGTGTATGACAATGATGGTATTTTTAAAACATGTACTTAATAGTGTATTTCAATCTATGTTTCAATCCGTATGTTCGTGGGCATGTGAATATTTTTTATGTAAGGAATAAAATATCACTCACTACTCACCACTGCCTGTCTAGAATATAAAAGAAGAATTTTTTTTTTTTTAAATTTTAAACAAAATAACGCTTTAATTAGAAATAAACGTTTCAAGTGATTTTTTTGGAAAATATTTATTTGTTCTTTATTAAATGTTATTATAACAATTATTATTTTTATTCAAATAGCAAAAACAAACAGAACCGTTTCAAGCCGTTAAAAACGTCATTCGTTTGTCGATTGATTAAGTTAAATATTTTTTTTTTGTTTTGACAAAAGTTGCCATCATTGTTTTTGAAACACGTTTTATACGTTTCTAAAGTGCACTGGTTTAAAGATTTCTAAAATTTATACAGGGTGAGAGCAAGTTTCAAAAAAAGAAATTAGTTTTAAGCAAATTTAGCTGAGCATCGCAAACTAATCATAAATGCGCATCAGATGCAGCGCAGTTATGAATTTCCGAACAAGCCCTTATTTAGCTATTTTTTTTTATCTGACAGTTCTAGACTATCTTAATATTTTTATTTTTATCTATGACAGTTATGTGTGAAACAAAATATCGGCCAATTTTCAATGACTCTGAGACATAATTAAGGTTTAATGTCGTTAATGTGCCGAATAAGGTCATCCTCTAGCCCTTGAGTTGTTCTTAGCTTATTGACGTACACTTTTTCTTTTAAATATCCCCAAAAAAAGAAGTCCAACGGTGTCAAATCAGATGATCTTGACGGCTAATTAACGTGGCCACGACGCGAGTTAACACGGCTATTGAATTTCTAGCGCAAAAGAGACATATTTTTGTTGGATGTCTGGCATGTGCCACTATCCTGCTGGAGCCATTGGTCCATATCTTCAATTTCTGGCCACAAGAAGTTCATTATCATCTAGCGAACACCAATCACGGTAACTGTTTGGCCGACCTTATTTTCGAAGAAGTACGTACCAAACAGGTATTTTCATATTAACTACAGACCCGGTTTGCTCGATTGTGGACACATTTGGTCGATTATGCTGACCAAAAAATCACGAAATACATTTTGATTTGAACGCCCATTTTCGTAAAAGGCTTCAAAAATCTTAGCGCACTGCTCAAGTGTGTACCTCTCCATGGTTAAATTTGTCAAACACTAAAACAAAGAAATGTAAAATTAAGTTAAGAAAAAAACTTGGCGTTAAAATTTGACCCACAATTCACAGTTTAATGTCGTATAAATCGAAGAGTTTTTGAAAGGAACCAGAACTTATGACGGATGCTCTCTTTCTTGCCAGCGTGCGACATAAATATTTAAAAAAGAAAGTGTTATTTGTTCTTCTTTTCATTATCTTTGCCACAGCTGCAGCAGTATTTGTTTAAATAAAAGCCCATGTGCTCTACACGTTTTCAAAGATGGTCCACTTTTTCAAATATCTCCCTGGGATTAAAATATTAAGACCGCAAAGGGGTCTCTGCTAACTACAAGCATTAGAAAAGTTATCTGAGATTTTCAAATAGATTATTAACATACATCTATTTTTGATTCATTTACACTCACTGTCTGTTTGTAAAACACGAGCGCAAGAATCGTTCGCTTAACTAACGTTTAAAACAAAAACAAATTTTGAAATTTTGTTTTAAATTTAAGTTAAACGGACGAGCTTTGCGCTCGTGTTCTGCAAACAGGCAGTTATTTTTTGTACTGTGTATTTTTTTAGGGATATAAAAAGAAATTTCCTACTTTACTATTGCATTTCCTACTGCGTAACCAAATGGTTTGAAAATAAAAAAGAGGAACTTACAGTTAAACCCCCGTATTCATAAACGATTATTAAATTTAACAAACGTTTATTAAGAAACATTTTCATAGAAAATTTATTTTGTAAACCTTTATTAAGTTTGAAAATTTTTTTATGAATACGGGCAAAAGCCTTTTTGATAAAAATTGTATAATAGAAAGTTATTAGACATACTATGTAACCTGACAAGGTACTCCTTTAATGTTTTTCATTTTTAAAGGGTGTCGGGATAAAGTTTTTAAAGGTTTCTGATGAAGCGTAATGCTTTGGATGAACGGACATTTCTGCTTTATCAGGGTACAGGGAATTAAGTTAAATTGACTTAATATTGTTATGAAGAGTCACTATTTGGCTTAATAAATTAGGGATGAAATGACTCGACTCCTTTTAGGTGGGGTATAAATGTTAAAAAAGTGATTCTGAAAAGCACTGCTTCGGGACAAGATATTTCTTTTGTTGCTATTGAACTTTCATTAATACATCTAAAAGCCCAACTATAATATGCTTAAGCTCCTGTCAAAAAATAACAAAAATCTTTTCAAATGCATTTAAAAACACAAAAACAAAACCAAAAAACATTTGATTCCGTGCGGAAAGTGCGATTTGTTTCGCACCTTGCTTAAGCAAATGACAGATTCATAAAATTTAACAAAAAGTTTCCTTAAGTTCAATATGGTTTGACATATATGATTTACATGTATTCGCCCATTTGCTTAAGCCAACTTAAGCATATTATAGTTGGGCCTTAAGATGAAATGAACTAATTCCTTCCAAAATGAACCGCTTGTAGAGAATACAATCCTCTTGTGTGACGAAAATCACATTATAGGGCATTGTTTTTTTATGTTAACCAACATTCAAGTTGAGATTTTGTGTCTGCAGGTTTATTTTTGTTTCAGCCAGGTTATACCTTTGAAGTTTTCTATTACTTTTTGAAATGTTTTATACAAGGGAATTTTAAGGAGGCCTTGACACAAAACCCATTATAGTTCTAAAAAGGAATTTTGTGCCCTTAGGTTTAAGATGTGCCGAAATTGGACGTACAGTGTTTTGCTTTCGTCCTTATTTTAAAGACTTTTAAAAAGGAAGATTCCGAAACTGACGTGAATGAGACTGCTTTCGCACAAGGTATCTCTTAAAATATTTAAATGCATCCATAAGAACCCCTTAAAGGGTTTTAGAGCCGAGATGGCTAATGTGAACTGAAGGTTCGGAATAAGAATAATTATATGTTATAAAGGATTTGAGAAATTATTTCGAATTGAATGAGTTGATCTTACTTACTTTGTGGAGTTTAATGAGTTATTTTTCGAAATGTTCTTAAAGACCCTGTATATTCCCGCTTATACAAATGTCTATATAAATGTATGTATGTATATGTGATGTTGCGAATACTCTTGCAGACATACAAAATTTTAAATCTTTTAACTCAAAACTCCCCCATTGTGGTGAAACAATCAACAAAATACAATTTTTTTTTTTTAAAGATTTAACAACATACAACTTGTAGATTTCAAAGAAAAAATTAAGAATAGAGATCATAAAACAATAAAGAAAAAGAAAAAACAAGTAGACATACAGACGGATTTTTGCTTTTTCTTCTTCTTTTTAAAATAAAATGATTATATATTCAGTAGATATGAAGATAGTAGATGAAGGTAGGTATGTATGTATGTATATTTTTGTATATAAAGAGGTATATTCACATGTATGTTTGTATATAGAAGTGATTGCGAGTTTATATTTATGAAGGTATGTATGTATATACAGATATTGATCATTAAATATGTACAAGTATTATAAGATATTACCTGACTTTATACAATTAAATAAACCTAGCAAGGTATAAATTGATTGATCGACTTGTTGGCTTAACCACCAAAATGAACGACTGCAAGACAGTCAGACAGACAGTCGTTCTGTTTACTAATACATAGAAAAAACTTGCTCACTTATACAGTTCCAAAATGATAATGAGTGTAAGTAGTTTTACATAAACTCTTAGATCACTTGTTTTTTTTCGTCACTCTGGGATTTTATTTCATCTGGCTCTCTTGTCTTTTATTTTTTAAGCCAAGTCAGTGAACTAAACCAGACAACAACACCAATAACTATAAAAATGAAATCTTTAAGAAGAGAATTTTTAAGTTACAGACACTGTACTACTACAACAACAATTACATTTAGTGTAAAGGTATAAAAAAAACAGAGGGTTGTTGGAAACGTATGCACGTAAAACCCGAAAATCAGGTAAATTTTTCAACTTTGCGGCATATGAATTAACCAACCAACCAACAGCACCAGTATTGGCAACAGCGTCAGTTAAGTCAACACGTTTTAAATATACGATCAGTTTACAAACGGACATTTAAGTGAATAGAGCTCACGGTCTCCTATACCGGTGCCACCACAAAACACACACTATTTACGATTTTATTTTTTTTTTTGGGAAAAATTTTGCTGTTTTGCCCAAAAAGAAAGAAACACTAATACATGTAAAGATTTTTTTTTTTGGTAACAAATACATTAAAAATATTTTAAGTTTAAAAAAAAAAAAGCTTAAACAAACTTGTTGGATAAGAAAAAAAAGTACATTTTTGAAGAAGTCATTTATACAACGTTCGTGTGGTAACTGGAAACGAGACGTTGTGGTCAAAATTTTTTGAAATTAGTTCAAAAACGTTGGGCTACACTAAAGGAGCTGGGCAGTGAAGCAAAATTTGCTGCAAGAAAAAAGTTATTTTCTGTTTTTTTTTCGTAATTTTAAACAAAAAAAAGTGTTTTAATTTAAATAAGTGTGAGTAGTGAGTGAGTGCGTAAATTAAATTGAAACGGGTGTGGCGTTAAAAAAATATTTTTGAAATTAACGGATTTTATAAGAAAAAAAATTTTAATTTTTTAAAAAAAAATGGTTGGTAAAGCAATAGAAAATTTAAGAAAAGTTAAATAAATTAATTTCATTAAAATTCTAAAACAATTTTATTATTTATACATTTTTCCTACATTTTTTACGATGAAGTATAAAAAAATGCCGAAATAATCTATGATAACTTTGAGATTTCTACGAAAAATTATTTGGCTAACCCAAGCCTCTTAAAGATTTTCAAATGTTTTTTTCAATTTTAGGAACCTAATTCTGGCAGTTGTGATAAAATACTATTTCAGTTCGAAAGCAATTTTATTTCGAATTCTTTCAGTCGAATCGAAATTATATTTTGAGTGTTGTTAAAACTTAAATAGACTTAACAACACTGTAAAAATTATTTCGATTCGTACATTATCGACTGAAATAATAAGAAATAAAATTGCTTTCAAATCGAAAAAAAATTCAATCACTACTGCCAGAATTAGCCCCCAGTTTTAAGACTTTTCTAAGCTTTAACATTTTTTTTTTGGTATATATTTTATGAAATTTTATTATAAATAATTACTATCAAAATCTTAAAAGGGTTTTGAATCCTGGCTTGTTATTTCTATTGTATGAGCTTTTGAAGTTTGAGTATTTTTAAAATTTTTTTTTATTTTGACAAGAAATTAAAAAAACATTAAATAATACTTTTAAGGTGGCATTTATACGATGACCTTTAAGACATGTTTTTTATTTGTAGACGAATTCGGTAGAGAAGAAAAACGGGTAGAAAAGACATGATTTCGGTTATTCGTTTTTATTTTCTTTGACTATCATTTAAAAGTTTTAAATTATACAAGTAAAACAAATTTTAAAAAAGACACGTTTCAAAAGCCATCAAAAAAGACTTGTTTTAAAAATCATTGCATAAATGCTGCCTAAGATTCGTACTGGAAATGAAAGTAAATTATTATTTAATCAAATCGCCAAAAGAGTTTTGAAAAGTTGTTTCTTAATTTAGTTTAATGACTTCTTAAAATTTGTAAGTTTAAAATTTTTGCCGCGAAAAATTAAAGTAGATTATTTGTTATTCAAATCGTCCTAAGGGTTATTTCTAATTAAGTTTAACTAATTTTGTAAATTTTTTAATATTTTATTTTTGATTTGAAAAAAAAAAACAAAATTAATGATGCCCGCGTAGAATATATATATATGTCCTTTATTTACTAAAATATACGCAGTAAAATCTAAAAAAAAGAATATTCTACATTATACTTAAATAAAAAGTTCACGAAGAATATAGGGCAGGGCGTCCGAAGAACATAGGGCGTAGAATGAAAGAAGATAATTAGTTAATAAAACCTCTTTAAAAATAGTTTCTAATTTAAATGTTATGACCTCGTAAAGCGGAGTACACACTATCGATCATGAGTGACAGTTTTGCTCATATTTTCGCTTGCTCGATTCAATTCAATTGTCAACTGAGTCGGTTGTTTTCCAAATCAAAGCGTGTATGGCTTTGTCAATTGATTAGTTTGACGGTTGTCAAGTTGGTTGAAGAAAAATCAAAAGATTTTGATTTTTTCAAGTAAACTACTCAGTCTTTCAATTCAATTGTACTGCGTGTGCTCGAGTCTCTTGATCAGCTGTCAAAATTAATGTTTGTAGTTTTCTTTTGCAAAAAAAAGTCAAGTACATATTTTAAAAATTGTCTTTTATTTCATTTCATTTAATTTTAAAATTTATTTAAAATCTTTCAATTCAGTTGATGAAGTGTGTGGCCAAGCATCAATTCAGTTGAAAGACTCAGTTGACAATTGAATTGAAACGTGTATGTAGTCCATAACAGTCAACCACAAATTATTTTGTGTGTACCCCTATTTGAGTTTGTCAAAAATAAATGAAATAAATAAAAAAAAGTTAAAAAAGAACAATGTTGATTAAAAAAATCCCCAAATGATTTTAAAACTGGCTTGTAGTTTCAGCTTTCTGACTTCTTAAAGTTTGTCCACTTTTAGTAATTTTTTTCCAAAGCGGATAAAAATGCAAATTTTTGTCAAATTTTTTTTAGACAAATATAAAAATTCATAAATATTTGTCTGATATTTGTCGTGTTCGTTTATTCAACCAACTAAATTTTCATTGACTTTTTTAGAACAGGCATGACATAAAATTTTCTTGTTGCTGTTATAGCTGAAACTATAAAATTTTTAAACTGGTGGTTTTGTACTGAATCTCCAAGCTTAGAAATTGTCAACCGACCAAGGGCAGATTCAGCCTTCAGTTCAGGTGGGGGGAGGGCGGGATTAACATAGTGAAAATTCAGTCGGGACAGCCTCCAAAC
Source organism: Pollenia griseotomentosa (assembly GCA_963931875.1). Lineage (NCBI taxonomy): Eukaryota > Metazoa > Arthropoda > Insecta > Diptera > Polleniidae > Pollenia > Pollenia griseotomentosa. The sequence continues at coordinate 25,498,196 of OZ007562.1, forward strand.
CCAATTTGTGATTTTAGAATATAAGTGCTCGACTAGTATAGGGGGTCATCACCCCATGTAACACAACACCATAACCAACCCCCTATGGATCCGCGCTTGGCTCGCAAAAATTTTTGTACGTACCAATATGGTGCAAATGAGCCAAGGGCCTGTCAACTCCAGCAACAGCTACACAATTTGTAAAAAGTTTTTTGAAAGGGGTTTATAGCCTTTACAAATTTTTACAACCCACGCCAACAATAAGTCCAACTCATGCCACGCCAACAAAAAGTCCAATTCATGCCTGTACCCACCACCAAAAAATTTAAAGTGAAAAGTTGAAGTTGAATTGCAAGCAGCGAATTTTTTATTTCATATTTTAACATGAGCTGCGTTGCCGGATTTCGCTGATGGCAACTCAATCGACCTATTAAAGCTTTTACGGCCAATTTCACCAAGTTCGGTTAAAACTATCCTTTGATTAAAGTTCCGGTTACCAATATGTTTTGACAGCTTTAACCGACAGTTAATTATAACCGAACTTGGTGAAATTGGCCGTTAGTGTTTTTCGACGCAAATCAGGATCAATTTCAAAAGAAAATTTAATTTTGCTTTTAATTAAAACCTAACAGACCAAGCTGAACAAGAGCGGCAAGCGTTTTTTATTTGTATGATTATTATTAATATGATCATGCCCAAAAAAATTGTATGTAACAAACTAAAAAAAAACGGCGACAATGCTTTGCAATTGGAAAATCTGATTTTGACAGGACGTAATGAAAAATAAAAAATGTCAAAATATTTTTTTACGTATTTTTCAAGGCGAAATCGTACAGGTTTCCGCATCAGAGAAAGAGTTATGCTGGCTGTCCCTTTTGTATGTTGTTATATCGTCAGCTCGTTATTGGTTTGTAACTCTTAATGAAAAAATAAATAAATGAAAAAAAACTTTCTAAATCACCCTTTTTCCAAACGTTGTGAATACCCTTTTATAAATTATTTACGGCCAATTTCACCAAGTTCAGTTGAAGTTAACCATCAGCTTTAGCTGTCAAAAACATATTGTTAACTGGAAGTTAAAGTCGTATTTAGTTTTAACTGAACTTGGTGAAATTGGCCATTAAATTGTAAAATTCATTTGATTTCTTTCAGTTTAAATGAAATAAATTTTACTTTATTCAAATAATTTCATATTCATTTTCAAATTTGAAATTTACCCAAAGATTTTTTTGTCGTTTTCTATATTGTCTTAATACTTGCTTTGACTTGTCTACATCCGGCTAAATGATGACGAGATTTGCGTAAGCGTGTTTTTCATTGTTGTTGATTTTGTTGTCTTTCAACTCTCTGTTTCTCAAATATCTCTATTATTTAGCCGTGAGTAAATGTTGAGATTTGAGATTGTATGTGCAAAAATGTAACGTTAACGTTAACTGCTTTAGACTGAGGTTTTTTTTAAACGCGTGCTTATTTTCTTTTTTAGAGATAAATTTATTTTAATTTATGTAAAATAATATTTGTTTTAAAAATAAAATTTTATTAAAAATTTTTTTACAATTTGTATTCAACCCAGTTATAAATAAAAATTCCCCAGGAGTTTTTAAAAATGGGAAAAGGGAAAAACTCCCGGGTTGAATATTGGCCTGTTTATTGGTTTTGAACGAATATTTCGTTCGCTAACTTACATGTAAACAATACAATATTTTATAATTGGTTTTTATTTTAAATGTAAGAAAAGCGAACGATGTCTTCGTTCGGAAATACTTAGATGAACAGAAAATATATTTTTATTTAATGCAACCGGTTTAAAACTAATGTGATGTTATGTTAATACTAGATCTGTCCTGTGCCATCAGTTTTATTTCAAACCAGAGTTTTACTGTTTTGTCTTTTTCTGATTCTAGTAGCCTTCTTCAGGTATAAGTAGGGTTACCTCTTCTTTTGCTGCCTTGAGGGTTCTAGTCAATTCCAATCTTTGATATATCATCATAAGGTCCTTTAAATATATGGCCAACCCAGTTCCATTTCCATTTTGAAATTTCTATGCGGATTGGTAATTCGCCTGTTCTTTGCCATAGGTCTCTATTTGAAATTATGTTCGGCCAAAAAATTCGTTTAATTTTTCGCAAGCAATGAGAAAAGAATACTTGTAGATATGGTATACACTTGCAGTAGAATTTCAGGATTCACATCCGGAGCGAACATTTGAGGGGAAAAGGCGAGGCTTAATAACTGCATGTATTTGTGGTGTGGAAGCCGCATGTAGAGGATATGATGCTTCCTAAGTAGCAAAACGATTGCCACAAATTGTGAAAGCATGGGGGGTTACGAAGGGACACCAAAAGAAAATACTTATGCCCCGATTTTCAACTTAACAGCCAGTTCGTCGATTTCGAACGTTAACGTTCGCATAGAAAATTAAATTTAAAACAAAAACAAATTTTCGAGTTTTGAAATCGACGAACAGGCTAGGCTGTAAGTCTTTTTTAGTTGAAATTTTGCAGTTTCGTATTATTGTTTACAACCCTGCGTTAGAGCGGTCAACAAAAATATGAAAAATTTACAACTCATCACTAGCAGTTGTAAAGTTAAGATGTTAAGTTTCAACTTAAGTTTGGACAGTGACAAAGCGTAACGTGCAAACTGTTTCTTTGTCTTGGTCTTATTTCTCATTGACAAGAGTGGTATTTTAAGATCAGTGATGCCAATTAGTTAATATATATGCAGAAAAGTTTTTTTGATAAAAAAAAAATTGAATAAAAAAAGTTTTAATTGAAAAAAAAAATTTCATTAATTTTTACAAGCAATAGTGTCACTTAGTTTTATTTTAAATTGAATTTTTCGAATTTTTCTTTAAAATTTGGTTTTTTTACTTAAAATGAACTTGTCTTCTATAATTCAGGCAGATTATTAGTAATGCTGGTTCAGACAAGTCATGTAAGGCTGCGTGCTCATTCATATGCAATCAATTTATGTCGTCAATTTTCTTGTTCTTTACTTTAAACTTAAGCTTATCTAGGATATTTCCATTATTTTTCCCTCTTTCCTAAAAACTCAAGACTTGATGAGTAAAACTTGATGTGTGTGAACCTGCACTTACTGCCTGTTTTTAGAAAACGTAAACAAGTAAGTGAGTGAGAAATTATATTGTAAACAAAAACAAATTTTCATTTTTTATTGTTGTTTTCAATATAATTTCTCACTCACTCACTTGTTTACGTTTTCTAAAAACAGGCAGTTAGGGTACGTTTATTAATAACTCGCAAAGACGGTATGTTAAGATCAAATTACATTTCTTCAAGAAAAGAAAATTTTGTGGAACATTGTTAAGAATAATTTTTATGAGATGGCTTCAACTGTATGCAAATTTCATAGCTACATAGTTACTTATAGCTTCTTTTAAAATTTTGTTTCTATGTGCCCTTTAGGTTCCACTCGATGGACTGACTTGCGATGTCATCTGCTGGTTTCCTTAACCTGTGGTCTTTCCATACCATTTTTGACTTCTGAATTCAAGATGCATTGGTTGTTTTTTTCTGTTAGGACCAGCACTCAGGGGATGACCCATACTACTACTACTACTAGGTAAATAGGTTATGAGAAGGAGGATAGAGGGAGTAGTGTTTGTGAACATTCGACTTGAACTTATTCATGTTGTAAGTGAGTGGGAAGACTTCAGCAGGAAGGTTATTCCACATACGAACAGTCCAGCCAAACAACTCTCTCTCTCTCTGTAATGCGTTGTACGATTCACCTGCCAATCGACCACAAAAGGATGGGCTCTTGAGGAAAAACGCGTATTACGAGCAAACGTACGGGTTTCGGGAACCAGATCCCTAATTTCGTCAGAACACATCCCATTGTAGTAACGAAAGTAGTTGTAGTTGTTGTGTTGCTGATTATAGGAGATTGTTCCTGATAGATCTGGGTCAAAATATTTGCAGGATTTTTCGTAGGCACTTATTATTTATGAAATACCTGAATGGCGTTTACGTCACGTTTAGCAGCATTCTACGACTCACAGCTGTAGAGCATTATTGACTTAACATACATAGTTTAAATTTCATCTTCTGGGATATTGTTATTAAGTTTTTTGGTGTTTTTTCAAATTCCTGCCGACCGTTATTAATGCGTCTGAGTTTATCTATTGTCTATAAGACCTCCAAACTAGAAGAACGATTCAACATCTTCAATCAGTTGGTTTTATAAACAGAATAGCTCACGGTTCTCGTTATTTAGACGCATTTCAAATTATTATGATTCATTTTCGTCTTTTTGATGTTAACCTTTCGGTCCGCATTTCTCGCCGTCTCTTGTACTAGTGTCAGCTTCGATTGCATGTCCGGAATTATATGTGTAAGATGGCACATATCGTCAGCATAGTCGAGGTTTTTAAATCTTCTCTGCATACCCCAAGTAGTTCCCTTTCTACGCTTAGCAGAATTTTGCATTACTAGATCTAGAACACAGATGAAAATAAATGGTGACATGGCACATCCTTGTAGTAATCCAGCGTTAATATTTATTTTGTTCATGGAGACTTTGGCAGGTGGTGTTTGCGTATAAGCCATTCGTGAGGTAAATCAGCTTGTTGGGGACGGTTTTACATCAAAGAGCGCACGATATAGCATTTTCATTGTAAGTGTTGAATAGAGAGCCGACCTCCATTCAGCTGGTTGCTACTTTCTAAATTCAGGGAGTATGGCGTCGGACAGTAGAGTTATGCCTCTCCAATTCCTATTAAGGAATGTCTTTCCGAAAACTTTTTTAGTTTTAATCTTACAGGAAACAAGGATTATGTACGTTATGTTAAATTGTTGTCTTAAGTCATCGTGCATATTATGAAACATTTGATGCAGAAACTTTCTTAAATACTCTTTTGGAACTGCATTTGTGTCCTTGCAATAAAATCCTTGCTTTACACTTTTCCATTCTTCTTTTCCCTTTAGCGATAAAACTCAAATGGCAGAGGACTGACTTGTTTACGTTACAAACTAATTAAACTGTTCATTTTTTTTTTCAATATTTTGTGTAAATATTGAAAGTTTTTAAATATTAATTAGTATTGCGGTTATTTTGTCGAACTATTTATGGTTTTAATCCAAATTTTAATATTTTTAATCAGGCTTAAGTTCATCAAATTTAATTTTTCATTAAATTATTTTTATGAAGAAAGGAATTTTAAAACATGAAAATTAATTAAAATTGTTATTGATAATTTTTCTTTCTTGACTGACCTGAGATTCGAACCCAGGCGGCTGGCCTGAGATTCGAACCCAGGCGGCTGGTTACCCTGACATGTTTCGATCACAACCACTTGATCTCCTCAGAGGGATTTGCCGTCTTACACTCGCAGCCATCGATGACTGCTGACGTCAATAGTCAAACATCAATCCTTAAACCAAATTGTATTTTAACCTTCTGGTAGATCGAAATTTGCTTTTTTCGAAAGATTATCCATTTTTATATTTGTAATAACAAAATTTACAATATTATTAAATAATGCAGCAATTAGACAAAATACTTAGATTAGCTATTATCACATTACATATTTACTTTCTCGTTGTTAGGTTTTTAACAGACAAACTGGTTAGAACCGACAATTTATCGAAAGTTAAAACTTAATTTAATTTGTTACACAATAAATAATATATTATTTTTATACTTAAGGCCTTATTCATAAACAATATTCCATGCTTATAACAGGTTTATAAGACGAATGAATTTTATTAAGTAGAAAAATGAATTAACTTTTAAGACGGCAATTCACTTTTTAGTCGTACAATTTTTAAATTTTTATTAAATGATGGTATCTATGCGATCAGAGTTGCATTTTTTGTAAAGTGTCTGAGTCATGTGTGACTCAGCTTATTTGTGTGATAATATGGTGTGAGAACAGATTGTGCAGACATTTTTTATGTCGCACAGAAGTCTGTCAGATTTTTGTGTAAATGAATCATACAATTGTGTGGTAACATTTTTATTGTTTTGTTTACTTATTAAAATGGGTCTACGACTGAGATTAGCTTTAATAACAAATGAGAGAGAACGCTGGCAGACTAGCGTTACCAATTTGCTTTTGTTAATATTAATCTTAAACAAGGGGAACAAGTTTTTATTTTAATCTTAAAAGATTTATAATTGACTGATTCTTGTACAGTTATCTTGTCGTTTGTTCGAAGTTCAATTATGTGTATTTATTTTTGACAGCTCATCTTAAAAAATAGTTGTAATGAGAATTCTCATAACACCGTCTCTTAATATTATAATACTACCACTAATTTCGAGTCTACACGTAAAATAATACTCTTTGTGATTGAATTTGACGTCTCCTAATATAAAAATCTTTAATGTCATTTCACGTGTAGACCGCAAGTTTAGAAGAGTTGCATTTAATAAGCAGTAATGGGCCTTCCAAAACAGTTTAGTGATTAGTTTCTAACACAATTAAGTCAAATAAAGTTTCTGTTTTTGAATTAATTAAAATTACCTAAAACGAAAACTTTTCAAGTTTTCAAAACCTTCGTCTATTGCATTATTGTTTTATTTTTAAATAATTTTTCCAAGAACTTGACATTATTTTCACACACATTTTATGTTTTACGGAAATTATAATAATAATGAAACAAAACAGAAGCAACTAAAAATTTATGATTTAAACATCTCATAAACCTTAAAAATAACAATTTTTAACAAAGCATCAACTTCTTTAATTAAACAATTCCAAAATAACAAAAAATTCACAACCTTAGCATGACAACACCGAAAAAAGCATAGAAAAATTAACAAGTGTATAATTTGAATGACCTCTACCAAATTTAAAGACCGTTTTTATGATTATTGTTGTCTTTGTTTTCGTGTTTTGTTCCTATTTTCTTAAAGTTAAACACCCTAACTGAAAGTAAGTGAAGCAAAGAAGACACTACACTCATTAATTTCTTACAAGTCGTCTACGTCTTGTCGTTTTCTTTGGTATGTAGTTCAAGTAATTGTGGGAAAAACTATGATTGCATTTTTCCTGGGTTACCTAAGCTATTACAATTCAGCTATTTTGAATTTATTTAATAAAAACGAAAACAAAATTGTGGGGAAGAAATATTTCAAAAAAATGCAAGACTTATAGTTTCTTGAGTAGTTGTTGGTCTTATTCTTATTTGCGCTTTTTTTTGTTTTTTTTTTTTTTTTGTTAAATATTTGTTTGTGACCATTCACTAAATCACTATTATGATAATGATTGTTAGTAATAGTAGTAATATTGGTTAAAGTTTGTAATACCGCGCCTCAAACGTTCCAGTTACAGTCACTTGACCAACCGAAACGTTTTTTAAAAAAAGAATTCAAACAACTTTAACAAAGAAAACCCCAAACTAACCAACCAACTTCCATATGAAAAAGAAATAAAACAAAGGAAAAAAATTGTAAAATGTCTAAGAAAATGTTAAAATAATCGCTGTAATATAATGTGTATACAAGACGTTATGAGAACCATTTTTTTCTATACAATAAATATTGTAATAGTTATTTTTAATTATGAAACAGATTCAAGCCTACAGACAAATACTTAGACAGGTATTTATTTCACTGTCTACTTTCTTGTTTATGGGGTTTTTAGAGAAAAAAAAAACTAGATAAAACAAGTTTTCTAGATTTTTAAAAGATAATTATTAATGTTGAATGTTATTTAATAAATATCAGTTTAATTAAAAAAGGAAAATTTTTATTGAGAACAAAAATTAATTAATTTCTATCAACACTTAATTTGTTTTGATTTTATATCCCGTTTACAAAAGTTGCATTTTAAGATCGGTGATGACTACTAATTTATTATCTTAGGATTTAGCTTTTCAACTTTAAGTTCATAAGTATTGAAGTGAACATTATGAGTGCAATATCAACCTGATGGCTCTTAATTTAAAAAAGTGCAAACATATGCGATTTTCACGAAATTGGAATGATAATGGTCGTTTTCCCTTAGGTGGAAATCAGCTAGAATTAATGACGGAGTTTCTATACTTAGGAGTTCTCCTTGATTGTAAATTAAACTTTAACAAACATATTATCATGATGGTAAATAAAGCTCGTGACGTGCTTGCTTTTATCAAACGATGGGCTAAAGAATTTACTGAACCTATAATAACCAAACGTTTGTATACATCATTAGTAAGGCCTATCCTGGAATACGGTTCTATTATTTGGGATCCCTATACTGATTATCACAAGAAGCGCATTGAATCTGTTCAAAAACAATTTCTTTTATTTTGTCTAATATGGAATGCCAATGTGAATCTTCTTCCATATTCTGCACGACCCTCTATAATTAATAATTAATTAAATGGATCAATTATCTCAGAGTTCCTACTAAAGACAATTAACTTCAATATACCTCTTAGATCTACTCGGAACTTCGTACCACTTCATCTACAGTGTTTTCAAACTAATTATGCAAACGCTGACCCCTTAAGGAGATTATGCAAAACATTTAACGATTTCTATAATTTTATTGATTACCCTGTAAACGTTAATATTTTAAAACGTAACATCATTTTGTTCTTGAATATAAACCATTAGTTGAGTATCCTTATAAAATGTAGATTATTTTATTGGTCTATAAGGATTTTAGTCCATAGACCGTGATTAAATAAATAAAAAAAAAGTCTTATGTGAAATTCAGTAGGATCTTACTTAGAAACATAACAAGTCGTCTTCCCTAGCCACCGCTATGGCTCTGCTCGGAAATGCATCACTGCGCTGCATCTGATGCTCAACGCGTTCATAAAAGTAATATGACGTCACATCAGCATATTATACACATGTTTGTTTCCTCGTTTTTCTATATTTTAGCTAAATGCGCATTCTTGGTTACGTTGTATCATGTATGATGCGCAAGCAAATCTAAAACACTCATCACAAAAATGGCTGATGCACATTGTGTATAAAAATATAACCAAGCTGCACAGCAAACAAGCATCGGCATCACAGATGCGCATCAGATGCAGGGCAGTGAAGCATTTCAGAACAGGCCCAAAGTTGGTTTTTTACATGAGCTGTCGTGCCATACGTTTTCCCTACATCAAAGAATATGATTATATGCATATATATTTCTGCTGACGTTAAGTTCTTGTGCACACAAAAAAAGTAAAAAAACTCCATAGTAAGTCAAAAAATTTATTGAGAACTAAATTTAGCTGAACCTTAGCAACACTTTAATTCTATTGATTTAATGGTAAGTTGAAAAATTTATTAAGAACAAAGTTTAACTACAGTTAAGCAACGTTTTGATGGAATTGTTTTGTTAGGATCTTACCTTATTCTTCCATTTTTAAAAAAAGATCAGTTGTAAACTGTTTCTGAAATGACATTTAAAGTTATTCTTGCAAAGTTATTGGCCTCGGCTTTAATATTCTGGTCTTATTTCTTAAATTAATTGCTACAAATTTTTATTGAAAGTCACTTGAAACAGGACAAGTTTATCCTTTTTTTATTGTCGAAAAATAAAACACAGTTCTTTGTTTAAAATCAATTACATATTTGCCTTTCAGAATATTTGATATCAATTCAATTAAAAACAGCATAAATAAATTTAAGAGAATAAATCAATGTACAGTGAAACCTGCCATAATGACACATCCCATAACCTTCCATATTTTTTTGATTCAAGCTGTTCATAAGCTTTGCCATACAAAATGTATTCCCATAACGGGAGCCTCTCATAACCAGACGCGGACACGTTATGTATTACATCTTTTTTCAAAATATCTCCCATAAGCGGTTAGTAGCGTTTAAATACACCCACAAGAGTTGTATTTTATAAGCAGTTCTTTTTTTTTGAAACTCTGATTTATAAGGTGTGATTTTTTTTAGAGGCAAAGAACTTGTTTTGAAAATAAAACACAAACAAATTCAATGAAATGGCCAAGATTTTGGCTTTATTAGCTCACAAATTTAATGGAATTTAATGCTTAAAAATAATTTCTAGCATATGGCCTCCGCGACTGCGCGTTATGAACGCCATCCTGCCGGTCCAATTTTACACCATTTTTTTAAAACATACCCTGTTTTATTTCGTCAATAGTGCGCCGAATGTTGGCTTCTAAATAATCAATCAGTAAAGACCAGTAATTTGACGCACCTCCACAAAAAGTAGTCCAAAAGTGTCAAATCACACAAACAATTTGGCCAATTCACAGGTCCATATCTTGAGTTTATTCAAACACCAAACGTTTGGCTCAACAAAGTGATCGCTTCAAACACTTTATGGCATGTTGCGACGTCTTTTTGTATCTTGTATCCTTCAAATGATTTGCAATGAAACAAGTAGTAAAAAAATTACGAAAAATATGCTTGTAGCGTTTGCCATTCACGGTAATGTTGGCAACGGTTTCGCATTTATAGCCAAATAGGCCGATGACGTCTTCGGCATGTAAACGACAACAAACAAGATTGTGCCAACCTAAAAATGGTTGTTTACATACCCGTTAGGCCAGAAATGAGCCTTATCGCTGAAGACGATGACTTGACGATGATAGTCTGGTTCAACTTCCAGTAGATTCACAGTCCATTTACCGAACACACAACGCAATTCAAGGTCCGCTGGCTTAAATTCTTGCAGTTGTTGGATCTTATATAGATGTCAACCAAGATCTTTCCTCAAAATTTTCCCAGTTGTGGACGTTCAGATACCGATTTGAGGAGAACGGTCGGACCGATAAATTCGAGTCCTCCGTCACACTGACGTCTACTTCTTCTGTACACACAGTAAGCACTTGATTTGGATGATTACACAAAAGATTAAATGTGGTCATGAATCGATCTATAGTATGCCGTATTGTCTGCTCACAAAGACGATTATGCGCACCGTAAAATTGACGAAGTGCTCTATAAGTTTGGCGAACAGAGCGCGAAATTTGGAAATAAATTTCCACGGTTTGTAGACGTTGTTCTGATGAAGGTCTTTATATCGTGATTGGACAAAGTATACTGGAAAAAGTCAAACCCACTTTATTAGTATAACAGCTAGTTTAACAGTTATACCTATCGGAAGTTCAATACGTTTAAAGAAAACACCCTTTATGTGTGTTAATGCCAGTTTAACTGGTGATTCTCCTGCAAACAAAAAGAAGATGACACAGAAAATGCTCTTTATGCGGAAAAGTTGTTTGTTTAGCTCGTGTTGTGGAGGAGATTATCCCGTATGAAGACTCTTAAGAAGAGATATATGTAGAAATTTCTAATTCCATAAATGATGATGTATTTAAACAAATTGCACCAAATTGTACACATCAAATTATTGAAAGTCAATTGGAAACGCAACAGCTCGAATTGGACCTATCTAAATTAAGGTATACTCTTAATAACCACAATGGACTATTCTACCATTGCTTTAATGAAATGAGTCATTTTAAAATATTTAAAGTAAAATATGTGTACCTTTCTCATGCGGGGACATCTCTCATAACCGGACAAAAACACCACGAAGGTGAGTGTCTGCTTACGGGGGTTTCACTGTATTTTGAACCGCTTTCGTGTTTCTGTTTAAGTCTGGTCGAAAAAATCATGACTTTCTTTGATCTAAAAAAATTACCATTTAAACTGGTTTAACCCACCAGTTTATTTATGAAAAAATATAAAATTACCATTTTTGAAAAGAAAACTAAATCAGCGAAAAAACGATTAAGACTTTTCTGTCGTTAATTTAAATGACTTTTTTACTATTTGGAGGCCACCAAAAAACTTTCAAATTTAAAAAAACAAACACACACACAGACAAATGATGACGATTACGACGATTATCACCATGATAATGATGATGCGTTGGCGTACTGGTATATGTTTCAGTGATTTTTTTTCAAATTAATTTTCTATTCACTTCACGTTTCTCTTTTATTTAAATTATTTAAGTAGTTTTAAAACGTTTACCATGATATTTTACCATTTTTGTGATTAATTGGTTTAGTTTTGAATTCGTTTTTTTCTTCTCATTTACTCATTTTTTTTCTTAATTTTTCAGTTAAACGTTGTATGAATATTTTATTAATTTTATTTTTTTTTTTAATTTTATAATTTTTATAATGTTTTGCTGTATGTATTGTGTTTTTTTATTATTGCTGTTTTGCTAAGTGCATTTTGGTCAATGATTTTACGTTTTTTAAATATTAATTAAAAACAACAATTCACACATTAATTTTATTATATTTTATTTTATGTATATACAAAAATTATTAAAATTTATTTGTTATGTGTGAACTATTAAGAGTTTGTATTTGTGTTATAATAATGAAAAAAGTGCTAAAAAGTGCCAAATGTATACCAAATAAATTTATAACAAAAAAAAAAAAAAATTTCAAATGGAGTAGATGTCGGCTCTTGTACGATACAGGGTGTTATGTTCTCTTTGGTTATCTAGCTGTATGAGTGATTTTAAAAGCGTCATAAAGCTAGCTTACCGAAGTTAATATTAACACTTGAACAACGAAAAAACATGTGTGGACTAAAATGGTGTAAACAAATAAATATTTGTTAAAAAAAGTGTGTTCTAAAATTTTTGAAATATAAGAAATCCAACACGATTTCGACTTAAACGTTGATTCGATTCCATTTTTAACAGAAAAATACCATTTAGAGAATGAGTTTTGCTTGGTTTGCTTCAATAGGTAGAACGAGAATCCCCTCTATGTTTAAAAAAATACCATCTCTGAAAATATTAAGAAATCAACGCAAAACTCGAAATCTAAAAAATTCAATTCCATGAACTTTTAAAGATCCGAGAGGAAGAGGGATATCACATCGTTAAATCAACTTCTCTCCTCATAAGGACCCAAAATATATACACTTTATAGGGTCTAAGATCAATATTGTAGAAATTACAAACGGAATGGCAAACTTATATAAACCCTTTTTCCCCTGTGGTGAAGGGTATAATAATAAGATCTGTTTCTGTGACGCCAACATTTTTTGTTTGTCAATTTCCATAAAGAAAGAATTTGTAAAAGGGTTATGTGAAATTATAAACCGTTTATTACAATTTTCAATAGACTTCGTCCATAGGAGGATTACAACGGATGCACCAAGTTTCATCAAATTAGCTTTAAGACCAGCAAGCCGGACTAATAGACGGGCACCGTTAGATCGACTCTGAATGTGATTCTTAGTCAATCGGTATACTTAAAGGTGGGTCTAAAACCAATATTTTAAGGTGTGAAACACATCAGCACCAAACCATAATACCTTTTCCACTATTATAATGTAGTTATAAAAAAACACCCAGTTCCAACATTGAATTCTTCGCCAAAAGACTTCTCCTATTCTTCACCAGAAGACTTCTCCTTTAAATATTCCAAATCCCATTAATTCAAAATCAAAAAGATTCATTTAACTATATTTCCTTGTATAATTAAACTATTAGTAAACATTTTGAAAGTATATTCAACATTAAGAAATTTACAACCAGATACAAGTAAAAGGAAAAATTAACTTTAAATGGCTAGGACTCCTCTCATTATTAAGCAAATTTTGTTGTGCTGCTATTTATTCCTTTTTCTCGGCATGAAGTTCATTATATCTCTTATGCCAGTCGAGATTTTGCTTACTTACAGTTTCACCACGTTTGGCGGCTTCTTTACCACTGTACACCATAATACAGCAACCGGTAATAGTGAGAAGAATCATAATATTGGCAAGACGTATACGCACCTTGTTGCGACAACGTTCCATAACATCAGCGCTAAACAAAAAAAATATCAATTAAATAAAAAAAAAACATACTCGTATTATGAACGAAGGAGAATTTGGTAGATGAAATCAATTGAAATTGATACGCATTCAATGTAGATAAGATGGTGAACATAAACAAAAACTTAAATCGTGAATTTTTAAAACATGTGCTGAAAATATTTACCGACATCACAATTAGGGAAAGGGTATTATGCATTTGTGCTGATGTGTGTTTTTAAAAATGTTATTAAACAAATTTTTGAATTTGTTGATAATTACATTGTGATTTATTAAGGATATTATAGGAAATAAAAATTCTGTCAATACCTTTCATAGTTTTTCCGTACCTGCGATTTAAATTTTTCGATTTTCGGGAGTCATTTTTTTTGTAATATATTTTTTGGAGTATGAGCTTAATTTCCTTACTGTAATGAATTTTAATTAAAACCTATTCCAAATATTATAGTCCAGATAATTGTCAGTATACACTAAGGGTTTTACTAAAATCAAAAAGCATTAACCCTAAAATCATGAAGGTAAAATTTTTATATATTTGGAATTTCTATGGGAGAGATATCGAAATATTGTATATTTTTGTGCCGATTTTTGTTAAACTGGAGAAAAATATAATCTAAAGTCATACGACGACAACACACTGCAAAAATAGAGATTAACCCTTAAATGCACATTGGAGTCAAAATAACCCCAAACTATTAAATTTGGAAAAATCTGTAAATTCGAATAAAATAAAAATAAAGTATTATTAATGTATATGATTTTCGTATGACTTTAGATTATATTTTTCTTCAGTTTCTTAAGAACAATTTCGCAAAAATGAATAATAAGGCACACCCTAGTGTACACCAATACAACAAAATTTAAATGAGAATTTCGATTGATATCAATTACCGTTATTTGGTCCCAGGTCGAAGTTTTGACGATGACTGTTTTTAGATTTAATTTGATCCAAAAATATCTTATTGCAACATAGTTGGTCTTACCATATGGTCCATATTTGACTACATAAAATACCATAACTTCCTATAAAATATTGGTATTGATATACAATTAATTAATGGCAATATTTTGTACTAGTAGGTGCAGAATTAATTAACCATTGGTCCCATATAAACCCCGTTCATAAAATCGTTTTAGGGCGAATAGATATAGATGTGTATATCAAAATAATATTAGGCTTAAAGAACTGTTATGTAAATCTAAACCACATAAAATAATTTGGTTTTGCTAGGTCCATGATGGCCCATGGGCCTTAGATAACGTACACTATCGAAAATGTTTCTGTATGTACTGTGGGGTAGGGTATCAACTTGTTTTAATTATCCCTGGTTTATAATTATTTTGCTAATGAAGTGATAGTTTTTTCATGCTAATTTAATACAGTCGCACCTAAAATTACTACTACCACTATGGGCCTGTTCGGAAATACATCACTGCGCTGCATCAGAAAAGCAAACTTTTTTAAATGCCGATAAAAAAGAATTAAAATTTTTTTTATTGTGTGACTATTATTTTTGTGGAGTATTTGACAATTTTTTAGTTCACGTCTACTTCACTGATATACATTTAAAGCATTTGAATCACTGATGCAGCGCAGTGATGCATTTCCGAACAGGCCCTATCTTTCAAGATACCGACTACTTTATATTGTTTCTACTTATTCTATATACGTTTCATTGAGTTCACCGTTCAAGATATGTGTTCTGCGGTTCAAAAATGTTGATTTTGACACAGGAGATGATAAATTGAAGGCATTACTACATAAAAATTGTTTAATTAATTAACCCAAAAACAGTGAAATTGGATAACAACGAGTTACAGCCGAGATCTTAAAAAAGAAGAAAATTTTCATCAAATCATAACTGACAATTAAATTGTCTAAGCGAAAGAAATCGTATGTAAAGCTAAGCCAACCAGCCGAATATCCATGGCGCTAAGGTAATGCTTTGTATTTGGTGGAACAAGAAGGGTAACATCTATTATGAACTGCTGAAGTAGGAACAGACTATTATAGGAGACCTGTGCCGAGCGCAATTGGATTCGTAAGAAGCAAGCCCTGCTTGAGAGTCTTGCCTCAGCCCGCCTTACAGTTCTGAGGTTGTGTCGTCCGACTTTATTTCTTTCGAACGATGTATATGGCTCTTATTAAATTACGCTTCAGAACAGGATTTCCGAACTTGGCTTATTTTAGTTCCTAATAAACAAATTTCCAATAAAGAGGAAGAGAGGTAAATGTTAAAATAAAATAAAACAAGTTATTTGCAATTAATGAATTTTTATTTCGTTTTTTAGCACCCATTGTGAAGGAATGAAGGATGAAAAGAATCTAGAAGATGTATCAACGTTCTGCTATCTCGGAAGTCTTCTGACTATAACAGGTGGTTCTGCAGACGTAAGAAACCGAATAAAAACTGGTAGGCACTCCTATGGCATTCTAAGCCCCAAGCTAAACATATTTAACTCCTGCATAAAATGATCTCTTCTCGATGGATGTGAATCGTGGAATGCAGCGCAGAAGGATGTCATCTCGCTACAGGTTTTTATAAATCGCTGCCTGTGCAGAATTTTAAAAATATTCTGGTCAGTTACAATATCCAATGAAAGGCTATGGGTCCAAACCTTGCAAATCCCCGTAAATGTCGAGATGGCGCTGGCTAGGGTAAAAACCCGTTGACGATGTCACAAGACAAGCTATCAAATGGAATCCGCAAGGAAGCCACAGAAAAGGAAGACTATAACACACCTGGCGCCGCCAAATCAAAATTGGAGCGGCCAAACAAGATAAGAGCTGGAACGACATAAAAACATTTACATTTGACAAATCAGGACCCTTGGGAGACGGTGAAACATGGTAACACAACGGAAACTTATTGCTGGACCCAGCTGTGCTCGATAGCGGCTGCCAACGAAACCTTATTTAACCTAGCACCGTCCTGAAGGATCCATATGTCGTCCTCATTCATAAACATAGTTGAATTCAAGAAAAAACAAGAGTTGCACTGATCTTTAGTGCACTTTGATCACTAATCAGAGAACGAGAACGAATTGATATCTACAAACCTATTGGTAAATTTGTTGTTTGTTCATTGAATCCAGGAAATCCAAAAATTAAAACCTTAAATCATAGATAGCCCTTTTAATTTTTGGTTTGCTGTTTGTGGTTGTTAGCAGAGATGTTAAAAATTGTGTATAATCACCAAATCCATATAATCAAGCAAACAATTTGTTGATTTTGCACCTATTACCAAAATGATTACATGTATTGATTACTAAAAATTGTGAATTCTTTTTAAAATAAATGGCATATGTAATTTTTATTAAAAAAATGATTAATGAGACTCCCAGTAGCTCTTACACGATTGAAAATGCTAGCTGGGTATGAAGTAATTATGCTTTTGTTTGAATGTTTTTTTTTTATAAAAATCAAACAGAAATGGTTTAAAAAAAAACTAAATTCTAAATTGTCCGATTTTTTTGACGGTTTTTCGAAACGATAAAGGCGTTTTTTTATTTTTTCTTAGGAAACTGACGATGTCCTCACAAATTTATCTGTCAGCCCTGAAGAAAAGTAAACAAAAGTAAAGGAAGTAATTTTATCTTATAAAAATACATTGAGTCCATTTGCTAACAGCTTTTCTATTTACTGGGAAAATAAATATTTTATACATATGTATGTATTTCTTTGAAATAATATTTTTTACTTACTTTTTCTTTTCATTCTAAATACAAGTAACCGCAAACAAGCAATTAAATTTAGCAATAAACAAAATTAATAAAAAGAAGAAGAACTGTCAAAACCGATTAGGAAAATGCCATGCGAACATGGTAATACAAATAAGTAATAAAAACAGAGAGCGAAGTAATCCAAAGCACCGTGCGAACATGGCATTAGTATAGTTACAGCTTTTTCTGCCAAAAACCTTAACGTACAATGATGTTGTAATACAATTTGGTATGCCGGTTTTATAGGACTAGAAATCACAATATCGGTCCACAATTAACCATAGGTCCACTATAAAGCCTACTCTAGGAAATCATGTGGAACATAGATATGTGTTGTAGTAAAATTTTGGTCTAATTTAGCTTTATATGGCCAGAAAAACCACCAAGCAATTTTGTGATTATTCGTCCATAATTTGCCATATCGCACTGGTTCCTCTAAAGAGTCAACTTAAAATTGTTCAATTTTCACTGTTTGAAAGAAATCGAAGTATAGTGGTCTTTCGCCAAAAAATACAGTTGTATTCCTCTTCTTAATATAAAAGTATCTTCTCCAGAGTCAAGTAAAGAGAAATATTTTGAGTTATCTCCAAATGAAAGCTGAATTCATATCAGTTTTGTTTCAACTAAAGATAAATATTTCAAGTTGTGCTAGTGTTTTTGTCGTAACGGTTTACTTTGATGATGTTCTATTTTGTGTTGTCTCTTTTAAGTTGTCAAGGTAAGTTAATTGTGCTGTTATATTTCGTTTTGTTTCTGTATTTATAAAATGACACCACTATATAAATGAACAAATTACACATAAAGGGGAACAACTCAAAAAACTTGTTATTTTTCGATAATCCCTGAAAAAATTACAAAAACAACTTTTTAACTTTCATTGTAAATATTTTAACAAAAAAAGTTTTTTGCTTTTACTGAAAATTTGTAAATTTTAGAGGAACCAGTGCGATATGTCCCACATAGAGCAGCCTACTGAAAAGGACTTTAAAACGTATAACAGGCTAAAACAAATTGAGCTACTGCAATTCTGTTTAATTTAGGTTTTTTAACACCAGAAATTTCTTGTCGAAATTTTATGATGATTGGCCCTTAACTTATCATGGGTCCAATATAAATTACTCTCCAAAAAAGTCTTTTGCTTTTACTTTTAAATGACTACTAGAAATAAAAGCATAAAACTGTCTGATTGGCGTTCAAAATGGAGCTGACGATAGGTCTTAACCACAACCAATTTTATGTCACAGAGTACAATTTCGATCGAAAACGGAATTCATTCCGTATTTTGGTGCTTCAGAAAATGACGAAAAAAAATTTTTCGGAATGAAACCATTTTTGTTTTCATGAACGGAATGGGAGTTTTCTGTGTTTGAAAGGCCAAAAAACTATCAAAATAGATCGAACGGAATTGTACTCTGTGACATGACCCATAGATTTCATATAAAGCCCACTCCTGAAATATTTTAACTATTGGCGGAGGATTTTAAAGATTCTAATACAGCACTCTAACTTCTTTTTTCTACTAATTAACATGATCAGGTCTACGTTAAATAAAGGATAATTCCTCCATGTCCTATTAAATATTGTATTTTTTATAGCCCTAGTCAAATAAATGATATTCTTTGAACGTTCAGATTTCTATAGCTCTTTAAAAGTACATTGACGTTAGGTTGTGGACTGCTTTCGGTTCTCTAAGCCTACACAGGAAAAAATATCTCAAGAAAATTTTTAGCACCACAGTTTGTAGAAAATAAAATTTTAGGTCAACAAACTTTTTATTTGATTTAACGAAAAAAATGTATCAAAATTACACTTTGCAAAATAGCAGTCAATAAAACATATTAAATAATGAATAAATTAAATATTTCTTCATATTCAATATAAAAAATATTTGAATCAAAGTAAAGACAGTATTTTTACAACTCTTGTCTATTTTTGAAAAGCTTTGATATCTTTGCAAGTAAGGCTTGTGTTTGTAATTCTCATTCGCTTTACAGTTTTATTTGTATAATATCTTTAGTTTTTCCAAAGTCTTTGGAAAAAGGTTTCCTGATGATCTGGCCTAAGAAACCAGAGGAACTAGCTTATCGCCCAACAAAAAATTTTAGTATATTTGTCAAAGAATACAAATTAGGAATTTAGAACATCATAATTAATGAATAAAATAATAAAGATTTGATAAACCTTTTGTTTCAAAATTTCCAACAATTTATTTTAACAAACTACGTAAACATTTTGTTGAAAAAAAATATTTTGGGAAAAAACTTATTTTTTTGACTCAATAAACTTGGTTGTTGACTTAAAATTCAATAGCTATACCTACAAACTTTTTTATCAATACCGCAAAAATCGTCATCGCAGAAAATTCAAACATTTTTTGAATCAAATATCCGATTTTCATATTCATATATGAATTTTTTTTTTCTGTGAACATACCCAATACAAAATTGAGAAAAAAAATCATTTTAAGTGCTACGCCATTCCCTTACTACGAAGCAGGTTTGTAAGGGAGAAATGTAAGAGTTTCGCTTACCAACTCGCTAACGGAAGGCATGAATTTTATATGGTGAGTTCCCACTTTGAAGCAATACATTTTTTACACAAAAAGCGCTTTATTCAACGCATATAAAAACTAATGAATGTAGCGTTCAGCCTTGCACACTGAATGTTTTTTTACAGTTATTTTTTAGTATTCGGCCTTACAAACCTGCTTCGTAGTAAGGGAATAGCGTAGCACTTGTTATTTTTTCTTTTATAAAACTTGTTAAGAGTTCCTTCACTAACTTTACTGTATCTCAGTATGTCTTATTGCGTAGCGCCTAATTGTGCGCTTATTTTTTTTATTGGGTATGGGCTTTAGACTGTTCCGCAACAGGTTTAGCATTAACAAAATATTATTTTTTTTTTTTTGGAAGCATTTTAAGTCATTATAAAAATTTGTTTTTTTAGAACTGATTTTCCATGCTCTTACAATAAATTTTTAAAAGCACGCAATTTATTTTATTTAAGTTTGTAAATTTTTACACTTTTCTAGTTTTACAAGTTAATACACCGCTAAAGAAATATATGAATATCAAATGTAAAATAGTAAGAATATATAATGGGTATATAAATTAAACAAAGAAAAAACATATCGAGAAAAAATGCAGGGGTTTCAAGTTAGAATAAAAAAAATTATATGTATGTAGAGTTTAACTTATTCCTTAGGCGTATCCTTAGTGGCATTAAGTTCATTATATCTTTTGTGCCATTCGAGATTTTGTTTGGAAACACTTTCACCACGTTTGGCGGCTTCTTTGCCACTGTAAATCATAATACCGCAACCGAGAATGGTAAGACCAATCATTGTATTGGCAATACGAATACGCATTTTATTACGGCAACGTTCCATAACCTCAGCACTATTAACATGAAAGTATAAACAAAGAAAAGGGGGAAGACATTACAAGGTTAGTCGCAGAGACATAATTTTATTTATTTTTTGGGAAAATGTCGAAATGATGATGATGAAATAATGTAAAAGTTTGATAAAATGTTTTGTTGGTTATACAAATTACATATATTTTTCTTTGGGTTATCTGAAAATTGTTTTTTTTTTTTTTGTTTTATGTTAGTATGGGTTTAAATAGGTTATACGATCTCTCAAGATATATATCAGCAGCTGGTTATTATCTTAAACCAGTGTTGGAAAATAAACACTAAATATCGCTCATTAGTTTTCGGTTCGGTAGATTTGTAGAAAACACAAACGCTAATAGTGTTTGTGTAGTAAATCATTAAAACAATTACGTTTCCCTGTTTGTCATCTTTTAAACTCAAACATTTTACTGTTCTTATCCAACTCAACAAAAAGGAGAACATCTAATTCTCTTCGGTTTTTTTTTAAACCACAAACTCCTTGGTGTTCGGTTCAGCTCATTAATGTTCGTCACTTTTTGCTGGTAAAAAAATCAAACATTTTTTACAAAAACAAAATGACATACGAAAAAAAAAACAAAAAGCCAGCAAAATAATTTTTCAAAAACATATACACATACAAGTTCGTGCTGCGGTCGTTACTAAATTTTTTTGTTTGTACATTAAAAAATATTTGTCTATAGTACCACTTAAAAGTTCTTTAACGAAGAATAGAACACTAAATAATGTTCGTCTCTTTCTTGAAAATAGTTACGAACGGTATTAAGGGTTATATTCGTCTATGCAAACACTAAAAAATAAATATCGTTCCTGGGTGTGTGAGCCGAACGCTAAATGTTCTGTTTATTTTCGATCACTGTCTTAAACTTATTGATTTTGCATAACAAAATTTTAGTAATTGTTTTATGAATAGTTTTTAAGTTTAACACACGCCAAATAATTTCATGTCAAATCCACAAATTCTGGAAATACCATCTATGGAAAGTTGGCCAGGCCTGGGCAAGCTTTATAATGGGTTTGCAATATTCACTGGCGGCTCGAAAATGTATGCAGGTGCATGTGCTGATGTCTATATTGAAGATAGAAACATCAAAAGATCTTAGAGACTTTCTGTCAGGTGCAGCGTTTTTCAAGCAGAAACTTTGGGTATTTATAAATTCGCGCAATTAATACAGGAGCACGTGGAAAGAGGCTCCAAGGTTACGATATATAGAGATAGACAGACTTAAAGCTTTGAAAGGCTACTTTGTTAGATCTAAACTCTGCAGCCTTGGATAACGGTATTGAAGCGTGGCTTAAGCTAAGGCTGCGGTTTATATCTATTTCTAATGTATCACTGTAGTTTCAAGGATACCTGAGTTGAAAACATTGAACTTAAGTCTAAACAACGAAAGGTTGTCCTCCTCTAAACCGATGTATCATGCGACCCGTGCCAACGGTTTGCAGTCAAGGGTAATCGTCCGTATTATCACGGAGTACCTTAGCGAATAGACTAAGCTATTATCACGTTACTTGGACCTCCCGTATTCCTACCCTCTTTTCAGTAAGAAATCGAAAGGATTAGTGGCTGCAGTAATGCCTATGGGGTTATTTAGCTCTAACACTGGTCACTGCCTCAGGGTATGAGTGGGGGCTGTTAGGAGCCAAGTGGGCAGTCCTCGATTTAGCTGCCCATTTAATCCCTAAACCTAACCTTAGATCTAAGCTAGTGAGTGACTGTTAAATAACACCACGGATAATCGTTAAAGATAGCACACACAGAAAATAATAACAATTGATTTTAATTAAAAAATTTGTGATATTAATTAAAAAATTAATTAAATTTGCACCAGTAAACAAATTTATAGTATCAATTGAACGTTTTATTTACTTGATTAAACGTTTAATTCACTTGATTAAACTTTTAGTTAACTTGATTAAATTTTTAATTAAAACTTTTTTTATTTTTGATTAATGCTTTAAATGGTAAAAAAGGTTAGAGAATTTTTTCTGTGCAGTAAGGTTGTAATGGGAGCCGAGGCACTCCAACATAGCACTTAATTATACAGCTTCTATTTGAAAAAGATAAAAGAATGTCATAACGGACTGCAAAGTATCACAAACGCTGCGAACGGAACAAAATAAAGCAGATTCGAAGGTTCTTCTATGCATGAACAGTGGATGCTTAAGGACTACGATAGGTGTAATAACAGGTCACTGTATGATTGGGAAAATGGCAGTAATATGAGGATCCGACTAATCGAACATGTGAAGGTTGTGTGTGGATACTGAGCAGTTAGAAAAAGTTGAGCACATTTTGTATCACTGTCCTTTGTTACAGACCAGCAGGCGAAAATGGATAGTCAGTAAATTCTAGAGCGAATTAGGCGAGGTCTCAAGGTGGACCCTTGAAAACTTGCAAGGTTTCGTTGTTGTTGTAACAGCTAAAACTATACAATTTTTAATCTAGGGACTTAGCATACTGTCTCAGCCTAGTAACTGTTGTACATAGTCCACAAATCCACTGAATAGTTGAATAGGTGGGTGTATCATGGGGATCCTGACCACAAGTTGGGCATAAATTGAGGACGGCCTATGCGGAAACAGTAGACGTTGGGCCTGTATCTTCATCTTCAAGCACGACATTCATGCAGTAACCTGAAACTGCGGTATTTATGGCGTCACTATGAATGTCGTTCAAAGCTGCTGTATACGAGCTGTGTGATATAAAAGTAAGGGTGGCTCCTCTGATGACATTCCATTAGGAATTCGTAAGCGAGAGTTGGCTAAGTAGGAGTATGAGGTCATACGCATGGTGATATTATTTATGTTTCGTTTTTTCTTTCCATTTTAACCTTTATATATACTTTCCTATACGTTTTACTAATGAAAGGATTTACAATGGCACCAAAAGATCTCTGGGTGGAGGTGTAAAGTGTTAACTTAACACCATTATTCTTTACCTACCAACATACTTACTTAAGAAATTGAACGTATGGAACGTAAGATGCACTCAAAAAACTGAGTACTTTTCATATAAATTTTACTACACGTTTAATCACTTGTGTTGTGAAAACCGCACATTAAAGTTTTAAGTATTTAAATACATCTATACTAATATTATAAAGCTGGATAGTTTTTATGATTCTATGTTTGTATGTTTGTAAGAGGTAATCTCCGGAGCTGCCGGTCGGATTTTAAAAATTTCTTCAACAATATTAAGAACGGAACCTCCAAACGGACATAAGCTTTTTAAGGTACCTCCTACAGAAAAAATGTTATACTTATCGTTGTTCTTTAGAAAAATAAACGGAGAGGTGTCTGGTACTTTTAAGAGTTAAACGAGTAAAACCTGAATTTTGGTACCTTTTTATTATCCCATCAATCTTCAAAACCAATAAACGTAAAAATAAACATTATATTACGTACGAAATTTATATAAAAAATACAAATTCGGTTTAAGGGGTGAAATTCGAAACTATTGTTAGTACGTTTTTTAACAAAGTATTTTTCTCTATTCTCCGTATTAAATAGGCACCCACTACAATATTGAAATTTTTGATACTTCAATGGGGAGAAAAAAAAGTGTCAAATAAGAAATATTAATTTTCGTTCCTTAGCTTTTTGGTTCTAAAACTGGTACTTTTTTAATTACCGTTAATATTGGAGCTAGAAACATAAAATTCAACCTGCAAATTTAACAGGTACTTTTTGCATTTCCGTTAATATTGGACTTAAAACATAAAATTAAGCATGCAAGGTTCTGAGTGAATGAGAATCTTTAAAGGGATCTATTTGGTACTTTTTCGTACTATAACTCGTACTTTTTTCATTTTCGTTAATTTGGACCTATGAAGGTCCTCAGGGGATGCAAATCTGTAACATTACTTTTTGGTAGTTATTTCTTCTTTAACGGGTACTTTTTTAATTGTCATAAGGATTGGACCTAGAAACATAAAATAAAACATGCAATGTCCTAAGTGAATACGAATCTGTAAGAGAGGCTTTGTGGTACTTTTTTGTTCTTTAACTGGTACTTTTTGAATTTTCGTTAATATTGGACCGAGAAACATCAAATTAAACATGCAAGGTCCTTAATGAATGATAATCTGTAAGAGGGATTTTTCTTTGGTACTTTGTACTTCTCTAACTGGTACTAACTTAGGATTGGGTTCAGGGCCGCTAAACCTCCTATATTCTGAAAATATTACTTATCGTTTTAGATGAGATCTATTAAAGCAATAGTTTCCGTACTCATAAGAAAAAGAAAGCCATTTAAGCATGAGCACGCTGTTCACCCTTCATTCCGCCTCCAGTCTCCGTAAATATCTAACCAATTTTGATGAAATTTGAATAGATAGATCAGCGTTAATAAAACACACAGGGTTTATTTGTTTTTCAAAGCTAGGAATATGAAGGGACAGATGGGCAATTATGTTATTGATGAAATTTAAAACTTATGTAGATCGATCTACACACAATAAAACACGGGCAACACCGCGGGAACGGCTAGTATTTTTATAAGCTTTCAAGAGGATAATTTTCAACTTGTTAAATTTCACTAGAATTCGATTCTAGAACATGGCTGATTATTGTATATTCCAAAACTATTTAATAACAAAAACTGCTATTTTCCTAAACTTTACTTTTACTTTAACTTTACAATATTTTTCAATCAATTGTTTAAACTTTTTGGAAAAAAAAACATTTTTTTTTTTTGTTTGAAGTTAAACCACAAACAACTTTTAAAACAAATATTTTTCTAACTACAAACAACTTTTAAAATCAATTATTTTTTTTGTTTTTTATTTGATCTACAAGGAGAAACTGTTTAGATATTTGATTTAGTTCAATTATTGTTTCTCAGATTGATGTGATCATCGCCACATTTGGGCTTATTTCATTTTATTTTTTTCTTTGGGGGAAGCAAAGAGTGAAACTTGTTGTATTAAAGGTGTTGAGTGCAATTTATATTTAATTGTTATTAATTATTTTCGTTGTCTTTTAGCTTAAAAAAAAACTTATTTAGGCAAATATTTGCTGGTAATAGAGATTAATTGTTTTAAATTAAGGGGTATACTTTAAAATTAAGTAATTAAAAACAAAACAAATTGAATTGAATAAATTTGAATTTAAAACTTCCGAGGGATCCCAAACTAGAGTAAAGAAACAGACGTTATATAAAAAGTTTTAGAAGTCTATTATTTCAAGTCCCGCGGGATCCCAATTTTAAGTTTGGCAACAAGTCTATTAATTTGGAGAGCTGCATGTACAGTTTTTGTCCTATTAAAGCAACATTGGAAACAAAATTTAAAATGTTTTAACAGAAAGTCTGATATTAAAAAAATGACGGAGGCAATTAAGATGAAAAATGTTGGTACTTTTTTGTTCTTCAACTAGAAATTTTTGAATTTATGTTAATATTGGACCCAGACACATAAAATTAAACATGCATGATTCTGAGTGAATAATAATCTGCAAGAGGAGTTTTTTTTGTATTTTTTTGTTCTTAAAATGGTACTTTTTGAATATTTGTTAACATTCACCCCTATTCTGCGATTTTTGGCGAGTAATTTCCTTACGTTACAGCTATTACACACCAAAAATGATACAGTAACAGTTTAGTGAGAAAAACATGTTTGTTTCAATTTATGGTAGTTTTGTTTCAGTTCTCACATTTCAATCGAAAAGTTTTTCAACGCGGGAGTTACAGAATATGGGCACAGAATACCAAAGTTGCCAAAAACGGAGAAAATTTCGATCCGAATCGAAACGCAGAATAGGGGTCATTGTACCTAGAAACGGACAACTGGATTTGAACTTCGCTTTTCATAAGGACCCAGAATACCCAGAACTTTATAGGGTATAGGACCTTCGGTGAAGGGTATAAAAAAACAAACTTAATTATAAAAAGAGTAATTTTTGGGATTTCAGTATTTTGGTCATAACTCTGCTATTTCTTTACCGATTTGACAGATTTATGTACCGACGTGTTAAAGAAGAAATTTGCCAGTTATTTTAGTTATAAAACTTGGACTCGGGAAGATCTATGGTTCCCGAAAATGGGTATTTTTCAAAAAAAAATTAATATTTTGGTCATAACTTTTTCGTATTTGAACCGATTTTCCCGAGTTTTTCCGAAAATATTTTCTATTTCCGATCTTTTGATATGTAAGGCGTAACCATAGGTCATATGACAGTCCAAAAAATCAGGTTTTTATACAATTTTTGATATTTTTTGTACGGGAGGTACCACGCCCACTTGTTCAATCCCGCCCACATTTTGTGGGATGCTGTGTATTGATAACGTTAATGTGTGTACCTAATTTGGAAACTTTGGCTCTTGCCGTTCTCAAGATATACAGAAATAAAAAAATACAACAACAACAAGGGATTTTTGGGCAAAATCAGAGATAGTCGTGGTTTTTTGGTCATATCTCAGCCATTTGTGGACCGATCTTGCTGAATAGCAAGAAATTGTAGACTATATGTGACATAAATGTAAAACAACATAGTCGCTATCATGTCTGGAGTATCCGGAAAACACATATCAAACGTAAGACGGACAGACGGACGGACAGACGGACATCGTTAAATCAACATCTCTCCTCATAAGGACCCAGAATATATGTACTTTATAGCGCCTAAGATCAATATTATAGAAATTACAAACGGAATGACAAACCTATATATACCCTTTTCCACCTGTGGTGAAGGGTATAAAAATGGGAGAGAATGGCACTACGGTAGGATAGTATCGGCTTACAATAGTAGATCATATATTGTTAAAGATAACTTTAAAAATCATTTTAGGCGGAAAAGACGATTTATTGTGAGAACAAAGAATGATGAAATTTTACTAAAACTTATTATAATGTTTTATTATTAAAAAAAAAAAAAAAAAAAAAAAAGCGTGTAAATATGTATGCAAAATCGCTACATTGTCAACACCATTACTTTAAGTAACCACTAATACATACATATGTAATGAACTAAAAGTAATTAGATAAGTTAGCTCGTTATTTTTCTTAATGCTAATTGGATAATTTGGAGCTTGAAATGAAATTGCATTTATGTTAATAGTATCTTTCAGGAACCGAAAATAACAGTTATATTGGAATTTTAAAACAAAAAAAGCATATAGAAGTAAATGTCGAAAAACTGATTCAAGTTTACCATATTCATCCCTATGATAAAATATATTGATTTTTAAAATTCAAATTTTTATTGTTTCGATCAAAATTAACAGTTATTTTTGGTTTTATTTTTTTGAACAAAAATAACAGTTATTTTTTTATTTTTATTTTTTTGAACAAAAATAACAGTTATTTTATGATTTTTATATTTTCGTGTAAAAATAAAAGTTATTCTTTAAAGAAATGTACGTGTAATAATAATGCACATTAAAATAAATATTTAAAGTCAACTGAATTATTATTACACGTACATTTCTTTAAAGAATAACTTTTATTTTTGATCGAAACTATAAAAAAATCAAAAAATACCTGATATTTTTGTTCAAAAATTAAAAATCAAAATATTACTTTTATTTTTGATCGAAAAAATAAAAATCAAAAAATAACTTTTTTGAAAAAAGGAATAACTGTTACGGTCCCTGGCATCTTTTCATATTCCTGAATTTCTTTTTTTCTTATGCCAATACTCTCTTTAGTAAAAGCCTGCCATGCGTCCTGGTTTTCCAAATTGTGCTTGATTTTTTTGCACATGTCAATGCAGACAAACATTAACCACCGTATTCATAAAATAAAATTGTTGATTTATAAAAGGTTTATTGAACAAATTTTTATAACAAATTCGTTTCATAAAACTCTTATAAACCTTAAATGTTTTTTTTTTATGAATATGGGGGTTAGTTTTTGTTGATTTTTGTTATGAACAGAGGTTAAGCTTTCTGTAATAACGCTGTTTACATTAACCAATTATTTCAGTTACCGTTGCCTGGGGTAAAAGTCTTTTAACAAATCGATTTCAATAAAGTTAAGTTAAAGTTTAAATGCATTTTTTATTTTTGTTTATTGTTTTTTTATGTATGAGTTACATGTTAGGTTTTATATCTATTTTTTCATTGTTGGACTGAAATACAGTTGAACTTCTAGTCGAACTTCTGTAAGTCGAAAATTCTTTAAGTCGAAGGGAATCTTTTGGCAATAGCGGTAGACAGGTCAATTCATATGATTTTGTTTCTATAACTTGAACTCTTGAACTTCTTTATCTTGAATTTTTCTATAACTCAAAGTAAAGTATATGCACCACGCGTGGCCACACTTCCACAAGTCGAATTTTTTTCCAAAAACTTTTTGCCATCTTAAATTTTTGTTTTATTAAAAACTAATTAGCATTTAAAATATGTATAACATTTATCTTTAGTTAGATAAAATTTGATAAATCTAAATTCAATAATTCTAAGTTTTTCAAATTTTTTATGTAAACACTTATCAAATCACACAATTTTTGATTTAATGAAATCTTTAAACATCTATATATGTATATGTACGAAATAAAATTAAAACAAAATGAATACCGAACGAATTTCATTTTTTGTTGTACATTTATTACAAAATTCTCTAACTTGAAGTTTCTGTAAGTCAAACTTTTTTGTTGGGATAATGGAGTTCGAGTTATAGAAGTTTAACTGTATGTTCAAGGCGAATTCATACAAGGTGGTCTTGGTTTGCTACGTAAGCAACAGCTGAAAACTAACCTTGTATGACATGCTG
The DNA here is from genome assembly GCA_963931875.1 of Pollenia griseotomentosa. NCBI lineage: Eukaryota > Metazoa > Arthropoda > Insecta > Diptera > Polleniidae > Pollenia > Pollenia griseotomentosa. The sequence goes on from OZ007562.1 coordinate 25,527,757, forward strand.
TTACTTTTGTTGACATTTATATTTACATGTTTGTATGTTAGTGCGCAGCTAATTTGTTTACTGCAGTGTTGTATTATTTTGACACAACGTTAAAGTACCCTTCAAGAAATGCATAACCAAAACTAAAAAAACTACTAACACAATTGCAACAATTTTACATTAGTTGTTTCACTCTAACACATATGTTAGAATGGTACTACTGACATTTCCCAAATAATGCCAAAATTTTAATATATTTTTGTCATACGCGTGTAAAAATTTGTGAATTTCTTAAATCAACTAAATTTATTATATAATTTGTAACTTAAGTAGTGAGATAAAAAATTTCTATAAAAAAAATGTTGTTGATACATGCATCAAACTGAAAATTTGTTGGAGTTCATTATTATATAATAAATTTTTGGAATATGTCAGGTTTTGTTATACGATCGTTTGTGATTTGTATTATAAGTGTCCTGGTCCCTTTTTCTCCAAACTAGAAGTTACAAATCTAAAAGTAAAATATATTTGAAATAATAACAAAAATTGTAAAATTGTTGCATTTTTTACTGTATGTATTTTACTTTTAAATTTTTAACTTGTAGTTTTGAGAAACAGGGCCCTATTATTCTTTTAGCAGCCCTACTTTAGAGGTATAAATAGAATTCCGATTAGGTTTCAGCAGCATTTTGAATTTTTAATTTAGGCCCTAAATTTGTAAAACGCCAACGCAATGCCAAAAATAGCATTGAAAGCAAAAACAATGTCAAAAATTTTGTCAAAATTTTGTTGTTGCTTTCTACAGAAATACATATTGCGTTTTAAAATTATCAACGCCACAAGATATGCAGCGTTTAAAATTTAAAAATTCAATATACATTTCTATAGAAAACAACAACAAAATTATGAAATATTTTCGATTTTGTTTTTGCTTTCAATATAATTTTTGGCGTTGCGTTTGCGTTTTACAAATTTAGGGCCTTAATGTATTGCAGCCTAGCCTTATTCTGTAATTCGGGTAGTTTAATATTCTAATCGCTTAGCTAAAATTTAATATTTGCCATAACTAATTTGCTTTTGGTAGAATATTGCTTTTGTTGGATTGACTTTATAGTTTCTTCGCGATATAGATTTCTATTTAAAAAATTACAGAAAAAGGGGCTACAGTACTTTTAAAAATTATAGATTCCTTATTAAAATACAATTAAAATGATATTAGGCAGGTTTTTTTTAAGCTTTTCGGATTTGTAAAACTTTCGATTTCATCATAATCAAACACAAATTTAAAATATAAAAAAAATAAACTTAACATATCTAATTAATCCAACTTTAAGTGCCTATATATATTTTAAATACCTATTATATTCCTAATAGTAATCTATTGAAAGTTATCTGCAATTTATTTTAATAAAATAACATAACTATAATAAATGACTTGATAAGGTCCAGACTCCGAATTCCTGTTCCAAAAAAATCAGACTTCTACAATTTCTGCAGTTTCAAATCTTGTTTAATTTAAACAAGCAAAGCTACAATTTTTTAACAACATTTGTATGTATATATCTTAATCGCTAAAATGCTTAGCAAAATCTGTATGTCTAATCGCTTAGCTAAAATTTAATATTTGCCATAACTAATTTGCTCTTGGTAGAATATTGCTTTTGTTGGATTGACTTTATAGTTTCTTCGTGATATAGATTTAGATTTAAATAATTACAGAAAAAGGGGCTACAGTACTTTTAAAAATTATAGATTCCTTATTAAAATACAATTAAAATGATATTAGGCAGGTTTTTTTTTAAGTTTTTCGGATTTGTAAAACTTTCGATTTCATCATAATCAAACACATATTTAAAATACAAAAAAAATAAACTTAACATATCTAATTAATCCAACTTTAAGTGCCTATATATATATTAAATTCCTATTATATTCCTAATAGTAATCTATTGAAAGTTATCTGCAATTGATTTTAATAAAATAACATAACTATAATAAATGACTTGATAAGGTCCAGACTCCGAATTCCTGTTCCAAAAAAATCAGACTTCTACAATTTATGCAGTTTCAAATCTTGTTTAATTTAAACAAGCAAAGCTAAAAATTTTTAACAACATTTGTATGTATATATTATTTCATTTGAAATTATTAACTACGACAAATTGCTAGTTTTTTCTTCTCCATTATCACCGATCTTTTGAATTATTTATGTTTGTATGTAGAAAAGCGATCATGTACAGCAGCGAAAGATACGTGTGTATACACACGCAAATAAAAAAATATATAAGTAGATAGTAAGTATAAAGCATGAAGACCAACAAAAAACATTTTCAATTGAAACGATAATCAAATGATGGATTTAAATGATTTAACAGACAATATCATTAATATAAACAAAAATTAATAAACAAACTTTAATGGAATTTTTTGTTTTAAAATATTATATATGTTCCGACAATCTCTTAAAAAAAAATAACTTACCTTACATGGCTAGGAATCTCCTCGATTGACTTATATTTGCCAGTCCACACCAAGAATCTTTTCTCCAAGTTATTTGGAATATAGCTTCCTATTTGTCCTTGCATAGGAGATTGGCTCATACCACGTCTAGCCATAAGAGAAGGCAAAAAACGGCTTACATTAACAACTTGTTTAAACATCCTTGACTTTTAACTAAAATTAAAAGTTCACCATTAATTATTATAGTAGTATTGATTAAAAAACGTCCAAGAAAAATAATAAATACCTTGTATGTGTTAATCGTAGGAAAATTATACAACAAATAAACCAAAAACCGCTCTGCAAAAGTAAAAAAGAATAACAATTCCAGCTGATTATAACATTGTATAACAGTTAATTGCATTCATTGTAAAATGATAACACAAGTATTTTTAGGTTATGTTTTGTACATGGCAGTGATGGAAAATTCAATACTATTGTACTATTTACAGTACTTTTTTTTTTTCTTAAAAATACCACGGTAACCCCACGGCAGACTAGTACTGGCTGGGATACACTATCCTGCACAATCGTACGATTCATTGACACGAAAATCTGCAGAATCTGCTGTTAATGCCACACTATCCCACAAAAACGATGCAAACTCAAATCACTCAGCTAATTTACAAAAAAAATACAACTCTGATCTATCATTCGATGAACATTTTTATGAACTTTTTTCAAGTCGGACAAACTTGTTAAAAAAAATCTGTCACTCAATTAAGTTTTAAGCCACACTTAATAATCACACACGATTTTTTTGACAAATCGTACGACTGAATAGGAAAGTGTATCGCCGGCTTAAGAAATCTAGACCGGAATGTTATTGCTGGTGAGACCAAATCATAGTGCAATTATTATTTAATTTGTTTCCAAATGAGCAAAGGAACTTTGCAACGACCATTTCCCGATTTCCTGCGTTGGTGGAAATAAAGAATTTTAAAAAAGGGAAAATATTTAAATTTTTGGAAAAAAAAATATCGTTTGCAAGTACATACTCTTTTGAATTGGATAAAACATACATACATATCATCGGCTTAATATGCAAACCTGCTAAATTCAATTTTTAAGTAATTTCAGATTTTGATTTAGTGTGGTAGAGAATGGTACGCTTCGTCGACCAGCATGTAGTTTTCTTCAATTTGAGTCTTAAAGTGTGTAAAACCAACTATACTTTTGGCAGGGTTTAAAAAACAGTAGTCAAAACCAAAAACTGTGAAACAAAAAAACGAAAATTTGTAAGTTGGTTTGACATCGACTGTTTACATTTAATTAATCCAAAGTAAAAGCAACAGTTTTTTTTTTGGCCAATGACAAATGAAGAGGTGGAAGAAATAGCAGTTTTTCTACTCTGATTGCAGTTTTTAAATCCTGATTTTTGGTTTTTCTCCCAAGCTGTAAATATGACGATATAAAGCTTCGATCACAATGGGAGAAACAATTTTGTTTTTTCTTCTATCTTTTTTCTTTCCAAAGTATTTCATATAATTTTTTTTTTATTTTTCGAACAAAAATATAACTAAAGTTTTTTTTAAAAAAAGTTGAGTCTACTTCTACTTCAGCAACTTTGTATGAAATTGAAAATTACGTTTTAATAATATTGTTTAGTTTTTAATAAAAATTTGAACAAAATGTTTTAAAAATATATATGGTTTTTTATGTAAGTTTTTAAGGTCAATATGACAAATCTTGCCTTGATACTCTTTGTGTATATATATATTTGGGTTTTTGCTTAAAACCGGTTTTTTTTATGAATTTTATTTATTGTTATTATCAAAACTTTTAACAATAATCTCGTTGTTGCTCATCTTGGCAAATCCAATATACCCAACTTGTGAATTACACATATCAATTTATTTTCAATAATGTTATTCAAAGAATATTGTGAACTTCGAACACAAAAATAATACTGTACTTATCCAACTTCAAAAAAGATGAGAACATTTTTTTGCGTTCTTTTTTTAACAAATACGTTCAGCACATTAATGTTCGCTTGTTTCAGTTGTGCTTAGCCCCTTTTGGCTGGTAAAGAAACCAAAATACGTAAGCGAAAAAAAGCCAGCAAAAAATTTTACGCAATCAACATACGTACACAATAAATACATTTTTTAAAGTACATTTAAAAATGTATTTAAAAAAATAAGAGCAAGATCAAAAAATATTTGATTCCGTACGGAAAGTGCGATCAGTTTCGCACTTAGCTTTAGCAAATGGCATTTTCATAAAATTTAACAAAAAGTTTTCTTAATGTATTCGCACAATTGCTTAATCCATTAGATCCCAAACATCTTTAAAATCAGAAATACTTAGGTTTTTTTTTATTAAAATCTGTCTTATTAGACCTCAATTAAAACAAAAAATTAACAAACATAAAAAATAAAATTTTAGAAAGGTGTTTTTTGGACTGTATTCGTGCGAGTACAATGAAACTTTCAGGGTGCGTAATAAATAAAAAAAAAAAGAAATAAAAATATAATTAATTTTATTTAAAAAGTTTTTTTATTCAAATTTAAAGATTTTTTTTTAATTTTTAAATATTACTTTTACTTTACTTTTTAAGAGATTAAACAATGCATAAAATGTAAAAGGCCCTAACTAACTAAAAAATAAAAATCGCCTTTTCCATTGATTTTGATGTATTGCATCAACAAAAATGTCCACAAATCTTTCAATCAACACAAGCGATTTTATTAACTAGAAACAAAACGATCCATCTACAAAATATAATATAATAAACGCTAAAATATCTAACTAACAGTTTGCATAATGTGCAACATTATTAATTGTTAAACTGGCAGGTTTTACAAGATTAGTAGAAGAATAATAAATTATAAACAGTTAAAGGCAATTTATTAATTTATCCAAACTTAAAGGCCCATAACTCGGGAAAGATAGGTTGCCGCAAAAATTCATTTTATTTCAAACTCCCTGCAAAAAGTTTTCTTAGTGGTAAAATTTGGAGTCAATATTTCTAACTTGGGCAAACTAGATTTAAGCCCCATTTTATTAAAAAAGAGGAACATTTTTGCAATAAATTAAAAATTTTATTAAAACGAGCATAACAACAAAAAAAAAAAAAAATTCTACCAAAAATCTATTTTTTCAATATACATTTATTAAGCCAATGTATTTTAGAAATTACTTTTTCCCTGCACTTGAAAAAAATTCGACTCTCCGGCCACTCTTTAACAAAAGACTTTTTTTCGTTTCTTGCTGGGAGTTTTGATGACAAAAATGTATTAGAAATATTATGAAAACACACAAAAACTTACCGTTTTAAGAATATTCAAATTTTGCTCTACTATCATTTAATCATTAAATAGATGTTTTTCTTTTTAAACATTGTTTTTTTTAACAACAAAGTATTTTTTAATATTCACCATGATTCTTTCCACTAGAACGAAATTGACAAGCGCGAGTTACTTAAAATAAATTGTTGCCAACTCTTCCAAATCAAGCGTTAAAAGCTTACCACGTTTTTTTTTGTGAAAACGTTATACATACAACATTTTTTAAACGTATTTTTAAAAAACTTGTATGTACACATATAATTTAGTAAAAAATATAAAAAAGATATGTTTTATGAAATAATGTACATTTTTTTTAATAATGTTTTAAAGACTATTATCAACTTTAATTAATTGATTTATTGATTTATTTATTTTTTTTTTTTTTTTAATTTCCTAAGCTCTATGCTTGTCTGCAGGAAAGAAACCAGAGTCTCTGGCGGGAATCGAACCCGCAACCTCGGCGCTGATAGACTAGCTCGCTACCAGCTAGCCTACCGAGGCATGTATGTATACCATTATTAAAAGTGTAATTATTTTTGTTAAAGCTATAGGTTTATTTTATTTATAAATACTTTTATCACAGTTATGTTGTAATAAATGATTTCAATACAAGTTATCCCGCTATTCTATTTAACAAATTTGATAAAACAATAAAAGATTATAATTTCTACAAGTTTAAATATAAAGTTAGTGTAAAGTCGTTACTTTTGGTAACAATTAAATACAACGCTGTGCTTTTGTATATTATTCACTGTTAATTGATAACTTTAACATTAGCTCAGTGTTACCAGAAGTTTTTCTAAAAGAATTATATACGTTTTAACTTCAAAGAAAGTTGCGTTTACAAAAATTTATTCAAATTTAATAACAGTCTTTTAAGGAATTATTAATAAAATTTACATTATTAATAATAAACATATCTTTTATAATTTTTTTCTTTTTTAAATACAAGTTTTTAAAACTACATTTGAAAAATGTTTTTAACGTTTTTTATCAAACAACAACGTGGTAAGCTTTTTATGCGTAATTTGCAAGAGTTGGCAACAGTGTCTTTTAAGTGATTCGCGCTCTGTGCTCGCGCTTGTCAGTTTCGTTGTGGTGCAAAGAAAATTAAAAATATATTTTGGTGTTAAATAAAACAATGTTTAAAAAGAAAAAAATCATTAATTAAGAAGAACAAAGTGTGATAATCGGGAAAACGGTAAGTTTTTGTGTATTTTTTTAATTTTCTAAAACATTTTTGTAATGGAAGCTCCAGGCAAAAAAAAAGGACAGGTCTTTTTGTTAAAAACAAAGAGTTACCTTTTAGTGAGGAAGCTTTTCCAAGTGAAGGGAAAAAATACTTTCCAAAATAAAATGGCTGAACAAATTTATTTTGAAAAAATAGATATTTGGTAAAGTTTTTGGTTGTTGTTGTTGCTCGCCTTCAAAAAAATTTTAAGTTTAGCATTTATTTATTTATACAGGTACCTATAAGTAATATACAAAAGCCATAATTTATTTAATTTTTTTTGGTTCGAAATTACGCGTTCCACCCACTAAAACACTTTATTTCTCTTTTCGGTTAACTTAGGTGTGTTGCTTATAGTTTTCCATATAAAAAAACAATTTGTTAAAGAAAAAAGTCGATGTTTGAATTAGTTTTATATATTTCAGAAAGTCTGAGCTTTTTGCGAGAAGGAAGACAAAAGCATTTTCTTCTCCCCAATTAACACATACTTTCTTAAAGAAAAGTTTCATAATGTGAACCCAGGACTAAAGGCCTAACCATAATTTGCTTAAGTTGGATTAAGCAAATGTGCGAATACATGTAAATCATATGAAGCAAACCATATTGAACTTACGGAAAGTTTTCGTTAAGTTTTATGAAACTGTCATTTGCTTAAGCAAAGTTCGAAACTGATCGCACATTCCGTACGGAATCAAATTTTTTTGATTTTGTTATTGTTTTTTTAAATACATTTGAGAGACTTTTTGGTAATTTTTGACATTCGGTTAAGCACGGCTATACATATTATGGTTGGGCCTTAAGGGCCAATTTGATATAATAAATGCAAGTAATGTTTTTCTTATTCTCTTATACCATTCCAACAATTAAATTTAAATAGGAAAAATGGGAAAAAAGAAAACACTCATGGAGAATTTTATTTATAACAAGCTGACCCGGAAAAGGTTCTTCTGCCATACAAATAATTTCTAGTTAATTTTTGGTTGTTCAACAAAAAATATCTAATGTAAATATTTTAAGCGTGTTGGGATTAGATCTATGACAGGAATGCACCACTGAAAAAGTTCAAAAAAAACAAAACAAAATAACACTAACCATTTATTTTTGTAATTCAATTTTCATTTCATTAACGTTACAGAAATAACGTTACCTAAAACACAAATGGACCTATCTAAAATTTTGAAAATTTTACAGGAGAAGCAAAAACTATTTAAAATGATAAATTAATAAATTGCCTTTAACTGTTTATAATTAAATTTTCTTTTATTTTTCTTGTAAAACCTACTAACTAGTTGTTTTGACAATTGCCAATGTTGTATATTGTGCAAACTGTTAGTTAGATCTTTTAGCGTTTATCTTATTAGCTTTGGTTTCTTTTTAATAAAATTGTTAATGTTAGTAGAAAGATTTTTGGACATTTTTGTTGATTGAATACATCAGAGTCAATAGAAAAGTCGATTTTTAATTTTTGGTTAGTTAGGGCCTATTGCGTTTTAGTTAACGATATGCATTGTTTGATATCTTAAAAATCTTAGGTAAAAAAGTTATATATTATTTCTATCCACAAATAGGAACATAAAATAACAAAATCAAAATAAATTTCGAGAAACCAACACAAACATGCTAGTTGGTTTGTCCACGCGACGAAAAACGTGTGAAAAACATGGTGTGCCTAAATCGAAGCCGCAAAAAGACATCGTTTGACTTTATGACTTAGGGATTGTAATTGCGAATGCCAATCTAAAGGAAAATTTAACGCGTTTGAATTTAATTTTTGCGCCTGTGAGAATCATTGGGATTCATGGCTCAAAAAATTTACCTTTCAAAATTGTGGCTTCGATAGCATTTTTTTTATTAATTTTTTAGTGACCCATCGCGTATCATTGCACAGCAGTTGTGGATTCACATTGAAAAGTTTGCTTTTCTGATGCAGCGCCGTGATGTATTTTCAAACATGCACCAAAGTCGTAGAAGGGGTTGTGACATGCCTGGCAAATTCAGTAAGTTCAAAAACTCTGTTAGGTAATTTATAGATTCTTTACCATCACAAACTGTATCGATCGATTTGTATGATAGAAAGTTGCCTGACAACCACTGCTGTATCTTAAAGTTTAAATCGTTGACTTCCACATTTTATGCTGCCAAAATGACTCTTTCTACCAGCTACGCAGGATTTACATATTAATTAACAATTGTGCTTATTATTTATTTTCATAAACTATCTAAAAATTGGTGTATTTTTTGATCCCAAATTGACAGATTTTCAAAATTTTCAAAAGCTTCAGGTCATTTCGACCCCAAGATCTTTTAAGGGCTCATCTCCATTTTTTCACTGTTTTTTCTTTGTATGACTAAAGGGTATATTTTTCTCCAGTTTCATAAAAACCGACACAAAAATATACAATATTTCGCTATCTTTCCTGTAGAAATTCCAAATATTTCAAAATTTGACATTTGACCCTTATGATTTTAGGATTGATGTTTTCCGATTTTAGTAAAACCTTCATAGTGTATTTAAAATTATCTCGACTGTAATATTCTTTAAGTTTTTTAAGTTTTACTTAAATAATTAATATTGTGGTTATTTTGTTGAACTATTTATGGTTTCTCATCCAAATTTTGAAATTCTAATTATGCTAAAGTTTATCAAATTTAATTTTTATTAAATTATATTCATCAAGAAAGATATTTCACGACCTGAAAGTAATCAAAATTTTTTAATATTTTAATTAGGCTTAAGTTCATCAAATATAATTTTCATTGTCGATGTCGATGGCTGCGAGTGTAAGACGGCAAATCCCTCTGAGGAGATCAAGTGGTTGCGATCGAAAAATGTCAGGGTAACCTGCCGGCCAGGGTTCGAGCCCGGCTACACTCAAGAATGAAAAATTATCAATAACAATTTTAATTAATTTTCATGTTGTAAAATTCCTTTTTTCATAAAAATAATTTAATGAAAATTAAATTTGATGAACTTAAGCCTAATTAAAAATATTAAAAATTTGGATTAAAAACCATAAATAGTTCAACAAAATAACCACAATAATTAATTAAAATTTATTGATAATTTTCCATTCTTGACTCAGCTGGGAACCGAACCCAGGTTTTCACGGACAGGTTACCCCTACATGTTTCGATTGCAACCACTCAATCTCTTCAGAGGGGTTTGCCGTTTAACAATTGGGCTCATCCGCCAAAATATGCCCACAAAATTAATTGTTTCCGAAAATCGTAAAATTTAAATCGCAAGTGCAGAAAAACTATTGAAGATAGTGACATAATTTCTTCATATTTTTATTCGCTATTATATCCTCAATAAATCTTAATGTGACGATAAAAAAGTTCTTAAACTTGTTAAACAAAATTTTTAACAACTTGAAAATGGAGTTTTGAAACTGCCGTTAAAAAAATTATTTTATTTTGTCATACTTGCGAATAGGTTAACGGTATTCTACGAAGACAATAACTCATATACAAGTAAATACCGGTATATTTTAAGTAAAAATTAGCTCTTGAAATATTTCTCAAAATATGTTCATTTTGTTCCTACATTTCTTGTTCAAGTGGCCTGATACACAATAATGGCATGGGGAAATTTTAATAACTTTAACGTTTTTTAACCAAATTTTGACGTTTATTACTCATTAAAACGATAATTATATTTTATAAATTTTATTAAAATAATTAAAACCACAAATAATAAAACAACTTATAATAATTTTACAACTACTAAAATGTTTAAATATTTATAATTAATATCACAGTAAAAACTATAGGTACATTTAAAGAAATAACTAGAAATGTTCAATTATTTTGAAATATCACAGATTCCATCCACGAAACATATTTGCTAACTCTCGTATAAATACCAGGTAGGCCAGGCCGGGCACAACCAATACCGGTAGAAACTACACCAATAAGGAAATTTTCTTTGGACATCAAAGGACCACCGGAATCAGCCTAAAGAAAATAAAAATTGAAAAAAAAAACTTTATGAAACTTAAAAAAAAACAAAAACTTTCTGATATTTAAAAGAAAACATTCAAGAAATTTGTTCTTAAAAACTAAGAACAGAGTTGTATTCTTTTTAAATTACTTACTTTAATGCATAAAATACAACCCTGTCTTAATTTAAGTATTTTTCATATAAAGAACATATTTTTTATTACTTTACCCAACATGAATCAATACCGCCATTTTCATAGCCCGCACATAATTGTGTATCGCTTATGATACTATTAGGTCTACCATTTAATTGATAAGATCTCTCGCAAGCATTATTATTCCAAACTCTTACAGCAGCTTTACGTAATATGTCAGCACGGTCGCCTACGGCTTGATTTTCCTGTGTCCAACCCCAGCCTGAAACAGTGGCCACTTCATTTTCATGATTTCTTAAACTTGCCGCGGAGGAAAGGCAACTGGGCTGTATTTGCCTTGAAAATCGTATGGGTTGAATCAACTCCAACAAAGCTTTAGAAAGAAAAGTGAAAAAAAAGATACAAATATTTAATAAAAATCTAACAACTTTAATAATATATTCTATTCATTTTCTAAGTACCAATATCATTTTTTGTGGTTGTACACTTATAATTTGGATGTGGCACAATATTTTTAAAATTCACTTTAACCGGTGCTCCACCAACACGCTCGTTGTCAATTCCATTTAAGTATTGCGATATGCTGTGCAGACCCATTACACCTTCTATTTGAGCGGGTTTCATAAATTTGTTAAGTCCATTGCATATACAGTGACCCGCTGTTAAGACCCATTTCTCGTGAATTATTGTTGCCCCACAGAAATGCCCACCTCGACGCGTTAAACTCACCATAAAGGGCATTTCGTGTCGTGCCGCCTCCAGACCACCAACAATTTTCGGATTACGTTGCGAGCATGATATTGAGGTAACTAAATAAATTAATTGGGACGACTTAAATAGTGGCTCCTAACTTTGGCAGTAGATTGTCGATATAAAATGGGAAGTATGAAGGGAAATGTTTAAAAAACTCGCCACAATTTACCGGGCTCTAGGTACTTGTTAGCGTTTGAAGGAAATTAGATTTTGCATATAAAGAGCATATTTATATTGCATATCTGTAAAGTTCTGAAGTTTAAACCGATTGTGGTTAACAGTAAGGTGGTTACGACAGTCGGTATTATTTTTCTTTAATTAAAAAAAAAATTGTAAAAATTCGCCGTACAAATACAGATTTTAATCAAAATTATAATTTCGGGAAGAAGATTGAAGCCCTTCTCTTACCAAAACTTGTAGTTTGAGATCTGTTTATACGAACTTAAGGACTGCTACCGATTCTCTATAATCAAAACCATCAACAAGACAAAGAAATCTGCGTACCGAAGAGAATGTTGCTACTTTAGTACGAAGTATTGAAGAAGACGCCGAAACGTCAACTTGTTGGCCTTTGTCCTACGACTACGTGGAAAATTTTGCGTAATGATCTTGGCTAACTTGCCTATAAAATAAAGCTCGTGCAAAAGTTGAAGCCAAACGAACATTTGAAACTGGCCGAAAATGAGCATATTTATCAAGGAATTATGTTTAGTGATGAAGCTCATTTCTGGTTAAATGGCTACGTCAATAAAAAAATGGCCATATTTGGAGCGAAGACAGTCCTAAAGCCGTTAACGAGCCACCATTACATCCATTTTAATTGACTGTTTGGTGCGGTTAACCTGCTGGCGGCATCATCCGTCCTTATTTCTTTCGAAATGAGAAAAGAACCTGCCGTTACCACTAAGCATACAGAGATGAAAAAAGTGAAGTAAGAAAAATGCCCAAATTATTTGCGAGGGCAGAAATAGAAAGAAACCGTTTTTTTTTTTTGGTAGTGAAGTGGCAATGTGTAAAAGCAGGACGCATCACAAATTACGTGATCATAGCAAAAATGCAAAAAGTGCAGCTTTCGAAGAAAAAGACAGAAAAAACACAATATTTTCTCTCTCGTGACGCCTCTGTGGCCGTAACGGTTAATGGCGAGCGCTATCGAGCCATGCTGACAGAATTTTTGTTTCTAAAAATTAGTCAGCTTAACATCAACGACATTTGGATTCAACAAGACTTTGCAATTTGCCATACAGCGCTTAATAATCAATTTATTGTGAAATCAGCAACAATTGAAGAATTGGAAGCAAATATTCAAGACACCACTGACGCCATGCGGCAAGATTCATTAGAAAAAGTCCAATATTAGACTGATCGAATGGACCCTATTACTCGTAGTCGCGGCGGACATATGCCGGAGATCATATTTAAAAAATAAATCAATGTTATTATCTACTAGATTAATATAACTAAATTATCTGCTAGAAAAAAAAAATTTCATTCCAACAATATTTCTGTCCTTTATTATCATTTTAAGTTCTTATGCAGCTAAAAAGCGCCCTCATTTTTACATTAAAGTATTTTTTGCCTCAACTTGTAGAGTGTGGCTAAGCATGTCAACTGAGAGTAGCCAAACTGCCCTCTCCATTATTAAAAAAACAATAGATAATTCTGTTTTCTATTCTTTATTTTCTCTAGTGAAGTGGTCTAGAAAATAGTCAAGTGACCTGGAAGTCGCCGCAAGATATTTATATAAAAACTCCAGAACAGCTGGACCGATCGACACCAAACTTGGACAATAACTTAGTTTAGTCTGGAACCAGAACATATGTTCTGTAACTTAAGTGAGAACTTCTCGCATCAAAAAGATGTGAAACAAAATATTCCACGTTTCTAGAAAAGTGAGAAAAAAGTGTGTCTGTAACTCATGTCGAAAACATTAAAAAAATTAGGTCGTTACCCTATAAATATCATAACATTGCACTCGAAGCCTATGTGACATTGCAGTCGTTGAGAACGCCAGTCACACATATCGATGACGGCGACCAAAACATACTAAAATTGAAAAATTTTCAACGATGCATCGGAATGGCGGCTATACCAAACAAAGTAGAGTGCGACTTTAATGTTTGTTGTTTGCAAACGTTTCAAAGGTCGTTCGTATATTTTCGTATATTTTAGTAAAATGTTAAAAGCAAAATAATTAAAACATGAAAAAATGTGCCAAGATCAAAATATGATTATTATTATTCTTTGCATTTTGCATTTTTATTATGTTTATTAGCGTTGAAATTTTTTCTCACTCCGTTTTTATACATGAGTTTATTTGACAGTTCAAAGCGGAAACTTTTCTCACAAAAATGTTACAGACACACTTTTTCTGCAAATTGGCGAGTAATTTCCTTACGTGACAGCTAATATTCGCCAAAAATGTTACAGACGCAGTTAAGTGAAGAAAAACAGCTGTTTGTTTCAACTTATGGCATTTTTGGTTTATTTCTCACATTTCAATCTAAAAGTTTCTCGACGCGATAATTCCAAAAGGTGGCGCTGTTGTTGTGAATTTAACTTTTTTTAATTTATGGTACCATTTGGCTGATATTCACGAAATATATTCACTCTTATCGTGTTTGGCGTATTTGAAAAACTCCTACGACTGTTTGGTAATAGATTAAAGAGAGCGTGAACTTATTTTCTTTAATCTATTACCAAACAGTCGTAGGCGTATTTTAAATACGCCAACCACGATAAGGGTGATTAAACAAAAATAAAACAATTTCAAAACCGTTTGTACTGCCAGGCGACGCGGGATGGGTTCAGCTAGTCTTATACATATATATAAAAATAAGTTGTCCTATGTTCGTGATTTTATAACTCGAGAACCACTCAACCGATTTTCAAACGAGTACATGCGTTGGAAAGGGGTACTTTCACTGATGGTTTATTAAAAAACTCCCGATAGGTGGCGCTGTTGTCGTTATATTTAATTTTTTTATTGATGGTAGATAGCGGTTGGGTCAAGTTATTTACAAAATTCTCCAGTATTTCATTTTTATTTAGAAAATACCGAGGAGCGCCGGGTCCAACAGCTAGTAGAATATATTAAGGGATTTGTTTGTCTCATTGTACAATTCATATTTTACAAAAATTCATGGGAAAAATATTTTTCAAATGGCTAAGAATTATACTCAAGGCAAATTCACCCATTTGCTTCGAGCATAAGTTTTTTGTCCGCACAAAATTTTGCCTTTATCGAAAAAAGTAATTCAAGAAACATTTTTGAATGGAAGCCTAACGGCTAAACTGGACAAAAATTTAAGTGGAAAAGAACGATTTGATTAAGCGAGGATATAATATTTGATTTTATGGCCTGTGAAAAAATAATTTAAATTATTTTATTTTACTTTTTATATACATAAATGTCTTTATTTAACTAAGGTGAAATAATGCAGGTGTCATCGCTACGGCAACAAATACAACATAACAACAAAAATGGAAATTAGTTCCAGCTTACGTCAAAAATTAGTTTTAACAAAAATCAAAGCGTGCCATTGACGTGATGAAATATTTTTAGCCAATTTTTATTCAATTATGGTCAATATCTTATTTATTTTTTATTAAAATTGTCAAAAACTTTAATAAAATACACCAATCACAACACGAAACGTGGACTTTTTGTAAACATAAACAAAACTTTGACAAAAGATTGGACAAACAATGCAAAGGCAAAAAATCGTCATCCGGCGTAGTAATGCCACCTGTTTATTTCACCATGAATTCAACTATTAAAACACATGAGATTCAATAAATCGCACTGTTGAAACACAAATAACAGCACTTTTTGTGTGCTTTGCTCTTAATTAAAAATGTAACTAAAGTTTTAGGAGTATCGATTGCTTGCACTTTTGTGCGAATAGTAACGGGTTTTGTTAACACTGCGTTGTTTTAATTGGTATTTAATATTCAACTCCCATTTATCTTAAACCAATTAATTACCAAAGTTAGAATAAAATTAAATTAAAGTTATAAAAAATTAAGAGACAAGACATTATTAACACTTGAAATTTGGATTTGAAAACAATTTCAAGTTAATTAAAATAAAAAAAAATTTAATTGTTTTTGTAATTTTTTTTCAAACCAGGCGTATACGTGTTGTATGAACAATGAATTGTAAATTATACGCCGTGGTAGTTTTTTTTTGTAATTTTTAAAATTTTGTTTTATTGCTTTGGCACATTTTTTTTCTTTATTTTTGATTTATAGCAATCACGTTTTTTTCTAAGTTTTTTAATTAATTAGTTTTGTAATTTGTAAATTATTGTTTACAGAAAAAAAATTACATATTTTTTTTAAATACATTTTTATAAAAAACACTAATTAAAATTAAAAGCACTTAATATTTTGGTTTTACAATAATTTTTTAGTAGAATTTTGTTTAGGAAAACTCACATCCAATTTGACTTTGTGCATGTTGCACTATCAAAACAAAAAACCAAAATAATTTTAACATTTTTTTTTAAAAAAAGCTATTCTTAAAAAAAATTTAAAGTTTTATTTTCAATTTAAGTTTAAAATTTAGTTAAGTTAAAATTTTGCGGATTTAACTTTTATGTTAAATAAAATTTTGAAATATTTTTAATGTGAAGTTTTATTTTAATTTTGAAAATTAATTTTTCTTTAAATTTATTTTTAATATATTTTTTTTGTTTGTTAAATATTCTTATGATGCTTTTTTAGAATTAGTTAGTTAACTGATTACTTATTTGAGTTTATTTTTTCATTTATATACAATTTTTTTTTTGCTTTTAGATCATTTGGTTTTTAAAAATGTTCTAAACATTTTGCTATAGTAAATTGTTTTAATAATTAGCACACTGAGAGCTTTTTTTAACAAATAAATTCTTTGTTTATAAAAAGAAACAACAAAAAAAAAAAAAAAAAAAAAAAAAAACACGATGTATTGATAAGAAGAGCACGAAGCGTTTAAGATGGTTTTATTTAATAGAGTTTTTTTAAAAATTGAAATATCTGTGTGTGTGTGTTTTTTTTTTGTTAATATACTAAAAAAAATGCATAAAGTTATACACACATACTCACGCACTATGAATAAATAAAACAAATTTCAAGAATCTTTAAAAAACAGAACTCGAATACTACTTAACACAACTGTTAACAACGAGAGTCGGAAATAATCTAATAATAACAATAACAGAACTCCCAACACTTGTTGAATGCGTTTTACCATAAACCAGCACCTACACCTTCACACAAATTATTAGGTTGAATCAAATAGAGAACAAACTCTTAAAAAAATTCTCACTAATAGGAGTTATAGTTATCACTACCATAGACACACACACTCACCTACTACAAAAACAGGTAAAATTCTTGTGTAATAAAACTTGGTTAAGTATAAACAACAAAAGCTTGATTAAAAAAAAGCTCTCTTATCTAAAAGGGAATACTAAATAAAAAAAAAACAAAACTGAGTAACAATGTTAACATCAAAAACAAACACTTAACATAAATATGATGACAACAACAACAAATAAAAATGAAAACAGCAATTAATAATAAAAAAAACTAAGCCACTGGGTGATTGGGGTAATAAAGTCACTAAAATTCTCTTTAATTTTCCCCCCACAACCGGGCTGCCAGATAGATTTTTCATCCTCACCAAATATTAAGAAAATTTCTCGAAATTATCCCGTCTAAAGCGGCCCATCCATTATTCAATAATATACACTGTGCTCGAAATTGACACTTTTTTTAGAAAAGCCGGGCACATGGCGTTTTAGCATACTTCGGGTACGCTGAATCCAATGGTGCCCAACGTTTTTTTAGGTTAGCTCTTGTTTTCGAGATAGACCGTTATTTCGAAAATGGAGGAGGGAGCACAACATATTTTTGCGTAAATCAAAAAAGAGCGTTATTTCGCAAATGGAGTAGGTAGCACAACATATTTTTGCGTAAATCAAAAACTAAATTCCGCAATAAAATTTCCTTTAAGAAAAGTAAATTTTTTTTAAATATGAGCAGCCGTTTTAAAAACATTTTTTTTTGTAAAAAAAAAATAATTTTTTTTTATCAAAATTTCGAAATTTTTGTTTTTTAAAAATTCATAAAAAATTGGAAAATGTAGCTAGGCTTCTAATTTTTTGCAAACATATAAAAAACGAAGCTGCAAACAAAACAAGCCTTAAATCATTAAAATCACAAAAGTCGAAAAATTTTAATTAATTTAAGAATTTCACAAAACGCAATATTTGTACGGGAGCACCCCTAAAAAGTGGTGATAAGGGGCAAGTATGTATCGAGAAAATGTTCAGGACAAAAAACTAATTGAGGTTGATCATACATTTTATAATACTTGGGGCGACTCCTGGGCATTTATGGGACTTTTTTTCAATATATTTCTAGTCTGCAATGAACATTTTGTATGGGAGCCTCCTTAAAGAATGGAGATAGCGAGTACGTATGCTAGAAACAAAAGATTGAGATGAAAAATAAAGTGGGGTTGGTAATACATTTGACCCCTCTAAGGGCATCCTAGGCGCTACAAAGGCAAAATTTAAGAATTTGTTCATGAAATTTTTAAATTTGGCCCTTATATTGTGCCACCTTCAAATATCACATACACATTGGCGATAAAATTGTACAATGGTAAAAATTGAGCAATTATATTGCAAGTGTATGAACCGCTTAAGAAAAAAAACCGTTTAAACAAAATAGCATTTCTTTTAATAGTTGGGGCTAGAACCCCAAATCTGGCAACCCTGCCCCAGAAAACCAAGTCACCCAACATTTACTCTCTGCCTTGTAACTCTTTTTGAGTAAACAAAGACTTGGACATACAAAAATCCCTTAATATTACATGACAAAACAAAGAAAAACACATGTTAACAAAACATACAACATACATATTTATGCCAAACCATAGAGTTTGTGTTGAAATTCTCCTTAAAAAAAAAATCATAGGGGTAATTTTTATTTTAAACAATTTCAATTACCAACAATTTTAATTATAAAACAATTTCAGTTTTAAGCGATTAACTACAATAACAATTTATACAAATGCAGTCACTCACTACGCTTTTGTCTAGGAAGAATTGTTAACGACAACAACAACAACAAAAAAAGTGTAAACGTGACAAGCGCTACAACAATTCCACAAAAAAATTCTTACTCAACAAAATTCTCAGTTGACATTGAATATTTTGTCGGTTGTAGACTTTATTTAACAAAAAACAATAACAACAAATAAAAATATGTATGTAAAACAAAAAATTGTCATCGGTCGTTGTACTTTTTTGTAAGTATATTTTTTTAACGTTTTTTTTTTTTGTTGGTGCCAGCTTTTATAAGACACTTAAAAAACAAACACACACACTTTTGCCTAAACAATAGTTGTAGTTTAAATAAGTTATGGAGATAAAGAAACAATAATACAGAGACTCTTAAACTTTTTTTTATTCAATTTCAAATCTGACAACCTTTATACATTGAGTGTGAGGTTGTACACTTTCAAACGACACCCAGTACATTGTAGGTACCACTTCATGCAGTGCCATGTTGCACAAAAACGTACGATATAAAAAACCGTTCTAAAATAAAAAGTAAGCAGCCGCAAGGATTAGGGACATGTATCTGAGAAATAGATTTTCTTATCACAAAAAAAGATTCCCCTTCTGGAAAGGTTTTTATTAAAAACGCTTGGCACTCAATGTGTTAAAAATTTGTACTGGTTTCAAAAGCAGTGTGTCATTAAGTAATGAAACATTAATAAAACTCCTTACGGCGGGAAACGGCTCCCGCGTCATTTGTATTATCGGTTAAGGGCCTGATTTTCCCCGTTTGCCTGCAATTTTAATTATTAATAAAAATCTCTTACACTTTAACATTGCATAATATAAAAATTACTCTACTTGAGTTGTGTTAATTTTTACTTTAATTCAAATTCAAAAAGGCGTATCGTTACATCCCTAGTTTTTAACATAAATGAGCGCTTAATTCTTAAAATGTGCCAATAAATCTTACTTTCAGCTTTGTGCTGGAGGAGTACCAACTTAAACTCGTTTTTGAAAGTGTCTGCTTCCTATACGAAAGTGAAGGGTTTTCATTAATATGATTCCTGTAAGACATGCTAAATTCCCAACTTTTTATTTTTGATTAATACACTGAAATTTATTGTTGAGGGAAAGCTAGTTTCTATGCGCATTTCACTGGTTGCTTAAGCCAGGTCATCAGGAAAGCTTTTTCGTTCAATTACTTGTGAAGCAGGCTTGCCAGGTGTATGCTTTAATGTGTGATGGTTTTATAATACTCGCATAGTTCGCAGACAAATAAATTATCTTTAGATATTTTGTTGTTAAAGAAGTAACTTTTAATAAACATAAAAGGAAACATATTTTTTTTAAAACTTCACTTTCGGATAGAAGTTGGACGCGTAAAGGTCCAGGTTAAAAAACTGGTGAGATAAAATTTTCTTATCACGGTTTTCTTAATAAGGCTAAAAATTATAGCCTCATGTCTGGTGGCATATTGTTTATTTTATATAAAAAACGTCTTAGAACCTCTGGCCAGAAGTGATAACAATAACATTTACTATGTAATTTTTAAATGGTACAAGTTTGTATATTTACATATTCATTTATCTACATTAAAGTACAAATACTCCACTATGAACGACCTTCACATTGAAGTCAATAAATAGAAATTATTATTTTGGTGCAGTACACTACAGATTTCTAATGCAAAAGTATGTATAGTTTAATGTTTGTCTTTTTTATTAAAGGAAAAAAGTTATGCCAAATGTTTTATCACAACACGCTTTTTTGTAATAGTCTTATTCCTTCAATTTTTCAGGAATGACTTTATACACTACCAGACTATTATATTGTGTATACACTACCAGACTATTATATTGTAGTGTATAAAGTCATTCCTGAAAAATTTAAGGAATAAGACTATTACAAAAAAGCTTTATAAAATACATAACTGAAATTTAACTCATGGAATAAATTCGAAAAATAAAAAATGTTGAATATAATATAAAGTAACCTACGAAAGGAAATAATTCCCAGTTTCTATTTGAAAATACAAAATCTTTATTCAATTTTCCCAAAATCGAAAAAAATCGAGAAAAAGTTAACTCTCGGATAAGTTAACCGAATTTTAGCGTGCCTGCGTCGCTCTAAAACTTAACTTTAAGTAAACTTTTCTGAAAGTTTAAAAAAAAAAAAACATCGGAAATGATCAGAAAGTAGAGAATTTGAACAAAACTAATTAAGATATTCAGGGAAAACTATTAGCGTTGGATTATGGATCTTAAAAATTAGAAAAAAAATTTTGAAATTCTCGAGGCTGTGGCGAATAAATATGAAAAATCTAAGTATCTTTTTTGTTATTATGAAAACTAAGCCGTTGGAATAAGTTTAGTGTGTTATTTCTGAAAGATCCATGTTTATTATTGTAAATTTATCAAATTTTAGCCCGCTTAGAAAAGTTAATAGTTCAAAAAAAGTTAACAACCCTTGGGACATTTTGGTTAACTTTTTCGCGATTCTACTGTATTTTCTTTGGAACCAGTAACGCAAAAGATTAACGTTAACGTTCGCACAGACAAGTTTTTATTTTTATGATTATTAAAAAAAGTTTTAAAGTTTTATTTAAGATTGGTGTTTCAATTAGCCCAGTTATGAATAAATACTTTTTCCCTTTCCAATTTTAACAATTCAATTAACATAGGAAAAATGGGAGAATGGAGAAAACTCCCGGGGAATAGTTATTCATAATTGGGCTGAATATGTTTTAGTGCTTATGCAATAATAGTGCATTACTAACGTTTACAATATAGTGATAATGCAATAATAATGTGCCATTCATGATGTGTTTTAATAATAATAATGCAAAAGTTGTGCAAATTTTTAGTTGTTGAAATTTTTAATTAAAATAATTCGGCGAATGGTCTGAAGCACAATTTGATATTGATTTTGAATTTCAAAATTTTATTTTTCGATGAAGCCCATTTCTGGTTGAATGGGTACGAAAATAAGCAGAATTGTCGCATTTGGAGTGAGGAGAATCCTCAAGCTTTTGTCGAAACACCATTACTACCCGTCTCCACCATCCATCAACTTGGTAAGAACAGCATGTCGCACATAAATTCTGCTCGTGTAGACTGTTCATGTTCATGTTTCGTCCATGTGCTGCCATCGTTGCCCAAACATTCGTCTTAGCATCCATGTGCGCCATGATGTTGGCCATACAATGTATTTTCTGTATACAAGCAAACGCCACAACAACAAAAATTGTGGCCAATCAGAACATGAACATCAACACGTATTCGCCACATACAAGAACGTGAACAAATTAATACCGTTGCTCTGCCGGCGTTATGGTCATGTCATGTTCAAATCGAAAGCGCATGGAGACGTGGGGTAACATCCACAGAAAATTACTGTTTGGTGCACTTTATGGGCTGGCGGAGTCATTGGCCCATATGTCTTCAAAAGCGATGATGGTCTCAATGCGAAAAGTTGTTAAAAATTGGTGTTCCAGATTGCGCCTTCTACGCGCCAGATGTGGCGGAAACATGGCAGAAATTATATTTAAACATTAATTTCATAAAATTTTCTTTCCAATTAAGCCTGTTTCATTGATATTAAAAATATATTTCCTTGTTTTATTATGATTTAAACTTGTGTCACTCTATAAAAAACACGCTTTAAATGTATGTATGCAGCATAAAAAGCTGCTTTGAAGATATAAATTTGAAAAAGTGGCGTATGCGGCACAAAACAATAAGTTTCACTTTCAAAAAATGTGATTTTTCTTCAAAATATATGGCAGGAGCAGTGGTGAAAATGCAAAAAAATTCTATCGGGTATATTTTCAGAAAACTTTTTGTCGTTTTTCTCCACTGCGACTTTTTGGCATATGCGGTAAAACAATAATGAGTTGACGATATCTAAAAAACAAAAAGTGCTGTGTTTTGAGGCGTAGAAAAAAATTGTTTTGATGTTTTAGAAACCGCTAAAACATATCTCAGCGGAAAAAACTCAGAAAAAATTCTTACTTCAGGCCTTTTTAAATGCCTGCTAAAACATTTTTTGATTCAATTACTATATTTTATCTAACTGTTAAAGAATGGCCCATAGAAGGCCTCGACTCTTTTGTATAAAAGATTAGATACACATTCCACATGCGCTTCTATGTGAAAGGAGTAGAGGAGTAAAAGTTTTTGTATGTTTTGCAAAATAATTATTTATTTTATCCCGTTTTAAGTCGTTTGGGGACTGGGGATTTAAAAAATAAAATTTTGGGATTTTTAATATATTTTTCCTTTAATACGGTGTAAAGGGTCCTAATTAGGATTACCATTTTTGATGAGTGTCTAAAAGGTACTTAATAAACTTATGTTATTATTCTTGAGTGAGTGTTTTAAAAAAGAAGAATATAAAAAAAGAATCTAAAACCGTTAACAACACATACAATTTTTGATTTTTTACAGACATTTTTCAAGCAAATATGTCCTCCCCAAAAATAAGTAAATATGAAAGACAATATAACAAAGTTTGGGGAAAAGAATGCTGGGCTATTGGTTAGTACTTATGATGCATCAAAGTATTAAACAAATGACGGATATATGTATGTATATGAATTTTTATTGTCGATTTAAAGGATGGCTAAAATCGATTGAACAAGCTCCAAATTAATTGACTCATTCGTCTCCAAAAACAGCATATTGTTCTGCTTGTAATTCCTCACTGGAATCGCATAAAAAGGATTTAAAAAAAATGCCGAAACCAGCCAGTCGCTACAAACAAAAAAAACAAAATTTTTTACAAAAAATTTTTATTTGGGAATTTCTTATTATTTTTTTAAAGAAATTTTAAATTTGGTCAGAAACAAAAACAAAGGAAAAAAGTACGCGGCAGCCCTGTTGAAGGGGGTGATTGGCACAACTTTGGTTTTATGTAGGCCGACCCGCTTTAATTTTTTTTTTTTTAATTTTGTCCTTATAAGTATAATAATGTGAGAATTATGAAATCTATACATCCGCCTAAGTTAATTTTATAAACAAGAAAAAAAATCATACCCCGATTTTCTAAGATGTTTATTCTGATTTTTTTGTTTTTATAAATCCATTTGCTTTTTTTTTTGTAATTTGGTTAGTGATATTAAACTGTAACTTAACATTTGGGCAAAAACTAAAGATGTCTTATATAAACCCTGATTTTTAGTCCGATTTATTTTCTTTTGAACTTTAATGATAGAATGGACCGGCTGCTTTCAAATGTGACCATTTAAGTTGTTCAATGAGTTAATCATAAACCGATTCTCTTGGATTGCTTAGATCCAGTTTTTTATTCCGCTTTTTTGATATTAATTAAATTCAGCAGCTATAGCATGATATTTAGTTAGTAATATCAAACGTTAGCTTTACCTTCTAGCATGAACAGATGATTTTTAATCCGATGTCTTATCCTATGATCTGTACTGATATCGTTTTAGAAACAGATTTCTTACAAATTTGACTTTATAAGTTGTTGAATGTGGTGATAATAAACCGATTTACTGGGATTGTCTAGAACCAGTTTTTAGTCATATTTTTATTTTTGAAAAAAAAAATATAATGATAATTTTGCGTTTCCTATAAAAACAATATTATTAGAATTTTCCAAACCAAAGCCATACCACCCATTTCTTCAAACCCCCGTTCCTGAACAAAATTAAAAGGTCAAACATATTCGTCTTGTTTGACACTTATTCACCTTAAAATAAATGCAGCTTTTTTCTATTACCAAATACATTTTCTAGTTTTGGACTCATTTGCTTGCCAAAACAAAGAAAACAACCAGCAGAACTCCCAAAAAATTAGTTTTGGTTGAGTATGTGACAAAACGAATATGATCGTTTACGAGTCAATGCACTTATTTTCCTTAATTGTTGTTGTTTTTTTTTTTAATGTTTGTTTTGGTCGGCAGGTTAGTAACCAGTATAAGACAAAAAAGTAACGATGTTTTAGCATTTAAAAGAGTGCCTGTGTGTGCCTTAGAATTAATGTTGATAGTTTTAAGAGTGTGTAGGTTGGGGTAAATGAACGAACGAATTAAATTGATAAACCGGCTATTCGCATTTGACTTGTATGAATTTGAATTAAAAGTTGAATTAATTAATGCTTTTCTAAGTGTGAAAATAGTTTGAAAAAATTGATTTGCTTTGATTTCAATAATTTGTCATCATTCAAGTCAATGAACTGCTCTTATTTAATATGAAAACAAAAGTGTTTTATTTTTTCTTTGTTTCTTTCAATATTTAGCTTTACCTTTTTTTTGTTATTAATTTATTAGATTATTTTGATTGCTTTTTTATTAGAACAATAAGTTCTTATGCATGATTTTTTTTTTTTTTTTGAAATTTTATTATTTAAAAACTAGTTTGATTTTTTATTACGTTCAATAAAGTTGCTTTTTTATTAGAAATTCATAAGTCGACATTAATAAATATTAATATTTCTTATTTAAATGTCACTCACTGACTGTTTTTGGTATCAAATACGATCATTTATTTCCTTCCTTATGACGAGTTTTGACAGCTGGTTTGTTTGTTTTTTTTTTCAAGAATTATAAGCGAATTTTATGTGATTAATAACGAAAGTGAACTTTATTTGAAAAAATCTAATTTAATGATTTTGTACTGAATAAAGTCAGGTTTTAGAAATGTTTCGTTAGTTTCGAAAAAAAAAGAAAAAAGGCAACCAAAAACTTAAAACAAGAAATACATTCTTATGCTAGAAACACAACTGGGACGAACGAAGAATTATTCGCAACGAATATTCGACGTCAGAAATAGAACACATTGGTATGTATGAAAATATACACAATTATTACGTAGACCGAAATTCGTCCTGCGTAACGAACACTGGGGACGACGAATAAATTTGGACAGGGACAGTTAACCGCAGCTAAATAGTGAAAGCTGTAAAGAATCACAGGGAAAAATCGCTTCTGTTGCGAACTTGCCTAAAATTTGCAAAAATGACGAAAAAACGCGAAAATTTTTAATATTTCAAACAAGCCATAAAATTGATTCAAAGTCTCTAAAACTTTAAGGACCCAGTAAACCAAGCGATATTGTAACGATATCGAAACGATATCATATAGGTGATAGAAAGTATCACAAGTGATAATCGTTTACGAATCGAAAACGATAGTTTTTTCGGACTAAATTGTACCTTTCCTTATAATATCGTTTTTCCGAAAACGATATCGTAATTTCCAATAATAACGAAAGTGAAATCGTATTTTTAATTTTTTCGACAAACTATCGTTTTATTATACTGATAATGATATCTAGCTAATAAAAAAGTTCAAATTGTATCTTTAAAATGAAAACAGTTTTTATTTTAATATGTGAAATATAGTTATTCACCCCTATCGTAAATAACATGTGGAATTTTTGTTCCCATGAAATTTTCATTCCCCTCGAATGGAAAAAAGCAATCGTGAATCTCATGTGAAACATTTTTCACGCTATCAGTTCCAGTGAATGTTAAAAAGAAGAAAGATTAAAAAAAATTTAAAATCAATAAAATTTTTGTTCAAAAATATACACGTATATATTTTAAAGAAAAGTTAAAATAATAAAGCAAAATATTTAGTATTGGAGGGATAGTTTGATTACAACGTTAGGCCCCTATTACGGTTTACAACTCAACTCAGTTGAGTTGTAATTAAGACAACTGGTTTTGATCAGTTGTAATTTTTACTATGTTTTTGTTTACCGCAATATAGCAAAGTTGTAAACCATAATACAAAAATTAAGAAATTACAACTCAACTGAGTTGTGTTGTA
This sequence comes from Pollenia griseotomentosa, assembly GCA_963931875.1. Lineage (NCBI taxonomy): Eukaryota > Metazoa > Arthropoda > Insecta > Diptera > Polleniidae > Pollenia > Pollenia griseotomentosa. Next base: position 25,554,455 of record OZ007562.1, read on the forward strand.
AACCGTAATAGGGGCCTTAGTTTTTTGCACTTTTTAAATTTTATATAGTAAAATATTTTCTAAAATTCTGCATTCGAAAACTTCACAAATCCACAGGTAATCGACCTGTTGTTTTACATTTTGTTGACCAATATACAGGTTTGTGCCGTATTAACGGAAATAGCCCTTAATATTCGATTTATAGGAGGAACTACTTACATACATGTTCTGTTCCCTAGCAAAAATAAAGTGAAAAAATCTAAGGGAAATGTGAACAAATTACGAGGGAAAAATCTTTTCACGATGAGGGGAATTTTTTCCCGTGAACATTTTTTCACGTTATTATTCTCATTTGAATTACCTTTTTTTTCATGGGAGTTTTTCATGATCGCAAATATGTGAAAAGGGGAATAATTACGAGGGAAAAATTATTCACGATAGGGGTGATTATTTATAAAAAAAAAATCGTTAAAGCTGTAAAGAATTACAACACTTACAGATAAAAATCGCTTATATCGCGCACACAGCTAAAATTCGCAAAAATTGCAAAATTGAAACAAACGCAAAAATTTGTTTGAAATCGCTTAATCAGTTAAAAAAATTAAAATCTTCGATAATAACATAAAAAAGTTTGCAAAAAATAGCGAACATGGCTGAAATTCTCGAAAAATTGCAAAATTTGAAACAAACCCAAAAACTAATTTGAGTTTGCTAAATCCAAATGCAGATCACCAAAAATTCTTAAGTAATCCACTTTCGAGTGGATTCGGATTCTAGAACACACCCAATTGATAGTTTTATATGTTTTTTTTTTTTTTTTGCTGAAATATGTTCAACCTATGATTTGATAAATGTTAACAAACAAATAAATTACAAAGAAATTTTAATAAAATTTATTGCTAGTTAAAAAAGATGAAAATGTTTATATAATCTAGCGGCCAGGTATTTATTTTTATAAATTAAAAAAAATTCAAGCCACATTAATACCTGGAATTCACGCACTTATTGTGTCTTATATGACGAATTTACGCAACGAATTCTTGCCGACGAATTCGTCGTACTATGCGAAGTTCGTCCCAATTGTGTTTATACCATTACTTAGTTTGTAAGTTCTAAGGGTAATCGTCATTTACACAGCCCCAAATGGGGACTTTAATCCATAATCACTCTATTTGTCATAACTAAAGCGTTTGATCTGTCTTTCGGCACCACTTGGAACGACCCGAGTCTCATTCGGCTTAAGATTGTCTTCTCGGCAATAGCTGTATCAACCGGAAGTTTTCTGCAAATAAATTAAACCTGACACTTTTTAAGAGATAAATCACAGCAACAATTCTGGGATCTTGCGAACCCTACTAATAACATCAGGTCATTACTCTTTCTGGAGAACTATAAATGAAGGCAATACCTCATGCTTGTCTTGAGCTCAAAACTGGCAGATCCTTTAAAAATCGATTTACTAGAAAAGTAATTAGTAACACGGAAATTAGAAGACTCCAGGGAGTATTATAGGCTTCGGATAGTTTTGTTGGGGAAGAAACTGCAGGGATCAGATGGTAAATGTGGTTTAAATCTAAAAAGGAGGAAAATCCTAATAACGATGGATGGTAATAATGCTGGACATATAAACAAACTAATAGGCTAGTCGCAGAGCTTTACCTGTAATTTAAATTGGAGTTCGCCCTGCTGGTGGACGTCCCTCAGTGCTGTTTCGGCCGACCAGAGTGCTATCTTGTTCCACAGAACTAAAAGCTCTCAGGGAGTAATTTATACCTAGACAGATAACTGGTAAGACCACTTAGGAGATCACGTGATAGCTTTGTTCAAATCAAAAATATTACAAATATCAGGTTAGGGGTTGATTTTTGTTCTCAACCTAAAGTAGAGTTTTGCCTGCTTGCGAATTTATATGTTCCTGTGCTGTTTCTTTTCAACAACAGATGCTTTTCCTTGAAGTTTAGAGAGCTCCCGCTCCTAATCAACAACAAGAAGTCAAATTTTTTGAATGAGCAGCTTAAAGCAGTTCGTTGTGCAGTTGAAAGCCCTTCCTGGGGCTTGTGCCCATTCATCTTAAGGAGCACGTAAATCCTGACGTTGCTTACTTTCTTTCTTTCTCTTTCCTACCCTCTCTCTCTTATGTACTAAAATTAACACAATTTGTGTTGGTAGTAAGTTGGTTGTCCACTAGCGCGGTGTTAAGCCGGCGTATGGTTAGGCCGTATCAGCTTGTATTTATTTAAAAGGTTAATGTGTCTTTATGAAATATTAAACAGCTAAACATTTCCGTTATTTTTGTTTCCTTTTTTGAGTAGTTTTTCAATCAACTACCGGCATAAATGCATTTTAATTATTCAAACTGCATTTAGTAAAAACTTAAATTAATGGAATTCATTAAAATTTTAATCAATGTTAATGTCAAAGCAATAAACTTGAATATTGTTTTACATCAAATGTTAAAATTACGCACAAATTAATTTAAATACGTTTGTTTAGTAAAGAATTTCAATGGAAACAATTTTTTAAAGTTATTTAAGTAATATTTTTTTTTTTGTTAAATAATTTTTATTAATGACAATTTAAAATTTTTGTATACAAATTATCAAAACACGTAAAAACTTTTAAAAATGTTTATCAAACGTGGAAAAAAGGTCTGCATACTTTTGTTTTGCTTTTTTTAAATGACCTCTAAACATTTTTTTTAATATGATTAAAAGGGTTTTGTAATTATGTGGAGTGTTTAAAGTTTGGAAAAGTTTTTAATGAGTGATTAGCTACACAGGGCAACAGGGTGTCGGGATATCGTTAGTTGTTTTGCTGCATGCAGTTTTGAGTCTACAGTCAGTTTTGAATATTGAATGAAATCAAAAGATTTATGCCAGGAACACAACTGGGACAAACGACGAATTTTAGAAAAGGCGCTTATTTTTTTTATACTTTAAACCAAAAATTGGGAATAAAGAGAACAAGACTTTCTACCATTTTATCATTCGAAATTATTGCTAGACAAAATCAAGCATAACGAACACAAATGAAGTATTAGTTTTGAATAGGTCCCAAAGTTTAGATCACACTATCGTGCTAACTTTACACAATCAAAAGCAACCCCGATGTACCGATATTGTGTACACTCTTTACTTTAGCACAATGTTAAGCAATCAAAATGTTAGAAATGGGCCGGTTTTTATCGGGCTCTAACTGTACAATCAGCGCCGGTATAAGCGAACATCCGTTTGCTAAACAAATTAAAATATATAGATATAATTTCCATTTTTGTTTTATTGGTTGCCATAACGATGCCACCTGCATATTCATGATTTAAAGGAAATTTTGGCAAAATTTATTTTTTATAGGAAACCTTGCTAAAATTTACTTTCTATAGGAAATTTTGCTTTAGTTAACTTTTTATAAAAAAATTATGCTTAAGTTAACTTTTTATAGAAAATTTTGATAAAGTTTACTTTGTGTAGGAAATTTTGTTAAAATATTCTTTTTATAGGAAAAATTGCTAAAATTTACAGTTTATAGGAAATTTGGCATATATTTAATTTTTATAGCAAATTTTGCTTTAATTTTTATAGGAAACTTTGCTAAAATTTACTTTCTATAGGAAATTTTGCTTTAGTTAACTTTTTATAAAAAAATTGTGCTTAAGTTAACTTTTTATAGAAAATTTTGATAAAGTTTTGATAAAGTTGGAAATTTTGTTAAAATATTCTTTTTATAGGAAAAATTGCTAAAATTTACAGTTTATAGGAAATTTGGCTTATATTTAATTTTTATAGCAAATTTTACTTTAATTTTTATAGGAAACTTTGCTAAAATTTACTTTCTATAGGCCATTTTGCTTTAGTTAACTTTTTATAGGAAATTTTGCTTAAGTTAACTTTTTATAGAAAATTTTGATAAAATTTACTTTGTATAGGAAATTTTGTTAAAATTTGTTTTTTATAGGAAAAATTGCTAAAATTTACAGTTTATAGGAAATTTTGCTTATATTTAATTTTTAACGCAAATTTTGCTTTAATTTCATTCTTGTAGAAAATTTTGCTAAAATTTAATTTTTAGAGGAAATATCGCTAAAATTTAATTTTTATAGAAAATTTTGCTGCAGGTTAACTTTTTATAGAAAATTTGGTTAAAAGTTACTTTGTATAGGAACTTTTTTTAAAATTTGCTTTTTATAGCAGTTATTTGCTAAAATTTACAATTTATAGGAAATTTTGCTAAAATTTAATTTTTATAGAAAATTTTTTTGCTAAAATTCACTTTCTATAGGAAATTTTGCTAAAATCTACTCTCTATAGGAAATTTTGCTAAAATCTACTTTCTATAGGAAACTTTGCTTAAATTTACTTTCTATAGGAAATTTTGCTAAAATTTACTTTCTATAGGAAATTTTGCTAAAATTTACTTTCTATAGGAAATTTTGCTAAAATATACTTTCTATAAGAAATTTTGCTAAAATTTACTTTCAATAGGAAATTTTGCTAAAATTTACTTTCTATAGAAAATTTTGCTAAAATTTACTTTCTATAGGAAATTTTGCTAAAATTTACTTTCTATAGGAAATTTTGTTAAAATTTACTTTCTTTAAGAAATTTTGCTAAATTTTACTTTCTATAGGAAATTTTGCTAAAATTTACTTTCTATAGGAAATTTTGCTAAAATTTACTTTCTATAGGAAATTTTGCTAAAATCTACTCTCTATAGGAAATTTTGCTAAAATCTACTTTCTATAGGAAACTTTGCTTAAATTTACTTTCTATAGGAAATTTTGCTAAAATTTACTTTCTATAGGAAATTTTGCTAAAATTTACTTTCTATAGGAAATTTTGCTAAAATATACTTTCTATAAGAAATTTTGCTAAAATTTACTTTCTATAGGAAATTTTGCTAAAATTTACTTTCTATAGAAAATTTTGCTAAAATTTACTTTCTATAGGAAATTTTGCTAAAATTTACTTTCTATAGGAAATTTTGTTAAAACTTACTTTCTTTAAGAAATTTTGCTAAATTTTACTTTCTATAGGAAATTTTGCTAAAATTTACTTTCTATAGGAAATTTTGCTAAAATTTACTTTCTATAGGAAATTTTGCTAAAATCTACTCTCTATAGAAAATTTTGCTAAAATCTACTTTCTATAGGAAACTTTGCTTAAATTTACTTTCTATAGGAAATTTTGCTAAAATTTACTTTCTATAGGAAATTTTGCTAAAATTTTCTTTCTATAGGAAATTTTGCTAAAATTTACTTTCTATAGGAAATTTTGCTAAAATTTACTTTCTATAGAAAATTTTGCTAAAATTTACTTTCTATAGGAAATTTTGCTAAAATTTACTTTCTATAGGAAATTTTGCTAAAATTTACTTTCTATAGGAAATTTTGCTAAAATTTACTTTCTATAGGAAATTTTGCTAAAATATACTTTCTATAAGAAATTTTGCTAAAATTTACTTTCTATAGGAAATTTTGCTAAAATTTACTTTCTATAGAAAATTTTGCTAAAATTTACTTTCTATAGGAAATTTTGCTAAAATTTATTTTCTATAGGAAATTTTGTTAAAATTTACTTTCTTTAAGAAATTTTGCTAAATTTTACTTTCTATAGGAAATTTTGCTAAAATTTACTTTCTATAGGAAATTTTGCTAAAATTTACTTTCTATAGGAAATTTTGCTAAAATCTACTCTCTATAGGAAATTTTGCTAAAATCTACTTTCTATAGGAAACTTTGCTTAAATTTACTTTCTATAGGAAATTTTGCTAAAATTTACTTTCTATAGGAAATTTTGCTAAAATTTACTTTCTATAGGAAATTTTGCTAAAATATACTTTCTATAAGAAATTTTGCTAAAATTTACTTTCTATAGGAAATTTTGCTAAAATTTACTTTCTATAGAAAATTTTGCTAAAATTTACTTTCTATAGGAAATTTTGCTAAAATTTACTTTCTATAGGAAATTTTGTTAAAATTTACTTTCTTTAAGAAATTTTGCTAAATTTTACTTTCTATAGGAAATTTTGCTAAAATTTACTTTCTATAGGAAATTTTGCTAAAATTTACTTTCTATAGGATATTTTGCTAAAATTTGCTTTCTATAAGATAAATTGTTAAAATTTACAATTTATAGGAAATTTTGCTTTAATTTCATTCTTGTAGGAAATTTTACTAAAATTTAATTCTTAGAGGAAATTTTTCTTAAATTTCATTTTTATAGGAAATTTTACTAAAGTTAACTTTAAAGAAAATTTGCCAAAATTTACATTCTAATGGAAATATTGCTTAAATTTACTTTCTAAAGGAAATTTTGCTAAATTACCGTTTTATAGGAAATTTTGCTTTTTATAGAAAATTTGGTTAAAATCAACTTTTAATAGAAAATTTGGTTAAAATTTACTATTTATAGGAAATTTAGTTAAAAGTCAATTTTTATAGGAAATATTGCCAATATTTACTAAATTAATAGAAAATTTGGTTTAAAATAGGGATAACGTGACCGCTCATTATGAATTGAGCGGTCATTGAGAATTGTGCAATTTGTAGAAATGGGTGCCGATAAAGCACGATAAAAATCTTGGTAGATTGTACTACATTCGCCGATAGTGTGATCTTAGTAGCTTTAGTAAAAAAAACTACAGTTTCTTGGCACCAAAACTAGTGTTGACCAGTGTTATTAATTAATAGTTAATAAAATAAGTTGTAATAAATTTAAATAAGTTTTTAGTATATCAGGGAAATAGAGTTGGGGAATTTACCTTTTTTGCAGTTTTTTTTTTTTTTGTTATTGCAGGAACACATTTTACAACATTTCCGTTACGTTGACCAGTTTTTAACTTTTAATATATTTAAACAAATTTCTTTGAATATCTTTTGATGTTTGGATCACTTATTTGTTTTTAATTGCAGCTCGAAAGTCAACTGATATCTGATTAAGGGCTTTCTGAGCAACAATCAAAATTATATAAGGACCCTCTTTGAGAAAAAAATCTTAACTTTTTAACACTTTTTAATACTTGTTACCACAATTAAACTCAATTTTTGCCATTACTTTAATTAATTTCTTTATCATTACAATAATTCTTTTTTTTAATCATAATTTCTCATGTCCTGACGGTATGAGATGCTGTTGTTGACTGCATATCCGGATCTAAATCTTACTTCCGTTATCCTGTTATGATCTTACTTTTAACAAAATCTTATTTAAGCTTCGTTTTCTGTTAAAACGATTATACACGACTCGTTATCATTCATACATATAATTGCAAATAGTTGTTTCGTTGTGGTGTGTTGGGGTTTTTTTTTTTTTTTGGGAAAATTCTAATCATGCGCATTTAAGTTTTACTTTCTCTTTTTCTTTCCTTCGTAATAAAACAATTGTGCACTTGTTGGGTTTTTTTTTGTTCTTAATTCTTTTAGCCAGATGTATCGCTATTTTTTCAATTGACCAATAAAATGTCTATTATTGCAAATATTCGGATAAATTATTTCTAATAATAACGAAATATTGCGGTAGGTCGGTTCGTTAGAACCTAAAAATTAACAAAGTTTATATAGATTTTCTCGCAGGCGCATTAGTGGAGGCCTATTTAAATTTAATGCATGTATATGCATGTTTGTTTTTGTTTATTTAGCTTCAAAACTTCGGCTTAAGCAACGCCTTTAAACTTAAAAATTCTAAAAAAATAAAAATGAAAAAAAAATGTATTTCAAAAACTATAAAGAAATTTTTACAGAACCCTTTTCGAGGCAAAAAATCAAATTAGTAATAAAAGTTTTCATATTCTTTTTTAAAAATTATCAAAAGTAATTTCTTGGGAATACAAAATTTTAATTTAAAAGATTTGTTATTCGTGCTTAATTCCCAGTTTTTATTCTTGATAAAAACACTGAAATTTATTGTTGATGGGATAAGCTATTCCTATGCGCATTTCACTGGTTGCTTAGCAACATAGGAATAGCTTATCCCATCAACAATAAATTTCAGTGTTTTTATCAAGAATAAAAACTGGGAATTAAGCACGAATAACAAATCTTTTAAACTTTTTTAAAAATGTTTCTAAAAATAGACTTAGCTTAAAAATAAATAAAAAATGTTTTAAAAAAAAAAAAAATTCATGTAAATTACTTTAAAAATCTTAGCTGAATATAAAAATAAGTACTTTACTGTTTTTGATAAGTTTTCATTCTTAACTGCTGATGGGCTCGAACCCAGGCATTTACGGACAGGTTACCCTTACATGTTTTGATTGCAACCACTCAATTTCTTCAGAGGGGTTCGCCAATTAACATTTTTTTGTTTTGTTAAAATTTAGAATATTTTTCAAATAAAATTTTAAGTTTTTTGTCTAACTAAAATATTTTTTGCTTAATGAATTAGTTATCCATTTAGGAGATTTTTGTAAATTCTTTTTTAATGAAAAAAAAAAACGAAAGCAATTTTATTTTGGCAATATTTTTTATTCAAGTGTAAGAGTTTGTAGTTAAATCAATGATTTAACATTTCAGCGGTTTATGCAAATATTGTTAAAAAAAATATTTTTGTTAAAAAATGCTTTTGACTACTTTTAAATGAAATTGAAGTTTTTTTAGTGAATTTTAATTTTGTTGTTAAATTGCAGTTTTTTTTGTGTTAATTTTTATAATTTTTTTCAAATGAAAATAGTGATTAAAAAAAGCTAAATAAAAGATATTCTTAAGTTTGCCTTTTATATTTTTTTTACCAGAAAACTAATAGTTTCCTAAAATTTTATTGGTTTTTCTAAATTTAGGGATTTATTTTGTTAAATCTTGTTTATTTTAAATAAGCGTTTTTCCTTAAAGGTCTGTGTTTTAAATATAATTAGCGGTTTTGCATAAAAACTAATTCAACTGTTATTAACAACGTGTTATTTTAGATAAAAAATTTTATTTTATTTATTTCTATAACGCTTTTTAACAAGCGTTTTCTAAAAAAGTTTGTGTTTTAAACGAAATTAGCGGTTTTGGATAAATAAAAACTCAACTGTTTATACCAGTGTTTTATTTTAGAAAAACATTTTTATTTTTATAGCGGTTTTTTAAATATTCGATTTTTTATATAAGCGTGTTTCCTAAAAAGTTCGTGTTTTAAATAAAATAAGCGGTTTTAAATAAATAACAATTCAACTGTTATTAACAATGTTTTATTATAGGTAAACATTTTTATTTTTGTAGCGGTTTTTTAAATAAGTGTTTTTCCTAAAAGTTTTGTGTTTTAAATGTAATCGGAGGTTTTGAATAAATAATAATTCAGCTGTTATTAACAAGGTTTTATTTTAGATAAACATTTTTATTTTTATAGAGGTTTTTTAAATAAGCGATTTTTTGAAAAGGCTTGTTTCTTAAAAAGTTTGTGTTTTAAATATACAGTAGACGCTCGCAAATTAGAACCGCTTTGTTTTTGAGGCAATTCTAATTTCTGAATTATTCTAATTTCTGGACGTTTTTATTTCGAATAAAGAATAAAAATTACTTAAATTTTTTTTAATTCAATTTTATTTGATTGACATTAAATGTATTTTTTAAAATTAAAAATACCGCGTCGTTTCTTATATTTGGAAAACTTTCCATTGCTTCCACGGAATGCATTTTCATCTTTATAGGGATATTCCTCTCTAAATATTTTTTTAGCTTTCTCTTTAAACCACTCATACAGACGACTTACCATATTTGGGTATTCAGCGCTGTGCAAAGATTTATTGCTTGCTTCCTGATATGTGTTGAAAACAGCATTTAATATTGCTGTTCTATGTGATTTGATATAGCTGATCGTAGATGTCGTAACATTAATATTCCCTTCAAACCCTTTGTTAAGCTTTTCTAATATTTTGACCTTCGTTTCCAATGATAAAGTGTTTTTTTGCGTTTATTTGACATTTCGAATGATACACTTTCACTTTTTAATAGAGACTTCCAAAATTTGTACACATGTTTCGAATTTCACAAATAAACTAGCCACAAATATATATAAATGCGACAAAAAAACAACAAATAAGGAAACACATCTAAAATTTGGTAATTCCCCTTTTTAGTTTTACATGTTCAAACAGAATAAAAATAAATTGCGGATTTCTTGTGTTTAAATAACAAAAAAAAAAAAAACGCTCTGAAATTAGAACTATAAATTCGAATTTTAGAGCGTTTAATGTATTGCAAACACTGATTCTAATTTCTGGACGTTCGAATTACTGAAAGCTCTAATTTGTGAGCGTCTACTGTAATTAGCGGTTTTGAATAAATAATAATACAACTGTTTATACCAGTGTTTTATTTTCGAAAAACATTTTTATAGGGGTTTTTTAAATAAGCGTTTTTCCTAAAAAGTTTGTGGTTAAAATGAAATTAGCGGTTTTAGATAAATAATAATTCAACTGTTTGTAACATTGTTTTATTTTAGATAAACATTTTTATTTTAATAGTGGCTTTTAAAATAAGCGATTTTTTAAATAAGTGTTTTTCCTAAAAGTTTTGTGTTTTAAATGTAATTAGCGATTTTGAATTTATAATAATTCAACTGTTATTAACAATGTTTTATTTTAAATAATCTTTTTATTTTTATAGCGTTTTTTTAAATAAGCGATTTTTTGAATAAGCGAGTTTCCTAAAAAGTTTGTGTTTTAAATGTTATTAGCGGTTTTGAATAAATAATAATACAACTGTTATTAACAATGTTTTCTTTTAGATAAACATTTTTATTTTTATAGCGGTTTTTTATATAAGCGATTTTTTGAATAAGCGCGTTTCCTAAAAAGTTTGTGTTTTAAATGTAATTATCGGTTTTGAATTATAATAATAATACAACTGTTATTAACAATGTTTGATTTTAGATAAACATTTTTATTTTTGTAGCGGTTTTTTAAATAACGGTTTTTTCTAAAAAGTTTGTGTTTTAAATTTAATTAGCGGTTTTGAATAAATAATAATACAACTGTTTCTAACAATGTTTTATTTTAGATAAACATTTTTATTTTTTAGCGGTTTTTGAAATAAGCGATTATTTAAATAAGCGTTTTTCCTAAAAACTTTGTGTTTTAAATGAAATTAACGGTTTTGAATGAATAATAATTCAGCCGATATTAACAATTGTGGGATTCACAAGGTGTGCTATTAAGTCATATCGTCATAATGTCCTAAATAATATTTTACAATTGTTTACAAAAAAAATACTGTTGTGTTTCAAATAAAATTTTTATATTTTATTTTATTAATTTACATGGACCTGCAGCCAAACAAAAACAACAAATAATTTATATAAAATAACAATTTTAATGCTGTGTTTATTGATTCGTCATAACTGTAAGGTAAAAATATAAAATTTTAGCGGTTGCCCACAGCAGTCAAATATATTTCTTGTAATTATTTTAAGACATATGATTTTACAACTTTACGACTGCCTTGTGAACACACCAAATGTTTTATTTTTAATAAACGTATCCATTGTTTTTTTTTTTTTTTTATATCTACAGCTTTTTTAAATTTTTAAAAAAAGCGATTTTTTTACAGAACTTGGAATTTATTAACGAAATTCTTGTTCATTAACGATTTGTTTTATTTGCAAAATGAAGTCTTAAGTTTCGGTATTTTTGGGAAAGTTCAAGCTAAATAAAAAGAGTAAATTTAAAAGTTGAAACTTAATTTTAAGCACTTTTTTGCAATTCCCAAACAATTTAACCTTTTTCTAAATTTTATTTATGTAATTCTTTGCCAACTTCAATTTAAAATCTACCAGGACTTATTTAATTGCTTAAAATATTATAAAACTACAATACAATGTCTATAATTTGAGATTTTTGTTTGCTTTTGTGGTTGCTTGTCTGTCAAGTCGTTGTAGTAAAATTTTGCGGATTTTGTAGCAGTGACTTTTAAACTCCATCAATAATAAATGAGAGTAATTGTCACGATACAAAACAAAAACTGATGTAACAATTTGAAAGATTTAACGGTAAATAAATATACATGGATATTTTGTTGTTTAGGTTAAAATGTCTGGTGGATAAAACAAAAATAAAATTTCAATTTTGCTTGATTTTCCACAACAATAAATGTACCTGAAAAAGACGAAGAAGATGTTTTAGTTTTTAAAAAGAAAGAAAAAAAAAACTTTATTAAAAACAATTTGTAAATGTTAAAATAAGAAATCATTAGCTTGACAGCTAAATGAAGGTAAGACATTAAGAGTAAGATGTAAGTAAATATTACAGTATTCCACGGATAATTACCTCGCCAAAAATGCCAATATTTGTGGGTAATTATGCGGGGTAAGCATTTAAACGAATACGCTTAAATACCTCGTTGAGGTAATTATAAGAATACGTTTAACTACCTCATTGAGGTAATTAAGCGAATACGTTTAAATACCACAGTGAGGTAATTAAACGTATTTATTTACAAGATACCTTAACTTTGATGTATGAAAAAAAGTTGACAGGAATTTTTACATGTATCAGCTAAATCTAAAGAGATAACAATAAAAAGCAATGGGATTGCTGTATTTTTAACTGTAATGCTTTTTGAGAAGTTTTGTCATATCCTACTTACAAAAGCGTACTCATACATATTTACAAACTTATGATCAGGGAAACCGTAAATACGGAATTGCATGGTTTTTCTTGTGCGACCAATGAAGACAGCAACAATATATGTATCCGTTTAGAGCTTGTTATGAATTTTGGTATTGATCTGTTTGTGAATAATTTGCATATTTTAGCTATTGCTGCATTTTTATTGCATATATCACGTTTTTAAAGCATATTTTTATACATGGTCAGCAAATAAAAAAAATTCCTTAAAATTCTGGTTAACAGATGAATTTTCTGTTGCTTTAATTTTGCCATCTACATTTAATTTCACTCTACAATTGTAAGTCAAAGAAAGTTTTTGTGAAGATAAATGTTTTTCGACACTTTTAATTTTTATTTATATGCAAAAAATAAGAAAAAGCCATTATATAAATGTTTGCTAATACATTGAAATTTTAACGCATCGTATAGTAAACCGATCGAATCAGAAACACTTTTTAATGTGATCTTTTCGTGTTCGTCCGCCCATCTGGCTGGTCGTCTGTCCATGTTAACCTTGTGCGGAAAGTAAAAGTAGCAGTTATTAGATAATTTGATAAAATTTGGTAAATAAGTTTTAATTGTCATAAGAACGAAACCTATGTAAATTGTGAGAATCGGTCTATAATATCACATAGTCCCCATGCAAACTTCTTTCTTTTTGTCCATAAACCATTTAATCATGTTCGCATTAAGATTAAATTTGGCCCAAAATATCTTACAGCAAATTAACTATTGTTGAATCGGTGCAGATTTAAACATACAGCTTTCATTCAAATTTTAATCCCTAAGATATTCAAGCTATTTTATCCTTTTAAATGTTTATGTAATTTAAAATTTACCGACCTTTCCTTATATCCCTTTAAAACAAAATATCTCACATATTTGGTGTTTCTAGATATAAGTCAGCACCTCATAACGTAACTTTATTCTGGTGAGCACAGAATACATTTTATTTTAATGCAAATATGAAATTGTGGAAAATTTTGCTTTCAAATAAGTCATATTTTGGTACTATTGTGTTACTTGCTGTGTTGTTGTCAAATAGTACTGAGGCAATTAAACGAGTGAAATTTAGGTGTAATTTTGTTTTTGGATTTTATTTTTTAAGGCAATTACCCGAATTGGGTAATTAAGCGTAAGGCAATTAAACGTGGATTTTTGTTTCAAAAATGGAAGAAAAAAAACGGGGATTTAAAACTCAAGGTAAATAACCGAGAAAGGCATTTAAGCGTGGGGTAATTAACCGGGTTATACTGTATTAAGAATAGAGAGAGGGTTAAGAAAAGGTAAAACATAACAGTAGCAGTAGAGTACTGAGATTGTAGAAATGTTGGCGGCGTTGGCTACTTAGAGTTAACTTAAGTTTTAGTGTGACAGTGGGCAAAAATATGGTTTTATATCTGTCGAAAACTCTCATGCTCATACAAAATTTTAAAGCAAACCAAAATAAGGTGGCGGCGTAAACGCTTGGCAATACTGACAGCGCGTTGGCTACAATTGCTTTTGTTATTGCTTAATAGTAAGGTAAATTTAGCTATTTTTAGGTTAATCTAGCGGTTTTACCTCTATCATTTATTATTATTTTGTTAATGGTCGCTTAACAAAATTGTCGACTGAAAATATTTTAACAGCAGTAGGAGACGAAAATCTACAGCAGAAACTTTAAGTCTTCTAAATAAGCCTGTTAAAAATCTCGTCAGTGCAGATAATTGGTGTGAAAATTGACTGATCACAAGAAATCTTCACAATCTCTTGCGATAAAACGGTACCGGACTTGACTATTGGTTGAGGCCTCCTTTAGTATTCTTCTTGCGGGAAATGCTTCCCTCCTTTGTTTATTAACTGTATCCATGTAAATCTTAGTCACATCTGTTTAGGAAAGGTATCGGCTAGCGTCATAATAAACTAAAAGTCGACTTACGTTTTCTACAACACTCAGCGACTGTGGATGACAAAAATTACTATAAGGAAACGTCACTGATTGTGGTCGACGGCCACTAAAAGCGAACTTAAGTAAGACCAGCTTAACGTTATAGAGGTAGTGGCATTAATATAGTTGGGTATCGTCTCCAAAAGTAGTTGCAACTGATTTTAGGCGACAGCGACTGAAATTCGAAGGCAGAGGTAAAATTACTTGTTACTAATTATTGCCAGCGGTCAGGGTTGTCAGATTATTATTTTTAATTTTCTTAAGAAAAATTCATCAAAAATTGCCAAGACTACTTTTTAAGCGTTTCTCAAAATTTAAATATAGAGAAAATTCTCTAAACTAAGACTTATTGCAGTCGTATGTTTAAGTTAAAGTTGCAATTTTATGTTCAAAATAAATGTTTCTTGTGTTTTACAAATTTTTTTCCATTGAAGGTATCTAACAATAGCTTCTTGATGGAGGACTAATTTAACCATAATTTGGTTGTCGGTGATAATATAGTTCAATTAACTATAATATGTTTAAAAATTTTCGTTAAATAAAGTTTTATTGGAGGTGACCACATTGAAAAATGTTTTTTCTCTGAATGCAGGCGGCGTTTTTACACTTAATGCCATTTTCTCAATGTATCGACAAACTGTCTGTTACTTAATGTCAACATTAATTTATTGTACCGATAAACTGTCCGTTAACGATTATGGGTTTCTCAATATACCGAAAAAAAACATTGGTTTGAGTTGGCAACACCACTCAAAATACATGTAAAAGTTGGGAGTCAGCTGATTGAATTTATCTGTACGTCAAATAAAAGGAAAATAAATAATTGGCAGATGAGTGCCGGTTAGCATTGCGACAATATAGAAGCAAATGAGACATTGAGAAAACCAAATTTCTTAAATGTGCAGTTTTTCGTTGGGGAAAAAGATAATCGCCAAATGAGAAAATGGCCATTAGTTTGTGCATCACTACATCTCCATTGGTCAGACTATAAAGAGGTTGGGTCGTCTTCATGACATTTCTTCCAGCCGAGAGGATGTACTGCGCCTCCTAAGGGGCTTAGTTAAGCACTTTGATGACCATTAAACTTGAAAGCTGCAGCCGTTTTCTGTAATTCGCTTAGCTATAACTAAATCTCGATTGCTCAAATGCCTTAGATAATACAAAATTTAAAAATTTTACCGATGACATTAAAACCTAAAATTGCGGCGAATTAAATTTTATGGCATTGCTAATTTTAGCAATGCACGTTACAGAATTGCATCAGTGGCAAAAATCGCTAAATCAACTTTATAGATTTTTAGCGAAAGCGATTTAGCTTTAGTGAATTACGGAATAAGCGAATTACGGAATAAGCGCGTTGATGATGGGTGAGACTTAAATTTTGAAGTGATTGAAAAGTCAAGAGCCTGAAATGTATATCTCACGGAATGACGCCTTGGGGATCACGAAGTAGCCTTGGTTTAAATCTCGAAACGCAGAAAGAGAGTTCCTGGACTACATTAGAGTTTTCATTTTTAAAAATTCGACTTGTGGGGACGTCGATCAGTTGGTGCTTTTACTATTCAAGAGATGCCGCCGACTATTCTTATGTAGAGGTTAGATAGCTTCAAGAGGCTAGAAGCTCCAGCTCCTTAACAAGCCAAATATATACTTTAATTGTTACCTGTGGGTGTGTTGCTAGTGCTCACACTTAGGGGTTAATGCATACTTTATCACCCAGTGGCTAAGATCCACTATTAGATTAGAGCAAAATGGCGGTTTTCATGAACATATGTTTCCACAATCTGCATGACATTACTCTTGTTTGGTTCACTGTCAGCCGGAATGGGATCTACTTAAAATATCTCCAATGTGATATTAGTCGCAATTTCACTTTGTTTTATTATAGGAAGCACTTTCAGGCTTTTTCTTAAAGAGGCTGGAAACAGTTGGCGTAAATTAGACACAGTTAGAGTGACCAAGCTCTTTCGATAACAACGCACTATGCAACTTATTAGCCACAACAGAAGAGATAAATCAAGGTTGGTGATAGTATCAACGGGATATTGTTTGCTCAGCAAGCATGTTAGTCGACTCGGACTTTCCTTCAACGATCACTGTCGCAGTTGCAATACCAGGAAGAAAGAAGAAACGGTCTTACATCTTCTCTGCTGTAGCTATCAGGAGAAAAAGATTCCTAAACAAGTTCACACTTTCCAAACTTGGTGATATATCTTGATATATAATGACCAACTAAGATATCTCACAGCTACTGACTGTATCTGATAGCAAATTAGTTTACATTACAATGCAACTGCCAATACATCTGATTAGTGCTGGTGCCTTGTCAAAACTGTGTAATTTTAACTGTACTTGACTGCGCGAAGTCAACTACAACGATAGCCAATCAACCAACAATCCCTTTCACGTTGATTTGGAACTTCCTACTGTAGCAGTTTTCCTACTTATCTTCGAATGCCCGCCACTAGCTGTAAAAAGAAACAAATTCCTGGGCAATTACATACTATCCAACATTGGGAAATTATATGGGTCTACCCCTAATGACCTACTGTGTAAGAACTGTCTATAATCTGAATAATCAATTAAGATTGTGTAAAGACAAGTGGCCTTTATTTTTTTTAGAAACGCACTATTCTCTTTTTTTTTTTTTTAAAGTAAGCAGAAAATGTAGGGTGGCTTAAAAGTCCTCTATACCTGCTCTTCTAACCTTTAAGTAACTTTTATAACGTAGTAAGTGTTAAGAAGTGGTTGTGGGTTTTTTTTTTTTGTTAATGTCGCATTCAATATATTTTGGCAGTTTCTTTTTCTTCATAAACCTCGTTGGGGAATAGATTTACACTTTGTTTTCTAGAAACTCGTGTATTTACTTTACTGTCTTTACTATTTTTTACTAAACTAATTTCTTTTGCAAACATGTAAATGTCAAAATATCATTTTGAATAATTGTTACTAATTTAAAATTCTTAATTTCTTTTGTTACAAAACCGGATATAATAAACAGAAAATGGGTGGGAATTTTAAGAAACAATTTAGTTTAACACTATTTAGTTTTTATTGAAGCAATTCTCTAAGTAATTAAATGCAATAATAAAAATTGCTCAATATTTTGAAGCTTGTTACATTTACAAGTTAATTTAAAATTTTTAACAATTAGCGTCAATATTATGAATAATTAACAAATATTTTACAGTGTTAATTAAGATTGTTAAAAATGCTTACTGTTTTTCATCTCTTTCTAACTTTCCATTAAGATTGACAGTTACATTATCGTTAGTTAAACAAACTGGTGACAGTCGAAAAAAATCAAGAGAAAGAGTTAACTGTTTGTTAGTTGTTTAAACTTTAAGTGATAAAGGTGTAAATTGAAGCTGTCAACAAATGTCAATCTTTGGATGTCAATAAATGGTTTTGTATTTTTGTTATTGTTTCTAAACATAACATAATCACATGTTCTTTAAAGAGGGATGGTTGCTGTTTTTTTTTTTTTTTTTTTATTTTTTTTAAATAAAATGTGGGTCAATATAATATTATTAATGAAAAAAATCGTTTTTACTTGAATCATAATTGCACGTAAATGTTAGATATTCCAAAGCATTTTTTTTAATATAAATGGCATCCCTAAAAAATAAATTAAAGAAAAACAAATACGAGTGCTATATTAGGCTATGCCGAATCTTTTTACTCTTTACCATGGTGCGAAAGAATAGAAAGTGATATAAATACCGTTCTTAAGATATAACTAAATCTATTTTTGTCCACGCCCACTTCTGCAATCTCTCGCACCTTTTGTCGGATGTCCTGTGTTGATAACAGGCATGCTTGTAACTAATTTGGAAACTTTGGTTCTTGGCGTTTTCTAGATATTAAAAAATCTATAATGTCTTTGTTTTCTTTATTTTTGGCCACTTTCTTTTATTTATAAGTATGTATATATTTATATATATTTAGCTAGTGAGGCCTAACTCCGCTTATGTTAATAAAAATACAATTTTTTTATTTCATTTTTTCCCGACGTTTCGTGAATATGTTCACTTCTTCAGGGGATTTGTAATGAAAAATCAAATTTGAATTACATTGATTTTTTTTTTTTTTTTATATTTAAATTAATATGTAATGGATTTGTATGAGATGTGCCACGCCAACTTCTTTGCTCCCGCCCACATTTTGTCGGATGTGTATTCATAACCAAGATGATTTTATTTTGAAACTTTGGCTCTTGCTGATTTCTAGATATACAGAAATCTTTAATGTTTTTGTACTGAATGTGCCACGCCCACTTCTCCAATCTCGCCCATATTTAAAGAAAGGTTGTGTTTGAATAATCCAGCCATGTGGACCAAGTTTAGACAATTTTTCTCTTTCCGTTCTTTAGATATAAATAAATCTATTTTGCGCCACGCCCACTCCCGCCCACATTTTGTCGCATTATTGTCTATTGATAACACTGATGCTTGTACCTTCTTCTGAAACTTTTTCTCTTGCCGTTCTCCAAATATACAGAAGTCTATAAAGGCTTTGTATAGGAAGTTCCACGTCCACTTCACCAATCCCGCCCACATTTTTTCAGATATTGTGTATTGATAAGCAATGTGCTTTTTCCTAATTTGGAAACTTGCGGGCATATTTACATTGGCGATTCTGACTTTTAATACTTTTAAGGAAAAAAATATTAAATCTGTACATGCAAATGCCAAAGCTCTACAAAAAACTAAGGAATATCAAAATTTGGATTGGGTTACATACTTAAAAAATTTTTAATTTTACAAAAAATTACCCGGACATAGCTAAATTGATCTAAGAAAACAAGCTTTTCTAACCCACTGTACGATGGCAGTAGTGGAAAGGGCAGTGCACGACGTCCTATGCTCCTTTTGGATACATAGGGAACCAAGCAAATAATGTATGAAACTAACTTATTAATTGTTTTAATAATTTACATGTTTCGAGCATTTTTTTTTTTTGATTCTTAGTGGATTGTTTTGTCGAGGGACCAACCTCCGGTCCATATATTATCTTCCACTCAAGTGCGTTAATGCTTAAATTAGTTTTGTTACTTCAATAGTTAAAAAAAAAAAATATGAAAGTACAAATTTAAATTTAACAAGTAAGAGTGCTATATTCGGCTGTGCCGAATCTTATATACCCTTCACCATTGTGCGAGCAGATACCAGAGCAACTAGACAAAAACAAAATAATTTTTACATATACATACATATGTATTTACAATACTAAAAGCTTCATTATAAATTAAATTTTAAAATCGAAAACTGGTAAATATTTTTTTAAAATCGTTTTTAGAACATAAAAGTTAAAAAAAAATTTCTCTTTGAAAAACCAAGATTCGAACCAGAGGACTCACAGTTTCTAAACTCAACCCCCTAGACGCCTGAACCATGAACGAACGTTGTTTGAACATCATTAAAATTAAATATGGCTCCTTTTACCGTTCACAACTCAACTCAGTTGTGTCAACTCAACTCAGCAAAGTTGTAAACCGAATCAACTTATTTGAGTTGTGAACCGTAATAGTGGCCTATATTCACCAAAATGGTCTGTACCATATATGTGTGTTTGTTTGTTTCTTTTAGTAAAGGCATTGTTGTCATACCGTAGATTTATCTTTTTTTGGCGAGTTTTTAAGTGGCAAAAATAATCAAAAATTCCCCGTTTCTATTTGTTAAAATTATTTCGTTAAATAGATGAAATAATACAGAAGGGTGGTAACGAAAATCATATTATGCATTATGCTAGTATATGTAAACAAATGCAGAGGGGGGGGGGGGGGGGGAAGAGACGGATATCGTTAAATCAACTTCGCTTTTCATAAGGACCCAGAATATATATACTTTATAGGGTGTAGTATCAATATTGTAGAAATTACAAACGGAATGACAAACTTATATATACCCTTTTACCTTCGGTGAAGGGTATAAAAAAGTACCAAAAAGTCTCTTCTTTTGTATTTCCTGTTTTAAGAAATTTTTTTATCATAAATCAAAAACTTGAATTTTTGGATCATGAGAAAATGTTTCTTTATTTAAAAAAAATTTAATTAATACGAACAAAATAAGTTTAAATCACGAAATTATTTTTGGTTTTTTGGATTTTCTTGTTTAAAGAAACGAAATTGATTATTTTAGAAATTAAACTCCTTTCCGTGTAGGTCTTATATTCCCAAAATTCAAAAAAGTACCAGTTGTGAAACAACATAAAAGTTCCAAAATTAGCCCTTTACAGATTCTTATTTACTCAGAGAACTATGCATGTTTAATTTTATATTTCTAGTCCCAATATTAACGAAAACTGAAAAAGTACCAGTTAAAGAACAAAAAAGTACCACATGTTTTCATTTTATAGGCTCTCATTAACCTAGGACCATGCACCTATAATTTTATGTTTCTGAAATCAATGTTATAGAAAATTCTAAAACTACCACACGCAGTCTCACAGAAGTAAAAGAAAGAAATTTAGTTTCCCGTATTTTTCCTTTTAGATACTTTTTTTCTCCCATTGAAGTATCAAAAATTTCAGTCTTGTTGTTTGAGCCCATAATTTAATAATACATGGAGAAAAAGTTTTAGAAAATGTACCAAAGAAAGGTACAATTTACATCCTTTAAACGTTCGAATTTCGAAAAGTAACAAATTTTTATTTGTTACGAATTTGGTATAATCTTTATGTATGTTTTTTGGCTTAAAATAAAGATGGGGTGACAAAGAAGTCCCAAGACGGCCGAATTTCGAAAAAGTACCAGATTCCTATCCACTTATTTTTCTAATGAACAACGATAAGCATTTAATTTTTTAGTTTTTGCAGATATTAGGTTAGTCCGGGCTCACACTATGATAGTTTTCTTTCATTAAGTCTGAGTTTGTTGGAGAGATGGGAGAGAAACCCGACATTCGGTTCCCCTCTCACCAATAAACTCAGACTTTCAGAAAGAAAAATTTCATAGTGTGAACCCATACTAACCGAATTTACCAGTTTTTACCCTTTTTTACCCCCCCAGATTTTAACAAAATGTATATTGTGCACTTTCGTAAGTAAATACCTCTCAAATGGTGAATTTCTTATTTGGAGAAAAGTGTTCTTAACTGTTTTGCCTTTGCCGATTTATATATATGTATATGTATAAATTATGTTTAGAAAAATTCTTAAACCCGTTTTAAGAAAATCCTAAAACTTTTTTAGGCATGACCTTATAAAACACCATTTATTAAAAAAGAAAATAATGATATTTAATAAAATCAAAATTTAATTACTTATTAACATCCATTGTCAGCCGAAATCACAGCTAATGGTTTGTCATAGAGTTACTTAATCTATCATAAATTGACTATAAATGTGATGGATTCACACACGTGGAAACGTCAAGACACTAATGGACTCTTATGTCAAATATACCACAGCGCACACATAAGACATTTGAATGGCAAATATTGGCAAATATGTATAGATGACATTTGCAGAAGCTTTAGTAAAAAAAAAAAGTTTTTATGAAATACAAAAAAATTAATAAATTGGTAAAATTAAATTCCATTCAAAAAGATAGACATAATGTTAAAAATTTTCTGAAAAGTTATTAAAACTAAAAATAGCAAAATACAATTTTTTTTTATTTTGTATGAATATACTAATTGAAATGCTCTTGATAATGTACCGAATTGAATTAGTTAAAGGTATGAAAAGCTTATATGTAATATTAAGGGTAAGTACCATAAACTCTTATGTTAAGCTCATCCTTTTATATCAGGCTGTTATTTTTAGTCTATTAAAAGAATTTGACAAGCGGCGAAATATCCTACACTCTGTTCCACTTTCTCTCTCTACTTTTTTTAAATTCATATATACGAACAAAAAATATGCCTCCGTTTTATTTTGAATATTTAATTTTCAATTAAGTATTTTGAATAGCAGTTACATGGAAAATGCATTTGCCCATATTGTTTTTACACATACAATTTTCTACTGTCAGTTTAAAAAGAAATTAACAAACAGGTCGTACCGTAAAAATCAAATAAAAAAAATACCTCGAAAAAAGTAACTCTATTAGGTTTACAAAAAAAAAAAAATTACGAGGATTTATATATTTTTACCTCTTCTTTAGCTGCAAGAACATTGAGAGAAATTTTAACATAAAAATTTTGGCAAATGTTTTATTAAAACTGAAAGAGAAAAGTCAAAGATTTTCTATAAAAAATTTTCTATACAAACCTGTTCCATCGAAAATTGTATGTTTAATACTTATTTCTATGGAGAAGTTTACGTATGAGTCTAATTTCTATAGAAAATTCTCTGTATTAAGCAGAAAATTATCTTTATAAGACCATTTTCGAAATTGAATTTTTGGTTTAAAACTAATTTTTATAGAAATATTTCTGTATAAGAGTAATTATATACAAATATACAAAGTTTTTCGTATGATAATAATTTCTCTTGAAAAATTTTTGTATATAACTCTTTTTCTATATATTTTATATTTATAAAATACATAACTGAAATTTACCTCATAGAATAAATTCGAAAAATAAAAAAGGTTGAATATTTTACATTTATTTTATCAAAAAAATTTTGTTTAGAAAAATTGATGGATAAGATATTTTCTATAGAAAATTTACTGCACAAGGCTATTTTCTATAGAAAATTTACTGCACAAGGCTATTTTCTATAGAAAATTTACTGTATAAGACTATTTTCTATAGAAAATTTACTGTATAAGGCTATTTTATATAGAAAATTTACTGTATAAGGCTATTTTTAAAGAAAATTTACTGTATAAGTCTGTTTTCTATAGAAAATTTACTGTATAAGACTATTTTCTTTAGAAAATTTACTGTATAAGACTATTTTCTATAGAAAATTTGCTGTATAAGACTATTTTCTACAGAAAATTTACTGTGTAAGGCCATTTGCTATGGAAAATTGACTGTATAAGACTATTTTCTATAAAAAAATTTTTCGTTAAAGACTGTTTTTTATAAACAATTGTATTTGTAAGACTCATTTTTTTATTAAGAAAAGTTTTACTAAGAAAATTTTCTGTATAAGACTATTTTCTATAGAAAATTCTCTGCATAATACTTTCTTTTACATAACATTATCTTTACAGGACCATTTTCTAAATAGAATTTTCTGTCTAAAACTAGTTTTTATAGAAAATTTTCTGTATAAGACTAATTTCTATAGAGAATTTACTGTAGAAGACTATTTTCTGTAGAACATTTTTGTTTACTGTTTTTTATAAACAATTTAATGTATAAGACTCATTTTTTTTTTCGAAATGTTTTACTAAGAAAATTTTCTATATTTTCTATAGAAAAATTTTGCATTATACTTTCTTTTGCATAAAATTATCTGTATAGGATCATTTTCTAAATAGAATTTTCTGTCTAAAACTAGTTTTTTAAGAAAATTTTCTGTATAAGACTTTATTCTATACAAAGTTTTTGGTGTAATACTATTTTCTTTTGAAAAATTTTTTTATATACATATATATATGGGGGATTTCATGTCAAGTGACCCAATTTTGAAATCGATGTCTTCCGATTTGGATGAAATTTGCACCAAGGTTAGTCCTATTGGATAGTAGTTTCGACACAAATTTTCAACAAGATCGGTCTAAAAGTTTCTGAGTTAGTGGGGGTCAAAATTTGACATTTTGGCCATACAGGTGTTCTTTCTTATCCATGTAACTTATTACCTATTGGTGTTAGCAAAATTTGTCCCAAGTAGCTTCGATAGCTATTTGATCCATCTTTTGAAAAAAATTTTTTTTGTTTTTTTTAAAAATTTTTTTTATTTTTTTTTTTTAAATTTAAAACTTTTTTTTATTTTTTTTTTAGCGGGTATGTTTTTTTTTTTTTTTTTTTTTGTTCAAAAGAAAGCTTATGTCTTTTCCTTTAAGGTAGTTTTGGTCGCTTTTTGGGATGCGAGTGGCTTATGTATAAAAAAAAATAATTTCTAACTCTAGACAAGGGTTTTTAAATTTTTAGCATATGCAGTGTTCTTTCTCATCCATTTAACTTATTACCTATTAGTGTTAGCAGAATTTGTCCCAAGTAGCTTCGATAGCTATTTGATCAATATTCTGAAAAATTTTTTTTTTGTTTTTTTAAAACTTTTTTTTTTAAACTTAAAATTTTTTTTTTAAATGTAAATTTTTTTTTTTATATTTTTTTTTATCCGGAATGTTTTTTTTTTTTTTTTTTTTGTTCAAAAGAAAGCTTATGTCTTACCCTTTAAGGTAGTTTTGGTCGCTTTTTGGGATGCGAGTGGCTTATGTATAAAAAAAATTATTTCTAACTCTAGACGAGGGTTTTTAAATTTTTAGCATATGCACTATTTTGAATTTTTTCCTATTTGTGTTTAAGTGTTTCTAAAGCCTTAAAAATAAAACGTTTGCAAAGAAACTAGACAAATTAACCTTTCCGACGGTATGTTACAAACCCAATTATTATTTTATACCTTCGATACTATAATGCCCACAATATGTTAATCCCAGGAATAAAATCACTTTTTTCTGTAGAAATGTTGACAAATAATTCTTTTTTTAATTTTTCCTACATAAATTTTATTAAATTATTTATCTTTATCTTTTTATTATTATTATTAGAAATTATTATTATTATATATTAATTTAATTATTATTACAAATTAATAAAAAGAATTTAATTTGTCAACATTTCTACAGAAAAAAAGTGATTTTATTCCTGGGATTAACATATTGTGGGCATTATAGTATCGAAGGTATAAAATAATAATTGGGTTTGTAACATACCGTCGGAAAGGTTAATTTGTCTAGTTTCTTTGCAAACGTTTTATTTTTAAGGCTTTAGAAACACTTAAACACAAATAGGAAAAAATTCAAAATAGTGCATATGCTAAAAATTTAAAAACCCTCGTCTAGAGTTAGAAATTATTTTTTTTTATACATAAGCCGCTCGCATCCCAAAAAGGGACCAAAACTACCTTAAAGGAAAAGACATAAGCTTTCTTTTGAACAAAAAAAAAAAAAAAAAAACATACCCGCTAAAAAAAAAAATAAAAAAAAGTTTTAAATTAAAAAAAAAAAAATAAAAAAAATTTTTAAAAAAAAACAAAAAAAATTTTTTTCAAAAGATGGATCAAATAGCTATCGAAGCTACTTGGGACAAATTTTGCTAACACCAATAGGTAATAAGTTACATGGATAAGAAAGAACACCTGTATGGCCAAAATGTCAAATTTTGACCCCCACTAACTCAGAAACTTTTAGACCGATCTTGTTGAAAATTTGTGTCTAAACTACTATCCAATAGGACTAACCTTGGTGCAAATTTCATCCAAATCGGAAGACATCGATTTCAAAATTGGGTCACTTGACATGAAATCCCCCATATATATTTTATAAAAAACAATTTCTGTTTAAAATATTTGTTGTATAAGATATTTTCTATAGAAAATTTACTGTATGAGGCTATTTTGTATAGACATTTTTTCGTTAAAGACTGTATGCTATAAACAATTTTATGTGACATTTATATGATGATATGATACTCATTTTTTATTTAAAAAAAAGTTTTATTAAGAAAATGTTCTGTATAAGACTATTTTTTATAGAAAATTCTCTGCATAATTCTATTTTTTATATGAGACTATTTTCTAAATACTATTTTTTTTTTTTAAAATTTTCCATATAAGCCCATTTGCTATGAAAAAAATTTTCGACCATTCTTTAAAACTCGTCGATGGATGAACATTTATATGAAAACAAAAACATAGTTTACAAAAATTGTTTTTATTATTTAAGCTTCGTTCAAAATCACAAAAACATTTTCACTTGGTGTTTATAATAGAGCAACAATTTTTTTCACTAACTCACTAATTTTGCATTAGGAAACCGTTTGCAAATTTTGCCAACAACAATATTACTTATTTAGTATTATTTTTTAAAATATTTTGTTAACATTTTCATTCAAAACTAAATAAAATTATTTTAAACGTCAGAAACAATTTTATACATATTGTTGCTGAAGTTCTAGTTGACTCAAATTTTTAAAAAAAACTTTAGTTGCATTTTTGTTTATAAAATGAAAGAAAATATATGAAATACTTTGGGAAGAAATAAGATAGAAGAAAAAACGAAATTGTTGTTTTGATTGTGAACCAAGCTTTAGACTCACTCTTCTAAAGTCAAATTAACGTTATTATCTCATCCTTTAGCTCTTGAATTATTCTTGGCTTATAGACGTACATTTTTTCTTTTAAATATCCCCAAAGAAAGAAATCCAACGGTGTCAAATCACTTGTTCGTGGCGGCCAATTACAATCACCACAACGTGAGATAACAAGGCTATTGAATTTCTCGCGGAAAAGATCCATTCACCCCTATCGTGAATAACAAGTGGAATTTTTGTTCCCATGAAATTTTCATTTCCCTCGAAGGGAAAAAAGCAATCGTGAATCTCATGTGAAAAATTTTTCATGCTATCAGTTCCAGTGAATGTAAAAAAGAAGAAAATTAAAAATCATTGAAATTTTTGTTTAAAAATATACGCGTATATATTTTAAAGTAAAGTTAAAATAATAAATCTAAATACATAATTAGTATTGGAGGGATAGGTTGATTACAACGTAAGTTTTTGCACTTCTTAAATTTTATGTAGAAATATATTTTCAAAATTCTGCCACCACGTCTTTCACAAATCCGGCGGCAATCAACTTGTTGTTTTGCATTTTGTTGACCAATATATCGGATCTAGCCCTTAATATTCGATTTATTGGAGGAACTACTAACATACACGTTCTATTCCCTAGCAAAAATATAGTGAGAAAATCTAGGGGAAATGTGGACAAATTACGAGGGAAAACACTTTTCACGATAAGGGGAATTTATTCCCGTGAACATTTTTTCACGTTATTATTCTCCTTTGAATTACATTTTTTTCATGGGAGCTGTTCATGATCGCAAATATGTGAAAAGGGGAAAAATTACGAAGGAAAAATTATTCACGATAGGGGTGAT
The DNA here is from genome assembly GCA_963931875.1 of Pollenia griseotomentosa. Classification (NCBI taxonomy): domain Eukaryota; kingdom Metazoa; phylum Arthropoda; class Insecta; order Diptera; family Polleniidae; genus Pollenia; species Pollenia griseotomentosa. Next base: position 25,581,946 of record OZ007562.1, read on the forward strand.
TGTTTCGTTGGCTGTGTGGCAGGAGGCACCATCCTGTTGTAACCACTGCTGGGCCGTCTTCATTTTCAGAAGAACGGCCCGATGACGCCGCTGTTACTCTTTGTGGATTCCATAAAGGAAAACTATTTTTGTAAATTTGTTTTTGCTTTCATGTAAGTTTTCACTTTTTCGGGGCGTTTTCAATAATAGTCATCAATGTGTATATGACTGTTTCCTAAAGAAAATTTTTTTGCAACCGACTATTTTCAATAGAAATTTTTTTGGTGGCATATAAGACTTTTTACCAAAAATTTTCATTAAAGGACAAATTGTATAATATAATTTGTAAAAAAGCATATAAAACAAAAATTATTAAAATTCCAAAAATAAAAACGCTGTTTTTAGCATGAAATTTAATTCACTTCTTACTAAAACATTTCTCTCAGTGTATTTAGTTACCTTGTATTGTCCATTCATACACAAACGATGACTTGCTTAAGTTCAAATGTCGTTAACTTTTCTACAAGAATAACAACAATAAAAATAATAAAAACAACAACGACAACAACAACAACAAACACTTTAGCAAATTTTGTCGTACCCGTACTCGTAAAATTACGTAATATTACGATTACTTGTAGCTATCGTGACATAACGTATTGAATATTTTATGCATTTCTTTGATTTTTTGTCGTTTCTTTATTTTTTGGTTATACATAATTAATAATTCAACTGACATTTATTTGGACAATATATATAAAAAAATAATAAGTATTTTTACTCTAGCGATATTTTAATGGATTAAATGTTGAGAATATGTGATTAAATTAATTATGCGTTTAAAAGTAAATTCAACTATTTTTCATATTCAAAATATTTACATAATGGTATAATATTATTGAAAGGTAATAAGGACTGTTAATATGATTTTAATTAAAAAAATAAATTGTAAAATTTACTTCTGAAAAAAGTAGAAATTGTTTGAACTAACGCGAGTGATTTAGTTTTTTAACTTTAGAGGATTTTAAGTGGTAAACAGTTTGTAATAGTAATTAAGGTTGTTATTGCTTGCATAACATCTAAAAATATTTATTAAAGACTTTAAAGTAGTATATGGGTATTTCCACAGGAAAGCCTTCTTTTTGTCACGTTACGCCACCAAGCATTTTAAATTGTCCCTCAAAGAATAATTTATGTGTTAATTAATTTTTTTTTTTTGTATTTTGGTGTAAAGCGCAATTTAGTGCAAGAGAAGAACAATTTGAACAATATGGGTCTAAAATTCAAAATAAATTGCTTGGTTGCATAACGTGACACTTCTGTGGAAGTGCCCATATGTATGCATATTCTTGATCGGTGAGTGATTCTAAGTCGATTTGTACCATGTCCGTCTGTCTATTCATCCGTCGAAAACATGCTTACTCAGTTCAGTGTTAAGTAGAAAATTGTAAAACCGAACTTAAAGGCCTACTTAAACACTTTAATAGGGAAAAATGTTATATGCACAAAAATTTAAAAAAAATACTGGCGAAAAAGCTCAAAAAATCACAAAAATGTTCTTAAAAAAATGCAAAAAAGCACAAATAGGCATACTTGAAATGTGAACAAAAAAACTTACGGGCAAAATAAATCATACAAATTGCTTGTGTGTTGTTAATTTCAAGTATGTTTGCAGAAATATTTAATATTTTTGAAATTCTGCAGGCATGTTAGATATTTGTCAAACTTTTTGTGGCGTCTAATGCTAAATCTTATCATTTCAACGAAAACTTTGCAAGTTGAAGACGTTAAAAAAGAAGCAGAAAAATCATTTTCAGTCTTTAACACTAATTATTTAAGCAGCATTTTTTGCCACAAACAGCTCCTTGCTTGAATTACTCTACCCCAAATTATTTTCCTTTATTTTAAATTTCTCCTCCATTTTAAACAAATAGCGAGCAAAATTGCCGCAGCACTATCTTCGCACACAGGGGCTAAAGGCGGTTATTTCACGGATTAATAAAAAAAAAAAAAAAAGTTGAAGTACCGTGAAAACTAAAAGTACTCGGTTAAAGTGCACAAAATTCTATATCAGTTGGCGAAAAATAAAAATAAAATAAATGTCAAATATGTAACAGTGCTTTTGTAGTGACGCGTTGAACTTAAACATTGTAACAAAAAATTTCAAAATATAGGTAAAAAAGCTAAAAACTTTTTGTAATTAAATCCGAATTACCAAAAGTAATTTTTAAACGTAACAAATATAGCCATGCAACCATCAAGGTATTTATTCAAATGTTTTGCTTAAATTTGTAAAAAAATTATTTTTGGAAGTGCTCTTATTTTTTAAGTTTATATGGGAAATGCAAAAAAAAAATGGATTTTCTCATTTTAATTGAGCAGAGATCTTAACTTTATTTTAAAGGTTGAACAAATCAGCGGTATTTTTGAAAAAATTATGATGCACATCGGTGCGCCTTAAAAGTTATGTACGAATTAGCGCTTCACGACTTTTGCTATAACTTTTATTGCTGTTGTTGTTGTCAATGTTTTATGTGTTTTTATTAGAAATGTGCAAATGTCGTGATTTGTTACTCACGCGTGACCGTGGTTAAATTTATATTATATAATGATTTAAAAACTAGAGTGCGTAAATATAAAATTTAATTCTCACGCACTCCCAAAATAACTTAACCTTATTAAAAAAATTAATTTTTGAGTATTTCGTATCCGAACTCATTCAATGGAAGGCAATTCAGCGGAAGCATGCGGGATTTAAAAATCAGTTTTATTAATTAATTAAATTTTTTTGTATGATAGGGTCCCGTCTATTTCTCCTGTACTTCCAAGATTTTTTTTTGGAACATGCGGTTTGTTCTAAAAGCTATGCACATCAAATTTAGTGTGCCTCACTGTTGTAGTTATTCAGATACACATAACCAAATAAATAACTTTTTTTTATTGTGGGGGGGGGGGGGGTGGGGGCGTCTGCCCCTTCCTTTACCTCCAAGATTTTTTTTGGAACATTCTAAGAGTTACGCACATCAAATTAAGTGTGCCTCACTATTGTTGTTCTGCAGATATAAACAAATAACAAATTCTTTGCATGGGGGTATCCGTCTCCCCCGTCCAATACCCACAAAATTTTGTTGGAACATGCAGCTTATTCTAAGAGCTACACACGTCAAATTTAGTGTGCCTGACTAATGAATAAAAAATAAATACTTTGAATGGGGGTATCTGTCTTCCCCGTCCTATTCTTCTAACATTTTGTTGGAACATTCGGTAACATTTTCGCCGACCACCGAACCTTTACCAAACTTTGTAAAAAATATTTTGTAAAAGTCGTGGCCATATCCCCACAAGCACAAAGTCAAACCTTTGATATAAAATGACTCATTTTATATCAAGCATATTTCTTAAACCTTTTTTAATGGTTTGATTTAAACATTTGAAATCAAATTTATAATGATTTGAATATAAACACTTGACCAACAATATTTTTTTGTCAATTTGATATCAACTTGTTAACAAGTGTTATTCTCAAATTAAAAGTACATAAATAAATAATTCAGCTGACAATTCATTTTAGTAAATAATGAATTAGCTTTAAAAAAAAATTAAGAGAAATATGAATTTACAAAACAAAATAATTTTTAATATAGATTTGACAAATAGAATCTGGGAATTTATTTCTCATGGCGAGAGACATTTATTGTATAAATTTTCATATTATTCGAATGTGTATTCTAAGTCAAATAACAATTTTAAAAGCTTTTATACTTTAATAGTCTTATTTCTTCAATATTTTCCAGGAACATTTTCTATGCACTACCAGAATTTTCGTTGTATATTTCTGTTACGAAGCTTACTTTAGCTATCCTTTGGCTAGCAATGAAGTAAATTGTACAGAAAATTTATACAACCAGCAGAATGTAATACATTTTCTAGCCCGCTAACGCCTTCGTCAGCATTCTTTGTATTAAAATCCACATTTAAAAAACATTTGAGAATAACGTTTGAAAGCAAGAAAATAAATTTCCTTATTTGAAAATAATTTCCCCTTTTTGTTGAGATTGCTATGTTTTTCAAATTATTTCCAAACGTTTGACTTTTGAGACGAAGTTTGATTTGAAATAATTTTCAATTTGAAATCAAACTTCCTTGTTTGTTGGGAATGCAAATTTTTGTCTTTATTAGAAATAAAATAATTTTTTAATGATCTTTGAAACATCAAGGAGATAGAAAATCAGTCAAATAAATCAAAAAGAACGTATATATGTGCATAAAAGCACCGAGTACTCTGTGGTAAAAGGTTGTTAATCTTTATAGAAAGAACATGACTTAGCACCATGTTTAGAAAATCCAAAAGAGCATGAAATTATTGTTTACAAACAAGAAAATAGTTGTGCAAATAAGCGATAAATACTGAATATGACTAGAAATCACAAAACCAAACAAAATTAATTACAATTCATATATTTTACCAACTGTACTGCTGCTATACCTGACTAACGTAAGATAAATTAATTAGTACATTAAAATGCTCTCATACCATTGGCCAGTTAAGACTTAAAAAATGCCAGCCATCAAATCAGAAAGAAAATCTACTCAAATTACAAAAAAATACGCCTTATAAACTAAATAAAAGTCATTTATTACCCTTGACCACCACCACTATATTGCTCTACAACAAATTTGTTTGAATTTCAAAATATAAGTACTTGTGAAAACAACAACAACAACAATTAAGGGATGAAGTGGAGCGGTCAGTTTGATTTTCACAAACAATGAATTTATTTGGTTTTAGAGATCACTTTGTTTACAATTTTTAAACAGGGTTGCTTTCTTTTACTTACTCTTTGCAATTATGAGATTTGTTTCTAACACCCTCTCTTTTCTATGTATTTCATAAAATGTAAATAACACTGCTTGAAATAAAATGGCGTTTATTAATTTTTCAAAATGCAACAAAAAACAAATTTTATTTGTTTCCAATATTTAAATATTATTTTAATAATTATTACATATTTTTGTTTAATATTTATGTTTAAATTTATTTAAATTTTTACTAGTTACAATTATATTTGAACTAAATTTTAAAGTTAAACTGTTAAACTCAATCTTAATTGTATTAAATTAATGGAAGTTTTTATTTGTTTACTTTTTATAGTGCCAGGAATACAATTGCAACGTTAAGCGTGGAAGCGGCAGGTAAGATGTGTTTTTTTAGAATTTCTTAAATCTTGAAACATTTTATTAAATGTCAAACTGTTTTAGAATATTTTATATAAATTCTTTTAAATATAATTTCTCAAAAATGGTTTTTAACAAATTTTATGATTATGATTTTAAAAAATTTTGGTATTTTAACAATTGTGGCATTTTCGGGCATGTTGTAGAAATCGAAATGATGTGGAATTTTAATCTAACGAGATTTTTATATCAATTATTATATTAATTGAACGAGATTTTTATATCAATTATTTACAAAATTACTGTAATTTTTCCTGTTTTTAAGAGTGGTTCTTGTAAAAAATATTTTTATGAACTTTCTTGACGGGCTCATTTTCGAAATATATTTAATTACTTTATTTCGATTAATAGAACATGCACTTTTGTCTAAGTTTGCGGTTGTAATCTTCGGTAATATTGGTAAGATCTTTGCGATTGTTTGAAATCACTTAAAGATTTTTATACATAAACAAGTTTAACAAGTTTTCATAAAGAACATTTAAATGTTAAAAATACTTTATGGACTTAACAAAATTTAATTTTTATACCAAATTAGAACTTCTGGGACCTGTTTATCAAAACTACAAGTTACAAATCTACAAGTAAAATACGTTCAAAAAAGCTGCAATTTTACAATTTTTGTTTTGGTTTCAAATGTATTTTACTTGTAGATTTGTAACTTGTAGTTTTAAGAAACAGGCCCTGTACCTATTTTAGGTTGAAGTCTTTGATGAAAGTGTTAAAAACTAAAAGGATCATTTAAAATTTGTTTTCTTTTTTTCCCTAATAAAGAATTTCAGTATTGCCGAATTTAAAAAAAAAAACTTAGAAACAGTGAGCTCCTTTCAGCTATGCGGAATCTTTAATATCCTTCATCCAAAGAAATGCAGCGTCTTAGACCACTCACCAACTAACAAACATTATCAAACAGACTTAAAAATATAATATGTTGGATTCTTTTCGCTTTAAAAACAACAAATCTCTTATTAGGCCGCAAACCATGTATTTTTTATGTATAGGGTTGCGATTTGCATCGATTTTGTCAATATTCTAAGAACGATGTCGACCAATTAATTATCTTTCCGAATCATTAAATTTGCGTTAAAATGGCATCGACTTGTTTTAGCATATTAATGCACATTTTGGTGAAAATGCATATATATGCATATTTTGATTTTAAATGCATAATTTTTTGCATATTTTGACATTTTTGAGTGATTTCTTTTTTAAATTTTCACATTATAAAAAAAATTTCTTCAAACAATTTCCTAATACACAAAAAAATAATCCAAAAAAATTTTAAAATCAATAAATAAATTCTGTTGGGGCTTTGCTTAAAATACAAGATTTCACGAAAGATCCTTCTTTCTTAAACCGAAGCATGGTTAAGATTTCCATTTTGATTAAAATATTTTATCCAAAACTGGTACAAGTTACTTGCTTGGCACATGTGGGTTATACCGCGTTGCAGAGGAAATTAGAAGCCAATATTATCAAATTGCAATTTTCAATGAAATGTATCTCTTGGTTCCCCTTCCAACGCAGCCAGTAGTAACAAGATGCGGATCTGGCTAGATGCTTCAGAATTTTTTAATAAAATTTAAAAATTTTTTAAGTTTTTAGTGCATATTTTTAATTCGTTTTTTTAATTATGTATTAGAAAAAAAAATAAATTTTTAAAAACAACAACAATCGAGTAATCCAGGCTTATTGCTCGTATCTTTTCATTTATTGACCGATCTGTCTAAAATTTAACGAAGCATATGTGATATGTTTGGGGTCTTCGGAAAACCCATTTCAACAGACAGACGGTCCGGTCCGTCTGTTCACCTGTAATGAAGGGCTTAAATACTCTGTTTTATAAGTAGAAGTTGTGAAAAGAACAAAATTAATCAATTATTTTAAAAAATGCTCGAAACTGTAAAATTTGTTGTATTTTTTTTTTTTTTTTTTTTTTGTCAAATTTAATGAATGAATTTTTTTTTACAATTATACAATTCAAGTCGGAAAAAACACCTACTTGTAGGGGAATGTAAGAAACGATAAACTCCCTGTTTATTGTTTATACTTGAGTGTTTGTAATTCTCATTTGCTGTACAGTTTTATTTGTATAATATCTTTAGCTTTTCCAAAGTCTGCATTTATCAATGAATATTGAGAATTTAGCACACATAATTCAAGAATAGTAAAATTAGTATTAATGGCGCTATTTCGTAAATAAAATATTTGGAATTTTAAAAAATTGTTATGAAAATATTTTTTAAGTGATGTAAAGTGTTACAAAACAATAACCGCCTAAGTTTTTTTAAAGAATCAGTCTTCGTGCCCTGGTTTTTGATTACAGAAATAACAGAAAATTTTAATCTTTGCTAAAGTAGTTAAAGATTAAAAAAATGCTGTGATTGAACGGAGTAACTGAGACTATATATTCATTATGACTTTCTTGGGCGAAGGGTGAAGAAACGCAAGCGGGGTAATTAAGCTTTTCAAGAACTCTCACCTAAAAAATAGTTAAAAGTACGTTATTTTAAAAATACCGTACTTTTAACAAGGCGTAATTTTAACAGCCCGCAGCTCGCTTGTTATACAAACAGGGCGCTTAGAAATTGCATTTACTACAAGTTTAAGCTCTCTACTTAAATTTTGAGATATTACTCTTTTAAATCGGTTTAGAAGTCAAAAAGATGTAAATAAATTATCACTTTCTATGCTTGAAATTTTAAATGCGAAAATTTCGAAAGGCTGTCAAATTTAACAGTTTCTTACTTGTTTATTTTAAAATTAAGGTGGTAACAATTTGCATTTTATGAAAGGTTTAAGTATTTGCAATAACTTTTGTGTTTAAAGCTTTTGAAATTGGCTTAGTAGTTTAAAAGATACACATCAATTACAATTTACTAGCAAATTAGTTTAAACCCTAAAATTATAAAAAATCATGTTTTCACGCTGTAGTTCAGACTAGTTGGAAACCGGGTGGTTACAAAAAAATATTATTTTAAAGTTTCAGACTTTTGCTACTTTTTGCAATAATATTTGATTTAAGTGGTTTTCTTAGTAAGAAAGTTATATCATAAAACGTTTAAGGCCTCAACTGTATTCCATTTTTTTTAAATCACTTTTTTGAGTTCTTCAGAAAATGTTTATAGTTTTTTTTTAATAAAAAATCACATAATGTTTTTGTTAACAAAATAAGGCTTATCATTCGTATTTAATAGTTAAAAAATAACCGAAAAAATAATGTTTTCTCTTTAAAGGAACTTTGCAAAAAATATTGTTAACATCTTTGAAACATGTAATTTGTTTAAATATTATTGAAGTAAAAATTATTATTGACTATTAAATATTCGTATAATACTATTGATTACTATTAATTTGTTTTTCTGCAAACTAAATAAATCTACTCTAATAACTCTTTTACTTCTCTAGTGCGAAATTGTCCAAAATCGCTTACGATGCTGCGATGGGGATGCGTTTTGTAATACATGGCCAGGATATGTTCCGTTAGCTGTTGCGTTTCTAATTTTACTTTGGTTTTTTCTGCGGTTTGTGGCAAAGCTAAATAGCCCATTAGATAAGATTTTTTCAAATGATTTAGTTCTTCGGTTAAATGTTTGATTTCTGATTGTTGGTGGGGCAAAACCCTTTGTGGTACATAGAGAGGATCTAATTTAAGAAACTCGGTTTTTAAGTATTTTGATTGTAAGCTTATATTCTCTTGGCGATGGTAGCGTATGCATTGTGTCAGACTTTCGATTTCCTTTAAAGCTTCATGGGAGCAAGAGCTTAAGGTCTGGGAGTTTGAGGCCAAACAAAGTTTAAGATTTTCTTGGGATTTTTCAAGCATTTGCAGTTTATCGTTGTTGTTTTGTAGAGACTGTAAGAATTTGATTTGTTGCTGTTGTAAACCTTCCAAAAGATCTTCCATTTTCTGGGAAACCAGTTGTAAAAGTTGCTCCTGTTCTTGTTGCTGTTTTTGCAAATTCTTCTCGGCCATATCTTTGCGTATTTGTAATTCGGAGAAATCATTTTGTTTCATTTTTGCCATGTATTTTAAAGATTTGATTTCTTTATCCTTTTCGCTTAACTGATGCTGCAGAAGTTTGGTTTCATCATAATGTTTCTTCATTTCGGCTGCCTGCTGCAGAATCGTAACGTCATTGGAGCGCACGTACAAGGTATTCAAATTAATAGTCAAAGCCTTTTCGTTGTCTTTAATGAACTGCTGGAATTCGTCTAGTTGTTCCTGTAAGATTAAAATGGAGTTGTGAAAAAATTCTACGGGAGAACGTTGAAAAGCCTCCGGAGCCAATTTGTTGCAGTTTAAATTCACTATGCGCCACAAACGTTCATGATCAATAGCTATTTCATTAGTATTTTCCGCTTTAGATGAATTGGCAATATCCTTTGTAGCCTCCCGTGCTGTAGAACTTAACAGTTCTATTAACTTGCCCAAGTGATCATTACGCTCGTGTAATCTCTGCAGTTGAGGCCACTGCAGAGTACTATAACTCACCGATTTGGTGGGCAATTTACGCTGCAACTGCTTTAACTGCATTTTAAAAGAGCGAGCATGTTCCATTAGGAACTGCATACTGCAAAAGGAGTCTGTTTGTTCATCTCCTAGTTGTATTATCGTATACAGCAACCCAGCATGGGTATTAACACAATCTAAAGCCACATCGTAGACCTCTATTAAACTCACATAAAGCTTCTGTTCATCTAAAAGTTCTCCCAAATTTTGAGTGGCAAAAAGATTATTTAATAAGGTATTGAAAAAGCTGGAAGCTCTTTCCAAACCCTCGACGGGTGAATTCTCATCCAGCAAACCTTTTTTGAGCAATTTCAGTAAATCATCTAATTGTTTTTCTTGTGACTCCATTTCGCCCCGATAAATTGCCGCATGGGTGCAGATTTCATAGTCACAACGATTCAAAGCGAACTCCAATTGCAGCAAAATCATTTTTAAAGAGCGCAAAAGATATAAGCATCTAGTCCTAAAAGCAAATCGGTGAACGGAATAACCTTCAAATATGGCGTCCCTACCAAACTCACAAGAGGCCGGGAACTTTTCGTGAATGCCTGAGCATATAATATCGATTTTCTCCATACATCTTTGTAGCAAAATCAAAACTAAAATGACATCATTGGCCGCTCCTCTTAGCAATAATTCTTCGGGTAAAAAGGCTTTTAAATATTCAATTTGTAATTGCATAATTTTAAGGTCCACTGATGACAACTGTAATTCTAAAGCCCGGCCATAAGCTTTAGTGGAAGCAAAAACTTGTTGGAAGTCTACGCCCGGCATAAATTCGGGATTTGAGGATATACTATTTAATTCCTCGGAAGTTGAAACTGTAGCTGTGGTGGAGGCCTGGGTAGTTAAGTTTACTTGTTCTCGAAGCTGCTCCCTCTCATTCAGGCTCTTAACCAAGGCCCTAAACTTCATAATAGTACAATCTCTTTCGTAAACTGTCTCCAAGGCTGTATCCTTCTCCTGCTGCAAGGTCCTTATATTGGTATTTAGCATTTCTATTTCTTCTCTTAAATCTTTTTCCAAATCTTGATTACTCTCTATCAACTGTTCATGAATTTCTTCTAAAGCTTCTAATTCATTTACCTCTTCCTCTAATAAACGTACTCTTTCTTCCAACTCCAGCTTAGCATTGGCTAAATTTGAAACCATAGTTTCGGCTCCCAAGGCAGCATCTACCTGTTCTCTTAGATCTATAATATGGCTCTCCATAACATCACAGCGTTGTGTTAGTAACTCCTTGGTTTTTCTTAACTCCAAAATTTCCGAGCTATTGGTCTCCAACTCCTTTAAAGCTTTGAAAGATTGTTGCTTCTCCAAAGTTAGAACATCTCTTAGTTTTATAACTGTTTCTCTCAGTCTTTGATTATACTGTTCCAATTTTCTGATCTCACCTACGGAATTGTTAACCTCTTCCTTGTTTATTGTGTTGTTATCAGAGCCCAAAAGCATGCGTTCGTTTTCAGCTTTTAAAATTTCCACATCCAAGGCCAGTTCTTCGTTTTGTTCTTGAGCCATTTCCAGTTCCAGTTGCAAGGTCTCGGCCCTCTCCTCAGCCATTTCTTTATCCAAAGTAAGCAGTTCAATATTTTCCGCAGCCTCATCTAATTCTCTTTGGCATTTTACCTTATAATCATTCGCCTCTCTTAACTCCTGTCTTAAGCGCTGCAATTCTCTTTGCAAACTCGATTGTTGGTCCATAATACGCGTTTTGAATTCCATTAGCTGTTCATTTTGTAAACGCAAACGTTCCATGTCTTGTAATTTTCGTATATCTTCGATTTTTTGAGATTTTAATACATCAATTTCCTTATTTAACTCCACAATTCTGGCCTCCAATTGCTTGTTTTGTAGCTTCAAATCCTGTAAATTCGAGGAGCTAGAATTCAACATCATAGTGCTAAATGTAGGGGACCTTAAAGGCTGTCCGGGTGTAAATTGAGGTCTTAAAATCTCTAGAAAACCGGTTTCAACAAATAAACTACGTTTGGCACAACAAAATGTTTCCGAAGGACTCATAGAGGTTTTGCTGCGCTTAGGAGCCAACGAGGGGGGTGGCTTTAAATTGCGACATTGTCCTGCTACAACAGTTTGTACCAAGGACACCTGGCTAGTGCTGGGTTGCAATGGCGAAACCTCTTTAGGTTGATTTATCTTAGTAGTCTTTAGTAGATTCGTAGAAGTGGGTTGCTTGGGTACCTTTTTGACAGCCGTAGAACTTTCACTCAATTTTGTTGCCGTTGTACCTCCGGCAGAAGGTGTTTGCAACTTTTTGTTTGATTCTTTAGTTTTTACTTCCTCCATTCTATTAACTTCCTCAATAGCAGTGGTTTTTTTCATAATCAATTGCGTGGGCCTTACAAAGATGCCATAATTGGCCGGACACTTAAAGTAGTAGGTTCCCTTGACGGTGCCATTATTTTTGCCACGTTCTTCGTTGAGTATAACACCAATCCATTTGCCAGGGGCAAAATTTGTTGCACCTATAAATGCAATACGACCCTCTAAATGTTTGCCAGCTATTTGCACTGTTTGACCAACTTTAAAGTGGTGCGTTGGTTGACTGCTATTCATGATTCACTGCAATGTTGCACACACATCGCAATGATGTTTTTTCTATATTTACTGCCCTTTAAATTAAAGTTTTTATTGCTAAATTTCTTTCGTTTGTCTTTATTGATTAAAATTCATTTGTCTTTTTTTAATTAAATGTTAATTAAATTTAATATTTAAGTTTTTTTTAGCTTTTTTTAAACTTTGCTAATTTTTTTTACTACACGATTAGTTATAGAGTAAAAGTTAAAGGACGTTTTTGTATTGGCAAGATGGCGACTTCATTGAAACTGACATTTTCAGCTGTATAAGTGCATGGGTGTGTGTGTGAGTTTTGTGCAACTTCTTTATTTCCTTGTGTTGATGGTTTTCCAATCTCACTCTCTTTCTCTCTTTCAATAAAAAAACAATAAACGGTAAATGTATGCTTACGAATAGTAGTAAAAAGTAGATATGCAAGAAAATTTTAAAATAAACCCATGAAACATTTTTAAACGCGATCAAATATTTATTATTTTTTTAAGGTTTAACTAATTCAAAATTTCCTAAAGAAATCTTTTACTAGCTCAAGACTTTCTATAGAAATTTTTTACTCGCTCCAGATTTCCTATAGAAATATTTTCCCACCTCAAGAAATCCAAAAAATATAAAAATTGCTCAAGACTTTCTATAGAAAAATAATTTACTTGCTTAATGCAAAGTTCACACTTAGGTTTTTAAACGTGTTTAAGCAAAATGTTGATTTAGCTAATCAAAGCCGCTCACATTACATTTGAGATGATTAAGATGACAGATGATTAAGAAAAAAAACACACAAAAAAACAACAAACAAATTTATATTTCTTTAAAGTATTAAAAATGGATAAAAACACTTTTATAAAGTTATTAGAAGATTATTTTAATCATTTTAATGATGCCATTGTGAAAATTTATGAATTATTTAAGGAAAAAAATAAAAACATTAAGCAGAAATCTTGGCCGGTTGTACACGATCATGTTGGCGATTCTACATTTGAGTAATGTTCAGTGGATTCTATGTGAGTTATGAAGTGATTTAGTTGTAATCATGTCAATTTGAAGTGATTAACAAATCACTGCATTGTATGGGTAATCATCTCGATTTTGAAGTGATTAGAGCTTAATCACGTTCGAACTGCTTAAACGCGTTTAAGAAGCCAAATGTGAACATACTATAAGATTTCTTATAGCAATCTTTCAATAGTTTTAAGAATTCCTATTGAAGATTTCACAAGCTCAAGATTTTCTTTAGAAATCTTTCACTAGGTCTTAGGTTTTCCAAAAAAATTTTCTCTTTTTTAATATTTTCTTTAAAATGGTTTCACTATTTTTCGGGTGCCCCAGAGTAGTGAGCTAGTCTATCAGTGAGAGTGTTCGGGTTTGATTACCGCTAGTGACTCTGGTCTGCTTCACTACAACGCGTTAAAGGTCTACGTTACCTTTTCTCGGCTTGTTAAGCAAGAATATAATTTTTAATTATATTTAAAGCATTTATAAAATAAAATTAACTATTTTAAGATATCCTATAAAAAATCCTTGTTTTCTTTGGAAATTTTGCACTATTTTATTAAAGTGCACAACAATTTCGGACTTTTTCCAAAATAACGGGGTTCTGACAATGAATTCTGGTAGAGGAGACAAAGAAATATATGTACGCATGTCGGCGTTTTGTAAGATCACATCGGAATTTTATTTTAGGGGGGTTAAATTTTTACCCTTTTGGTCTGAGGCATAAGGTGTGTTCAGCAACTTTAAAGAACCTATAAACCCTTTTATTCCCCTTTTTAACGGTAATTTTTGGCTATATTCTAATAATTTGTAAATACATCTCTAAATATCGAGAGGGTGGTAATAAATTGTTCCACAAAAATATTGGCCATACAATTTTACTATCATGGGTGTCCTGGAAATCGAAAATGTAAAACGCAAGAATTTAGAAGTTGTTGTTTTTATTATAATTTTTGTTATACAATTCTGTTTAATAGAGAAATATTTGTCTTAAAATTCTTTTATTACATCTAATTAAAAAACGACGTTTAAAATTCTTGCGTTCCAGAACACCCCTGTATATCCATATATCAGAACACACGAAAGCCCAAAACTTAACACAAACCGCAGCAGCACAAACTGCCAAGCTCAAGAGTCAATAAAAATACGCCAATCGGTTGGATTGTTTTCATTCATGAAGCCTACAATGCACGGTGGGAAGGTAGACATATAATATATCCCAGTTTAGGGAATTGCGTATAGATTTAAAACAATAGTATAATTAGTATTGTGGTTATTTTGTTGAACTATTTATGGTTTTTAATCCAAATTTTTAATATTTTTAATTAGGCTTAAATTCATTAAATTTAATTTTCATTAAATTATTTTTATGAAGAAAGGAATTTTACAACATGAAAATTAATTAAAATTGTTATTGATAATCTTTCATTCTTGACCGTGGCCGGGATTCGAACCGCGGCCGGCAGGTTACCATGAAAAGAAGATCGATTGGTTGCGATCGAAACATGTCATGGTAACCTGCCGGCCGCGTTTCGAATCCCGGCCACGGTCAAGAATGAAAGATTATCAATAACAATTTTAATTATTTTTCATGTTGTAAAATTCCTTTCTTCCTAAAAATAATTTAATAAAAATTAACATTAATGAACTTAAACCTAATTAAAAATATTAAAAATTTGGATTAAAAAAATAGTATAATTTTTAACAATTTCAAAGTTCACAAAAAAAATTCCCTAAAATATTTCATCAATTAAAGCATTAGTCAAAAATCAGTTTTAATTAAATATTTAATCAAGTGAATTAAACGTTAAATTGATACTACATATTAATCTGTTTACTGGTGTAAATTTAATTAATTTTTTAATTAATATCACGAATTTTTTAATCGAAATCAATTTTTATTTTTTTGGTGTTCATTGAAGACATTTTGCAAAAAGGTGCGAACATGTGTTTTTTGAGTTCTTGTCAATAATCAATTTTTTTTATTTACGCTATAAAAACTTTATAAATTTATATTATTTAATGAAATGTTACAACTAAAAAATAGGGTTTTCAATGCTTAATACAAGCCAACTAAAATTTCTATTAAAATTTGAAAAAGAATCCCACAACTCCCAAAAAATTTCCGAAAATCCCCAAAAACTAGTTTTTTGGAAATATTTTCCCTACAAAGTACGGAATTCCCATTACACGTTTCACCACGAGCATTTTAAGACTTCTTAAAAAAACTCTGCTCTTTTAATATATTTTTTATAAAAGTTTAAAACTTTGCACAATTTGACTTTGACCGCTTAGAAATTTCATTTCAAGTTTTAGCGCGCACCATACATGATTAAGAGCCTACTGAATGTGACCATAAAGTTTATTATTTTAAGCGATCTTTTCAAAAGAATTCTTTTCCACAATTTGAAAAATAATAATGATACCAAAGCCGGGCAAGAATTTAACGGTACCATCGTATTGTACAAGGAAAGAAATTCATTTTCTAAATTAATCAATTTTGTTTCTTAAAACAAGAAAATCCATAACAATTTCTTGATTTTAACTTATTTTGTTCGTATTTAGCAAAAAAATTTTTAATAAAGAAATATTTTGCTTAATCCAAGCCACACATATATTTAGAAGAAGTAATTTTTGACTTGACAAGCCATATTTTCTGGTGATTTAGTAAATAATTCTTTCCGTGTAGATTAATAATCTTATTTCCTTGTTAATCAAAGATATTTTTAAAGGTACTTCAATTGAAAATTATCCCTTAATAAAATGACAGGATCGTATGATTGATCGTATGTATGAGTAGCGAAGATGATTTAACGATGTCCATCTGTATGTTTGTATGTTGAAATGTGGTTTCGAAAGACCCGGGAAATTATGGGGACTAAGTTGTTTTATAATTATGTCACATATACACCATTAAAGTTTGCTATTAAAATTCAGCCAGATCAGTCCACAAAAGACTGAGATAAAGACAAAAAACCTCTAATTTAACCCATAAATCCTTTGTTTTTGTTTTTTTTTTATGTAGGTTTTTAATGAAAACACTGTTGTTTTTATGAATTATTAAATTAAAAATATTTATTCAAATTAAATGTATTGTAATGTGCTTAAGATTTAATTTAAATGTTCACTGTTGATAGTCGAAAGTACTCTAAAAACCCGTCCTTCAATACACGTCGACACTAACCTCTTGCTCGTTAGAGCCACACCCCAGTTCTCGTCAGTTTTCATTCGTTAGTTCTAAAATTGCAGTGTCGCATTCCTAAAAAGTGCTGTCACTCCGGGTGATCCGGGCGTTACCACCAGTTCCGACATTTATATGTGGAGAACAGTAAGATCTAAATTTCCCAAATTAGTTACAAGCAACTCGGTTATCAATACACAACATCCGACAAAATGTGAGTGGAATTTGAGAATTAAACGTGGCACAAAAAAGATTGGCATAGACGAATATAGATAACACTCGTATACACCTCCGATTTGCTTATATGCAATAAACTGGCCATTTCCTCATATGCGGATGATACAGCTATTCAAGTTCGCTTGTAAACCCGCAAGTAGTTTATCATCAACTTAATTACTATCTAAGTCAAGTGAAAACTTGGTTGAAAAATTGGCGAATTCTAGTAAATGAATTTAAAAATAAACACGTTACGTTAACACTCAGGAGAGGAAATTGTCTGCTTCACGTATAGAAAATGAAATTCCAAATATAACAAGCAACAAATGATTATAATCTGTCTACAACTTCTGATTTTATTCACAAAAGATAAAAAATTTTAGTTAAATTTAAGAATTTCATAAAACGCCATATTTTGTATGGGAATCCCAGCTTCAATTATTATATTTTAAAAATTTATAAATTTAAAATTTCACCTAATAAATTTATTCTTATTTCAATTTTAACAATTTAACTTTTACTAAACATAATTTATTTGCATTACTAAAGGATGCAGATAAGGGCAAGTATGTTTTGAGAAAATGTTAAGGACAAAAATCTAATAGAGGTCGATCATACATTTTATCCCCCTAGGGGCGTCATGAGACTTTTTCTTCAATTTATATATAGCTTTTTACGAAAACCAATAACGGATTTATCTTATTGAATCAGTTCTCTATAGCACTGCATCAAAACAAAAATTTGAAATTACTTAAGCAAAATGGTTCGTTCTTACCTTCTTTTTAGGTAAAAAAAGCCAGTATTATATCTTAAACTGAACCGAAGTTATAGCAAAATAGATTTTATTAAATTGAAAACTTTAATCACATTTTGCCAAGTTCGATTTTTTTGAGATATGACTTTGTTGCAATAAAGGCGCGATATCGATTCAGAGATTTCACTAGTAAAATATGAATTTCGCAACGTTCATGCAAAAAATATTATAAATCTGGAAATTCATTAAAATCCGCTATCAAGGCACCTTTCTCAACTCCAAACGCGAACAAGGCTTCGAAGAGGCGATCTTCCATCCCCGCTAGGGCGACGACTGTCTAAATATTAATGCTCTGCCAGATTCTTTAAATAAATATTGAAGTATACAAAAAAATTCAAGCTCATTTATGATGTAAAAAATAATATTCTGTTTTACTTTATTTCACTCAGTACTATTAAGAAAAGATTCCTTTAGCTTGAAATAAGGAATTATTTAACTAAGGCTTTAAGATTTACTCCCCCATCTTCTTTTGAAGATATTTTTGGGTTTTTAATATTCAAATTATAAATAAATCCAAAGCAAAACTTTTATTACTTGAAATAAAATCCTTAGACATGTTTTTAATTGAAAACAATTTGTTCATTGGGTAAGCATAAACAAAATGGACGCCATTAAATTGTTAACTTTGATTTCGCATATTCTTCTCTGGGATCTTAATTTTTTTCCAAATAAATTACAATTTAAACAAAAAATGTTGGTTTTTTTTTTATTTTTGTTTAAATAAATTTTTAATAAAATATTTACCTTTTTGAAAAGAAATGTAACCAATTTGTTTAAAAAATTAAATAAAAATCAAGTTTAAGAGCAGCCAATAAGATGTTTACAGCACAGAAATAAACATTTTTTTAAATTTTTTGTTAAAGGAAATTAAAACACTTTAAAATTTTGTTTAATTAAAGGAAAATATGTTGAGATTTAATAAAAATTTTAAAGAATTTTCAAAATTTTTAAAAATTTGTTAAAATAATTTTATTTATTTTTCTTATATTGTGAATTCTTTTTTAATTAGCTTTTTTTGGGAACGAAAGTTTTTTTTAGTTTAAAATTGTTTTAAAATAAAAATTTTAAACATGCGCAAAAATCACTTGAATTTTTTTTTTATTTTACATTTTTCATTTGACACGAACACAAAAGAGATTTATTTTAAAGTTTCCTATTTTCTATTTTCTTTTAAGGGGTTTTTGGGTATTTTTTATAGGGGGGCTTTCACTAGTCGTTGATAAAATTATTTCTCTATTTTGTTTATTTTTATTAAAACTCTTTTTTGCATTGACATTTCTTAAAGAACTGTCAGATTGTTTACAGCTAAACCGCAAACAAATTTCTCATTTTATTTTTCTGTAAGGTTTATCAAATTTTTAAAGTTTTCTTTAGCGTTGTTTTTTAATGTTTTAAGGACGAGTTACTTTTTACAACTACCGGCTGCTGCGCGTTTCAAATAAAAAAATTGTATTTTCTACTTTAAACAGCTCTTTGGCTACGCATCAATTTGAAAAATAAATATTAAAAATAAAATAAAAAACGGTTAGAAACACAAAAACAAAAGAACTCAACTCTACTCACATCACATCACATATCGTTTTAAAATCAGAAACCAACAACAACTACACAACACATTTAAAAAAAATCCTAAATCCCAAAAGGAACAAACGCACTTTTTTATTTCCCCCGTTGACGACTTTGACGAAGGGGTGAATCCACGTAAATGACGGGCTTTTTTTAAGGATTTCTACAGAAGTACCAAACAACAACAATAACAATGTTCATTAAATATAAAAAAAATCATCCCTTTCACATTTTAAATTATTGAAAATTTGTTTAAAAAAATTTAAAGATGTGTGTTCGGAAAACAAAAAAGGAATAATAAAAATTAAAAACGGGTTGTTATTGTGCAATATTGTTGTATTTAGTTTAGATGCCTGCAAAAAATTAAGCACACAAACACACACAAACATATACACATCCTTAGACTTACACATCCATACATACTCTCTTGCAGACAACTCTTTGTTTACCTTTACCGGCGTTTTTTTTTTTTTATTCTCTTTACGCGAATCTAGTGCAAGTTCACATATGAAATGTGCTCAACAGAGATGAGTTTTAAGAACAGTTTTACGCAAATTTGTTACTTAATGGCCTAGTAGAAAAGAATAATAAAGGTCTAATCAAATTTCAATGAATTGAAGTAAATTTTCACAATATTTCCTATAAAAAGTTAAATTTAACAAAATTTCCTATTCATATAAATAAGACTAACAATATTTACTATAAAAAGTTAATTTTAGCAAAATTTCTATAACTTCTAAACTTTAACAAAATTTCTTTTAAAAAATAAATTTTAACAAAATTTCCTATGAAAAGTAAATTTTCACAAAATTTCATGTAAAAAAAAATTTCTTATTAATATTAAATGTTAACAATATATGCTATAAAAAGTTAATTTTAGCAAAATTTTCTATAACTAGTAAACTTTAACAAAATTTCTTTTAAAAAATAAATTTTAACAATATTTCTTTAAAAAAATAAATATTAACAAAATTTCTTTTAAAAAATAAATTTTAACAAAATTTCCTATAAAAAGTATAAATTTAGAAAACTTTCCTATAAATATTAAATTTTGACAATATATGCTAAAAAAAAGTTTATTTTAGCAAAATTTTTTATAACTGGTAAACTTTAACAAAATTTCTTTTAAAAAATAAATTTTAACAAAATTTCCTATAAAAAGTATATTTTCACAAAATTTCCTATAAAAAATAAAATTTAGAAAACTTTCCTATAAATATTAAATGTTAACAATATATGCTATAAAAAGTTTATTTTAGCAAAATTTTCTATAAAAAGTAAATTTTAACAAAATTATATTAAAAGTAAAATTTAGCAAAATTTCCTATAAATATTAAATTTTAACATATATGCTATAAAAAGTTAATTTTAGCAAAATTTTTTATAACAAGCTAATTTTAGCAAAATTTTCTATAACAAGTTAATTTAAACAAATTTTCCTATAAAAAGTAAATTTTACCTAAATATCCTAAAAAAGTAAATATTAACAAAATTTCCTATAAAAAGTAAATTTTTACAAAATTCCATATAAAAATAAAAATTTAGCAAAATTTCTTTAAATAGAAAATTTTTACAAAATTTCCGGCGCAGATTGTCATATATTAAAAAATTACGTGTGTTCACATTATTGGCACATCAAATTCAACGAAAATTAGTACATTGCGCCAATAGTGTGTGTGATCTTAGCTTTACATACACCCTTGCAAAGTAGTACACTTTTCTATATTTCAATGAAACAAGATAATATCTAGGTTTTACACTCTTCACTAATGTATGTTTTGCGTGTGAAATATTAAACGCAAAGCTTATCCTAATAGGCGATATTCACCACGGTTGAAGCGATTTTCAACATTAAATTTTGTGTGAATGCCAATAAGCGCAACAACACTAATTTTTAATAGCAAAATTATTTAACTGCACTTTTACAATTTATAACAAATTGTACGCAAACCCAAAAATTAAGTAAATAAGAAAAATACTTTCTTGCATAAAAAAGTACTGAAGGCAGCTGCAAAAAAGGGTACTATCTCACCCTCAAATATTACTGGGGGTAAGATATGATACAAATTTATCATTTATTTGTGCTCAAATTAAGAAAGGAAAACGACAACTTCTTACAGTTTTGCAAATATTTTTAGAATGGAACAAAACTGGCTGGAATTGTAGCGTACAAGGAACGAAATTACATTTCTGGAACTGGAGGAGGACCAAGTAAATAATTTTCTCCACTGCAATTAGATAAAAGTGTTGCTGATAAGGAGCACCATCTTCTTTATCACTTTCTCACAACAAAATTTAATCCATTTTTTTTTAATTAATTTAAATCAAGGAGTTTCTGTCATAAAATTTGCAATTCTATTTAAACAAAGTGCTGCCAAGTTTCTTTTTTGTCTTGAACATATGTATTTCATTAAATTTTCCTAAAAATTTTAAATTCAACTATGCAGACGATATTTTCCCCTTTTCCTTTTCGATTCGAATTACATAATAACCACCCAGGTAAGCCTTGTACAGGTTGGCGCAGAATTAAAGAAAAAGTAATACTTAATTGCATAAGCAAAAAAATTTTAAACCTTGTAGATAATTTTGCGCCACTCTGTATTTCTTTGGGAGATTGGAAAAGCAGACAAAAGTGAACGAGTCCATTATTTGAGGCTAAATGATATAAAAATATTGAACTTGTTAAAGGGTATTCTCCGAAGTTCATTTTATATTTTTTTAATTTCCTAAATTACAAATCGGCCGTTATAGAGCACGATCATGTTGCATTTTTAACAAACCTTTTGGATTTGTGAATGCCAGGCAAAGAAAAATAGTGAAATATTCGAAATAATACGATCTTGATATCTTATTCATTGGATGTGGCAACTTGATCCTGATATTCTCTAATTAGATTAAAGAGGGGATGATTTTACTTACCGACTAGTCATAATCTAGATAGAAGGAAAAATAAGAAATTGGAATATTGGTATTTACGAATGACTACAAGTTGGATATGAGAATGCATATGTGAACTTGATCTTTATGACTTTTAACGTTTTTGCACTTTTTTTATCTAACATCTCTAATAATTGAGCTCTTTTTATCTTACTTATGTACTCCCAATAAAGACTCAGTCAAACTAAGCTTAGACCGTATTAGAGGACATGGCACGATTTAACGCCTAGTCATAAGCTGGTCACGAGGGAGTTAAAGGACAGGTCCGACATTCGTGATCTCAGTAATAACGGATGAATGTGGGAATGGATAAGGAAATAGCTTCGGGATATTGTCTAAACGACTGCAAGATTGAATGTGGGAGCTGGATCTGAAAAATTCTTTATGCTTAATCTTAATAAAGGTGGCACAATCCGACTACTTGTCAATAAATTTAATAAAACCCTAAAGAAAGGTATGGAAAAACGACCTCCACTGCTGAAGTAGAGCAGATTCTGTTGATTAGCAACAGCACCTAGGGAGATGCACCAGCAGGCCGAGCTTTCTTGCCGACTAAGAGCTGACTTTTTAAGATCTTCATTTCCGGTAACTTGGGTATAAACCACAGTTTTCACGTGATTCGCAAAGGAGCCACTCTAATAACCAGTCCAAAACCTAAGTGCCAGGGGCTACTGGCACTCAGTCCTTATCTCAGGAATATAAAGGGACCTTTTTCCCCCGAAAGTGTCATTCCAATATAAAGGTCCTCCTCAAGACGCTTAACATCCACGAGTGTTAATTATATGTACCCAATATACACTTTTTTAATTACCGGAGAGAGTATTCAAGCGCTAGTTTTAAACTTCATACCTAAGTCCATAAAAACTCTGACCCTACTGATAATATATCAGGCTTGCACAGAGAAAACAGATTCGTGATCACAACCGAATTTGGCGCCAATCGAATTTCGTCGGTTGCATGTACTATCACACAATTCGGTTCCAATTACTGAAAATTTCGTTGCTAAGCATAATAGTTTTGATAGCAACATTTGAATTTTAGTACACTATCAGTCATAACAACAGATATTGTTAGTTGTTAGTATGATTATTAGAAACAAAATTGTGCTTATACCCGAATATATGATAGCTGGCAACTGAATTAACACATAATTGGTGTTCATAACAAGAGATTTGATTGTCGTTATCAATATATTTTTTTTAACCGGTCAAATGTAGCCCATAAGGGGGCAAGGACTTGTCCAAATGTTATCCCAATGAATGGAAATATGGCATATTTTACAGTACGATGTCCTAGGGCAGGACCATATAACCCAGCTTGCATTACAAAGGAGAAGTCTTAAAACAACTTCATGGTATACTCCAGAGAAAAAGCTTTGAAATCGTTTCAAAACGAAAACATGTCGTTAAAAAACGAAGACATGTCGTTTCACTGCAAACTCTTTTTAATAATGACATGGTCCATACATGCACTACATTGGACCAGCCCAGGATCAAAATGGAGCAAGTAGTCCAATATAATTTGCAGGGTATAAAAAAAATAATACATACATACATACATTTGTACGTGTATATGTTCATACCTATAAGAATATGTAAATTACTTACCCCTTTTTATTAAGTTTTTGCACATTTTCTATTTTTGACCGCAAAGATATTTTTTAAATATAAAATTAAAAATTATTTTAATCTATCAAATGTTTTGACAGAAAATTTAGTAAGCAATTGGGGCCTTTAACTATTTTTTAGTTGTGAATTACGAATAATTATATTTTCATTTGTTGTACTCGAATTGAAACTATTCCAACAATCAATAATTAGCAAGACAAAAATAATAGGCGCTAAAAAAGATGGCTCGCAAGTGATTCCCAAGATCTTTTTGCAGAATTTCTAGGGTGTTTTGATGACTCTAACATAGTATAAAGAGAACAAAGGTGCTGTTAACTTTTAAAAGATGCTCTAGCACGCATTAAAGTGAGTCATTCTGATTGTTAAGAGACAGAAATTTATAGAAATAAATGTTGGGGCTAGGTATTTGATCTTAAATCACACGAAATATGTAATAAGATTTCGTGTTAGTTTCTAATGCCGTGAAAGGAGTAAGGGGAAAGTTTTTAAAATGTATTATAAGTTTTTAATTTAATTATCTCCTCAAAGAAAATAAACCCTTAAGGTGTTCAATTTCTTCATTTATTAATGAATTTAAAGTCCAGCACACCCATGTTTAATTCCCCTGATTATAAATCGGAATTCTTATCTTATGCCAGGGATATGGAAGCGTTGGTCCAAGTTATTGTTCTTAATTACCTGTACTTTTTTATTTTCTTAAACGCATAAAATTTTTCGCAAAATTTTACATTGTTAATTTTTTCGCGCAACAATCGCTGATATAGTTTTTGATTTTTTGCCAAATTTAGACGTTTTTTTTTTTTTTTTTTTTTTTTTTGCTTAAACTTAAAGGATTTTTGAATCGATGTTGAAAACTAGATTCTGTCTTAAAAAAATAGTAAGAAAGGTGAACAGTTTAACAACAAAAATGTACATTTAGGTCGAAAACTTTGTGGAGAAATTTTTGGTCTAAAAAATCCCGGAAATATAAAGAAATATTTTTCCCGGGAACTTTTTTCCGAATAGAAACCCTACTCTTAAGTTTCAATATTTTCTCTTCATAACAATTTTTTTTTCCTTTTACCACACAACAGTGCCAAAAATGGCACAATTGTACCACAAATCTCATCTCTATTGTTTACATTTGCACAATTAATTCATGTGTACTCGTATTTGTGTGTCATTGTCAATGAAGCACTTTTACATAAAGAACTTACACACATGCATATAAATTGTATACATATATTTAACACACTCATCATATTTTATTATTTTTGTCCTGCCGCAACAAATCCTTTACTAATGCGTTTTTTAGGGTTTTTTGTTTTATGAAATTTTTATAAAATTTTTAATACAAAATTTTTCTGTTTTTTGTTTTATTTTCTAAAAAAAAATCTCTTGATTTTCTAGGCTGATGTTATTGTTTTTTTTAGTGAGTAACATCCTCTTTTTATCCTTTTTATATAATTTTTTTCCCTGGTCTTCTAGCGAGAGGGGGCATATTAATGGTTACTAAAGTGTGTGTCTGTGTCAGATGTTTGTTGTTGCCTTGTTTATAGACTTAAATCATAAGGTATTAGCTAAGGCTCATTTATAGTCTTTTAAAACTAGTGTTATGGTTTTAAAGAATTTTTTTTTTAATTCTTTTTAATTCAATATATATATGTGTGTGTATTCTGCTTTTTTTTAAATCGTGGCCAAGGCTTAGTTATAAACAAAAGAAACCGTTAATATGCAATTGCATGTTTTTCCTTGTGCGAACGACCAATGAAGGCAGAAATAATATATTTATCCTTTGTAGAGAGCTTTATAGGAATTTTGACATCGATTTGTTAGTGCATATTTTTGCATATTTTACCCTTTGCAGCATTTTTCTTGCATAATTTAGTTAAAAGAGTATATTTTAAGTTTATAACGCACATTTCCCCTTTTTGAAGCATATTTTGATACATGTTCAATTTTTAGATGTCACAAGAGCATTCGCAGCGAATCCAAAAAAATTTTTCTTTTTTAATTTTGATGGCTTTACTGTTTTGAATATCATATCGCCTCTACACTTAAAATTCAAAACAATCCATCCGCACTCAAGTCAAGCCATAGCGGTACCAATAGTACGATTATTACGAATTTCCTTAACTCAAGTACAGAATGCTTGACTCAAGTACCCCGTAGCTAAAATAGTCCGAAAACGGGAAAGACTTAATTAAAAGGGAGATTAAATTAATCACAAACTGTGCTTGATTGAGGAATTTTTAATTTGGCTTAATCTCGATTCATACTTAAAACATTCCGAAAATGAGAATTTATTATTTTTAACTTACCGTTACACATATTTCAATTTTTGTTGTATTCCGCCCTTTGTTTACAGCAGAAGTCTCACTATGCTCGCTTTGGTTTTCGCAATCATTCTACTTTGAAGATTTAATGTATTCAACTAAATAATTTTAACAAATAGAATATGGGAATTATTGCTTCTTACTTTAATTTTTATTTTATGAAAATAATCTACATTTTTCTTCACGCAGTGTTGTTGTTGTTTCTACAGAAAACAAGCAAATCGTTTTTATACTCTCCACCACAATAAGTTGTAAAGAGGGTATACTAAGTTTGTCATTCCGTGTGAAACTTTTTTATTATTCATCTCAGTCCCCATAAAGTAAATATATTCTGGCTCCTTGAGTAATTCTAATTCCATTTAGCCATGTCCGTCTGTTGAAAACACGCTCACTTTCGAAAAACTCAAAAGAAATAAACAAACTGGGTGTCAAATTGCTTGTAGTTATCCTAAGCAGTTTGGGATTGAAATCCAGCAAAATCGGTTTAGTAGGATCAGAGCTATGAATCAAAATGCGGAACCACCACTTTAAAAAATTGACAATTTTGTTACAAAAACTAACATAAATGGTTGAACAATGCACGAAAGGATATGAGATTTTGCAAATGTTCGTTTTATTCGACTGGAAATCACTCTGTGCAATTTCATAAAGATCGGTCCATAATTTACCCAAGGCCCCATATAAATCCTACTCCCGGAAAACAGCTTAGTACGCCAAAAACCGTAATTAATAATGCTATCATAACAAGATTTGGCAGGTCACAGTTTTTAGTACTAGAAATGACACTGTGAAATTTCATGAAGATCGGTCCGTAATTTACCCTAGGCCCCACATAAACCCTACTCCTGAAAAACAGTTTAGTACGCCTACAACCGTAATTTATAATGGTATCAGAATAAAATTGAATACTTCACAGTTTTATAGGACTAGAAATAGCACTAAAAAATTTCGGGATAATTGGTCCATAATTTACTATAGGCCCCATATAAAGCCCACTCTGGTAAATAAAAATGTCATGCAATTTGCTGATAAACGGTCCATAATTTACCTTAAATCCCATATTTAGCAGCCTTCTGAAATTCACTGTAAACGCTTAAACTAATTTCACCACTGTATTGAAATTTATTGAAATTTATGTTTTTTAATACCTGCGGCATCTTGGGATGATTGGTTCATAACTTACCATGGCTCCAATACAAATCCACCCTCCTGAAAATCATTTAAGTTCGGCTTAAACTGTTACGAATCAAGATATTTTACTCAAGATTATCGGTCAATAATTTTATATAGGTCTAAACCGCAACCAATTTTAATGCTGATGTCTGTTTTTATAAAGATAAATTAATATCACTTCTGAAATATTCGAACTGTGGGTGGAGGGTATCAAAGATTCGGCACAGCCGAATATAGCACTCTAACTTGTTAATAAAATTCAGTTTGTACAGTCCACAAATGGCTGAAATATGAGCAAAAAACCACGTCTGCCTCTAATTTTACCCATAAATCCATTGTTGTGGATTTTTTTGTTTGTTTTATTTTATGTAAGTATGTATATATGGATAACGGCTAGAGCCAAATAAGGTACAATGTAGGCGGGATTGGAGAAGTGGGCATGACACAAAATAGATTCATTAGAACAGTATTTAAAGAACTTTCTGCTCTTATCTCACCATGGTGAGATATTTGACATAGCGGAATATAACACTCTTACTTGTTATTTTTTTTCAAGTCTTTTATTTCAAGCTAAATTTTCAACACCTTTTTCAATAAGAAATAAAAACTAAATATTTTCTTTTCTGTGAGACAATTTCAAGTAAAGAAATTTTAGTAAATTTCACTTTTCGTAAAGGACAAAAAAATTTTTAAATATTTGAAATTCTTAAAAAATATCTTTTATTTAAAAAGGATTTCCTCGTTAAAACTATAAAAAACGGAACAGGGTAAACAAAAAGGTAATTTTTTTTCTTAATTAAAAAAAATTTTAAATTGTATTTTACACAACCAATTTGCTTCTAGTTCAACGATTAAAGCAGGCAGATATACACACAATCAATTTAAATCTTGGAATTGAATCACTTTAGGGGGTTGCCCTCTATAAGAGAGTGTCTGTGTGTGTGTCTGTGTTTGCTTTTACCCATTTTCATTATGAAAAAAATCAAAAACCGTAAGTAATTATTGTTTTTTTTTTTTTGTTTTGTAGGTTTGGCGCGAAAATATTTTCGATTTTTGCCCAAAAAACGGCAGTTATTTTTTACCCTAAAAAAACTCAAACACACACATGGGAATTATGAAGAATTTTTTTTGCAATAAAATTCTAGGGTTTCATAACATTGCAAATGTGTGTTGCATGTTGTGTGTGTGTGTGTGTGTGTGTTCGATAAAAAAAAAATAATCAAAATCAAAGATTGCAAAATCATTGATAATATTGAGAGGGCAGTTGCCAGAGTAAAAGTTCATTTTTGCGCCCGTAGTTCATTTACAATTGAATGATTTTATTACAATACAATTCTCTAATTCTATGCAATTAGCCCAGCACCTAATAATTAATTGAAATTAGAGGGGGGGAATTGAAGTTGTAAAAGTACTAGAATTAAAAAAGGAGTTAGTTTTTAATATTTTGTAAAAAAGAAGCATTTTTTATAAAAAAGCATTTCAAGAAGATATATATTTTTATTTTTAACTAAGAAGGTACTTTTTAACTAAAATGGTACTATTTTACCTAAAAAAAAAATTTTCAACTAAAAAGGTACTCTTGAACTAAATAGATACTTTTGAATTAAAAAAGTTCTTTAAAAATCAAGAGTACTTTTTAAATCAAATGTACTTTTTAAATCAAAAGTACTTTTTTCATAAAATAAAATTTTTAACTTATAAGGTGCTTTTTAATTAACAAGGTAGTTTTCACTTAAAACGAACTGTTTAACTTAAAAGTTCTTTTTAACTAAAAAGTACTTTTTTACTAAAAAGATATTTTTTGACTAAATGGACTCTTTTAAACTGCAAATGTAGTTTTTAATTAAAAACTTGTTTTTTTCTTTTATAAAAAATGTACTTTTTAAATCAAAAGTACTGTTTAACTAAGAATGTACTTTTTAAATAAAAATGTACTGCCTAACTAAAGAGGTGCTGTTTTATTAAAAATTACTTTCTGAACTGAAAAGATTCGTTTTCACTTAATACATAGATACTTTTAAACTAATGTACTTTTAAACTTACAAGGTGCTGTTTAACTAAATAGGGGCTGTTAAATAACCAATTACGTTCTTAACAAAACAAGAAAGGAACTTTTTACTGAGAAGTTACTATTAACTTGAAACGAACTTTTTAAATAATAAAAAGGTACTTGTTAAATAAAGAAGGTACTTTCTAACTTAAAAACTTTTTTTAAACTTAAAAGGTACCTTTTAACTAAAAAGGTAAATTTTAACAAAAAAGGTACTTTTTAAC
Source organism: Pollenia griseotomentosa (assembly GCA_963931875.1). NCBI lineage: Eukaryota > Metazoa > Arthropoda > Insecta > Diptera > Polleniidae > Pollenia > Pollenia griseotomentosa. Next base: position 25,611,353 of record OZ007562.1, read on the forward strand.
TAAAAAGGAACTGTTTAACTAAACAATTACACCCTTATGCAAAAAAAGTTAAAGTTCGCATTAGTTTACCAACTCATACACTTTTTCTGGGCTTAATATGTTGGCTAACTAATGTGAACTTTAACTCCTTTTTTGCATAAGGAGGTTACTGTTTAATTTTATGTGTAGTTCGTTACAAAAAAATATTCCTTTTAACTTAAATGAACTGAAAAGTTACTTCTACTCTTTAACATAAAAGGTAATTTTATGGTAAAATGGTATTTTTTTTAACTAGAAAGGTACTTTTTAAATAAAAGGGTATTTTTATACCCTCCAACACTACTGGTAAATGAGGGTATACTAGGTTTGTCATTCCGAGTGTTTTTTATATTCATAAAGGACTTCATAAATAATTTGTATTCTGTGTTCTGAAGTAATTCTAAGTCGATGTAGCTATCCTTGTCTATCCGTCTGTTGAAGTGACGCTCATTTTCGAACCAGTAGAACGAAAAGAACAACTTTGGTGTCAAACCTTTTCTAGTTCTCCTAAGCTCTTTAGGATTGAAATCCAGTAAAATCGGCTTAGTAGCAAATGTGTAATGAACCCAAATGTGGAACAACCTCCCTAAAAAATTGATATTTTTCTGACAAAATCTACAAAAAATTGATGGCGAAATGCATGGATTCTACTTCAATTGTTTGCCTTTTTATGCCTAGAAATCATTGCGCTACTAAATTTCGGAGAAATCGGTCCATAATTTACCACAGGTCCCATATACAGCCCGCTATCGGAAAATATTTGAGTACGCCTAAAAACCAGGGCTCGGAGTCGGAATCGCAGTCGAAGCACCCACAAAAACTCGCGACTCCGACACCAAAATTTTTCAGCATAAAAAATTTTCAAACATATTTCAAAACAAGTAAGAAAATATAGTCGGTCAAGCCCGACCATATGATACCCAGCACCACAGTACTTAAAAACACATCATGCTTATGTGTCCATATAAATATGGATTTCTCTATGTTTAAAAACTTCATTAAAATCGGTTTGAAAGTTTGTGAGAGGCAGAAATTGCCCCCTACATCCCCTTGTGGTCCTATTTTTGAAAAACTGTATAGCTTGTGTGTCCATATAGATATGAATCTACCTATGTTTTAAATTTCATTAAAATCGGTTTGAGAGACAAAAATTGCCCTTATCACCCCTTGTGGTCCTATTTTTTTAAAACTGAATAGCTTATGTGTCCATATAGATATGGATCTATCCATGTTTTAAATTTCATTAAAATGATAGTTTCTGAGAGGAAGAAATTTCCCGCATTTTCAATAGGCTTGGTCCTCGTGTCAATAAGAACCTATGTCCCAAATTTTATCAAATTATCTCTTAAATTGCGACCTGTACTTTGCGCACAAGGTTACATGGACAGCCAGCCTGCCAGCCAGCCGGACGGACATCGTTAGTTCGACTCAGAAAGTGATTCTGAAGCGATCGGTATACTTTAAGGTGGGTCTAGGACCAATATTTTAACTCTTTCAGGTTTGGTGGTTAGTTATCTAACCACCTTTTCAAGAGCTTAAAAATTGTGTTTTTTAAGATCATCGATGATAAATTTATGCGAAATTTTGGACCATAAATTCTAAAATTCAACATTAATATATGTAAATGTAAATGTTTAAATGTGTAAAAATATTTTTAAACCGGGATTTCCCCAAGTTAAAAAAACAGCCACAGGTTGTTTGCTTTTTTTAAAAAATATTATATCTAGTGCGTACTGCATAGTAATACGCAACCTGTGGAGTTCCTCTATGCACCCGAACAAATAAAACATGTTTTTTCAGATTTTCACCAAAAATTAATTTGTATGCCAACCGTCATGGTGGTTAGAAAACTAACCACTTAATTTATCAAAATTATCAACAATTTTAAAATAAATAAACTTTAAATAATGCAAAATTGCGCTTATTTTAGTTATTAAGTTGCATATATAAAAGTGTAGCTCAAAGAGTTAAGGCGTTACACACATCAGCACAAATGCATAATACCCTCTCCACTATTGTGGTGTGGGTATAATGAAAAAAATTTAAGAGGGTCTGCGTTACAAATTTTAAAGTCAAAAAAAAAGGACCAGTCTACTTTGCATATCGTTACTTTAATATAGAAAAGCCCTAACTAACATGTTCCTTACTTTACAGGAGAAGGAAAAAACTTAATAAAAATTAAAGTCTTGTAGTCGCGATTTTTTTTTAAACGCAGTTTTTATTAAACTCTCTAATCAATTTAATAAAAAACTGCGTTTAAAAAAAATCGCAACTACGATACTACAATTTTTATTAAGTCTTTTTCTTCTCCTGTAAAGTAAGGAGAATGTTAGTTAGGGCTTTTCTATATTAAAGTAACGATATGTAAATAACTATATCAATAAAGCTCAATGCGGCACATGTTAGAATTAAAATATCGATTTGAAATTTTAACTGGTTCATTTTCTTCGTATATTTATCAATTTACAATGTACTGCATTAAAAAAAAGAGTTTAAAGTCAAATAAGGGCCAGTCTCATATACATTAAGCATCAAGGTTATAGTTGGAGTCGGAGTTGTACTTAAAAAATTTAGCGGATGGAGTCGGAGTTAGATTTATTTCTTGACGACTCTACAGCCCTGCTTAAAACGTAGCAAATAACGCTGTAGTAATAAAATGTGGCTCACCATAGATTCATAAGATTAGAAGTCACACAAAAAAAAAATATCGGAAAGACCGGTCTCAAAATTACCATAGTCTCCATATAAAGCCCACTCTTGGAAATCATTGAAACCGTAACAAAAACCGTTATTGTGGTTCTGCATAAAACGCAAAAAATTCCAATATTGTATTACTTTACAGAATTTTATAGTGATCGATCCATAATTTACTATAAGTTCAATGTAAAATCACCTTCTGAAATTTAGGTACCTTTATATAAAAAATTTTATTTTTATAAAAATAAAAAGCGTTATTCATATGCAAGTCCTGTTGTTATTGAATCTTATAAGCGATTACTCGTTCTTTAAAAATTTGTTAATATTTGTTATACAAAATTATACTTTTTTAAACTATTTGAAATAAAAATAATCTAAATAGTAATTCTTTGTTAAAATAGTACCGCTTAAAATACTAGTTTTTACTTAAATGATAGTTTTTGCAAGTTGTCTTAAATCTGAAATGACAGTTTTGTTATTAAACATAATCGTATTATTTACATTAATTTAAAAAAAAAATAAATTAAAGTGTGCACAATGGATTCTGAATTAAAAGAAAACAAATTCATTGTAATTCACAAGTATTATTGTGATGCACTTGAAAGCGATCTTTTGTCAAGCAGTCATTCAGTCAGTCACCTTTTTTGAAATATGCCAAAAATTTAAAAATTTCTCTTTACAAACATATACACACACACTTACATACACCCAAATACAATAAAAATCCAGAAGAGTTATAATCAAGTAGCGATCATTTTACATCATCTTTTTTTTTTGCTGTATCGCAAAAGAGCTTGACAAAAGTAAAAACGCAAAGCAACAGAGATGCATTTTAAACGACAGCTGGTTGTGTTTTTAATCATACAATATGTTTTTTTTTTTGTTTAGTTTTTGATTTTAATTCGTCTACCCTTCCTTCCAGAGTTTGATTTTGTTTTTTATTTAATCATCTCTAAAAAAAGGGGGAAAACGCAGGATGCTTTTTTATGAAAAGCACCCCTTTTTTAAGGCTATTCAACAAAACAAAAAAATGCGATCATTCATTTTTATCCTTTTTACACTTTTCCTTGGGTTTTTTTTTAGCAAAGGGTGGTTTTAGGATCGAAGTTGATGTTCTGCTGATTTTAAGTACTGCAAAAATTGTTAATTTTTTAATATTAGAAAATTTCATATTGATCACAAGAAGAAATTAAAAAAAATTTCAAGTTTTTTTCTCGTTTTGAAAATGTAAAATTTGTTTCTCCAAGAAGATTTTTTACGTTTTTTATCTGCCTGGCTCTCTTCCTCTCTTAAACAAAGACCGTTATTTAAATATACAGCGGTGTCACAGACAGCGTTGCCGTTTTGGTTACTTTTAACCAAAACTGGTTACTTTTTTTCTCAATGTTTACTTGTGTACTTTTTTTCCATTTTGGTTACTTTTTTTCAACACAAAAATAACCAATTTTTTGTTTTGGAGCAAGAACTACCCGCTTCGCTTTTTTGACCTTTAAAAATTGTGTGTGGTATTTGTGCATCTTAAATCAATACTTTTTTCATCTAGTTAAAAATAATTTTTTTAGAAGCTTAAGCTTTAACAGACTATCAAGTGTAAATGACCATTATCTGCCACTCTTCATGCTTCATATGGCTAACTGAAACACTTTCTTAGATAAATGATAAAGTCAAAGGCCCTTCCGATCCGATCCCGTTTAATATGAGTATATTCCACTGGGCTAAAATCATCTATAAATTAAAGATCTACCGCAAAATTAAGCTCAATTTTGCACTTTAATAATATTACACACAGTAAGAGCTCTTCATATAAAAAGAATGAAAGCTATAGCTCATAAAATTTTTATAAATGACGAAAATAAGTTTAAACTTTGTATAGGAAGTGCCACTTCCACTAAAAATTTCGAAAAATTGTATATCCTTTTGTTCTTTCCCGAAATCGGTCCAGCGGCTAATGAGCCTACAAGATACAAACAAACACAATTTCTTCTTTAGACATATTTTTAAACTGAAGTGCGAACAAAATAGTACTTTTGATACAAAATCATTTTGGTTACGTTTTTTCGCTTTTGGTTACTTTATTTTTACATTTTGGTTACAAAATTTTTTTGGTCGTGGCAACGCTGGTCACAGAAATCAATTCCGAACGTAAGTGATTTCGTTTTATGTGCAGCAAGATACGAAATCACTTCCACTTTCGATTAAAAGTCTTCTAGAATCCAATATTGCCAATTTTTTGTAAAAAAATGTTCCATTAAACTTATGCGAATAGTCGAACAACCGAACTTAACCCCTTTGTTCTGAATTTAATACTAACATAAAAGGTTCAAAATAATTCAACATTTCTTCTTATTATTAAAAACTTTTTGTAATTTCAGTCAGATTAAAATAATTTTCTGTAAAAATAAGAGCGAGTAGTTAGTAACCAATTAAATAAATCGTCTATGAAATATGTTTGTTAAAAAAAAAATTTAAAAACTATGATAAAATACTTAGTAACCGATTCACTACAAAGCTCGTTTATTTGCTTTAAGTTTTGCTTAACTCTTTTTAGCCGAAAAGTACTTAGTAACCGAGTAAGAACTTAATGTATGATTACTAAAATGTTTACAAAATGATTTTAATAAAATACTTTTTATTTTTAAATATTTTAATAAAATAACATTAACTATATTAAAATATATTTTTAAAATTCTCTTCATAAGCCGTTTAAATTTAACAATTATAAGCAAGTACTTAGTAACCGAATTAAAAAATTAATTTTATCAAACAAGTACTCAGTAACCAGTTAAGAAATTGATGTATAACGACCTAAATTTTGCACAAAATCATTTAAAAAATAAATTTCTATCATACTATTTTTATATTCTATAAACAAATTTCTTAAATCTAATATTGAGACAACACTAAATGACTACTCTTTAATCGAATAATTAATAATAGAGTTAACCGATTATTAAGAAATTAAAAAAAAAACATATGGGAATATAGAAAAAGATAAATTAATTCACTGTTTATTGTCGTGGTTTTGTTTAAGCTTTAATATCGCTGCAAGTAAGACTTGAGTGGATGTAATTCTCATTCACTTTACAGTTTCATTTGCATAATATGTTGAAATTTTCTGAAATTTTGAATATTTAATTAGGCTTGAGTTAATCAAATTTAATTTTCATTAAATTATTTTACTGAAGGGAGGAATTTTACAACATGAAATTAATTAAATTTGTTATTGATAATTTTTATTCTTGGCTGAACTGGGTTGAATTTACGTCTCGAGAATAACCACATTCTCATCATCAGAATTCTTTGCATTCTAAAATGTTTGGAAAAATGTTTCCTGACTATCTGTCCTAAGCACTGTTGCCAACTTTTTTGAACACTTCCCGCCAAATTGAACTTCAAAACCGCTAGATTTTTTTTCTTTTAATTACCGCTTAAACCTAAAAATTTTTAAAAGTTTGTTATAAATCTGGATATAGGTTGCTTTTTCAAAGATATACGACTCTTAAATGACGTGATATACTCAGGTTTTCAACTTCCCTAGCTATTTTATTCGGCTGTGCCGAATCTTTGATACCATACACCGTTACGGTTTCACGCGTACTAAAGTTTTTTCCGAGAGAAGGCTTTATATAGCTCCAATGGTTAGTTATGGACTAGGGTTTATAAATTCCCGGGAAACGAAACAGAAAAAATCTTATTCCCGAGAATCCCGGGATTTTTTGAATAAAACATTCATATGTATGTATGTATATATTTTTTTTTTTTTTTTTTAAATCACGAATTATTAAAACTTATTAATATTTAGTAGTTATTATTAATAGCAACTTGGTATAATTAATTTTCTTTAAGAACCATTTTTTTAATTATTATTAAAGCATTAAAAATCTCATCAGAGATTCTATTTATAATCCTTGTTCATATGTATATTACGTGCTACCGAAAACGTGCTCTCGCTCTCTACAAACATTGGTTACATAGTAAGAAGCGCATCATAAAAAGATTATAAGTTTGTTGGCCTGTTGCCCGTGACTTCATAGACGTCAAATTCTTTTTTTTTTTTAATTTTTGCAGGCTTTTGTATTTTCTTTACATTTATTTTTTAGAATTTATAGATGGTTCTGGTGTTGGTATATCGTGTATCGTGTACATTTTCATTTTCTACTTTAAGAAGTTTTTTAGACATATCCATCATCAATTAAAATGACCCTTGATTTATTGGCGTAGGAAAAAAATTCGATTTGAAGGTAGTTTTTAGTATTTTTAGTAAAGATTATATTTTTATTGCTCGTTTTTGATTTCGACGATGCTAAAAATTAAAAATTTAAAAAAATTCAATTTGAAATTCCCGAAAATTTCCGGAAAAAATTTCTCGGGATTAATTTAAAAAAAGTGTCCCGGGATTCCCGGGAATTCTTTCCCGCGAAGAAACTCTATTATGGACCGATCGGCACGAAAGTCGACAGCGTTATTTATTGTCATATAAAATTGTGACAGATCAAAATTTCAATATTTCAAAAATTACAATAGCATTATTTGTTAAGGTTTTAGGAGTACTTAGCTGTTTTCCGAGAAGGGCTTTATATGGGACCTTTTGTTAAACTATGGACTGATGGTCCCGAAAATTTACAGTGTGATTTCTAGTCATATGAAGCTGTAACAGAACAAATTATTACAAAAGCATTTTTTATTGTTTTAGCCGTACTAAAGGTTTTTTGAGAGTGGGCTTTATATTGGGCCTATCGTTAATAATGGACCGATCTATACTCACCGATTATAGTCAAATAGAACGAATTTGTGCAAAATCTTTTATCACTATGTGCAATAGTTATGCTAGTTTTGGCAGGGTGTTTCCACAGAAAATGACCGCTTATAGCTCAAAAATGAAATTATAATTTTGAATTTATTTTTCCGCTAATATTATACAAAATAAATGTATCTGTCATTTTCCGAAAGATTAACTTTAATTTTCTTTATATGTACTAACAAAAATGTGCTACTTTTTTGTTACCCATAATAAATGAATTCAAACACAAAAAACTTTTAACTTTTTATAATGTAACGACCGTTACTTTAAAAAAAATTTTTTTTTGGTCACCATAGAAATTGGTTTGAAAATAAATACATTCCTTAAACAAAACATTTCCAAGAATGTAATCAGATATTTTACTTGACATATCCTGTGCAAAATATTACAATACATTATGTTTGTTTCCGACGTTTGAAAACAGCACATTTATAAAGTAACGACCGTTACTTTTTTAATGGTCAAAAAAAGTATTTAAATTACATTTTTTATAAATTCTTTCGGTTGCTACCGTTGCTTGAACTTTCGTTAGTCCAAAATGGAACAATCCTCGTGACATATTTGGGTAGGTTGGAATTTTATTTAAAAAATCTCCGAAAATCGGTAACGACCGTTACTTTGGAAACACCCTGTAACAAAATGATAATTTTTTTAGGGTGGTTGTTTCACATTTTGATTCATAACTCTTTTCCTACTGAACCGATTTTGCTGGATTTCAATCCCAAACTGCCTAAGAGAACTAAAAACAATTTGATACCAATATTTATCTTTTTTTTTTTGGAGTCGTGGCTAAATCGACTTAGAATTACTCAAGGACCCATATAATATATACTTTATGGGGTCTTAAACAGTTTCACCTGGAATGACAAACTTGGTATACCCTTATCACAACTAGTTGTGATGGAGGGTATAACAATTCCGTTATAAAAACGCAAAAAAGTCTATAATATTTACGCTAGTTTTGGCAATTATTTGCCGTTGTAAGCTATTAGATAAAATTAGTTAAATGAAAGTAAATAAGTGAATTATATTGCTTGGGATCTATCGAGACAATTTAGATCAATATCTTACCTTTTCTTTCAAAATGTTTAACGAGCTTTTAAGTTGTGAATTGTCACATACAGCCCCAACAAAATACTAACTAAATCTCGGGAAAAAATGTCATATACAATCTTCAGTTCACTAAAACTACAAAAGTAAGTAAAACCGTGAACATAAACAAGCAGTTTTTAGCCATAAAAACAAAAAAGAAAAACTTAATAAGAAAAAGTATAAAATCTGTAAATTTAAAATTTGAGAAAGGTTTTTGTAGCGAAAATGAGCCGCTGAGAGATGTTTGAAAATATTTCTAGATTTCCCGCTAGATTTCCCGCTTACCGCTAAAACGTATTTTTTCCCGCGATTGACATTTCAAAAACGCTAGATTTAGCGGGAAAATCTCTTAATTTGCAACAGTGGGCCTAAGCCACAAAAATACAGAGATAAAAAAGTGACGTAAGAAAAATGCCCAACTCATATGCGAGGGCAGTTTTCTTTAATTCTTTTTTTAATTTTACTTCTCTTTTGTTTTTTTTTTTGTTTTTTTCCCCAAAAAAATTTTTATTCAAAAAAACAAAAAAAAAAAAAAACAACAAAAACCGTGTCTAGCTACTTTTTAGAAGTTCATTTATCCTTCTTATTAAACCAGATAAAATTTCCAAAAAAAAAAACTTACTTTAATTGTCTCCTAGAGACGAAGAGGTCTGTCTAATAAAAACTACCTTTTTCCAAATAATTTTTTTAATATGTACACAAAATTGTTGTTGCATCATTCATGGGTGTCTTGTTTTAAGGACGATGAAGACAAAATGTTGTTGCTGCAGTTCTTAAAAAAAAGAACAATGACAGTGCGATTTTGTGCGATTTAGAAAAAACGAAAAACAGGAAATTACAAAAAAAAAAAATGTTTAAAAAATTTTATTCCTTAGGGAGTTTTACCAAAAAGGGTGGTTTTTTTGTGAGAGCAAAGATACGCAAACACCTAAAAAGATCTGGTGTTTATAGATCATTTCATTTTATAATTTTGATTTTTAATAATTATTTATTACTTTTAAATAAGAGATAAGGATTTAGTTTTTGTTATCGATGAATAAAATTATATTTACGATAAATTCGGGTTTTCGTAGTTTAAAATAAAAGTTGATAACTAATCAAAATCAAATTATTACGGAACAAATGTTATAATTAACTTTTCTTTAGTTGCCATTGTATATAATAAGTTTTCTTGATCAAGTATTAGCTTTAGCCAAAATCGGCCGACCATCAATTGCGTCGTGTGTTTGGTGATTCGTTGAGAATCAACCAGTGCCCATGTTCTGTAACTCGCGGGTCGAGAAACTTTTCGATTGGAATATGTGAAATGAAACAAAAATGCCAAATATTGAAACAAACAGCTGTTTTTCTCACTCAACTGTGTCTGTAACTTTTTTTTGGCGAGTTCTAGCTGTCACGTAAGGAAATTACTCGCCAATTTACAGAAAAAGTGTGTGTGTAACATTTTTGTGAGAAAAGTTCCCGCTTTAAACTGCCAAATAAACTCACGAATAAAAATTGAGCGAAAAAAATTTTTTTTTTTAAATTAACACTAAAAACATAATAAAAATGCAAAATGCAAAGAATAATAATAATAATATTTCTTTCTTGGCACATTTTTTTCATAGTTTAATTATTTTGCTTTTAACATTTTTATAAAATATACGAATGTTTTCAAAGCTCGTTTGCAAACAAGAAACATCAAAGTCGCACTTTACATTATTCGCTATAGCCGACGGTTGTATTTTCGCCGCCGTCGTTGCAAAATTTTAAATTTGTGTTACTGGCGTTCTCAACGTCTGCAATGTCACATCGGCTTCGAGTGCAATATTATGACATTTATAACGTAACGACGTAATCTCTTTTGATAGTTTTCGACATGAGTTACAGACTCACTGTTTTCTCACTCTTCGAGAAACGATTGAATATTTTGTTTCACATCTTTTCGATGCGAGAAGTTCTCACTAAAGTTACAGAACATGGGAGCAGATTCATATCTTCAATTCATCAAGCAGAACTTTTCATTTTTGGAGAGAGCACATTAACCCTCAGACTCCATTTCATTTCGAAAATATGACTGTTTGGTGCACTTTACATACCCGAAGGGGTCATCGGCTCATTTATCTTTAAATCCTAAAGTGGTGCCAACATTACCTTAAATGGCGAAAGCTAAAAGCGAATGATTCGTGATTTTTTTATTCCTCATGTCATTGCAAATCATTTGGAGAAGAAATGGTTCCAACAAGACGGCGAAAACACTTTATTGAGCCAAAAGTTTGGAGACCGACCGAATCATCTCAAGAAATGGTTTTGTGAATTGGCCACCTTGTTGTGTGAATCAAGACCTTTGGAGTACTTTTTGTTCGGGTACTTCGAATCTGGTATGTGCTGATAAACCAGCAACGATTGATCATTTAGATGTCAACATTCGACGTACTATTGGCAAAATAAGACTGCGTATGCTGGAAATAGTGGTCAAAATAGGATCGACATGATGGCGTTTAGAAGGCGCAGAGACCACGTGCCAGAAATTTTTTTAAACATTAACCCCCAATTTCACCAAGTTTAGCTATAATTAACTATCAGTTATAGCTGTCAAAACATATTTTTAACTGGAAGTTAAAGTAGTACATAGTTACTTTTAAATGAACTTGGTGAAATTGGGGGTAAATGGCATAAAATTTGTGAGCTAATAAAGCCAACATTTTGGTCATTCCATGAAATTAGTTGTGTTATATTTTTAAAAAAAAATTCTATACCTTTAAAAAAGATCCCCTTACTTTCCACAATAGTGGAAATGGTACATATTATGAAATTGTGCTGATGTTTTTAACACCTTAAAATAATAATCCCAGACCCACCTTCAAGTATACCGATTGACTTTCTGAGTCGATCTAACGATGTTTGTCCGTCCATCCGACAGGCTGGCTGGCTAACAAGCTTCTTCCCGGAATAAAGTCTTTGTGCCCATAAACAATCTTAATATGTTGGTATTCTGATTAAATTTGGTCCAAACTAACTTGATTGCAATTTAAATTATCTTACTAAATTCGATCAATATTTGACCATAGCTTCCATACAAATACTATTCCCGAAAATAGCTTTTAAAGCCATAACTTTCATATTAATGTTGTAATGAAAATTGGACAATAACTACTTTTGCGATACCTGCTATATCGTGACAAAATGTTGTGGTGGAAGGTTCAAAATTATCCATAGGTTCCATATAAATCCCCATTCTTAAATCACTTAAAGGCAAATATATCTTAGATGAAGATGTCTAAATAATATTCGGCACAAAGAACTTTTACATGAATCTTAACCTCATAACATTATCTGCTTTCAATAAAATTTTTGTGCGTTGCGATAAAATTATTTTAGAAAATAAGAGGGAAGGTAATTTTCATAACAGCACAAAATTCATATTTAAATAAAACAACAATTTTCTTAGGTCAAAAAATTAACGTATAAAAAAACCATTCAACATTTTTAGTTTTTCTAGCACACATTTAGCAAAGACATACCGAATTAATCAATTTCTAAAGTTATCGATTAATTTCCTTTATTTCCGTATAAAGCAAATTAAGAAAAACAAGTAAAAAAAGGTAAAGGGCTCAACTAAGTTTTGCCTAAGACAAAAACCTAAAAGGGAAATTTTCAACAATTGAGGTGGCAACACCAAATTTTTTTACTTTAGTGAGAAACAGAGTTTGAAAAACAAGTTGCCAGGTAAAATGTGTTAAAAATCGTCAAATTCACACGGGGACTTTTACGGTGTCTCTTTTTGTTTGCTTGGTCTGGGATCACACTATGAAAGTTTTCTTTCAGAAAGTCTGAGTTTATGGGTGAGAGAGGAGAGAAAAAAGCAGGTTCTCTTCCCCTCTCACCAATGAACTCAGACTTTCTGAAAGAAAACTTTCATAGTGTGAACCCAGACTTGGCAAACGGTTTAGAGAAGAAAAAAAGGGGGTAAACAAAAAGATTCGGTTTGTGTTTTTCATGTCGTTTTCTTGTATTTCTATTTAAACCAATTTCCTTTCTTCTTGTTACGTTTTATTCATTTCCTAGCTTTAAAGTGTCAGATTGTAAATACAGTGATTGAGTAAGAATTTTGAGTAGGTTTTTGTTTGTTTGTTATTAAATTATAAACGAATATTATTGTATCGACAAACATGTTTATAAAATCGTTAAACATTAAAATTACTCGCATTTAAAACAAGTTTCCAAAAATGTATTCAAAATTATAAAAAAAATACTTAAAACTTTGGTAAATTAGTACTAAAGTTGTCTTTAATCGTTAATAAATCGTTAAAGCGACAATATGACATTTTGAACCCCAAAATCGTCAAAATTACCACAAACACCACACAAATAGCTTGACAAACACACACACTTTGTTTCCGTTTTGTGTTCGCCAATAAGCAACACAAACATATAAATTTATTCGCCAATAAGCTACACAAATATATTTCGTACAAACATTAATTTTTTGTTTTGTTTTCAATGAATGCAGACGACGATAGTGCTGCTACAATTTGGCTCGCTATTTGTTTAAACGGAGGAGAAATATAAGATAAAGGAAAAGAACTTAAAGTAAAGTGTGATTTACACAACGAGCTTTTTAAGAAAACGTAAACAAAGCAGCACGCAAGAGTAATACAAGAGTAATGTTGCAAGTATCGAGTTCAAAATTTTCGGATGTCGCAAGTACTGAGTGCGTAATGAAAAATATTTCTATGTTGCAAGAATCGAGGTGTGCAAGTATCAAGTATGTGCAAGAATCGAATTACTACTGTAGTAATCACTTTCTACTTTAAATGCTTTGCCTTTATTTTATATTTCTTCTCGTTTTAAGCAAAAAGCAATTGCCGCCGCACTATCGGCGTCTGCATTCATTGAAAACAAAACAAAAATGAAAATTAATGTTTGTACGGAGAATATTGTGTTGTTTATTGGCAAACACCAAACGGAAAAAATGTGTGTGTGCCAAGCATTTTGTTTGGTTTATTATGCCCTTTACCAATCCTAATGACCACCCAACCAAAAATAGCGAAAAAAATGCACATTTTGTCCTTTATAGAAATTTTCTATGCGAACGTAACTTTTAAAATTGTTGCAGCGGCAGTAATTGTAAAAAAACAATAACTGCCAATTTCACAATGTCGAAAGCACGCTTTCTTTCGCACAAATACATTTGAATCAAAGTTTTTCCAATTTGTTTTTGTTTTAAATTTAGTTGTGCGAGAGAAAGAGTTCTTTCGCATTTTGTGCAATCGGCAGTAAGAAATGCATTACATTTCACAAAAAGCGATATTATTTTGTAGTTTTGTATTGCTTTTCTCCTTACACCATTTGGTAATTTATGACATCACGCCAAAAAAAAAAAAAAAAAAAAACAAATCAAAAGGGGGTTATAAGTACAGACAATTTATAGAAAATCAAAAAGAAAACCACAAACGAATACCCACTTGTTTACACTAATTACAAAAACAACTTTACTGACGCATAGTGTCGTCATTTCATATAAGGAGTTATTGGACAACGACAAAATTTCCTTTTTCCAACTTAGATTTTTAAAAGATCCCATAAAAGATAGGGTTCAGGTCAGATGATTGCGGAGTGAAAGTGTTATGGTATTGGGTGCAATGGCAGCCTTTTGCATTTTAGGTAACGTTATGTACCTGCAACAAAGTTTTTTTAGAAGAAAATTTAACGGAGTCATGTGGAGCAAGTTTCTGGACCAGTGTTGCAAAATTGAAATTTGGAAATGGTACTTAACTTTATCTAAAAGGGTACTTTTCCCACCAAATGGTACTTTTTGTTAAAAAATAAAGCGTTCATTTTTAAAAATAAAGGAACAAAAACACAGTAGCTTAGGGAATTAAAAAATAAAAAAAACATGTAATGTGTCGGTTAAACAGCGAACGCAACGTTTTTTTTAGTGATTTCTTAAGAAAATTATTTAAAATAGTTAATAGTTTTATAAATGAGTAAATAAATTAAAAATTTAATTTTTGAACACATAAATTTACACTGGTAGGTTACATATTTATATTTTAACTTTTGCAAATTTACATTATTCAGGCTTTTACATATCGCACTTAATTAACAAAAGGGTAATGAAAAGGTTGGTTAAAAAATTCTTTTTCATTAACAAAAAAGAGTTTTACCGGATAGTTAGGTACGAACACGACCAGATATCTGTTTGAAGAAATCTTGGCGTCCTCGCTTTGAATTTCAATATTAACATTGTTAATTATTTTTAATATACGACAACATAAATTTTACAACAAACACATAATTACCAAAGTCTGCTATCGAATTGATTTTCTAAATGTTTCGACAAACTGCCTGTTACTTAATGTTGGCATATATATAATAAACCTATAAACTGTCCTTTAACGATTTTGGGTTTTTCAATATACCGACAAAAAAAATTGTTTCCAGTTGGCACTCCTATAAAGATGCATGCAAAAGTTGGGACTCAGCCGATTAAATAAAAGGAAAATAAATAATTGGATAATTGAATAAAGAAGCAAATGAGACATTGAGAAAACCAAATTTCTTTAATGAGCAGTTTCGTTGGGATAATGTCCTAATGAGAAAACAGCCATAAAAGTTTAAAAGCGGAAAGAATAAAAAAGTACTAAAAACAACGCGGGGGTACTGCGGTATTTTTAATATGAAAAAGTACTGAAAAAAGTACTAAAGTACTGAATTTTTCAACACTGTTCTGGACTATCCAAAATGACACTTTTAAAACAAAATCTGTATTTTTTGGTCTTTACTCTATTGCGAATTCATTACAAACGACAAAAGCTAATACATATCAAGATTTTGTATACATATCTATAAAAAATTGTAGACATGCCTTGCCTAGGATGTTTTCTTAAAAACGCGCTTATTAGTTTTAGTTTAAACATTTATGGCCACCCTCACAACACTGTGACGCGTCATTACAAAACATAAACACAAAAACACATCCAAACATCCAAACATGTGCACATGTATTTACAATAACGTACATTTATGTACAGTATACTGTTACTTTTCATATTGCCAGACACAACACAACAAACAACAACAAACCGGTAGAAAGGATAAGTAAAGGTCATATGCGCATTTTTTATTTTTTTTTAGGCCACGAACACTAACGACGACGGCGTTTTTAACAAAGTCGAGCCGACAACGACTTTACCAAACAAATCTGGTATGTTAACGTGGGAAATTGTATCCTATGTATAGTACAACAAAGTTCTCTAGACTACTTATACGGAGATGGGAGTTGTTAATTATAAAAGAATGTTGTGATGTTTTTTTTTTTTAATTTGCAAATATAGATAATATAGAAAAAGGAAGCAAAATTTCCAATAAAAATTTATAATTTAAGTAGAAAATTAAAAGAAAATAACAGCAAAATAGTAAAAAAACGCTGAACCAACAAAAGCAAAAATTAGGCACTGACGTAAATTGCAAAAAGGTTTTAGTAAAGTGTAATTTACACTATCACACACAATTCTTGCGAATTAAAAAAAAAAATGCAATCCTGTCATGATAAGTTGTTATTGCCTTTTAGCATTTCTTAATTAATGAGCGGATTTTTATGGATTTTCTACATTACTTCGTTTTAAATTTTTTTTTTAATTTTCTAAAAATTCAAAAAAAAACTAGCCTCAACACTTGCAACGCGAAATGAGAGTAGACTACTAGTAGAGCAAATCTGCCAAAGGGTTTAAAAAAGTTAGCTCGATCTTCAAATATTTTCTGCATCAAATTTCACTAGGGGTCTTCTAAGACCAATGTATGTAAAACGGGTTTTCAAGAAATTCAAAAATTTCAAGGCCCGGAATTTCGAAAATCCGTTAAACATACATTGCACGAACTTTTGGTCTTAAAAGACCCCTAGTGAAATTTGATGCAGAAAATATTCGTAGAACATTTTAACCCTCTAAAGTGCCGTTTTAATATACTTTTGTGGGGAAGTTTAAAAAAGGACAAAAATTACCCCTTAAAATGAATATTAGAGGGTTAATATATTCTAAGAAAAAATCGCCATACAATTCTACTTCAGACATCTGAAATTATTTTTTAGCTCAGAAATACATTTAGTATATTTTTTTGACTTATACCAAACGCGGTGCAAGTGTTGAGGCTGGCGGCGATGACCCGAATTTTATTGCAGTGTGTAATAATTAATAACCAAACTCACGTTGAAACTGGAAAATTAGGCAGGTTTGGGAAAATACGAAAAATAGGAATGTATGGAAAAAAGCAATATAAATATGCAACAATAGATAATGGATATAAGAACATCTCATATTTATATATAAAAAAAGGCCTTTTAAGAAAGTATTTCAAAAGCATCGTGTCTTTTTCGATATGTGTCAATATCAAAAGGATTTTCTACAAGAAAACATTTATAAGAAAAAAACTGGTACAAGAAATATTTTTGCCAAAAAAATGGTACAAGAATTATTATTAGGAATAGTTATAAAAACGCGTACAAAAAAATTTTTATAAGTATTTTTTTCTTATAAGAGTAAAATAAAAAATACGAAATAAATTCCTTATGAAAAATAATTCCTTAAAAGAAAAAACACTTATAAGAAACATTTTCGATGTTTTTATTTCTACCTAGTGTAACTAGCTTTGTGCCACTGAAATGAATTTAGTAAAAAAAATTTTAAAAGAACTCTTGTTTCAAATTCCACTATTATTCTTCTCCAGATTTTTAGACAATTACATATATTGTTTTTGCAGGGACGGTTCCACGCTGCTTTTACAAACATTTTGTGTTGCTAAGTGCTTGTTCGCACTCTTCAAATATTAAGCCGTCAAGCCTTGACCTTTTAGGAATAGAAGGGAAAAGAGAATGCCATTTATTTTCCTCTCTCTTCTAAAAACTCAAAACTTGTCGGCTAAAACTTGAATAGTGTGAACCAGCACTAACGAAACTATTTGTTTCAAAGTTGGAAATTTACTGTAACCGTTCTGTGAATATCTGATCGTACAGATTGGTGTATTTGCTGTTTAACCGTGATGCCATCTACATGGTGGTATTGACGTTGTTCTGCTGGCGTATTGATTTATGCGTGTTATTTTTGGTAGGCAAGTTTACTACAGGTGGCGGTGAAAATCCAGCTGATTTTGACAGTTCGAACCAATTTGTTTTGGTTTTACAAAGTTTTGCATAGCAATGGATGACATTTCAATCCATTAATAATAAAAATGCAATGCAAGAAACATCTGTTGTATTCTTTTGTATGTACGAATTCGCCATGGGTGGTGCCATCTACTAATGAGTTGCGGAGTGTTGTATTTTACTGGTTATTTTTGGTGCTGTTATCTGTCTATGAGTCTATGGCGTGTTGTATTTTTTATGTGTTGATGTGATTGCTTTTGCTGCCTTTACGGGAGAGATGCCATGCCCACTTAAAAATGTACAAATAATAAAAGCCTTTGGTAAGCGCCGGGTAATCAGGAAATTTCTGTGAAAATTTCAGGAAAATCGGTTCAGTAGTTTAGGAGTCTAAAAGAAACAAACAAAGAAACGCTTTTTAATTTTTATATGATACATATCTATCGCACATTTACTTCAATAGTGACATAACTCAAAAAACCCCTTTTCGAGATAAACGTGTTTAAGTTTTTAATTTGCTTTAACAACTTAGAAAAAAAACCGATATATTCTCTTTAAACGAGGAAAGTATAAAAGATATAAAGATTAATTTTATTCACAATATAAAGGATAGCAAAGCGAACCATTCTGCATCACTAACTCCAAATTTCATATGTTGAGTTATGTCACTATTGAATCAATGCGCGATATGTAGATAAAATAAAAATATGGGGACTAAGAAAGTAAGAATGTGGGAAAGTAGGAAAATAGAAATATAGAAAAATAACAAAAAAAAAAAAAATATTGAAAAATAACAGGAATGTGGAGAGGTAGGATAAATGAAAACAGTATTACTAAAAAGTATATAATTGAAAAGTTTAAAGAAAAAATTAAGAAAACAGTATAATAGAAAAGAATTAAATGGGAATGTGCAAAAGTTTTCGCCGATAATGGTCAATGTCTTATTTTTGACTTAGCAAACAAAATTATCATTAAAATTTGTACTTAGTTCATTTAAAATAACCGTAGTAACACAATTGCACCGTATGAACGTAGTCGTGTACGACGTATAAACAAAAGAAATTAAAATGTATAGTATTTTATACAAAGGCACACAATTGCCGGCGTAAACGTTAAATCATAGATCTAAAAAAATTCGCAACAGAAAAATAAATTTAAAAAATTCGGCAATTTTAAAACATGCTGCTTTGTCCAGCTCTGTCTTTTATAGTATACATTGTAAGTATGTATTATATATTTTACAATGTAATTTTTCCCACCTATTCATTGCCAATGAAGGGGGGTTTTTCGTTTCACAAATATTACAAGCCTCGTAGTCAGTCAGTCATTCATTCATCGAAAAAACTAGTCGGTTATTTAGTCACTAACAAACATCCAGACAATTTGTGTTCATAAAGTTCTAATTTATTATTAAATTTTTTTAATTTCTAATTTACTTTAATAATATTTTAATACAAAATAATAAAAATATGAGAAATAAATATAAGTGAAAATTAAAAACAAAAACTTACCAAAATTCGTAAAAAAAAACAACAAAAAAAATTAACAAATTCAACCAAAATAAAAAACAAATTGTCAACAAAAATTAAAATGGTATCATTTTATGTTAACAAAATTTTTTTCGCACTCTTTGGATTTTAGTTGTGTTAGCAGCGAAGTTTTTTTTTAGTAAAAACTGATTGGTTGATTTTATTTTGTTTAAATCTTCCATTATTCGTCAAAGCAATACGTAAGTTTAATAAGCGATTTATGTAAAACTTTTTTGTTTTGGAATATTAAGGCGTTAGTCTGGAAAAATGGGAATATTTTATGTGAGAAAACTTATGTTATAAAACCTTTTTTTTACATTTTTAAAGGAAACTGTTGCTTTACAGGGTGTTTTAAGTTCGAGTTAATTTGTTATTTTTGTTATTTTTTTCAATTTGAAATCAATCTCATAGTTTAAATGGAAATTCTTTATGTATTTACTGTCTGTTTTTAGAAAACGTAAACAAGTGAGTGAGTGAGAAATTATATTGAAAACAAAAAAAAAAATTTCGTTTTTTATTTCGTTTTTTATTGTTGTTTTTAATACAATTTCTCACTCACTCACTTAATTGTTTTCGTTTTCTAAAAACAGGCAGTTAGCAATATAAAGTGTACGCGAAAGAACTCAAAAAATATTTATAGTAATTAAAAAAAAAATTGTTTATTCGAAAGATCAAATCATGGCAAAAACATTTAATAATGGTTGCGGGCATATGCTCACTATTGCTGACAAAGTATAGAGTAATATGTAAAAAATATCGAGTATTTGCACTTACTTTTGCGTTCCCCCAGGGTATGTGCTGAGCCTCTGAGGGGCGTAGTTAAAAAATAGGGTAAATAAATGGTGTATTCAACCTGTGATGACAGGTTTTTTTGGGGTCCAAAGGATTTAAAACGAGTTCGAAGTAACATTAGAGTACTCTTCTCTTCTGTTGCCACGGGAGTCGGTAGCCGCCGGTGAACACACACACAGGTCTGACTATTTGTTGAGGCCTCCGCTAGTATCCTAATTTTTTGGTATACTTTCGTTTATCACGTGGTGGCTGTGGTTTAAACCCTAAACCACGGGAAGGGAGACGTCTACATTGTAGACTGACTTTTCATCCTTGTGGGAAAGTTTGGCCTGTGGAGGTATCGCTAGGTGCTGTTGCTATTTAACAGGTGCTGCTTGGATGAACTATAACAGTGGAGGTTGGATAGCTTCGGCTCTTTAACAAAGGGTGAGTGTATATATTTTGGCGGATTATACACTCGAATTGCGACCTGTGTGTGAAAATGATCCTAACCCACACAGAGGTATTTGGTAATTAATTCACCATGTGGTTGAGATCCACTGTGAGAGAAGGCTTTATGTTAGTTGCTTACGTAAATCGAAATCACAATTTATTTTAAGGTACTCAACGCTCTAAAAAAACTAAAAAAAAGCTTGAAAAGTATTAAGTATCCAAATGAAATTTTGTAGTAGTATTGATAAATTACAACAGCCAAATTTCGGCCGCTGTTTCGAGCATTGCTGGCGGTATCTTACAAATGAAACGAACAATATTGGCCTCCAAGGCGTCAAGCTGGCTTATCAGAATAAACCAGTGACTTTATGAAGCCCAATAAGAAATAATCGAGGGGTGTTAAATCGAAAGATCCTGGAAGCCAATTGAAAAGTCTATATCTCGAAATCAACTTGTGCCAAATTTTGGTACCAATAAATCGATGGTTGTGGTCGCAGAATTGCACGTAGCGCCATCCTGTTGAAACCATATCTCTAACTAATTTTTTACTTTTCTTTAATCAAAAATTAATCTGCCAAAATCAAATTAATGATTAACGTTGGGATTCAATTGGTTCAACTGAACTTTTTTAAAAGGTTAAAAGACGAATCCTTAAGTCAAATTTGTAAGTGGTAAGTAAATGTAATTGCTGTATGGGCAGCCAGCCCATACAGCGATATTTTCCGTTAATCTACATATCTTGACGAATATTCACTACAATGTTTTTTGTCGAAACTCGTCTATTCACATTAAATAATGATTAATATTGTTTGTACACACAGAAAAAAATCAATGTAAAATCGTCGAAAACAGGGTTGTTTCTACAGTTTTCGGTAGTGATTTTGCTTCATAGTTACTTCGTGTTAATTTAACATGATTTTACAATAACTTGCGAACAACATTTTTTTCTTTTAAAATAACTATAATTCATGTTAATTTAACATTGCAGTAAAGTTAGAGCAAAATGACGTTTATATTGAAATAACAATCCGAATCACGTTGAATGAAATTTTTTTCAAGTTGAAACAACGTGAATTTCATGTAGAATCAAGTTGGTTTAAGTGTGAAATAAATGTGAGAAAAATCTTCAGAGATATCACATGCATTTATTTAAGAATAATTCAACACTTAGCAGAGCCTGAGAAAGAGAGGATATAATTATTTATTTTCCTGTAACACATGTTTCACTTTTTTGTATTCCCCTTTGGCCCGATATGGGCTTCATCATCATTCAACTTTGGAAATTTGATGTACTATTTAACTAAATAATTTTAGCAAAGAGATTACGGGAATTTTTCTTCTCTTTTTAGATTATTTTAAACATGAAAAAAAATTATGTTTTACTCTTTATAGTGTTGTTGTTTTGTTTTGTTGTTGTTATTCGATTTATAGGAGGAACTACTAAAATACACGCAGAGAAAAAACATGTTTAAATATGGTCACCTCCAACAATACTATGTTAAAAGAAAATTTTAACCATATTATGATAAATTTAACCATATTTTTGTCACCGACAACCATATTATGGTTAAATTAGTCCCCTCTCAAGAAGCCATAACCATATTATGGTTGCCTCTAAACATGTTATGGTTAGATATAACAATAATATGTTTTTAAATTAACAATAGTATTTTCCTCTTTGAATGGTTGAAAACCAACCATGCTATTATAAGTGTTAAACATATTTTAGTTATTATTAACCATAACATGTTCGGAGGCAACCTGGTCCTGGCTTCGTGATGGAGGACTAATTTAACCATAATATGGTTGTCGGTGACAATAATATCGTTAAATTAATCATAATTTGGTTAAAATTTTCTTTTAACATAGTATTGTTGGAGGTGACCATATTTAAACATGTTTTTTCTCTGGGTGTACATATACTATTCCCTAGCAAAAATAAAGTGAGAAAATCTAACCCTGCGGCCACAAGTTCAAGTTGTTCTTGATAGTCTTTTACATATACTGCTTGTCAAAATTTACATAAATTGAAAGCTGTGACCTAGGCTGCACTCAATTTGTAAGCAATTTACTTTCAATATTTCATCAAGAAAACAATTTATAAAAACAAACATGTAGTAATCAGCTGTTAAATTGAAAGTAAAATTGCCAAACAAATGGAAAGGTGAAATTGAAAGCCATCTCGTGGTCAATTCAAAAAGTGTGAGTGTGTTAGTAAAAAAGTGAGAGTGTATTGCAAATTGAATGGAATGGAAAGGCAAAACTTGATCGTGTGGCCACCAAGTAAGGGAAACGTGAACAAATTACGAGGGAAAAACTTTTCACGATAAGGGAAATTTATTCCCGTGAACACTTTTTCACGTTATTATTCTCCTTTGAATTACATTTTTTTCATGGGAGCTGTTCATGATCGCAAATATGTGAAAAGGGGAAAAATTACGAGGGAAAAATTATTCACGATAGGGGTGACTATTTATTGTTTGTGTTTTCTTTAAACTTTGATATTGTAACAAGTAAAATTTTGAGTGTTAATAATTCTTATTCGCTTTGCAGTTTTATTTGTATAATATTTATAGCTTTTCTATAGCGCCCTATGCTCCAATGGGAGTTAGAGGAACACATATATATATTTTCTATAATCTTTGGAAAAATGTTTCCTGATGATCTGGCCTAAGCAACCAGTGAAATGACCATAGAAGCTAGCTTTCCCTCAACAATTAATTTCAGTGTATTTATTAAAAAAAAAAATTGGGAATTTAGCACGTCATAGAGAAATCTTATTAACAATAAATTCTGTATTCCCACAAATAACTTTGGTAACATGTTGTAAAATTTCTTTCTTCATTAAAGTGATTTGGTCTGAGTTGGATTTGTGGAATTTAAGCCTAATATAAAAATTAACAATAATTTCAATTAAAAACCAAAAGTTAAAAAAAATCACAATTGTTTTAAGAAAATTTATCGACCAATTTTTTTTTTTTTTTTTAATAGAATGATTAATATTTATTGTAGTTTCTGTATATTATGGGTAATATTATTTTAAACATATACGAGTATGTTCTGTAAATCGAAATGAAGTGGATTCAAAATCGAACAGATTTTGAAAACGAGCCTATAAATAAAGTTTATAAAAATATTCCATCTTATATACTTCATACTTTAAGTACCAATTATTTTTAGAAGAACAACTCCTATAGCCTTTTTACACTGATCAACATCTAACATCAATTTGCGAAGATGTTAACATCTTTCCATAAGAAATACATATGGCTAAAAATCAACATCTTTAAAAGATGTTTCTATCTCATTTTAATCCATTCTACATCTTTCGATTATTTTAGTGTCATCACTAGAAAAGTTGCAATAAGTTCCATTTTTATTGTGGCATCACTGGCAAAAAGAAGTTGGTTTTGAAAGCAGCGTTACCATTTGTCAAGTTTTCTCTTTCATTGCAATGTTTTTTTTTTGTTAAGTATTTTTTATTTTTTTAAACAAATTGAACTTCAAATACATTTTTGTGTTTTCTTTTTAAATGTTGGCACTTTTGTGAGAAAAAAAAAACATTTATATTAAAAAAGAATTTTTTTTAAAAATGGTGACATTTTTGTTTGATGGTAAATGTAAAAAGCCTATTAAAAACAGTAAAAACTACAGCCACTTTGTAAATAATTGAAATTAAAATCTCATTCGATTTCAATTCAATTTCATTTCGATTTGTAGAACATGCCCGATAATTTTATTTGTTAGCTAAACAAAAATAAAATTCATCTTTGATGGTAGATGTTAGATGTTGATCAGTGTAAAAACCCTATTAGTGTCATCACTAGAAAAGTGGCGATAAATTCTTTTATTATTTTGCCCTCACTGACAAAATGGCATTTGTTTTAAAAGCAGTGTTACCATTTTTTTTCCTTTTTTGTTTTTTTTTTTTAACACAATGTGCGTTTGTTTACTTTTCCAGTAAAATCCAGTAGGTGAGTAATATGAAAATTTTACAAATTTATGTGTACGCGAACGCATTTCAGTAAAATCCAGTACAAATTTTGGGGTAAACGAACGCAGCTAATTAATTCCAAATACAGTTTTGTGTTTTTTTTTTTAAGTTTTGGCACTTTAGTAGAAAAAAAGTATTTAAAAAAAATGTTTTTTCAGAAATTATGACATTATTAATTGATAGTAGATGTTTCTTCGTCCTTCAAAATTTGTTTATTTCTTATTTATAGAAAAGATTAACCATTCTATTTATTTTTTTATACCAAATACTCAAAACTATCTATTATTTCTTAACTCCCTAAAATTGAGGACAATTTAACTGCACAAATACAACATACACTTTTTTATTATGAATTCCCTTGAAGGTATTAATGACTTTATTGGTGTTATTTTATTCGAGTTTTTTTATGTCTGTAAAAATGTTGAAGAATTCAACAGGGAAATAAAAAAAATGTATTTACAAATGCCTAAATTGTTGTCACACTAACTTAATATTAAGTTAGATAAAAAGAATAAAAGTGGGTCGATTGAAAAGTTAAAAAAAAAAAAAAACAAATGAAAACGTTTATAAAATAATAATAAATTTCCTTTATAAAAATTAAGAGATAATGAAGGATTTAGTGGGAATTCTTAATCAAAACTTGCATTTTAATTAATTTTTTATACACTTTGGGATCGAATTCTATAAAGCAATATCGGAAGTCTATCCGAAAATCCTAATGGATATTTCATTAGCCGCTTTCTATCTTTAAATTAATTTAAATAAGACATTCGCTTGTGAGAAATCATCAAACTTTTCGTTTGAAAGGACTATCGCTGTCATTATATTTGAAATATAACATCGTGCAAATGTCTGATTCGCTGCGTAACGCGCATCCGAAATGGCCGATTTGCCATGACTGTGGCGCATTAATCAGGCAAGGGTAATATTAGATTTGAGGTACGCTGTGGTTTGTAGGTTATTCGCATAGACCTAAGACTTAATAAACTTCCCAAGAAAATGTCTAAAGGGGTTAAAATCGGTGGCCAGTTCATAAGGTGCCCATGTCCTCAAATCGCTCGTGCATAATGTTTAATATCGAAAATTTTGAACGCAATAACAGTGAATGGTGATTCGGCAAAACAGACTGATTAAATGACAGTTAATTCGACAGATGTAGATTTAACAATATAACCGCTATCAGCTGTCAAAGTTCGGAAGCTCCTGGATGAACCTTTATGCTTAATATTATTATTTTGTTTCTGATCTTTAAATAAAGACATTTATTAGTCCCAGATATGCTGCTATTTTCAATTCCTTGTGTTGTTTTAAATCTCTTTGACTTCTACTTTAAAAAGATAAGAACCAGTACAAATTGCTTATTATTTTTTTTTTAATCTTAGCAATTGCTTTGAAATATAATTGGGATACTTTGAGATCTTACAAAACTTGAACTTTTGTTAATACTGTTTCAATTTAAAGGAATTTTACAGATATTTATGAATATGCTGGACATATATAAAAGAAAATCTTAATAAAACCCAATTTTTTTTAAATGGGTCGTTCTTAATGTAGTAGAAGATGTGCCAATATTTAACCTTCTGTGTTTAAACAGAATTGAGTCTTCAACTTTAGGCAAAAACCCTTAACTACACGATTAAAACGTCAGCAGTAACTTCAAATTATCCCTCATTTCTTTCTTTTTCTTGGTTTACAAAATGTATAAAATTGAATAAAAGTATGGTAGCATTGTTAATAGAGCAAGTGTCTATATGTGCGAACATTAGAAAAACGTTATCAAAATAAAATAGATTTTATTTCAAGACCCCGTTCTCTGGAAAAAAATTTATGTCAAATTGTATGGAAAACAACGTTCAGCCCCAGTTATATTTTATCATTCTAGGTCAGCCCTCATTATATATGTACATATAATCAAACATTAAATGCTATGGATAAGTAAAATTGGAATTCTGCACTTTTCCTCTTTTTATTATACAATCCCATTGTGCGGCTTTTCGGGAACGTGTTGAAAATCAAATTTAAAATTACTTAATTAGGGGTAGAATTTTCTCGAGTGTGTCCTAAATTTTTTTTTGGCTAATGACAAGTGAAGAAGTTTAAGAAATTGCAGTTTTCCTACTTTGACTGCAGTTTTTAAACGCTGTTTAGAATACTTAATAGCCTTTTATTGTAATGTCTAAAAACTCACTTGGTTTTAAAATTTTAAACGAGCACACAAGGTACATTTGCACAAGGTAGACTTACTTCGGAGAGCAATTCAAAAATATCCGACTTGTCAAAATTGTCTCCATATAAAACCAAAACAATTTAACGAACACGTGTACATTTTATGGCTCGTAAATACGAATTTGAAAACTAATTTGACAATTGGGGTCTATGTCTGTTTGCTACTAAGTCTTCCTTGTGTAAATGTACCTTGCTAGTACAGTAGACGCTCACAAATTAGAGCTTTCAGTAATTCGAACGTCCAGAAATTAGAATCAGTGTTTGCAATACATTAAACGCTCTAAAATTCGAATTTTAAGTTCTAATTTCAGAGCGTTTTTTTTTTTTTTTGTTATTTGAACACAAGAAATCCGCAATTTATTTTTATTCTGTTTGAACATGTAAAACTAAAAAGGGGAATTACCAAATTTTAGATGTGTTTCCTTATTTGTTGTTTTTTTGTCGCATTTATATATATTTTTGGCTAGTTTATTTGTGAAATTCGAAACATGTGTACATATTTTGGAAGTCTCTATTAAAAAGTGAAAGTGTATCATTCGAAATGTCAAATAAACGTAAAAAAAACACTTTATCATCGGAAACGAAGGTCAAAATATTAGAAAAGCTTGACAAAGGGTTTGAAGGGAATATTAATGTTACGACATCTTCAATCAGCTATATCAAATCACATAGAACAGCAATATTAAATGCTGTTTTCAACACATATCAGGAAGCAAGCAATAAATCTTTGCACAGCGCTGAATACCCAAATATGGTAAGTCGTCTGTATGAGTGGTTTAAAGAGAAAGCTAAAAAAATATTTAGAGAGGAATATCCCTATAAAGATGAAAATGCATTGCGTGGAAGCAATGGATAGTTTTCCAAATATATGAAACGACACGGTATTTTTAATTTTAAAAAATACATTTAATGTATTGGAGTGAATTACGTTTTGTTTTCTTGTTTTTATCAAAAAAAATTTAAGTAATTTTTATTTTCTATTCGAAATAAAAACATCCAGAAATTAGAATAATTCAGAAATTAGAATTGCCTCAAAAACAAAGCGGTTCTAATTTGCGAGCGTCTACTGTATGTACTATTAAAATTTTAGAGAAAGTTTTTTTAAAATATAAAAGTATTTTTATTTAATACAAACCTGTCCTTGTAAAATTTAAATTAAAAACTTTTTAATAAATTTTATTAATAATATAAGTGTTTTTTAAGCACAAAAGTTGTGACTATAAATAAATCACTTTATTAAAAAAAAGTTCCCAATAAATTTAATTAAAACGAACGATTGTATGCAAATTTATATTGAAGTTCATTGAATTTAAAACATTAAACGCACTGAAGTCCGACTGCGTATTTGCATAACAATATGTTTCTGTTTTTTTTTTTTTTTTTAATTTCCCAGTATTTAACAGTTAAAAAAAAAAAAAACTTAAATAATAAAACATAAATAAAGTCATTGATACTTTCAACGGAATTCTTAATCAAAATAATGTATGAATTCTTTATAATAGTGTACAAGTTTCTGTATCAGTATTGAAGTAATAATTGTGTACTTGATATTTCCGGAATCTTAGAATCATTACAAAGTTAAAAAGAACCTAGAGTTTTATTTATTAACAAAAGAAAAAACCAAATTGTTGGAATCTTGGAACCATAGAAATGAAAAAGATTTGAGAGTTTTTTAAAAAAAATCCAGGTTCGTATGGCAAAAATTTTACAGATTGTTGAAAAAGGGTCAGCTGAAGAATTCTATACTTGTGTCTGTAATTATTGTGGCATCTCTGATAAAATGGCATTTGAAAGCAGCGTTACCATTTGTTTTTTGTAAAATTTTTTTTTTTTTTGTATTATCAAACCAAATTAATTCCAAATACATTTTGGTGTTTACTTTTAAAATTTTGGCACTTTTGTAGAGAAAAGGTATTAAAGAAAAAGTTTTTTTTCAGATATAGTGACCTTTTTGATTGATACAGTAGTTTTGACTTAGCTGCCTTTTATTTACGTGCACTTTTGACTTAACTGCACAAAATTGATAATTTTTGGCATTATTCTTTATAATCCCATACAAATTCCTTTTTTAAGTGCACTTTATTTATCTGCACATTTAAGATAAGAACCCAAAATTTTTGGCATTTTAAAATTATTTTCATACAAAAAATTCAACTTAGCTGCACTTTGACTTAACTGCCCAAAATACATATTGTCTGTAATTATTCTCCAAAATCCTTGTTTACGTGCATTTTGTAAACCTGCACATTTTTCATAATTTTGGGCAGCTTTAAAATATTTTCATATAAAACATCAAAGTTAGCTGCACACATGACAAAATGTGGTGGCCACTTTTTCACATTAATATCCAATTTAAGGTGTTTATAAAAACAAAAATCGCAAACAAGTCAAGTTGGTATCATTATAATTCATTTATTTTGTTTGCATGTACCTACATTTATGCAAATGGTTTGTGGTTACAGCAACTTTACCACGATTGTATGAAAAAAAAAGTAAATCTTAGTCCTGGAATAGAATAGAGTAGTTGTGGTAGTATTTGAAGGTAACGAATGCTCTGTAGCGCAACAAAGTTCAAAATTTCGATTTTTGCGCTTCAACTTCAACGGCTACTACAACTACGTTCTGTTGACACTACTTTGAAACTGCCGTTTTTAACTTTTGGCAGCTTGCAGCGCTATTCTTAACGTTGTACTACAGCTACTTTTCTGTCCCACACTTTATTGTTAACAATTTGGTTATCTCGTTCTTTATAAAAATGCATAACAAATGACTACAGGTTGTTTGAACGTTTGATACTCCTTTTTCAAACACTTTACTTTAGCTGCACTTTTATGCAGGTAACCACAATTGCGTACCTGCACATTTAGGCAGCTAAATACATTTAAGATAGCTGCGTTTTTGATTTACCTGCACAAAAAATCGTGCAAAGGAGATTGTGCAGCTAAGTCAAAATTACTGTAGTAGATGTAAAATGTTTCAAGTGTGAATGCATGTTTCACATTTTCAGCATTTTTCTCCGAAATGTGTGCAAGTGTACAAAGTGTATAATAATGGCCCTAAAAATAAAACTTCTGATGACAAAATTTGCTCTCTAAAAGTTCTTTAAGACTTCATTTAGTAAAAAAGAATATTACATACATAAATACATTGTATGTACATATGTGTTACATATGGGCAAATCCCAGAAACAGTCCACAAACCAAAAATTGTTCAAATTAATATTTTTTTAATGCAATATAAGACTAGATGTATAATTTTATTTTTATATTAAAAAAAATGTATTTCGATGATCATTAATACAATAATTCCAAATCCTACCCCACCCCTGATCTATTAATGTTATACATGAATTTAACAATATTTTAGGTGTTTTATAGGCTTAAAATAGCACTTACAGCAGACTCATCAAAACATAAATTTCGTTAAAAAAAAAATTGATATTCATTCATACATTCCTTAATAATCACAAAATTATTTTATATGTATATATAATTTGTTTTGTTAAAATAAATAAAATTGGGTTTATTATAAGTACTGGAAAAACTGTAGCGTTCGTTGTGAGGCGTGCCTCACAAAGGGTTCACGGCTTTTGTCAAAAAATCACAACATTTTTTGGCTGCAAATTAGTGATTTTAGAATTCTCCTTTATTCATCTTTTTTTAGGTATAGATTATATATGACGTGCGTCACGAAACTTTGTGATCAATTATTTCGCAACAAATACCTGCTATGAAATTATGATATAGGTATGCCATTCGCCGGTACATATTAATGTCACTAAATACTATATATAAGTTGAAGCTATCTCTTTTGAAAGGCCAAAC
Organism: Pollenia griseotomentosa; assembly: GCA_963931875.1. NCBI lineage: Eukaryota > Metazoa > Arthropoda > Insecta > Diptera > Polleniidae > Pollenia > Pollenia griseotomentosa. The sequence continues at coordinate 25,641,876 of OZ007562.1, forward strand.
ATTTTTTATAGTATGTCAATCAGAAAACGAATGTAGCGTTCGTCACGCAGGATTTGCCCCTATGTAAAAAAAAGATGCATTGTAACCGCCCAAAACAAAACTCAGATGATTTGTGGATCTCCCCAAAAAAAGAAATTTTTGCCGACAAAAATTCATAACGAATTAAGGAAATATGAATACGACACATTACGACAATTATCCATTCACAATAGTTGCTATTTATAAAAGATGAGTTCATTCTCAAGGTAAATTTTTTTTTTTTTTTTCATAAATCTGAAAAAATTTAATAATTTTGTTAGTTTGCTAAAAAAATCTTTCCAATAATCTTTAACCTTGAAGAATGTGCGTATTTTTCTCTTGATTTTTTTGTTTGTTTATTTATTCCCCTAATCTTTTGGAACTATCTCAGTGAATATAAATTTCTCTATCGTTTGTGTTTTTTCTTTCCAATTTTTTTATGTACATACTGTGTACATATGTATGACTGAACCACAGACTATTGGCGTTACTATTTACCTATTTAGTATCTTAAATATACATATGTACGTACATATGTTTGTGTATGAAACAAATATTTATTACTCTTTTTTGTTTGTTGTATTTTTAATGTGTAATAACTAGGGTATTCGTTCGGTTAACCGTTAATCGGTTAACCGATTAACTGATCGGTTAATATAAAATTGGCAATTTTCGATTAACGATTAAACTGGTTAATTTCAGTCGATTAACCGATGTAACAAATATTTTTAGTTTTTTGTAGTATTATAACACATTTTTTTCGTTTTTAATTATTTGTTTCGTCTCATATAAAAAAGGTATATGTTTAGAAAATATTTTTTCCTACAATATATTTCCTTCGAGAAATACATTCTTAAAATACAGTACAAAAACAGAAACTAGGGGTTCGTATTTAATTTTTTGCAGAATGTTCGGTGCTAAGCTTTGCCAGGATGAGTCAGATGATGACCTGACAATAGAATTAGCCGAAATAATGGCATAATGGAAGATTTTATATGTTGAGAGAAATCCTGGAAAAGGACAAAGAAACCAAGATATCGCATTCAGCTTTTAAAAATGAAATGTTTCTGCGCATCTACCTCACATCAGCGTATAAGTACAGCTAAAATATAGAAACACAAGCAAACAAACATGTGTATAAAATGCTAAAGTGACGTCATATGAAACAGTTCAATTTTGTTAACATGTGCAATGCGTAATCTTGAATCTGTATTATGGGTTGCTTCCGATTTCTCAAACATCTTCGATAAGTGAAAGAATTGTTTCTAAATCAAGTTTTATCACAACTAAAGAAAAGAATCGCTTAAATTCTAAACATTTAAATCAAATTATTTTTCCAAAAGATTATTTTTTAAAATTTCAAACTATTGAAATAATTAATAAAAAAATCTCTAAAGTTTTTTTTTTAATAAATACATACACAAATATTATGTATAAATTATAAAATGTGTTTTTCATATTATTACTTTTTTGTTTGCTCTTTTAAGTTCAAGAATTTTTTTTTTTTTACTAAAAGATTCTAATAATAAATAATTTTTGCATTTTTATTTATTGAAATTACTTAATTTATAACAAAACTTTATTAATCGGTTAACCGATCAATAACAAAATTAACCGATTATTGACCGATTAAACCAAAACCTCGGTTAATTAATCGAGCGATTAACCGATTAAAGCAAAAGCCCGATTAAATGAATACCCTAGTAATAACCCTGCAGGAAATGTCACTAATTAATCTGTACTGATTCACTATTGACAAAGTCACCAGTACTAGTGACTTATTATACCCCAGGCAATGTTGTTTACCATAGACATTTAACATGTGCTTGTCATTGGAAATCTACTACTGACGTTGGTACTACTGACTAGGTAGTTCCTTTGGGAACATATGTAGACATTGGAACCAGAGAGTCACTAGCACATTTTAGTAAATGTAGTCTACACTTTTTGTACGAATACGAATCATAACAATTTTTTTTTATTATTTCTTCAATTTTTATAGGAATTGTACTTCTCAGTTGTTATTGGTAAAATCTTTTTCGTATTAAAGCCAAATATAGTGGCAAATGTAGTGAAGTGTAGACACTTCGTTGACAATGTCACCAAAATAGTCGACAAAACTGGTGACTTGGAGACACTTGCACCCTACATATACAAAACAAAAACACGTGACACCTTTTCTGTTATGTAGGGAATTTAGAATATAAAATGTACATAGTACATACACAGAAAGAAAAACACTCGGGATAAATCAAGTCCACCGCCCATACAATCCTGATCGATTGCATGCAAATTTCAGTTGTCAAAATTAGCTGAGTTGCACGAATGTCGCTAGTAAAGGCTCAGTTAGACGGGAGTAACAGTAACTTAACCTTACCGTAAAAAAGTAAGACCAATCTAATTTTTACAGATTGCGACGTAACATCTTGATGCTAACTATAATCGTTCTAATTGCTTTCAATACAACAAAACGAAGCAGCTTATTTGCTACGTTACTATTACTCCCGGCTAACTGAGCATTAACTATTAAAAAGTAGAGAGTATCCCAACTTTTCGCATTCAACGAAACTATGAATTTGGAAAATCTTAATTATGGCTAAATGGACAACACTGGTCATATACATAGTATGTATGTAGTATATCTGTCTACGTCTACATATAAGTTCCAAATGACGCAGGAGAACTAACAATTAAACAAAAATTTGTTCTTTCATGTTTGTTTTCTTCTGTTTTTTTTTCCACAGTGCTTTGTTTTCAAGAAGAACAGCTCACATTTTTTTAAGTTATTTAGACTTTTTTTTATCTAGAGTTAGTTTTATGGCGCCTCTACTGTTTTATTGTCTGTTTTGGAGAAGTTTCGAAAAACACACCTACTTTTTATACCTTTTCTCGATTTTTGTTATTCTAAAAATAGTTCAAGTACAAATTTTTTCCGCTTTTTTTATGAACCTGTTAGCAGAAAGTTTTTAATAATTATTAAAAATGTAAGAATATTTAAACGTTTGTATGTATTCAAATAAACCTTTTAAAATATAAAAAAAAAATTAAAAAAGGTGGCCTCAGTTGTTTTTCTTTTTTATTTAAGGCTAGTTTACACGGTAAAACTTTGTAGAATCAAAATAATATGAAATTCTCTCCGTGTTTAAAAGAAAAAAATAAAAGTCTGTTGTGAGCATGGTGGAATAAGCAGGTGGCATCGTTACGGCAACAAATACAACATTACAACAAAAATGGAAATTACATAACCGGTTACGTCAAAAAATACATTAAACAAAAATCAAAGCCTGCCGCTGAACGTGATGAAATAAATAAATTTTTAGCCAATTTTTATTTAATTATGGTCAATATCTTATCAAAATTATCAAAAACTTTAATAAAAAACAAAAATCACAGCACAAAACGTGGACTTTTTGTAAACATAAACAAAACTTTGACATAAACCTAGACAAACAATGCAAGAGCAAAAAATCATCATCTGGCGTAGTGCTGCCACCTGTTTATTTCACCATGGTTGTGAGTATATTTCATATTTACACGGATGGTTTAAGTAAAATCAAAAATAATTACAAAAAAGCAGATGGTTGCATTTTTAACATTTTTACAAAAACAACATAAAAATTTCCTGAGTTGATTTAAGTTGTTTTTGTTGTATTCTCTCTTACTTAAAACATTTTGCGTTTACATAATATGATTTGTCTCATTATACATCATGTCGTAATACAATTGGGCTATTTACAAGGTAGTCATAAAGTTGTAAAATCATATGTCTTAAAATAATTATAAGAAATATATATGACTGCTGTGGGCAAGCGCTTATAATTTAGATTTCTAATGTACAGTTACAACGAAATAATGAACACAGCATTAAAATTTTATTTTGTTTCAAACACAACAATATTTTTTTTAAACAATTGTAAAATATTATTTAGGACATTGTGAATAGCCCAAATGTATTACCGTGTAAAATAGCCTTTACTGGCTTGTTAATTTTATTACAAATAAAATCTTAAAAACAATTTAATTTCTACAGGGTGTCGTATTAGAATCTTTTTCGCTTTCTGATTTTATTAATGGTTTTGAAATCTTTTCACATTTGTCCAATTCACAAGCTCGCCGTATTTGTTGTATAATCATATAATTATACAATGTCGTTTTATTTTTGTTGTTGGTACGATTGGTTTGTATATGTTTTGAAAAATGTTTTATTTATACTAGGGGCCCGTTTCTCAAAACTACAAGTTACAAATCTACAAGTAAAATACATTTGAAACAAAAATTGTAAAATTGTTGCTTTTATAACCTATTTTACTTGTAGGTTTGTATATTGTAGTTTTGAGAAACAGGGCCCTGGCCTTGAATTGTTTTTAAAATGTGATAACAAACACTACGAATTTAATTCTTTTTAATGAATTAATTCATTTCACATTTTTAACTATGCTAATTAAAATTTCTTAATAAAGTCTTTTTAAAGCAGAGTTCGTAAATAAACATAATATACAGTTCTGAAAATCACTTGATTTCAAAAATTACAACATTTGCTTTTAAAGTCACACGTGTGATATTGTGGTGTTCCGTGATTGTGTTATTCGGTGTTATTTTCGGTAGCCGTTTCGAAACACAGAAAAGAATAAAAATTTATTTCAATTAAAAAATGTTCTGCACTAAAGCCCTTATGACACTACATTTTTTATTCATTAATTGATATGGAATTGATAGAAAGAAACAGTAAATGTTAGAAAGAGCAAACGTTGAGAATTTTTAAAATTGTACCAACAACCTTTAAAAATTTTACTTTTTTACCCTAATTGTACTAAAAGATTTTTTTAGTTGAAATTAATTTTATTTATGTTCATAAAAAATACCACAAAAAGGTATTATAAATCTTAGTTTAAAAAGTATCAACAAAAAAGTACATTTGAAATAACTTAGCCATCTCTGTTTTGTTTTTTTTATTAAATGTTGCCAACTTTTTGTTTATGAGAAACCAAAAAACAAAAAGCGGTTAATCGCTGAATTTGCCCATAAACCGCTGATTCAGCAACACTTTTAATATTTCAAGCTTGAAATGTCAATTTTAAGTTAAACAATTTTACATTTTTTTGACATAACTTTATTTTTTATCGATAACTTTAGTAAAATTTTTGACAGTTTGCCATTTATCTTAATACAGCTTAAGTCCTTGCACTTGGTAAATTTTTGTATTACATTATATTTGTACTGTTCACCAAAACTTGAACAATGCATTAAAAATGTAGTGTCATAAGGGCTTAAGCTATTTAATTGAAAATTATTTAGATTTTCACTAGTAAACAAATTTGTTGTATGTATTAATTAAATATTTTTTGATATTAACAACATTTTCTGCATTAATGTTGTTTTGTTACCACAGGTAACAAAAACCAGTGTTTAAAAAACTGCAGTCGAAACCAACTGCAGTCGAAACCAACTGCAGTTTTTTAAACGCTGACAAAAACTGTAAGAAAATCTGCCGATTCTCATTAGTGTCGTCTTCTTGAGGTTTATCTTTATGCCAACATTGAGCGAATTTTTTTGTTTAGCATTTAACTTTTGCTCTGTGTCCTCAAATTGATGGGCAAGATTTTGCTTATACTGCATTCATACACAGAAAAAAATAAAAATTGATTTCAATTAAAAAATTTGTGCTTTTAATTAATAAATTAACCAGTTAATAGTATTAATTAAACGTTTAATTCACTTGATTAAGAGTTTAATTTACTTGATTAAATTTTTAATTAAAACTGATTATATTTTTGATTAATGCTTTAATTGGTGAAAAATTTTGGAGAATTTTTTCTGTGTATGTATAATAATTCTTAATATAATTATTTAATAATTATTCTTTTTAGCAAAATTTTAAAAGTTTACATAACAAACGTAAACTGAAAAATGTATGCATATACTTTCTGTTTAAAGCAATTGATTAAAAAAAAATATATTTTATTTAGTCATAATAATCTTTCTGCAAACTTTAAACAAATATTTACCTAAATATTAACAAAGTATTGTACTTGTATTTGCAAAAATCCAAATACATTTAGTCACTAAGAAATTTAGCAAAGAAGATATCAGGAAACACACCCACCTGACTTATTCTCATGCTCCACATACACACACACCTTTGCTGAATATACAGGGTGGCACACAAGTAACGTTATAATTTAATTAGTGAATTACGTTATTCTATTTATATCTATTTTTTAATTTACCTTAAAAAAAAAACAAAAGAACCAAAGTTGTTTAATGTTATTTGAAAGTTAGCATTAGATTATTTAGCTCTGTTTAAAATTTCTTTTATGCTCGAAATGTCTCTAGCGCTTTTACAATTTTTCGATTGGTCCAGCGTTTTCCGCAAAAAGGGATTTTGTCTGTGATCTTCCGCATGCTGTAAGACCATATGGAAAGTAATCCAAACATCGCTCGGTTGTTGGCAAGTATTTAGAAGAACCCTTAAGCTTCCACCAGACAACGTTCTCAGCAATTTGATGCCTAGGCGGTCTTTGTCAAGAATTTTACATAAGTTCAATCTTTTTTCATGATGATGCTCCAAAATTCTCCAGCTTGGGAAAAATGGCAATAATAGATTTCCATAGGGTTCGGTCGAGGGCCATTTGTACAGCCTCGTTTCAAGTAAATTGTCATGACGATATTTGGTTTAACGTCACATACATAGAGGAGGATAGGCTTAATGCAGGTGCTATAAATTCTTAGCTTGAGGTCACGAGGAAGATTATTTAATATCCGTACCTTCTCAGCGAGCACATAGTCTTAAGCTGAAGGTCCACATCATGCGTTTATGCGTCTGTCCTTTTTATACATCTGACAAAAAATTAGAATCAGCGTAATTGTATGTGACAAGTTACACAGCAAAATGCACAGAATGCATACACGTATCAACGTATCAAAAGGTTGCAACAACTTTCAAGAAAAAAATACATACAAATTAATTTTAAATACAATTTTTATATATTGTATACTATGTATCGATTTGTATTCTATTTATCGATTACTTTTAAGCAATGAGTGCCATCTCTGTTGTGTTTATTATTATTTTAAAAAACAAGTACATAATATGCAGGAGAAGCTTCTGCTGTGAAAAATAACGAATATTTATACAATAAAAGCTTATTCCTTACATATGTACTTATGTATGAATTCCATAAGTTCTTTTTAAATCTCAATTTCACTTCCCATTTTGCCTAAATTGTTTTTATTTGATAACAATTTTAACACAACAGCTGATCCAAAAAAAAAATAATATGGCGCATTAAACGCCTGGCATGTAACTTGAATTTAGAAACGCATAAAATGCACAAAAGTATCATACGCATCTACGCATGAACGCATGGTGTGGACCTTCAGCTTTACAAGCTTTTTCTATCCGATTTGCGACGTCTTCATCTGCACCACTGTTTTATGAGGTCGTACAGCCAAGGTAGCTTAAGGATTGGACATCTTCTATAACAGTATCGTTAAGAAGGAGCGCTCTGGTGTTGCTTGTAGGTTTCATTATGACCTTTGTTTTCATTGTGTTGATACAAGTCCAACCCTAAGTGCGATTTGATGGAGAGCTTGAAGAAAAAAAAACGTGACTACATCCGCGCTCAAATCAATCCGAAGCGGTATTAATAGTACGGTGAGTACGGATTTGCTTGAATCAAGTACAGAAAAATTGAGTACGACTAGTACTTAAAGTAATCATAAAAAACTTGATTTATCCCGAGTGTGTGTATCTGCGTACTAGGCAAACTTTGATTTTGTGATATTAAGACCATGTTTATTTGGTTAAATATTGATAAGGGCCACTTCGGGCCGTTAGGAGCTGATGTCTTTGTCGCCACTATTACTTCATCCAATAGGAATAAAAATAGAAGTGGGGAAAGGACTCAGCCTTGACTGACTACAAACACGTTTAAAAAAGCATCCGAAATTTGTTCCTTAGGCAGGATCTTTCCAATGCAGAGAAATGCCTGTTTTTAATCAGGTTCGTAATGGTGTATCAGACGTCCCTGCGTTCTAGAGATTTCTATTTGTACTATCTTGCAATAGTGTCGAGTGTTCTTTCCTATTTCACCTTTTTCATAAAAGACTTAATTGGATGGAGCTAAAGCTTGTCCAACTACGGCTCTTCTGCACGTAATTTTTGGCGACGGAATAATCACATTTGTCTGTTAAATTTTGTGACCTGATAACCGCTGTAGCTCGACTTACCGGTTCCGAATTTATTCTTTGTGGCTACCTAAAGGAAATGGTAAGGACAAGAAGCCAATATTAATCTAAGAGCTTCCAGCCAATATGATTTAGGAAGTCAGGTCGCTTCAACTTGAAATCCTAACAGCCGTACCTAACCAAGAGCGGAGGGCTTTTACGTTTATATGCCATACCTAAACATGAGCGTCATCAGCGTTGTGTCACGAACAGTAGTGTTAACTTAATTGTTTATTAAAACCCTCATAATAGAAATAAAAAATGGAAATAAACCCGCTATATTGACTAAAAATAAGCTAAATTACCATTATTTATTAACAATACTACGGACAATTTTACTATTAAACGCGCTGTCAAGATCGGATTTTCCAAATGCAAAGCGCTGACGTCGTGCGTTTTAGAGATTCTTCATACAAATTGTATGGGCATGATAATTTTTGACAACTATAAAACTCGTGCCGCTTTTTTAGGTACAGCTGTTAATAAAAATGTTTGGGAACAGCTTTGAAAAGCGCAGATTATATCAAAGCAAGCAATGGGCATCAGTTGACAAATATTATCTTCAAAACATAATGTGAACATATTTTCAAATCATAATCTAAATATTTATAAAAAGCCGAATTAAAAAAAAAATGGTTACTTATGCGGTGCCCTGTATTTAGTCACATATATTCAGTCATATGCTTGTGACTACGTATGCACATGCTATGTTTAATACGTAATATTAGTAGCACTTGATGAAATTGTTTAAAGATAAAGTACAGATAATAAAAAGGAACTCATAATAATACAATTCACATGTCTTTCTTATTTCAGAATTTCTCAGTGAGTTGTTAATATGAGATAATTTATTTAAAAAATGAAATAAATAAACAAACCGTAAAATTGTCGCATTTTGTAGACTGAAACAGTTTACTAAAAGTTATTTAAATAATACATAATAAGAAATTGTCATAAAAAAACTATAGTTTTTAGATTTTAAAATTAAAAAAGTCCAATAAAAACCTCAGTATGAATAATAAAAATATAAAAAAAATAAACAGTTTAAAAAAAAATTTATAAACTCATTAGATTTTAAATAAACTTTAAATTATTGATCTCTCTCTCCATCTCTCTCTTTTGACAACTATGTACGTAATGACCAGGGAAACCACAAATATGCAATTGCATGTTATTCCTTGTGCGTCCAATGAAGACAGAGCCATTATATTTTTCCGTTTTATAGCTTTTTATGGATTTTGACATCGATTTGTTAGTGCATATTTTTGCATATTTTACCGTTTGCAGCTCTTTTTTGCATAATTTAGTTAAAAGAGCCTTTTTGCAGCATTTTTTAAGTTTATAGCTTATTTTTTGCCTTTTTGAGGCATGTTAAATTTTTAATAAATTTTTTTTTTTTTGCAAAATATTGGCTTTTATGTTTTAAATATTATTTTAAGTTTGTCATTAAAGATAAATGTTGGCCCCTATTACGGTTTACAACTCAACTCAGTTGAGTTGTAATTAAGACAACTGCTTGTGATCAGTTGTAATTTTTGTTATGTTTTTGTTCACCGCAATATAGCAAAGTTGTAAACCATAATAGGGGCCGTTTTTTTTTTATCTTTAAAATTTTATTATTAAGCAAAAATTAAAGAAAAATAAACTTTATACGTTTTTGGCGATGTTTATAATGCATAGAATTCTGGTAAAATTTTTTGTATTCCGAACGACTCAGAATCACTTTTTAAAGTTATCTAACGATGTCCATCCATCTGTCTGTCTGGTTTTCTGTCTATTTGAACCTTGTGAGCAAAGTACAAGTTGCATTTTTGTAGCTAATTAAATCAAAATTAAATAAAATTATTTTTTCGAATCAGTTCACATTTACCCAAAGCTGCTATTTAGCTTTAACTTCCTTTTATATGTTAACATTAATAAAAAATTTAGCGATCGTCGATGACAGCCCATCGTTTCCAAATAAGGTTAAAAGGAATGTAAATACTATGGTGTATGGGCTGTACCGATTATAATTTTAGGATTGTGTTTATAAAATAGAACTGTTATTAAGTTGTTGAATATTTTGTTTTCAAATTAGCAATTTTTGAATTTTTTGGGGCATATTTTTAATCATTTTCAGAGCATATTTTCAAGTTTTTCCTACATATTTATGAGAAACGCATAACATACATACATGCATTTTTGTTTATTTAAAGAAAAAAAGGTTTAAACCCTGTACACGGAGCTAAATCTCGACCACTAAAATGCCTTAAGGGCCAAATACACTTGTCAAATGCTTGTCCAGCCGGCGAATTCAACGTGCACGTGTGCTTGACGTAATATTCGCCGTCATATCTAAATTATTTGATTTTCCATACAGCATCGTCCGTGTGACACATACAAACACATTTTCACTAATACTACCACAATGCTTGATGAATAGTGTATTTGGACCTTTAGAGAGTACAAAATGTAAACATTTTATCGATGGCATTAAAAGCAAAAATTGCGGCGAATTAAATTTTTATGACATTGCCAAATTAAGCAATGCACTTTACAGTATTGCATTCGTATCAAAAAACCGCTTAATCAACTATATAGATTTTTAGCGATAGAGATTAAGCTTTATCGAATTCCAATTCCTGGAAATTCAAACTTTTACTTTATTAAAACCAATGAAAAAGTCGTCGAGTGCAGAATATATGGCTCATGCGTAGACAAAATTGTATTCAACTATTGAATCTTGTTTATCGTATGTAAAAACTTGAACTATGTCCCGTACGTGACGCGATTTTTATTATAAAAAATTGTGTTTTTAATTTTTTTTTACCAGCAGCAAGCTTAGTCCCTAGTTTGTTTCTTAGACACTTTTTCGCCATGTGTAATAGATTCGCTGGAATTTTTATTCCACCTTACAAATTTCATATGTTGGTTGACTGGAACTGTTCCACACGTGACATTACTTTCAGCCCTTAATATACTATGTATATATGTATCTATAGCTTTAATGTTAAGCTTAAGCAAAAAGTATGTGAAATATTGAGGGAATAAGGCTTGTGTAAACAGCTTTATAAATTGAAATTCGATTCGTCACATTCGAAAAAATGGTGTATATATTTAATATCTCAAAAATAAAAAAAAAAAACTTTTTTTGATAAAATTAAAATTATACCTCATTTTTTGGACACCCACATATGTAGTTGAATTTGTATGTTCGTGACAATGGAATGTCCCATACATATGTATCTATGTATTTTATCTTAAAACATTTTTTTGTTATGATAAACAATTTTTGTTGTTTAAAATACAAATTACTGTTATAGTAAATAATTTATATAATTTTCTATTTAATAATAATAAATAAATAATTTGTTGTTCGAAGAAATTGAACTTGTATACTGCGATTTTTTTGAAATTAGAGAAAGTCGTATGACCATAAACAGATGCGTCGAAGATGGGCAATTTATTGTAAATTGAGGAAGTAAAATAAAAAGTTAATTATTTTTTAGTTTCGAAATAGAATAGGAAATGTTTTTAATGCTTTTACGGTCACTGGTAGGACAAAAACAAATAAATGAAAAAAATAATGGGAAATTCGTTAAGAAGGACTTTTAATAGGATGTTGTAATGTTGGCAGTAACACTGTTAGGTTATTGCCACACTTAAAAAATATTTTCTCGATGTCAGCTTAATCGGACACTTTGTTTGATTGAAGATGTTTGTAAGTAACATTAACTAATTTTTCAAGAAAAACTCTATAGGAAAAGTACATTAAGTTTAAGTTTAAAGGTAATTGATTGGAAAACTACACTATTTACATTAATTTTTAGAACCTCTCTGTCATATTTGAGTTTTATGAAAATTTGTAAAAACTTTTTCGTTGTCTACATAAACTGCTCTCTCTCTCTCTTTTCGCCGCTTCTGCATACACAATACGAATACTCTTTTCATATGCGTCTTTATAAAATGCGTACTCGTCGTACATGCATTAATGTCTTGCTGTATACGAGGGCAATCCTTAAATAAGCTTAAAAAATTACTTTGGTTAAAATTGACAACCTTATAAAATATATGTTTAAAGTTTCAAGTTAAGTTTTTCTTAGGAGCCATCAAAAAAACGAACTCCAAGTACATATTTGTAAAAATGGGAAAAATGTATTACCGTAATGTAATCGAATGCTTACTTTCTTAGATGACTCTACAACCTGTTGTTAGTCTTGGCCTGCTTAAGAAATGTTTGCCACATCTTTTGCTTTTCATTGTAGTTTATTTGCTCAAGTGGGTTACAAACCCATCTTCAACCTCTTTGCCCTGAGGAAAGTCATAAACTTTACCTTACGACATACATTCCCTGGCCTCCTATAAAATTCAATATTTTACTTTGAACCAATATTAAGGCCGAGCTAGATTCTACTCTAGGCTAGACTTCGTTTACGGCTATAAAATATTGTGGGGCAGAGTTAAACGCCGCCGCACACTGGTTCATATTTTGAGAAGGCGGCCAAAATTATTTTTTTTATGTTCTCCGATTTTAAAATTTTTTTATTCATGTGAAAGTAAATACTAGTGAACCTCGGGAGCCAAAAAATTTCAACCCTATTTCAACTATTTCATTGAGAACAGGGTGGTCCGAAATGGACTTTCTCAATATTTGGTTATAGTTTTGAATTTCTAAGTCAATTTTTGAAGTTGAATTGCTCATAACTTTTTTGTTTTTTAAGATTTTTTGACAGAATAAGTTTTGTGTATTAGTTTATTTTATTAGCTATACGTGGTTTAAAGCATTGAACTCTGCGACCTCTAGAACTATTTAATTTTTTATTTTTTTTAATGTCAAAATTTCCCGGAAATTTCCTACTTTATAGAGCATAAGTCCTGAGCGTCAAAATGCGTCAAAAAAAAACCTATACTCTCTTGTAGTCCAGAATCTAACCTACATTTCTATACCCCATTGTACGCACATCTGGATACGGCCTTGCGAACTACAGCAATTTCTGTGACCCAAGGTAAGATATTCGGTTCAAAAAATAAGTCCTGCAAGGAAAAATTACTGAAACTAAAGAAGGTGAATCTTAAAGAATTTTCGACAAATAAAGCAGTTCAGGCCACATAAATTATCTAGCACGTCAGGTTATCAATAAATTTGGAGAAGGTAAAGGTATTGCCATTGTTATGAACTTATTGTGGGTGAACGGATGCTGCAAAACGAATAGGCGACATAAATAGACTAACACGTTAGATTTCTGAGTAAGTTAAAAGGTTAAACATAAGTAAATAGCCGCAACATAAACTACATAGTTTAATTACCTGAAAATTGCAAATTAATTTAAAAAAATGGAAGAACAGGTAAATGGTAAAAAAACTAGCACGCAGTTATATTTTACGTGAAAATTACCTACATGTTACCTGTTAATTTATTACCGGTATGTTATCCTTTTAAAAAGTGTGAAAACAGGGGTTTTTTATGTTTCAAAGAAATGCTAATAAAAGATTAAATTTGTATTTAAAAGAGGGTTTTTATGTTTTAAAGAAGTAGTAACAAAAGATCATTTAAAAAAACTTCTATCAAGAGTATAAAAGTGCATGCATTCATAATTTTACCTTCATTATTGTTTAAACAATGGCTAAGTTCAGTTATAAAGTTCTCGCAGATATATATTTTCAACAGAAAGATGAAAAAGATTTTGTGTTACACATAATGAATAATCCATTTTTTAAATTATGCAACGAACAAGAAATCAAAATTCATAAGATAAAAATTAAAAATTTTGCATTAACATTAACAAAACGGTACCTGAAATGTTCTAGAAACAAGAAAACGTTTTACTTACACAACGAAAAATGGCTAACAAATGATCTGATTTTTAAGAAGCTGTCAATAACCGCTAAGGAAACTGGAAAAGTGGGTCGGCCCGCAAAACAAATTGACAATTGCAGTGAAAGATCACGAAGACGCAAGCTAGCAAATATCAATGAAGAAATTTCTCATAGTATGATAAAGGATTCATTTCTGCATCAAATTCAACCAACGCAAAATAAGAAAACAAAAATTGCAATAATTGAAAAAATAGTGAAAGCGAGCCCTAAACGCACAAAGAGGATTTTAAAAAGTATGCCTACACCAACTGAAGAAATGAAATTTACTCCAGAAGAAGCATTTGCACTATTTTTGGATTTAAAACTGACAAAAAATCAGTATAAAGAACTGCGAAAGCGAACCAATGAAAAAAACTGTGGAATCTTTCCAGCATATCGAGATTTAGTTTCTGTCAAAAAAGAGTGCTTACCTTCACAAACGGCTATTAGTGTAACTTCAAGTTCAGCAGAAGTAAAATTGCAGGCTCTTCTCGAACACACTGCAGAACGATTATTAAATACACTTGATGCTGACTGTTTAAAAAAACTTAAAAATTGCAGCATCACTTTATTTTCTAAATGGGGATGTGATGGAAGCTCTGGTCAGAAACAATACAAGCAATGTAATTCAGAAAACTCATCTGATGCCAACTTATTCATGGTATCTTTAGTTCCATTACGTTTAAGAAAAACTTATATTGGCTTAGAGCCGTCAACCAGTAGAGTTACAGAAATGGATGTATGGAAAAATGAAATTCCCTCTTCAACAAAGTATTGCAGACCAATAAAGTTTGTTTACAAAAAGGAAACTAAAGATGTCATAACTGAAGAAGTTCGAAAAATAAAAGATCAAATTAAAGAACTTCAACCGGCAATATTTAAATTTGATGACCAATGCATTGAAATTAATTTTCAAATGTTCCTTACAATGATCGATGGAAAAGTTGCTCAAGCATTAACCGAAACAAAGTCTTCGTCAAGCTGTACCATATGCCAAAAGACATCAAGTCAATTAAGCCAACCCCCATCACAAGACAATAGTTTCAATGAAGCATACGAATTTGGAATGTCCCCTCTTCATACCAGAATTCGTTTTATGGAGCATATTCTTAAATTGGGTTATGATTTGGAATTTGGCCCTTTAGGCGAAACAGTGAGAAAAAACAAAGAAAATGTGGAAAAAAGGAAACAAACAAAAAAACAAATTCAAGAAAAATACCTTCACCTAGGCCTTATAATTGATCAGCCAAAACAAGGAGAAGGAAATTCAAATGATGGAAACACTGCAAGGAGATTCTCTTCCGATCCAGAAACTGCAGCATCTATCACAGGAGTACATTTTGAATTAATAAGACGATTCCAGATCATTTTACAAGTTATATCATGTAGCAGAAAGATAAATGCAAAAAAATTTGGGCAGTATGCAAATGAAACAGCAATTCTTTATAACAAAAAATACTCTTGGAGACATATGCCAACCACAGTTCATAAAATTTTATACCATGGGGAACAAATAGTTCAACACAATATGCTACCAATTGGAGATCTATCTGAAGAAGCGCAAGAAAAAAGGAACAAAGACTACAGATTCTTCCGCGAGCATAACACAAGAAAAATGTCCAGATGTTGTACTAATGAAGATCTTATTACTATTTTGTTGTGCACATCAGATCCATATATGTCCAGTATTCGACAAAAATGGAAATCAACCTCAATCGAATTAGAGGAAGAAGCTAAACAACTTCTCGAAAATGAAACCCAAAGCTATTTAGAAGAAATTTTTACTAATATTGTTTAATTTAAAATTGTTTATAGATTATAATTTGTTTTTGATTTAAGTATATATTTGTATTAATATATAAAAATAAAATACACATACATCTCAAACCAAAAATAAAAGTTGAATTACCTAAAATGTTATCGAAAGTCAAGAATGCTATTTGGGCATTTTTCAAAATATTCCTTTTCAGTTTTATCCTTATAACAACTCGTCTCATCCCAAAAAAGCCAACTTTTGGCCCCTGTGAATATTGGGACTAAGAAATTTACAGGGGCCAAATATTGGCATTTTCTGACAGGATCTAAGTTCGACAATAAAAAATAAGTATCAGTTGTAAAATACAAGAGAAATAATGATAAATTATAAAAAAATCATATATGAAATATTCAACTTTTACACCGAAACTCAACAAAAAAATGAAAATGCATTTTGAACTCCCCATAACTTTTGCTCCTATCAGTCGAATTTTACGTTTTATAGTGCAAATTAAAGCCTAACATCGCACCTATCGAGCAAAAAAAATCGCATAAAAAAATACCGATCCAGTCAAAAGTTATGGAATTTTGACCGCCTTCTCGTAAAATTTCCCACTGTGCGCCGTTCGCGCTGCCAATATGAACACCGTAGTGGTCGACCAAATGAGAAGTTCACGCCAGAAACGAATGATTAATTAGCCGGACTTAGCTCAGTCGAGTAATTTCAAGGCGAATTGACTAGAAGGTGAAGTCAAGTCTACAACAACCAGTGTTGCCACTTTGTGGGTTATTCCCGAATTTGTTATAATTTTTACTGTCGTGAGTAGAGCGTGGGTAATTTCTCTTAGGTGTAATTCAGGTGTAATTTAAAATTCTTACTACAGGTATCCAAATAAAATCAAGATTCGATTTCAGTGATGACATTTATTTCTTTTTCAAATATTGTTGCTAAAAAACGCACAGTCTTCTGAACCAAAGTCTCGGTTTCTTTTAAAGAAAAAACTTCAATAATTTAATATATATTTTCAAAAGTTCGGTAATGAATGTCGCAAGATGGACTCTTAGATTTTGATGAATGATAGTGATTAAGAACCTGAAATTTATTGAAAAAAGTTATTCAAACTAAAAACTTTGTAAGGTAAAAAGGGTATTTTTTAAGACCATGAAACTTAAAATGGTAGACAACACATAAAAAATTTATTTTAATCGCAAATTAATGCACGGCACTACCATTTGAAACTGATTTCAAACAAATAGGCTCCGCTCCTATCCTTGACGAAACGCATTGCAGACGTCCAAATTTGTTCCCCTTTTTCACGCATTGCAGGCTGCATGTCACGAATAAAATAAACAAGACGTCAATTGTTGCTGGTTTACCAGCATAAACCAGTAAATTCACAGGACAACGGAAAACAATCAATAGGTTTCACATCACACGGCCTTGAAATCTAATTGACAGTTCATTCTTTCTAAATCAACACATCGCCTTCATTTGTGAAAAAATAAGTTTCGTCAGTTTAATCATGAGTCGTCTTTAAGTTTCCAAAATCGATGGCTGATTTTCACAGTAAATTTGGATAATTTGTTAGCGTTGTTCAAGCATGAATCTATTCATGATGTTGTGCCTGAGCAAAAAGAGAAAGCCGTATGACAGTTATTTTCACAGCTAACCTTTCGTATGCTCTATCGGGTTTAAAAAACACCCATTATAAAGGAATGGCAAGGAAACTTCCCTAGATATACGCAACCAAATGTGGAAGTTAAACTCATTATTTTAGGAGTTTTATTTTAAGTTCTGTGATGTTAATTAAACACATTTATTTATATAAAAATATTTTAATAAAATTAGTTCTTTTATTCACACAAAAATAAAAATTAGAATAATCAAAAAATGAAAAATTTAAATTATTAAATCAATGAAAGTTTGATTAAAAATGAAAAATACAAAAATTTAAAAATAATTTTAAACAAGTAAATTTAAAAGAAGTGTTTCTCCACATTACCCCCCTTCTAGTGAAAACGATACAGTTTTAATATCTCGTTTGGTAAAATTAGCAGCAACCTTTATATCCATGCTATCTTCAGTATTAAGATTATTTAGTTCGAGAAAGGCCGGTTTTAAACGATCAATTGACACATTATCTGTCTTGTTTCCAATTTGTAGAGTAAAGTATTTATCAAATTTCTTTATGACTTTATAAGGACCATGAAATTTGTGTTGAAGTGGTTTTAATACTTTATCATTTCTTATCCATATATGGGAGCTTTGTTCTAAATTCTTGTTAATAAAAATGGATGTTTTAGAATTGTTAGAACAAGGTGTTGGTTTGATTCTTGAGATAATAGTCTGCAAATGAGTTACAAAATCGTTACTGTTCAACAAGCTTGAAGAATTATTGAAAAATTGCCCAGGAAGATGAAGAATTTCACCATACACCATTTCAGCGGGGGAAAGATTAATTGAATCTTTAGTAGATGATCGTAAGCCCAATAAAACTAACGGCAATACTTTAGTCCATTGCGATTCCTCATGACAAGAGATTGAAGCTTTTAGCGTTCTATGTAATCGTTCAACTAACCCATTCGATTGTGGATGATAGGATGTAGAATATTTGATTCTTGTTCCTAAAAATTGAGCTAAACTGCGAAAATTATTTGATGTGAATTGACGTCCTCTATCGGTGTGAATTACATCAGGAGAACCAAATCTTGATACCCATCCATTCAAAAACGTTTCACAAATAGTATCTGATAAACTATTTGGCATTGGAAAAGCTTCCATCCAGCGTGAAAAACGATCCACACAAGTCAACAAATAACATTGATTATTTGATGGAGGAAGAGGACCAACCAAATCAATATGAACTTCCGCAAAACGACGAGAAACTAAAGGAAAGTGTCCAATGGGGCTTTTAATGTGACGAGAAATTTTTGATCTCTGACATGCTTGACAAATTTTCGCCCAATTTTTACAATCGCGTTTCATAAATGGCCAAACATAACGTTCAGAAACGAGTTTAGTTGAAACTTTAGCACCAGGATGAGATAGATTATGCAATCCGTTGAAAATCGACTTCCTTATCTCTTTAGGAATATAGGGCCTTGAAACATTATTATTTGATATATCACAAAATATTTTTAATTTTGTACCAGGAATAGATATTAGTTGTAAGTTAAGTGAATTCTTTTCTAGTAAAAGGTTTTTTAGCTCCATATCATTCTTCTGTAATTTTGAAAGTTCATCATAGTCAAGAAGAGATATTGATTCGATACGAGAAAAGGCATCAGCTACAACGTTTTCAGAGCCTTTAATATGAACGAAATTTGTAGTAAATTGTCCAATGAAGTTTAATTGTCGTAGTTGGCGAGGACTTGCTTTTTCAGGTTTTTGAGAAAATGCAAAAGTAAGTGGTTTGTGGTCAGTATGTACTGAAAATTCACGACCTTCTATATAATCACGAAAATATTTAACAGCAGAATAAATTCCCAATAATTCCCTGTCGTAGGTACTATATTTCCTTTCCGTTTCTGACAACTTTTTTGTAAAGAATGATAATGGTTGTAATTCATTATCAACTTTTTGTTCCAAAACGGCACCGATTGCAAAATCAGAAGCATCAACTTTAATAACTAACTCGGCATTACTTATCGGATGGAATAAGAGAGTAGAGTTAGATAGACTTAATTTACAGTTTTCAAAGGCTTCTTCAATTTCGGGGCACCAAATCACAGAACGTTTATCATTTTTAACTGAGTTTTTCAGCAGATTATTTAGCGGTGCTTGTTCTTTAACTGCATTGGGTAAAAAACGTCTATAGAAATTAATCATTGCTAGAAAACGTCTCAATTCTTTTATTGTCCTAGGCTTAGGAAAGTTTTGTATAGATTCTATTTTACTTTGAGTGGGACGAAGACCATCAGAAGATAATTTGAATCCAAGAAAATCAATTTCACTTTTTCCGAAACTACATTTACCTTGATTTAATACAATACCATATTCTTGGAATCGAACAAATATAATCTTGAGGTGCTCAAGATGTTCAGAAGTTGATTTTGAAAAAACTAGAACATCATCAATGTAGACGAAAACAAAAGGTAAACCACGAAGGACTTCATCCATTACCCGTTGAAAACTTTGAGCTGCATTCCTCAATCCAAATGGCATCTTAAGAAATTCGTATAATCCAAAAGGGGTTATTACAGCAGTTTTAGGAATGTCAGCAGGATAAACAGGAATTTGATAGAATGCACGAACAAGATCCAATTTTGAAAATACAGAACAACCAGCAATATTTACGTTGGCATCAGTGATAAATGGTATAGGATAACGATCTGGTATAGTTATTTTATTTAAATACCTATAATCACCTACACATCTCCACTCACCAGTTTTTTTAGGAACCATGTGAAGCGGGTTGGACCAGTTACTTTTAGAAGGTCTTATTATGCCAAGTTGAAGCAAAAATTCAAAATCGTTCTTAGCAGCTTGAAGACGATTTGGATCTAAACGACGTGCTTTAGCATACACGGGTGGTCCTGTTGTTTCTATGTGATGATAGATGTTGTGTTTACTTTTAATTCCAGGAAATGCTGTTACTTGATATATATCTGGATAGTTCAATAAAAGTTTATTGTAAACACTGTCATTGTGAACTACCACTTTAATTTCCAAAGATGGCGATTTTAAAAGTTTTCCTGGAACATGTAATAATGTTGTACCATCAATTAATGCTTTTTTATTGAGATCTGGGAGAAGATGGTAATATTTTAGAAAATCTGAACCAATAATAGGTTTAGAGACATCTGCAATAACGAAGTTCCATGAAAAATTTCTACGAAGACCTAAATCAAGGTGCATGATTTTAGTGCCAAAAGTCTGAATTTGAGAACCGTTTGCGGCAAAAATTTTGATTCCAATATTTTCAAATTTGGTATGAATTAAAGAGCTCCGAGGGATGACTGATACGTCTGCACCAGTATCAACAAGGAAACATTTATTTGAGTTACTATCTTTTACAAATAAGCGACATGAGGAAACTTGCACATCCGAAACTGTCGCAATATTCGAATGACTCTTTAGTTTTTTGAAAAAGAACATGGTTTGATACATTTTAATGCTTTCTCAGCAAATCTATTGTGGTACCAACACCACTCTTTATTGCGGGATTTACTACGGTTTCTTGACTTACCAGTAGTGTTTTGGCTTACATTTCGCTCAGTACTGCGACTACGTGAAAAATTGTTAAATTTCTTCTCTAATGCATCGATCTTTTGACAAATCATAGATAAATTAGCATTACCAGGTACGCAACTGTTTTCAAAAATTTGCGGTGGTCGAAGGCTCATAATCTTATCGGCCTGAAGAGCCAAATCGGAAACATCACTTACTTGGCTTATAACCAAAATAGATCTGACATCTTCAGGAAGTTGTTCCAAAAAAAGAGTTTTGAGTAACGAATCATTGAGTTGGCCAGAAGCAAGATTTCTCATCACTTGAAGAAAATGTGAAGGCTTTTGATCGCCTAACTGATGACTTTTCAAAAGTCGACGGAGCTTAGACTCTTGAGATTCCGAAAATGTTTGAATTAGACGATCTTTAACAGCTTGGTACTTACTGATACCATCAGCGGGTGGAAATTCCAATATATCCGAAACGTGTGGCAAAAAATTTGAATCCATATTAGCAATAACGTACTGAAATTTTGTGTCATCTCGAGTAATTCCAGAAATGCTGAATATTGATTCAATCTGCATAAACCAGAGCTTGGGGTTTTCTTTCCAAAAATGTGGTAGCTTGTGTATACTTGAAGCAGCAACGTGTAGACTAGGAGCACCTTCAGCACTAGATGTTTGAGTTGGATTTAATGTTCTTTGCGGAGAAGACATTTTAGATTTTATTTAAAAAGAATTGAAGAAAAACGCGAGGTCACCAATTAAATGTGATGTTAATTAAACACATTTATTTATATAAAAATATTTTAATAAAATTAGTTCTTTTATTCACACAAAAATAAAAATTAGAATAATCAAAAAATGAAAAATTTAAATTATTAAATCAATGAAAGTTTGATTAAAAATGAAAAATACAAAAATTTAAAAATAATTTTAAACAAGTAAATTTAAAAGAAGTGTTTCTCCACAGTTCTATTAATTGTTTTTATTTAACATATTTTAAATTACAATAAGAATCTCAACATTTTGACTAATATTGATCTTCTTTCAATGAGTTTGTTGTGTTGTTACTTCTTTGAAAATGTTTTGTTTTTTTTTTTTTAAACTTCAATTTTATATCAGGTGCAATTTCATTGAAATTGGGTAATTTTGCTTCATCTCAAGTGTAATTTTGAATTTTGCTAGTGGGAACACTGACAACAACACTGCTTCTGTGGTCGGATTGTCAAAAATATTGAGTAAAAAAATGGTTTGTTAACATAAAAACTAATTTGTATACAACCTTTGACAAGTCGACCACCGAAAAAAAACCACAATATGTTGACTCGACCCCACTTTCTAGTGAATTCGCAATGGGTAATTTTCTATTTTCAGACGTTAAGAATGTCTCGGTGGTTAACGATTTGCAAATTTTTTTGCCAAGGTTGGGTCTGCGGTACATAGAGATTAAAAGAAGTTTGACAGTATTTACTGTAAACAGGGTATCGAAGCTTTTGGATATCGCTGAAAAAGAGTATTAAGTTAAAAAGAGGTAATGTTGGGAAATAAAGAAAATGTTTCACAAATCTGGGGGGGCTACCGCTTATTTCGATTCGAAAGAAATAATTAAAGAGTCCAAAAAACTCCTACTGCGTATTTCGATTTTCGTTCTCGTCCGAAACGAAGATAGAGCTTGTATTTCTAAACAAATGGCGAACTTGATGAAAAATTATTGTTCGTAATAGATAAAGTATACAAAACTTCCGTTCATTCGAAACAAATGTAAAGTACGAAAATCGTAATACACATTAAAATTGTTCGAACTGGTAAAGTATTCCTTTCGAATCGAAATACGCTGTTGTGTTCTCTTTGTTAGGTCGAGTCATTTTGGAATCGCCCTCGTATTTATTTTGTTTTCAATTTTATATATTTGGTAGTTACATATTTTTCAATTGAATTCAATAGGGAAATACAATAGCATCCATCATGATTCTTGTTTATTTAATACAATTTTGTCACGTAAGCCAACTTGTCGAACCAGATCTTTCATACACTGCTATTTATTGGATGGAAACGAATATGTACACACACTTTACAAATCATACAATAAGTTGTTGCTGGCTTTATTTTTAGTGCGTTTTCGACATGAAGCATGCAACAAGTCCACCAATTATTACTCAAAGCATATTGAACACGAAAAAATGCTGATTTAATTTGTCTCAATAATAATAAAAAAGGGTGAAAGTTCTTTTCAAAAGGAAAGTTAAATGTGAATAAGAATTGTTGCCTTAATATGCAAGTTAATGGTTTTTTGCTTCGAGAATCTTGTCAAAATGTTTGCCATAATAAATAATTCCATGAAATCTTTTATTAAACTATTAAAATTAATTACTTGACTGGTTTTATATATTGTGTTTGTAAGGGGTGTTTTTAGAGGCAAAAAACTTTTTTTAATAAAACAACACAAATTCAATGGAATGACCAAAATTTTTTAGCTCACAAATTTCATTTCATTTAATGTATACAAATAATTTCTGGCCTATGGGCCCCGCGGCAGTGCGTTTTAAAGCCATCATGTCGGTCCAATTTTGCACCGCTAGCATACCCGAGGTCGTATCACCGCATTCGATATCGAGTAAATTATCGTATTTTTCTGCACACGATAGACACTGAATTATCGAATGAAAACTCGAGAGATGTTATGTCTTTGGTTACTCGATATCGATACATTCGATATCGAGTGTCATGATACCAAAATAAAAAATTTCGTTAAATTTTGCTCGATATCGTATGAGGTGATAACACCCCCGCTATTATTTCGTCAATAAACCGTTGTGTTGGCTTCTAAATTATCAATCATCGCTTGTTTATCATGAAGACCAGGGGTTTAACTTAACCCTACAAAAAGTAGTCCAAAGGTGTAAATTAACACGAACTAGGCGGCAAATTCCCAGGTCTATTTCTTGACCTAATTTGTTCATTAAACGATGACTCAACAAAGTGACGGTTTCATGCGCTCTATGGCATGTTGTTGGAACCGTTTTTCCTTAGATGATGCTAAAAATATTCTAACTGGCAACAAACTGAAAATATGAATACTGAAAAAATTCTAAATGGCAACAAGCTGTCTAAACTTCAGATTTAGATGATGCTGAAAATATTCTAAGTGGCAAGACTGTTCTTTTATAACAATAATATGAAAGACAATAATATGCACAAAGACAAGTGTCAAAATTGTCGCTTCATTTTTCATTACATGCTACTTTTTCACTTGCCGCTAACAACACGGATGCCGCAGCAACATCGCCTTAATGTAAGCATCCTCTTATGGGTTCTATGGGGTCAGCCAAAACTGAAGATGACAAAAACCCGAATAAAGAAATAGAGACAAAAGTGAACTAGTATTTAAAGGCCCAAATACACTTATCAAAACACAGATCAAGCATTGTGGTAGTATAAGTGAAAATGTGTTTGTATATGTAACACCAGCGATGCTGGACGGAAAATCAAACAATTTGGATATGGCAACGAACAATTACACGAGTGAATTCGCCTGCATGACAAGCATTTGACAAGTGTATTTGGCCCTTAACTAAATGAACAATTTAAAAAATTTTTCATAATGGTGGCACATTCAAAACGTTTAAATATGGGGGATTTCATGTCAAGTGACCCAATTTTTAAATCGATCTCTTCCGTTTGGATGATTTCAACAATTTGAATTTTCAACAAGATCGGTCAAAAAGTTTCTGAGTTAGAGGGGGTCAAAGTTTGACATTTTTGCCATACATGTGTTCTTTCTCATCCATGTAACTTATTACCTATTGGTGTCGGCAAAATTTGTCCCAAGTAGCTTCGATAGCTTTTTGATTGATGAAAAAAAAAATTTTTTAATTTTTTTAAATTTATAATACTTTTTTTATCCGGATTTTTTTTTTTTTTTGCTCAAAAGAAAGCTTATGTCTTTTCCTTTAACGTAGTTTTGGTTGCTTTTTGGGATGCGAGTGGCTTATGTATAAAAAAAATACTTTTTAACTCTAGACGAGGGTTTTTCAATTTTTAGCATATGCAGCAATATTTTGATTTTTTTCCGTTAAAAAAAGTTTTAAATTTAAAAAAAAATTTTAAATAATAAGACTAACCTTGGTGCAAATTTCATCCAAATCGAAAGACATCGATTTAAAAATTGGGTCACTTGACATGAAATCCCCCATATAAATTAATGTTCCAATTTATTCTAATTACCACAGAACGATTTAAAAAATCTCGTGCTCTTTCAAACTTATTTATTTTTATTTTTTACAAAACTAAACCCAACATCGATCATTGACCCCTTGAACTTCATTACAAATGAACGAAAGAAAAAACAAAACAAAAAATAAACAAATCGTGTGACTTTGATCTATATGCCACCGAGCTGCGAGCATGTTAAGACATTGACTTTGAAAATGAAAAAAAAATGATTTTATTTTTTTTGTTTTTAGGAAGCCCCTTTAAAAATATATATTGTATTATGTATAAAAAATATTGTTTTTTTTTTTAAATTACTTAAATTATGACACAAAAAAACTAATCTTAAAGAAAATAAAACAAGTTTTTGTTGTGGTTATTTCATTACGAAACTACATAAACGAAATCGATGTCATAAAATTTTAAATTTAGTAAGACGACATTTTGAACAAAAAAAAATGTCTCATTTAAAACGATACAAAAGTGTTTGTTGTGAAGTTAATTTGGGTTAAAAAAATATTTTTTTTTTTTTTTTTTATCAAAACAATACAAATTACAGCAACAAATATATAAAATGTCAATAAAAGCAGACATAAGTTTTGTGGGGAATTTCTTAAACCCTATTATATTTCTAAAAGATACAGAAACTAAATAGTTTGTGATACGTACACGTAATTGCTTTTAAACAGTGTTGCCAATCAGTGCCGGCTTCAGGGCCCTGCTACACTTCAATATTCATATTAGCGTGGCCGTTAGTTGTATGAAGAATTTTTTTTTTTTTTTATTTCTTATATTGGGTGGGGGGAGCCAAATCGGTTCAGTTTTATGTAAAAAAAATTCAAAAAAATTTCAAAGCGATAAGTTGTGTTTTAGGGGGGCGTCCGCCCCTCAAAGTTTGCCTTCAAGCCCATTTATTCAATTATAATTTGTTGAGCCTTAATGCTTTTTTGATCGCAATTAACAATAACAATAGAAAGAAAAATTTAGGAACTGGACACACGCAGATGAAGGCTGACAGCGTTCACTTACTCATTTAGCGTGCGTTGAAGCATCGGAATATAGACGTACCTGCACAATATATTGCTATTTGTAAAAATGCTCAAAAGAACCCAGAACCTTATGAAGTGGAATATTTTGATCACACATTTTTCAAAATATTTAGAGAAAGCATTCGTCCTGGCCGGGCAAAAGGCGAAACCAAAGTCACTGTCATATTCGTGCAATAAGATATACTGCAGAAAAATAAATGTTTTACAAATTGAGATTCCCAAATTCATGGCAACAACATCCCCAAAGAATAAATCAAATTATTTCTCCGTTAAATTGGTCTGATTTACCTCAACTTCACTGTGAGTGAAAAAAATTACAACAAGGAAATATGACGATTTACAATATTTAAAAATTAACTTGCCAAAAGATCACCACAAGTTTTATGACGAATTACCTCACGAGTAATATACATATGTATATCTTCAATGTAGGTGCTTCATATTTTTTTGTTTTATTTTATACTTGCATATACCCGCACAGAAAAAAATTTCTCCTTTTTCTTCGTGGACATATTTTTATGCCAACGTTTATTTTTCTAGGTTTAAACTTGTTTAAATTCTAGCATTAAGCCCGCTACTTTAGTAGAACCAAAAAGCTAAAGAAAAATATCAAATTTCCCGTATTTCCTTTTTTGGGTACTATATTTTTCCCCCATTAAAGTTTCAAAAATTTCAGTATTGTAGTGGCAGCCCATAATTTAGTACGAATATGTCAATGAATGGAGGAAAATGTTTTGTAAAAAAAGTACCAAAAATAGTTACGATTTTCATCCTTTAAATGTTCGAATTTCGAAAAAGTACCAAATTCGTTTACGTATTTTTTTGATAAGTTTCGAAAGTGGTATTAACTTTGTTTCTATGTTTATTGGTTCAAAAGATAGATGGGGCGGCAAAAAAGTACTAAAATTCAGATTTTACCCGTTTACTCCCTAATATGGCCGAATTTCAAAAAAGTACCAGACACCTGTCCGCTTATTTTTCTAAAGAACAACAATAAGTATTACATTTATTTAATAAGGTTACCGAATTTTCCCGTGTTTACCTTTTTTTATCCCCTAACCATTCGAATTTCAAAAAATTCCCGTCTTAGTGGATCGATTTGGGGAGTGACCAATCATTTGTCCAAATTTCAAGTTTCTAGGGTCAGCGGTTTGGGCTGGGCGATGATGAATGAGTCAGTCACTCACGCAACTCTTTTATATATATAGATAGATAAGCAGCAACGAAGTAAGACTGCAGACTTGATTTCATGTAATAAAAACGAAAGAAAATAATTTTTTATAATTGCATTTAAGTCACAGCAACGAAGTAAGACTGTATGCAATGTATATGTTTTTTTTTTTTTTTTTTGCAATAAATATTAAATGCTTTCGGCATTAAAAACACAAATAAAGTCATTTTATTTGAATTAAATAGAAAAATGTTCAAATTATTTTTTTATAGAAAAGGTGCTAAATGATATGCACAAATAAAAAATACCAACAGAAAGGGTGCTAAATGACAAAAATTCTTCTAAAGCAAAGATATTTTTTTACTTACTGTATATGTATGTAAATACAAAGCAAATAAAATTCCATTCAAAAACATTTACAAAATTTAATGTAATTTGTTTTATACAGTTTTTGTTTCTCCTGAAAAATTTCAAAAAGTGCAGTTGGCGCCTTTGCGACATGACTGTGTACCAAATTATACATTTGAAGAAAAATTACACACGCAATTCGAAAAAGTAGCCTTGCTAGAATCAATTCGTCTTGCAAAACCTTATCTGTATTCCTTATTTGCAATTAAATCGTTAGGTTTAGAAAAAAACAAAGCTTATGCTTGTAGTAAAAAAGAACTGGACGAAAATGTATGTATATATAACAGCACGTATCCTTTGGTGGTATAGAAGGGAGGAGACGGGTACTCCCCATACAAAAAAATTATTTATAAATTAATAAATTGATTTTTTTATTCACCCACACTCCTGCTAAATTCCCTGCAATAAATAAAAAAAAAAATTCATCAGTTCTGTTTTAAATACATCTTATTATAAAAGTATTATTGAAAACATGAGAGTTGCCCTCCAAATAACCAGTGCGTTTTCTTAGTTCTTCTTTTAAATAGTTAATTTTTACATCTATTGTTTTACAATTGCAATTTTTCAAAATATGATACAGGCTTTCGTGACTAAAATTTTTAAAACTTTAAAGGAACTTTGTCTATTTAAGAATGGCTATTACCAGAACTAATTTTATAAAGGCTTAACAAGATGCAAAAGTACTAAATTGGCAACACTGATGTTTAGTCACGTGCTTAAGAATTATCGTATTAAAAAAAAGGCAATAAAATTAAAGTGTGCCTTAACTTATTGCAAAGTAAAGGCATTGAAGTGAAAGGTGAATGTAATTTGATGCGTTGTATGAACACTGTATATAAAATCAAAAATTATATTAAAACAAACCAAAGTGGTATATTCAGCTGTGTCTCATCTTTAGTATTAGAAAATTAATTTCAGGAATGGGCTTCATGTATCGTCACCTTAAGTGCAAACGGACGTAACTGTACAAAAAATCGAATTCAAGTTTTTGATTGATTGTTGTTGGTTTTGTCAAACTACATGTTTGCGCAAATTTTTAGACCCTGCGATCAGAAGTGGCGAATTTAAAAAAGAAATTTAAACGCCAAGAACACTTTATTATTATTGATGTTGTTATATTTGTTGCTTCTCCTTAGAAAAAAAATGTATGTATACTTACGTCCGTTTGCATTCAAGATGACGATATGTACCTCCATATGAGGATTTTCAGAGCTGAACCGATCCAATTCATAAACTATAATAGATATATCTATGTATTTCATAACTGATGCGAAATTCTCCGCAACCTATGAAAAATTATTATTAATCGATTATAACGAAATTAGAATATTTCTTATTAATTATATGAAACTATGACAGACTAAATTTTACTAAAATAATTAGCATCATTCGTTACGGTTTTAGGCGTAATGAAGTTTTTTCCGAGAAGGAGTTTTATATGGGGCCTATGGTTAGTTATGAACCGATCTACTATATAATTGCAATCGTATTTCTTGTTTTTGAAAATTTCGGATTTCAAGCAAAAAAAAAAAAAAAAACAATATGCACCTGAAGTTAAAAAAGTATTATTATTAAATATTAACGATCCTGGAACCAGATAATAAAACATAAAAACTCAGTTGAGTTGTAATTAAGACAACTGGTTATGATCAGGCCTTTATTTCGTTGGTGTCAAAAAGAGTGTTTATGAGCCTGAAGTGCTCCTTAGACTAAATTAGGTACAAAGAGAGATTTTTTTTTATTAAATATTGTCCAAGTTTTTAGTATTGGCAAAAGTCAGATAAATTGGGAATGTATTTCTTTTAGTTATTCTATTAAATCGAGTTCAAATACAGATTTCATTAAATAATACAGAACGGATGGTCATCGTATGTGCATATAAATTATGTGCATATAACAGTATTACACAAAAGAATTTTCTTTATACTTTTAATTAACTTAAGTGAAAAAAATGCTTTCAAATAAAGTAATGAAAAAAAGAACCCGGACATGTTAAAAAATCTGATAAAACAAAGTAACAGATATTTTTGCCAACATTTTCACACTTTTTACAATCTTAAAAGCATTTTATAAATATTCTAAGTGAAGTTAAAAAGATTGTATTTGAATTTGTGAAAATCAAAATTCAATATGTCATTTTGAAAATATTGTCAAACTACCAAAATGAATAAAGGAACAGAAGAAGTCCTAATAAAACTACACACAGATTACATATGAAACTAGTTATACATTGGCTACACATGTAAGTAGAAATTATACACAATATGTGTAATAACACATGGATTGGCAACACTGACACCATGTCATTTTTCCTAATTTTGTCTTATTCTTTCTAACTAGTACTTCACTTATGATTAGTACCACATAGTGCTGGAAAACTTCGATAGTACTATCGATATTATCGATAGTTTTAAAATATCGATAGGAAAAATATCAATATCGATATTATTATTATTATACTCTTCACCAGAGGTGGAAAAGGGTATATATAAGTTTGTCATTCCGTTTGTAATTTCTACAATAGTAGTCTTAGACCATATAAAGTATATATATTCTGGGTCCTTATGAGGAGAGAAGTTGATTTAACGATGTCCGTCCGTCTGTCCGTCTTACGTTTGATATGTGTTTTCCGGAGACTCCAGACATGATAGCGCACAGAAAAAATTATTTTTCCAATTCAAACAAAAAATTTGTAGAATCAAAACATTTTTTGTCTGAAATCGGTCCTACAAACAAATTTGCATATTCAAACAATTTATTTGCATTTCGTTTATTGAAAAAAAACACTGATTTTTTCAAACAAATAATTTAACTGAATCAAACAAATAGTTTACTGAAAATCATAGGTATAACAAAAACAAAAAAGTTTTTTTTTGCACAAGCAATGACGCACGCGCACACAAGCAAGCACTGTAGAAGGTAAAGGCAAAGCAGAGCAGAGCGGCCGGCGCCTGGCTTTGAGACACATTTTTTTGTTGGAATAATTTATACACACAATGCTTTTTTTCTTCTTCACTCACTGTTGCTGTCTGCTTTCCTTGGCAGCAGACCGACTCGACATGTTTATCGTCATCATTTTATTGTCGTATTTGATGTAGGTATTTAACTTAACAGTTTTAAAAAATTGAATACGGGATTTTGTTTCTTATAATGTTGTTTCTGCTATTGTTTTTCTTATAGTTGCACTTTTTTAAAGCGTCCAAAAATAGACTGTGTGTGTTTTTCGTTGTTGTTTTTATATTTCACATAAAGAAGTGTTGCTTACGATCAAATAAAAAAACACAAAAAGACGACAACATTAAAGAGCGTTAAATATTTCATACAAAATTATGAAAACTTGACACCAATAACGCGTTTATTATATTTTTGAAGAGTTGTCCACATTTTTGTTGGTTAAATAAAAATCAAACAAAAATATTGATGGAATCAGTAAAAAAATTTATAGAAATTAAAAAAATTTTCAAACAAGCGTTTGTTTGAAAATAATTCGGCAATAATTTTTTCTGTGCGGCTAGGTTGTTTTACATTTATGTCACATATAGTCCACCATTTCTTGCTATTGAAATTCAGATCGGTCCAACAATGACTGAGATATGACCAAAAAACCACGACTGCCTCAAGTTTTTCCAAAAAAATCCCTTGTGGTTGTTGTATATTTATTACTGGAGAACGGCAAGAGCCAAAGTTATCAAATTAGGTACAAACATTAAGGTTATAAATACACACCATCTCATAAAATGTGGGCGGGATTGGAGAAGTGGGCGTGGTAACTCTCATACAAAAAGTATTAAAAATTGTATAAAAACCTGAATTTTTTTTTACTGTAATATGACCTATGGTTACGCCTTATATATCAAAAGATCGGAAATTTTTAATAGAAAATATTTTCTGAAAAACTCGGGAAAATCGGTTCAGATACGAAAAAGTTATGACCAAAATATAAATTTTTTTTTTTTGAAAAATACCCATTTTCGGGAACCATAGATCTTCCCGAGTCCAAGTTTTATAACCAAAATATACCCTTCACCGAAGGTCCTACACCCTATAAAGCGAAGTTCAAATCCGGTTGTCGTTATCCAAATGAAATCTAATTCATGTTAATATAAAAAATGTTACTTACTATCACTGTAATTTAAAAGATTTATTCTTGTTGTGATAGTAATTCAATAAAGAAATAAAGAAAGAAAGAAATAAAAAGAAAGAATACAGCTATGAAGACATCTAACAGCAGCTATACACGCACAGTGTTTTGCCGCAAATTTTTACTTGCTATTATTAATTCGCTATGAATTACAGCAATGAATACAAACAACAAGAATGGCAAGTGGTATGGATTTCTTAGCTGTGCTTTTTACTGCTAATTAAAAGTCTTTAAGTCCAAATTTGTACATATTTATATAGGGACTGAAATCTCAAATATTTTTGTAATGTTGTAAAAAAAAAATCCAAATCCAAATGCAATTGCAATTGCGAGCATAGGACACAACAATGAACGACCATTAGAGGATAAGTCCGCTAGATTGATTACCTTTTTTGGTTGAGAATCAAAACCAATATAGAAAATTGTTTAAAGTTGGAATAGAATATCTTATTGTCCCTGCTACTTCGGTTCCTTTAGGAAGGTACTTATCAACTTTTAAAAAACTGTCATCTAAAATAACGTCTCATACGTTCAATAAAGTGATAAAAACAACGAACTGTAGCCTGATAAAAAACTAGTTATAAAGTTTTCCTGCACAAGTACAAACATTCAGTCGATATATCGATAGTGAATCCTAACTATCGATAAATATCGATAGTAGAAAATATCGATAATATCCCAGCACTAGTATCACATCATTCCTTTTGCCGCGTGTGTATTGCGTTTGGAATTATTCTTTCAAATAAATTGGTACGATTTGTTGTAAAGTGTATCTCAAACTCGTACTACAGCTTAAACTATGTAAAGTACGAAATTTAGTAACGCGTATACTTAGCATAACGAAAAGATGAATAAATGAAGCTCTTAAATCGCTGCCTCTCTCTCTCCCTGTCAGTGTTACCGTTGAAAAATGTCAAAAACAGGCACAAAAGGGTATTTTTCAAAAAAAGAAGTCCA
This sequence comes from Pollenia griseotomentosa, assembly GCA_963931875.1. Taxonomy (NCBI): domain Eukaryota; kingdom Metazoa; phylum Arthropoda; class Insecta; order Diptera; family Polleniidae; genus Pollenia; species Pollenia griseotomentosa. The sequence goes on from OZ007562.1 coordinate 25,674,817, forward strand.
AAATAGGTACACTCAAAATATTATGTAGTTAAATTCAAACGAAAATTCATTTTAAACAACTTAAAATTCATCCAAAAAACGGATCATTTACATTTCATTTAAAACAAATGATTTTTACATTCATTTTTAAATTTTTTATTTATTAAACTGCATATTCCTTAAAATTGAATAGTTTTTACTTTTAAAAAATATATTTTAACCGACAAAAATCAAACTACATAACAAAATAAATACGGAAAAACATTATTTTTTGGTAGTTTGTTTTTTGAATAACAAACATAAATGTTAAAAAATAAAATTATTCGTAAAACAACTACAGTTGTTTTCGGTTAATTGAGCCCCGCTTAATTGAGTTTCCCGTTTAATTGCGCTAAAAATCAGGGAACGAAATCATTCAGTATAACTGTCTATGTTAAAATACCCGTTTAGTTGAGTTCCGTTTAATTGCGTCACCCGCTTAATTATTTCGCAAAATAAGACCGCATTGCGAAAAACAAAAGCAAATGTTTCGGTTAATTGTTTCTGTCTACTTAATGTGTTTTTGCTCCACAAACGTAAAAAAAATATTTTGCGGCAAGAAAGATTGTACGATGAACGGTACCTGATTTTTATTTTGTTTTAAAAAACCTAAACCATTTTTTAACTTAATATTTATATAAGCAATGAGTTTTATTTTCTATCTACACATGGGTGTTTCGCTTTGTCGCACATCTTGTTCAATTAAGCGATTTTCGTTTTAATTGCGTCGGCGATTCAATTAACCGAGTGCTGCTTAATTGAGTTCCCGTTTAATTGCGTCAAAAGTCGTGCATTTTTAGAAACTCAATTAAGCGGAAATAACTGTATATTTTTATTAAATTTTAACAGTACGGAAAACGAATTTAATAACCTACAATCAGTTACTGTAATAATTTTATAAGTGTATTTAATAGAACAAAAGGATTAAAACGAAACAAAATAAAATTTAAGAAAATGAAACAAAGAATTTTAAAAATTAATTAAAAACAAAATACATAAATAATAAGTTTCAGTACAACAAACTGAAATACAGGTATTAAGTTATTTATTAGTAATTCATTAAAGTGAAAAATTGTTTTGTAGGTTCATTTTTTTATTTCATTGTTTTAATTAATTTAGATAATTCTACTATTATAAGTTACTTACACGGAAATAAGTTTATTTTCTAAAGTAATCAATTTCGTTTCTTAAAACAAGAAAATCCAAAATCTAAAAATTATTTCTTGGTTTTATCTTATTTTGTTCGTATTGAGTAAAATGTTCTTAAATAAAGAAAAATTTTGTCTAAACCAAGCCACACATATAGAGTGTTTTTTATAGAGTAACACAAGTTTAAATCATAATAAAACAAGGAAATATATTTTCATATCAATGAAACGGGCTTTATTTATTGGAAAGAAAATTAATTAATTGAAAATTAATAATGAAATTAATGTTTAAATATGATTTCTGCCATGTGGTCGCCACGGCTGGCGCTTAGAAGGCGCAATCTGAAACATCAATTTCCAACAACTTTTCGTATTCTGACCATCATCGTTTTTGAATACATATGGGCCAATGACTCCGCCCGCCCATAAAGCGCTTGTAGATTCTTCTTAAGTACCCATTCAACCAGAAATTGGCTTAATCGGAAAATAAAATTTTGAATAGAAATTCAAAGTTAATTTGTACTTCAGCCCATTCGCCGAATTATTTTGATAAAAATTTCAACAATTTGCTCGTGTTGCTCTGGTGTAAGTCGATTTATAATGAAATTTCAAAGCAAACTAAATAAAAAGCAACTATTACCTGTTAAATGGATGCTCAAATAAAGCAGTGATGCTAACTCAAAGTTGTGACACTCTAAAAAATACACCCTTTAGAATTAGTGATTTTTGTCTTGGAAGAAAAGCATGCAAAATTTTCTTAGTTCAAGCCATATTTAGTAAATAATTCTTTCCGTGTAATACGCAATGCTATTTGTCATAAATTATTATTTATATACAAATAATCCATAGAACCTGAAATTTGTATATGGTGTTTACTTTAATTTGACCCTCACAGTATGTGAACAGAAAGTGTAATGGAGAAAAACTTCACCCGGCATTGGCAGGAAATAAATAAAGTATTAGTACATATAAGATTTGATTAATTACACTGTGCAAGAATTTGACACTTTTTTGTGACAAGCTGGGCACCTGGCCCTTTAACCTATTTTGGGTAAGCCGAATCTAGTGGTGCTAACCGTTTTTTTTTTTTTTTTTGTTTTGTTTTAGGTTAGCTCTTGTTTTCGAGAAATACCGTTATTTCGAAATTGGAGGGAGTTGCGCAACATATATTCGCGTTACTCAAAAACGGGTTAGTTTATTGAATTAGGAGGATTAAAAAGAAAAAAGTCAAATTTTCTTAACTCAACTTAAGCTTGTGGGTTCAGATATATTGGTTGATTTTACTCCTATGAGGAGCATTTCATTCGAATAAAATTTCCAGAATATGTCTGATTCGTTCAGTCTTCCTTTTTTTTATTTTGTTCAAAAAGGGTAAAAAAGTAGCATGCATTGATTTCAAATGTTCCAAAGATACATTAAAAAGGGATCATGAAAAGAGGCAAGGGCCTTAAAAAAAGAATCAAATGTCTTCTCTTGGGTCACAACGGCAACACTTATTATTTATAATTACTCATGCTCATTTAGTGTTATCTTCAGAAAACAAATACAACAACAGACTTGTATAAATAAAATGAACAAGCGAATGAATTACATACATATAAATGAATAAATGAACGAGGGAATGAATTTGTATGAAATAAACGATTGATTTTGCTTCAACAACTAAAATACTTGAAAATTCAAAATCATTAAGTTAGTCGCGCACAACGGGCTGAATAAAATAAACGTTTTGTACTTTTCCTTACGTTATTCCTTCCTTTTTTACAAAAAAGTTAAATATTAGGGGGCTCCATACGAGGAGGATCTTGGCGATTATTTGTTCGTTTATTTTTTTTTTTAATTATAAATAAAGAAGTGAGTGAGAAGAAAAAAACAAAATAAATAAAAATCTATAAAATGCATGAGCATAAAATAAAATTGTGAAAATATAAAATTTTCCAAAAAAAAATGTGATTTTGTACAAAAAATTTAAATAAAAATGTTTTGAAAAAAAAAAAAAAAAATTACTTATTAAAAGATTTCAAATGTTTAATTTTATAAAAAAAATAGTTCTGAAATTTAATTATCAAAAAAGTGAAATTAAATTAAAGAATAATTTAAGTGATTCTCAAAATAAAACGTTGACAAGAGTGTTTAAGAACTTTTACTAAGCGTTTTCTTCAATTTCGTCTTAAGAATTTTTATTTATTTTTTTAACAAATAGGTATTCTGAAATTATATTACTCACTTTTTTTAAACCAACCAAACCAAAAAAAAATTAAGAATAATGGCTTTTCCTACTTTTTTTTTGTAAATTATTTTTAAACAATAATTTATTGTTTGTTTGCTTTTTATTTCACTGTACGTAAGTAATAATCAATCATACTTTTTCTTCTCTTTTAATGGCTAAAAAGTATGTATTTAATATGAATTTATCAAAAATCCCAGAAAAATTAATAAAAAAAAATCATAGTTTTATTATCAACTTAATAGAATTAATTTTTATTTATGTAGGTTCATATGTACATACATATAGGTATGTATATAGTTTTTTTTCTTAAAATTCTTATAAATTCACATGACAACACACTTTTTCTTCTTTTTTGAAAACAATGTTTTTGCATTCCTCCTGTACATAAATATTTTAATAGATATACTCTTTAACTCTACCGCAATAAAAGGTAATGACAATTAAGCGATTTTTTAGAACTTTAATTTTTTTTAACACTTTGGATGCCCACAATATGTCCAAAAAAGAATTCATAATGAATTTATTGTGAAAGTGTCACATTTTTCAAACTTCTTTTATTCGCAATAGAGATATATATCTTTCCCATATAAACCAAAATAAAGCCTTTTAAATCGCTCGGTAAGAAAAAGTTGAATTTAATCGGCCTGGCACTATCAACAACAAGTACAAAATGTAAATAAATAAACATCACATGACAGAAACAATTCATAAACGCATATACAAAAATAGTCAGCTGGGATTTTACGACCAAGGCGAATTCATATCTGTCCAAATCATCTAGCTTAAAACACAAAGGAAATATGAAAAAAATTGTAAAAATGTTCGTTTGAAAAGTATTTCTTATTGTTTGCTAAATTTTATTTGATTATTTACACTTTTTATTTGCACAATATTTAAATTTTAAGAATTTTAGTGAAAACCAGCATAAAAGCATAAATAATTTTTGACACTTGGGTTCAAATAGCCAACTCGCCTTTGCACAGCTGATAATGACGTAGGCTAACGAGGTCACCTAGTTTTCAATACGCCTTGTTTACGGCCACCTTTTAATGAATTCGCCTTGGCATTGATCTTACAAAGAAGAAATCAAGGCCAATTTATATAATGTAGTGGCAAAGGCGAATTCCCCTTTTTTTCTACATTTTTGTGAGTTTGGTTTTTGTCAGTGATTTTTATTTGTTAACATTTTGTACTTGTTTTTGACAGTGCCGAATTCAGGTGGTCAATTCTCTTTGTGTGAAACGGTGAAATAAAAAGTTTTTTATTTCCGTTCAGTGTAAAAATTAAAGCATATGTAAAATCTTTTCTTATGGAAAAACGGGGAACGAAAAAATTTCTAATCATTTTACAGAAGACGAATTCGAGTGATCAGAAAATTTTTTCTTCCATGCATTTAAATCTAATTTGTCTTGTTAGTTTTTTAAAAATTTAATTTTACAACACTGATTTTGACAAATAAACTAGATATTTTTCAGAGCGAATTTGTGCCAGTCTAACTGTTTTGAATTTGCCGTATTTTCACTGCACTGGCGATTCATGTTTTGTGAAACAGTGCATATAACTGTCAAAATGTTTTAATTTAAAAAGATTTTTACACAAATTATTAGTGAAAAACATGTAATAAGTAGCAAGAGGAGAGCACGCCAGTGAAAATCAGAAAGAATTTAGATATTAGTCAGATATACATATTTAAGTTCCTGTCATTAAGACCTTATTTTATGTAACTTTAAGCATCCGGATCTTGTTGAAGAACTGAAGCTGTTTAATAGCAATAACACTGGAAAATCCGCCGACATGGGAAAATTATCCCCTATCCTAGCATTTTTTTAAATTTTCCGCTTCCAACATTTGGGTTAAACCCCAACGTGATCCCTGAAGAGATCTCTTCGATAACCAATTAAGAGCATGTTACACTTCTATACCAGATAGGGCTCTGGTTAGCCACAATCTATGTTAGATCTGATGCTGGGTACACACAATGCAATGCATTTACGCAATCTAGCAAATTAAATTCATTTTCATTCATTTTTCATTCATTCCAGATTGCATCAACATCAAAACGCTTTGATATTTTGAGGTTGCATTGAAACAGATTGCATGTGGATTGCGCTCTGTGTACCCAGCATGATAATTTTAAGCAGCAGAAAAGCTTTAGGTATTGGTCGCGCCTACATATTTCCTCCAAAAGGTTTTTCATATTATTAAAAAAAAAACGACATTTATTACGCACACAACGATATGTCATCTTATATGAAATATCGATGAAAAACTCATCCGATTTATAAATCGAATTTTTCAACTTACAAACTTCATTCAAAATTACTTTTTATAACATTTTAGTTATGTATCTGCCCACTTCTTTTCATAACTGTTTTACTTGCTGTATTAAATACTATTAAATACGTACTTTATAGCAGGCATCAGAAATTTAGAACCGAAAACTTAAAATTTAAGTTTTTCATTTGAAAAATTCAAAACTCATGCGTTTGAATTTAAATTTAAAATTTTTTTTCTATCAATTTAAAAAAAAAAAGAAAAAAAAAGATATTTATTTTTGAAGTACAATATGTATTTTGTACATGAAAAAATATTTATCATTGGTGTTATCCGTACAAAAGAAAAGTTTTAAAAAAAAACGTTTTAAAGAAAAATATTTTTTAGAAACTAACATTGAAAACTCAATCTTGAAGTTTAAATTGTGAATTTTAATTCAATTTATAATCACCCCCATTTATGAAAGTCGACTGCATTGGAACAGTATTTGTATTTTTTAAACAAATGCAAATTTGAAGGAAGTTATGGGCACAAATTTTAGTTATAATTTGACGTTGCAAAAATTCAAAAAATGTTTGCTAAAATAACGAAAATGTTTAATTTGTGACAATTGCCTCAAAGAGCAACAAAGCTATGCGAAAATTGTAAAAATTCGGAAAAGTTTGCAAAAATCAGCGTTTAAAAAACTGCAGTCAAAGTGCCATTTTTCCACTTCTTCATTTGTCATTTGCCAAAAAAAAAACTGTTGCTTTTACTTCTGATTCATTAATTGTAAACAGCCGCCTCCAAACCAACTTAAAAAGGAAAAGTTGTACACAAATTTTCGTTTTTTGTTCGACAGTTTTTGTTTTTGACTGCAGTTTTTTAAACCCTGGCAAAATTAGCGAAAATTTTTAATACATATTTCAAACAATACATCATATTGATTGAAAGTCCCTTAAACTATAAGGAATGGTTAAAAAATTAGCGGAAATTCGCAAAAATTTGCTAACAGCGGCATGATAGCAGAGTCTATTTATTATAAATCGTTAAAACTGTAAAGAATCAGAAAGTTACAGGAAAAAATCGCTTCTATCTCGAACATGGCTAAAATTCGCGAAAAAAATCAAAATCAGAAACAAACTCTAAAATTTATTTGAAATCGCTAAATCTGTTAAAAAAAACCACAGTAAAAATAGCTTAATAGCGTTAAAAAAAATAATAAACTAATCTTTACAATCTTATTTCATATTTTTTATCTGTGTCATGTTCAATTTTAAGTTTTCGGTTCTTTTTGTTTTCATGTACAAAATAATATTGTAGGTACTGAAAAAATTAATATCTTTTTTTTTGTGTGTGTTTTTTATTTTTTTTTTTAAACTATTGGAAACAAATTTTATTTTGTACGAGAAAATTAAATTTTCGTTTCGTAATTTTTTGTACAAAAGTACAATAAAAATATTTTTCTTATAACTTATTTTTTTGAACTTAAAGAAACAATATAAAACAAAATAATTTTTCTTTTTTGTACAGTATAAAATATTTTTCGAACACCAATAATAAATATTTTTTGAAAAACATAAAAAAAACGTTTTCCGGTCCTTGCTTTATAGGCTTGAGATATAATGTTTTTGTGAAAAAAAACTTAAACTTAACAAATAGTGACATAAAAATTCTTTATAAAAAAATGCATTAATAACTCTCTTTGCCTACATTTTTAAGCTCCTTTATCCATGAATTGAGATAAAACTAGAGGCACCTACCGAAATAAAATCTAGCCTATCGCGATCTATGAAACCCAGAAAGAGAGCGACGTTCAATAGGCGTGGTAACTTACTAATTCATTTAGAAAATAAAGTTTGTTGCTTATTTTTTTATTAAAAATTTAAATTATTTGAGGTCATTTTTAATTTGCAATTTTTGCATCATAATATGGTAACTCCAAGTGAATATATCGTTAGCTAAATTGCAAAAAGTCGTTACTTACAAAAATATAATTTTACAGGGGAAGCAAAAAACTTTGTAAAATTAAAACTAGAAACATGTCAGAAAATCATGCATTGATAAGTTGTCCATTAAATACTTCAAACAATTTTCAAAGAAACCCATTTCATTTGATTTTGTTAGAAAAAAATGTGTACTTCGTTTTGCATTTATCAAATAAACTTTCTTGAAGTTGCGTCCCTTTGTTTTTGTTAATAAATTCGTCATTTTTGATAGCAGAAGTGTAAAATGTTGTCAAGACATGTACATAGTTTAATAGCATTCATAATAATCAATCAAAAACTCCCTTTTGAATTTTTTGTTAGTTACGCCTTTTTGCATTTTAGCTAAAGATATTTTAAATTTAAAAAACAAGTCAAAATCTTTTTGCACTTAACATTAAAAAACAAAAGTTTTGGTTTTAATAAGTACAATAAAACTTTATCCACCCTTTAAGAATTTTTTAAAAAATGTTTGTTTACTAAAAAGTTTTAAAAGTATTTATACACACGCTTTTTTCTTCAGCCAGTTGACATTACTTGCAATAAATAAATAACACTTCTCACGTATCTATATACATACATACATACTAAGTAGGTGCATATTATATAGAACAATATGTGTTCTAAAAAACATATGTATGTATTTATACAATAAAAACAAAAATAATAATATTTGTTTCTTTTTGTTTTCTTTTTTGATTATTTTGTATTTGTTTCTTATTTTCATTCGTCTAGCACCACAAATCGACTGTCTGCCGCAGTGATGGAAAATTCAATACTATTGTACCATTTTCAGTACTTTTTCTTTTTCAAAATAACACGGTACCCTCACATCAGTTTTAGTGCTCTTTTATTGTTTTGTTTAGAAATCCGGCATTGCAATTTTTTAACATTGAAAACAATGCCTACATGTCAATAACATACATACATGATACCCACAAAATTTATTGTTTTTTTTTTTTTCATCAAGAGAAATTGTTTTTATAGAGTCAACATGAGTTGCAATTTGTGCGCATTGGCATTTCTTCTTTTTCGCCTTTATTGTTTTTTCGCATGATGTTGCTTACAAATAGAGTTCGTTCCCGGGATTTCCCGTCCCGGAAATTTGCAGTTCTTGCTTTCCCGGGAATTATTTGCGGGATTCACGCGAAATTTTGAACAAAAACTTTTTTTTTAAAACTTTAGTAAATCTATGTGGGACTCATGCCTTTAGTTGTTTTATTGAACTGAATTTTACCGCAATATTAAAATTTGCTCAATTTAAGACTTATTAAGCAGATTTTTGAGAATGGGCTTTATTTAGGGCCTATGGTCAATTATAGGCCTACCTTCACGAAATTTTATTTATTGGTTTATCAAACTGTAGTGAGCTGGCTTTAATATTTTACAACAATATTATTCAGATTCGCGGCTAAGGGCGTAGTTAAGTGTTTCCCGAGATTGTGTTTGGGGTCTTCTGATAAATTAAGACTTGATCTTCAAAAAACTAGTGGTATTATTTCGAGTCTTATGAAAGTAGATTATGCTAAATTGCAACCTAAAATAATTATTCGTTACGCTTCTATTCATACTTACATCATTTCCGAGAGTGGTCTTAATGTGCGGCCGTAGGTAAAACATGGACGACCTTCACGAAAAACGATGAAATTTAATGGCAATCGGTGCATTCCGCCACTATTTCATGTTAGTTGTTGGAAATTTTTTAGGGAGGTTGTTTCACATGTGCGTGCATAACTATTTTCCTGCTGAACCGATTCTGCTGGAATTCAATCCGAAGCTTCCTATGAGAACTTAAAACCATTGGGCACCCAAATTATTTTTTGTAAATGTACCTACATATATACTAGCCAATACTAAATTAGCGATAAAAATCGTGTTTACTGGTCATTTTGACAGAAAAAGCTTCGGCACATAATGCAATTTCTAGAAATTTACACATCATTTTTGTACTACATTCTGAAAGAGCAAATGGAAAAAATCGTAGGTTTTGTGTTAAATCTAAAAACAAAATACGAAGAGTTTCCGTTAGATTTTTTAAAAGAACTACGATATATGTACATACTTCAGCCGTTTAAAATTGTGATAATGGTCGTTTTTTTTTAATCAGCGAAAAAGAAAGATTGCGTTTGTTTATATTTTTTTATGGACATTTTGGCTATGGCATATACATATTTGCAAAAAAAAAAAATTTCAAAAGTCATAACCCTAATGTACATTTACAGAAGTATATTTTTATTTTAAAATAAATTTACTTTTTTGTTTTCTTAAACTTTTTTTCAATAAAAAATATGTTTTATAAAACGTGTACGAAAATGTTAAATAAAGTACTCTTTTGCTTGGTGATCAGTTCCATCTCAGTTTTTCAAGTTTCCATCACTGGTCTGCCGCCATTTTTACTACTTTTAGTTCTTATTGTATTTCTTATTTAAAAGTTTTTTTTTTTCCTTATTTACCGCGTTTTTTTATGACGTTTACTGCACCGTTTAACAATTCTTTTTGTTCTATTTTTTAAGTGCGTTCGTTGTATGTACTACTCGCAATTTTTGATTGTTTCATTGCGTTCATCGGCCTTCGATTTGTTTTTTTTTTCTATTATTGATTCCCTTCCCTTAAACAGGAGAAAGAGTTTGTTTCTCTTGTTTCTCTTTGTTTAGAAAACTTTGGTTTTTAACGTTTTTTTTTCACTTTGAACTTGACCGATCTGTTGAAACTGGAAAAAAATATCCTGTTGAGTCTTTTAAATCTCGATATCTTTTATCGAAAAAAAATTAATGAATGTAAACATGTACATATAAAAATAAAATTTTCAAATCTTATGAACATAATTGAACTGTATTTACTGCCTGTTTGTAGAACGCAAGCACACGACTCGTTCGTTTAACATATATTTAAAACGAAAACAATTGTTGATATTTTTTTAAGCATTGATATCGTTGCAAATAAGACTTATGTGGCATCGAATTGATGTTATTATTTACTGAGCCAATACACATGTTAGTTTCACTTTTGTTGTATTCCGCCCTTTGTTTACAGAAGAACTCTCTATTATAAGACGCCAGCAGCATGCCCGATTTGGTTTTCGTAATCATTCTACTTAAAAAATTTGATGTTTTTAATTTAATAATTTAAACAAATATAATATGGGAACTTTTACTTCTTGTTTTACTTTTTCAACATGAAAATAATTTAAATAATACAAATTAATTAAAAAATGTGGCATCGAATTGATGTCACTGTAGTCATAGCACAGATAACGCATAAAATATGACAAAATTTTATGATGACGTTCGTCATTAGATTGATGTCACTTTTTGGCGCATGGATGCCATTTTTAATAACATTGGTGTCACAACTCTGATGTTAGAGAATTATCAAAGTGAAGATGCATTTTTCTATGAGTGTAGAGAGTTTTGCAGGAGTATTGAATATTTAACCAGAAATTGCGCGTAACTTTTCGAGTTTTAAACGATATTGAAAATGGCTTAGGGAGGTATTTTAATAAACAAATAAAATGGCGGAATTTTACAGAATTTTTTTTACCTTAGCTCTGTTTGCAAGTAGACTGACTACTCAATGCTAAGTGAACCTGAAAATAAAAAGTGGAGAAATGAAATTGGTAGATACTTATCATCCGTTCTTAAAAAATTTGCTGTGAAAAAAAAATTGTGTGCATGGGATAGTAAAGAAAGCAACACACTGCTGCAAACTTGAACTAATGTATACAGTAATTTAATAAGGTGGGTCATATGCAGATGGAAAGCGGATGCTTCAATGACATAGTTGCGAAGGCCAAAGGAAGCAACACTTGTCTTCATAATACTTCATGTGCTAGAGTTGTGTTTAGAGCCAGTTCGAATACGTGGCTGTTGAGGAGGCTTTTCTGAGGTCATTTTGTTAGCAAGTTTTTAACCTTGCCAGACTAAACGATTCGTAATATTCTTTGTCATTAAAAGATGAGCAATTTTAAAGTGGAAATATGTAAAATTTTCGTAAGTGTTACCTTCTTGCAATAGATATCTATGTATATCCTGAATTCATTTTAAAATCTATCCTGAACTTATAAAAAAAATCTGTTCATGATTATTGAATTTCCTGCTACCCAAGCCCATAAAATTTGCACACAGTTTTGCCTGGATTTTGACTTCGCCCCTAGTATACGGACGTATATACTCCACTGTATTGTCTCCACTGCTAATGCTTCACTATTGGATAACAACAGCACAGGGAGAGAGATGCCTTAGCAAGCCGACCTTTATAACTAAAGTTCTGTGGCAACATTAGGTGATATCCCTAGTGAACTCACCAAAAGCCCAGGTGTACTGGTTACCGTTGCTCCTGATTAAACTCTGTTAAACCACTATCTAAAAGCAATATGCTAACGATGATTGCAAAGTCGCATGCGTCAGATATTTAAAGATAAACCTTAAAGTATCAAAAGTAATTTTTGGGAATACAAAATTTTAATTTAAAAGATTTTGTTATTCGTGCTTAATTCCCAATTTTTATTCTTGATAAAAACACTTGAATTTATTGTTGATGGGATAAGCTATTCCTTTGCGCATTTCACATTAAATCCTAAACTTAACTTAATTCTTGAAAAAAGTTATGTGATGCTGTTACAAAATCGTAAATATTTCAAGGTTATGAATGGTATTGTGAGATGATAAGCCCTACGAGAGATACATTACTTTTAGATTGAATTGTATTGTAAGATTTGTCGATAACAATTTCTCTAAATCAAGGTTGGCAACCTAAATGAATTTCGGTATAGGTATCGGTATTAAAATATTTGTTATTTTGGTATAGGTACATATCGGTACATATCGGTATTACAATAAAATGAACCAAACGAAAAATGGTTAAAAGAGCAAAATAAATGTTAAAATTTATAATAAAAAGATTATTCATTTAATATAATAGGTTAACCTAAATATGTAACGCAAATTTTCTAAATTGAAGAAAATTACTTTATAACAAATTTAATTAAAATTTCAAGATTTATTTTAAAATAACATAGTTATTTTTGCAAATTTTTGTTTTTGGGCGTTAAAGACAAATTTTCCAGTCTAAAGATGAATTCGAGCTGCAACTTTAATTATCTTCATCAAGATCTATGCAACAATTTTAACTAATTGCGTCCATCTTAACACATACTCCTTTGGTATGAGCAATTGCTTGTCCAACGGAAATACCCCTAAAAAGATATTTCCACATGGATCCAAAAGAAATACACCTAGGAAGCCGTTATTCTCATTATTTAAATTAGCAAAAGTGTTCAACTTTTAATTTTCTCTAATCTTTGAAAAATTTACATTATTTTTAATACCAAAACAAACGGTTAAGCCCTTATGACACTACATTTTTTATTCATTAATTGATATAGAATTGATAGAAAGAAACAGTAAATGTAAGAAAGAGCAAACTATATGTATGTTATGTTTTTGTTTCAGGGATGGCGTTGAGAATTTTTAATATTGTACCAACAACCTTTAAAAATTATAGTTTTTTACCCTAATTGTACTAAAAGATTTTTTTTAGTTGAAATTAATTTTAATTATGTTCATAAAAAACACCACAAAAGGTATTATAAATCTTAGTTAAAAAAGTATCAACAAAAAAGAACAATTGAAACAACTTAGCCATCCCTGTTTTGTTTATTTTATTAAATGCTGCCAACTTTTTGTTTATGAGAAACCTAAAAACAAAAAGCGGTAAATCGCTGAATTTGCCCATAAACCGCTGATTCAGCAACACTTTTCATATTTCAAGCTTGAAATGTCAAATTTAAGTTAAACAATTTTACATTTTTTTTGACATAACTTCATTTTTTATCGATAACTTTTTAAAAATTGTTGACAGTTTGCCATTTATCTTAATACAGCTGAACTCTTTGCACTTGGTAAATTTTTCTATTACATTATATTTGTACTGTTCACCAAAACTTGAACAATGCATTAAAAATGTAGTGTCATATGGGCTTTATACCAGTATTAAAGGAAACGCTATACGTACACCGGCATTTTACGCAAAATAATAATTTCGGTATCGGTATTAATAGCAGTATTTAATTTAAACCAGCGTTTAAAAAACTGCAGTCAAAGTAGGAAAACTGCCATATCTTCCACTTCTTTATTTGTAACTAGCATATACCCGCTACTTCGTTAGCGCCTCTTTTTTCTTCGTGGACATATTTGTATGCCAAAGTTTATTTTTCTAGGTTTAAACTTGTTTAAATTCTAGCACTTAACCCTCTCCTTTAGTAGAACCAAAAAGCTAAAGAAAAATATAAAATTTCCTTTTTTGGATACTATATTTTCCCCCCTTAAAGCTCAAATTATACGTGACATAACCATAATGCCACAACCGTAACGGCGAATTTAGAAACCAAAATTGAATTGGTTTGTATGGTACCTATGTTTATGTCATTTTGGTAATACAGTGGTTATGGTAATACAGTTTTGTTATGGTTATGTCACGTCTAATTGGACCTTAAAGTGTCTAAAATTTCAGAATTGTAGTGGCAGCCCATAATTTAGTACGAATATGTCAATGAATGGAGAAAAATGTTTTGTAAAAAAAGTACCAAAAATAGTTACGATTTTCACCCCTTAAATGTTTGAATTTTGAAAAAGTACCAAATTCGTATTTTTTTGATAATTTTCGAATGTGGTATTAACTTTGTTTCTATGTTTATTGGTTTAAAAGATAGATGGGGTGGCAAAAAAGTACTAAAATTCCGATTTTACCCGTTTACTCCCTAATAGGGCCGAATTTCAAAAAAGTACCGCTTATTTTTCTAAAAAACAACGATAAGTATTACACTTATTTTGCATCTCTTTTAGTTTTGGAGATATAAGGTTATCGAATTTTCCCGTTTGTACCTTTTTTTACCCCCTAAACATTCGAATTTCGAAAAATCCTGTCTTAGTGGATCGATTTGGGGAGTGGCCAATCGCTAGTCTGAGTCAGTCAGTCAGTCACTCACGCAACTCTTTTATATATATAGATTGGAAATTTCGTTTTTTGTTCGACAGTTTTTGGTTTCGACTGCAGTTTTTAAAACCCTGATTTAAACGGTATTAATGTCGGTATCGGTTGCCATCCTTGCTCTTAATCAAAATTTTGCCCCTTAAAATTTCTTACAATTACTAGCATTCGCTTTCGTTTCTTGCGGTTTTAAGGACCTCTTGTTGTTTGACATCCCTGCTGTGAAGTACTTAATCATTTAATGCATGTTTTTTTGCATTTATATACTTGTTTACTATTTTTGACTTACAGTGGGTATAATAAATTTTTTATTAAGCATTGATTTACAAAGTTTCATACATTTCGCTTTTTTTTTGCTGGCCTTGTAAAAGAGTATTAAATATTAATCTGATTAATGGAAAGTAAAAAAGAGAAAACTCGTTTCTTCTTTTTTTTTTTTTTTGTTGTAACGTTATGGATTTTTGAGTAAAATAAATAACGACCATTTTGTGTAACTTTTATTTAATTCAGACGTAAATGTTTATAAAATTTTTTACAATATAATTACCTAGATTAGGTTTCTTATTTAATTACTCTATAATACTTTTTGAAATATTAATTACAAAAGATTTTTGTTTTATAATTTTTTTTTCTACTCGCATGTATATCTTACAGACAATTACTCATTTAAAATAACAATTCATTTAAATATTTACTCAGTAAGTGTCGAATGTGTGGGCTTTTGCCATTTACCTCTCAGTGCTTTTGTTTGACACTTTTCAATTTGTCTAATTCAAACTAAACAACAGGCTACGTTTTATTTAAATAGAGTAATTTAATGTCATTAAACACATCAAAACAAACAGACAGACATTCTATATGACTTTTGGTATCATCCATTATATTACAGAGACGACTGACTTGATTACTTAAAATATTTTTTTAAAGAATTTTGTTTTTTACGCTTTAATGATAATAAAAGAGCAAATTTATTTAAGTAATTGTCTAAAAATAGAAATAATTTAATAAAAGTAATAAAAATATGAATTTATTATGACATGCGATTTAGTTTAAGGAAGAAATGGGAAAATTAATGAAAAAAGGTTTAAAAAAATTAACGCAATTAAAACAAGAAAGTGATTAAATTTTATAACAATAATATCTGTAGATTATAAAAATTCGCACGGTTTTTATTAAGTTATTAAGAAACAATTAAACTAGTTCTTATTTACTGTAAAAATAGTTCTGGGAAGTGAAATATAAACTCAATTTTTATGGAATTCAAACAAAAAAATTCATAAGAGTTATATAGAAAATGAATAATGAAAATGACAAATATTGTTTGTTAGATGGAAAATTTTGTAAACAAATACAAATAAAACATCTGGCCACATTTAACATTATATTACAAGTACAGTTGTAAGAAGTTAAACCCCCTTGTTCATAAAATACATTTCAGGTTGATTTAACAAATTTTGTTAACTGCAATATTTTTATAAATAAGACCTCTAAAGTTTAGGCCAGAATTCATAAAAATATTCTAAATTTAATAACTTAAATGATTATTTATAAAATTTTTTTTTTTTTTATTAATATTATATGATACAACAAATGACACTATATAATATAAGTAGGGAGTGCTAGCTACTATAGCCTTCGATTCCAAGATTTATAAAAATTATTTACTAATCTTTGTCTAAATAAACAATCGTTTTGAAAATTTTTATCATGTAATAGGTCTGGTGGAGTCTGGAATATATTTAATATTCAGTTTCAAATACAATACAATTTTCAAAGAGAGTTTTATAATTAAGCAGCTTAAATAAATGATCGACCACATTTTCGCTGTATGTTGCAGTGTACACTGTACGGGCGTGAATTAACTAATCATACACTCGCCCCTTGTTCAAGAGCTGGAGCTTTTTTACCTCCGCTGCTTTTTTGATTGCTAGAAGCATCTATTGAATATAGGGTTTTTATTCGGTTAACCGTTAATCGGTTAACCGATTAATTACTACCCGATTAACTGATCGGTTAATTTAAAATTGGCCATTTTCGATTAACGATTAAACCGGTTAATTTCAGTCGATTAACCGATTAACCGATGTTACAAATTTTTTTAGTTTTTTGTAGTATTATAACATATTTTTTAGTGTTTTTAATTATTTGTTTCGTCTCATATAAAAAAGGTATATGTATTCCAGCAATACATTCTTAAAATACAGTACAAAAACAGAAACTAGGGGTTTGGAAATACATTTTTTGCTTTGCCAGGATGAGTCAGATGATGACCTAACAATAGAAGAAACTCTCGATTGTAACACAAACTATCTTTAACAAAATTAGCCGAAATAATGGCATAATGGAAAATGTTATATGTTAAGAGAAATCCTGGAAAAGGACTGAGAAATTAGATAATCTGAATCATGATACAAAGAAACCAAGATAACGCATTCAGCTTTTAAAAATGAAATGTTTCTGCTCATCTGCGTCCCATCAGCGCATAAGTACAGCTAAAATATAGAAACACAAGAAACCAAAAATGTGTATAATATGCTTAAGTGACGTCATATCAAACAGTTGAATTTTGTAAACATGTGCAATACGTAATCTTGTTTTTATCATTCTTGAATCTGTATTATGGGTTGCTTTCAACATCCTTCGATAATTGAAAGAATTTTTTCCGAGTCAAGTTTTATCAAAACTAAAGAGAAGAATCCTAAATCCTACACATTTAAACCAAATTATTTTTCCAAAAGATCATTTTATAAGATCTTAAACTATTGAAATAATTAATGAAAAAATCCCAGCTGATTTTTTAATAAATGCATAAAAATATTATGTATTAATTATAAAATATGTTTTTTTTTATATATATGAATTACTTTTTTGTTTGCTCCTTTTAGTTCAAGAATTGTTTTGTTCGTTATATTATTGTTTTTTTTTTTTACTTATAGACTCCAATAATAAATAGATTTTGCATTTTTATTAATTGAAATTACTTAATTTATAACAAAACTTTATTAATAATGAATAACAAAATTAACCGATTATTAACCGATTAAACCAAAACCTCGGTTAATTAATCGAGCGATTAACCGATTAAAGCGAAAGCCCGATTAAATGAATACCCTAATTGAATAGCAACAGCATCTAGGGAGATCGCTCAATATGTCGAACTTTCAACAAATGATAAAAAATCAGCCCTTCAAGCCGACTTTTAAGGATCTTCCTTCCCGCGACTTTCGGTATAAATTACAACAACCACGTGATCCCTGAGGTGACTTCAACCAAGAGTCAGTCATGTCTCCGGCGGCTACAGGTTCCTATGGTGGAAAAATACTATTTTTCACTAGAGCCGGCTTATGTTCAAATGTTAAAAATTTCAAAAATATTATTCTTACACAAAAAAATATCGTTTATTATAAACGATATGACGAGTCTTGCAAAACTGAGATGTGTAATTGTAGTAATAAAAAATGCGTAATCACAAGTTAAATAACGACACATGTTTATCACAAGCGATGAATTTCCAACAACTCAGAAAGAATTTTTTACAAAATAAAAATCATGATATTGTGCACATTTCTGCATACTTAGCTTAAAAAAATTGTGCTTATTGACTTATGACACTATTGAAGTAAATGAGCGATATGTTTTCAAAATAATATCGCTATACAATTGGCCAAAATCATTTAATTTGTAAATCATTTTTATTCACTGATTTTTTTTTTATGGGATCTTCTTAAATCGCTGATCTATGCCACATTTATTATATGATCTTAAAGGCCACATAAACTAAGGCTATTACTTATATCGTTAGTCGCATCGTAAGTTCGCGTGCTATGAATCTTTTAAATATTTTATGAAGATATTCATCAACTTTAGTTACACTGTGCTAGTTGCAAAATTAAACAAGCCGTGCACATGGCGTTTTAGCTTAATTCGGGTCCGCTGAATCCAATGGAGCCCACCTTTTTTTAGGTTAGCTCTTGTTTTCAAGATATACCGTTATTTCGAAAATGGAGGAGGTTGCACAACAACATATATACAATATGAGCAGTCGTTTTAGAAACATTATTTTTTTTTTTTTTTTTTTTTAATAATTTTTTTATCAAAATTTCGAAATTTTTGTTTTTTAAAAATTCATAAAAGTGGCTTCTTTATGAAGAACAAAATTGACCATAATATGGTTGTCGGTGACAATAATATGGTTAAACTAAACATATTATGTTTAAAATTTTCTTTAAAAATTGTTTTGTTGGAGGTGACCATATTTAAACATGTTTTTTCTTTGCGTGCATGTAACCTTGTGGTTAAATAACAGTTCGCGATTTCGAATTTGATGGAATCGGTCTATAATTTCACACTCTTTGAATTAAGCACTCACCCATTTAATTATACATAAATTTTGACAAAACATATAAAGTTGATCATTAGTGTTAATTTCGTATTTTTTTATGATTTGTCACATGTTTTATTACAACTTAATAATTTTAACGAAAATATATATTTATTACATTTAAATAAATGAAATTTGTTTATAAAGGTGGTTATATCTGTCCCATTGCTTTAGAATAGAGGAATTAATATTTTGAAGTATTTTTCTTGTTAAAAATTTTATTGATTGAGGTATATATACGTATGACGGATGAGAAACAGTTGATTTGGCTGCTTTATCTGCAGTCTCGTTTCCTTTTATACCAGTATGGCTAGGAATCCAACATAGCTTAACTTTTTTAACCAATTGTATTAATAGTTGTTGGATTATAATAATGCTATGATTGTTGTTTTGATTGTTAAATGTTGCATCGAAAACCGAACGACTGTCAGTGAAGATTATGTATTTGTTAGAAGAGTTCTTACATAATTTCAAAGCTTCAATAATTGCTTCTGCCTCTGCTTCAAATACAGTTGCGTGGTTGGGAAGTAGTCCTCTTATTTTTGTGGAGTAGTTTTGGTCCACTACGGAAAATCCTACATGATTCATAGTTTTTGATCCATCGGTGTATAAAAAATTCCAATTGTCATTTTTGTATTTTGAAACCAATTCATTAAATAAGGATTTAAATACTGATGGTGGTGTAGTATGTTTGTCAAAACTTTGAAAGTTTCTGAGAAAAATGTTGGGTTCAAGTCGCCAAGGCGGGTGAATTTGCAGGGGTGGCTTTAATTTTTGTAAGTTAAATTTTCTTGTTACTTTAAAAATATGGGATAAAGTTGATGGACATTTGAGATCCTTCTTTCTTTTCTTTAATAAGTTTATGTGTTTATGCAGTAAAGAGGATTTGCTACAAAAAATTTTATGACAAAGTTTGACTTTAAGTTTATTGGCATGTATTCGTAGGGAGTCGAATCCCCCTTCGGCTTTCAGATTTTTTATTGGAGTAGTACGAAACGCTCTCAGGCTTGACCGGATGGCTGTGTTAAGGATTTGTTCGACCATTTTTAATGTTGATTTTGCAGCTTTGCTGTAGACAACTAGTGCATAGTTTATTTTGGAAATTATTAACGATTTAACTAAACCTAGGAGACTATTTGTGTGCATATTGCTTTTATAGGAAGATAGATATTTTATAATATTTAGTCTAGTCATTAAATTTTTCTTTAAATAATTACAATGGTTCTTAAAGCTATACTTAGAGTCAATGTTTAGACCTAAAATCTTAAAGTTATTTACATTATGAACTTTCATGTTTTTATACTCTATAGTAATATTATTACAATTATGTTTTCTACAAATATGCAGATGACTTGTTTTATCAAATGAGATATCTGCACCAGATAATTTGGTCCAGTTATCAATGGCAAGTAGGGTTTTGTAAAATTCTTCTTTAATTCTTTCATTTGCCTGAACTTTTGCTATTACATAAAGGTCATCGGCATAAATGCAGTGTTCAATTTTCTTATTATTACTTAGTATGCGACTCAAGTCGTCAAAAGCAATAATAAAGAGGGTTACGGATAGTGGGGATCCCTGTGGGATCCCATTGTGCAAGGGTAATGTACTTGAAAACTTCTATAACTCTTCCAACTTCTACCAACTGTCATAAAAATAAATGTTACACCAGGCTCCGCCTTACACATACCAGATTGACACATCAATATTTGATATCCAGGGATCCCCAACCTATGTGTACTTTTTGCAACAACTCAATATTAACAGTCCCCCATATTCTTTCTGACTGCCAAGCATTATACACCACACGTTTAAGAATATGCAAAACAACAAATATCATTAATCTACTAACTAATACATCAGAAGACAATGTTGACAAAGTCTATGATTTTTTAAAGTGTATTAAGTTACATAATTATATCTAAATCTAAAATTTTTTTAAATTTATATTTTGTATAACGAAGGCCGATAGCCTTAGATGCTAGTGCTTAAATTATATAATTTATTGTAATTTTAATTATAATAAATATTAAATAAAATAAAAAAAAAAAAAAAAAAAAAAAAAAAAAAAATAAATGAAATAAATGAAATAAATAATCAAAAGTAATAGAAATAATTGAAATAATTGGCAACCCTTACATCAATGCAAAGCCAATTGAATTTTACAACGGCGGCAAAAAGTATGAACATACTTAGGCGACTAAGCTGGTAGCCGGTTAAAAAATTTTTAAATATTAAAATAAAAACTTTTAAAAAGCAACAACATTTTTATAAACTTTTGTTAATTTATTATCTTTAAAAAACTTAAAAAAAAAAAAAAATGTTTAAACATTTTTAGGCATGCGTCTTAAAAGTTTTTAGCGACAAGACAAACGTTTTTGTTACTTTCCTACTAATTTTCTCACACGTTTTTTGATAAATAAAAAAATTTAGGTGTTAACAGGTTTTGTGATGGGCACGTTATAAAATATATAATAGAAAATTGAACTGCAAACATTTTGCAGATTTATTCGTCATGCTGTTTAAAAAATTTGCAATAAAGCTTTTGTCTTGTTATTTCAATAAATATTTTGAAAATCGTGTGCGAATTATTTGTGGTTAACAATTATTTATTAACATCAATTCCCTACATTTTTCATTATCTTTAAAAAATTTTTTTAAATAAAAAATGATAAATTGTTACAATTATTGTAAAATACTTGCTTCATATTGTATTTGTTGTTATTGAATACTTGTGCCTTCCCTCCTTAACTAAACAAGGTATTACATTTTATATTTTATTATACTCATTTACATTTTACAGTTTGGCAATAAATTTCTATTCAAAATATGTACGTTATACATTAGGGGAGGAATAGTGCACGACTTTTTGATTTCGATACGCTAGAACCCCCAATTTTGTGAAGTTTATGAAAAAAACGCATGAGCCCAAAAATTAGGGGTGTGGTATGGGGGTAAATGGCTCCTCACCGGGATCAAAGCTAGGGGAAAACGATACAAAAGCCAAAAAAAAAGCTTCAAAACTGTCCCTGAGTCGCTCCTAGAGGGGTACTGAGGGGTACAGAGGACTGACTCCCACTAATATTTCGTCCTCTACATTTTTTATTAACATACTAACCCCCTATCTGTGCTCCTTAATGGGGCTCCCATACTAAATATTATTAATGAGCCATTTACCCCCTACCCCTCCTGCCCTAATTTTTTGGCTCATGCGTTTTTT
Source organism: Pollenia griseotomentosa (assembly GCA_963931875.1). Classification (NCBI taxonomy): domain Eukaryota; kingdom Metazoa; phylum Arthropoda; class Insecta; order Diptera; family Polleniidae; genus Pollenia; species Pollenia griseotomentosa. The sequence goes on from OZ007562.1 coordinate 25,697,036, forward strand.
ACAAACTTCACAAAATTGGGGGCTCTACCGTATCGAAATCTTGCTGCGAAGGATTTCTATATAACACTATTCCACCCCTATTATACATGTTATTAAATGCTAAAGTGCACACCTTTTCGAGTGTAATTATACCTTTCAACACAGGTGGGAAGGGTATATATAAGTTTTTCATTTCGTTTGTAATTTCTAAAATAATAATCTCAGACCCCGTAAGGAATATTTATTCGGGGTTCTTATAATTAGCAATTTCGATCTGCCCTTGTGCACGTGTTTTCACATATACTTGGTAAAAGTTAGCTTTTGAAATCATATTAGTTTTGTTGCGACTGTCAAAAAATCTAATTTAACATCACAGTTTGTATTCACACTATCACACATGAACAGGGCGGTCAGATTTTTTGAGCTCCATTGCCAAACCGGATGTCAGATATTGGCAAAAATCGCCAAACCTCAATTTTGTTCAGTTTTCTTAACATTTTTTTTTATATATAAAATTTGAATACAAAAAAACGCTGGTATAATATTTCAGTCAAAAATCGCCAAAAACTGAGAAAAATACAAAAAGGACGCCGAAAGTAAATTTTGTTTAGATTCTGTTATTTTTTTTTTTTAAACAAATTAAGTACACAAGTCTATAAGATCGTACACTTCATCCTCATCGATTTCATTGCTGGTGTTTTGACCTGCATACATACTATTAGAATTAAATAGCGACTGAATATAAAATTCACTTAAAATGATAACAAACCAAAATCATGTGAAAAAGAGCTGCCAGATTTTTTTTTTTAAATAAGTAAAAATGTATAAAATAATACCTAAATTTTGTTTAAAATTTATTCACAATACAATGAAATTTTATTTAAAACTCAGGCCCCTATTATGAGTTACATTCGTCAAACGATTTTCGCTGGCTATCGAACATCGAATATCGAATGTACGTTTTGTATTATGAGTTGACAGCACTGTCGAATTATTCGTTGTGGATCGAATTTTTCAACGAAAACAAATTTGCTTTCGACACTGCAAATAAATGTAAAAAATTTGTTAAAAATGTAACTATTTGTAAATTGTTTTGTGTTCGTATACCAAATACCATACCAACGTCGTACACAGTAATTGGAAACGCTCATATTCCTTATGAAACAGAACTCGTTTTTGACAAAATGATTTGCAGCAAAGTTCAGCATGTAAAAAAGCGGGATAAAACCCCACTGAAAGCTAAATTATTTGAAAACAACCATAATTCCGCCGTTGTCACGTTTAACTTTAATTTTATTTTTTAAATTTGTAAACAAAAATTTTTTATTTTAAGTGACAGCTGATCGAAAATGTACTACTGTGAGTGAATAAACAAAATCACAATAGCTGCGTTCGTTTACCCCAAAATTTGTACTGGATTTTACTGAAATGCGTTCGCGTACACATAAATTTGTAAAATTTTCATATTACTCACCTACTGGATTTTACTGGAAAAGTAAACGAACGCACATAATAGTAAAAGTAAATGCGCGCCATAATACCAAATGAAAATTCGTTCGATTAGCTTATTCGACTGCTGTCGAAAATCGAATTTAGTTCATAAATAATAGGCACCTTAATGAATTTTAGTGAGATATTTTGAAAAAAAAAAAAAAATTTATTTTGAATAAGTGGTTGGATTTTGATGAAGGCCAGGTATTAATATAAATCTTAGACCCTATAAAGTATTAATAAATAAACTGGGTCCTTATAAGTAACGAAGTTGATTAAACGATATTTGGCTGTCCAAGTCGGTGCAAAAATGACTGAGATGTGGACATAACACCATGAGTGCCTCTAATTTTTACACATATCATTAAAATTTTTACCCATTAACCTTAACTTTTCGAAGTCCTCTTATAATTTTTTTACTTTCATTTTAAACAAACTTAGTGAATACTTTGGGGGATCACAATGAAACGCATTGATCTCTGGGAGGAGGTGTGCCGCAGGGCGCTAGTTATTTACAAATAACTTCCTTTCTTTTTCCGAAACACTGTAGCGCCCATACCATATATAAGCTAGGAAGATTAAGGGCGTTATTCCGGAAAACACAACGCAACACCTAAAATTTCATTGAAACCAAAAACCAATTCAAAAATATTTTATAATTTTGTTGTTGATTCCTACAGAAATTCATATTGAATTTTTAAATACCAAACACTTCATATATTATGGCGTTGAAAATTTCAAAACAAAATTAATATGAATTTCTATAGAAAGCAACAACAAAATTATAAAATATTCTTGAATTTGTTTTTGGTTTTAATGAAATTTTTGTGCGTTGCGTTGCGTTTTACGGATTAAGGCCCTTAATTTGGCTCAAATATTTTTTTTAATTTAAGAGATATTAAATATTAAAAACCAGCCAATTCGTTTTACTATTTCACCTGGCCGCCATACAAATGTCCTACCGAGTTAAGGGTTGCCATAGGGTCTAAACAAAACAAGGTGTGCATGAAATTTATTTGGTTTTCAAAATCAGCTTACAAATGTGCTTCCATAATATTTCTTGAAAAGAAAAATGTATACGTAAAATTATTAATGACAAAATTTGTTTGTTTGACTGAAAGTGCATGTTTTTCAAAAAAAAAAAAAAAAAAAAAATTGTTTCTTTCATTGAAACACCTAGTGAAAATATTGTTTTCATTGTGAATTTGGCTTAAATTTATATGTTAAAAAAAATGTTTGTTTATTTAGTTTCAAATATTCTTTGGGAAATGGTGTATTAAAATACATAAATATTTATAGACTTTTTAATACAAAAAATTAACCTTTTATTTATAAATACATACTCTCAAAATCTATTATCAGTAAGAATATGCATGGAAACACGTTAAACATTCTACAAAAAAATCTAAACTTTAAAACGCGTTGCCTTATTAAGATTAAAAGAAAAACAATAAGTTAATATAAATATTAGCGATTAAACTAAGTAATAAAGCTACATTTAAATACCCCTTTTTTAATAAAATCAAAATTTGATCAAATTCTAAACTTGCATGTTTTTAAAATTAAAATTTTTTGGGTTTTTTTATTTGTAATGAATTAAACATTCTTTATTCAAAAAAGGTTATTTCTAATTCTGTCCCGTATTAATATTTTCTTATCACACTTGTTACCAATGCAAAAAATATAAAACTTGTATTTAATAATATACAAAAAATACATGATTTTCATCATAAATACGTACAAGATGTACGAATAACCTTCTCAGCAAATTTCATTCAAATCGAAAGGGGTCGTGTCCCACTTTTGGTCGATTTAACATGGAATTACCCATATATAAATATATACTTAAACTACTACTACTGGTTAAAAATTTTCCAGAAACCTGGACTCATTCTTCAAAAAATTATAAAATGGTAAATTATTAATATGTTGCTCCACCACGCTCTTTTAAGACTTTAATAATGGAAAACGTTGGAAGAATTCTTTGTTCACAAATCCCATTCATTAGGTAGCGCTTTGGGAATACAGTTGTTGCTCTGTACTCCTGCAAAATGGCCCTTGGCAAAAAATGGGATCATAGTTTGTCCAACCATTTTATGCGACATACCCGTAAGGAGGGCAATTTTGGATAGAACGACCCACTTGGGAAGACTGAGGAAGATGCAGAGAACGTCCTCGCTTTGAATGTTATAAGGGCTCTTCGCAGCACTCCTAACGGTGGGCTGGATCGGCAGTTCGCCTCAAATGTACGCAGCAGTAAAGTGGAAATAGCTGTGGACACTGCAGGGTTATAAATACGACAATCTTGAATCGAAGGATTGATCACCCTTTCTCCGTTTTGGTTCACGACCGTCGCTACAAAACGCTGATACCAAGCCGGAATGTTGGGATAAACGGTGTTCCAGGCAGGATGATAACGCGTGAACCTTTACACTAATGGCTCTAAGTTACGAGAGAAAATGGGTTTCAGAGTACACTCTAGGGAGCTCAACCTCAATTTATCGCAAAGACTGCCGGATAACTCCAGCGTTTTCTAGGCGGAGATACTTGCAAGACGATATGTTGTGTCAACGACTGCTGTTGATATTTACACTGACAGCCGTGCCGCCATTACTGTCTTGTATTCCCTCTCATTGAGAACGAGAACAACCGCTCATCTCTAAACGAAATGGCTGAGCATTTGAGCTTTCTAGACTTGGCACTACCTTACGGGTTCCACTAGATTTCGAAGGCGTTGGGGCTCCTCTGCTCTCCTGCAAACTCGAACTTCTGCGATGCCTCCGTGGTCTCTGGAGGCAGAACTGAAGGAAATTGTGGCCGAACATGGATAACGGACGAAGTATGTCTCTACTATCGAGTAGCTAGTCATGCTATCATTACTGCCGCAGTTGTGATGACGAAAATAAGGAGGAGAACGTTGAACACCTCTTCTGTCATTGTCCCACACTGGCAAGAAGACGATTGTCCGAAATGGGATCTGTCACCTTTGAGGTATTGTACGATATCTCTGGCGTTGAACTGGAGTGCATTTTAAACTTCGTTAGAATTTTGGGTTGGTTCTGCAATTGGGGTTCTGTTTAGTGGAAATCCCTGGTATCACAAGGGATCATTGGGTCTTAGAGGGATACTGACTGCCATTTTTAACTAACCTGACCTGTCTCCTGTTCCATAAATCCGAACTCATCTCTTAAATTATTTTTGTTTTGGAATATTTTAAAACGCTCTTAATTTTTTTCAGATTGCTTTAAATCATGAAATGCGCTAAGAATAATTTTTTAGTTAAAATATCTTTTTTTAAAGTGTTAACATAAGTTCTGCTTAGTAGTTAACATTTTTCTATTAGCACAATAGAAGGTGTCTAGGGTTATAAATTTTGAAATTTAACTAGAATAACAAGATAAACTTATAAAATATTAGCAGAAGTAATGATAAAAGTTAAATAATTATAGATTAATAAGATTTTTGCGTTTTGTTAATTAACTTTTTTTCAAACAACAAATCGTGTAGTATTTTAAATTTCCATTAGTTTGTTTAATAAACAAAATAGATTTATTTGAAATTGTAGAATCAATTTTTAAATTTATTTAGTTATAATCATAAAGCAGACTTCCATTTAACACTTTTTTTTATAAAAATAAATTTCCACTTAATGAGTTTTCAAATATTATATATAATATAATTTAATTGCGTTTTATTTTGTTTTTTTTTTTTCATAAAAATATTGTTTATACAATAATTTTTTTATATACAATTAACAGTAAATTTAAATAATGAAATTTAAATCTTTACAATTTAGTTAGAAAGTTAATAATTACATCTAAAATAATAAAAAAAAAAACTATTTATAATATTGAAAAAAAAAAATATAATTTACAGCTAATTTGTAAATTTTCTTGATCAGAAGTCACAAATAAGGTAAATTATTTAAAACAGATAACAAAAAGCACTTTATTTAAATTTAATTTTGAAATTACAATATGATCAGCTGATAAAAATCATTACACGTCCCGTCCCATCTCTATCTTTAAAGCGGAGTACACACCAACAAAAACAGGACTGGCAATTTTGCTCAAATTTTTTCGCTTCGTGTGACCGCATATTTTCTTCAGACAACCCCAGATTTTTTGTGGTTATATGTTGACTGATGAAATTTTTGACTGTCACTTAAGTTCGATAGTGTGTTACTACGCCCCTTAACTAATATCTTGTCTGACAATTTTTTCTTAACTAAATTATAAAAATCATTCAAAAAAGTGAATAAATATTTTTTGGTTTTTTTAATTTAACTCTAACTATGGAAAATGTCGTTGTACATCAAATTTTTCAACGAAAACAAATTTGCTTTCAATGGTGCAAATGAATTTAAAAAAAGTTGTCGAAAATGTAAATATGTATTTGAAATTTGTTTGCTTTCGTATACCAAATACCACATTCTTAATCAGTTTAGCAAAAAGAACTTGCATAAAGATCAGCATTTTAAATATTGAGATTAAAGCTAAATTGTTTCGGGCCCAACCATAATTCCTACGTGGTCATGTTAAACTTTAATTTTATTTTTTAAATTTGTAAACAAAAATTATTATTTTAAGTGTCAGGTGATAGAAAATGTACTACTGTGAATAAACTAAATAGGCATCAAATTAAAATCAAATTAAAAAAATCATTCACAATAGTAAAAAATTTGTTAATTTCCAATGTTGGCAAATATCCTTTCGCAAATTTTTTGTTTTATTTTGAGAATTGGTTTTATATTTTTTGCAGTTTTTTTTTTAAATAAGGCACTACGTGCAAAATAATACGTTTTAAGTTTTTTATAATTATCTGCTTTAGCAAGAACCTGAATTCCCGGTTGCTGAGTTAGTTCAATGACATACATATTTTTTTTGGCAAAATTTGTGAAGTTAATTTTTAGTTTTTTAAATTTTATGGTCTGGTATTAGATAACAGGTTTAACAAAAAAAAAAGGAAAGTTTCCAATAAACATTTTGCTAATAATATCTATAAAGTCAAATAATTTTGAACTTTTTTTCAAATGTTTATATGTAAAAATACATCGATGGAAATATTAAATTTAATTTGAAACTTAAAATGATTTTGAAACCTAAAAACAAAATTTATTTATTTTCCTAACTATAGCTATTATCAAAAGTTGTTAGAAATAACACCCACATTCTATTAAGTAAACTCATAACAGCTCATAATTTTACTCCGGAACTAAATAATTTATTTAAAATATCTATAATTAGCATTAGTTTGTAAGTTTATATATGTTGATAATTTGCTAAATCATTTAAAATTGTTATAATTTAATTAACTTGCAAAAATCTATACTGATATCTCAATCAATTACCATACTATAACTATTGTTCAAAAAAATACACTACACAAAAAACTGATTGAATTTACAATTATATCGCGTGCTTTCAATCATATTATTTAGTTTAAATTTTATTTTATTCTAGTAAAACAATTTATAATGTGTACAAAATTTAATAGTAACACAAAGACCCAAAGAATAATGGAAAAAATTATAAAAAAAATAAATTTTAAATTAAAAAAAACTGTGTAAAACGCAATTATATATAAATAATTATTACAACAATTGTTATTAACGGCTAATTTTACCAAGTTCATAACACAAATTTAAAAATTTGTTTCCTCTCAGTCGAAGTTTGTTGGTAAGGGGAGACGACACTGTATGCGTGACACACTTTACTTTTTACTTCTTTCGCCCACAAAGTTCATATGTCTGCCTTTCAGTTTTAATCGGTAAAAGAGGTCTAAGCGTGTGCAATTGTGAGTTAAAAACAAAATGTGACGTAAAGTTTACAAGCAAAACAATTCAACAAAAGCATCTTAGCATTGTTATCGGCTATTGTGGATGAATGTGTACTGAACCTTTAATCATTTTAAATCGTGGCAACTCAACACAATTTATATTTTTGATATTAAATTTTTATAAAATTGAAAGTACGCATTTAGAAATATTAAGGCTTATGGTAAAGATTTTAATCTTCTACTTTATTACACTTTTTAAAAACTAAATTTGAATTTGTTATTTTGTTTTCAACTTTGAAAGTAAAAAAAAAACATTTTAGTTTTGCTTTATGTTATCTGTAATCGAAACATTTAACAAATTTTTTTGTTCATAAGTTCAGGGTACAATATTCATTTTATTCAATTTCTATGTCAAAGTCCAAATTGAGTTAATGAACTTGTATCAGTTATCGATTTTAATCGTTTGGAGTGAAATTTGTGCGAAAAAAAATTAACAGAAGTAGGTCAAACTACAGTTTTTCGAAAAATTTAAAAACTGAAATACATAAAATTTAATTGAACTACAACGGAATTTTTCTGATTTGAAATAAAACTTTATATGAAAAAGATTAAGAAATTAATTAGTCTAGAAGAAAATAATTGAGGTGATATTGTTTTCTTATGATAACTTTGTCAAATACAGTAAAAATTCGATAATCCGGATAATTGATTGCAGACCCCAATCCGGAGTAGCGAATTATCCGGATTACCGCATGTATGTATTTATTAAAAATTATAATAATTCATAGCAAAAAAAACGCATGTGCAAACAAACTCATATCACACTAATCTAACTGCATTTTACAAAGCATGCTGTGATTTGAATAAAAAAATAAATAAAAACGGGTGTTATTCAATCCGGACTATATAGTTGCAATCAATCCGGATTATAGAATACGCAATGAGCTGCAAAATTCTGTCCGGATTACCGAATATTCCGGATTAGTGGAGTCCGGATTATCGAATTTACACTGTAGATGAATTTTACTTTTAACGTCGAAAATTTTATAAGATGAATAAACAAATTTTGAGTTTGAGTCTTATGTTTCCGAATGCCGAGCAATAACAAAGAAGATGTTCTGTTGACTCGTTTCTTCCTCGCCGTCGCAACTTCTACAGGGAGCCCTAGCTTCTGGGCGCTTTTCCCAATGAGCCAGTGGCCAGCTTTAGAGCCCTCTGAGTTCTTTTTCCATTCCATAATTGGCCAGATTTGTCTGGTTTGCCCATAGGTAGTTTTATCGAACCATTTCCGACTAGCAATAAGATCAGACTTTTGTTTGATAGGTTTTTTGCTCTTCGAGAGCGAAACTAATACGTATATCATAAGTTGAACCGTTCCGATTCAAGGTAGTGCTTGCACGTAACATTAAGATTAAAATGACTGACTGACCGAGGCGAATTCATGTATCTATACTACAAAAAATAAGAAAAATAGTAGTTGAGTATTGTCAACGCCACCCATGGCGAATTCATAGCAGGTGAACTCGACTGATTCTGCTCCGTGCATTCTGATCTAATTAGTCTTGTTAGTTTATGAATTTTTATTTATAGGCTTTTTACACTCAAAAAAGATGTAGAAAAAATTAAACACTTGTTAACATTGTTCACATCTAACATCTACCATTAAACAAAAATGTCATCATTTTTGAAAAAATAAAAAAAAAACACTTTACAAAAGCACCAAAATTTAAAAAAAGCACAAAAATGTATATGAAATTTATTTTGTTTAAAAATATAAAAAATATTAAAGAAAAAACATTTAAAAAAAAGAAAACTTGACAAATGGTAACGCTGCTTCCAAAACAAACGTCTTTTTGTGATGACACTATCGAAAGAATGGAATAAAATGAGATAGAAACATCTTGTAAATATGTTAATAGGCTTTTTACACTGATCAACATCTAACAACTACGATCTAAAAATAAAAAATGTTTTTTTCTACAAAAGTACCAAAATTAAAAAAAAAAACTTGAAAATGTATTTGAAGTTCCATTTGTTTAAAAATATAAGCCATACTTAACAAGAAAACATTAGTGGTATTCACACCGAACTTGTTAATTTGTTACTCGGTAGATTGTTAATTTGTTAAAGTTACCAACTGTGAACGACCCCCTTTTTAAAACTTTGTTAGTCTGGTAACTTTCGTAGTAAAACAGCATTTAATTAGCATACTTACTCTCAATCTACACGAAAAGTGCCAAAACACAAATATTTTTTTAGAAATGTATCACAAATGACTTTTTTATTATATTTATTTAAAAACTGCAACAGCTGATTGTGAGTTACCAACTAACAACTATTTTATCAGGGGTGCCGTGTCGTTAATTTGTTAAATGTTAATCCGGTAGCGCGTTAAATATACAAAAACAAAATGCGTGTAAAAAAGTAACGATTAACGACTAACAAACTAACAAGCTCGGTGTTAATCCCACTATTGCAATAAAAGAAAAAACTTGACAAATGGTAACGCTGTTTTCAAAAAATTTTTTTTGTCAGGGATGCCACAATAATAGAACTTATTGCCACTTTTCTAGTGATGATACTAAAATAATCGAAACATGTTGAATGGAATAAAATGAGATAGGAACATCTTTTAAAGATGTTAATAGATGATGGTCTTTAGCCCTATGTATTTCTTATGGAAAGTTGTTAACATCTTCGCAAATTGTGGCAAATTGATGGTAGCTGTTAGATGTTAATCAGTGCAAAAACGCTATAAACGATGTTGATTCACTATGTGTTTCTTATGGGCAGATGTTAACATCTTCGCAAACGGATGGTATATGTTAAATGTTGGTCAGTGTAAAAAGCCTACTAAACGGTACTGCCATCTTAAAATAATATCTACATTAAAAAAAAAAAACTTTAAAAAAAGACATTAAAATGTACACAAAATATCATACGATCTACAATTATTTGCAAAAACAAAATTATTTTTAATTTAAATAACTTTCTATCGTCCTTTTGCAACTTTCTTACATCATTCAATTAGTAGGAACAAATGAAAATAAATTGTTTATATTAAATTTCAATAACAAAATAATATTTGTTATAAAAAAAATTAAAAAAAAAAAACATACACAACCATACATAGAAAACTTAAACTGCTCGGTTGACAATTGGCGTCATCATATGTGCGTTAACTAAATGCAATAACACAGATGCGAAATTTATTTAAAAATTTTTAAAATATATTTTGCTATGATTTTAATTAAAAACCAATTTAATTTTCATGTTAATTTCAAATTTTTATTTACACAAGTGTTTAGATAGATAGTAAAATACAACATAACAAATCAATGAAAATTTCGTTTAAATCAATTTCTATAAAGAAAAGAAAAACAAATAAAATTTAAAAACAAATAAATAATTAAAGTCAAGTAACTCGTGGCAAGATATTTAAAGTGACAGAAAAAAGGGGTCAAGTCAACTCTTTTTACGAATACTCGTTATAACGAAATTGTTGATTTGTTGTCTCATGATTATGAAAAAGTTTGTCTCAAGAAACTTGACACACTAATATGAAAAATTGAGGGGTATTTTGACCCCCTTTATAATTATTTACACTTGAGCTTTATTGTTAAAAAAAAATTTTTGGAAATTTTTTTATTCAAAAGTAAAGCTTGCTTTTGCAGTTGTTTTGAGGAGAGGGCAGGAATTTTAATATGAGATCTTAATAATTTAGCTTGTTTTTTTTACTAAATAAGCAAATTTAAAAACAATAAATCAAGTTCAATGTTATTTTTGCCTTTTTTAATCAAAAAGTTTTCTTTGTGTTTGTTTGGTATTGAAAACTTTGATATTTGAAAGTAAATAGTATAACAAAAAGTAGACAGTCTATGTAATTAAAATTTGTAATATTAGCTGCGTATGCGAAATTAAATAACCTATTAAACAATAACCCCCGTATTCATAAACGATTGTTAAATTTAACAAACGTTTATAAATAAAAATTTTAATACCAAATTTGTTTTGTAAATCCTTATTAAATTTAAAATATTTTTATGAATACAGGCATAAAACGTTAAATTAATTTTTGAACATTAACCTTTAAACTTAAAATAAACTTTATTTTTCAATTTTAATTTATGTGACCTACTTTATTGCAGAGTGCAACTGATTAATGCAAATATTATTGCATTTCGCAGTGGAAAACATGATAACTACACTGCTAAAAACATGTCGTGTAAAAGTACCTTAAGCCGGTAAAGCTGCGTAAATTCTACATCAATCATCCACAAGGCGTGCTTATAAAAAATTTTAATTAAAAAAAAAAAAAATGTTTTTGTCAATGAGAAAAATATTGGAAAAAGAAATAAAAATAAAAGGCCCAAAAATCATTCATTATTAATTTGCTGCCCATCGCTCTATCCCCAACTATCGACGACATCCGTCCCTCCCCGCTACTGGTTTTGTGCTGCTTGGCTTGCTCTACCATTTCAATGGCAATCTTTGGCCATTATTAGGATTTGCCCCCAATCTACTACTAGAGCTTAAATATCTCTTACTTACTTAAAGATTTCACTTATTCCGCCTTACTTACGCGGGTTAGGCAGCGCTTAAACGTCGCATTTACAACTACCGGAAGAAGGTTTTATTAACCGTCTCTGTCCGACTTAGTTTTGGTCTTCTCAGCCGCAATCGTCATACTCGTATAACTAACCTCTTACCTTTGATATTATCCTTAAGTTTCGGTGCTCCTATCTATTGTATTCTGGTGGTCTATAAGGGTTTTTTCTTAATTTTGTGTTTCAAATATTCTCGTTTCTCGCTTTATTAATTTGGTGTATTTGTAAGTGTTGTTTTATTTTAATTTATAATATAAAATGGGTTTTCTTAATTTTGTTTTACTTGGTTTTTGTTTCAGGTATTTCGTTTTTATTTTTTTTTTTTTTTAAATTTTTTTATATAATTTTTTTCTAGGCGAATTCATACAAGGTAGTTATTTTGAAAACGGATACAATGCTGTAAAATGATTTAACGTGTGTCAAAATAATACAACACTGTACATAGTAAACAAATTATCTGTGCACTAACCAAAGTTGGGGGTAGTGCACTAAATATTGATTTAAATCAGCAGTGCGTTATCACTGAATTAAACTGCAAAAAAATTAGTTTGCACTCTTTTTTACCAGCTTTAGTGATGATTGTTGGTTTATTTTTAACCACCACTAAAAAAATTTAGTGATAGTGCAAATTTTTTCTCTATCACTAAACGCAGATTGAGTGCAAAAATCTGCACTCAATTCAAATAGTGCAAAATTTGGACTTGCAATCAAAAAAGCTGCATACAAATAGTCTCACTAAAATTTAAAAAATTTATCTTTGTATGTATGTACATTGTTTTTGATTTCATTTTGTTTAATTCAGTCAAAACTGTAAGTATGTGGGTAATAACTGACAGTTCGACCCAACGCGTTGCAACGGTTCAGTTTAACTGAGAAATATAAAATTTTTATATTTTTAACTGACAGTTTCAACTGAAGTGAATGTGTGTGGGGGTTCAACTGTACTGTTCTCAGTTTAATTTGTGTCGAGCAACTACCAAAAGTGCACCGAGAGCGGCCAAACCGTCCTGCTCGTTCGAATCCATGTTAAAAACTGAAGTATTGAACTGCACGTGTGCATCTCAGTTAACAGTTTAGTCTGTCAGTTTTATCTGAACAGTTAAAACTGACAGTTAAAACACGCTCACTTCAGTTGAAACTGTCAGTTAAAAATATAAAAATTTTATATTTCTCAGTTAAACTGAACTGTTGAGTTGAACTGTCAGTTATTACCCGCTCACGCACAGTTTTAACTGAACAGTTTAAACTGTACGTGAATGGCCGGCCTTTAACAAACAGAAAATCGCTAAATTTGGTTATATTAGCTTTTTGACTCAAAAACTTCACCTTAACTTGTTTGACAACTAGTTTTGAAAAACTTTTCTCCTAAATTAATACATATAGCTTTTATAACAAGACGTTTGATACTTTGGCATTATAATTAAAAAGTTATCTATTTTTATCATAACTTAATATAATGTGTGTGAAGATAAATACCACAATTTCTTAACAGCAACTCTTTGCAGTTAACATTGCACTTAACAGTGCTGCTATAATAGAATAAAGTGTATTTAGGACGAATGGAACCGGTTGCACATAAGAATACAGTTCTTTAGAGGATTCTGGTAGTCGTTTTTTGCGAAAATTTCTGGAGAGGATTAGTGACCATTATGGAAAAATAAGGAATGGTAATAGCAACAAACTATATGGAAATGGTGCTCCAAGGAGTCCTCTTTAAGACCCTATTCATGGTATATCTGAAATAATTCTGAAAATTAGGAAAATTTAATTTTAATTTTTCCTATATGGTGTTATATTGTTACCCATCACCATTTCTCCAAATTGTCCAATGTCCATAAAGTCCACTTTTAACATTTTTCAAAATGCACTTTTTTAAAATTAAATTTTCCTAATTTTCAGAATTATTTCAGATATACCATGAATAGGGTCTTAAAGAGGACTCCTTGGAGCACCATTTCCATATAGTTTGTTGCTATTACCATTCCTTATTTTTCCATAATGGTCACTAATCCTCTCCAGAAATTTTCGCAAAAAACGAAATTTTTCAAATCTGAATTTTTGAAATTCCAAAATTATTTCCGATATCCCACTACCAGAATCCTCTTTAGGACTCTCTTCTCCCCCATTCCTATATGGTGAAATATTGTTACCCATCACCATTTCTCCAAATTGTCCAATGTTCATAAAGTCCACTTTTAACATTTTTCAAAATGCACTTTTTTAAAATTAAATTTTCCTAATTTTCAGAATTATTTCAGATATACCATGAATAGGGTCTTAAAGAGGACTCCTTGGAGCACCATTTCCATATAGTTTGTTGCTATTACCATTCCTTATTTTTACAAAATGGTCACTAATCCTCTCCAGAAATTTTCGCAAAAAACGAAATTTTTCAAATCTGAATTTCTGAAATTCCAAAATTATTTCAGATATTCCACTACCAGAATCCTCTTTAGGACTCTCTTCTCCCCCATTCCTATATGGTGTTATATTGTTACCCATTACCATTTCTCCAAATTGTCCAATGTCCATAAAGTCCACTTTTAACATTTTTCAAAATGCACTTTTTTAAAATTAAATTTTCTTAATTTTCAGAATTATTTTAGATCAGAAGTGGGCACAATTTAAACTGTGCTTGTATTGATGTTTATTAGTATTAGTGAGATGGCAGAGTTACCCACCAAACATAAAGCCAAGCGTTTGAAATATAATGGTGCATTATATTTCTTTATTTAATATTTTACGCATTTGAAGTAAAATAAAACATTTTTTTAATAGTTCAAAAACTTAAAAACCATATTCATTTATGTAAAACAAAGGTTCAAAATATGTAAGCATCCGCTTCATGTGCATTCGTTGCTGTCTTATTCAAAATGAACTTGTTTAAAAAAAACACGTGTGTTTGCTGGGTAAATTCTCTTGAAAAAAAATACAAAAAATATATGAAAATGTGTCTCATCAAAAACAAAACTAAAGAGGCTAAGAATGCGTGTGAAATCTCTCAGCACAATTGTGCTATGGAGCGCCCACCATTGTTTTAGATATACCATGAATAGCGTCTTAAAGAGGACTTCTTGGAGCACCATTTCCATATAGTTTAATAATCCTCTCCAGAAATTTTCGCCAAAAACGAAATTTTTCAAATCTGAATATCTGAAATTCCAAAATTATTTCAGATATCCATCCCACTACCAGAATCCTCTAAAGAACTGTATTCTTATGTGCAACCGGTTCCATTCGTCCTAAATACACTTTATTCTATTATAGCAGCACTGTTAAGTGCAATGTTAACTGCAAAGAGTTGCTGTTAAGAAATTGTGGTGGATGTCTCCGCTAGTTAAATACGTATTTATCTTCACACACATCTTAATATAACAGTTTAAACAAAATCACATTTTTTTACAAATTTGATAATTTTTTTTTACTCGTTCCAATTTTTCAAATATTATAAAACCTTTTCACTAATTTGTACCAATTTTTTCTTCTTATTTCATTTCAGTTAAAAAAAGAAATTTAGTCAAACATGGAAATGTAAGTATTACATGAAAAAAAATTATTTAAATTTGAAAATACATAATAATAATTTGTTATTTTCTATTTGTTTTACAGTGAGGTGGGCGAGAGAGCACCTTTATCGGGGTGCAGTAAATTATTGACCTTTATTGCCAACCACTGGAAGGGTTTAGTAGTATTTTTAGTGCCTCTATTATGTTTACCTGTGATGTTAATCAACAATACTCCTGTAAGTTGTAAAAATTTTAAAAAATAGTTTACCGAAATTATTATAATTGGCAACTTGCCTGTCGTTTGCTTAAACTAGAAATTGCCAACTAGTTTCTTAAGTATAAATCTTTTTAAATAGTGTTGCAATTTAACGTTTTTTGTCAGTAATATTTGCAAATAAAACAAGCACTTAGGGGATGACCCCTACTAATTACAATGCATTGTGTTGGAACTAGGAAAATAGGTTATGGAAATGAGGATAGAGGGAGTAGTGCTTGTGAACATTCGACTTGAATTTATTCATGTTGAAAGTAAGAGGGAAGACTTCTGCATGAAAGTTATTCCACATAGGAACAGTACGGCCAAAAAAAAACGAATTTTACCCTGTAATGCGCTGTACGATGCACCGGCCAATCGACCACAAAAGAATGAGCTCTTGAGGAAATACGTGTATAACGAACAAACGTACGGGTTTCATGTTTTTTTTAAATAGCACTTTACAGGGTTGCTAATAGTCCTATAGACGTTGTTGTTGCCAATCTAAGTAGAAAGTTGTTAACTTTTGAAAAAAAGTTATAATCCTATAAATAAGTTAAAATTTTGTTGATCTACAATTGTAAAACTGCTCTGGGTGGGGAAACTAACCGCGCGCCATTGTCATTATATGTTTAATGGCCGTCCTTGTTTGTCTTCTTTCACGATTAATTTTTGGTACGCATTGGTTAATAATTTGGCGTCGCATAACTGTACTGCCTTATGGTAAATAAATTAGTGAACGTTTAAACGCTGGTTTAGTTGAACTAAACATAGATTTATATATAGTTTAAACTCAACAACTATAAATCAGTGTCCCATGTATTGTATGTAGTTAAAATAATAACATGTGAAATCACTACGATAAATCTGGTAAAATTCATATGGGTTGTATTGGTAGTTTAAACGCCAAATTTTATGCGTTTAAAGATGGTTTATATGTTTACTGATTTATAGATTTGTTGGTTTAAACACATTTTAAAGTAAAAAGAGTGTTTAACTTGCTCTTATTTATTAGCCCTTACAGTTTTTCGAGGTTCGATATTAACCTTTCGTTTCAAACTAACTTTTGTGTCGTTCTAAACGAGAACCAACAAAAACTATTTTTTTATTTTTATGGGTCTGACTTTGGAAGTTTTGGCTTTCTACATGAAGGTGTACGTCGTTTGATAGCTTGTGGAGGAGGCTTATCAGTTATTACATGGCAATTTGTGTGTTATTAAACTTCGCCATCAATTTAGATTCCAGAAAAGAATTTCTTTAATTAAGACAAAACAAAAACGCTAGTTTACCAATAATACTAAAAAACTATCCAACATTTGTTTTTCAATTCCAATTTTATGAACAACACAAGATAGTTTAAAAAATTTTTCCGATTTCAATTTCACCTGACTTCGATTTTTTAAGCACGGCCGTATGTAAAAATTTTTTAGTAATTTTAATCTAAATTTATTTGTTTTAATTTTCTCTCTCTCTCTCTTGCAGGAATATCGTTGTATGTACCTGCTTATTGTTATGGCTATTTTTTGGGTAACTGAAGCGTTACCGCTTTATGTCACCTCTATGATTCCAATTGTCGCGTTTCCGGTAATGGGTATTATGGTAAGCGTCATGTTGTACATCTGGGTTTTAAGTTTTTTAAGTAACCCCCGTTATTCATAAAAAATAAAACAGGTTTATTAAACATATTTTCATAGAAAATTCGTTACATGTTTTAAAAAATTTTAATAGAAAATACGTTTCATAAACTTTTTATAAACTTGTTTTATTTTTTTATGAGTAAGACCGTAAATAATTGATTTCTATATACATATTATTTTTTATTTTTCATTTTCTCTAGAGCTCTGATCAAACGTGTAGATTATATTTCAAAGATACACTTGTAATGTTTATGGGTGGTATAATGGTTGCTTTAGCAATTGAATACTGTAATTTACATAAGCGTTTAGCTTTGCGCGTTATTCAAATTGTCGGCTGCAGTCCTAGAAGGTATGATTGAATATATATATATTTTCTTACTTGTAATAAAAATTTAAAAAAAAAATTATCTGCTAATATTAATTACTTGCATTAAGAATTATTTGTTTAAGGGTATGGAATATTTTACACTAGCAAAAATTTGCACGTTGCTATTTAATTAATTTGTTTCAACTTATTCACTGTTGTTGCTATTTAAATTAGCAACAATTTTTTGTTTTTATAAATATTTAAGCAGTATATTAATTCAATCAATGAAATGTAAATGGGTTGGTTATTGTTGCAAAGAGAGCAAAAAATGTGTTTAATTAAAAGTCAAAATATTATTTTGCAGCTAATATGTATAAACAAATATACTTTTTGAAACCCCCTTGTTCTAATTTTAATGTGTTTTAAATTAATCAGACAAATTTTTCTATTGTAGTGAAAATATTTTCTTTATAAACCTTATTTAGTCTTCTCATTAATAAGTTCAATGTAAATGAACTTTATGTTAATCATTATTGGTCTTGTTCTATTTGCAATATATTGTTTAAAATTAATGTTTACTTAAAAATAAAACGATTTCATAGGCACCCTACATTATTTCAGTTTTATGTTATTGATGGTGATTCACAATAGACATTATTTTAAAATTTAGTTTATAACCTGTTTCCGTTCGTAAAACTGTTCTCTGCACGTCATTGTAATTGTTTAAGGACACCACGGATAACTTTGCTTCATTATTGCAATGTCTAATGACTTGGTGTCTTATAACTGTACGAAGTTACCGTTTTTCTGTTTTCAACAATGAGCATATGCATGCGGTTTTAACCTCACTTTTTTAACGTTTTTGTCTATATATGTACATATATAGCTCAATGTGATTTGTTGGAGTACCATATAAAACCCTGAAGAAGTGCTTGTGGAGGGAGAACCATTTAAAACTCAGATTGATTACACAAAAAAAAAAAATGTATGACCATCACCACTTTATTTTTCATCTCAATCATTTATTTCTAACATACCTACCCGCTATCTCCATTCTTTAAGGGGGCTCCCATACAAAATGTTCAATGCAGACTAGAAGTATATTGAAAAAAATTCCCATAAATGTCCAGGAGTCGCCCCTAGTAAGATACAATGTATTTTAGGGGGAAAATTCTTAAATTAATTAAAACTTTTCGACTTTTGTGAATAAAATCAAAAGTTGGTAACAGATTGTAGCCATTTATGGCTTGTTTTGTTTGCAGTTTCTTTTTTTATATGTCTGCAAAAAATTAGAAGCCTAGCTGCATTTTTTCAAATTTCGAAATTTTGATAAAAAAAAATATTTTTTTTTTTGTTAAATTAAATTTTATTTTTTCGACCTTTTTTTATTATTAAAATAAAAAGTTTTTTCGAGCTCGAGGCCAATTATTTGTAAAAAATATGTATATTATTTATTAAATTATTTGTTCCAATATTTCGATATCCTTCGGATATCATTATCAAGGCTGTAACAATACGAAAAATATTAACAAAGACTGTGCTTAAATAAAAATAAAATACATAATTACAACAAAAAAGAAAACAAAACACTTACATTGAGTTACAAATATATTTGCAAGAGACGTATTACTATCTCCACATTTAATATTGCACTAACTTAACTATTTAATTTTCTTTTTTATTATGTGTCTATAGCTATTGGCGCAGTTTTCCGTGTCTGTTTTATAAATAATTATTATATGAAGCATTTCTAAAGTACACCGTTTATTATATTTCGCCTCTCTTTGTAATATCTCCACATTTTCTAAGTTTGGTGTATGTAGTCTCTCTGCACAGTGGGATGCGAGTGCAGTTTTTTGTGTTGATATTTTATTAATGTTTTTAAAATCTGATTTATGTCCAGATTAAGCTTATTTTTTGTAGTGCCGACATAAACTTGATCGCATATGTATGTCTTGGTCATTTCCTGCACAACTAATCTTATATATTACATTAGTGTTATCCAATTTGTCAAGTTTACATTTGGTGTTGGAGAAAAGTTGGAGAAAAAGTATAGTTAGCCAAAATATTTTACATAGAATTGATAGTCTGACTTTATCTTAATTTAATTTTTCTTTTTGTAAGTAACCAACGTCAGCAGACTAAAGCTACGGTCACACTTGTCAAATATTTGACAAAAAACGGGACCAACAAGCAAACTAAATAATCATTTCCTTAAATTCCAACATTTATTTTGATTATAAAACCAAAACTTACAAAAAACAGTTTTTTGCTATGTCTAGTAGTATAATTTTTTTATTTTGTTATATTAAGACTAAGACCATGTTAAATCTCACTAACTATTAACTAAAGTTACGCTTATTTGGTCAAATATTTAATAAGTGTGACCTGACCGTACCTTAAGATTTGTTAAACATTTGGTTTATGTTTGTATTTACTTACTAACCTAAAGACTTTCCTGATAGATTACACTTTGGTTTAATTTTTGTTACCATGTTCTTGTCCATGTGGATTTCAAATGCTGCCTGTACCGCAATGATGTGTCCAATTATTCAAGCTGTTTTGGAAGAGTTGCAACAACAAGGTCTTTGCAAAATGCACCGTGAACCACAATATCAAATTGTTGGTAACACCAAGAAAGATGGTGAGGAAGAGTAAGTAGCTTTCAATCTAACCTCAAAATAAAAGAAATCTCATTAATTTTACTTTTCCTTACAGAGCTCCCTATCCCTCGAAGGTAACATTGTGCTATTTCTTGGGTATTGCTTATGCCTCATCCATGGGCGGTTGCGGTACTATCATTGGTACAGCCACCAATTTGACTTTCAAGGGTATTTATGAAAGTCGTTTCCCTCATTCTACTGAAACTTTGGATTTCCCCACCTTTATGTTCTATTCTGTACCCTCTATGTTGATTTACACTGCGTTGATGTTCTTGTGGTTGCAATATCACTATATGGGCTTGTTCCGTCCTAAGAGTAAAGAAGCCGAGGAAGTAAAATTGGGTAATCAGGGTGCCGATGTGGCCAGAAAAGTTATCGATCAACGTTATAAGGAATTGGGACCCATGAGTGCTCATGAAATTCAAGTTATGATTCTGTTTATCATTATGGTTGTCATGTATTTCACCCGTAAACCAGGCATTTTCCCTGGTTGGGCTGATTGGTTAAATGCTAAGGATATTCGCAACTCTATGCCCACCATTTTTGTTGTAATCATGTGTTTCATGTTGCCCGCCAATTATGCATTTATGCGTTACTGTTGCAATCGCAGAAAGCTCGAATTACCCACCGCTCCCACACCGTCTTTAATTACCTGGAAATTCATTCAATCCAAAGTGCCATGGGGATTGGTATTCTTGTTGGGTGGTGGTTTTGCTTTGGCCGAAGGCAGTAAAGTCAGTGGTATGGCTACTTTAATTGGTAATGCTTTAATTGGTTTGAAGGCTTTGCCACATGCTGTGCTCTTGTTTGTCATCATTATTGTGGCCGTAATATTGACTGCATTCAGTTCTAATGTGGCCATTGCCAATATCATGGTTCCTGTTTTGGCTGAAATGGTAAGTAAAAAAAATTAAGACAGTTGTTTCAACAATAAAAAATTTAAAAATTTTTGGACAAAATTTAATCTAAATAAAAAGGCTTTTAATCAAACTTTTTTCATTTCAAGGATTATGTTTGTCACATATTTTTTTATAGATTATTTGGGACAAACATTTGTCTAAAAAATAAGTTTGGGACAAAGATTTGTCTTTAAGAATAGATTTGGGACACAAATTCATGTTAAAAACAAGTTTTTTTACTAGAAATATGTTAAGGACAAGCTCTTATCTATATACGTGGGTTTGGGACAAACTTTTTTCTAGAAAAGTATGTTTTTTTTCCTATAGAAATGTGTTTGAAAAAAACTGTTTTCTTTGAAAATACGTTTGGAACCAACTTTTTCCTATAAAAATATGTTTGGGACGAACTTGTTTCTATAGAAATATGTTTGGGACGAACTTGTTTCTATAGAAATATGTTTGGGACGAACTTTTTTCTATAGAAATATGTTTGGGACGAACTTTTTTCTGTAGAAATATGTTTGGGATTTTTTCTATAGAAATATGTTTAGGACGAACTTTTTTTTATAGAAATAGGTTTGTGAGAAACTTTTCTTATAGAAATAGGTTTCGGACAAACTATTTTGTATATAAATAGGTTTCAAACAAACTTTTTTGTATATGTATATGTATGTAAATAGGTTTGGAACAATCTTTTTTCTATATAAAAATTTTTGGACAACTTTTTTCTATATAAAAATTTTTGGGACAACTTTTTTCTATATAAAAAGTTTTGGGACAAACTTTTTTCTATAGGGAAGGTTATGGGACAAACGTTTTTCTATAGAAAACCTTTTGGGACAAACTTTTTTGTATAAAAATAGGTTTGGACAAAGTTTTTTGTATATAAATAGGTTTGGACAAACTTTTTTCTATAGAAATAGGTTTGGACAAACTTTTTTCTATAGAAATAGGTTTGGACAACCTTTTTTCTATAGAAATAGGTTTGGGACAAACTTTCTATAGAAATGGGATTGGTACACTTTCTGTAGAAATAGGTTTGGGGAAAACTTGTTTCAATAGAAGTAGATGTGGGACAAACTTTTTTCTATAGAAATAGGTGTGGGACAAACTTGTTCCTATAGAAAAAGTTGTGGGACAAGCTTGTTTCTATAGAAATAGGTGTGGGAAAAAACTAGTTTCTATAGAACAAACTTTTCCTATAGAAATGGATTTGGGACACTTTTTCTATAGAAATAGGTTTGGGAAAAACTTGTTTCTATAGAAATAGGTGTGGGACAAACTTGTTTCAATAGAAATAGATGTGGGGCAAACTTGTTTCTATAGAAATAGGTGTGGGACAAACTTGTGTCTATAGAAAAGTGTGTGGGACAAACTTGTTTCTATAGAAATAGGTGTGGGACAAACTTTTTTCTATAGAAATATGTGTGGGACAAACTTTTTTCTATATAAGGAGTCTTGGGACAAACTTTTTACTAAAAATTTTTGTGACAACTTTTTTCTATTGACATATGTTTGGGACAATCGTTTTTTATAGAAATATGTTTGGGACAATCTTATTTCTATAGAAATATGAGTATTTGGCGGAAACATTTTTCTTAAGAAATATTCTTTGTAAATATTAATCGACTTTTTTCTTTGTTTTGTTTACAGTCTCTTGCCATTGAAATTCATCCCTTGTACTTAATATTGCCCGCTGGTTTGGCTTGCAGTATGGCTTTTCATTTACCTGTCAGTACCCCACCTAATGCTTTAGTAGCTGGTTATGCCAACATTCGTACAAAGGATATGGTAAGTTTCTCATTAAAATAAAATTGCTTCATGCTATTATTTATCTATCTTTATTAAGGCGATTGCTGGTATCGGGCCCACTGTTATGAGTATAATTGTTTTATTCATTTTCTGTCAAACATGGGGCTTGGTAGTGTATCCTAATTTAACCACTTTCCCCGATTGGGCACGTGAATTACCACTTAATGCTACGCACTAAATACTGAAACACCCTTTCTACATACGCCCTACAACCTAGTTTAGTTTTTAAGTTTTAAAGTCTTTCATTCGTTCGTACATGCTCGTCAATAAAAATTTCTGTTCTTTTAATAATTGAAATGCTACAGCAACTATAGTTGACTCTTTTTATAGGCAATTTTTTAATTTTATTTAAAAACTATTTTTCAGTTTTTTCTTTTTTTAATTTAAATAATGTTTAGTAAAACAAGAAGAAATATAATGATTTTTTTTTTCTTTTTACATACATTGGGTACGTTCGTAAATGAATCACTGCGCTGCATCAGTAATTTCAAATGCTTATTTATATATCAGTAAAGTAAATGTGGACCAAATAATTGTCAAATACTCCACAAAAATAATAGTCACACAGTAAAAAAAAATTATAATGATTTTTTTTATCGGCATTAAAAAAAGTTTGCTTTTCTGATGCAGCGCAGTGATGCATTTACGAACGTGCCCATACATATGTATCATTTTTAAGAGTTTGTTTTTTTTAACAAAAAGAAAAAAGAATTAAAAATGTTTGTTTACTGTATGAGTAGTTTTTAAGTTAAAAAAGTAATAATAATAATAATGTTGTTTAAACTTCAAATAAATCATATCTTAAATTTTAATAAAAATTTAAATTTGTAAATGTTTTTTAGCAATTCATATTTATACATTCAAAATACATTAATATATTGTTGTATATTATTGTAATAGTTTTTATAAAAATGATTAAAAGTAAAAAATATATCTACTACATATATTATTTAGTAAAATAAAAATGTACATTTCATGTTTAAGCATGTTTTAGTACCAAATTATAAAATAGTACTAATTACATACAAGTATCTATTATTATACAATATAAATTTAAGTAATATTTGTGACTTAATGCATTTCTGTTCTAATATATTTTTTCTTTTTTATACCAATGTATACATACAAAGACACACCAGAAAAACACAAAGAAACAAACAGAATTTTGAAACAGATGTAAATGAACCAACAAAATAACTCAGAAATATTTAAATGATGTAATTTTTAAAATATGTAATTAATATACCTACAATACAATACAAAAACAAACAAAAAATAAATTTATATTTTTACAAACAAAAATTAAATAATATGTACTTTAATATAATGTAAAAATACAAATTTTAAAATAAAAAAAGTAATAAAAAATTAAAAAAAAATTATTTAACTTTTAATCTTAAAAAAGCTTGAACAAATTGTCAATAGAAAGTTATATAGAACTAGCTTAACCCTGTGCGCTTCGCTACCCTCATTGAAAAAAATTTAGTAAAATGTTTTTAATATGTACATATCTCGCATGATAATGAAGCTAATTGTACCAAATTTGGCAAGTTTTAATGTAACTGTTTTTAAGAGATATAGAAGTTTATATTGTCTGTGTATAAGAGGTAAATACCACGCTCACTTCTTAAATTCAGATCACTTTTTGACAGATGTTGTGCATTTATATCCAAGCTATTTGTACTTAATTTAGAAACTTTAACTGTTAACGTTCTCTAGATAGACAAAAATCTATGATGTTTTTGTATAGGAGGTGGCATGCCCATTTATCTACTTCCGCCTACTTTTTGACAGATGTTTTGTATTGATAAGCCATCCATTTGTACCAAATTTGGAACCTTTAGCTACTACCTTTCTCCAGATATACAGAATTCTATTTTTGTGTCACGCCCACTTATCTTATCCAGCCCACTTATTGCAAGTTGTTTTGCATTGATTACCAAGTTATTTCTATTAAATTTGGAAACTTTACCTGATATACGGAAACCATATTGTCTTTGTATCGGAGTTGCCACGCACACCTATCGACTAACACCCACATTTTGACAGATTTTCTGTATTGACAGCCCAGCTATTTATACTAACTTCGGACAATTTTTCTCGTATCGTTCTTTAGATATAAATAAATCTATTTTGTGCCACGCCCACTTCTCCAATCAAGCCCACTTTTTTGCCAGATGTCACGCCTTGACATCGAAGCTATTTGAAAACTTACTGCTGCGATTCTCCAGATATGTTTGTATGGAAGGCGCCACTCCCACTTCTCCAATCCCGGCCACGTTTTGTCGAATGTTGTGTATTGATAACGAAGATATTTGTGCCAAATTTAGAAACTAGCTCCTGCAGTTCTCCAGATATACAGTTATCTATATTATATTTGTATGGGAGGTGCCACACCCACTTGAAATTTCAAAAAAATATAGCCTTTAACCTTCCCGGAGGTGCACAGAACTAATATTGAATTTTTATTCTTAATTTTTTTCTATAGAAGCTGACTACGGTTACTAGCAAAACTTTTATTTTGATCGAAAACTGAATTAATTCCATATTTTGCTTCTTTAGAAAAAGTAAAACGAAAATGTTTCTCGGAATGAAACCACTTTTAGTTGGAATTCCAATTTTGAATAATTTATTCAATAATAAAAATGTTTATAAAACTAAGTCAAAATGAAAGATTATATAATTTTGTTAATATTTTTACGTAAAATTTCTTAAAACTTGTTGAGAAAACAAAACAAACTGATGTATTTTCCAATCGAAGTATTGCTTCACTTTGGCCCCTATTACGGTTTATAACTCAACTGGTTGTTATCAGTTGTAATTTTTGTTATGTTTTTGTTCACCGCAATATAGCAAAGTTGTAAACCAAAATACAAAAATGAATGCCCCTATTGCGGTTCTCCACTTTTGTAACAGTTTGATTGTCTTTGGTAAATTCGCATTGCCATTCTCAACTCGACTGGCAGTTGGCTTTTCAGTTGTGTATCTGTTTTTTTTTCGTGGTATTGCCGTTTTCAACTTTGTAAAAGTTTGGTCGACAGAAACGTTATAAATACACAACTGTTTATTAGTAGTTGAGTTGTTTTCAGTTTCAGTTGACTTTAATTTTTAAAAGCAAAAAAATAACAATGGAAAAACCGTAAGTAGAAAGATTTGTTATACTGTATATTAGAATTTCTCAGCATTTAATACATTCGTAGATCTTTGAAAATTACAACAAAAGCCCAATTTGAGAGGCTTGTTAATCTAACGGAAAAAAACCCAGAGATTGCACGTGGAAAACCAAAATTTGGTATGACCAAAAATCAGTGTAAAGATATATGGGACGGATTTGCGCTAGAATTATGTAGCTTGGGACCACCGAATAGAACTTCCCCAGAATGGCAACGAGTAAGTGTATGATTTGTAATAATTGAATATATTTTATTAAAACCATTTTATTAACACAGGTTTGGATTCATTACAAAGCAAGTGTTAAAAAGAAACTTGCTAACAACAAAACAAATTACTCAAGCGACAGGAGGTGGCCCTTCGCAAGAAATTCCTTTAAACAGCCTTGAAGATTGTGTGTCGCAGCTATTATCTTTTAGTGAGCAAGTGGCACCATCTGGTGAAGCTTTTGTGTCTTCAATGTTTGAGTTAATAGATTGTGCGTTCGTATCGTCGCTGTCAATAAATAGTTCACCTTCTTGAAATTCTACTTTGAATTGCTGACTAATGTTATGCAGAGCACAACATGCATTAACAATTTGTGTTGCCTTTTTGGGTGAGTAATGCAGTCCTCTAGCAGAAAGAAGGCAGCGAAATCTGCACTTAAGAACATCAATCGTACATTCAACAATATTCCGACCTTTGGCATGCAAAGTGTTATAACGAGCTTGTAAAGAACCGGCCTCTGTCATTCGAAATGGTGTCATTAAATACGGTCGGAGGTGATACCCGGCATCTCCTTTAATGTAAAAATGGATGAAAAAAAGTATTAAAAATAATAATTAAGAATCATTTACCTAAAATCCATGAGTTTTTTTGCAAGTTTCTTTGCAAATGAGCCTTTAAATTACTTAAATTAAAAATTAAAGAGTCATAATTTGCTCCAGGATATCTCGCGTCAACATATCGTATGTTCATTTTGTAATCACACAGCTAAATAAAAGATACATAAAATTTAAACCCAAATTTTTAACTAAAAATAAATACGTATATATGTATGTACGAAGTAAAGCTTACAATCATAACATTTAACCTATAGTATCCTTTTCGATTTAAGTAACAATGCTGTATATCTTTACTAGGAGAAATAATTCTGACATGTGTACCATCGATACAGCCCAACACACCGGGAAACCCACTTTTTGCACAGAACCAAACCTTCGATGCACTTTTTTCTTCTTCACTCATTTGTGTTTTAATCCATTTTCCGCATATGCGCTGATTTAAAACATCTAACACTTCTTTTAAAACAAGTGACATTGTAGATTGAGCTACTCCCATATTAAAATCGTTACCACTGCACTTCTGGTAGCTCCCGTCAGCGAAAAATCTAAGAGCAGCGCATAACTTTAATATAGGAGGAATAGCCACTACGCGAACAGGTGTTTTTAAATGATATTTAATTTCATCCAGCAATTAACCAAAACGCTTGTAGCTTATAAATCTACAAATTTAAAATTATTATTTTGTTACGTTACTTATTAGAAGTTCTTACTTGGCATTAGGTAGTTCAAGAGGGTTGGAATCATCACGAATTTTTCTTCTTATACGTAGCACATCTGTACAAGAGTTTTCATTTTCATCATCATAAAATAAATCGACACAAGTATCCATTATAAATACTTTTTATTCAACACAACAATTAAAAATATTTTTAGTTTAAAAAATTATTTAATTTTATAAAATTTTCACTTGTCAAACGTTATATTTAAAGTTGGCAGATCGATATTTTAAGTTGGCAACTTTATAGCAAATTCAACTAAAAACAGTTGGGTATCACAATACCTAAAATGAGTTTGGTTGTGCATAAGTTGGGTTGACTCTCACACGACCAAGCTGAGTTGAGTGGAGAACCGAAATAGGGGCATAAGAAATTACAACTCAACTGAGTTGAGTTGTAAACCGTAATAGGGGTCTTTTTTTTTGCTCAACCCACACAAAATCGCTCGAAAACTAAAGAAACTAAAACAAAATCGATCTGAATTGCAAAACGGAATCAAAACCATTCTGATCGGACATATCTGTATAAACAAATTAAACACAAATGTTTTTGTATAAAACCCAATTTCGGATAAAATTATTTTAATAGAAAAAAAATTATTGGCCAACTTAGTTTCATAAAAAAAATTGTACCAATCGTATTTCGATTAAAAAAAGATTGTCCCAAACGTATTTCAATTAAAAACAAAAACTAACTCAAACCTATATTGATAAAAAAAATGCAATTTAAAACTTATTTTGATAAAAAAAAAATATTGTACCTAACTTATTGGGATTGAAAAAACTGTGTCCCAAACTTTTTTCGATAGAAAAAATTTGTTAAAATTTATTTTGAATAAAAATGATTTCTCCATTTAAGTTAGTTCTTAACGAATTTCTACACAAAAAAAATTTGTCCCGAATGAATTTTAATAAAAAAAATACGGTCTCCATTGTATTTCTATTATTAAAATTTTGTCTTAAACTTATTTCTAGATATTTAAATACGTTTTCGATAAACCTATTATTAACCTATGTATATAAAAAAGTCTGTTACAATCATGTTTTGATCGAACCAAAGTTGGCCCTAACTTATTTCAATAGTAAAGAGTTTGTATTTTTATCAAAGAAAGTTTGTCTCATACTTAAGCCGAATTAAAATATTATTTCACACTTATTTCTGTAGAAAAAAAAAACTTATTTTTGTAGAAAAAAGTCTGTCCCAAACTTATTTAGATAGATGATTTAATAAAATAATTTACGTTAATTTTTTTAACTCAATAATTTTAACTTGTAATCGAATTGTGATTGATATTTAAACACATACTAATGATTTTATATTAATTGTTGCCTACTTTAAGGCTTAGTATTTTATTTAAACAGAGTTGGAACTATATAATTAATATCAATGTAAAGATTAAAGATTGCATTAAAATTGTAATGAAATTCAATTATAAATAAAAATTCCTCGGGACTTTTTACATTTAACTTTAAATAAGAAAATTTGGAGAAGGGAATAAATTCCCAAGAAGTTTTTATTCAGAATATTTTGTTAATTGATAATTTAATAAATAAAACATTTTTCAAAGAGTTCATACATTTTGCGGATTAGTTCCAAACAAAACAGGCAACCAATGATTAAAATCTGTATACATACAACTTTTGATTTTATTTACAAAGATGAAAAATGTTAATTAAATTTAAGAAAGAATGATTTAAGGTTCAGTTAGCCGGGAGTAACAGTAACGTTGCAAATCAGCTGATTCATTTTTTTGTATGTAAAGCAATTAGAACGATTACAGTTAGCAGTAAAATGTTCCGTCTCAATCTGTAAGAAATATATTGGGCTTACTTTTTTACGGTAAGGTTACTGTTACTCCCGGCTAACTGAGCCTTAATGGAGGTCGGTCATACATTGTATCCCCTTAGGGGCGACTCATAGGCAGGTATGGAACTTTTTATTCAATATACATATTGCTAGACTTCATAGAAAATTTCGTATGGGGGCCCTCTAAAGAAATTGGGTTTCCAAAAATAAATTGGGGTTGGTAATAAATTTGACCCTTTTAGGAGCATCCTAGGCGCATCCTAGGCGCTGCATAATGGATGGTGATAAGGTGCAAGTATGTTTTGAGAAAATGGTAACGACAAAAGCTAATGGAGGTTGGTCATTATGGGACTTTTTCTTCAATATACATATATAAAGAATATAATTCATATCGTCACCTAAGATACAAAAGATCGTAACTTTATTTATTCTCCTATAAAAAAATACAAATTTTTGTGTCATCTTTTGCATTTTAATTAACGATATATACTTTTTTTAGTTACGCGAATGTATGTTGTGCAACCTACTCCATTTTCGAAATAACGGTAAATCTCGAAAAAAAAGAGCTAACCAAAAAAAAAAAAAATGATTATCCACACTGGATTCAACGTACTTGAATTAGGTTAACCCGCCGCCGCTTGTCAGTTTTTTTTAACTATCAGTGTATTAATCTTTGATAAATCTTAGAAAACAAAAGTTTGGAAGTTATTCTGCATTCGAAGTTTGTTATCTATAATCACAGAACATTTAAATGTTTTGAGAATTATTTCGCAATGAAATGTATAGAAACTTTCTATTTCTATTAGAAAGATAGGCAAGGACTCTCAAGTTTTCCAAAAAAGGTCTAGCTTACTTTGAAACAGTGTAATAATGTGATACTAATTTAACTGTGTAATGAAAAAAATATATTTCAAATTTTCATTAGAGCCCTCAAGAACATAATTTAGAAGTTATTCTAAAGTCCAATTAAAGGAATCAACTACATATTTAAAGAATTTAGCGACATTTTTTTAATGAATCAAGGAAGGGTACCAAACGATTCGTTGAAATAAGTTTAAAACGTTGGCAAAATTTTTTCTTAAAAAAAACTTACCTTAAATCGGTCGACCAAAAAATAAAAAAACCCAACACTTTAATTAAGTTTTATCCAAAAATGTTTTATTTAAAATATTTAGTAAAAAAATATGTAGTCAATATAAGATATTTGGAAATGTTGATTGTTTTGCATAAAATAATTTGTGTGTTAGCAAAATACATTAAAAAAAATTAAAATATAGTAAAGATACATTAACAATTTATGTTCATAATATTGTTTTCAAAACTTTTTCTTCAAAAGGGTTAAATAAAGACCCACAACCAGAAAAAAAAAACATAATTCTTTGACAATTGCACTTATTTGTAAGACTTTAATAAAGAAAATAAAATCCATTTTACATCTTGGCAGTCTTGACCAAGTTCAACTGTTCGGTTAACATGCGGCCGAAATCGGGATGAACCATAGTAAAGTTCTTGACAGCACGTTCTTGAATGAAAGGACTGGCATTGGACAAATGGCCAGCAATATTTCTGACCAAACGCTTGCGGCCACCATCATCCAAAACACACAACCAGAAATTGGTGACTTGACTAAAGTTGTCTTCAGTATCACCACTGCTGTAGCGGTAAACATCGCCGGTAACCGGAACTTTGGGTTGTAAGTTTCTGGCGCGAGAAGATTCTTCAGGACCGGAAAAGGAGTTGGGATAGTAGTTGGGGGCATTGCCTTGATTATCAGTCACAGTCATAAAGCCATCACGTTGATAGTTCTTCACTGGAACACGGTAAGGGCAATTGACAGGTATTTGCAAGTAATTGGGACCTAAGCGATGACGATGGGTATCCGAGTAGGAGAAGAGACGTCCCTGCAACATCTTGTCGGGTGAGGGCTCAACACCTGGTACCAAATGAGCAGGACTAAAGCCAATTTGCTCAACTTCAGCAAAGTAATTGGTGGGATTGCGATCAAGCACCATTTTACCCACTGGAATCAAGGGGAAGTCTTTATGAGGCCATACCTTGGTGACATCGAAAGGATTGTATTTGAAAGTTTTAGCCTGTTCAAAGGTCATAACTTGAATATTCAAAGTCCAGCTGGGATAATCTTCAGCCTTAATGGCATTAAACAAGTCACGAATAGAATAGTCTGGATCAGAACTGGCCAAATCATCAGCTTTTTGGACATCCAAATTCTTAATGCCCTGGTTGGATCTAAAGTGGAATTTACAATAGATCGGTTCCCCTTTGGCATTGATCAATTTAAAGGTATGCGAACCATAACCATGCATAAAACGATAACCATTAGGAATACCACGATCCGAGAACAAAATACAAACTTGGTGTGTTGATTCAGGGCGCAAAGAAATAAAGTCCCAGAACATATCAGGATCCTTCAAATGGGTCTGAGGGTTGCGTTTTTGCGTGTGGATAAAACTGGGAAATAGCAAGGGATCACGAATAAAGAATATGGGTGTATTGTTGCCAACTAAATCCCAAACACCATCATCAGTATAGAATTTAACAGCAAAACCACGGGGATCACGGACAGTATCAGCCGAGCCACTTTCACCACCAACTGTAGAGAAACGTATGGCCACGGGAGTACGTTTGCCAACCTTTTCGAATACCTTGGCGGCACAGTATTTGGTAATGTCATGGGTAACCTCGAAGTATCCAAAAGCACCAGCACCCTTAGCGTGTACTACACGTTCGGGGATACGCTCACGATCGAAATGAGACATCTCATCGAGAAAATGAACATCCTGCAAAAGAGCTGGACCACGAGGACCAACAGTTTGGATGGCATCCTTAATGCCTACGGGATTGCCAGCTCCAGTGGTTATAGCACCAGGGGGAGTCTAAAAGAGGGAATATTGAAAAAAAAGAAAATAAGAATTTTTGCAAAAGAATTGTTAAGGTTAACTTTCGAAAGATTTGAAAGAAAACATATTTTAGGGAAAAAAATAGATCAAAAACTATAAAGAAACTCAAAAGCAACCAAAATGTTCGTTTTTTATGAGTTCCTAAATCATAAGTTAAGAAACTTTCAACTTTGGCTGAGTGATTTGTAAAGCCTATGACTTTTTTATTTTACAACTTTTGATTTTATTTTTTTCATCTAATAAACATTTTAATCAAATTTTATGTCTTCATATCCAATGCAAGAACGTGTAAAAATTGTTCAATTTTATAATGTTTCCGGACGTGGAATGGTTAAAACACAAAGTAAATTCCGTCAACATTCTTGCTGCAACAGCTTCCAGTGTAAACATAATAAGAGTTTTAATTACCCGTTTTGAGAACCAGGGTTTAGTAGGTAATAAACTACGAAGAACTGTTACTCGACCCGAAGCTGGGGGTGATGTCTGAGAAAGTGTCTACACGGATCCATCTGAATCTACTCGTCAACGTGCTAGTGAATTAGAAATCTCCTGAATGCTGCTGAGGTGTATTCTTAAAATTCATCAGAGCATATTGCTTTATATAACATTCAGTTGACTAAAGAATTATTGCCTACGACATTTTGGCATATGCACCAAACCAATAATTAGTTCACGATAAGCTACTTTTCCATATTGGCACAGAAATAGTATATAAGAACCCTACAAGAAATCCATCTGAATCTACTCGTCAACGAGCTAGTGAATTAAAAATCTCCTGAATGCTGCTGAGGTGTATTCTTAAAATTCATCAGAGCATATTGCTTTATATAACATTCAGTTGACTAAAGAATTATTGCCTAGGAATGCATCACAACGTCTACAATATGTCGGTCAGTCAGCCGGAGTTGGCCCACCTTGTATTAGAATTGTTTATATTTTCCTGAACTTTTTAACTTCGAACACAAAATTTTAAATAAATTTTTATCAAAATCAAGGTTTTTTTTTTTAATATTTATTGCAAAATTGAGTTTGAATCCAAAAATTAAATACATAATAAAAAGCCCAAAAAAGATAAGAACGTGTTTTTTTATTATTTGGAAAAACAGGATCGAAATTCTCCTATGAAAAAGTATTCGTATATGCATGAGCTAATTTTTTGTTTCAATTAATTTCATTTCATCTAATTATGTGATTGCAATTTTGAAATGTATACGTGTTGACTTTATTTTTTGGATACAACGACATTTATTTTATTTCATTTTTCTAATTAAAATACGTGATGATTTGAATACGGCCAGAGGGGGTTTGAAAATGTTTTAGAAAAATTATGTTTAATAACAATTAAAACTTGTTATTTTATGTAATTTCTAACTAATATAATTACTAACTAAACCTGCTGAACTAAAATTCTAAAAAAATCGAAGAAAAAAATACTCTAATTTAAACTGTTAAGGCAAAAAATAATTAGTTAAATGCATTAAATGATTTTGGTAGTTAAAAATTTACGTTTGTTTTTAATCAAATATTTGTTGTTTTTACTATAAATTGTTACTACTTGAAAACAATTTAAGTACAACAATTGAATTTAAGGCTTTTTCAAAACAAAACTTGTTTTAAACATGTGACTACAAAGTTTCAAAAACTATTTAGGAGAATCCAGAGTTGGTTGGAGTTGAATTTTGTTGTAATTAAAATAATTTGGTTGAATTTTTACAAAAATGTAGAGAATCCTTTTTAGATTTTTCTTAATTTGGCATATTTAAATAAAATGTTTAAAATTAATTAAATTATTTAAAAGAAATTTGCAAATAAAAATTAAACTTACTGACTAATAGAAAATAAAAAAGAAGCAATTTAAATACGTTTTTGATTTATTAAACATTTAAATCTCTGGTCATATGTAAGATATAATACAAAATTGAGTGATTACTAGTAGAAAAGGTGTTAAATCTTTTATATTTACCAAGGTTTAATAAGTACCAGGTACTTTCATTGTTCATTAGGGAATGTCGTCATTATTTCCGCATGTAATGTCAAATTAATTTTTTTTATTTGAGACGCTTTTTTTAATTTGTTTCCTTATTTTCTTTTGTTTGACGTTATATTTTAAAATTGAGAACAAAACTTCTAATGACTAAACCTTGTATTAATTCTACCATATTTATTAAAATTATATTTGTTAAACATTTACTTTTAGGCTCGATTGAAAACAAAAAACTCTGTGTAAAACAACAACAAAAACTGAAGATATCTTAAAACTGCAATATTCGACATAACGTCAGCTCATTATTGGTTTGACCTACCGACCATTTTTAAAGAAATTAAGTTAGGTATATTTAAAATACCGGTTTCACTTAATTTTGCTCCATATCAACTATTTTAAAGTTTATTAAGTATTGTTTTGCTCCACACGCCACTGCTTGTCGAATGCTGCAAATTCCTCATACAAGAACGTGCAAAACAAATTTCACTCTGGTTTTGCTTCATTGCCGCAAGAAAAACAAGAACATATCGCTCATTTGCTGCAAGAACGACATAACTCAAAAAATCCACTTCGAGATAAACGCATTTAAAGTTTTTGATTTGCTCTAACTGCTTAGAAAAAAAGACACATTCTCTTCAAACTGGGAAAGTATAAAATATATAAAGATGAATTTAATACACAATATAAAGAAAAACAAAGCGAACAATTCTGCATCTCTTATTCCAAAATTTCATTATTTGAGTTGTATCGGTCTTGCAGCATATGATCGATATGTATTTTAAGAGAAAGCAAAATAAAATGAAAACAGGAAAATCGATTATTTGCCGTAAAAAAAAAGTAGTAAAAGTAAAAGCAAAATAAAATGTCAAAAAATTAATTCAAAGCAGTAAGTATACGACGTATGCAGCACAAAAAGCTACTTTTTAGAAATAAATTTAGAAAAGTGGCGTATGCGGCACAAAAAAATAATTTTCGCTTTCAATAAAACGCTTTTAACTTCTAAGACCGCTTTCACACTCGGCAAGTTACTTGCGCAAGTCTCTTGCTAATGTTTTCTGCGATTTCACGTATTGGTTTTGCATTGTTATCGATACCTCATTCCTTAGCATCAGTTAAACACATATTTTCATTTTCCGCAAAATGTTGTAAAAAGCGAAGGACGAATTCGTTTACAGGTAGAAACTATTTTTGGTTTGATAAAAACTAAAGATCTATTAAAAGTCAAAATTAAAAAGTTGAAAAAATGTTGTTAATCATACGAATTTTCACTCAACAAACATTTTTGTTTACGTTTTTAAAATTTTGTATTATAAACGAAATTTTTCTTTAATTTTGGTTTATTTTAATTTTTGATAAAAATGATTTTTTCACCGAGTTTTTAAAAAAAACGGCTTTTGCTATCTTATCTCGACTTAAGATGTTTTGTCAAAATGCCACAGAAATGATAGTTGCTGTTGTACTTATAATATTTTTAACTACATATGTATCTCTTAGAGTAAAAAAAAATTATATATTAACTACACTGAGTTACAAGCATTATGTATTAATAAATTGTCGAGCTTGAGGACTTATTTTTTAAAAAACTTTAAACGTTTATTTAAACCAATATTTCGCACTTCTTTGAGTGCCTTCTTCATGACAATTAAAAAATTTTTTTAATTATATACAAAAATACATTTTTCAAATGAAACTTCATCTATAAATATATAAATAAATTTTTAGCTTCCGTTTCCATTTTTTAAATCAAGGACCCTAATGGTGTTTTCTTTTCTACAAAAAATGTGACATTTTATTTTAAAAAAATTACAATATGGTGTCTGTTTCTTAAAAATTTTGCTCCCGAAAAGGGTGGCTTGTTTTATTCTAAAAAACTCATCCTTTTCGGGAGCAAAATTTTTAGGAAACAGACACCAAATTGCATTTTTTTAAAATAAAATGTCACATTTTTTGTAGAAAAGAAAACACCATAAGTAATAATTATGATCATTTTTCAGGTACCAAAAAATTTACCACTTTTAAGAAATACTCTATAAAAATTGCTTTGAATTATTATGTACAGCGAAAATAAATATTTGTTAAACATAACTATTATATCCAATTAATATCTTTTTACATTGGCTCATAACTATTATGATCGATAAATAATAATTATTCTTTATAATTAAAATATTAATTTATTCGTAATAATTATCGCAATTTTTATCGAATAAAAGTTATAGCTATAAAGTCCTTGTTTTAAATTAAATGTCTATAATTTTGTGTAACATTTTCAGTGTCTAAGTTATACTTAATTCTCGACATTGTCGGTACCTTTTTAATTTGTAACATTTCTTACATAAATCTATAAATTACGTTTATAATTATTTTCTGTGCTTAAAACTGTTGTGTTTTCAAAACATGGATAATAATAAATTCATTTCAATAAAATATATGTTGTTCCTTTTATTTTTAAAAATGATTGTTTTATTTTTTAACAAAAAGTACCATTTGGTAGAAAAAGTACCCTTTTAGTTGAAGTTAAGTACCATTTCAAAATTTTAATTTTGCAACACTGATCTTAACCAGTTATTTTCAATTCTGCATTCCTTAAAAAAACAAAAAGGTTTAAAACGTGTTCCTAACAGCCAGTGTTGCCGATGAAGATTTCGGAAATTACAGATTAAAAGCAAAATTACACACACAAAAACAAACAGGAGCTGTCATAAAATGAATTCGCCTTGCATAATTTTTATGATATTCTTTGTTTGCATTTAAATGATTATGTTTACATTCCCTATGCACATTTTATTTCCGAACATAAGCAGAAAAACAGTAGAAAAATGTTTATGTACAATCTTTTTAAAATTCACCTTCAATGGTTCTGTTTGATGCGAACAAATTTATTGACTTAAAGGTGTTCGGTATTGCCTACTCGATAGTCTTAAAATTTTTTGTTTTTTTTTGTTTTGTTTTAAAGCCAAGTTAAAGCTGGTTTTTACTGTTGTTTTGAAGCACTTAACTACGAAAGTTTATTGACTTTGTCTGTTGCTTTATATTAAAAAAATGCAAAAAAAAAAATACAAGAAAAATATCTATGCCACACTTCATTGGTTGCAATGAAGGCTTAAAATGTATATTTAAAGTCTGTTGTCGTTTTTATTTGATTAGCAAAATTACATTAGATTGTAAGTTTTTCCTCTAGAACGCAAAACCATTTTAAGCAGGCAATTTATACAAAATACTGTGTTAATCAAACTTGCCACTCACGTTTTTTGGTTTTTTTTTTTTTTTTCGAGAAAAAAAGTAAACATTTAATAACTCAATAACTTTTGTTATTAATTTTTGCTGCAAATTAAAGTTAGTTTTTTTATGAAATCAAATGCTGGAACTTGTAACATTGACTGCAAATTGTTAGATAAGGTTTTTAGAATTGTAAAATTTGAAATTTATTTATTATCTAGTTAAATGTTAAAAGAAATCTACGAAATAAATAAATATTTTATTGATATAAACGTATCAAGTAAAATTGATAAAGTCAATTATCAGGGATTCTCAGCTATTACTGAGCAAGAACTTGTTCACTATTAACCAAATTAATCTTAACATTTATTTTCAATTCTGCATTCCTTATAAAAAACAAGATGTTTTAAAACGTGTTCCTAACAGCCAGTGTTGCCGATGAAGATTTCGGAAATTACAGATTTAAAGCAAAATTACACACACAAAAACAAACAGTAGCTTTCATAAAATGAATTCGCCTTGCATCATTTTTATGATATTCTTTGTTTGCATTTAAATGATTATGTTTACATTCCCTATGCACATTTTATTTCCGAACATAAGCAGAACAACAGTAGAAAAATGTTTTTGTATAATCTTAAGCATCATAATTTTTTTAAAATTCACCTTCAATGGTTCTGTTTGATGCGAACAAATTTATTGACTTAAGGTTTTCGGTATTGCCTACTCGATAGTCTTAAAATAAACTGTACTAAGAATCACAACCCTTGCAGATAAAAATCGCTTATATCGCGAACATGGCTAAAATTCGCAAAATTGAAGCAAACGCAAACATTTATTTGAAATTGCTATATCAGTTAAAAAATTAAGATATCTGATAATAACATAAAAAAGTTTGCAAAAATAGCGAAGATTCGCAAAAATTTTTCATTTTTCAAAGAACCCATAAAATTGATTAAAAGTCCCTTAGACTATTAGGAATGGCAAAAATTCGTTAAAAATTGCCAAATTAGCGGAAATTCGCAAAAATTTGCTAACGAAACATGATAGCAAAGTCTACTATTTATTATAAATCGTTAAAGCTGTAAAGAATCAGACAACTTACAGGAACGAATCGCAAACATGGCTGAAATTCGCGAAAAATTGCAAAATTTTAAACAAACCCAAAAACTAAAAATAATCCACTTTCGAGTGGATTCGGGTTCTAGAACACAGCCAATTAATAGTTTTTTATGTTTTTTGTTGAAATATGGTCAACCTATGATTTGATAAATGTTAACAAACAAATAAATTACATAGAAATTTTAATAAAATTTATTGCTAGTTAAAAAGTGGAAAATGAATGAAAATGTTTATATAATCTAGCGTCCAAGGTATTCATTTTTATCAATTAAAAAAAATTCAAGTCACATTAATACCTGGAATTCACGCACTTATTGTGTCTTATTTGACGAATATACGCAACGAATTCTTGCCGACGAATTCGTCGTACTATGCGAAGTTCGTCGTTCGTCCCAGTTGTGGTTATACCATAACACGAACATTTCTTTAGAGAATAACTTTTATTTTTGCTCGAAAAAATAAATTTCAAAAAATAACTGTAATTTTTTGTTCAAAAAAATAAGAACCAAAAAATAGCTGTTATTATCTTTGGATGAAGATTCCTAAGCAACCAGTGAAATGCGCATAGGAATAGCTTATCCCATCAACAATAAATTTCAGTTTATCAATAGTATGAATTGAGAATTTAGCACATTTCAACGAAACCTTGTTAATGAATTTTTGACTCCCAAGATAAACTTTGACTGTTATTTTTGTTCAAAAAAATAAAAATCAAAAAATAACTTTTATTCTTACTTGAAAAAATCAAAAAAGAACTTATATTTTCTGATTTTTATGAAAAAAGGAATTTTGCGGTCCCTATCTATAATTTTACCTATTTTCTTTTTATATTGTTATTTTTTTAACTTATCAATTTATCTTTGCCAAACCCCGCTCTGAATAATGTTTGACTTAATTAATAAAA
This sequence comes from Pollenia griseotomentosa, assembly GCA_963931875.1. Lineage (NCBI taxonomy): Eukaryota > Metazoa > Arthropoda > Insecta > Diptera > Polleniidae > Pollenia > Pollenia griseotomentosa. The sequence continues at coordinate 25,736,632 of OZ007562.1, forward strand.
CAAAACATACTTCTAGATAATTCAAAAATGTATATTTACCATATAAATTGCTGCGACGTCTACAGAGGCTGCTGTTCTTGACAATTTATTTCATGTTATCAATTCTAGAGAGAATGTATTGTATATTAATTAAGTTGGGTAGGGATTGTTGAAAAAAAATAATTGTAAATATTTTGTAGATACTGCATTATATGCAATAAAAACAAGAAAAGCCTCTTACAATACACATAGTAACAACATTTAAGTATCGTTTTTATCTATAATGATAAACAAGAGCTATTTAGGATGCGTCTTAAGACTATTTTAATTTCACTAGATAATTTTCTAGTTTCTAATAAAAAAACATTTCACGTACTTTGAGTTTAGTAATGTTTATAAAAATTAATTAAAAAAGTGGGTTGTTTTATTAGGAATTTAAATAAATTAATAAATTGTAAAGTTTTTCTAACTTTAAAAACAGGTAAATATAAACAACTGTAAATGGTAAGGAATAAAAATGATGTTGATTCGTGAAACTGTTTTGGGCGGGGTCATTGCCATTATGCTAAAGGGAAATTATGCCAACTGTCTGCCTTTCGTGAATTTTGCATTGGCTAATGGCTTCTCAAAATTTACCATAGGCGTCAGTTTTAGTGGGCGTTTTCCCAGTGTCACCTATAGGTGACGAAGATTAGCAATAGCGATAATGGAAATCTATCATACTGTACCCTCTTGTGGATGGGAAGATAACCGATGAAGAGGTGAAGACAAAATGAATAACTTAGATCACTTTCTTAGCCGATTGTTAAAAATGTATAGTAAATTATGCCTATAAAATCGGAATAAGCAACATTATTTTGAATATGATTCTTTAGTAATATACAGCCACGTCGCAGAGTATAATTCCGTTCGGAATCGAAGTAACCATATCGCACCCTAAATACTAAAGGGTATTAACTCAAATTTTAAAAATTTCCGGTAGAAGCAAGACAATTTTTAATTTTACAATACAGGCATATGAAAAAGAATTTTTAAACCAAACTTTTCATTACCAAAAAGTAGACAAAATAGCATGATATTTTTACAGCGAGTAGATATGAATATTATGTGTCGATTTCTTCCAAAAAGTGAAAAAATAAAAATTTCGAGTTAATACCTTTTAGTATTTAGGGTGCGATATTTGTTTATTAATAGAAAGTGTTGTTTTATAGTTTTTTGGCCTTTCAGATACAGAAAACCGCCACTCCACTCCGTTCATGACAAAAAAATGGTTTCATTCCGAAAAATGTTTTCGTCATTTTCTGAAGCACCAAAATATGGAGTGAATTCCGTTTCCGAGCGAAATTATACTCTGTGATATGGCTGATTATTTGAAAGAAAAATCAGTTTTGACTTCATTATTAAAGGTATGGTAATTGCCGGGTTAACCCCTAATTTTCCAGTTTGACTTGGTGGAGTACTTTATGTTACTCATACGATATACTGGTGGAGTACCAATTAAACTAAGATTTATTTCATCAGACTAAGAAAAAACGTGTCACGAGGTAGTCACTATTGATTGTGATTATTTTAAATATTAGTCGAACATGAGAGAGTGCTTGATTAAAATTTCAAAATCATGCTTGATTTTTCACGCACTTTCAAGGATTTCCCCCTTATGCAAAAAAAAAAATAATGTGAACTTATAGGGTTCGTTAAACCCAGGTTTCCATACAAATTTTTTGTTTAAGGATCACTTCAAGTTCACATTATTTTATTTGCACAAGGCCGTTTATTTTAAAAGTACATATTTTCTATTTAATACAAATTTTTAATGTTTTAATCAGGCTAAAGTTTATTAAATTTAATTTTCATTAAATTATTTTATGAAGAAAGGCATTTTTAGAACATGATATGATTAAAATTTATTGATAATTTAATTCTTGACTGATGCATTCCTTGAATCCACGTTCACCGACAGGTTGATCTTACATGTTTCGATAGTAACCACACTATTTCCTCAGAGATCTTTGTTACTTAACACGCACCTGTGCGTGGACGTAGGTTAAAGCCCAGTGTCAGTCAAGAATGGAAAATTATCGATAAATTTTAGTTTTTAAAATTGACAGCCGAAGTAAATCTTTCAAATGTACATTTTTACCTAATGTATGTGTCTTGATAAGAACATTAAAGAGTGTGTTGGATCCTTTTTAATATAAAAAAGTATTTTTTTAATTTAAGATTTACTGCCTGTTTTTAGAATATGGAAACAAAATTTCGTGTGAGAAATTATATTGAAAAAAAAACAAACTTTCGCATGTCAATATAATTTCTCACATGAAATCTTTATTTAATTTTTTAAAAACAGGCAGTTAAAACCCAGTCAGCAAAATACCCCGACGTTGTCTGAATCAGAATTTTTTTTTTTTGCAAATGTTTGATTTTATTCTTAGAGACTTCGTTCAAATTTCTGTAAGACATTGAATACACGTATTGTCGGGTCGCTTTCTGATCATTTTTGCATGGATATATCGGGGGGAATTTATGTACCGACAGGTCTAATAGATTTCTGACTGCATTCATTCAGATTTGTCTAACGAGACTTTTTTTTTGGTGAAAATAATTCTAATTGTCATTGAGTTTAAAATAATTTAAACTTTGTTGAATTGTTTAAAAAAAGATTATTTTAAAATTTTTAATTTAATACTTTTAATTTGCAATAAAATTAAAGCCTTCGGTTTTTTTTTAATATAGGTAGAGATCTTTTGGATTGTCTTAGAATTTATAAGACTAAAAAAGACTCAAAGACACGGAAAAATATTTTTTTTTTTTGCTTTTTCTAAAGAGTCGCAAAGTAATGTGAAATACCTGTGTACTAAAAATTGCATTTTTTTAATGGGAATTTTATGTCTTTTTTAGTATATAATACTCTTACAGCCCAATTATGAATAAAAACTCCCCGGGAGTTTTCTCCCAGTTTTCCTATATAAATCCAATTGTAAAAATGGGAAAAGGAAAAAAACTCCCTGGGAATTTGTATTCATATTTGAGCTGTTAATGATATCACTGATATCACTGGATATTGTCGCTTAAAATTTTTCAAATTATTAAAAAAAAAGACAAAAAGTACCAGTTTTTTTTCGTTTTTACATCATAAAAAGTACCCTATGTTTTAATCTAAGCTATATGCTATCTCTAAAACAAATTTTTCAAAAAAGAGAAAAAGTACCAAAGGTAAAAAAGTACCAATAGTACCAGCTTTTCCTCATTTTAGGCCCCCTGTTAGTACACTGTATTTTAATGCAGGCTATAATCTATGTATATAAAATTTATCGAAAAGAGAAAAAGTACCAATTTTATCCCGTTTTTACCCCTTCAAAAGTACCAATTTTATCCCTTTAAAAACATTCTATATTTTTACTCTGACCATATGCAATCTGCATACCAAATTTATCAAAAAGAGAAAAAGTACAAAAGTACCAGTTTTTTCCCCGACTTCCCTCTTAAAAAGAATCCTATATTTGAATCTGGGCCATATGCTATCTGTCTACCAAATTTCATCCATATCCATTTAGTGGTTTTCGCGTTATTGAGAGTTACAAACTTTCACATTTTTAATATTTGTAGGATGTATCAGAGTATAGAAGAAAATAATAATTAAAAAACACCTTTTAAAAGTCTCGTTCAACTTTCGATTACATTCCTGCAAGACTTCTCTAAGTTCTCTGCAAGAAATCAATGCGATTAGTTAATATCTGTCAGGAAACAACAAGTCGGCTAACATATTAGAATTTGTCATGCCTTTTTTAGATATCTATTAGAAACGCCAGTAAAAACCCAAAATTTCCCACGATATTTCTGCCAGAATTCGTATACGATTCCAACTTTTTTTTTGTTGACGTTTCTTTCAAATATCTGGAAAAGGTCGGACACTTTTGCTGGCTGGGAAATAAGTTATTTAAACAAAATTTGAAAGTATTTTCATTCAAAATCAAATACATATTTTACTGATTAAGCAAAAAAAAAAAAAAAAAACAAGTTTACAAAACATTGTTATTTTTTTTACAACCGGCAAGTTAATTTTTTTTAAATAATATATATATATATATGTATATATGTATATGAAAGTACATATCGCTTATTTGCTGCAACAACGTCACAAGTCATAAATTTTGACTTAATATCACAAATGCATAGTAAATTAAGTGTTTTATGAAGTGGTTACTTATTTCATATGAAGATATTTTAAACTCAACTCTTGAGACAAGAATAAAGTTTTCAGTTTCCATTCTGTTGTGTGTAAATTTTAAACTCTAAAGTCGTTTTCTGTAAAACTGATATTTTTGAGTTATTACGATGTTGCAGCAAATGAGCGATATGGGAATGCATTGACTTTGTGTATGCAATTGCGTATAACGTAATAAAGTTTATATATTATATAGAGTGTGTACTCCATATAATCTAGAAATAAATAAAAATACAATACAATTTGTTAATGTATGTGTACATATGAGATAAATCTGTTTGCAAAACAAACAAAATAATTATAAAATTTGTTAATATTTTTTATAAAGAAAGAGACAAAAGGAGAGATAATAAAATATTTTTTTTTTTTTTTTAATAAAAAAAATTTAAGATTTTAATTATAGTTTAAGAAAGATAAGAATTTTTTTAGTAACTACATATTTTAAACTTCTATCTACAATTTTAAGGTTTTATTTTTTTTTTTTTTATTTAACTTAACAAAGTGTTTGTGGTATAGGTATATAGCATTTTAGCATTTTGTTTAAATATGTTTTATGTATCAGGTGTTTTTTTAGCTGCATGAGAACCTTCGATATCGATAACTATGGTTTGACATTTGAGAATGTCAAAATGTGTTGACATTTCTGTTCAGTAAGGCAAGTCATCATGAATCGCTTAACGCTAGAACAGCGCTTTCAAATTGTGAAAAAATGAATCTGTTCCCAAAGTTTATAGAGCATTTCGTAAATAAGCAAAATTGCTGCATTTGGAGCGAAGTCAATCCTCAAGACGTTAACGAATCACCATTATATCCATTGAAATCAACTGTTTGCTGCGGTTTGCACGCTATTTCAAAATTAATTATTATTAATTAATCTGCTCAACATCAACGACATTTCGTTTCAACAAGACGCCGCAACTTGCCATGCAACGCGCTGTCACCAAATTGCAAAATCAATTTAGTGTCAACTTTATTTCTAAAAGTGGTATTTTTCACTGGCCGCCTTGTTCGTATGATTTAACGTCTCTTGATTCCTTTAATGGGGCTATGTTAAGTAATTGTTTAATGACGATAAATGAGAAACTCTTGAAGCATTCAAGCGGCCATTAACGCCATATGGAAAGATTTATTGGAAAAAGTAGTCAAAACTTAGACTGATCGAATAGAACATGTAACTAGTAGCCGCGGAGGACATATGCCAGAAATCATATTTACAAAAAAAATACCATGAAATTATCTACCAGATTATAAGGAAAAAATTGCATTCCAACAATTTTTCTGTCTTGCATTATCAATTTAAGTTCTCATTCAGCTAAACACCCTTTATTAGGATAATCAAAAACAGTCTCATCATATGTTTAATGAAATTCAAACGGGTGTGGTGTAGACCCGCTGAGTCATAAAATCATGTGCAATAACAATTTTTCGTACCTTTTATTTGTGCTTTTTAACTTAAAGCAAATAAACACTAGGAATAAAATAAGTTGGCATCACTGCAATCTCTGTGGTAAAGCAAGGTACATTAAATAAATAAATAAATAAATTTACCTTGGTGGTAAAGGCAAAAGTTGGCAATTGAGTTGCTATAATCAGTGTTGCACGAATTAGTGTTTGCCAAAAAAGTTATCTCCACTTAAAAACCGGCTATGAATCCCATTTTGCAAAAAAGTTTTTTAAAAAAAGTATGATTGTATCGAAGGTCGTTAACAAACAAGCGATTTTCTTTCGTTTTAAGACATTCAAAATTATTTCAAAAGCAAAATGTGAAAACAACAAAAAGGCAACGAAAGTCAATTTAACAAATCAAAAATTTTCCTTTAACAGTACAAAAAGAAGCGGTGTTAGACAGTGGAAGTTACTAACAGGCACCCTTGAGCAAATGCGGCATAATTAACATCTGGTTGGTGCAGTATTCTTAACTGTTACCGCGAACGATTTGTTGCGTACAACTTAGTCGTTGCCCTGCCTGCCTTCAAATGATGTCCACAAACTTGCACCCATTATCAAATCAAATCCCATTAACATCCAATGACACACAAAATAAAAATTTTTTTTAAAAATATCAGGGAAGAACACTTGATGGCAGCAAACCTGTTACAACAACAACAACCAACGAATGCGTAGGGATGTAAACTTTCGCACAGTTACCTTGTTTACAAAAGGCACTGGATTAGCTGCGACTCGTTTTTTTTTTTTTTTTAATTATGAGTGTCCAAGTAAGATTTAAATCGATCATTATGGAAAATTATCAACAAAAATTGCGGAATATGACGAGAGCGGGTTTCGATTGCTTCTTAAAACATTTACCGAAATTCGAAAAAGTTAATTAGTTCTTAATAAGTGGAATTTCATAAGAATTTCACAACTTATAAGTTTAAAACATCATCATTATAAAAACTGAAATCAAACACCAAAATTATGGTATGTATTTGTCATCCTCTGTAATATTCAACTTACTTCATGATTTGTAATATTGGTTAAAATAATTTGAAATAATTATTTGTTTTATTTAATTGCTATTAAGTAACGCCTTGATAGCTTACACATTTTCATTGTATAAAATAGTTAATTATTTTATAAAAACAGCAACAAATTTTGAAAGCTTCATTAAAAATATAATTGAATTTTTAAGAACAATACCTTTGTTTTAGCAATTAAACTAAATTAATAATTATCCTTCAAAATTGAGTTTTCAGGGTTTCTCATTAAAACAAAAAAAAACCTTGTTAAACTAAATTTAAGTAGTAGTTATTATATAAAAAATTTTAAAGACAGGAAAATGTAGAAAATCTTGAAATAATAAACTTTTAATTAAATTTTTGTTTTGTATTTGTTTTCTAAATAAAATTAGGAAACAGAAACGTTGGGAAAAAAATGTAATTAAAGGTGTTATTAATTTACATTGCAAAAATTTAGGCCCAATTAGCTTCCCAAAAAAATTATATTTAAAACAGCAAATTCAACACTTAAGCCAAAAAACATAATAAGAAAAGTTTTAAAATTAATTTTTTTCTTTATCAGTTTATTAAACCGACCAATATTTTAAGTCATGACTTTTTCCCTAGCAAAATAATATGAGCTATATTTCCAAAGTTGTATTTAAAATTAAATATGTATTGAAATTTATTATTAAAGAATAAATATGTATTTAAACTCTCATGCTTTGAGCTTTAAGTTAAATTTGCTAGAAAGTATTGCTTTATTTATAAAAAAAATATATGGAAGATTTTTTGTTTTTTTTTCTTCCTTTACGAAATTGTTTATCTGAGTTCGTGCTTTTTTCAATAAAATTTTAAATATTTTTGTTTAAATAGCTTTTCAACTTCATTGTTTTGTTATTATTTTCAATTAAAAAAATGGACATTAAAAGGTTTGAATCATAATTTCAGGTCAATTAAATTACAAAATTATGGGGGTATTCACGTCACAAGTTGCACCCTTGCGAAAAAGCAAAAGTGCAAAAATATAACAACAACCACACAGACAATTAGTTGTGCGTAAATAATTGTCTTTGTGGTTGTTGTTATGTTTTTGCACTTTTGCTTTTTTGCAAGGGTGCAACTTGTGACGTGAATACCCTTTATATTTAATTTAAGGCAAAATTAAAATTTAAAAGCATGAAGAAATACGAGTAAAATTTATTTAGAACTTAAGTAAAAGTAATCAAATTAAATAAGTGAGTCAGTTTGCAAACTTGTACACAAATGGAAAACTAATTATTATCAACAGTTTGTAACAAAATTTATTAATAAAAATATTTTATGAGAATTTAAGAATTTTTAATGAATATGCAATGCATTAACTTATATACGAAATAATAACGAGAAAAGTACTTTATGAAGCGATAATGGAAGCATATGAAAAGCAATAAACTCTAAGTTAGCAACTACTAAAGTAAAAAATTTAGGAATTCTTCTTTTATAATACTTGTTTTTTTTTCAAAATCCTTTTATAATTCATTAAAATACCTATTTCTGTCAGTTTAAAGTGAATTTTATCTTGGTACGATTTTATAACCACAAACCAATATTTTTTGTTCTTCAACTTTTAATTAATGTTAAAAGTAATCAGAATTTATAAAATAAGTTATAAATACCTGCAGAAAAAAAATCACAATCAAATATATAAAAAACAATATGTACTATAATGTTTGTATATATTTGCTAATTAAACAAAAAAAAAAACGTGAACAATTTAAACAAATTCAACATATTTATGTTAATTTGTTTATTTACTTAAACATTTTTAGTAGCTTTTCAAGTTTTATTATATAATATAATACATTTATTCGCTAAAATGGTATTGTTTTTGAGTTAAATAATAAAATATTAACATATTTTGTAATTGCATTTGCATTTACTTTAAAGGTTATACAATTACTTGCATCGGAGGCAAAAAACGCTAAAAGTCTACATTGTTGCTATATTCAAATTACGTCAAATTACGGCAACGCCGTTGTAACTGTTATACTCATTGTGTGCCTGAGATGGAAAATTGACAGACTAGATACAACTTTTTATTTAAGGACTTTGAATAAGTAACAGTTTCTAAAGTAAAATTAAGCAAATTTATAAGGAGTGAATGTCTTACAAGTATTCAAACTAAGTAATTTTTCCACTTTCTATGGACTAAAATTTAAGCCGTGCAGTGCACTAGATTAAGAGACCACAAGTCGTATGATAAGATGATTTTGTTACTCTATAAAGCTCGAATGGAAAAACTACTCTAGGCGAAGAAACGTCATTATCATTATTTTTTAAAAGCGATCAGGACGACTTTTTTCTACCTTTTGTGCTTTTTGCGGTTCATTTCGCATTGGCTAATGGCTTGGCATCGTATAACTGTACCGGCTTATACTTTTCAACTTAAGATTGGTGAAAAACTTAACATGGGGAATTCTGACAATTTTTTGTCATAATAAACGCTAAACTCCATATAAAAAAAACGCTGACAAAAATATTAGATTTTTTTTATATAAACTTTGACGTTTGGTATAACAAAAAATTGGTACGTGAAGACACATGTCAAATCGATCCCTTACCGCAGAAAAAGCTTAAGCGAAATCATTTTCAATTTTCATTTTTTTTTTTTTTTTTTTTAATAAGTAACTTTACTGGCAACACTTGCACCATCTCCCAAAATATCATGCTCACGAAAGGAACCGTTACGATTTTATAGCAAAAACAATTTTATCTCAAGCCACAAATTGTAATGACATAAAATAAAAAAAACCTGCTGTAAAATTTTGTTTATGGCGCTTAAGCTTTTTTGCGGCTATGGCTCGATATATACCATGCAAACTCAGATTGATTACTGGTGGAAACCATAGTGCTCGGGAGTTTTCAATTCCCTATGCTAAGGTTAAGGTCGACAAATGGCTTTGGATGAGGCTTCCACAACGTTGGCGTACAAAAGAACTTACACCCAAGCAATTAAATAAAAACAAAATATTCTAGGATAGTAAAAACATACTAACAAAGAAACCCAGAAATGTTATGGCAAGTTTTTTAATAAATTAAATAATTCTTAATACAGAAAGTAGGCCTGCAATTGAACACACCGGGCCAAGATATTCTTCTTTATAAAACTAGCACTTTAGTCGTTAAATTTTTAGTCAAAATTGTTATAACTGGCTACAAAGAAAATTAGTTTTATTATAAATTTCTGAAGAAAAATCATAAAACTTTATTTTAGAAGATATCCCTGCAATTAATCAAACGACTGGATCAAAGAAAGCTAATCAAGCTAAAGGGATTAATTTTTAATGTTTTTTGACATAAAGTAGGTAAGAGGTAGAAAATTCATAATTGTTCGGTTTCCACAATACAGGCGATTGATTGTGTATCAAAATTTATATGAAAATCACTATAAAAACCAGTTTTTTTTTTCGTTTGTCTTGTGAAAACCGCACATAAGTTCATTAAATTTTTATATCAAAAATTAGTTAATTTTCTCTTGGGATAACTAGCCGCAGTATATTTTGTCGCCGCAATCAAAATAAATCAGAACAATCAAAATTTTTAAGTTGTAAGTTGAAGTTGAGTTTTTAAACCAGCTGTCATTGACATTAAAATAATTTTAAAAGATTTTCAGCTACGCCGCGAAATTGAGTCGACACAAGTCTTTAAGATATTTGACCAGCTATAGTTTAAAAAAATTATGCTCAGCCGTAAATAAAGTAATTATGTGTTCATTTGCTAAAAATTGTTACAAATTTGTAACAATTGTTTCAAGTACATGTTAAAAACAATTTTACTAGCAACAATTGTTACAAATTTGTAACAATTTTTAGTAAATGAAGCACAGCCGCGAATAACGTTGTAAGCCAGTTTTTGCAAAAACTCTTTTTTGCAGATAACCGTTAACATTACCCTCTTACACTGTTCAAACCTTAAATCACCCAAAATTATGCACCCTAACGCCTTCAAAATGATTTACAAAGAGTCAACAAGTGGAAGAACGTTGTAAGTTACTTACAAAATGATACAAAGTAAATGGTTTTGAAACGTGAAATAACGTTTTAAATGTCATCGCGATTGTGGATAAGAAACGTTTTTCCGCTAAAAAAAAAAAGTTATAAACTGTAAATTTGCATGTAATTTAAATTTCTTGATATTTTGAATAAAAGTTTTTATTATCATTATTTTTAACAATCTAAAGAAAAAAATAAAAAATTAATAATCTTGCCTGTTAAAAACGTTTTTTTGCTCTCCCGAAAAATAATTATTTTGTAACTTAAAACGTTATTCGCGGATGTGCTTCAAATGAACACAGCTAATGTATGGAGTCATAATGAAAATAATCTATTAACATATCGCTCATTTACTTTAATAGTGTCATATTTAAAAAAATACATACTATTTTTTAATAGAACCGTACAAAGTTTTTGAACAAAAAAATCGTCCTTAAAAAACCTACAATCTTCACGATCATTGCATCATTATAATAATTAAAAAAAAAAACGCGTAGTAATAAGTGAAATAGATGAAGAATTTTTTATATCAATCATGATTTTGCGCACATTTCTGCATACTAATTAAAAAAGCGAGCTTTTTGAGTTATGACCAAGGCTCAGATTTTTATGCAAATGCATATTTGTTGTCTGAGACAACCATACACAAAATATGTTTGCGAATCTAGAAATTTGCAGTCAAAGGGCTATCAATATGTTAGTGCATATTTTGCTTTAAATGCATATTTTTGCATACATATATTACTGCTGTTGCATATCTTTGTTGCAAATTTTTTAAAGAACAAAATTGGTTTTAAATAGTTTATATAATTTCCTATAGGCAGGCTTTCAAGGCTTTCATTGCTTTATTTTGACAAAAGAGATAAGAGAAAACTTGGATTATATATTTTTTTTTATTGATTTCTTGTGGAGAATAAAAAAAATTTTGTAAGGCATCTTCGCGTGTTGCCGCATATAAAGAGAAGTATGCCGATTTATGTCTTACTCCACTATTATGCTGAAACTTTTACCAATTGAAAGATATGGTGGAAGGATTCTACAATCAAAATGCAGTACCTATCAATAGTTTATGTCTTCAAATTATGGGTACTATTATGAAATTAGAGAAATCTAGTTCATTGAGAAAGCAAATTAAATCAATTGATATTGCCATAAAAAAGATGTATGCTGTTGACGGAAACTTTAGTAAACAAATTTGTATCAAGCTTGATAAAGTTTAAAAAAATTAAAGGATTTAAAGCAATAATACAAGCTGCTGGCATATTTAATTTAAATTTTTACAAAAATAGAGTACTGAAAATTAATACATACATACGTATACATATATATATACAGTGAACTCGCGAAAACGTGAACTAATTTTTACCAAGGGTGTTCACGTTTTCAAATTTGGTCACGTTTTCGATTGTGAAAATTTTAGAAAAAGTTAAGCTTGAAATAATAACTTCAAATAAAACAATTAAATATCAGATATTAAGATTAGATAAAAAATTTAAATTTTTCATTTATTCACTTTACAAAAATAAAATAAAATGTTTATACTTTTTCACTTCTAATTAAAAATACATATGTACATACCAGCTAGCATTTGGCTGATTATTTTTTGTAAAAATCACCCAAATGATTCTTTCATGATTAAAAACTGATTTATCACTTCAGTGATTGAAGAAGGATTTATATATGATTCATTTATATGGTTAAATAATGATTTAAAATATTTTGAATTTTTGTTTTTGACAAATGAAAAATTAATAATAGAAACTTTTATGTTAGCCAAATAAATAAGAAGCTTGGCTAAAAAAGAAGCCCACAAATTATTGACAATTTATGAACGGATAACTTTTGTTTGGTTTAAAATAAAGCTAGTTCAACTAATCAGAAGCCATAATGGAGCTGATTTTATCTGAGAAAAAATAAAAAACACGACAGTTAAAAATTATATGAAATATAATCGAAAACTATATAATTTACAATTGAAAAATGAGGCGAAAACGACTCAATAATGATTATACAAACTACCATTAAAAAAGGAATCAGAAAATTGTAGTACAAATGATTCTTTCAGGCTATTCATCGGTAGGGTACCATTTTCTCACAACGAGAGTATCATTTATGATTGAAAAATGAGCTCATATACGGTTATTTTGCTCTTGAAGCTGATTTTTTTTTTTTTTATCAATTCTAAGTGCATAAAATTCTGGGCCTTGTTTTGACAATACATATTTAAGTAAATAAGTAAATGTTTAAAACGGTTAAGTTATGTTTTAAAAAATTGAAAAGTGACAGACTTTCTAAAATTTTCTTAAGAAAATATTCTTTTCTACCACTGACTTTTAAAACAACAAAGTTCTATGCATTAAACAAAATTTGCATATACCTAGGTATTTGTTTATGAATAAATGAAAATAACAGAAAAGTTAAATAAAAATAAACAAAACAAGTAAGAGTGCTATATTCGGCTATGTCGAATCTTATATACCCTTTAACATGGTGCAATAAGAATAGAAAGTTTTATAAATGCCGTTCTTTAGATATAGATAAATCTTTTTTGTGTCACGCTCACTTCTCCAATCCCGCCCACATTTCTTCACAAGTTGCTTGTACCTAATTTGGAAACTGTGGCTCTCAAATAAAATAAAATATAAAAACAGCAACAACAAGTAATTTATGAGAAAAATTAGAGGCAGCCGTGGTTTTTTGCTCATATCTCATCTATTTGTAGGTCGAACAAGCTGGATTTCAATAGCAAATAATTCCGGACCATGTGTGACATAAATATATAAATACCTGGTCCCCATCATATCTGGTGTCTTCGGCAAACCCCATCATTAAATCAACTTCGCTACTCATAAGGACAAGGAATGAATATATGTACTTTATAGGGTCTAAGTTTAATACTGCAGATATTGCAAACGGAAGGACTTATATCTACCTATTTACCCTCGGTAAAGTATTTAATAAAATATCTATTTGTATTTAAATAAAACATACATATATAAGTATGTATGGTCATAAATTGTTTCGAAAAGGCAAAAACATTAAAAAAAAAAGCTTTTTGTTAATATAATTGCAAACAGAACCAGAGGGAACATTAAGATAGATAATGTTATCAAAAATGTTTAAAATCAAGTACATTTTCGGTAAAGTAGGTATAATTTTTATTTCCATAAGATTAAATAAATTATATGTATGGACTTTAGCAACTAATGGTGTTTTACAACAAAAAAAAAAAGTTCAAGAAGTCTCATATGTCAGGCAAATCCTTAAAGGGTTAATAATGTAAATATTGCAGTCCATACATAATAAGTTATTAACAATTTATTCTCTTTGTATTATTTCCTTTTTCCGCTGAAGCCATTTCTAGTTACTTAGCAATGTATTGTTTGGTGGCATTTTTTTGTATATTTTTAATAACAATAATATAATTGTTCAATTATTTTAATGGCCTGACTATTGTCTATTATTCCATGGTTTGTTTCATGTTTGCAGGCACTTTTACTTTTTTATAAATTTTTTAGCAAGTGCTATAGGTATGTTTGAAAAATTGTTGAACTGTCCTTACGGAAATGGAAATTTACAGAAGTTCTTTTTTTACTTGCCCTACTTAAATATAAAATTAAATACATGTATAATATATAAATTAAAAAAACTAAACTATTAACTTACGGTTAAAGTTTTTTTATAATCATTTAATTGATTTGTTGCACTATCGCGAGACATTTTTGTTGTATTTTTTTTAAAAATTTCTGTTTAAAAAAATGTATAAAATGATAGAAAATATCAACAAAAATTACATAAAACTACAAAAATTCAAATAAAATTGTAAAGTTAATAAAAAAAGATTAATAAAACACTTTTACACTATTTTTATTTTAACAGTTTTATAACTTTTTTATTTTTGCTGTGTTGGACTACGAACCCGGTTAAATAGAAGCACAGAAATGAAAAACGTTCATTTGTCATTTACGTTCTGCTTTTATAGGATGTTTTTATGTTCATTTCAGAGATGGAAAAATCAGTACTCTTGTACTTGTTTTGTAGAAACAAAAAGGGACTAATTAAGTACCTTTTTAGTAAATAAAACATTACACTGAGTCTTCACCTGAGATAATATCTGATAAAATATGTGAGAGAACGTCGGCAGAATGGGAAAACAAATTTCTTCATGTTAATCAAGGTATATTTACACAAAGTAAACTCGTTGGCCCTTATGTTTGTCAGCTGTTTACCCATAATTGGAACCACAACGTCAAATTGCGTGTATATGAGCCAAAATTTGTACATGTGTACGTTAAATTGTTTTTGTTTTATATGAAGACAATTTTGACAACATGGTTCCTTTTATAGAGCAGCATGTCTACACTCCCAAATGAGTCTACCTTGTGTAAATATACCTTGATGTTAATCTTAATCTTAAACAAGGGGAACACGTATCTTATAAGATTCATTATCGACTGATTCTCGCACAGTAAACTTTTGTCGTTTTTATTCTTTTTTTTTTTGTTTTTTCTTGTTTTTAGTTAAAAATATTGTTTTTCAAACACTTATCACAAGATTTTCACTATTTGTACAAAAAAAAATTAACATTTAATTAAAAAATTAAAATTAACATGAATGCGTCTTATTATTGTTTTTAATGTATGCATGTATGTGTATTTTTGACAGCTCATCATATAAGATAGTTGTTATAACATAGGGTCTACACCTGAGATAAGATATAAGATTTTTATATCAGCAAACGTCAAATTCAATCGCAGAGAGTATTATCTTACGTGTGGACTCTCAAATAGTGTTAATATTAATATTATAATATATATTATGAGACAGTTGTTATGAGAAATCTTATAACAACTATCTTATAAGATGAACTGTCAAAAATACACATACATACATAAATATAAAACAATAATAAGACGCATTCTTTAAATTGTTAAATTTTTTACTGCAATTAGTGAAAATCTTGTGATAAGTGCTTAAAAAAACAATATTTTAAACAAAAACAAAAGAAAAAACTAAAAAAAAGAATAAAAACGATACAAGTTTACTGTACGAGAGTCATTCAATTATGAAATCTTATAAGATACGTTTTCCCTTTGTTTAAGATAAAGATTAATATGAAGAAATTTGTTCTCTCATTCTGCCGACGTTCTCTCACATATTATATCAGATATTATCTCAGGTGAAGACTCTGTGTAAGATTTCTCATAACAACTGTCTTATAAGATTTATTATAATATTAATATTAACACTATTTGAGAGTCTACACGTAAGATAATACTCCCTGCGATTGAATTTGACGTTTGCTGATATAAAAATCTTATATCTTATCTCAGGTGGAGACCCTATGCTAAAACATCGATAGTATTTCTGCTATTTTTAATAATAAGTCTAAATTTACACTATGGACATTTCTTGCCGGTCAGACGAAGTTTGATGGCGAGGGGTCGAAAAGGTAGAGTGTATACCTAGTACATGACTATCTGTACTAGCGGTCTGCAAGAATAAATAAAAAGCACTAGGGACATTTCTTGCCGGACATTTTTTGAATTCTCTTTTAATCTTACCTGAAGCGTTAACATATGAAGTCAGACAGAAAAATAATATAAAGCAACAAGATGTAAACTACGAAAAGTAAGAAAGAGAAATGAAAAAATGTGCAGTACAGATCATGGTGGAATAAGCAGGTGGCATCGTTACGGCAACAAATACAACATTACAACAAAAATGGAAATTACATCACCGTTTACGTCAAAAAATACATTAAACAAAAATCAAAGGGTGCCGCTGAACGTGATAAAATAAATAAATTTTTAGCCAATTTTTATTTAATTATGGTCAATATCTTTTTTATTTGAATTTAAAATTATCAAAAACTTTAATAAAATACAAAAATTACAGCACAAATCGTGGACTTATTGTAAACATAAACAAAACTTTGACATAAGACTAGACAAACAATGCAAGAGCAAAAAATCGTCATCTGGCGTAGTGCTGCCACCTGTTTATTTCACCATGGTACAGATAGTCATGTACTACACACTCTACCTTTTCGACCCCTCGCCATCAAACTTCGTCTGTCCGACAAGAAATGTCCCTAGTGTAAATTGGGACTAAGAGCTTTTTATTAGTGTTATGATATTTACTTTTCTAAGGCTGCGTTTTTGAGATCTCAGTTAAGGTAGGCTTAGTTAATCTGTAAACAGATTTGTGGCGCCATTATCAAGTTTTTAGACAAAATTTTGACGGAACAGCAAAGTTTTACTTAAAATGTTGGTCTTTAATGAAATAATAAAAAATCACATATTACCGAAAAAGTCCGAGTATAAGACTACGTAATACCAAGTTTAAACTTAATCCACATTTTAAAAACGGCCTAATTGTTGGATGTTTTGCATTTACATTTTGTTTTTGTTTTAGTTTTTAAAAGTAATGTTCAGTTTTATACAATATTTATTAATTATTTCGTTTGTCTATTTTTATTTTTCAATTTTTAATACATATTTAAAATTTGCCTCTTTTTTGTTCTTGTACAAGACAAGAAAAGTTGACAAGCTTTGAGAACAACAACAACCAGAGGGTATTAACTCAAAATTTTTAAATTTTCAGTAGAAGCAAAAGATCTTTTGATTTAATTTTGAGTTAATACCTTCTTGTTGATCATGTGTGATATGTACTACCAAAATGTTTTTCAAATAGCTTCCTATTTTGGATTATTAAAAACATAAATTTTTCATATTTAAAAAACGCTTGCCGCTCTTATTTAAGTTGGTCTGCATTTATAGTCAATAGAAGTGAGAATAACGGTTTTGTTTTGAAAGATTTTTTGAAACAAGAAATACATATATGTATGTATATGAAATCGCTAGTGTAAAATAACACAACCTATTGTAATTTGTTATATATGTTAAATTTTTCTTTATTTAAAATAAAACAAACGAAAAATAGCTATAAATTTTCAAAAAATAAAGACGATTTTAGTACGTCGATCTGCCGATTCTTTTGCAAAATTTTTCGATTTTCGACACATTTTTCATCTATAATTACACTGGTCGGCAAAAAATTATTTTAAATAACAATATCTGGAATATAACACTTTCAGGCGCTAAAATCAAATCCGTTTTCAATGTTTTTCTATCACGTCTAGTGTTTTTATGGTCGGGAGTAATATTTCACCAGAAATAATGCTCTTCCGCTAGTACATTTCATCATAACTTGTATAATTTCTT
Source organism: Pollenia griseotomentosa (assembly GCA_963931875.1). Classification (NCBI taxonomy): domain Eukaryota; kingdom Metazoa; phylum Arthropoda; class Insecta; order Diptera; family Polleniidae; genus Pollenia; species Pollenia griseotomentosa. Next base: position 25,754,534 of record OZ007562.1, read on the forward strand.
GCATCAAAATTTCATACAACCTACTACTCTTTTTATAATGAACACGGCATGTCCCCTACAACAATATCGCATACAAATAATAAAGCTTTTCAGACATATTGCTTTCTTAATATTTCTAAGTTAAACTTTATGTGGAGCTTAGTTTTATATAATATACTAGCTGGCCGCCCCGGCTTCGCTCGGTAGCTGATTACTAATGATCGATGGAGCCGTTTTCTGATTTTAGGTAAATCAAAAAAAGTAGGCGTAAAAGTAGGTGGGGCAAAATATTTTTTCCGTATAAACCTAAGTTGGAGCCGGTAGAGCCGTTCTCAAGTTATGCGATCAGCAACACACAACATTTCATTTTTATTATATTATTTATTTATTATATTATAGATTTGCAACATATTTAACGAAAAATAATAGCAGTTCTACTGCACAAAACTATTGGCACACCTTATTCTATATCACGCAAAACGAAAAAATTATTATATGGGATACCACATATAATACTTTGTTGGCAAACCTTTTTGCTTTATAATTGCATCTAAACGTTTTGGCATGGAATGCACCAATTTTTTAGTTGTTTCCTTGCCAATATTTCTTCGCCATGCTTCTATCAATGCCTTCTTTAGGTCAGATTTATTAGAAATTGGCCTCTTTTTTACACGTCTATCGAGTTCTTCCCACAAATGCTCTATCGGATTGTGGTCTGGAGATTGTGGGGGATGAGGTAGGACATGCTCGATGTTATATATAAGCCACATACGAACGTCATTGGCTTAATACTTCGGGTCGTTATCTTGTTGAAATGTAAAACTGCTTGGTAGTTTCGACTTTTCAGCGCTTTTTTTACATTTTTCTTTAACATATTTAAATAAACCGTTTTGTCCATAATGCCATCTTGCTTATGAATCTTTTTGAGTAGGCTAAACGCTTTGTTTAGTTAATATCAGAAATAAGTGTCTTACGTCTAGCAACTCGAGCATTTGGTAGATTTTTTATATTTTGTATTTTTAAAGAATAAAATTAGGAATACATATATACGAAATAATAAATGTTTTACTTACCAGCAAATGCTATTAGATTCTTCATGTTTGTTTAAAATTATTGGATACCCTAACCGCGTATTTGGAAAATATTTATGGAAGTGGAAATAGACTTTTGTAAACTAAAATTAACATAAATGTTTGGAATAAAACTGGCTATTAAACCATATAATTTTTTTTTTCATTTTGGTGATTTTAGCGTATTTTAGTGAATTACCGCTGAATTGATAAATGTATATTGATAAAGATTTAGTGACATACCATGCATCTAAATTTTAAAACTTTATGTTTAGCGATTACGACGAAAATGACAAAAATATAAAAACGTGGTGCCATCTATCGGATAAATACGAAACTCCACAGAAACACTCCTCATGCCTCATACATCAAACACACAAATTTTGGTCGAAGTCGGTGCAGTAGTTTTTGAGTTTAGCGATTACAAACAAACACGTCTCTTTTATATATATAGATTTTTGATTAATAAGATTTTGTTTGTCGTGCTTAATTCCCAATTTTTATTCTTGATAAATACACTGAAAATTTATTGTTGGAGGATAAGCTAGTTTCAAGATCTGGCTTAGGCCAAAGTTTAAACAAAATACCAACAATAAACAGTAAGTTTATCTATTTTACATTTCCCCAACATTAATTTGCAATGATATCAAAGCTTAAACAAAATACCAACAATAAACAGTAAGTTTATCTATCTTACATTTTCCCAACATTAATTGTAATTGTATGTAGGTTAAGAAAAAAACAAAAACAAATTGCTTTATTGTTTTCGCAATAAAATCAAAATAAATCAATTTGTTAGTTCAGTTTTTTATGCCGCGCACTTGAAAATTTACTATCAAAGTAATTGTTGGGAATACAAAATTTTTAATTAATAAGATGCGCATTGAAACTAGCTTATCCTCCAACAATAAATTTTCAGCGTAGATATTTATCAAAAATAAAAATTGGGGATTAAGCACGACAAACAAAATCTTATTAATTAAATATTTTGTATTTCCAACAATTACTTTGATAATAATATATTTTTGTTTAAAAAATTATAATTTTCAATATTTTTTTTAATACATAAAATTGTTTGCATTTTTACAAAACGGATATAAGAAATTATTTTTTTGACGAAATATAATTGTCGGTCCTCAATAAATCGTTTTAACCGTATAATATTGTATGTATACTGAAATTTAGCAAATTTTAATAAAACCATAAAAAACTGATATATATTATTAATTAAAAAAAGTCGCAAACCTAAAATTTTTATTACAATTTTATATTCGAAAATTGTTTACATATGCTAAATAAGGTTAAAAAACAACAAATTTTTGCATATTGGCACTAGTGGTTTAAATAAAATACAACACTATCAAAATTAAACTCACCTCCAAAATGAACAGTGTTGTGTTAAGTACTACCACAGTTGTAAAATAAAGTTACTCACTATTTAACATTTTTAATTTATTTTGTTTAAATATAGCTTAAAACACAATTTAAAGAATGCAAATTCGGTAATATATTTTAACTTTATATATAATTACAATTTTTAAGTTATTACTGATATATTTGTTAAAATTTTGGATACCAAAAAAGTTGTCAAAATTTGATTTATCGGTAGCCCTTATTAAGCACCTATGTACATTTTTTTCATTCATTTTCTACACGTCGTAGAGACGTCGTCTCGTTACTTTTTTGTGTGTTTGTGTGGAAAAAATGTAGTAGAAGAAAGATTATTTTTTGAGACAAAAAAAGCAGAAATAATTTTTTAAATTAAGAAATTGATATAAATAAAGTGATGTTTTTTATAATTTTTAAATAGTTTTGATAAATTTTAGTAATTAAAAACTAAATAAAAACAATTTTAAAGGAAAATGTTGTGATTTGTAATAAAAAAGTGGAAATTTTCTAATAAAGTAGGCCAAATTAAAAAAAAATCAACATAAAAAACACAAGGAGAACAAGAAATTACAAAAAAACCAACGAAATAACATACAACAGGCACAGCAAGTTAGTTATAAAAAATATATACGTATATGTATAAAAAAATATAAAATGTGAAGTTTATGTGATGTACCTATGTGAATTAGCAAAAATTACACAAAATTTAAGAAAAAATTAAAAGAAATCATTTCGAAGAATTTTTCGTAAATAGTTTTACATACACACAATCAGTAACTCATACAACAACAAAACCTCTCAATGTCGTTTAAAAAGTGTGTTGTAATTTTTATAAAGATAAATTAAATTTATTTGTTTAAATAAGTTGTTCATTTTAATAAAAAAAACCTGTAAGGAATTAAAAACATACAGATATGTATAAAATGAGGTAGTTTTATAATTAAAATTAAAGAAAATAAGTAAAAATTTTAAAAGAAAATATCTTTTTCTTTGTTCTCTGCTTTCATGGACGTTAACGTCATTTAAGCTTTGTCGTTTACGTTGTCTCATTTTATATTAACACAAAACAAAAAACAAAAATAACAACAACAACAACAGTCAATATGAGAAAAATTTAACGGGCCGTATATTTAGTCTGCTTCTTCTTTTAGTCTTTATAACATCAAGATTTTTTAGTGAAAATAAAATTTTCGCTTATTTTATAAAGAAAAATAAAAGATATATTAGTTTTCTTTAATATTTATACATAAAAAATGTGCTTAATCATGCCAACAATTTAAAGGAAAATTATAAATAAAATAAATAGGTATTGAGTGTTATAAAAGAAACATACCTATTTTATTTTAATATTACCTACTACAAAAAATAAGAATTGACAAAATGTGTTTTAAAAATCTCTTAATAATAGTTTTAATAATAAATGATTTAAATTTAATAGACTTTTATCAAAAATCTTAATTAAGAAAAGAAATTAAATTTAAAATACATACCTATAACAACTAAAGTGAAAACCTTTGAATAGCAAAAATTTAAAAAAGAAGAAATAAAATTTCTCACACAAACAGCCAGCAAAAAGTTAAAAAAAAACTTGAGTGAAAGAAGAAAATACTGGTTTCCTTTTTAATTCATATATACATCATTGTTGTTGCTATTTGTATTTACAACAAACAGCACATAACCTACCAGCCAACCAACCAACAACAAACAATTTATTTAATACTTACTCATACATATAAATCAACTACGTTTTTTCTACTTCGTCTTCTATAATTCAATAAACACAAAAATAAAACAAACCAACAAAAAAACCCCGCTAAAAAAACTTTAAAAATCTAGCAAAAGAAAGTGGTGAAACTTCTTTTTGAAACAAACAAAAACAACAAAAAGCATAAAGAGTAATTTAAACTAAGTTTATGCTATTGTTGTTATTGTACTATTTGTTACTCTTTGCTAACGGTTTTCCAACAACTAATACTTAACTTTTACTCAACTATAAAAGGAAACTTTAAAAAAATTGTTGGCCCTTTAATCATCTTATGAATTGTTAAAGGATTTGTATAAAAAATCAAGAACAAATTTTTGCAAAAGGTAAGTTTTTTAATTAAATTTTTAATAACTTTTGTTTTTACTTCCTTTTCTTTTATTCTGTTTAAAATTTATCTTAATATGTACATGTTTAATTAATAAATATTTGATTAACATTTATATGTATCTTTGCTCAAATCTTTATTATATGTTTATAACAGTGTTTGTGTAATTTACATTTGTTTTTATACCTGTTTCGACGCAGAGTGGCTCAGACTTACCCCCTTATGCCATAAAATTAAAGTTCACATTAGTTAACCAATAAATTAAGATTATACACTTTTGCTGGGCGTAATGTGCTGGTTAACTAATGTGAACTTTAGTTTTTTTTGCATACGGGGTTTAATGTTTAGATTACTTCAGAAAGTAAAAGTTAAAAAAAAAAAAAATTGGGAGACTTCCAAAATTACTTGCCAACTGCTGCAACCTACATATCATCAGCTCATTATGGCATTATCATGATATGCGCCAAACCAACAATGAGATTTCAATAAAGAAACCGGATGTAAAGATTTTCAACAAACTTTCCTTTAACAATTTAGATCACAGAAGTAAATTACAAAAGTCAATATAATTAAAAAACTGGCATGTTCTGACAATCGAAAAACGCTTAACATTGGCGATTCTGACCTAAAATTGCAAATTAGGTGTTCTGTAAATCGCAATAGCAAGTACCCTACAAGAAGTGAATGAGCGAGTAGTCACAGAAAACTTGATTTCGGTCATTTCATTCTATCAATTTCTTAACACCAACGTGAAAAAAGTGACAACTCGCTCAATCTCTTCTTGTAGTGTAGTTTGGCGACTTCAAATTGCAAAAACTATGGCAGATCGGAAGCTAAACGCACGAGTTAAAGAACGCCATAAAATAAATCTGTTCTTTTGCGATTTCAAATCGTGCGATTGTCAGAACATGTCCGAAAGTTTTTATCGCTAGTCCCTTAAGTACCAAACGGAATCCTTAACGGAAGCACAAAACTGCTGCTAAGAAGAATGCTAAGAATGAAAGGTGCAAAAGTAGTCCAGGCTTTGACAGACATAAAGGCTTATCCATCTGCATTATATGCCAAACCACACCAAGGCAATTTGAGTGCCTCGGTAGGCTAGTTGGTAGCGAGCTAGTCTATCAGCGCCGAGGTTGCGGGTTCGATTCCCGCCAGAGACTCTGGTTTCTTTCCTGCAGACAAGCATAGAGCTTCGCGGGATTAGCTTAGGAAATTAAAAAAAAAAAAAAAAAAAAAAAACAAAACCCGAAAAAAAATTATTGGCAAATACTGCTGCACATGAATTTGGGGTTTCTCTACTTCATAAAAAAATAAGATTTATGGAAAAAAATCAGTTTTTATTTAGATTTTGGACCTACAGGGTCGATAAGACAACGATACAAACAATGAATTCAAAAGTTTGAAAAATAAACATGTTCAGGATGAATTTCTCAAATGTGTATTGATAAAAGATTAACCAAAGCAAGGATCAGGTAAAATTTTATGATTACTAGGAAGTTTTCTTGGATTTACTCAATTTCAAAAATAGTTCGTTTGGGGTTTTTGAAATAAACGTTTCAATTTTTTTTTTTTTTTTTTTTTATTTAAATTAATTTAGTAGTATTAAAATACTTTACAATAAATTCTTTACTTTTAATTTTTGCTAAACAAATATATTATATAAAAAATTTTATGCCTTTAAAGTAATTAAAGTTTAAAACAAAATTAACATTAAACAAACGTCAGTTGTTACAAAAAAGTAAGATTTTTTGTTTATTTTGTTATTTGAATACCCTTTGTAAATTCTAAAAAATCAAAAATTCAACTTTGACCTTAAATTTCTTAACAACTTCTAAGTCGATTTTTATAAAATTAAAACTGGAGAAAATTTCACACTAATCAATATGCTTTTCGCCGTAATCACAATACAACATCTTTACTTATTTCCCTTACTGATTCTGTAAGAAAACAGCTTGATGAACATAATAATTGTGTTATGGTTTCTCTTGATCTTACTAAAGCGTTTGATCGAATAAACCATAATGTTCTTATTAAAAAGCTTCAGGATAAATTCAATTTTTCGAAATCTTCGTGCAAGTTGATATACTCTTATCTTAATGATAGATCTCAGTTTGTATCTTTTGGGGGATTAAGTTCTAGTGTTGGTAGTGTTACATCCGGTGTGCCACAAGGTTCTGTTTTAGGCCCAATACTCTTTCTAGCTTATTTAAATGATTGCATTCCACTTATGGATAGTGAGTTTTGTAAATCGTATGTTTTTGCGGATGACATTTTTCTTGTATATAAAATCGATTCTGAAACAAATATAATGTCTGAGATCCGTTTAAATAATCATATTAATACTGTTCTAAATTGGATGCATTTAAATTATTTGGAAATAAATTCAACTAAAACTAAGGCAATATTCTTTCGTTTACCTAATCAGATTTTGAATTATCCCAGAATTCGTATTAATAATCAATTATTTAGTTATGTTGACTCACTTAAATGCCTTGGTATAATTGTTGATTCAAATCTTAATTTTGCAAATCATATTAATTCTATATCAAATCAAGTTTCTTTTATTTTGAGAAGATTGTATGCCTTGAAAGCATATACACCAAGATATGTGAGATATCGTTTGGCTCATGCCTTACTAATGTCTAAAATTAACTACTGTTTGGAAGTTTTTTTCCGGAACATTTTCTGGTAATTTGGACATCCTTGAGAGGATTGTTAGAAAAGTTGTTCGTTATGTATTTAATGTTCGTATTCGAGTGACTGAGCTTGTCTCTGAATTTTTGGGTTGCGAATTTTATGAATTTCTACATTTACGTCTTTTACTATATTTTTACAAAATCATGAAATTAAGACAGCCTATTTTTCTTGTCGATGAATTTACATTTATTCACTCAACGCGTAATATACAACTTGAGATACCTCGGATACATCTTTCAATTTATGAACATTCTTTTAAGATAAGAGTCTGTCGTGTTTGGAACAATTTACCACCTAATCTACGACGGTTTTCATACTCCTACCTCACTTTTAAAAAAATGCTTTTAATTAGGTCTGTATGATTATTCTTTCTTAGTTTTTTACCTGATTTGATTTCTGGTATACAGGATTTATGGAAATTTTTATGGTTATCTAAATTAATTTTTTTTGCAGTTTTGTGTGGTTGGGGAGCCACTTATGAAGTACTTATATATTTTTTTTTTCTTTTTTTGTAAAGTAGTTTTAAGTTACATTGTATCTCAACACAGTTCTATTTCATAGTTAAATCTTTAACATACATATATATAACATAGATATTAATCAAACAATACATGTATAATTGGCCTTTAAGGCTTCCAATGTATTGAAATAAATAAAATAAATAAATAAATAAAAATAAACATCTCTTTATAAAAAATTATTTATCAGTTCGTAAGTTACAGAATTTGGGCAGATGAAAAACGATTTTGAGCCACTGTGCGAGGTTGTAAATGACATTGTTTTTTTATGTAGAAATTGTTTTTGTATTGCTAACTAGACATACTTTTTTGTTTGCTTACATTGACACATGTTTTTTTGGTGTTTCAAGTGATTTTTTTTTTGCTTTATTAATTATACATATTTGTTGTTTTTTCTATCTTTCAATCAATTGTTATACATATGTACATATGAACGTACGTAGTATAACTAGGTAGGTATATCAAATTTTTTTTTTATAAAAAAGCTTTTATGATTGAGAAAATTAAAAAAAAAGAATTGCATTAAAAAAGATACTCGTAAGATTAAACTATTGTCACACTTAAAAAATATTTGACACGCCATACGTAACCACTATTTTTATTAAATATACCTACCAAGGTATGTTTGATTTTATACAACGTTTGCAAGATTAAACAACATTTAACTAGGTACTTATTAATTACAATCTACTTGATAATCTTTAAAAATAAAACGTAATAAATCAATAAAAATTGTAAATCAAGGAAATTATTGTTTAATCTACTATGTGGTCATGCTTTTTTCGATTTTATTCGTCAAATATTTGTTTAAAATGCACAAATGTATGAATATTTAGATAAGTAAAGAAGTTTCTTTAAAAAGTTTATAGTTGACTATTATGTATGCTTTTTGTCTAACACAAAAAAAGTCAAAATAATAATATGGTTTTAAATACGGTGTTACAGTGCAGATTTCCTAATGAAAACGTCTGTAATTGTTAAAGTCAGGGTTTAAAAAACTGCACTCGAAATCAAAAACCGTCGAATAAAAAACGAAAATTTGTGTACAACTTTTGCTTTTTTAGTGGGTTTGACAACGACTATTTACATTAAATCAATCAGAAGTAAAAGCAACAAAAAGGTTGAGTTCTTGAAGATATTCCTTTTTGCGCTTAAGAATTCAGCCGTGGTTTTAATTTTTTAAACAGTGTTGGCAATTTTATCCTTAAGACGCTAGATTCCGCCATAGAAAAATATTTAAAATAACCCATTTTGACTTTCATAAACATTCTTATTGAAGTTTTTGAACAAATATTTTTATAAATCCTGCTACATGGTTACTAAGATTAAACGCAGAATTTTTCTAAATTCTCTTAATGATTCACAGGAAATGCCAACCTATCTAAAGTTAATATACATATATCGGGGTTTTAAATAAGAACTTTGTTTTTTAATTGTGGCAATACCAACAACATGATAGTTTAGACATTAAATTTTTTGACGTATTTGTAGTGGCTATTATTACAATGAATTCAATTTCGCTCGAAAATCGCATTAAAATAATTAAAATCCACTGTGAAAATGATGGTTTTGTTAAAGTTACATTTCGTAAAATTCGTGATATTTTCGGACAACATAATCATCCTTCTAAGACCGCTATTAAGAATTTAAGTTTGAGTCGACAGGCTCAATACAAAATGTGCCAACACCAACAGCACGGTGCCACATGTCACACACTTTGATGAAAGAATCTACATCTGTCTGCGTGCTCGTGGTGGACATTTGTTAGATATCATATTTCATTATAATTGCCGGATTTTTCTCTTTGTAATAATATACAATTTTAAATCATCTTCATCTAAATTTTTTGTTTTAGAAAACAAAGTTCTTGTTGAAAAACCTTTTACGTACTTACCTACATACATATTTGTGTTTTATGCCCGTAATTTCTGCAAAAAGAAAGCTGGTTGTATTTGTACTTAACAGTTATCTTTACCTATTTCAACGTTTATTTGGCCTACGTGCTTTTACCTTCAGATTTTTTTTAAAATACGATAGTTTTTACACCATAGATTTCTATGCACAGCTAGATTTCATTTTGCAGAAATTACGGGCATTAGAAATGATATCTTATTAACCTGCATTTACAAACATTTGTTATTCAAATTTATACCATTTTAGTCTCTAAAAGGTTGTTGCCTTGATTTTAAGTGATATTCACGCCTATCCTGAATAAAAATCGAACAGTTTATTTGAAATTTTGCTTTTCACCTTTCAGGTATGTTCAGACACTTGCATGTCGCACTACATTGGCGATTGGGACTTAAACTTGAAAGAATGTTTTTTTCCTTATAACAAAATTGCAAGACTCTTATCGAGTTAAAAGCGCGTTTTCAATAAACATCTGACCTAAATAATATTCCAAAAATGCCTGTTGGCAATGTTTTCACGAAGTACCAAATTGCAATCAAAACGCGAGAGTTCCAGAACATGCTTGGCGATTTACAACTCACTTGTGATTTGACAATCGTGAAAATGTGAAATCTTACCTGATAATTTTTTTAGGGAAAATGATTCACAGCCCAATTATGATCCGAATATTACACAATCCGTCATACAAAATTTCGAAAGCGAATTATCCCATTTGTCTCATTTATCTATACTATGCCAACTACAAACAAATCACTATCATCTCTAAAAACATAAAAAACCATAAAATTGTTGAAAACTTGTGTTTTGTAAAATTTCAAATAACAAAAAATAAACAAATTAGGAATTATTTTCGATTCTTAGTTGAACTGTTAATTTTTAATTTTTTTTGATATTCTTTTTAATTAGGCTCGAGTTCATCAAATTTAATTTTCATTAAATTATTTTCACTGAGGAAAGGAATTTTACAACTTGGAATTTTTTATTAAAATTTATTGATAATTTTTCCTGGCTGAGCTGGGATTTGAACCCGGTTTGATGAACTCGAGCCTAATTAAAAAGAATATCAAAAAAAATTATAAATTAGGAATTGTTAAAAAACTAATTTTTAAAGCAAACAATTTTCATAAATATTAGAAGAGTTCTTGAATTATGAATTTGTCTTGTGAACAGCGTAATTCGCATTCTTAACTCAAAGAACCAACAACGTAGTTCAAAATGCCGTACAAACGTACCATAAGTCGCTGTCAAGGTCGATCTTAAGTTGTTGTCACATCATTTCGATGACAGTCTCCATGGTATAATTATCTACCAGGTGCGCTCTAAGCGCCGGCTGTTTGCTTTTTTCTTTTTTTTTCAGGGGGTTTTATTGTTGTTTTGTAATAGGAACTGTCATATATTGTTTACGTTAGTTTGGTATTTTCTTAGTTATTTGTGCTTGGTGCTTGGTCAACTTTCGGTGCACTAATTTAAACATTAAATTTTAACTATTATTAATAAAATTTGTGTTTTTTAGTTCTTTAATAAATATATTTATTAATTTTTTTTCATTAAATTATTTTTATGAAGAAATGAATTTTACAACATGAAAATTAATTAAAATTGTTTTTGATAATTTTTCTTTCTTGACTGACCTGAGATTCGAATCCTGGCGGCTGGTTACCCTGACATGTTTCGATCACAACCACTTGATCTCCTCAGAGGGATTTGCCGTCTTACACTCGCAGCCATCGATGGCTGCTGACGTCAATAGTGAAACATCAATCCTTAAACCAAATTGTATTTGTAACCTTTAGTAGATCGAAATTTGCTTTTTTCGAAAGATTATCCATTTTTAATTAATTTTACATGTTTTTCCTTACTTCTGTTTTTTCGTCCTTTTTGTCAAGAATTCTTCTTGAAGTCCAAAGTACGTTTTTGTTTTTCCATGTTTGTCTTTCTTTTTCTTGTTGACCTTTTTCAGCACAACTTGAAGGACAAATCTCAGGTCAGTCAAATTATCAATTACAATTTTAATTAATTTTCATGTTGTAAAATTCCTTTCTTCATAAAAATAATTTAATGAAAAATTAAATTTGATGAACTTAAGCCTGATTGGAAATATTGAATATAACCACAATACTGAAACTATAAATTTTTCTTCAAAACATATGCCAGAATTTAGAAAATTTCATGTAAACTTTCATTATCCTTTTTTGTAACTACGACTTTTTGGCATGTGAGCCAAACCAATAATGAGCTGACGAAATGTTGTCAAATTCATATGGTCTGAATTGGTAGCTTAAACCAGGGTTCGAAAATAAACTCTAAATATCACTCCTTAGTCTTCGGTTCAGTAGAAAAATTGTGTAGAAAAATATTAAAAAACTAACTTTTTCCTATTTGCCGTCTTTCGAACACAAAAATAATACTGTTCTTATTCAACTCAACAAAATGATGAGAACATTTAATACCGTTCGTTGCTTTTTTTTTAAACCACAAACTCGTTTAGTTTCTGTTGTGCATAGCGCCCTTTTGGCTGTTAAAAAAACTTAACATTTTTTACAAAAACATACGAAAAAACAAAAAGCCAGCTAAATAATTTTACACAAACAAAACATAAAGCTCCTTTATTGCAACGTAGTCATATCTCAAAAAATCAAAAATATTAGTTAACTTAAGCAAAAGTGTTCCTTTATACCTTCTTTATATCGAGCCCTAACCGCGAAAATAACGTAAGCGCCAAAAATCAAATTTTACAGGAGAGAGTTTTTTTCTTTAATTTTATATAAATTTTGTATGAAATTTGTCACTTACGATAAAATTGTTCTTGCTATAGAATCGTAACTGTACCTTATGTGACCATGACATTTTAGGATATGATGCAAGTGTTGCCAATAAAGTAATTTATTAAAAAAAAGAAAATTGAAAATGATGTCGCTTACGTTATTTTTGCGGTTAGGGCTCGATATGTAAAATAAAAATCAGCATAATATCTCAAACTGAACCGAAGTTATAGCAAAATATATATTTTATTAAATCTGTATATAAACTAGGGATGCCAATCCCGAAACCCCGAATACCGAAATCCCAAGATTATTCTAAAAATTTAAGTCCAGAATCCCGGGATTTTTACATAAAAATCCCGAGATTATGGGTTTAAAAAAAATATGTTTATTTTTTTTTATCAAATACAACTATATATAAACGTGAGTCACCGTGCTAAAAATAACTTCAAAAATTTAATTTTAAATCATGCTGGCAATGAATCTAATTTTTAACTGGTTACAAAAAGAAGTCGCAAGTGAAGAAATGTTACATGCAATGCATTTTGTACCACAGAAAACAACATCAGAAGATAAAGTTCGGTGTGGTCTTTTTTCTAAGGGAATGATAATAGAACTGCGCACGCAAAATGCAAGTTGTGCAAAAAGGTGTTTAAAGCTTTAGGGGTTCTACCAAAGGTCTTTTGACACATATTTGTTTATTTTATTAGATTAATACTTGCATATACATTTATTTGAAATAAAATAAATTAAATATTATCATATAGCATATATGTAGCTATTTATTTACGATACCACCTTGAAGTGTTGAATGAGAACATTGGTTTCGTCGGCAAATAGGTTTGCAATTAAAAAAGTATCGAATATCAGACGTCATTAATTTGTTTTAGAAGCTTTTTAAAATATAAGTTTTAATACATAATACTTCCATATTACTTTAAAAGAATACATTTAACTGTTTTATTTTGTAATGAGTTTAATTTTCTTCATGAATAAATTTGTTTTAATACATATACATAAATTATAATTATATGAATTTTAAAAATTGGCTTTTATATATGAAATCCCGAAAAATCTCGATCCGTCCCGGGAGTCCGTTTTTTTGAATCCGAATCCCGGGTTTCAAAAAACCTGGTCCCATTTGGCAACCCTAATATAAACGAACATTTTTAAAACTTTATTCGCGTTTTGCCAAGTTTGATTGGTTTTTTTTTTAGATATGACGATATGTTGCAATAAATGAACGATATACACAATACACACACAACCTGTTCGTCCTGCGGTCGTTGCTAAAACTTTATCAATGTAAAAAAAAACATTATAGAACATAAAATAAAATGTTTGTCTACAGTTTCACTACAATTGTTCTCTTTTTTAACTAAGAACAGAACACTATATAATGTTCGGCTCTTTCTTGAAAATAGTTACGAACGGTAGTAAGGGCCACACAAACGCTAAAAAAATAGATATCGTTCCTGGGTGTGTGAGCCGAACGCTTAATAATGTTCTGTTCATTTCCGAACACTGTTTGAAACGCTTTATTTAATGCATTTAGAAGTTTTGATTTTAAATCACATTTATATTAAAAATAGTTTAAATTACAAAATTCTGTTTTTAATTAAATACCTGAAAGAAACTTAATTCAGCAAGCTGCTGCATTTAAATTCAATTTAAATTTCCATTGTGTGTAACTTAGCAAGGCGGCCTCAATGTCATAACAATACAACAACAGGCAAAGCAATCAGCTGTTTTTGAAACCACTTTGTAACAAAATTTATTTTTACGATATTTTTTTATTTAAGTAGTAGTCTACCATACTTGTTTCTAAATTAAATATGTATGTAATACTTTTTAAAAAACACTGAAAAACCAACCTGTATTTAAAGACGATTTAAGTTTAGACGAAAATTAACTAAATAAAAATTTAAATATTATACTAAAAATTGGATATTAGACTTCTTTTGGTAAATACATACTTTTTTCCTAATTTTCGAGATCTTCATAAGATGTTACAGATTGCTTTATTCCATTTCAAACTTTCTTTTTTCTTAAATTGAACTTAAAATAATATAAACCATTAAAAATATTTTATATGCATATTATTTTTTTCACTTTCCCACATCTCTTATTTGATAACAAATTGCGAAAAAACAAACTTCCTGACTATTTAACCTAATTATAGATTCTTTTATAAATTCACAATAATAATAAAAAAAAACTTGTGATTAATCTAGATTTTTTCTAATTTCTAGTTTGTATAAATTAAACCAGATGTTAAATATGGTGAATTATTTTAGTGTTAACTAATAAAATAATGAGGAATCTTACTAGTTACACCTATTAATAGTAAAAGTTTTATTTAACAATCACTATTATTAAATTTTGTATTAACAAAAAAGAATAGTACATAATAGAATAATAGTAGTAGATATAGTTTATAACAAATATTATGTAAATCAGTTTTATTCATGCAGTTTTTTTTACAACTCACATTTATTTTACAACAATAAAAATATTTTAAATGTGTAAACATTTAATTTATTTGTTTTTTAATAAGTAACATTTTACTGTTATTGTTTTACACTAGAATTATGAATTATAACGACGCAGTATTCGGATTATCTTAAATGAAAACAAGGTGAAAAAAATCTACAATATTTAAAAGGGAGGGGGGGTTCTGCCATATCAAGTCCAAGGTATTGTGCTTCTTCCACAGGGTGTGCTCATAAATTTCTTGAACATAGCAAAGTAGGGCAGGCTTGACGTCTCTATAAATGTCGTTCAAAGCTGCCATATACAAGCTGTTGTTAAGATGGTGTTCAGAGGCTATCTGAAGGCAGTCTGTGGCGGCCCTTAAGACGGCATTTTAACAACTTTGAATATTTCTTCACTGGATATCACTCAGCGAAGGTGGGTGACTACACTGAAGCAGCATAGTTTACCACTGACCAACCAATCGCCTTGTAAGAAACCTTGCTTTCTTTGTTCAAACCCCAAGTACTGCCGGCTAGCGCTTTGAGAACCTTGTTCCTATTTTGGAAACTGTGCGTAATTGTGGTGGCGTTTGCTGAGGAGGTAAAGAGGCTATCAAAACTGACACCCAGAATTATTGGCAATTAAGGTTTCCTTTGTATTGATATTATATAAATAAAATTGAAATTTTTGGGAAGAATCTTAAGCTACTTTTATAAAAAAGCTCCTAATGATGTCTATTTCAAATACGTTTTTGTTTTGGAGATATACCGTTTTTTCGAAAATGGAGGAGGTTGCACAACATATATTCGCGTTACTCAAAAACGGTTTAGTTTATTAAAAATCATAAAAAATATAAGTGATTAAAATCTGTTCACAACTTTTAATTTTATTCACAAAAGGCGAAAAATTTCCAATTAATTTTTAGAATTTCATAAAATGCAATATTTGTATGGGGATAAAGACCAAGTTTGTTTTTGGAAAATGTTAAAAACAAAAATCTAATGGAGGTCGGTCATATATTTTATCCTTCTTGGCAGTTATGGGCATTATCTTCAATATATTCCTAGTCTGTATTGAAATTTTTGTATGTGAGCCCCCTTAAGGAATATAGATAGCTGTTAGGTATGTTAAAAACAAATGATGGGGATAAAAAATAAAGTGGGATCGGTCATACATTTGACTCATCTAGCATCTTAATTTAAGATTTTCATTAAACCGCCATGTTTGTAAAGGAGCCCCCCTAAGGGTTGGAGATAGGCGGCAAGTATTTTTTAAGAAAATGTTAAGCACAAAAAACTAATGAAGGTCCCCTAGGGGCGATTCCTTAGCAGTTATGGGACTTTTTCTTCAATATATTTCTAGTATGTATGTATAGTCAATTTTTTTGGGAGTCCCCTAAGATATGAAGAAAGCGGGTAGGTATGGTAGAAACAAATGATATGCGTTTGACTTTTTTTTTGTAAGCAAACGCACACAAACGCAAATATTGAAGTTGAATTGACGTGTGTTAGAAAAAATTCGCATTAACGCTTCTGTTTGCTCTGTTTTTTTTTTTGTTAAATATGAGATTTGGAGAAAACTTTTTAAACAAAAGTTGTTGGAAACTTCACTAATAACATCTTCTTTGTAAACGATGTTTATGTAAAATTAATATTTTCCAAGTTATGAGGCATTTTCCAAGTGCTAAGGCACACCACAAAAGTCTCTGGCGGGAATCGAATCCGCGCACTACCAACTAGCCTGCTGGAACACCCTAAGACTTCTAAAAGATTTTCGGGTTTTTAACAAATTGTGTTACCTATCTAGAAAACGTCATAAATTAAGGGTTACAATATTCTTTGCAAATGCGCGACTCTTAAATCTTTAAAATTTTAATAGTGTTTAGTCATTAGGTGTATTGGACATAAAGCACAATATGGAATAATTTAAATTTATTGACGAAGTTTTAGTATTAAAAATGAATAGGTGGTATTCTATTGTTTTTGCTATTGTTGGCATTTGATTACAAAGTTGAAAGGGGAAAATAAGAACCTATAACTACTGAGGTGGTGGTAAATTTGACACTCTGTTTTAAGCTTTTTTCATTAGCTTCTTTCTCTTGCGATCTTTAAATCGAATTCTCTTTGTATTTTCGTATTTTTTTTGTTATTATATATTTGTGTTTTTACTGCCGTGCGTAAATCATGTGCAGTGAAATTCAGCTGCTGGTGTAGAAAATTACCCTTCGTGCGCATTTGCGTCAATGGATCCACCTCTAATAAAATCAGTTCCTGAGGGTTGGATACTGTGCTACAAACATATCTGTGGCATTTTGACAAAACATCTTGGGTCGAGATAAAATAGCAAACAAGTTAAAAAAAAACTCGGTGAAAAAATTATGTTTATTAAATAATAAAATAAATCAAAATTAAAGAAAAGTAGGTATGAAGTTCTTTAATGTTCGCTGTATTCGAATAATTTCGTTATATGTAACTAAAGTTAAAGTGTGTGTAAACTCAAGTACTTATAATTAAAACGTTCTTCACAATTTTGCAATACAAGCGCTAGATGTAATTCACTGAATCGTGTGTTTCCAATAATTTAACAAATTTCAGACAAACTCCCCTGATAAAAGGAAGGCCGTTTTATGTTTCCTTTATTTCGGATAATAAAAACTTTGTTACCTAGCTCGATTTGTGTAATCTTTAGTTTGTTTGAGTTAAGCTCAAGTTATTTATTGAGAGCATGGTTCCTTATTAATTTCTCCCTGTGTATTTAACGTTTCTATCTCTCAAATAAAGCTTAATACATAATTTACTACTTTTTTGTATATTTTGTTTTTGTATTTTCTTAATACCGTTATAATATGGATTTTTTGTTCTCATAAAATACTTTTTTTTTTATTTATTGGTGGCATTGTTATTTTCTCCACATGTTTGTGTCAAAACAAAAAAAATTTGAAATATGTATTTTGAATAGGTTTATATGTATGGATGTACCTACATATGTATGTTTATGTGTTGTATGTAGGTATGTTGTTTTTGTATACAAAAAGAAAAATACTCAATAAATATGAAGAACAAAACTAAAAAAAGAAAGGTAATAGGAATATTGAACATAAATAAATTATTCAACTCCTACTCCTTTTTTATTGAGCTTTAATATTATAAATTTATGTAGTTTAATTATTTTTTAGTTTTGGCCTTAATTGCTTTGCCCTGATCTCATTTCATTGCATTTTATTATTTTTTTTTTGTTTTCAGTTGCTTTGCTTTCAAAAGAGAGTGTAAGTTTGTGGGATATGTAAAAAAGCGTGTAGAGTATTTAAGTATGGAAGTGTTTTGTATCTGTGTGTGTGTTTTTATATAATATTAATGCATACATATGTACATTTGTATATACATATTACATAGGTACCTACTTACATACATACATATTTATTTTCTTTATCGTTTTTTGTTTGTTTCTTATATATTGTACGTATGTATGTATATGATTCCTTATTTATTTTAAAAGTAGTAAAATAAATAAAAGAAAGACAGAAAATAAAAAAAAAATATTCTATTTGGGTCATAAATTACTTGTTCATACATGTGACATAGAAAAAAACACTGCTTTTTATTTATGCATGACGTTTTTTTTTTCTTCTATACATACTTACATACCTACATAATTATATTTTGTATTATTGTGTTGCTTTTGTAAATGAAAAAAGTAACAACAATTTGCGGCTGTTTGTACAATGTACGTTACACATTTTGTTTGTCTGTGGTTTCTAAAAATGTTGGATTTTTTTTTTTTTTTGTAAAACCCCTACCAGCCAATAAGGCAACCAACCAGCTACTCAGCCAGCATAACTTAGTAACAAATTATTTCCATAATTTTGCTGTTGTATTTTTGTATTATATTACAATTAGGAGTAGGTATTATATTTATAACAAAAAAAATGTCTCGTGCTATTACAAATATTTAAAACAATTTAATTTATTTCTGAAAAAAAAATCATTAGTTTAATTTTAAATCTAAAGTACATATTATCTATAAAATTGATATACTGAAAGAAATACATACATACATAAGTATCTAAAAAGTATACAATTTAATCAACAGTGATTTCCAGCGTTGCCAGAGCCTGTGGAAAGAAAATCCTCTTTGGCAAAAAAAAAAAAAATCATATTTTGAAGAGTAAAATCTTCTACCTATATAGGTATACATATATGTTTGTTATAGACTTTGAAACCATCCAACCGATATGCTAAAAACCGGTTTTATTAGAAAGTCAATTTTGTGAAGATGGTTTTAGGCAATAAATTTTATCCAAACAAGGACCACACTATTTCAAACATATATACCTAGATCCCCACTTACATATATGGACACATTTACTATAATTTTTTTTTTTTTTTAATAGCATAATACTAATTTTGAGGTATGTTCAGAGAATTCGATAAGATTAATGAATTGATTTAGTTTTAATCATGTTATTTTGAAGTGACTAACAAATCACTTTAATATAAGGAAAATCATCTCGATTTTGATGTGATCTCTAAGCTTAATAACGTTTGAGATGCTAAAACGCGTTTAAAAACCTAAGTGTGCTTTTTAATATTTTGTATGCCCAGAAAATGGCTGTTTGAAAAACTGTCAAAACATTGTGTTTTTTGTACAAACAAACTTGAATTAAAAATCATAATTTTTTTTTTATTTTATTTATTTATTCAACTGAATGTAATCCAAAAGCCTTTATAGGCCAAAAACAGATTACAAGAAAATAAAAAATAAAAAATAATCATTTGAGAAAAAAAATTTGTAAATCATAATTTGGTCAAAAAACATCAAAACTATGATAAAATCATCATTCTGGCAACGCTGGTGATTTGACTGAAAATATGTATTTCTCTATCTTTGTGAAATGTAGGAATTTCTCAAGTGTATATTCTCGTATCTGACAAGCTATTTCTGTAGCTTGAAACCCCATAAAACTTCGATGTATGTATGTAAATTAGTGGAATTCACCTCACCTAATTTCTGGATTAAAACCATAAATATTCAACATGACGTGTATTCACGTACATAAGTAACTATACATACTTACATTGACTGAATATAACAAGATAAAGCTGAATACGATATTATATCAAATTTCTGGATTAAAACCATCAATATTCAACATGACGTGTACTCACGTACATAAGTAACTGTTCATACTTACATTGACTTAGGCCCGTTTTCACAACTTACCGATAGATTAAAGTAGACTATAACCGGCCTTATAAACAGTATTTCTTTATTTAAACTTTACTTTAACCTAAAGTGAGTGATAAAGTAAATTAAGGTTCATCCTACCTAGTAGGTTAAAGTAAAGTTGTAAAATTGGAACACTTTTTATACGGCCGATAAAATCCTACCTTTAGCTATCGGTAAGTTGTGAAAACGGGCCTTAATATAACAAGATAAAGCTGAATACGATATTATTTCAAAATATCTTTTAAGCAATCGTAAACATAATATCAAAAAAAAAAAAAAAATCTGTTTATTTCATTTATATTAAGATGTTCTTAGAAAATATGAACAGGTATTCCTTGACTTACACGGTACTTCATTTACGCGATTTAGATATAACACAGATCAATAACAGTAAACTTTTTTGCATTAAGCGCTTTTTCGCTGTTTTAATAAAACACGCTCAAAAAATTATATAAATCTTTATTTTACGGGAATTGCAGCACTTTGATTCAAGAAATTTCATCAGCTGTGTGCTAAAATACATCTACAAAAGTGCATACATATTATTATTTTATTATTATTATATAATTTAAGTTAAAATAAAATTATAATTCTATATGTTCTTGATTAACGCGGTTTTTAGGCCCAAAAGTAAAATTTTGTATGCATCTCATGTTTTGATTTACTCGATATATTAAATTTCTGGTCCCCTAAACGGAATTTATACCAGTCCTGAATCTTGTTTTACGCGAATTTGATTTACACGTGCTTTCTGCGGTCCCAATATACCGAGTAAATCGAGGGTCATGTATGTGGCAACCATAGATCAGACTGGCGTAGTTACCTTTTTCGACGGTCACTCACACATTTAAATCAACTTTTCTTATCACAAAACGCAAAGTAGTTTTTAGTACAGTATTAAATCTATATATATAAAAATGGTGTAAAAAATGTATAGTTATTCATTCAGTTGTTCAGTTGTTCGTATTTTCGAGGAGAAGGTTTTTACGGAAGAAAATTTTGGAAAAATCGAGTTTTTGTATGAAATTTTGTGTGAAATTATTCCTTAATGGCTTTCCAAATGAAAAAATTAAAATTGGGGCGAGGCGAAGCTCGCCAGGTCCGCTAGTTATGTATATAACATTTGATTTATTGCAAACGAAATGGTGTTTAAGATTATCTTTTTTTTGAATAAGAGTTTCAATTACAAACTATATTCGAACTTAATTAACCGAGCAATAGTAACCTTGGCCACAGCACAGAGCCTCTGCCGCAACCGTCGCACTGATAGACTACCTAACTACCAACAAGCCTACCAGACAGGGCTGTCAGATATGGCGATTTCTCGCCAAACGTGGCGATTTAGAAACGTGTTTGGCGGTAAGATTTTCCATTTGGCAACTTTTTTTAATTTTTTTTATAACTGGCGATTTACTTGGCTATTTTTACCATTTATATTATTTCAGCGATTTTTTTTAACAGTTTGTCATTTTTTGTTATCATTACTAATTAAAAAAAAAAAAAAACTGGCAACATTTTTCACATGACTTTTGTTTTGTTATCATTTTAAGTAAATTTTATATTCAGTCACTATTTTTGTCGCTCCTCGTTCCGCAATTGCAATCCGTTGGATGATCACATGTATTTTTGTAAGTTCATTTTTTGTGTATTGATCAATGCTGCCGACTTTTGTGTATTTTTGTCGTGACATAAAAAAAATTTCTAATTAAATCAATTATTAATGTGATCCTAAGCAATATATTTTAGCAATTTATCACTTATTATTATTTTTTACAAAAATTTTAAAAAATACATAATTCTTATGTAGGTAGTTGTTACGCCACAACATAAAAAAAAACAAAGATTTGGTTGTTGACGTTTTAACGAACGACAGAGAAGTTTTCTCGTTCCTCGTTCATTCATTGTTCAAAGTAAAAAACCGGAACGATGAAAGAAAGGAATGGCCTAGTTCCTTTGATCTTTCAAATCCGTCGGAACGATTCTACAAAAGGAACGCTTTTGCCCAACTCTAGAATATATGATCTCCATTTTATGTTATTAAAATAAAATAACAGATACTAAACAAAATTTACTTTCGGCGACTTTTTTGTATTTTTTCTTAGTTCTTGGCGATTTTTGACTGAAATATTATACTAGCTTTTTTTGTATACAAAATTTAATTAAAAAAAAAAAAATGTTACGAAAACTGAACAAAATTGACGTTTGGCGAATTTTGGCGATTTCTGACATCCGGTTTGGCGATGGAGCTCAAAAAAATCTGACAACCCTGCTACCAGGGCCAACCAAAAATTATCTTAATATGTACAAGATAAAAGCAATAAGTCTATCAACGACCCCAACACACAGGTTGCTATTTCAATTAGCACATAGCTAGTGTCTTGATCATGTATCTAATGCTTAGAAGATAAAACTATCTAGTCTCCACTTCTAAAGAATCTTCTTCTGAATTGATGCTAATTTTTTCTCTATCATTATGGTATACCATTTGGTTCAGTGATGTGCGCGTGCAATAACCGAACATTTGCAATACAATATGTATTTCGATATTAGATTATCCATTATCTTGCCTTGTTCTCAGACATTCTTTCAGAAATGTGAATTGTTAGACACATTAGCTCACATCAACGCTATTGTGTTTAATACCAAAAATAGTTAATATAATTGCAGAAAATTATCCATGGCAAAAATCAGTGTACGTACTAGAAAGAGACCTCGGTAAAGCAAAACGAAGCTATTCTTTGCAACTGTTATAGATTCTTAAAGTTCATAAACCATATTCTACAAGCCATGAGCAGGGATGAATTGAACAGAAATTAAACAGTATCTATATAAAAATTAATGATCCTATTAATCAAAAAATGTTTCTTTTGTTTTAAAAATGTTGATTAAAAAACTACTTGATTTAAGAAATAACGTAATCTGTATAATATTTGCTTGGCACTAATTTTTAAACATTTAAAAAACATTTTAGAAACTGTGTAAATTTTAACAGCCGTATTCATAACAAAAAGTTAGCCATAGTTAGTACACTACGTACAACGAGCTGCTAACTAAAATGCCGATTAAGCTTAGCAGCTTATTATCACAGAGGTAATTCATAACAAACCTTTCTCCATATGCTAACTTTGCTCTATTCTATTCTAACTCTTCTTTAGAAGAGCCACATTATGTTACCCAAAATGCAACACGTTTTGCATTAATCATCTATGGGTTTTGTCATTTTTTTTCCTTTTTTTTTCCCTTTACGTAGGTATAAAAATTTTAAAAAGTTTTTATAATTAAAAAAAGAAAGTAAATTAAAAAAAAAAACAGTAAATTGAAAAAAAAACAAACAAAATTGTACCACAGTAAACGGCTGTTTTTTGAAAGTTGGCAAACGTTTGGCAGCTCGTTAGCAAGAGTTTAGCAAATTGTTAGTAAAATTTTGGTAAGTGTATTATGAATAAACTTTGTGCTAACTTCATGCTTAATTTTCATTAACAATACGGCTGTAAGTATCTATCGCCATTTTCCCTAATTCAATACTTGCCAATCTAATTGTCAACACTGCTTTTAGCCAATTTAACACTTTCATTTTGCTTTGTGTATTATCGAAACTTAAAAATAGCAATGCAGTTTAATTTAAAAACAACAACAAAAACCAAATACAAGTCATAAAATTAAACATAAGAAAGAAAAAAAAAAGAAAACAAAAAAAAAACTAAAAACAAAGTGAAAGTCAGTTTTATTGTGTCTTAAAATTAAAAAGAAAAAAAAACAATCAAAAGACACACACATATAGAGTTTCTAATTCCTCGGACTTCTTCGATTCCTGGGAGAGCAGAAAAATGTTCTTTTAGTGCCGGGAATTCCCGAGAAAATTGTTTTTAAAGAAAAAGTATATATTACTGTTAATAAAATGTAGTTTTATGTAAAGGGTGTTCTTTTTAAGCCTGATACAGCACTGATTAGCTGTCAAACTAACTGTCATTCTGTGCACACTTTTTAATATTTGTGATCATCAAACTCTGGCAAACCATCATAAAGAGATTTACTTTTAAAAAACGCTACAACAGAATTTTAATTGACTTTGAAAATCTGTCATAAATTCGTGCAACTTATAGGCGACTTCTCACGGCTTATTTTTGGCTAAACATGTTTGTTTGTTTGTTAATAAACAAAATTGCCGCATGTGGAGTGAGACTAAAGGCCATGTCAGATAAAACTTTTGCTTCGCGTTGCGTTAGAGATTATACGAAACATGTCTGCTAGTATATTTTATTTATTTATTTTTAACAAACAATTTGTGTGTGTTGTCAAAGTGTTTATTGTGACATACACCTTTTGCGTTACGCTTTTTTGTCAAAGTAAGAAACGTCACGCAAAGCGATGAAGTTTTATCTGACATGGCTTTAAGCCACAACAGACAACGCAGATTTCATTGCTTCTATAAAAGTGCACAGTTTGGCACGGTTTATGTCTTCAAAATATATGAAATTTGTACGACTGAATGCCAAGACAAGAAAATGACTAATGACAAGACAATATCGTGTGTTCATCTTTGGCAAAAACAAATTGAAAATGGCAAATTAAACATTTTCTTTCTATTTCTCGATACAATCAAAAGAAAAATCAATCCATCCGTACTCAAATCAATCCGAAGCGGTATTAATAGTACGGTGAGTATGGATTTTCTTGAATCAAATACAGAAAGATTGATTCTAGTACGGATTTTCAATCGCAAAATACTTAAACTATCCATATTCAATCCCGTTTCGACCTTGAAATAATCCGAAAATGAGATTGAGTTAAGTTAAACTAAGATTGAATCGATCTCAAAATACGCTTGATTAAGAATAATAAAATTGTTTGAATCCGAATTCGTACTTAAAATAATCCGAAAATTAGATTGATTTATGTAAAACTAAGATTGAATCAATCTCAAAATGCGATTGATTCGAGTATTATAAAATTGATTTTATCATGAAATTAGAAAGTAAAAGTTGAAATGATTGAATTACTTACCCGTATTACACCTTACAGAATGATAAAACACCAATATCATGCCCCCGATATGGTTTTTATTTTAGAAATCTTATGTACATATTTAACTAAAAATATAAACTAAATGAGAATCAAGATTTCAGTTTTTAACTCTTAGTGGTGCACATGAGTCTCGCCAGACCTTTTTTCAATGTGTATAGAAAATTAAAACATGCGTAGGCCGAAAGGTTAAACACAACAAAAAGTTTAATCTTTTTTTTACTTGATTTAAGAATTTAATACTTATTTTAAGAAACTCCGGGATTGATTTTCGAAAGTAATCCCATTTAGGATTGTTTTGAGTCCGTTTAAGTGTTATTCGTACTTGAATTTTTGAGTACGACTCGTACTTAAGTAATCATAAAAAACTTGATTTATCCCGAGTGTGTAGGATTAAAGATTTTACGCAAAATTCTATCTCTTCATTCACCCCATATTCTCCGTTAATGTTTACAATAATGCAACAAAATAGCAACTAATAGCAATTATTAGACAGTGAACAATAAATTTGACGGAAAAACAAACAAAAAAGTAGCGGAAACATCGAAATAAGAAATGGAAATAAAGTCGATAAATTTCAATGCTATTTAAACTTTTATCCTCGTTATATTCTTGTTTTGAAGTCAATATTTTTTTTTTTTTTAAGTTTTTTATTTTCAATGAAGTGAAAAAAAAACTGCATACTAGAAATTTTCGGAAAAACTTTAGTTTTCCTTTTCTTTAACTCTTCTTTTTTAGGTGTATATTGTAACTTTAGTATACTGTCCTTCTAAGAAAGAAACTCACATCTTCATTTTAGTAGTTTTGAGATAGGTCCCAGTAAAAACTTCGCCTACTTTTTTAACATGAATAGCTTCTTTCACTCATTATTTAGTAGCTTTCTTCTATACAACTACTATAAATACTTCTTTAACTAATTATTTTTTAGGTGTATGTAGGTAAAAAATAATGACTTACATTTAAATGCGTACATTTTGAGACATCCCTTGTAAATTCATTGGTTCTTTCAGTAGAATTGGAAGTAGTATTTTTGCTTTTTATTTTGTAGGCGAAGTTTTTACTGGGATATTAAGCTTTGACGTTTTCTATCTTTCACACGTTAAAATTAAATGTTTTTGAAAAAACCAATTGCTGTTAAGCTATGGCACGAGCTCTCTATATGTTAACATTTGTTCTTCATATTGTTACCTGAAAGTTAAAGTAATAGTAAGTTTTAACAGAACTTGGTGAAACTCGTCGTTAAAATTATATTAATTTAATTTTATAATTAATTTATGTTGTGTATATTTTTCTTTTCCTTGGCATGCCATTTTTTTTTTGTCAATTGTGCACTTAATTTTATTGAAAGTAGCGTTTAGCAGTTGTATTTATATTTTGTTTTATAAAGGCGACGTTGACGGTATGTTTTGATCAGGAGATGATAGCGATGGTACAGCAAGATTTTTCGGGGATGTACAATTTTGCGCTTATTCTGTAAACGAATGAATGAATGTTTTCCATATTTCAATTTTCGGCGATGTAAAATTTTGCGCTTATTCTGTAAACGAATGAATGAATTAATGTTTTCCATATTTCCATTTTTTTTTGTCTGTCCATTCGTATATTACTCTGAGGTGATATTCGCAGATCCGAGGACTAAATTCTCTGGTTTCATAAACTAATTCGAACTTGTCGGTATTTGCAAGAACTTGTGCGTGATATTGCACACACAAAGAAGAAAAGTAATGCTTTCAAAACAAAATAAAATCATAAAATCAAAGATACTAAGGAAAAAAGTCTTTTAAGCCTAAAGCTGGAGGTCCACACCACGCGTTTTCGCCTGCATGCTTTGCATGTTTTTCATACCTTAAGGCCCAAACACATTGATCAAAATACTCATCAAGCATTGTGGTAGTATTAGTGAAAATGTGTTTGTATGTGTGACACCGACAACGCTTGATACAAAATCAAAAATTTTAGATATGGCGACGAATATTACGTCCAGCACACGTACAAGTTGAATTCGCCGGCTGGATAAGCATTTGACAATTGTATTTGGCCCTTTACATATGCTCTTGTCAAAATCAGCTGATTTGTTCGAACTCTGCTGGTAACGCTTACAAAAATAAAAAGTAAACCTACTTTTCGCATTCAACTCCTCAAGGTATCCTATGCTTTTGTACATGTTACTTGCTACGTAAAGCACCACATATTCTACCGTTTCGACAACTGCTTAGGCAGCGAGAAAGCGTAGAATGCATGTTGTGGACCTCCAGCTTAAAATTGGGCAATGTGACTTTTTATCATAGTAAGTGGCAGATAAGACTTTTCTGACTAGGAAACACGCTAGATGTTGTAGAGGTGACCATTTTGCTGATGGTTTTTCAGTCATTTAGAGTTGAAAATGGGTCTTTTAAGCTTAATACAAAAATCAGAAACTCATTTACGGTTCCGAATCTGCCCTTACAAAAATACAAAGTTCAGCTCCTTAGGTTGCTTATAAATCTCTGGTCTAAAATTGTTTTTTTTGGAACGAAATTTTCGAATAATATCTTTTTTATTTTTTCGCGAGTATAAAACCCTATTCGTACACATACCTAAAACACACTCTCATACACAAATATCAACACCACTATTTAATAACAACTATTAAGTGGATTGATTGATAATGAACACAACGTGTAAAACTGAACAATAATAAAAAACAAACTTTAAAGAGCAACAACAAAAAAAAAAAAAAAAAAAAAAAACACTGTGTAATAGTTTAGTACAAGGTGGAAAGAATGTAAAAATATAAAATAGAATATAAAACATGAAAGAAACTTGAATATAATAAAACAAACTAAAAGAAAAATCACTAACAAATCAGCCAGCCTAGTTTTTTTTTATGAATTTTTTATTTATTTTTTTTCCATAAACAATATTTTTATTTATTGGTGAAATAAAACTTGTCGGCCCAGCCATTTAATAAAGCTGCTGTATTGTTGTTGTTTTATTTATTTTTTTTGGTTATAGATACTCGTACTGTTTGCTTATTATAACCTTGAACTCATAAAAAATATATATTTTTTTTTACCAGAAGACGAAGCAGTAGAAGTGGAAAGAAATAAAAAAGAATCTTAAAAAAAGCTCAACACATTTTTTAGTTGACTTAAAATATAGCAAATGATTAACACATAATGAAATTAGAAAATATTAATAAAGAAAGAAAAAAATGTGAGCATAAAGCAGCAACAATACGTCAAATATTATTTTATTAAAGTCATTCACTGTGTGTAGGCCAAAAATAGAGAAGTACAAAATTTGGTACTTTTTGAAAGCAACACAAAAAAAATTCATAATTCATAAAAATTTCATATTGCCGTTTTGCCCCTAAAGTGGAAAATGTTAATATTTTTGAGGCAACCCCTTTGTTGCTAAATAATGCTTATAAGAAACCTGAGCCCTTTTCATTTTTACATGCTCTTTTTGCGACCACGTTTTTGGAAATTCCCTATTTTGTGACCCTTTTAGTAAATTTCCAACGGCAACACTGTCCGTCGGTTTGCTGCTATAAAACGAGATATACGGAACAGGATTACGTTGAAGTAGGAGAAATAATATAAGAAATAGGGTCTGGCAGTAAATGGAGATAAATCCAAGTTGATGGTTTCAACGCACAATACGTCCAAAAGACTAGGGCAGATAGCGAAAGTTGAAAACAATAACTTTGAGGTAGTCAGCGTGTTTGTTTACATCGGTACCTTCATAAACAAAACCAAATAAGTTTCGAGATTAAACGGAGAACAATACTGGACAGGCGTAGCAAAATATAACGACTACGTTGGCTAGGTCATGATGAAAGTACCAATTGGAGGAAGACATCCTTAAGCTTGGTGTCACAAATTGGAGAAGAAGCACAGAACATCGAGAAGCCTTAAAATCTATTTTATGTTAGGCTAAAAGGACTTACGTCCTGCATTAGCTACCTAAGTAATTTATAGAGAAACGGCATTCCAAAAAACATGAGAATGCCAGCAATATACATAGATTACAACAATAACCAACATTTGGAGTACAGTACTTTTCGCTTATAGTCACATCTTTTAGTTGCAGACAAAACGTGGACTACATCGCTAATGTTACTGTAAGGCTAATTCACATATATGTATGCCGCTATGAGGCATATAATCAAGTTATGTGAATATAGAAAATAAAAAATTCATATAAATTACACCGAAACCAGGCTTATGGTTTTCCAACAGACTTGCATACAGTAGTTAAAAAAATAACAAGATATTTCATAACTGATACCAAAAACAAAAACTAGTTTTTTACGTGTAAAGAGTTGATGACAAAAATTAAACGATTTAATTCTTGTTTTCTTTGGATGTATTGTGATTTCGAAAACTAAAAAGAACTTAGTAAATATTGCTAATGTGACCATAACGCCATTAGTTTGCTTTACTTTTCCCTTTGATGACTGTTGATAGATGGCATATATGGCAAATGTGCTTATATCGCTAAATGGACTATAACGTTAATACTTTATATTAAATTAACTTATAGCGGCAAAATAAACAGATAAAATGGACTATATCGCTTATGTGACTATAAGCAGTAGTGACTATAAACGAAATGTACTGTATTCTCAAAACAGCTCCACATAAATAAAAAAATATTATTTCAAGAAAGTCTTTCAAATTAAAACAGTAATCAGTATAACGATAGAACATATCGATTCAGTACAACAAAACCATTAAAATAAATGAAAGTCAGAAAGGAAATATCTATTATGCATAACATTATTTTTCACCAAAAAGCTTAAATTTGTACAGAAATTGGAGAATGATTGTCGTAGTGGAAAAATAATAGGCGTTGCGTCTCGTTAAATATCCTAGACGTTTGTAGTTCATTGCTCTTTGCAAGCGCATCTAATTTTTTCCACAACTTGCAAAGTCAATCGATGATTTTGAATTCTTGATTTTAAATTATTCCCAGTTCCTTCATATAAAAGAATGAGAAAGATTTTGTTAGATTAGTTTATCAGCTTTTCTTATATTAAGATCGGCGGTGCAATGCTTTTTAGTTCGGTGCATCCGTTTAGAAATTATAAAAATTTTTCTTAAAACTTCCTACTGTGCAGTATTTTGTGAAACCTTCTATAAGTTTGTCGCTAAAAAAGTACTTTTGTCGCTTTTATTTTGTACCTAGCGCGATTTGTGCATTTCCCATTCCTACTTAGCTTTTCAATATAGATAATAATAAGCGAAAATCACTGATAACGAGAAAGAGATAAGTCAATAAATAAACAAAGAAAGAGAGCGAATAGAGTAGAGTACAAAAAGTGTGAGTTCGTTAATGCAAAATAACAAAAAAAAAAAAAAAAAAAATAAACAAATTTAAACAGCAAATAATGTGTAAACAATTGTATTTTTTATTATAAATATTATAAACAAATGCAAATGTAAAATCTTCTTTATTTTATTTTTATTAAATTTAAAACACTGATGACTAAATTAGCGATCATGGTACAATAATACATGGTAGGCGCGAGATTACAACAAATGTACAATAAATGTAATATGATGAGAACTGTCAAACAGCAAGCAGCCAAGAGTACTGAAAGAAAAATAAAAAACAAACCAAGGCGAATTCAACTACAGGTGGTGTCGGAACTACAACAATTTAAAAACAACAGAGGGTTTTTTGCATTGCATTGTTAGTGCTTATAGCTCGAAATGTCAAATTTTCTTAGCCAAACACTAACAAATCAAAACAAATAAGCTCGAACTGTCAAAATCAGATTTTTTTCGCCCACGTTGACTCCTTTTCCAGAAATCTGGACTCATCCCCTAGAGAATTCAAAAGAGTAAATTGGCCATAAGTAGCTCTAACTCGCTCTGTTAAAAATTCTGAGGATGGAAAACGATGGAGAATAGTATTGTCCATAAGTCCCAATCATTTGTTTTCGCCCACGTTGACTCCTTTTCCAGAAATATGGACTCATCCCCTAGAGAATTCAAAAGAGTACTTTGACCATAAGTCGCTCGAACTCGCTCTGTTAAAAATTCTGGGGATGGAAAACGATAGAGAATAGTATTGTCCACAAGTCCCAATCATTTTTTCGCCCACGTTGACTCCTTTTCCAGAAATCTGGACTCATCCCCTAGAGAATTCAAAAGATTAAATTGGCCATAAGTCGCTCCAACTCGCTCTGTTAAAAATTCTGGGGATGGAAAACGATGGAGAATAGTATTGTCCACAAATCCCAATCATTTGTTTTCGCCCACGTTGACTCCTTTTCCAGAAATTTGGACTCATTCATCATTACAGCGTTAACATTAGGTCTGTTAAGTGGTTAACATTGTTCTGTAAACATAACAGAATGTGTCTAGGGTTAAAAATTTTAAGATTTAACTTCACACACATACACTTATTTAGCCTTTTAGTCCACATCTAACGTAAATCAATGAGTGCAATACCATCCTATTTCTAATCTTGGTTTTTATAAGGTTAATACCGCAAAAAATTCTTTCAACTTCCGCGTTACTAAATGGCAGAACCAAAAACTTTATAACAAAAGAAGCTAACTCGTTGAAAGCATTTTTTTTAAAGCGTTTCTGTACTCATAAACACCTATCCAGAGTTCAATAGTTGAACTGTGGTTCATCCATTCGTATGCATTCAGCCTTTGCCATTGCTGTTCCAAAACCGTTATTTCTTCTGTAGTAAAATCTACCATTTCTTATTTAAATTTTGTTTGGTGTGAAATAGCAATAAATAAAACTTATAAGATTAAAAAATTCTAAAAAAATATTACAAAAATGCTGAAAATAATGCTAAATGCTATTTGAAAAATTCGCTGCTAAATCAAAATAAATAATGCTAAATTTAGCACTGAAAATGCTGAAAGGGTCACACTGCAGATCACATCACAAAACAAGCAAATAAAAAAATTATTAGCTGGCTCTTTGAGACAACCTTCTATTATTGTACCATGTTAGCGATCAGCAAAAAATTTTGTTGAAAATTTTATTAAGAAAAAAAAGGAGGAAAAAGAAATTAATAACAAAAATCAAGGTTTTCTCTAACAAACATTTAATATACATTTGTATGTACATATGTATAAAGATTTAAAACATTTAAAAAGTGGTGTGCTAAAGTCCGCCCTATTATAAATTATATTATAAAAGTAATCTTATTAAAAAAATAAAATTTATTTTAATTAAAAAATTAATATAAATTTGTTTTTAGTTGGAAATAATTTATTTTGTTTAAAATTGGCGCCTTTTTTTCTTGTAAATTATTCATTTTCTTTTCTGGGAATTGTTTTAAGAAAGTAAAAATATTTTGTTTAACAACTTTTTTTGGTAACCACACTCAAGACAGGGTTATAAACTGTGTTACAAAACTGCAAAATTTTAACTGAACAAGAGTTGAGTTATAAACCGTGGAAGAAGACACTAGATATCCTCCTAGCAAATATTGGAGGAGGATTAATTATTTTTAATTTCCCAGCAACCAGTGTGAGGGGCTTTGAAAAGTGATTTTCAGAAGAGGCCTGATTTAAATTTGAGATTGTTTCGGAGACATATATTGCCCTCTTCCTCCCCTCTTGCATACCTTATGTGTCCATATAAATAGAGATCTGTCTATGTTTTAAATTTCATTAAAATCTGCTAGATAGTTTCAGAGAGGAAGCAATTACCCATAGATAGATAATAAGATATTTTTTATTAATGGAAATCTTAGAGATCGCCAAAACGGTATAAAAAAATAACTCCAAAAATTTAATTTTGAAGATTTCAGCTTGATTGACAAGAAAATTTAGTTGATTTACACATCGTCACCTTAAATGCAAAAGGACGTAACAACACTTTTTATTTTTTTAATTTTATACGCACATTTAATTAAATCTAGTGCATCATAATCAAACAAAAACTCGATTTTAAATTTGTTTGTTGTTACGACTTTTTGTATTTAAGCCCTGTTACCCTCTATTTTTACAAAAAAAAAAAAAAAAAAACACAAATAGAAAAAATTTAATTAAAAATTAGAAAAAATGTTATACCCTCCACCACAATAAGTTGTGAAGAGGGTATACTAAGTTTATCATTCCGTGTGAAACTTTTTTATTATTCATCTCAGACCCCATAAAGTATATACATACATATATTCTGGCTCCTTGAGTAATTCTAAGTCGATTTAGACATGCCCGTGTGTTGAAATCACGCTTACTTTCAAAAAACAAACTGGGTGTCAAATTGCTTGTAGTTATCCTAAGCAGTTTGGAATTGAAATCCAGCAAAATCGGTTCATTAGGATCAGAGCTATGAATCAAAATTTGGAACCACCACTTTAAAAAATTGATAATTTTTTTACAAAAACTAACATAAATGGTGGAACTATGCACGAAATGATATGATATATATTCTTCGAAATCCGTGCATTTTGTATACCTGCATATTTATCATTTTTTTGGGCAGCTTTAAAATATTTTTTTTATATAAAATATCAAAGTTAGCTGCACACATGAAAAAAATATGGTGGCCACTTTTCCATATAATTAGCCAATTTTATAAAATTTTAATAAAATTATTACTAAAAACATTTTTTATTATTCTTTTAAACACTTTACCTTAGCTGCACTCTTATTCAGGTAACCACAATTGTGTACCTGCACATTAAGGCAGCTAAATGCATTTAAGATAACAGCACTTTTGATTTATCTGCACAAAAATTCGTGCAAAGGAGATTGTGCAGCTAAGTCAAAGTTACTGTCAAGGCGAATTCATGTAAACGGTGGTGTCGATACTACAACAAGTAACAACACCAAAAACACGACAATGTATTTTTTTGTTGCTTTCGTTGATCCATATGTCAAAATCACAAGCAACTTTTGACATTTCTCTCTCTAATTAAGAAAAAAAAAGTAGCACAGATGTGCTTTCAACGCCACCTGAAAACTGAATTCGCCTTGGTTACTGTATTTAAAATAGAATACGATTTTTTTAAAGAATTTTTAGTTAAAATATATGTATATAAAAATTAAATTGAAGTTAATCTTTGAGAATAGATATTTTTGAAAAGTCTAGTCAGTTTCTGATATTTGGTAATTACATTTTTTTATATTATATACTATATACATAGGCTTGTCATTTCTATTTTGAGAAAAAGAGGACGCCAGAATAAAAAATGTAGGACATTTGTTCGAAAAAAGAGGACACTTTCTAAAGAACTTAATATTAATAAAATTAACGACGGCACACAAAAACTTAATTTGGGTAATTCCATGTCAAGTCGACCAAGAGTGGGACTCGACCCCTTTCGATTTCAAATTGTTTTTTAAAAATCCTAAAACTTTGAGGGATGTGTTTTTTACAGTGTTGCCGTTAGGATACGAAAGATACATTTTTCGTATCTTTTGACTACTTCAAGTATCATGTATAATCCTGACATTTTTCGTATCTTTTGAATCTGTACACAAAATGTACAGAAACGAAACATTCGAGAATTTTGAGCAAACAAGCAGCCAAGGCGCATTGGCTAGAATGTGAGGTCAACTCTACAACAACACTGCTTCTGTGGTCGGATTGTCAAAAATATTGCTAGTAAAAAAAGGTTAGTTTACATAAAAAACTAGTTTGCATACACACTTTGACAAGTCGACCACCGAAAAAAACACCATATGTTGACTTGACCCCAACTTCTAGTGAATTCGCCTTGATAGCAGCTTCAATAATGGTGAAAGAAAACATTAAGGGGTTGCAACATACGATCCACCTAAATCGATAATGACTAGTAGTGCGATGTTGTTCTGAGGAAATATGAAAATCTTTTTTATTTTCAGGAAATTTATATGAACTTTTCAATATAATCGCCTTAGTATAAACGCCTTAACTCGTATATTAATTTTTACAAAAATGAATTTGTTTTGATAACATCCAAAGATAATTACATATAATTTATTTTAAAGTTTGCTTACTGTACTTTTGAAAAATTACATTTTACAATTATACGAATTAATTTTCTTTACAATATTAATTTAAATATGAAATAAAAATGTTATGTTAATAAATGTTAAACGTTAAAAATGGATTTTCAAATTTTTTTCAAAACGTATCTTTTTGGGAAAAAGTGTATCTTTTTGGAAACTAAAATGTATCTTTCTCGAAATTTCACTGGCAACACTGGTTTTTTAAGATATGATTTTTTTTTCTTTCCAAAAAGAATCTTAAAATAAAATTTTAATGTAATCATTTGAGCAATAAGTATTTATTTGAACAAAAGTAACGACATTGATAAGGTTGCTTTTGCTTATTTGTTCCATTTTTTTGGAAGCTCCATTTTGGGCACATTCAAAGAAATATACTCTTTTTGTCACGTTACGTCCCCAAAAATTAAATCATACCAATCTTAAAAAAACCCGAGCACCTAAATCTTTATTTGTAATGAATTTTGTGAACTGTGATTTAAATCCAGGAATAAATTTACAATGAAGGTGTAAAAAGCCGGACAACCCCGGACACTTGATGAAAAAGAAGTAGGACTGCCCCGGATACCCAAAAAAAGAGGACGGTATCCGGGGAAAAGAGGACGGATGGCAACCCTATATATACATAGTTATTACAATTAAGAGACGTATCCATGTCGCTTTGCAAATAAATTTAATAAAATCAAAAATTTCATTCGACTACAATTTTGCTTTAGACATGCAAAACTTATAAAAATTTTAACTAAAAATAGTAGTTAGCCAAAAAAATTTAAGAATTTGAAAAGAAAAAAAAATGACTAATATTTATTTATTCCCCTCATCCGCCGAGAAAATATAAAAAAAGAATCACAAATTATTCCATGCATTTCTTGTTATCATTTTTTAAAACACTTCTAATTGCCATTCTTAGAACTAAATGTATGTTTTTTGTTTGCTTTGAAAATATTTTTAAACTAAAAAAAAAATTTGTTTAAACAAATATTTATCTACATCTATAAAATATGTATTTAAAAATTTTACGTACGCACATTTTTTAATAAATAAAATAAAAACAAATTCCATTAATCTTATTAAAGTTTTTGTTTATTTGATTGTGTTTGTTTTTTGGGGATTTTTTTTTTTCGAATGTACAATTATTTTTAAAAGCACATTGCCAACTACAAGCGTTAGCGGCAGCTTGTTTTAAGCGAAATTATGTACTGGGTATAATAGACCGTTAAAAAAAAAACAAACACTTCCAAAATGATGGAATAATTAATAAAACACAGTCTCAAGTGTTTGTTTTTAGGAAGAGTTAAATGAGAATGCAATAAACTTTTATTATCACTTAAAATATATTTGCTTAAGATTTAAACATTACTATAGAAGCATGCACAAGGTACATCTACACAAATCCAATCGCAAAGGTCCAGCTGTTAAACAGCTGATTTCATTTATAAACGTCAAAAGTTTTTATTTTGTATGTGTACGCAAAAAAGTTTACATGTGTGCGTGGTTGTACCTTATACACACACATACATTCTTCCTTTTTTGGGACATTTGGCATGCAATTTCAAAATACATATGTTTAAAAAATCATATTATGGTCCCCACAAACAACTTGCATATTTTTTTGTATTACTTTTTTCACAATTGATAAAATTGCAACAAGGAATTAAAAAAGAACAAAATAAAATTGCAATACAACTTGACTCAAAAAGCACGTTGAAAAATATCATAAATTAAACAACCACATTGTTTAATAATCAATATGTAGCACATATCGATCCTTTATTGCAACGTAGTCATATCTCAAAAAAAAAAAAAAAAAAATCAAACTTGGAAAAATGCGATAAAAGTTTTCAAAATGTACGTTTATGTACCGACTTAATAAAATATAATTTGCTATAACCGAAGGTTTGAGATATGCAAATAATTTAAAATTGTTGAATGATTTACTTTTTAATAAGCCATTTTGGTTTTTTTAATTGCATATTTTTAAAAATTTTCAAAGTATATTTTTAAGTTTTAAATGCATATTTACTGCCTGATCCACAATGTCGACAAGAACATTTCTTTCGTTTATTTTTATTGAAAACAGCGATAAAAAACTAAAATTTGATTTTGTTTTCAATAAGAATATGCGAATGAAATGTTCTTGTCGACATTGTAGGCCAGAACTACACAGAAAAAAATATCTCAAGAAAATTTTTAACAACACAGTTTGTTAAAAATAAAATATAAGGTCAACAAACCTTTTATTTGATTCAATGAAAAAATTTATCAAAATTGCGCTTTGCAAAATAGCACTCAATAACACATATTTAATAATGAAGTAATTAAAAATTTCTTCATATTTAATACAAAAAATATTTGAATCAAAGTAAAGACAATATTTTTACAACTCTTGCCTATTTTTAATAGCTCATAATTCTCATTCACTTTAAAGTTTTATTTGTATAATATCTTTAGTTTTTCCAAAGTCTTTAGAAAAAGGTTTCCTGATGATCTGGCCTAAGCAACCAGCGAAATGCGCATAGGAACTACCTATGCGATTAATATGAAAATTATTTTTTTCTATGCAGTTAATACGCAGAAAACGCATTTTTAGCGCACATTTCTGGTTTCCCTGCAGATGACAATTTACATCTCCTTAAAAGAGCTTATATTGGCAACACTCTTATTTTCCAAATGAAAACACACTCAATAATAATTTTGTGTAAACTCCTCATTTATAACAATTTATCTGTAAATTTCTCTATGATAAAGGTATATTAACACAAAGTCATCGCAACTCGAAACAACATAAAAATTT
The DNA here is from genome assembly GCA_963931875.1 of Pollenia griseotomentosa. Lineage (NCBI taxonomy): Eukaryota > Metazoa > Arthropoda > Insecta > Diptera > Polleniidae > Pollenia > Pollenia griseotomentosa. Next base: position 25,792,422 of record OZ007562.1, read on the forward strand.
TTAATTGGTCTTATTAATCGGTTTATGATTTCCTGTTGTTCTCATGAAAATGTCCCTCTTGAAAAGTACTTTTATCAATACTTGTCTATCCATAATCAAGCCCAAGAAAATTATTATCCATTAAAGTTTTTTTTTTTTTGTGATTAAAACATATGTAATTCTTAAACGCTAAACCGAAAAATCACACCCACTGACTGAAAGCTTTTGTAAATGATGATATCGAGATAAAATAGCGGTATAACTTGTAAAATTAAAAATAACGTTAAATTTTAACAAAAAATAAATTCAAACATAATTATTTTAATTTCTTAAAGTCAAATTATACAAATATGCAATGGTTTATATATTATCGAATAAATTCGAAATCAATAGTTTTAAATATTTTTTACGAAAGTGGCAACGTTGTTGCTTCTATTTTTGTTTCAAATTTTAAAGTTTTTTTGTTTGTGTTTTATTGAAAGTGTGTGTAGGCGTTGCAAATCAACAAAAAGTATTGAAGAGCAAATCAATTTTGCGTTTTTTTTTTCGATCTATTTTTAGTTTTTTTTTTCTTTTTATAAAATAAAAAACAAAATACTGTGAAAACGTTTTTGTTTTATTTTTTTGTAGCTTCATTATCTTTTGTTTGTTGTTTTTAATTTAAATATTTATTTATGATTTATTTTTATACACTGCGAATTTCTTAAAGACGGAATTTAAGCTTTTGACGAATAAGTCTATATTGTTAACAGTTTTTTTTTTGTTTAAAAAAATTCTAATCAAAGGGAGAACAACATTCAAAATTATTGCAAAAATGTAAAAGGACGCACCAAAAAGGCAAAAACAAAGAAAGCGATTTAATGCAAGTGTGTGCACACTTCGGGTATGTTTGTAAATGCATCACTGCGCTGCATCAGTGATTTTTATATCAGTGAAGTAGATGTGGACCAAAAGATTTTTAAATACCTACTCCACGAAAATAATAGTCACACAATAAAAAAAATTGTAATAATTTTTTTTTTATCGGCATTAAAACAAGTTTGCTTCTCTAATGCAGCGCAGTGATGCATTTACGAACGTGCCCTTCGTTGTATTTTAAAGTCGGTACGAAAAAAAATTGTTTTACTTGTAGCTAAAGCGTTTCTGCATAGCGTGGTGCAAAGATACATCTAAAAGATACATAAATTAATAAGAAATTAATAAACGAATACAAAAACAAAAAAACATATTTACAATCGTGAGCAAATTTCCTTTAATTGGAGTACCCACACATACCACTAAGTGGGCGGGGTGGTTTTTTGGATCCAGGAGGCCAACGGACCTCAGCCTCCATAAATTTTAATTTTGTTTTTTTTTTTAATTCTGTATCGCTTTTCGTACGCCCCGTAAACTTCACATCAGCCGAAAAGATTTAATATAGATTGACCAGAGTGATAAAACTATTATTCCTAAGACTTAAGAAAGTTAGAAAAAGCAAGGCAGTCGATTTTCCACTCCACTGCCCGCACATAACACCCATTTTAGGGAAACAATTATATCATTTGCACGTCTTGTTGAACGCTGTATTCTCCGCCCATCACAATTTGGCTATATGGCCGCTTTCAACTGTTAAAGTTCGGAAGTCCCTATTGGTAGACCCTTTTTATATGCAAAAAATTAAAATTATTAATTTTCGGAATTTAGCATTTTCAACGGAAAAAATGTTTAATTCCCCATGATATATTCGTTCAAAGTAATCGAAATTAAATTTCTTATTTAAGTGATTCGTAGTGTATAGACCATACAAATCTATATAAGCCATTTTATTAAGCATTTAAAAAACGTATTTTTTTTTTATTTATTTAATTTTTGCTTATTAAATTAAGAAGACAGTTTTAATGGAAATTGAATTTTTCAAGGTAGTTTTTTTTTAATTTGGTTTTGTTTAAATTATAACGATGATTGTGTTAAAAAAATGTTTTATTAGTGGAACTGATTTTGATGTTTTAATTAGCAAATTTGTATAGTTTGTTAATTATACAGTCATAGTCATATTTATTTGCACTTAAAAGAATATTTAAAAAATTTTACCAAAAAAAAAAGTCCGATATTTTCTCCATTTTTCCAATTTAAATTCAAATGTAAAGGCCAAAATACATTGATCAAAATACTCATCAAGCATTGTGGTAGTATTAGTGAAAATGTGTTTGTATGTGTGACACCGACAACGCTTGATGAAAAATCAAAAAATTTAGATATGACGGCGAATATTACGTCCAGCACACGTACACGTTGAATTCGCTGGCTGGACAAGCATTTGACAAGTGTATTTGGGCCTTAAAAATGGAAAAAGGGGAAAAAACTCCCTAGAAATGTCAAAGTGCCTTTATAAAAAATGTAAATAAACAAAAAAAAAAAAAACAACACCAAACGTCAACCATGAGGAAACACACTACGAACAGCTGCGTTACTGAGGTCACTTTAAAAGTATATTCTGAGTGAAATATAGCACATACAAGATTTCTAGCCAAATCTATTTGGATCTGACAAAGTTTCCTATACAAATTTCCCAAATCTACTTCGTTACTAGATTTTGAAAAAATATCCTCAAATCAGGATTGCAAAATGATTTTAAGACTTGGAGGTATCAGGTAAAGTTTTTAAATAAGTTAAGCAATATGTCAATACTTTATTTTCACTGAGCATAAAGTTTTGATATGTATAGTATACCTTAAAACACAGTTTGGCAATTTTTCAAAAGTTTTTCTAACAATATTTATTTTAAAATATCTTTCAAGTTAATTTGAGCATCGTTTCCGTTTTTTGATCGTTAAAGAACGAGTTCGTCGCAAGAAAAATCATCTTTACTTAAACTCATTATTAAATTTTCAATGCAGTGTTTTTGTTGAATATTTTTTAAAATTTTAACTATGTATTTTCAAAAAAAAAGGATAAATTAAAAGAATTCAAATAAATTTTTGTTAAATAGTTAACCAAAGTCAACGCCTTAAAGATACATTTTTGTTGGTACTCCACCAGTCCGATGCAAAAGTTAGGTTAAACGAAAGGTTAATGTAGAATCCTGAAAAACGTGGTACTGCTATGCGACGCTAAAACATTGCGAACGAAAAGTGAAACGTAAGAACAAGAACGGCCTGACTGCCCTTAAAAAAATTATGACAATTTTCTTAAGAATTTGGCAATTTTGTTAACAATTTGGGTATTATGTTTATGGTGATATTGTGGTTTTTTTATATGCAATACCTACATATACATATTTTTTTTAATATTTTCTTAAAGTGACGTAAATTAATTTATAATAATACCTACCAAACTCAGAATAAATCCAACTTTAAATAAGTAAAAAATATTTTTTCCTAACTACATAATAATAAATAAATAAGTACACGCATACATACATATGTACATACACATGTATGTACATACATAGTACATAAATATTAATCGCCATTTCTGTCACAATGACGCAAAAAATTCTAGTGAAAAACATACATGCATACTAGGGTATTCATTCGGTTAACCGTTAATCGGTTAACCGATTAATTACTACCCGATTAACTGATCGGTTAATTTAAAATTGGCTTTTTTCGATTAACGATTAAGCCGGTTAATTTCAGTCGATTAACCGATTAACCGTTGTAACAAAAATTATAAATTTTATAAATTTTTGTAGTATTCAAACATATTTTTTTTGTTTTTAATTGTGGGTGAGTTTCAAAATTTCGGTTGCAAAGTAACTTGCTTTTTTAAATACATTCTACAGTGCAACCATGAACAATTTTACAACGTTATCCGTACCAATATTCACCAAAAAGGTTACCAAAGTGCACCAAAAAAGTTGTTCTTAGAACTATTTTTTATACAATATATTTCCTTCTATAAATACATTTTTAAAATACAGTACAAAAACAGAAATTAAAGAAATTCGGAAATGAACTTTTTTGCAGAATGTTCGGTGCTGAGCTTTGCCAGGATGAGTTAGATGATGACCTGACAACAGAAGAAACTTACGATAGTAACGCAACAACAGAATTAACCCAAACAGTTAGAAGTGTTAAAAATTTTAAAAAATAAAGCAGGATTTAAATGGCATAATGGAAGATTTTATATGTTTAGAAAAATCCAGAAAAAAGACTGAGAATTTAGATATTCTGTATTATGGGTTGCTTTCGATTTCTCCAAAATCTACGATAAGTGAAAGAATTTTTTCCAAGTCAAAATTTATCAAAACTAGAGAAAGGAGTCGCTTAAATCCAAAACATTTTAACCAAATTATTTATCTAAAGGATTATTTTATAAGATTTTCTTAAACTATTTAAATTACTAATAAAATGATCTCACAGTTTATTTTTTAATAAATACATAATCGGTCTTGTTCTGGAAATCAAAATCACGTGAAATTGAAATCGAACAAATTTTTAATTCTATCCTGTGTTTAAAATTGATAAAAATATTTCTTTTTCATTACCTCATACTTTGAGGACTACATATCTTTACCAAAACTAATTTTGAAATCAGGAAAAGCTACGTTTTTTTTTAAAAAATTGAACTTAAAATCTCCATCGATTTTAATGTCACGATTTCGATTTACAGAACGTGGCCGAATATGTATGAATTAAAAAATATGTATTACATATGAATTATTTTTTTTTGCTCGTTTTAGTTCAAGATTTGTTACTGTTTTTTTTTACTACTAAACTCCAAATAATAAATAATTTTTAATTTTTATTCATAGAAATTACCTTATTTATAAAAAAACTTTATTAATCGGTTAACCGATCAATAACAAAATTAACCGATTATTAACCGATTAAACCAAAACATCGATTAATTAATCGAGCGATTAACCGATTAAAGTAAAAACCCGATTAAATGAATACCCTAATGCATACATACAAAATAAGGTTTATGATCATATTATACTTCTTTATTTTGTATATTTGTCTGAATTATAATAATTCCAACATTTTTTCGAAATACAATCCCCGACTAAAGCAAAGTTTGTTGATCTTGTTTTTATTAATGCATTCGACAGGGTTTTTGTTAATTTTTGATAGTAGCTTAAGCTAGTTCATTTACATTCTAGTAGAAGGGTGTGATAAAGTTATATAGATACCGTTCTTTAGATATAAATAAATCAATTTTATCCCACGCCAACTTCTATAATCCCGCCCATATTTTGCAAGATGCTGTGCATTGATAACCAAGACGTTTGTACCTTATTTGGAAACTTTGACTCTTGCCGTTCTCTAGATACATATATGTACACATTATAATGTCTTTGTGTAGTGATAACCCAGCTATGTGTAATAAATTTGGAAAAAAATTTCTCACCGTTCTTTAGGTATAAATCTTATCTACTCCTGTCCACATTTTGTCGGATGTTGTCTATTGATAACCCAAATGGGTCCTCCATATACAATACAGAAATCTATAATGTCTTTGTATGGAAAGTACTACGCCCACTTTACCAATCCCGCCTACCTTTTGTCGGATGTTGTAGCTTGATAACCAAGATGCTTGTACCTAATTTCGAAACTTTTGCCCTTTCTGTTCTCCAGATATACAGAAAAACAGTCGGACAGACGGACATCGTTAAACAACTGCGCTGTACATTAAAACATACATGTTATATGTAAAAAAAGCGTAAAAAGTCTAAAAAACCTACCTTAAAGAGGTTTAATATACCTTGTTACTTCTGGTGAAGGGTATAAAATAACAACAAAGATTTTATGAAAAAAAAAAATTCAGAATAAGAATATACCTTGTTACTTCTGATGAAGGGTATAAAATAGCAACAGGGATTTTATGAAAAAAAATTAAGAGGCAGTCGTGGTTTTTTGCTCATATCTAAAGCTACGGTCACATTTATTAAATATTTGATCAAATAAGCGTAACCCCTACTTTTGTTAATACTTAGTGAGTTTTAAAAGGGCCTTAATATTACAAAATAAACTAATTGTACTACTAGACATAGCAAAAAAAAACAGTTTTTTATAAGATGTGGTATATTAATCAAAATAAATATTGATATTAAGCGAAATGATTTTTTAGTTTGGTTGTTGGTCCCGTTTTTTCGTCAAATATTTGATAAGTCTGACCGTAGCTTTAGTCATTTATGGAGCGATCTGGCAAACAAATGTGGGGTATATGTATGTGACATAAATATATAACATCCTGGCCCGATCATGTCTGGGGACGGACATCGTTAAATCAACTTCGCTACAGATTAGCATTCTGAATAAATAAACTTGATAGGGTATAAAATCAGTATTGTAGAAATTACAAACTGAGTAACAAACTTATTTATACACTTTTCCATCAGTCGAGTACTTTAATTGAAAAAGTACCAATTATTACAGCCCTGTATATATTTATTTTATGTTTTATTTAATTTGCCAGCGACGTTTCTAAAAGCCAAACATTTGTGATTGTTGTACTAATTATGTAATAAAGAATGGATACAAAATAAAAATATCTAAAATTAATAAAGCATTCTCTAGAAGCATTGTGTATAAAAAAAGTAATTGGTTAAATAAAACGGAAACAAATGCGGCCATGCTTAGTTAAAGCAATTAATACAGGCACTTATTTTTTCAACATTCCCAATCAAATTAAATCTTTCTTTTTTATTTAAATTTTTTTTTTTTTTAACAATACACAAACAGCTGATTCCGTACGAAATGTGCGTTCAGTTTGGCACTTTGCTTAAGCAAATGACATTTGATTAACCTTGAAGAAAAGTTTCATAAAGTACATACTAGTTGGCCAAATATGTTTTACATGTACATATCTGCACAGTCGTTTAAGTTGACTAAGGCGACCACATGCACATTATGGTCATGCTAGACTCGCAATGATTTCGGAGAATTTTTGCATTTATTTTTAGTAAGCTTATAGTTAGTTGTTAAAGTTAATATCCTTAATACGCTGATCAACATCTACCATCAATTTGCGAAAATGTTAATATCTTTCCATAAGAAATACATAGGGCTAAAAACCAACATCTTTCGCGTCTTTAAAAGATGTTCCTATCTCATTTTATCCCATTCTACATCTTTCGATTATTTTAGTGTCATCACTAGAAAAGTGGCAATAAGTTCTATTATTATTGTGGCATCACTGACAAAAAGAAGTTTGTTTTGAAAGCAGCGTTACCATTTGTCAAGTTTTCTCTTTTCTTGCAATGATTTTTGTTAAGTATTTTTTATGTTTTTAAACAAATTGAACTTCAAATATATTTTTGTGTTTTCTTTTAAATAACAGTGTCATCAGTTATTTATTTTATGAAATCAAGACAGTTTGCTGAAGGCCGGTTGTCAAATTTTTTTCAGCTTCGTTACTAAGAGCTATAGGAAAGTTAAAAAAAAAACACATAAAATTCAAAAAAATGCATGAAATCTTTATTTGAATCGATAGTACGGTCCATATAATTTAATGTTTGAAGATTATTTCATGCAAATGTTGACCGTGACTGCGCCTCAAATGGTCCATCCGCTTAGTCCAATTTTGGCGTACTCTTTCCAACATTTCGGCCGGTATCTCATGAATAAATGCTTCGATGTTGTCTTCCAATGCGTCAATTGAAGCGGGCATGTGTGTATAGACATGAGCTTTAACATAGCCCCACAAAAAATAGTCTAAAGGCGTTAAATCGCACGATCTAGGCGGCCAATTGACCGGTCCAGAACGTGAAATAAAATGTTCACCGAACTCGCCTCTCAATAAGTCCATTGTTAAGCGTGCTGTGTGGCATGTGGCACCGTCTTGTTGAAACCACATGTCATGCAAGTCAAGCTCTTGCATTTTGGGCAAAAAAAGTTGAATATTTTCTCACGGTAGCGCTCACCATTCACAGTTACGTTACGATTCGCATCATCTTTGAAGAAGCACCAAACTTTGACTTTTTCTGGATGCATTGGTAGCTCTTGCAATGCTTCTGGCTGATCTTCACTCCAAAATCGACAACTCTGCTTATTAACGTACCCATTGAGCCAAAAATAAGCTTCGTCGCTGAACACAATTTTTCGATAAAAAAGTGGATCTTCGGCCAACTTTCAAAGAGCCCATTCACCAAAAATTCTACGTTGCGGTAGGTCGTTCGGCTTCAATTCTTGCACCAGCTGTATTTTGAAACAACTAAAATCCTTTCGCAAAATTTTCCGCGTTGTTGAGTAACAGAGGCCCAACACTGGCCGATACAGCTGCGATATTTTCTTCACTTCGCACTCTACGTAAGCGTGTTGGTGGTTTAATGTCCAACAATGTAAATTTAGTGCGAAATTTAGTCACAGTGGGTCGATTAAACTGACCATAAAATGGAAGAAGCGTGCAATGAACTTTCTTAACAGAGCACGCATTTTGATAATAAAATTCAATAATTTGCAAGCGTTGTTCGTTTGTAAGACGATTCATGGTTAAATTATAGACCAAACTGAAGATGTTTGACAGTGAAACAAAACACGAAACGTGCGTCAGCTGTTTAAACCAGTGTTGCCAAAAAGATAATAGCTAAAAAATCACCCGATATAAAATTATTAAATTAATTTTCGTAAATATTTTGTTAAAAAAAAAAATGATAACGATCTAAAAAAAAACGTTCGGTAAGAAATCGCTGATAGAGAAATTTTGCCGATAGTAATAAATGAAAAAAAATTCAATGAGCCGTTAAAAATAAAACTATCGATTATTTTACAGCACTACTAATATAAATGTATTATTTATGTAGTCGACTACCAAATTGCTTGCAGAAATTTTTCCTGTTTATTTTTATTGTTGTTTGTGAGAATAAAAATACGGGCAATTTCGAAAAGGCTATGAACATTATAAGAAAATATAATAAATGAATCAACGTAGATGGAGAGAAAAATTATTCAAGGACAATCGACTTCAAACGTCGTGTTGAGCTACCTAACATGCCTACGCATTCTGAAATACCTTTATTTATTAAAAGTTCTGATAAGTCTACAAAAACTGGCCTTTGGAGCATTTGTAAAAAATTATAAGAGAATCTGTAGAGGATGAGTATGTACATACATTCTAAGCTTTGGTTCTGCTAAAGAAGAAATCGAGAGATATTTTACAACGCCAGATATTTCTAAAGCTTGTTTACTGGCGCAATGACATGTTATACCCAAACTTAGAGAAAATAGCGCAGACGTATACAATTTTTGAAATGAGTTTTGTCGCATCTGAGAGACTATTTTCAACTGCAGGTCAAGTTCGATTTGCGGATTTGCGTAATCGACTATCTGCACAAAAGTTAAGAATAGTGTGTTTTTTAAACATAAATCTTGTTTTTATCAATTTTGATTTTTTTTTTAAATTCAATTCGTTGCTTTTTAAATATTAATATCAATTTTAAATAGGTATAAGTAATCTCTTAAGCCCCCATACACTTCGTTCTTTTTACACAGCTTTAACCGTACTCTTACTCGTAAGTTTAAAACTTCCGGTGTGTCGACAAAACCCGTCCTTTTCAGCTTGTTTTTAACCGTCGGTTTTCAAACGTGTTCGTTCAAAACTGCTGTTGTATGGGGTTACGCGGTTAAGAAGGACGGGTTTTATTAGTGTCGAGTGTAAGGTAGCATCATAACGCCAGCTGATTTTTTTATCCATACAAATTGCACTAGATGTTGGCACCTTTGTTTTTATTGCTGTGCCATGATGCCACCATGTTTTGTTAACTTCAACTTCAATTCAAATTCAATATGCGTATCGGTATCGGCAATACCTACATATTTCTTTTTGAGTATCGGTATTGTACCGGCAAAAAAGCGTATCGTTACCAGCGTTTAAAAAAACTGCAGTCAAAGTACAAAATCTGCCATTTCGTCCACTTCTTCATTGTCATTATCCAAAAAAACAAACTGTTTGCGTAGGTATTTTGTTTGACAGTTTTTATTTCCGACTGCAGTTTTTTAAACCCCGATCGTTACATCCCTAGTCCAAACCCTTTAGTAATTTCTAAATTTATTTTACAATTAGAGGTGCTGCTACCTATTCTGTTTACGATAAAAAAATTTATTATAAAAATAACTTTTTCTCTTATCTAATACCTACATACATATGTATACATATATAAAAAAAAAATATATTGCATTTTTTTGCACATTATTTGTTTGTTATTACTTAACACAACAACAAAAGTAGTTTTTTTTCGTTTTTTATTTAATTTTATTTTTAAAGGTCATGGCAGCATTTATTGACATTGGAAAAAAATAAACAGCAGCAGTGGCAGTAACAGCGACAAAAACGCAAATGATTTAATATACAAAAGAAAAGAAAACACAAAAACTACAACAATAACGACAACATAACTACAACCACAATAACAGCTACAATTGTTTTTTTTATTTATTTATAATAACAATACTTAAAAAACGTGGAAAATTATTGTTATAGCAAATATTTTCAAACAAACCAAAAGAAATAAATAAAAACTTTTTTTTATAAAAGTACGTGCTGCTGTTTGTGATTGAATTATGTTTTGTAGTTGTTGTTAAATAAATAAAAAAATATACGATGACACGAACTGCATTAAGAAATGCCACTTTAAAAATATTTAGTAAGAAGAAGAGATATAACAGCATTCATAAATACACATACACACACGCATAAGCTAATTTCCTCAACATACATTTTTTACACTTACCCTGCAAATAATAGGACTAGTCCAAACACGCGTGTAAAATGTAGCCCACAAGGGACTAGGACTAGTCCAAAAGTAACCCAAACGTGTGGAAAAAACATGATCTACATATTTAACATTTCGATGTCCTAGGGCAGGACCATATAACCCAGCTTTGGATTACATAGGAGTAGTTTTAAAACTTCTCCATGGTAGGTATACTCAAGGGGATTAGTTTTGAAGTCGTTTAAAAACGAAAACATGTCGTTAAAAAACGAACCCATGTCGTCTTTATTACATGGGACCAGTCCATGGGGTAGTTCATTTTATCAAAATGGATAAGGTAGTCCAATATTATTTGCAATGTAGATACATACCCAACGGTAACTAGAATGAGTAAAGAGGCCTAATAGAAGGCCTTATTAAAGGCTAGTTTATACTATCTCACAAGTCTTACGTATTCCATAATACTTTGATAGATACAAATCTAATGAGTTGGGTTGCGGCTGTCAACAAATTTAATTAAACATGACAGTTTGCGTTCACACCATCACACAAAGTATAAACACTCACAGATGAAATAAAATGCAACACTGATCCAATGAAAAGTATTATCGTTAAGAAATTTTTCAAAAAACGATAAAGTCGCATGAGATGTCAAACTTTTTTTTTCATAAAACTTGTCATTTTCATCACACATGCATTCACACCATCAGACTTTTACATATTACTTGAGTTTTTGACATGTATTAATACAAAGTATAATAGTGTAAACTAGCCTTAAGCAGACACAAACCCTTCTTGCTGCATTCTATACTTATTTATTTTTTACACAGGTTGTCATTGGGAGCAAGCTCTTCCACACTTCCTTTATTAATAACTTTATTTTCCTTCCCAAAGAAGAGACTAAGGAAAGTCTCTAAAAAAATAAAATAATTAAACTGAACAATTTCCTTTCTACCTTCTTAAAGAAGAAATTTATACCTTCTAGAAGGCATTCTTCTGAAGGCAAGGTATCATACGAAGCGAATCTTTTAGAAAGGAGTATAGAGGCCTTCAAAAAGCCACTTGCGGTCCTTTCAATATTTACCGCTGGGTATGTCCCTAGCTAACACTAATTAACGCATACAATTACACATACAAAAGGGCTTAAAAGTTAGCACCCTATCGGAAGATGCTATAATTGTTGCACATGTGCGTTCTGCTTTAACATTAGTAAAGTAAACAGATACAAAATACTAGCCGTTGACAGCGTCTAACTTACGCTCAAATTATCTTGAACCTCAACGACGAGATAGACACCTTTTCATCGAAAATCATCATGAACGACGAGGCCCGATTCCAGTTCAGTGGATACGTGAATAAGCAGAATTATCGTTTCTGGTGGACCAAACATACGCGTATAACACAGGAGGAGCCATTACACCCGCTTAAAGTGTGGTGTTTACGCTGGAGGCGTCATCGGGACTTATTTTTTAAGAAATCCGCGTGCAAAACGACCGTAGTGAACGGCGAGCGCTACAGAGCCGCTAAAGAAGATGTGATTACAACAGGATGGAGTAACGTCGCATACTGCACGACCTACAATTAAGTTTCTAAGGGCTGCATTTCCGGATCGCCAAATATCTCGTTTTGGCAATGTGCTTAGGCCGGCAAGATCGCCCTATTAAACCGTTCTTGACTTCTTTTTGTGTGGTTTCTTGAAATCTATGTCGCAAATTTTTAAATTTTATATTTTTCTTGTGGAGTCTATGCCAACAAGTCTTAGACTCTTGAAGTCCTCAAAGAGAATATCCGTCAGGAATGCGGAGTCTTTCGCCGAAAGTTATGGCAATAGTGATGAAAAATTATATAAATCCTGGGGCCTTACCGCGTAATTCGATTCGAAAGAAAAACTGATCGAATTCGATAGATTTGTACTGTGTAGTACGATTTTCGATAATCAACTATCGAAAGTAAGGAAATTTTTGTCGCTGATCGAAAATAAAAATTTCCCTTTCGTAAATGCAACCGTGTAATACGAAAACGATTGTCAAAAAGCTTGAAAACATTCGTAAATTATTCGAAAGCAATTTTGGCAGTGAAAATTTAAAAAAATTATTAAAATGTAAGTAAATATGTATTATATTAATTTTGAACAAAAAATTTAATGGTTTAAAATACAAAATGAAGAGTAATTTTTATATAAAAAATTGCTTGACATGTCGTCTTTAATATGATTGTGCACATACATAAATGAATACTTGTTAAGTCTAAAGTTTTTCACAAAACTAAAAGAAAACACAACACATTACAGTAATCTTGGCAATAAAACATTTTTCTTACTTACTTTTTTTCGCTAAGATTCATGATATTGGATGCTAATCTCATCATTTTCTTCCATCCATAAAAAAACAGAATCCATATTTTTTTCAAAAATCACTTGACTTGTATATTTAAATAACTTATTTTTGGTTTAGGCGTTTGCTTTATGAAATTTATGGTTTTTCCCATTTTTTGTGTATATTTTGACAGAAAAGTAAAGTGATGCCAAGGTTGGCTTTAATTTGATCCCATTTTTAAGAGATACAACTCTGTACACAGTACGAAATACTTTTCGATTCGTAAGTTATATTCGAAACGATTTTCGATACGAACAAAATTACGCGGTAAGGCCCCTGGTTCGTATGGTCATCAATTCTGGCGGCGGCCACTTGGTCGATATCATTATTTCTACTTAATCAAAAAAAAAAAAAAAGAACTGACATCAAATAAACTACTTTTGCGCCACCTTGTACAGACCCCCTTTAAATTAAAATTAAACTGAGGCAGTAATAAAACAAAATACAAGTGAAACTTAAAACTACAAACAAACAGAAAAACAAAAACAATTACACACAGAAAAAAATCAATGTAAAATCGTCGAAAACAAGGTTGATTTTACCGTTTTCGGTGGTGATTTTGCTTCATTGTTACTTCATGTTAATTTAACATGATTTTACAATAACTTGCGAACAACATTTTTTTCTTTTAAAATAACTATAATTCATGTTAATTTAACATTGCAGTAAAGTTAAAGCAAAATGTCATTTATATTGAAATAACAATCCGAATCACGTTGAATGAAAGTTATTTCAAGTTGAAACAACGTGAATGTCATGTAGAATCAAATTGGTTTGAGTGTATTTATTTAAGAATAATTCAGAACACTTACCCCTTGTACACATGTTTCAGTAATTTTTATTCCCCTTTGTTAACAGAAGCATCAGCAGAATGGCCCGATATGGTTTTCGTCATCATTCTACTTTAAAAACTTGATGTACTATTTAACTTAATAATTTTAATTAAAAGAATACGGGAATTGTCTTCTTTTTATAACATATTTTAAACATGCAAATAAAAAAATTTACATTCTTAAGTGTGTATGCATGTTAATTTAACAAGATATACTTTTGATTTTAATATAAAACAGGTTTTTATGAATTCAATATTGAACAATGTTATTTTAACAGTGAATAATATAAAATAAACGTGGTTTAAGGTTATTTTAATATTTTTCATTTAAAATTAATATGAAATAATGATAAATTTAAACAAAGCGCATACTTTTGCAGAAATTTACTATGATTTTCAATCAACATTTCGCCATGTTAATTTAACATTGGTATTTTTTTCTGTGTGTACACATACTAAGAAACAAGTAAGAAAGTATAGTAGTCGGTCAAGCCAGACCATATGATACCTTAAATCACAGTACATATTCACTAACCAATTTTTAAAAGTATATTATTTGTATCGAATGTTATCTAGATATAAACATCTACAGTTGTGTTCAAAAAAATAAGAGTGCTGTGCAATAAACACAAAGTTTCAAGTTGCAAGAAAAAGTCATGGTTTTATTTAGTTTTTAAACCAGATTTACTTAAAAATTTGTTTGTTTATCACCCCTATCGTGAATAATTTTTCCCTCGTAATTTTTCCCCTTTTCACATATTTGCGATCATGAACAGCTCCCATGAAAAAATTTAATTCAAAGGAGAATAATAACGTGAAAAAATGTTCACGGGAATAAATTCCCCTTATCATGAAAAGTTTTTTCCCTCGTAATTTGTTCACATTTCCCTTAGATTTTCTCACTTTATTTTTGCTAGGGAATAGAACGTGTATGTTAGTAGTTCCTCCTATAAATCGAATATTAAGGGCTTGAGCCGTTAATAAGGCACAAACCGATATATTGGTCAACAAAATGCAAAACAACAGGTTGATTGCCACCGGATTTGTGAGACTTGGTGGCAGAATTTTGGAAGATATTTTACTACATCAAATTTAAAAAGTGCAAAAAACTAACGTTGTTATCAATCAACCTATCCCTCCAATACTAGTTATTTAGATTTATTATTTTAACTTTCCTTTAAAATATATACGTGCATATTTTTAAACAAAAATTTCAGTGATTTTTATTTTTTTTCTACTTTTCTTCTTTTTTACATTCACTGGAACTGATAGCATGAGAAATTTTTCACATGAGATTCACGATTGCTTTTTTCCCTTCGAGGGGAATGAAATTTCATGGGAACAAAAATTCCACTTGTTATTCACGATAGGGGTGTATGTTTAGAAAATTCAAAAGGCTTTTTATGCTGAAAAAATAAAAAACAAAATCTAAATTAACAAAGTTTATTGTTCAAAATAATAGGAGCATAACGCATACGGCGAAATATGTATTTATGGTTAAAATAATAGGTAAAGTTTGCAGTTATGTAAGAAAAAATAGATGACGACATTTTTTCTCCAACGTTTTTTTTTAACGGGTTAAGGTCAGGAGACTGAGCAGGCCAAGACATAACCTCAATCCTGTTGTCCCGAAATCACTTCTTTGCCAGTTTATTGGTGTGTTTTGGGTCATTATCTTGTTGGAATATCCGTTTTAGTAGCAAATTGGATAGTGGAGTTAATACTTTATGAAATACATCCCCATATCATTACTTTTGCACCACCATGTTTAACCGTTTTTTTTTTTTTTTTTTTTTTCAAAACTGTGCATTGTGTTTTGTGTGAGGCGAACGTCAGGCGTAACATCTTGCGCCAGTCCCACAAAATAAAACTATTTTGCTTTTGTTTGTCGATTATATATGTATTTCTACGTTGTTCTTTTTGCCAGTTGTTATGCTCTTTTGTCAACAGTAATTTTATGAAAGGGGCTTATATTGAACCTTTGGCCAATTTCAGATCTACTTTCACAAAATAGCTATTCAAAGCTATTGTGGTCAAATTGTATATCATCAACACAAAAATTTATAAGGAAGTTATGGCATAAAAAGCTATTTTCGTTGAGGTGTATTTGGTATGTCAGCTATGGTCAAATATGTGTACTGTTTTCAACAATATTAAATAAAGTAATTACAATTGCAATAAAATATTGTTGGTCCAAATTTAATCCAATCATCAACATAATAAGGTGGTTTATGGGCATAAAGACTCTATTCCGGAAAGAAGTTTGTGTGTATAGACTGATTCTCACTTTTTTCAATTTAAAATAATACTCTCAGTTGATCAGTATACCAAAAAAGTGGGTCAAGAACCAATATTTCTATGTGTTGCACACATCAACACAAAATCATAATACCCTCTCCAGCCATGTTGGTATGGGTATAAAAAGTAACACTTAAAGAGTCTTTCTAAAAGAAAAGAAAACACAAAAAGAAAAATGAAACTTTTTTCTCCTATAAATTTAATTTATAATATCATTTAGTTGCTTGAACAAAATGAATTTATTAAAATTAATGTGCATAAAGCAAAAAATAAAAAAAAAAAAAATACCTACTACAAACAGATAAAGAATTATAATTAAAAGTTTCACAATACGTAATTTGCAATGATAATAGGTAAAAATAATGATTTAATATATTTTTACAAAAATAAATTTATAAATTGGTATAAACAAAAACAACAAGGTAGCCAACTTTTTTCGTTTAAATTAATATTATTACAAAGAATTTACTTATTATTAATTAATAACAAGATTAAATAAACGAGTTAGGAATTTATTAATCACTTTGGGATCATTGTACATTTTGACAAAAAAAATTAAGAAAAAAAAAATAAATTCAAAAGAAAATATGAGAATAAAGGTATTAATAACTCTTTGACTTTCTCATTCTGCCATACAGAGTGATCCATTAGCACGACCAACTTCGTCCTTTCGCTTACGTTTTCGGATTTTATGTGGGATTGACTTTTGGTTGGTTTTAGACCAGAGCTGCAGATTTGAAATTGTCCTTGCCAGTATTTTAGAAAGATCTTTCTTAACATTTGTGTACAAAATTTCTGTGGATTGCAGTTCGCTTGATGATGTGTTCCAGCAGCCGTATTTTGTAATTCGCCAAAGCTAGATTTCTATCGCTAAAAATCTTTAAAGTTGAATTATCGATTTTTGGCACGAATGCAATTGTGTAACGTGCATTGCTTAATTTGGCAATGCCATACAAATTTAATTCGCCGCAATTTTTAAATGTCATCGCTAAAATTTTGTATTTTTTAACTTTAAACAACTTTAACCAAATAATTTAATAGGAAAATATTGCCATATGTGATTTTTATAATAAAAACAACCATGTTCTGAAATCGTAATCAAATGAAGTTTTAATCGATTGAGATTTTTCAATTATTTTTTTTTTTAAACGAGGGTAGTTTTTCTTGATTCTAAAAGTAGTAAAGATAAGAGTACTTAAAGTAGGAAATGCATAAAATACCGCGGAATCGATTTCAGAAAATGGCTGAAAAATTACACAAAATTGGTGTTTCTAAAAACTTGAATTTAAGTTAAATGTTCTAAATATTGGTTATGTCCAGTAGTATATTTAAACATTTGGTAAATTTTTCAAAAATTTTGGTTGTAAAAATGTTATTGGTTGTGGCAGCACTGGCTGCAAGGTAAGGCATTTTTGCGATCGAGATTTAGCTTTAGCTAAGCAAATTACGGAATACAGCTAGAGGTCTCGCACACATACAACAGTGTGGATTTTACGTTTGCATTGAGTATTTTTAACTTCGTTTGCCTTGGCATTTACAATTTCTTCAAGCACTTGACCTCTTACAAGAGTTTGCTCGTTGTTTGCATTTGATGAGATTCGGCCTTATGTCAATATAAATAATGCGCTATGATTAAAATGTCATACTTTGTCAAAGTTTGCACAGTTGCGTTTGGGAATATGTTGGTTTACAAAATAGTTAATGTCTTTGTAAATATTGTGTTAATAATAACAAATATTCATTTATTTAACTATCAGAAATGTCACAACGGAATTCATTCCGAATTATGGTGCTTCAGAAAATGACGAAAAAAATTTTCTTTCTGAAAAGTTTTTTAATTCTCTTTTAAACTTTCATGTCAAAACATCAAAAATTTTTGTTAATGAAATTGTATTTTTTCTGTTTACTTTAACATACTTTCATATGTACATAAAAATCGCTACCAAAAACGCAAAACGTTTTAACTATTAAAAAAATTCAAAACCAACTTTTGTGAAAATTTGTGAAAAAGTCGATGTTGAATTGTTTGTTAGTTAGGGCGTTTTGCGTTTTAGGTTATGATATGTATGTATGTATGTTCTGCTTTTGATATTTTTAAACAAAAAATAAAGTGGACTAGCTAAAAATTTTATGAAAATAATATGCAAAATAGAAGAAAACGTGTTTAAGGCCCTTATCCTATTACGGTTCACAACTCAACTCAGTTGAGTTGTAATTTCTTAATTTTTGTATTATGGTTTACAACTTTGCTACATTGCGGTGAACAAAAACATAACAAAAATTACAGCTGATCACAACCAGTTGTCTTAATTACAGCTCAACTGAGTTGAGTTGTGAACCGTAATAGGGGCCTAAAGCTCATCCATCTTCAGGTTGATGTTAACGAATTAAAAAAAAAAAAGAATGCATAAGAGAATTTCCAAGTACGTACCGCATGCTATTCTTACCTCCCCTGTCATTAATAAACTCAGGCTTTCATTGCGTGAACCCAGACTATTTAACTATTTTCTGGAGAAATTCTTCCTTTAATTGGATTGTTTGTTATATTGTTTAAAAAAATCACCAATGTTTTCTTTATGGCAACTTTAACATTAAAAAATAAAAATAGAAACCAGCGTTGTCACTACCAAAAAAAAAAAAAACTAACCAAATGCGAGAAAAGAAACCAACACGATCTTAATTGTAAATAAAACAAAGAGTTTTCAGAGAATTATCTTAATATTTTTTTTATTATAATAATAGGATCCATATTACAACTACATATATGTGAAACAAGATATCGGCCAAATTCTCGCCACGGCTTCGGTGGCACACCTCAATCCGATGGTCCATATTTTAATGACTCTGAGACATAATTGAGGTTCAATGTCGTTAATGTGCCGAATTTGTCAAATTTAGTTGGGCAAAAAACTTGACTCACAATTAACATCGTACATTATGGTTTAACAACCCTTTTATTAATAGATTTTTAGTAATAATATAGGAAAATCACATATTGTCTGTTCATAAGCCCTAAATTTGCAGAGGTTCTTAAATTTTGTTATTTACAAACTATTTTTTTTTTTCAATACATATGTATTGTGTGCATGTTGTTAAAGATTTGTGTATTCTTGTACCACTTGTACATACAATTATTTATGTACACATGTACATATTATGTATAGAATATAAATATATAATACGTATGTATACAAAACGCGTCTGTGTCTACCCTACATAAAACAACAACAAAATAATATTTGCTTGTTTTTTTTCTTTCTTTTCATTTTAAACATGTATTTATTTTTGTTGTTATTTTTTTAACATCAAATTTATACAACCCAACATACTTTATTTAATTTAGTCTTCTGTTTTCTATATTTTATTTATAAGGACTGTGATAAAAAAGAGTTTAGTTGTTAAAAATGTGGAAGCAATTCCTTTAAAGTAATCAAGATGCCTTAAATTTATAAAATACTTTATTAAATGGTTTAATTAAATGGATTTAGGAATATTTACAGTGCCAAAAAGTTTACAGTTCAATATTTCTGCCCCTAAAAGTGCAGAATAACAGAATTTTCGGAAGTTAAGAAAACAACTGGTTCTCCATACAAAAATTAATTTTTTTGGTTTTTTTGTATCCCAAGACTTTTACAAATTTGCGTAGTTACCAAAATAACTTTGAATACTAAATTAAACTAATCTTGAATCCTCTTCCGCTCTTTAAAGTTTGGGACATTTTTCGACTTCTGTAGTGCGGACAGACATGTAGTCCGTAAATAAAAAGACGCTACCAATGTTACTTCCTTATTCAGTAAATTAAAATAAAGTAATTTGCAAATCGGTTCACAACATTTACATTTAAATTTAAGTATAAGGGATATGATCTATCCAATTCAGATATATATGTGACGCGCAAAATAGAAAGGGACCTAAGGGTAAAAACCGGTTTTGTTCAGGAGAGCCATTTTAAAGATTTAAATACGTGTATCTTTGGTGTACCATCACATCATAAAACGCGCATATCTCTGGGAGGGAACACTTTTAGGGCATGGGATCGGTCTCATTCGATGCTCAGATGTTGTCCACATCAAAAAAAAAAAGTGAAAATTGATTTTTTTACCCTTAGGTCCCTTTCTCTATGCGCTGTCACATATGCGATTGCTTTTGAACATATCAACAATAGTTGGCCCAAGCCTTCCATTCCAATCGTAACTAAGGAACGAGTTATTCAAATATTTAAATGCTTTTTTGAAAAGTACCGTAATTTAAAAAGAAAACCCCAAAACCAAACAAAATGGTAGTTTTGAAAGCAAAGTGAAGTGTTTTTTTAGAGTCATCTGAGAAGCTTTTCGATGTTGAAGCTTGCACTCCTATAACAACTTTTTTAGAGTAAATAAGGTAAAGGTTGGAGTTTAAATAAAGTTGGATATGACGGTTCTGCTACACTGAAAGAATTTTCTTCAGAATACCAATGAATTTTGACATTAATCCCTTGAAAAATTGCATCAAAAAGGAACCTATGCAGCGCTTCGTTGGATCAATGAAACCTGTTTCATTAAAATGTATTTAATGAAACATTACATTAGATCTATGAATGTTATTCATTGGATGAATACCTTCAAAAAAGTAAAAATTTTTTTTTTATTTTATTCTTTTTTAATTTTTTTGAATTTTTTTTTTTTTTTAATCAAATTTGTTCTTATTCAACTACGTACATTTCGTGTATTTAAAATAACTATTAAAGAAAAATTAATGTGAGAATTGTTTGCACTTGTTTTTTCTTTCTTGTTGTTTGTTTTTGAACCCATTACTAACATGTAGCTAAATTCAGTGTTTCGTTATCGTTATTAATTTTTTCATTGATGTTGTGAAACATTGAAAATTTAAATTTTGTTCATATATTTTCATGTTTATCGCTTAAAATGTAATTAAAAATACGTTTTTACAGCAGTTATAGAAAGAAAATATTTTCTAGTTATACGTATTTTGAATTTAGAGAACTTTATCTTGTTTTCTTTGATTTAGTGACATTTTTAATGGAAAATATGAAGTAACACTTTTTTTCATTAACTGAAAAAATATTTATTAATAGTTCATTTTAATCTTAAAAAGCCTACTGAAATAATGTACATATAACAATTACTTGAATTTTTCTTATGAAAGAGATATTAAGTTGTCGTTAATTTAATGACAAATTTTAACGAAGTTACGAAACTCGATTTCGTAGTGTTAATGAAATTGCTTCATTATGTTTGTAAAATTTCACTCCCGTAATGGAATTTTTCATTGGGTTACAGAAAAAAATTTTATGAAATTGATTCATTCGATTTATGAAGCATTATTCTTTCAGTGTAAATACCCGAATTCCATCAGAAAGTTTGGAATTGCTTGTCAACTACGTGGTTAAAGTATATGTCCTGTTTAATTCGCTTAATATATGTATATGTTCTGGTTTCTAGTTTACTCTATTACGCACTAGACCTTTTAAATTGCGAACATTTTTTAAGGACGCAGTCCGTATAATTTATTTATATTTTTGTTGTATCTTATTTACTTTCTTGAACAGTTGGTAACACATTTTGAATTAAGGCAAGAAAAAAGAAGGTCTTTTAACATCAAATATTTATTGATTTTAATTAAAAGAGAAATGCAAGAAAGTCAGGAGGATGGTAAAAGTAAAAAATTTATGAAAAACAAACTGCGAAGATCATGGCCAGTTTTTAATCTCGCATTTAAATGTCTACATATTTTGTTAATTTTTATTTAAATTTAAGTTGTATTTAAATGCAGTTTCAGTTTTTAAGGGGCACTTGATTAATCTTATTTTATTAAGACAAAACTATGGTATAACTACTAAATATCATTAAAAATAGTATTTCGTTGGATGGTCCCAAAGAAACAGCTGATTGTTTTTTTGCTTTGCCTGTTGTTTTTTTTATTGTTGTGATATTGTCAAGTGAAACACCTTGTCAAGTAAAAACACAATGAAAAACGAAAATAGACTTTAAATAAGCAACGTTGGAAAACACAATTTTGTATTTAAATAGTATTTTAAGATAAATAATATTTAAATACGAAGTCAAAAACTGCCTCTTTGGGTTTTAAAACACAAAAAATCTCCTGCTTTCACAAAAATTGGTCACTGATTATCTATTAAAGGGTAGTGGCTAAAAGCTTTGGGCACACTTACTAAATATTTGACGCTCAACTGACGTAAAATTTGATTGATTTTGCAAAACTTTTTCTAGATCAAACAGTCCTTAACGGTTAATGAAAAACGTTCTACTACGTTTTTTTTTTCGAAATAAATCAACAAAGTACAGTAGCTTTATACAGCTACTAGACATTAAGCCGATAATCTTTAACACATGACTAGTGACTGAAAAAGATGATTAATTACAATGTGCTAGTCGCAAATTTTAACAAGCTGTGCTCTCTACAGGTTAAGCTTATTCGAGTACGCAGAATTTAATGAGAGCTATATTCGGGTCCTTGAGTAGTTCTAAGTCGATTTAGCCATATGACCGTCTGTGTGTCTGCCGTCCGTTGAAAACACACTCACTTTCACCTAAGCCGTTTGGGATTAAAATCCAGCACAATCGGTTAAGTAGAAAAAGACTTATAAACCCAAATGTGGAGCAACCTCTGTAAAAACTGTTATTTTTGTTACAAAACTAACATAAACTGGGGACAGAATGCACAGATTCTAATTAATTTTTGCACAAATTCGTTTTATATGGCAGGAAATCATACTATTAAATTTTGTGAAGATCAGTTTATAATTAACCATAGGCCGCATATAAAGCCTACTCTCGGAAAACACTTTAGTAAGCCTAAAACCGTAAAGAATTATGCTACTGCAGTAAGGTAAAGTAAATAAAATAATAAAATAACCTTAAAAATGGCATATTTTTTAACTAAATCGGAGCGACTGAACACGAATATGGCACTCATTTATTTCTCTCAAGAAACGTTTTCGATATATTCGAAGTTTTCAGAAGTTATATTAGATATTTCCAAAAATCTCGAGAACTGTTCATCTGAATTGTACAAAATTTAAACTGTTAAATAAATCTGAATTCCAATATTTCAGGAGTGGGCTTTAGTTGGGATCTATAAATTATAAGCTAATCTTTTTAAAGTCTGGCCTCACAGTATTATAATTCGTTGCCTAATTTATATAAAATATCAAGATTTTTTTCAGAAATATTGTTAAGTGTATTAATGTTAATTAATTGTATGTTTTTCCTCTTCCTGCACAGCCGAGTAAAGCATTCTTACTTGTTAAATAATCAAATTTCTAAAGATCTTTCAACAGCTTTAAAAGTTTTATTGTAATAACCGTTTTCTCATTAGGCGATTATCTTTTTTCCCAACGAAAAACTGCACGTTAAAGGAATTTGGTTTTCTTAATATTTCATTTGCTTCTATTCTTTCGCAAAGCTAACCGACACTCATCTGCCAATTTTTTATTTGCCGTTTATCTGCCGTAAAGATAAATTCAATCAGCTGACTCCCAACTTTTACATGTATTTTGAGAGGTGTTGCCAATTGAAAAACAATGTTTTTGTCGGTATATCGAGAAAACCGAAATCGTTAACATAGCGTCTTCAACTGACAATTTTTTGTCATACCAAACGTCAAAGTCTATATAAAAAAAACTCGAAAATTTTTGTCAGCGTTTTTTTAATATGAAGTTTGACGTTTGGTATGACAAAAAATTGTCAGGTAAAGACGCTATGTAACGGACAGTTTATTTTTTTAACAAATTTTTGTCGTAACAGGCAGTTTGTCGATATATTTAGCAAATGTCCATAGGACTAATAACTTTTAAGGAATAAAAAAAAAACAAAAGAATTCACTGGGTTTTAAATTAAAAAATGTGCCGAAGAAAATGTGTCGAAAAAAATGTGAACTTCCTTTTTGTGTTTAAAAAAAGGCGTGGAAAAAAGTTCAATGAATTTAACAAAGTTTAAAAATTATTTTTACATACTTTCAAATTGATCAGTTTTTTTGTTCCAAAATTTTTAGAACATACTATGTAGTACATATGTATGTATATGTATTTAAATTTTATACCGAAAATTAAAAATAAATATTAGCGAATAAACAAAAAGTTATTTCATAAAAATTAATTTTTTTAAGTGGCTTACAATGCAATAAAATGTTTTTTTTTATTTTGTTGGCAGCTTGGCCTTTTTGGTTCAACGTAACGTTCTGGTTTTATTTTACATTATTAATAACAATAATCGAACTAAAATCCAAAAAAAAGTAAAACAGCAGTACCTATTCGTAATAACAATGTCGAAGACTACGTACTGCTTACCAATGAACTGCTGATGGGCGGACGGTATTCATCATGCATTAAATATAGCAACAACAACAAAAAAGTGGAGCTTAGAGTTCTTTGCACCCACATCATTTGTCATATATTTATTTAGTATAGCAATCAGAATAACAACGATATTTTTCTCAACGCAATACAAAATTCTCCCGTTACACTGACCCCGAAAAGAGAAAATAAGAAAAAAAAAAAACAAGAAGAGAGAAATAAACTAAAATGACAAAGAAACAGCACTTGATAAATGTTTTTGCTAAACAGCCTGAAAAAAGTTAAAACCTATTTTTTAAGTAAAATTTACCTTTTTATTTCTAAGGGAAGGGTAAATACTTCTTTAGCTTTCAGAGTGTTGTGAGTTTGGCCTTGATGGAAATCGAAAACGCAAAACACTAGAATTTTAAACGTTGTTTTTTTTATAAGATTCTTGTGATAAATAAATTTTGTGACATATATTTTACAAATATTTCTCTATTAAACAGAATTTCATAACAAAAATTTTAAAAATTTGATTAACAGTGTATTTAATATAACTCCCAAATTCTTGCGTTTTGCGTTTTCGATTTCCAGAACACCCCTGAGTGTCATGGGGGAAGGTAATTAATCGTAATAGGTTTCCACTTTTCTGTCCTTATGCAGATATACTTAAGAAATAATATTTTATTTTCCCCATTACAAATCCTGGCATGTAAACTGAGTCATAACAAATTCCCGGAATTCCTTTTTTTTAAATAGCTACCCATTACTTGTCAAGGGTTACCGTGTAGGCAGAGCTGGTCAGGTCGGGGTAGATTGTATGAGAGATTTACTATTTTTACTGTTGGCTCGAAGATAGGGGCATGGGTGCGGAGGTCTACCTTAAGGATCTGAATATTGGAAGGTCATCTAGTCTTTCTGACGACTGCAGTGTATTTCAGGCGGAGGATTTAGGGATCTTGAAGGCCGTAGAATTGATTAAGGACAACATTTTTGAGGCTCGGAGGTCTCGCTATATATGTGGACAGTTAGGTGGCTCTTAGGGACTTGTTGAGCTGTTTTGTAAATTCCAGGCAAGTGCATGATTGTAGGAGAGACTTATGGGAAATCTTAGGAGATTATGTGGTGAAGCTACGTTGCGTACCGGGTTCCAGCAACATCAACGGTTATGCAATGGCCGATGAGTTGGCGAAACTAGCCTCGGAAATAGCGGATCCTGCCTGTATGGAGACAGTCTGACCTCCAATAGGTTTTTATTTTGGGAAAATTATGGAATTGGTTCTAAACGGGACTAATTGGATATGGCGGAATAGAACAGACTGTAGAGTATCACATCACGGACATTATGGTCGGTGCTTAGGAAGATCGATTCTGTTTCGCTGCTGTGCAGGAGAAGTGTCTGCGTTAGGACCACGATAGGTATATGGTATTGGGATTTGACTTGTCGGATTTATGTAGGTTGTGCGAGGACCCAGAAAAGATAAAGACAGTTTTTTTTTAATTTTAATTCCCTAAGCTAATCCCGCGAAGCTCTACGCTTGTCTGCAGGAAAGAAACCAGAGTCTCTGCCGGGAATCGAACCCGCAACCCCGGCGCTATAGACTAGCTCACTAGCCTACCGGGGCACATTCTGTGTCACTGTCCTAGACTGCAGAACTGTTGGCTGAGACGGCTGGGTAGCAGGTTCATAGGCGTATTTGGAGATGTCTCCATGTGCGGGCTCAAGAGTGGGAATGACCTCACTGTATAGCGGGCGGCTGGGGACTAAGTATATTTAGAGCTATTCTGTTGTTCTTTTTTTCGGTCCGAATTTATTTTTCACCATTTCTTATGCTTTCAACCTTTTTGTTTTTTTTTTAAGTATTCTTTTTCTACCTAAGGCGTCACAACGGAACATACTGATCCCACGACAGTTGAATCTTCGTTAAGAAACGACCCGAGTCTCACTTGGCCAAAGATTGTCAACCCAGAAACAGCTGCATCAACTGAAAGTTTTTTTTAGGGAAGAACTTTTGATGACAGCAAATCTGTTACAACAACAACTAAAAACACTGCTCAGTGTTTTCTAGGCAGAAATACTTGCATTCACTTAAGCTGTTTGAACTATCTATGTCTTGACGTCTGCCGTAAACACTTATGTACACATAAGGATAGCCGAACCGCCGTTATGATCTTAAATTACTCATTATTGAGGTCGAGAACAGCCCCCTACAGTTGCTCATACCTAAATTTGATGACTGAGCCATTAAAAATTAGGATCATATGGGTATAGGGGCTCAGGCATCTCCTTACGGTTTGGACTAAACTTAGAAGGCGTGGGGGTACCTTTGATCTCTTGTAAACTCAAACTTTGGCAAATAACAATCGATACTGCTAACAATAGATGAACTGGAAATACTGATTGCAGGATTGGTGGGAAATTGTGGCCAAGTATAAATGTCAAAGGCCCGATGCCTACTATCGATGACCAGAAAGAATGCGTCACTTAAGGTCAGACATGCACAGTGTTTAGGAACCTGACGCATAAGTACCCTAGCATTTCCAATGATACAAATGTGGAACACCTCCTCTGGTACTATCCTTTATTTTAAGTACCCTAGCATTTCCAATGATACAAATGTGGAACACCTCCTCTGGTACTATCCTTGATTTTTTCTGTCCGACTGTTTTTCTATATATCTGGAGCACGGCAAGAGTCAACGTTTCCATATAAGTTGCAAACATCTTGGTTATCAATACAAAATGTGGGGCGGTATTGGATTTTTTGTATATAAAGAACGGTATTTAAATAAATTTCTGTTCTTATTGCACAATGGTGAAGGGTATATAAGATTCGGCATATCCGAATATTATAGCACTCTTACTTGTTTTCTATGCATACCTTGTAAAATAAACTGATGTATGTATGTGCATACATAAGTATCTGATATTGTTTTGCGACTTATTAGCAGGACCTAAGAATACCTAAAGCGCCTAATAGACGGTCTTGGTATGTTGAGAGAGAGTACTTTGCTATTAGACTATCACACCAAGTATGTCATACATACATTATTACAAAACCAACATTGAAAAGTGAAGGTTGTCTATGTAAATGTACCGTATTTTTAATGTTCTCGAACTTGATCTGTTAAAATTTTCTAATATAATCGCGTTTTTTCGTTTTGCTTATTGTTTCAATTTCATTTGTTTTTATGTTACAAAACCTTTATCCGGAATTTGTTGTGAAATAAATACATACATACCTACATACATATTAAAATAAAATTTAGCTTTTTGCTTGGCCCCCTTCTTTGCCTTATCTTTATTCGTTCTTT
Source organism: Pollenia griseotomentosa (assembly GCA_963931875.1). Classification (NCBI taxonomy): domain Eukaryota; kingdom Metazoa; phylum Arthropoda; class Insecta; order Diptera; family Polleniidae; genus Pollenia; species Pollenia griseotomentosa. The sequence goes on from OZ007562.1 coordinate 25,820,152, forward strand.
TTAATTCTATCTTTCTCTTTCTTACATGGTGTATCTCCTTTTTTTATTGTATGTAATATATGTACATACCTACATATTTTTTTATTTTGGGCAAAACTTTTCATTTTGTTTTAATTAGAACGTGAAATGGTGATGAGTTTTTTCTTACGTTTTTCGTCGGCCTTGCTAAAGTTCAAATACCCCACTGTTTATTTATTTTTTTTTTATACACAAATTCTCGTATAATTTTTGCGTTTTTTTTTTATTATTTGTGTTGTTGGTTTTTGTAAACGCGCATGATTTTTTTGTTGGGCTGTTTGTTTGTTGTTGTTTTGTATACAAAAAGTATTCCTTTACTGTTGTTGTTAAAGCTGTCAATAGTTTTGTTGTTGGTTGGTGTTTTAATTTTGTTTTTCTTTGAAAAGTTTTCGTTTGACACAAAGAAATTGTTTTTGTTTTCCTATTGAATATTAAAATTGTCTGGAAGATTGTTGCTGTTGTGTGTTGTAGCAGAAGCAGCAGAATCTACATCGGCAGAGACTGCAGCTAGCAGTATTACTACGTTTATTTGTTGTTATGTACCTATTATGCTTATACATACATACATATGTACGTGTTTGCCTGTTACTCTCTTGTTGTCCTTTTTTCCTTGTAAATTTTTTTTGTTAACATGATTTTGGTTTGTTTTGTAGGTATTTTCGGTAGCGTTCAAACTTTAATAAAAGAGGTAGGTCAGGGCAGGGTAGCTTCAGGCAATATATTGCGGCTGACAATCAGCCAGCCAGACGTCAAAAGACTGTTTTTGCCTATTAAAAGTCATTGTACATACACATAATTTTATGTTCATAAATAGTTTGTTCTTTGTATTCGTATGTACCTATGTATATGTAGGTATGTACCTACATTTTTTAATTTATAAAATTATTTTTTTTTTCAATATGCCTAAGTAGGTATTGCTTGTAGCCCCAAGTAGGTATGACATAAAAATCATCTTCATACCTATTTAAAGTAGTTCTCGAGATATTGAAGAAATAAGCTCAACACATTCGGCTAATTCGGCGAAATTATGACATCTTGAATGCCTATGACATAACTTTTGGAAAAAATTCAAAATATGTTCCTTAAAGGACAAAAGGAACCTTTTTTGTAGTAAAAGTTTTATTAAGAATATTATTAATTTCATTGAATACAAAAAAACAAATAATACAAAGTGTACTACAAAATCAAAACAACTGAAACATAACATAATTCAACACTTTCCCTTGTTATGTGTTGTTATAGTTTTTTTTATTTTTTAAGTCCAATTTGATCAAAATGTTATTTCAATCTTGCTGGCTGCAAAGGTTTTGTCATCAAATCTGCTAACTGATTTTCTGTAGATATTTGCTGAACTATAAGCTTTCTTTCAGTAACTTTTTCACGCACAAAGAAATTTTTAAACTAATACCTATGCTTTGTTCGTCTGTGATATTCAGGATTTTGAGCTAATCGAACAGCAGCAGAGTTATCAACTTGTAATATTGGAATATCATTTAAATCAATTAATTCAGAAAACAAGCATTTAAGCCACGTCACTTCTCTTGTTGCTTCTGAAGCTGCAACAATTTCTGCTTCTGTTGTAGTTGTTACCATTGATTGCCTTTGACTTAGCCATGAAATAATACCCCCTGCATATTTTACAAGTACTCCAGTAGTAGATATTCCAGTTTTTGTACATCCTCCAAAATCAGCGTCACTATATCATTCTAATTTTTGATCTGCTTTATTGTTGTAAAATATTCCATAATTCATTGTTCCAGAAATGTAACGAAAAACTCTTTTCAAACGACATGTCATATTTCGATGGATTTTCTAACGTTCTTGACAAAAATCCAATGGTGTAAGCTAACTGCCTATTTCACGATGTCAATCGAACGTTTACGTTCGCACAAATAACATATAAAACAAAAACAAATTTTTGAGTTTTGTTTTTGTTTTATATGTTATTTGTGCGAACGTAAACGTTCGAGTGACATCGTGAAATAGGCAGTAAGTCTGGCCTTGTTCCCAACATTAGATACATAATAGCTCCTACAGCTTTTCTATAGGGAAATTGAGAATCTTTACTTTCTTTCCCTGATTCGAAAGTTTCTCCTTTTAGCATTGGCGATGAAACTGATCTTCATTCTGCAAAATTGAATCTTTCCAAAACTTTTCTTGCATAAGCTTCTTGGCATATAATTATGCCTTCATTACTCTTTTTTATTTCTAATCCCAAAAAATAGGTTGCGTCTTTTGTTTTATTATTTTAAATTCATTTCTTAATTTCTAATTCCTTAGGATCTGATGCAGCTACTAAACCATCATCTACATAAAGAGCAAGCATTACATTATTACCTTTATTGTTTCTCATATATAAACTTGGATCCGCTTCACAAGATTTGAAACCAAGCTTCAATAAATAGTTTCCAAACCTACGATTCCAGCAACGAGATGCTTGATTTAGTCCATATAAACTTTTATATAACTTACAGACTTTTTTTAGTACCATCATTAAAACCTTCTGGCTGGTTCATAAAAATGATTTCTTCAAGGTGGCCATAAAGAAAAGCTGTTGATACTTCAAATTAGGAAAGACACATTTTTTTATTTGCTGCTATGCTTAATATAGCTCTTATTGTTCCTAACTTTGCAACTGGACTGAAGATTTCTTTATAGTCTATACCTTTACTTTGTTTAAAGCCTTTGATTACTAATCTTGCTTTAAATTTATCTATACTACCATCTGAATTTGTTTTAACTTTGAATACCCATTTGGATGGAAGTGCCTTTTCGAATTATGAATTAATGTACGATTACTTATTGGCCCTTCATTTTCATCATTTAATATTCGCTTACGTTTATTTGTTTCAAAACCTTGAAAATCGCTTAGATCTGAACTTATATCTGAGCTTTCGTTTTGTATACATCGATCACCCTCGTTATCTGAATTATCTTTTTGAAAATTTTGCTGACAATCTTCATTATTGGCTACTTGATTTTCTTTAGATGTACTTGGCTGATTTTGTGTTGAACAATCTGAATTATCTACAAGCTTCTCATAATTTAAAATGGCAAATTTATTGTCTCTTCCTTATTTTTAGAAATTTAATTTGTTATATCTTAACATCGTCACAATTTTTTAGTTCTTCAATTAATCTAACATCTCTTGAAAGAATTAAATTGTGGTTATTTTTATCATAAATACGATAACGCTCTTCTGTATCGTAACCAATTAAGTAACCTTTTATAGCTTTTGAATCCATTTTCTTTCGTTTTTGTTTTGCAACATAAGCATAACATTCACTTCCAATTATTCTTAAATGGCTTATTCTAGGCTTTCTTCTGAACCATAGCTCGTGTGGGCTTTTACCTTCGACGGAGGTTTTACGAGTACGATAAAGAATGTAAATGGCAGATCTAACAAGTTCAGCCCAAATACTTTCAGGAAATTTCACATTTTTATTAGAGTACTTAAATGTTCTAGCCATCTCGATAATTGTTCTGTTTTCCCGTTCACTTGCACCGTTTTGTTCTGGAGTGTATGGTGCAGTTAACCTCTGCATTACACCATATTCTTTAAGAATTTTTCTGACCTCAAAATTATCAAATTCACCTCCATTATCACTTAAGAATTCTTTAATTTGATTTTCTTGATTCTTTGCAAGAGCTAAAACTTCCTTTAATGCTTCTTTGACTTAAGATTTTTCTTTTAAAAAAATAACCAAAACAATATTTAGTATATAAGTCCTTAAATATGACTACATATTTATTTTTACTAAACGATATTGGAAATGGACCACATACATCTGCCGACATTAATTCGCCTGGACTACTAGCTTTAGCTCTAGTTCCAAATGATAAGCGATGAGATTTACCATAAACACATGACTCACATAAATTGTTGTCCAGTTTTACAATAATACCAAGTTCTGATTTAAGTTTTTGTTGTACATACCGTTTGTTTTGATGTCCCCAAAGTTCGTGATATAATTGCAATGTATTATCAGTTTCTGTAGAATTTATTTCTTTTGTTGCACACGGGATTATTGATTCTATATTTGCTTTGTATAAAGTACCTCCAACCTCTCGATGGTCAACTATTAAAACTTCTTTATCAACCATAAGTTCACATTTTGTTGATGTTGAATAAAATTTGCTATTTTTGCTTTTGTCTTGAGCAGATAAAACAGAAAACAGGTTTCTAGATATGCTTGGAACGTACCAAACATCTGTGAGATCGATTAACACTTCTTTTTTGTTAGTTTTTGATTTAACTTCTATGGTACCCTTGCCAACGACGTCCAAAATTTCTTTTCCAGCAGCCTTTATTTTGCAAGAATCATTAAATTTTTCAAATGTTTTAAATAAACTTCCATTATTTGTAACATGACGCGTTGCACCATTATCTATCCACCAATTATTTGAAAAATCGTCTTTAATTGAATTAACTTCATCACACATTAAAGATAATATTTTATGATTTGTATATTTGACTTCACTATCATTTTCTTTTGTTGGCTTTCCATCACTGATGCACTTTCTGCACACACGTACCCAGTAGCCTCTCTTGTTGCAATAATTACAAATATCTAACTTTTTATTGGGTTTCTTATTTCCGTTATGTATTGACAATGTTGACTTCTTTTTTAAATTATGTACAACTAATGCTTCATCATTTTTAACGTTATCCATACCATTAAAATTGCGTTGATACATTGATAATTGAGCAGACATTTCATCAATATTCTTTTCTTCGTTCTTGGTTAAAAGCATCCAGCTTGATTTAAAAGTATCAAATTGACTAGGCAATATTTGAAGAATCTTACATACCAATAAAATATCCGGAAATAGATTTTCTTTTCTTGCTTTTAAACCGTTATTAAGATCTATCCATAAGCTTTTTAATTTAGCTATATGTAAACTTACGTCTTCGTTCGAATTCCACGTAAATGAAAAGAAATTAATGCAAATTTTGAATAATTGATCTTTAGATCTTGCTTCAAACTCAATCATTAAGGATTCCCAAGCTTCGGCAGCAGTTTCTTTATCCATTATCTTTTGATATACATCATCACCCTCTGTGCTTGTTATCATAGATTTTGCGTAACTATTTGCTTTTCTATATAAATCTCCATCCTCTTTGTACGATTTCTTCTGTTCTGCTGTTGCATTTACTGGTGGTGAAACTGGTTTCTTTAATTTACCTTCAATAACTTCAAGTTATGATAATCTAATAAGTCACGCATCTTACGTTTCCACACTGGATAATCCGTTTCATTTTTGAGAGGCTTAATGTGTTTTGAAAAATCCATTTTATTTTACAAATTTTTTGATGTGTATTATTATTCTTAATATTTTCCTTTCTTAAAATATCTTTTTAATCTTGATATCTTCAAAAAAAAAAAAAATAAAAAATATTTTCTTGATTTTGAAGTATCTTTTTGAAAATTTCTTTTTTAAATTAAAAATTTTATTTTTCAATGATTCCTGGGCACATAACCTTTTGTAGTAAAAGTTTTATTAAGAATAATATTAATTTCATTGAATACAAAAAACAAATAATACAAAGTTTACTACAAAATCAAAACTAGTGAAACATAACATAATTCAACAACCTTCTCACCAAATTTCATTAAAATCGAAAGGGGCCGGGTCCCACTCTTGGTCGATTTGACATTGAATTACCCATATATGTACCTTTATTTTTGTAATAAAATTGCAAACTGTAGCTGTTGTTGAACTCCTACTTTTCCAATCCCGCCCATTTTCAGAATTTTTTTTTGTTACACGTTCACTTTTTGACAAATGATGTTTAAAAATAAAAATCAAAAAGTAACTGTTACTTTTGTTCAAAAATATTAAAATAAAAAATTAACTGTTACTTTTGTTAAAAAAAAAATAAAGCTACGGTCACACTTGTCAAATATTTGACGAAAAAAACGGGACCAACAAGCAAACTAAAAAATCATTTCCTTTAATTTTAATATTTATTTTGATTAAAATACCACATCTTATAAAAAACAGTTTTTACCTATGTCTAGTAGTATAAATAGTTTATTTTGTGATATTAAGACCACGTTAAATCTCAGTAACTACCTATTAACAAAAGTAGGGGTTACGCTTATTTGGTTAAATATATAATAAGTGGGACCATAGCTTAAGAATCAAAAAATTTTTTGATCGAAATATTTTAAATAACAGTTATTTTAGTTCAAAAAAATAAAAATCTGAAAGTAACTGGTATAATGGTTTAAAAAAATAAAAATTAGAAAAAACGTTTATTTTTGTTCAAAAAATAAAAATCAAAAAATGATTATTTTCATCTGACATTTATGAAAAAAGGAATAACTGTTACGGTCCCTGTTATTTTTTATTTGTTTTAATTTTTATTTATTTAAATATGTATATGTATGTAAATGTACATAAGTTATATATATATTAAGCTATTTATGTAAAAGACTAGTAACATTTGTTTCATTTTGACATTTGGTAAGAATACACTTACAGTTATTATACAGCTATATACATACTATTTAAATTCCTTTCTGCTCTAAATCTTTAACAACATACATATGTATATCCCTATGTCCCTGGATGACAGTGTGTACCGGACAAAATCAAGTGTTTTGTTAAAAATATTGCCTTTTAAGTAAATATTATAACATTTATATATACATATGTATGTATGTACCTTGTCTAAATGTATGTACCTTGGTCTCTATCCCGAATGTCCTTTACTACTATTTTAATTTTTTGCAAATCGACATACACTTTGTAAATATAGAGTGAAAACGTAATTTTTTACTACTTTTTTTTAATTAACTTCACTTTTTTTCTTCCTTTCAGTCTCTCCACCAGACAGCAAAATATGGATCCAGGCAGACATCACGATTTTTTAAGCAACTCTGAAGATCGTTCAAATCATACCTATTATGGACGAGAAATACCTGAAATAACATCACATCACTATTATGGACCTGCAACAACAACTACAAGAACTGTTAGCAATAGTACACGTAAACCGTGTGGTTGCACGACTACAGGTAGTGGCACAACGGCCGGTAGTATAACTTGCAATGGCTGTCGTTTGAATCCATCTAATGAAGGTGGCTGGCAATCAACGATGGCAAATTCAAATCAAACAGATCACTCACAAAGAGGTGCTGGTGCAGGACCTATTGGTATAGCAATGGCGGGAGATTATCACCATCGCATGGCTTCAGATGCCAGTGTACGTTCAAATGTCCGACAACCTGCAATGTATGTACAACAGCATCCACACCAACAACATGCGCAACAAATGCAACAGCAGCAAACTCATAATCCTAGTATGGTTCAAACACAGCATTCTGCGCATTTGGGGAATATGACGGGGAATCGTACAAGTTATTGGCCTCAGAGTAGTTCCGCAAGTAGTAGTAGTCAGCCCTATGGAAATGAAGAACATTTAGGAGGCCTTCCTACGCAAGCACAAATTGATATAAGTGTTGTCCGAAGAAATGCACCTGCCACTAATGACTATGGACCTTACAAGTCTACTTCAATGCCCACGAATGCTACGCATACTACCCAACATAGCAGTAGTGTTGGTACAGGCTACCAGTTACCTACATCTTCACTACAGACTTCAAATCCTCTACACCAAAGGGTTAGTGGAATGGGTGGAGTTGGTGTTGGTGGTGCACCTGCCTCAGTTCCAGGATCTTTAAATGCCAATACTCCTTATATATCGTCTAAGGAACACATTTATGAACATCAGAAATACTCGACGCCTTCCTCCGCTTCGACGGCTAAAATGGCCTACAATACAACACCAGCCTCCGCCATCTATGATAGTCATCATCAACCTCATCTTAATAATCAAGCCATAGGTAAAAACCTGCCTATTGATCATCATGTTATAAATCCAAGCAATTTGCCAACATCTAAAGAACAACATCCAAGTCCGAATTATGCCCGCAAATGTCCCCAAATGTATGCACCAGAAGAACAAAGCACAGCTCACCAACATCTGTATATGTCAACGCCCCAATTTAGCTCGGATAAATTTACACGAGCTTCACCACAACACCCCCCACCACCAGCGCAAAACGATTTCACAAAATTGCGTGAAAGTTCTAGTGGGAACTCTTATATGGTAGCACCGCACAGCGATAAATATAGTAGCCCTCACCTGCACAACTCCCATTTAAGAGAGTCCCCTCAATTCCCCACACACGTGACAGCATCGCCCCGCAATCCCAGCTCCTATTATGGAGCAAGTCAAACACAAAATCCCTCCAAAATACACCCACCGGAAATGTCTCCCATTATAATGAAACAAAGTCATCATATGCATAATTATCAGTATTCAAAAAGTCCTCTACCACCTCCACTACCACCGTCCCATTTGCATACGCAATCAATATCTCCTCTTTCATCATCATCACAAATGGCAGCTAAACCACAAACAAGCGTAAATGTTGTGCCGCCACTATCGGCTTCATCCTCACATGTGGTCCCAAGCCACACTCATCGTTATTTGATGGATAATGTAAAAAGAGAAGATCTCGAATTATATGAAAATCCTAATCAAACGCCTACACGTCATACGAGCAGTGGTATTTATATAAATCCTTATAATACACCTCCACCAACGGGTGATAATTGTTGCAAGGATGTGACTTTGTCGGCCTCTTCTTCGCCCTATACTACAGGTTCGGCAACTCCCAACTATAGGGTAGAATCTCCACAATTTTATCCAACCAAATATGCCAAATTGGCCATTAACGAGAATCTTAGTTCCAGTAAACACTCGCTAATTAATCAAAATACACCACCACCTAGTAGAGCGCCCAGTCAAAGGGGAAACCAACATCAAGCGAACTACTATTATGAAGGAAATTCTCATAGTGCTCCTTCACCGGCAGCCGCAACTGCAGCATCACCATCGCCCTCTGCATTGCTAACTACTACATCACAAACGCCCATGCATCATACAGAGTATATGTCTTCGGCTCTACAAACTGGACCAACAATAGGTGCACCTTCATCCCTACTAGTTGGTGCTAATATGCCACAATCATATGCAACACAGCCATCTTTAACAGCCCAAACCCATCATCTGCCACATCAGCCGACCCCGGCTTCTTTGAGGAACAATGATCTAATGATAGCGATGCAACCCTCCTCAACACATCCCTATGAACGTGCAATACAACATCCAAATCAGCCAACGGCAGCTGCACCGCCATTAAGCTCGAAAAATGTGCTAACACATCCTTCATCCACTTCTTCCAACGCAGGGCCGGTCACCTCGTTACAAATGCCAGCAGCTAGTGCAAATCCCAACAAAGTAACAGCAAAACACCAGAAACCCAACTACCGAGAACTAATAAATCAAAAATTAGCTATACGCAACGCAACTTCCGAAGAGGAACTTAATATGCAAATTATCAAAAAGACACTTAACGTAGATACTCAAAATATAAGAGCACCACCAGTTAATGCCAATCAGTTGCCAATGTCTGGCAGTAATCGTGGCATTGCCACTATGCCCACTCTCCAAATACAAGCTTCAGAAAGAATACAGTCTTCGATGAGAGAGTCGTTAACAAGTCTAAAGCAAAACGCGCCACACGGGTCGGTTTTAGTCACACACAGTGCATCACAACTGCCAATGACTTCTACGGCCCGAGTAGTGGAAGTGCCCGTCGCAATACCCCAACGTATTTGCATAAAACAAGAAAATGATAAACCATCATCTTCGGGTACAACTTCCTCTTCGCCGCTTGATCTCTCCATGCGCACTGTCAAAACCAAGGCTGATTCGACGGACTATAAATACCAACAAAGGCCACGTTTACCCACAGCGGCCAGTTCAACTACTTCCTCAGAAGGACGCTACACTTTGCCAAGAGTTGATTCTACTCCAATATTTTCGGTGCATGCTTTTGAACCAGGCGCAGCTGCTGCCTCAGGTGCTGCAGCCAATAGACAACCTAGTTCCCGACACAGTTCTTTAGAAAGAAGAAATTATACACCTCCAACACATCAACAACAAGTTAATCAGGCTACTCCCTTAGGAGTTGGTACACCATATGCTACTTCCTCTACACAACACATTCCTGCCTCTTCCAACCACCACCAATATAGTGCTAGTGGTGCTACGGGCCCTACAAAAAGAAATGATGTAACCAACAATTTTCAACCCCAACATACTCAAGCTATGGGCTGTTATGAAAATTCCTTGGTCATTAAAACGACGCCCAAACTAATCAACAGCGATTTGGTAGTAAGACCTTCAACCATAACTGCTCAACCTGCGGTCCAAACGAGCGCACAAAATTGTCGACCAAGTGTTCTGGAAACAAATCCTTATGCCACGGTTATTAAAACGGAAATAAAACGTTTTAATGAAACTCCACCCAGCTCACCTCATCACACTTTGGCCGCAGTGGAGAGACTACCACCAGATACTAGTATAATGGCATTGCCGACTAGGAATCCTTATGGTGTAGTAAGATCGGCCATACAACAAACAAATCATAATGCAAATGTTAATATTACCAGTTCAAATTCTACACCACCTTCGAATTATACTATAGCCTGTGAAAAAAATCCTAATTTTTTGGGGCGAAAACGGCACTTGCAGGAGTATTCCAATCAAATGTCTTTAAACGAACCGGAAGCCAAACATAAACGCTACATGGATACAACACAACTACCGGTATCAACAAAACCTCAAATGGCTATGAGACCAGCCGATATTTCAGTAATAGCTGTAAATGAGATTCCCAAAGAGGAAGTAGATAAGAAGAGTTTGATCACTAATAAACGACGATTAGAGGGAGAGGTGATACACAATAGCAGCGTTATTGCTTCCACCACAAATAACAGCTCCTTGAATAACTCAAAAGTAATTGTGAATAATGTTAATTTAAATCATCACATCTCCAGCTCCTCGGTTGTAGTTGTATGTAAACAAGAACCTTTAACCCCTACGGGAGATACCCCAAATCCGATTTCTACTAAACCTGCCGAAATGCCTGTAAATTCATTTTCGGCACGCATAAGAACAAAGGCTGAATTAAAGGGTTTTACCTTTAACCCACCACCACCGCCTCCGATACAAACTGCAGAAATTAATAATTCACCACCCTCTCCTCCAGCCGCTCTTAAAGTGGTCAACATCAAACAGGAAGAGGAGGAGGAAGAAGAGTTAATACCTGCTGAAAAGATCAAAGAGGAAATTATAAACAAAATTGAATTGCCTTCCATACCCGGTTTAGATGATGAGTTTGAGCAGAAAAATCTTTTAGATTTTGGTTGGAGCAATACCTGCAACAATTTTATGGAACAGCTTTTAAGCAGGCCCAGCGGCAAAAAGAAAACTAACAACTACTTGGCAGCAAGTAAACTTATTAAAGATCCTGATGTGGTGGTTACCTCCAGTGAAGCGGCGACAACAACAACAAAAATTCCTGTGGATAATAACAACTTTTCCACCATGGAATCTGCTGATAATACCACACGTAGTTCCTTTGCTAAACTTGATGCTGGTCTAGAATCTAGTTTAACCTTTAATAATGCTAATCAAGATTCTATCAACTCCCAATGTTCCGGGTTTGCCCATAAAAAACTCTCGAAAACGGAACGCGAAAAGAAACGTTTCCAACAGGAAAAACGTTTGGCCGAAAGACTTAAAGCTAAAGAATCTTCATCGGAAAGTGAAGATGAATTAGATAAACGCAAGACTGAACGTTTAAAAAAGCCTCCCATGAAAACAAAAAATAAATTAAAGTCACCAAATGCGGGAAACAACACAAACTCAAATAGTTCCTCCTCAACAGGATTGAAGGATAAACATCGCTTCTCTGATTGCGGCTCAGATTCGAGTAGTTCTGAAATTGATGAGGACTATTCAACAAATAAACAAAAATCTCGTAATAAAATAGAAATCAAAAAAGAAAAATTGGATCAAGAGGAACAAAAGGAGGAAGAGAGAAACAAAGAAAAAAAGCTTAAGAATAACGAATTAGAAAAATGTGATAATATTACTGAAAAGGAAGATAAAGATTCAAAAGAAAAGGACGTAATTAAGAAAAAATCTTGTAAAACATTCAAAGAAGAAAAGCAAACAATTAAAAAAGAAACTAGCAGCAATAAAGAACAAGAGACAAAGAAATTTAAGTCCGCAACTAGTGAAGAGATAGAAGAAGAACAAGAGGGCGATGAGCTGGAGGAAAAAGAGAAAATGCAGGAAAACACAACCAAAGGTTTTTCTACAACTAAGGGAAAGCTTAAGAAACAAGCTCTTAACACTATGACCCGTTCAAAACGCAAACAAGAATTGGAACAACAATTGGCTAATAGTAAAGTTTTGCGCAATGATAAGATAATACGAAATTTTTCAACTTCCAACTCCTCTAACAAAATAAAACGGAAATACACCCGTAAATATAATACAGTAAACAGTCTATTAGAATCAGGCGGCTTAAGTCGGGAATCTGGCATAATGAAATCTACAAGATTAAAGGCTAAACTAGAAAAGAATGGTGGTAAATTGAACTTGTTAAAGAATAACAAATCCAATAATAAGTTGCAAAATAATAGTAAAGAAACCAAAACTAAATCCGAAAATGTCCACGATAGAAATGTCATTGATCTGTATCGTTTCAAAAGGGCCTTGAAAGTACCGCCTAGTTTAATCAATATTAAACATCCTGGCACCCACAAAATTGCAGCATCTTTACCCGACTTAGAAAGACATGCCGAAGCTTTGGATGCTTATGCTAAGAAACGTGATAAGAATGGTATAAAAAATCAAAATAAACTTAAATCATCTAAAGGTTCTAGCTCCAAAGTAATCAAAAAAGGACAGGCTTTAAAAAAAATATCAGATAGGGAAGAACCAAAATCGATTATAGATCTATTACATTCGCGAGTAACCAAGGCTTCGGCTATGAATGTACGAAACAAGGCTACTACAACCACGGCTGTGTATAGGCCTATTAAACCCTGCTTTACCACCAGTTCTAGTAATTCCAAAGCTCCCTTAAGCAACAATAATTGTGGTATGTTTAGTGAAACCTCACAAACCACAGAGTCAAGTGAGCTACACATGTTGCCTGAATTGAAAAAGGATTCCGATTTAGAGGACGATATTGACGACAATGAGTCCACCAATGGCAAGAAAAGACATTTTAGTATATTTGATACACAAGTTTTACCCACCAAAACCCGCACTGAATCAAAATTGCAACAAAAGAAAGAAAATATACGAGAAATATTTGTGGGAGATGACCGGCCGGCCTCTGCTCCGCCAGAAATGACACAAATGTTGGACTCGGTAGAAAAAATGACATATGAGCAGAAGTATGAGCAATTTTTGCAACAAATGAATATAGTGGTAAGTGCGGATACTTTGGGCAGATTAGGACGTTCGTCGGGAGCTAAAAGGCTACCTTGTGCAGCAAATGGTACCCAAGATATTAACATCAAGCAAGAGGAAAATGACACTGAATCCACTAGTGTTATAGATGCAGATGATCTTAAAGAGGATCATAAATCCATGCCCAATCATTTTCGCAAACGTAGAGGTAAATATTTGCGCCGTAAAGGTAGTTCTGGCTTTGACTATATACGCAAAAAGAAAAAACCTACTACAGCCTCGGCCTCCGCGACCCAAAATAACACAAGTAACAACCAACTTAATGGTCCTCTTTCCCATTTACATCCCTTTTCAATCAAGTCGGAAAAATATGATATGGATGAATATGAACACAAAATCAAGACCGAAGATGATGTAAGTCGGGAAATCCAAAAATGGGTACTCAACAAAGGCGTGGGACAAAGTACAATGCATAAAGCTGCGCGTCAGGGTTATATAGATGTGATAGTGTATTGTTTGGATCGCATGGGTATGAATCCGGATCAAAAAGATAATGCAGGATATACCCCATTACATGAGGCCTGCACTAATGGTTGGTTAAATATTGCAAGGGTTTTACTGCAATACGGGGCAAATCATTCGGAAGCGGCGCACTCGGGTATAAGGCCATTGCATGAGGCTAGTGAAAATGATCATGAGGAAATTGTTCGTTTGCTGTTGTCCTATGGTGCTGATCCGCTATTGGCTACCTATTCAGGTGAGTATACTGTCCAGGTGGTTTTATCTAAAAATTAAAATGTTTTTTTTTTTGTATGATTTGCATTGTAGGTCAAACCCCCCTAATGTTAGCTTCAAGCAAAACGATACGTGATATTTTAAGTAATCATTTAGTAGATGTACAAAGTATGGGACCTGAACGTAAGCCATGGCGATTCTCTGGACCTTGGGAAATATACGGTGAGCTTTGTTAAATAGTTTAGACAAATATGTAAATATAAGTTATATCTATGGCATTTTGACAAAACATCTTCAGTCAAATTTAAAAAATTGAAAAACATGTTGTTAACCATAACATTTTTTTACGTTTTTAAAATTTTGTATTATAAACGATTTTTTTTAATTTTGGTTTTTTTTTATTATTTAATAAAAGTAATTTTTTCACCGAGTTTTTTTTAAAAATTTTTATCTCGACTTAAATGTTTTGTCAAAATGCCACATATATAATTTTTAAAAAAAAATTTCAAATGAAATCAGCTTAGTTTATTAAAATAAACCGGTTAAACAATTTATGGCGTTTTCCTTTCTGGCACAAAATCTTGCTTCTCACGCTCTCATAATGTGTTAAGGCCCAACCATAATATGCATAACCTTGCTTAACCTACTGTCAAAAATTAACAAAAAGTCTCTCAAATGTTTTTAAAAAAACAAAAATAAAATCAACAAACAATTGATTCCGTACGGAATGTGCGATCAGTTTCGCACTTTGCTTAAGCAAATGACAGTTTCATAAAATTTAACAAATATTTTCCTTAAGTTCAATATGGTTTGCCTCATATGATTAACATGTATTCGTAAATTTGCTTAAGCCAACCTAAGCACATTATGGTTGGGCCTTTACATTTTTAACGATCATATGTAGGTTTCTACTTTAATATTTTTAATCAAAAAATACAAAGAACACAAACAAAATTTATTTTTTTTTTTTTTTCAAAACTTAAATTAACATGTATAACCTTGTAGGATTTCTTTGTATTAATTAAATAAATAAAAATAAAACAGATATAAGAACAGCTGTTATAATAAATCTACATTTCTAACCTCTTAATTTCAAATTATAATAAAGACTTCACACTTCGACAAGAGAAACATTTTCCATTTTCCCTAATTTGCAATTAACACGAATTTGAACTGAATAATACTCTTGTTATTAATATGAAAGTTTGTACGTTTGTGAGTTTAATAGTTTTTGAGTTTGTATATTTGTTGTTTGGTAGACGGATAGCTTATGGCATAGATAAAAATATAGGAAACTTTTTAATTGTTAAAAACGCATAAAATTTGTACTCTTGGAAAGATTATAGCCTAGATTAACAAACAGTGTACTTTCTGGGTGCCTAACATAATTAAAAGCTGGTACTTTTGGTGCTCTTTTACAATTGGTACTTTTTCTCCTTTCAAATAAACTGGTATAGAGAAAACACAAGGCCCAGATTTAAATGTAGGGTACTTTTAAAAGTGTAAAAACGGAAAAATATGTACTTTGGTACTTTTTCTTTTTTTTTTCAAATTTGGTATACAGATTGCTTTTACATGGAGAGCTGTATATCGGTTGCTCAAAACGTATATGTGTTGGCAGAAAATAATAAATTTTATAATGTTGTTTATAGAAACATTTTTAAAATAAAAAAAGTATAGATGTAGAAAACTAAAACAAATTTTCTGTAAAATTTTTTTTGGATAAACCCTTTTCTTTAATGTAACTTTAATTATTACGTGAACGAACAAAACAAAAGGAAGTGTAAAAGGCAAAATAAAGGCAGCATTTATGCCAGAAACCATTATTGATTAGTCGCCTGTAAATTTATAATTTATAAATGTAACTAATTTTTACTAATGAGTTACTTGTTTTCAGTTTGCAAAATAATTCGAATATTAACAAAGTTTAAAGTTTTGTCGTTAATTCGCTAAATATTTATTAAATTGATTTTATATAAATGTTGAAATTTTTTATCAAACCGAAACCCCATTTTCCGAATAATCGTTTATTCGTTAAGCATTTAAAATATTTGTATAATTGTGTATAGTTGAATAAATTACTTTAAAATATTACAAAAAATCATACAATTATTCGAAAAAACGCGCGTTCTCGTTTAATAATTTATTATACTTCTTTTATTTTACAATATTTTTTATCTACTAAATTTATAGATTTTTAAAAATTTAATTTTAAAATACACACTCGGGCATGTTCTAGAAATTGAAATGAAGTGGATTCGAAATCGAGCAAATGTTAAAAACGACCATGTACTGAAAGTTCATAAAAATATTCCACTTTATCAATTTCATTTTGTAAGTACCAATTAGCTTTACAAGAACAACTCTTAAGACCAGGAAAAACTACCGTTATTTTGTAAACAATTGAACTTAAACAGCCCAATTGGAACATGCCCGATTATGTCTGAAATATTAAAATTCTTTCCGATTAATAGACTGCAAAATCGAACAAAGATCTTTATTCGATTATTCCGTGAAAATAAATTTCAATTGATTTTCGCTTTTAAATAAAAAAAAATTTTCTAATAATAAAATTATCTACTTTTTTCTCTTTTTTCCCTTAACAGATCCTTCGGAATGTGGTTATAATGTGTTTGAGGGTGCACCGAATTCAGTATGTGATATGAGCCGAGCTCTTTTACGTAGAGGTTCTTTAACCAATAATCAAATGTATCAAAATAATAAAAAATTACTCAATGTGCTCAATAATTCAACAAACACTGCAAATCCAATTACAACAACAGCACCAGCTGGAACGTCAGCATTAGGTGCAACGACATTGACAAACAATCTCTTCCAAAACCCAAATGTTACTTGTCAAAGTGCATTATTAAATGTCAGTAATAATAATGCAGCAAGTAGTACAGGACTTAACAGTAGTAGTAGTACTAGTAGCACTAGCAGTAGTACTCTTCAATCAGGAATTGAATCCGTACAGCATCAGCAACAACAACTTAATAAATTAAAAGGGGAGACTAATACAAAGACTGTTATGGAAAAATGTGCAGTTGTACTCGATAACATAGATCGTTTCAATTCTGTACGCTTATATAATGATAATAAACCAGAAATTTTAGTAGAAAATTCTGATAGCGATGGTGAAATGTTTGAATTTGAAGAGGCTGATGTCTTGCTACCACCCCTGTATTTATTGAAAGATGAGGGTACCCAAGATAAATGGGTGTTATTAAATGATTTGTGCAATTTACTTAAAGTTAAATCGAAGGATACTCTTTTAAATAAGGTAAGGATGTGAAAAGTTTAAGTTCTGTTTCAGACACATCAGGCTTAGCTAAACATTTCTGTTTTAAATCCCTTTTGAACCAGTACGTACGTTTATACGCAATCAGTTTGTGTCTTCAATTTTCTTGTTCTTTATCTTAAATTTAAACTCATGTGGAATACTAAGAATACGAAAACAAAAGGAAAAACCCAAATTGAAAATCAACGAACACCGACCAAGGATTGTTAACTCAGCAACACTTGTTCTTCAGGTCCCGCTGCTACAACAACAACAACTAAAACCTCAATACTTAAAGACACAAACTTGACGCGTCTTAAACCGCACTAATTTAAAAGAATTTAGGAATTAATTTGTATACAGGCCTGTTATAAAAATAACTTGAATTCGAATCACGTGATTTCAAGTCACATGTCCCTTTCAAAATCACACGTGTGATATTGTGGTGTTCCGTTTTTGTGTTTTTCGGTGTGATTTTCCACTGCCGAAAGCATACCGAAAAACACAAAAACAGTGTGATTTTCTGAACACTACAAAATCACACGTGTGATTTTAAAAGTACGTGGTTTAAAATCACATAATTTTCAGAACAGGCCTGATAATTAAATATTTTAATTGGAAAGATATAATAAAATGTTCCCATTAAAAGCGGTAAATAGGATGATGAAATTTTTTCGGTCGCTCTATTTTCCAACTATTAATACTTCAAGCCAATTCTGAAATTTTTAATATGCCCAGGCTGTATGTATGTTAACTAATCCCGATATTTGTATGTTTTCAAATATTGAAAATAATTTTTATGCTTCAGAACTTATAATAAATATTCTTATTTATTTTTTTTAGTATATATTTATTTAAAAAAAAAAACAAATATGTATATTTAACTAGCTTTATTTAATTATAGTCTTTATAACTTTTGTACTTAGATATTTACATTTTATATTTATTTTATTTTCAAGTGTTTTTAATACTCTTTGTTTACATTTTGCTGTTAAAACACATACACACAAGTATTTGTTTACCTTTTTCTAGGACGATTGTTATTCTAAATAACGTTGCCATATTTAGCAGAAAAAATATTCGTTTAATTTTTAATAAGTTAGGTTATGAAAGAAAGGATTATTATACACTTGCGTCTATTACGTCTAATCGGAGATTGATGTGGTCTATTGTAAATCTCTTTATATACACATACTTAAGTATATTATGTGTTGTAGTTCGTAAAATAAACCAGGGACCGTAACAGTTATTTCTATTTTCATAAAATTCAGATAAAAATAAGTTATTTTTTGATTTTGATTTTTTTTTTTACAAAAATAACTGCTATTTTTTGATTTTTATTTTTTCGATCAAAAATAACAGTTATTTTTGATTTTTAATTTTTTCGATCAAAAATAACAGTTATTTTTGATTTTTAATTTTTTCGAGCAAAAATAGAAGTTATTTTTTTATAGAAATGTACGTGTAATAATAGCTACTTTACAAATTTTTAATTTGGAAAAATACCAAGGACGCCACATCCTGAACACGAAAAACGCTGTATTTTTTTTTTTTTTAAGTACCGTTTTTTAGATAACGGTACTTTTGTGTTTTTCGGTGTATGGTCCCACTTAAACCCTTGTGGAGCCCAACCGAAAAGTCCGATCGAGATAAATGGCATATCGTTAAAAAGGTAATTGAATGCCTTTTCAGTTTCTATCTGATAAGAAGTGGCTGAGTTATAGCACCTCAAAGTTCAAAATTTGCCTATTTTTACGTTTTTTTCATTTTTATTTCGTTTTTTTCTACGTTATAGTAAAGATCTGGAATGTTTTATTCTTTTACCAAATATTATATTTGATTACCAACATTTTAAGCGTAATTTGAAATCGGATGAAAAATAAAGTTTTTATTAACGATTTTGTGGAACGACAATATTTTAATCTTCATTGCTAACACACTATAATTGGCGTAAATTCAAAAAATTTAAATTTAAATGACGAGCGTCTTGAACTTTTGCGTTTTTGTTCGGATGGATCTTCGCGAATGAGGAACCAACAAAAGTCCGCCATCATTTGTTCATCCCACCAGCCTTTGTAACGTCTCTCGATTTCCTTTCCTTCGTGCGGAAAGTATCCAAATGACTGAATAAGAAGTGAAAAGAAAAGAAAAGAAAAAAAAAATAAAACATTCCAGATCTTTACTATAACGTAGAAAAAAACGAAATAAAAATGAAAAATTTTGAAAAAAACGTAAAAAATAGGCAAATTTTGTATAACTAAGCCACTTCTTATCAGATATAAATTTGCAGCATATCGACTGAAAAAGCATTCAATTACCTTTTTAAAATAAACATTTAAAGTCACCTTAAGTTATTATTACACGTACATTTCTTTAAAGAATAACTTTTTTTTTTTGACCGAAAATTTAAAAATCAAAAAATTACTGTTATTTTTGTTCAAAAAAATAAAAATCATAAAATAACTGTTATTTTTGTTCAAAAAAATAAAAATAATAAAATAACTGTTAATTTTGATCGAAACAAAAAAGCCATAATTTTAAAAATCAATATATTTTATCATAGACAAGTTTATAAGGATCAATATGGTATACTTGAATCAGTTTTTCGACATTTACTTCTATATGCTTTTTTTGTTTTAAAATTCCAATATTATTGTTATTTCGGACCCTGAAATAAACTCCTTCCTTCGATTAGGATTCGAATCTAAAGCAGTTTTTGTTGTGTCGTCATTTGGTCTCCGGAGTGTGTCAGCAATGCAGCGCCATATACGATCAAGAATCTCTATGTAGATTGGGCTTTGGCGTGTTTTCTTCATAGTTACGTGTGGGAATATTCTTAATATTCTTTGAAGACAGCGGTTGATAAAGAAAGGATTCACAGGCGTAAGGAAGAATATATTTTGCGTTTAGCTCTGTTAATAAAATAAAGAAAGAGAAAATTTTTCTAACCAAAAGAGGAATAAATAAAAGCAGTGAAAGATAGAGGCTCTAATTATCCCTTGGCCTTTACAAATTGCCTGTAGGTTAACCAGCTTATGCCCATGATAAGACTGATAACATATTTTAGTTTGTACCCTGTAAGTCTTAAATTCATATTAAACTATTGAATTTTAAAAATGTATACGAATCGTATTAGAGAGAAATATCAAATTGTTGCTTGTTTTTACATTTCATGCGACATTGTTCACACTGCAAGCGTCTATACACTCTTTATCCCTAATTTTCTGTTTATTAAAATATTTCTGTATGTCTTATCTAACCTTATAAACAAGAATTTTAATCATACGGCCTTGAAATAATTGAAAACTGGCATTTGGTTAGCCACGTATTTGTTTGCCTTATTTTGAACGAAATTGCCTTTAATTTTGGAAAAATATTTATAATTTTGCCCTATTTTAAAAAGAAATAAGTATTTAATTAATATTTCAATAGAGGATAGATTTGAAATTATGTTCTTAACCTATTTAAATTTACATACTTAAATGCAAAAACAATATGTACTTTGTTAGTAAAAAAACCTGAAAAAAAACAATAACTTCTCTTATTTGTAAACAAACAAAATTGTACACTAATTATGACATAATAGCTCTGTTCCACATGCATAACGAAACAGTCCGAACTTGCACAAAGTTACCCAAAAGCATTCCACATAACAATTTTTGTGCAATTAAGAGAGTAATTGAGAGAGCAATTTTTTCATTTCCTGTACAAATTTGCACGAACTTTTTCTTTGGGTAAGTTCGGACAAGAAAAGCCAATCAGCTGTTTTGCTTACACATGAAACTGATAAATTAATCAGGGAATTTACAAGCAAAAGAAAGTCTGCTTTCACACGTTTCATCTTTTGATGCTCAACTCCTATGTTTTTAGGTGAGGGAAGAAAGAAGAAAGGGGGTTAGTACGGAGATGCCTGTACTCGGTCAGTACGCTTTGTGTTTTTATTCGTTGGTATATGCACAACGATGGCTGCGTGTAATTTTTTCTTTTCTTTTTCTCTTTGATTTGCTGTTATTAAAATTATTGTTGTTTTGAAGCGTAAAAAGTTGAATCCCGTTGCTTCGTGTGATTATATTGGCATCTTTAAAAGGGAATTGAAAAGAAGTTGAGAGACAAACAGTTTAGTTTTTATTAAAAAATATATTAAAAAGTAAAATGTAAGTTTTTTGTGAAAATATGAAAGTGGTAAAAACATTATTGAATACATATTTCCCTTAATCTTTTATAAAAAAAAACATAAAATATAAAAAATTACAATGATGCAAATGTTTTGGTTTTATAATGTTATGACTTTTAGAGCCACTTATTGGGTTAGAGATTAGCTATTAAATTAACTTTAATCTCCGTATTTACTTTTTGAGTTGTATTTTTTTAACTTTATTTTGCTAGTTTAAGCGGCCAATGGTGATGATTTAAAACTGTCAACATACACACGTTTGGTTATGTTAAACTGTTGCAAAAATATGAAACAAAAAATAATTTTTAAAAATGATACCTATATTGCTAAGCACTTTTATATAATTTTTCCTTTCTATATTATTTCTTTAATATATATTTTCTTTAAACACAAAATATTTGTAAACAAAATTAAATTCGCGCATTTTCTTGTTTTTCTTTGAAAACATTCATATTGCTTTGATAAAAAGTTGACATTTGCAAAAAAATGTTGCCATTTATTTGTGCTCAGTAAGGTAGCACCACATGGTTTAAGCCACCACCTAAAAATATCAATTTCAATTGATAGTAGATTTTAATTCTCAGATTAGATAATTATAGAATTAAATTAACTTTAATCTCAAACCCAAAAATCACTTAATTAGATCTTAATTTGAAAAGTAAGCAGCATTAGTATTTGAAGAAGTGCAAAAATGGTTTTTTGCTTTCCAGCAATTTTGGGTAGTTTCGGCAAATTTAGAGAGTTATTTTCATTTTACTCACATTAGTTCGAACTTGCCCGAGATCTTGTGGAACACACCTAATGTAAGGTTCGTAAACAATATTCTGCTGGGCTACTGGAGTTACCTTATTATTTGTACCATCGTACATATACTTACATACATATATATTTATTTTTTATTATAATTTTTAAATTTTAATTTATTTAAATTTATATTTGCTAAATTTTCTATTTTTTTTTTTTCTTATAGATTTATCCCTCAACAACGTCTTCATCATCAGCTTCCGTAGCATCCGCTCACAAAAGTCTTATGCGTGAATTAAAAATGTCGGATTTCCTGGAGAAGGCGACATGTTTACAACTTTTGTGCGCTGGTGAAAAACTAAATATATGCGCCTCAAAGGTTGTCCTTATAAAATACAACGAGAATGTTAGAAACTTATTAGGGGTCAAAACAATATTAATGAAATTTTAGAAGTAATAAAAAACAAATAATAATAATAATCTTTAATAATTTAAAATTTAAAAAAAAAGGACAAAAAACATACACACACACAAACAACAAAAATGTTTAAAAACGCAAGTAATTGAGATAAATATTATTAAAATTAAAAACAAATTATATAATATTTAATATTATTAATAGTTATTAAGCTTTAAAATTTAATACAAACAAAAATAAAATATATTTATATAAAATTATAACAAAATTAAATATAAAATTTTGAAAGTTAGTTTTAAAATTTTATGTAGTATTTAAGTAAAAATGAAAATTATACATAATAATAATAATATGCAATTATTTTAAAATATATGAAAAGATAATTAAAAAAAGAAAGAAAAAAAAACATAACCTTAAAAATTTTACTTTAAAATTAAAATCTGTATTATTGTGTGTTAAATACGAAAAAAAGCAAACACACACTAAACAAAAAAAATATATAATTAATTTAAACAAATTTTCTATAACTATTATGAAAAAAATACTGAAAAAACAACAACATGTGCATATATTATTTTAAAAAAATATTTTTTTTATACATATATTATTCAAAATATAATTTAGTATGTGTATATACAATACAAATTTATTAAGTTATTGATTGTATTTTTTTATTAGTTCTAAATTAATTTGTTTTTGTTTTTAAGAGAGAATTCTAAACTAAATTAATTTTTTTTTTAACAAATACTTTATTAAGTTTTTTTTTTTAACTAAAATTAATTTTTAACTCTAATATTTTTATATATAGCTTGATTTTTTTAAATGATTCTTTATACAATTAAGAAAGTAAAAAACAACAACTAAAACAACTTGCAATAAATTGTTAAATGCTTTAAATAATTTCGGAGAAATTTGTTAATAATTAAAATTTTTCAAGTTAGTTTTAACTTTTTAAACAACCATTTACGGGAAAAATCAATAAAAAAAAAACTATTATAAAAACAAATAACCTATAAAACATTTATATTTTTTAGTTTTCTTTTAATATATAAAATGTGTGATGAAAATCGAATTTTAAATGATATTAAAACCCATTTCCGAATTAAACAGCCTTATTACGAGAGTCGTGTTCGAAGTCGAAATCGATATCATTTCAAATTGACGACAATGTAAAACACCTCATAAAGTTTGTATTGTATTAATGTCGGTTACAACTAGTGTTGTCAGTGGATTTTTCGAAAAAATAATTAATACGATTTTTCCCTACACGTTAAAAAAATTTCCCCTACAAAAATCCCTACGCATTATTGTAATTAAAATAAAAAAAAAAAAAAAAAAAAAACAGTAATAAAAAATAAATTGTGTCCAAAACTGTATATTAAAGCTTTGACCAAAAATAAGTTCAAAACTTAAAAAAATAACACATATCGCACTTGTACAACAATATTGTATTAACTCAAAATTTTAAAATTTTCAGTAGAAGCAAAACAATTTTTAATTTAATATGAAAAAGTATTATTAAACGAACCAAAATATCTCGATATTTTTTCAGCGGGTAGATATGAATAATGCCTGTCGACTTTTTCCAAAAAGTGAAAAACTGAACATTTTGAGTTAATACAGTATTGTTGAATAAATGCGATATGTACGTACTTTTAAAAATTCAAATAAGTGATTTCTTAGAAAAAACACACATACATACATATTAGTGTCGCCCACTTTTTAAACCATAAACA
Organism: Pollenia griseotomentosa; assembly: GCA_963931875.1. Classification (NCBI taxonomy): domain Eukaryota; kingdom Metazoa; phylum Arthropoda; class Insecta; order Diptera; family Polleniidae; genus Pollenia; species Pollenia griseotomentosa. Next base: position 25,844,611 of record OZ007562.1, read on the forward strand.
ACTCTGGAAATATATTTTTAAGCGATTTTAGTGAAAAGAAAATTTTGTAACCGTTTTGGACAAGAAAATATGACTAACAAAACGTTTTTTCTGTATTTATTTTATAAAAAATGCGATATGACGAAAAATCCCTACATTATATTTTAGTATAAAAAAAATACCTACATGTAGGGATTTTCCCCTACTTCTGGCAGCACTGTTTACAACAATCATAACAGCAATTTAAAAAAACGACTGGTTTTCCCCAACGACACTCATTATAAAACTGAAAGTTTTATATTTGTTTTTTTTTTTTTTCAAAATACAGTTCAATTGACCTTTTGAAAAAACAAAATTTCGAAGAAGAAAGACAGGAAATAAAGGATAAAACTATTAGAAATCAGTTTTTGAAGATACTCAGAACGAAATTTTCGGTTTAAATCGTTTCATTCAGGGTTTAAAAAACTGCAGTCGAAACCAAAAACTGTCGAACAAAAAACGAAAATTTGTGTACAGTTTTTCACTTTTTGAGTTGGTTTGACAGCGACTGTTTATATTTAATGAATCAGATGTAAAAGCAACAGTTTTTCTTTGGCTAATGACAAATGAAGATGTGGAAGAATTGGCAATTTTTCTACAATGACCGCAGTTTTTAAACGCTTGTTTCATTTTCAAAATCGACTTTCATCACATCCCAGCAAAAAAAAATGGAAGTCATACTTTAAAAACTGCATCTTAATCACATCCAAAGTAGCTAATGCTACTTTTCAGCTTTAAAGAAGTAGTTTTGAACTACAAATATGAAATAAGATTTTAAATTGCACCTTTGTTCTTAAATAATTGCATAGAATGTAGTTGGCCCGAAAAATTTTAAAAAAGGATTGCATTTCTAAAAAATATTTGTTTGTTCTGGAAAATTAATGAATTTTTTATTTGCGTTTCTAGAGCTTGTTTTTATATTTATTCCTATAAAAATGATGCTTTTTAATTAATTAAAGGGGTTTTAAATGTTTAAAAGCGACAAAGTTGCATTTAAAAATCACTGCATTAATATCACTTCTTAAATTGACAATTTCATTACTATTGCAGCACTACTTTTGATTAGCATCTTAAGAGTTATTTAAGTATACATTTTTCCCCTACTTATAAATGACATTCAAATATCAGAACTGTAAAAGTACTAGAAACGTGGAATATATGCAGTTAATAGTAGTAGAAAATGAACAACATTTTTCCAATGACATGCATATGTTAAATTCATAGCTTCTTCACCCGAATTTGAAGTACTTCGGGTTTGCGAGTTGTGGTGATTTAATAACATCTTTTTCAACGCTTTTTTTGCTGGGATGTTATTAAACCACTACAACTCGCAAACCCGAAGTACTTCAAATTCGGGTGAAGAAGCTATGAATTTAACATAAGCATGTCATTGGAAAAAAGTTGTTAATTTTCTACTACTTTTAACTGCATATATTCCACGTTTCTAGTACTTTTACAATTCCAATATTTGAATGTCATTTATAAGTAGGGGAAAAATGTATACATACTTAAATAACTCTTAAGATGCTAATCAAAAGTAGTGCTGCAATAGTAATGATATTGTCCATTTTAGAAGTGATATTAATGCAGTGATTTTAAAATGCAACTGTATCGCTTTTAAACATTTAAAACCCCGTTAATTAATTAAAAAGCATTACTTTTATAGGAATAAAGATAAAAACAAGCTCTAGAAACGCAAATAAAAAATTCAGTTAATTTCCAGAACAAACAAATATTTTTTAGAAATGCAATCCTTCTTAAAAATTTCCGGGCCAACTACATTCTATGCAATTATTTAAGAACAGGTGCAATTTAAAATCTTATTTCATATTTGTACTTCAAAACTACTTCTTTAAAGCTGAAAAGTAGCATTAGCTACTTTGGATGTAATTAAGATGCAGTTTTTAAAGTATGACTTCCATTTTTTTTTTGCTGGGATGTATCGAATATGGGCATTTCCTCAGAATGGTCAACCAGGATGGAAAAATAAAATGTTGATAATCATCGTCTTTTATTGTTTACTATTATAAAATAAGTCTATATTTTTATAATAGAATGGTTTCATAGCATTTCTCAGCTGTTTTACTTGAGGTAATTGGGCTTGAAACTGGAAAATTTTATATTTTCTTTTTAAAAAAAGTTAAAATAATAAAGCAAACTATTTAGTATTGGAGGGATAGTTTAATTAAAACGCTAGTTTTTGCACTTTTTAAATTTTATATAGCAAAATATTTCCAAAAATTTTCTTTCTTTCGATTGTTTCACAAAACCGCAGACAATCGACCTGTTGTTTTGCATTTTGTTGAGCAATATATTTATTTGTGCTTAATAAGGGGAATTTTTTTACCGCGAAAATTTTTTCACGTTATTCACCCCTATCGTAAATAATTTTTCCCTCGTAATTTCTTCTTTTTTTTACATTCATTGGAACTGATAGCGTGAAAAATTTTTCACGGAAGATTCACGATTGCTTTTTTCCCTTTGACGGGAATGGAAATTTCATGGGAACAAAAATTCCACTTGTTATTCAAGATAGTGGTGATTATGGGACATTACTAGAGAATGATTCCACTTTCCCTTATTAACAAGCCTGGGGGCTACTGCGTATGCCGGTTTGAAAGAAATCATTTACGAATTCAAACAATTTGTACTGTGTATTACGATTTTTGTAATATTTGTTTCGGATAAACGGACGTTTTTTATAAATTATCGAAAACAAAAAAACCCCTTTCTTAACAGCCCCTCTCTTTACGAACAAAACGTTTTCATCAAATTTAAAACCTCTGCCATCGTTTCGAACGATTGCGAAAATCGTTATACACAGAACAAATTGTTCGAACTCGTAAATTATTTCTATCGAATCGAAATACGCACTTTAATTTTAATTAATGATTTCAAATCGCATGTGCCTATCTAAATCACACGTGTGATATTTTGGTATTCCGTTTTGTGGATTTCGGTGTGATTTTCAATTGCCGAAAAACACAAAAACGCTATGACTTTCGAAAACCACAAAATTACACGAGTGATTGTAAAAGCACTTGATTTGAAAACACGTGGTTTTCAGAACAGTACCGTTGGAGTTATTTTGTTTTCTAATTATGAGATTCCTAAAATTAATTAAGATGAGCTTAAAGCTTAAAAAATAATGTCTCGTGTTGTTAATAAAATCGCAGATAATTATCGGTCAAATTTTGACAATCGCACGATTTGAAATCGCAAAACGCCATATTTATTTTATGGTGTTCTTGAATTCGTGCTATTGGCTTGCGATCTGCCACTTTTTTAAAAATATTCTAGTTCCCTTGAGCATACTTTTGCAATTTGAAGTCGCCAAACTTCTTGCGATTGTCAAAGCATCTATTATGCGATATCAAGTTAGAATCGAAAACGTTTAGCGTTTCGCTACTGTCAGAACATGACCGTATGTAAGTTATTGTACCAAATGCAGCAGAGTAATACATTTCCGAATTCCCAATTTTATACCTTTTAGATATTTGATTTTTCCTATACAAATTCAAGGTCTGAAGCAATTTTTTTTATAAGAATTCTAATCGCGTCAAGGATCTTCAGAGCCTGAGCTTTTGTGGCTTTTGAAAGGAATTCTACACAGTTGTAAAGAGATTTCGGAACAAAAAATTGGAATTAGTAAAGTAATCAAAAATATGCTGAATTCAATGATGTGTTGTCTGGTTAAATATTACGGCAATCTAGAAGGATGTGGATGGAATAACTAAGATTAAAGATCGTTTATACAGATACATACATACATAAACTGTAATATTGCAAGCAAAATGTGTTTGATGTAATTAAGCTGAAAAAAGTACTCTTTTTTTAAAAAAAGTATGTGAATTCTTAAAAATGTCTTGGCCATTTCCGATTAAGTTAAAAGAAAAAAAAATTTTAAGTGTTTAACTACATCTTTTTATACTTTCTACCACTTGTTCATCTACATATATATTCATCTAAGCAGAAAAAGCTTAAGCGACATAAACAAAATTTTTCAGGAAAAGGTTATTTTTATTATAAAAAACACTAGAAATGGCGCTTGAGCTAAAATTGTTTTTGCTATAAAATCGTAAGACCCCTTTCACACTCGGCAAGTTACTTGCGCAAGTCTCTTGCGCAACTCTTAGTTTGTAGACGTAAGCGGTAAGGTCGGGGTAAAGAAAAACAAATTTTGTACAGATTTTGTTGTTGTAGGCAAGTAACTTGCGCAACTAACTTGCCGAGTCTGAAAGGGGTCTAACGGTAGCTTGTATGACCATAAAATTTTCGGAGATGATGCAAGTTTCGCCAATCAACAAATTTATTTAAAAAAAAAAAACGAAAGTTGAAAATGATGTCGCTTGAGCTATTTCTGTGGTTATGACTCGATATATCGCACACCTAGTTCAAAAGTGACTCAACTCAAAATTTTAATTTTTCGGGTTTATGCTTAAACTATGCACAATACACTTGTTGCTCTATAAAATAATATCAGTGTATTTAATTGTTGTTAACTGTTAACAAATGGTTATGTCTTTCTTTATGTTTCAATTGGTATTTGCAAATTATAAAGGTGACTATTTTTAGTTGTGACAGAAAATAAAATGGTAGTAGATCCCTACTGCTAAGTGCTAAATAGTCTTACTTCGAAATGTGACACTTTTGATAAAATAAATCTTTGTTGGAGTTTATATTAGTAAGACTTGTGTCAGTTTAGAATTTGGCATAAGTGTCAAAATTTAAAAAGAATTCAGCTAAAGTGACATAACTTAAAAAAAATAAGTAACTTGTGCAAATGATGATACATTATTAAAAATGACACAACTAAAAAGTGTTTTTTTTTTCTAGTTTATAAATATTAAAAAAAAAAATTAGATTATAATCTGTATGGATTTTCTACTAAATGGTGCAAAGATTTGTTTTTAACTATTTTTTTGAGGTCAAAAACAGTTTTCACACAATAAAAAAAATATATTTATTTTTTTGTCGGCATTTAAAAAAGTTTGCTCTTTTGATGCAGCGCAGTGATGCATTTGCGAACGTACCCATAGTCAATTTAGACATGTCTGTCTGTTAAAATCAATCTCACTCTCGAACGACTCGAAAGAAATGAACAGTATTGGTGTCAAATTCTTCTAGTTTTCCTAAGCAGTTAGGGTTTAAAATCCAGAGTTATGAATGCCAAATTTCGTGATGATAGGTGCATAATTTACCACACGACCTATATAAGGCTTTAGTAAGACTAAAACTGTAATGAATGCCGTTATTGATGTAAAATTTAGTCTGGCATAGTTTCATAAGACAACAAATCAAACTATCAAATTTCGTGATGATCTAGTCCATAATTTACTATAGGCCTTGGGGTCTAATAACCGCATTCGATATCGTGTAAATTATCGTATCGAGTAAACTGCATACGATAGACACTGATGTATGGAATTAAAATGAATGAAGATGTAAAGTCTTTGATTACTCGATATCGAATGCTATCATCTCAAATTAAGACATATGTATTTCATTCGATATCGAGTGTCAGATACCAAAATAAAAAATTTCGATAAATTTTGCTCGATATCGTATGCGATGATTAGACCCCTTTATACAGCCCATTCTCGAAAAACACACGCCTAATAGCCTTTTCACACTTGTCAACATTTCCCATAAGAAATACATACGGCTAAAAATCAAAAATTTTCAAAATCTTTACAGAATGTTACTATCTCATTTTGTTCCCTTTTACATTTTTCGATTCTTTTAGTGTCATCACTAGAAAAGTGGCAATAAATTCTTTTATTATTGTGGCATCACTGACAAAATGGAAGTTGCTTTGAAAGCAGCGTTACCATTTCTCAAGTTTTCCCTTTTTTGCAAGCCTTATTTTGCTTAATTTTGCTAAAATTATTAAACAAAATGAATGAGAAATACATTTTGGTGTTATCTTTTAAAATGTTGGCACTTTTGTAGAAAAAAAAATAAAAGTTTTTTTTTCAAAAATGGTGACATTTTTTATTGATGGTAGATGTTAGAAGTTTCAAGTGTGAACGCGTATTTAACATTTTCAACATCTTCCATGCGTTCCTCCGAAATGTATGCAAGTGTACAAAGGGTATAAAGCTTTACAATTTTTGCTTTTGTAATCAAATTTGATCTGACATAGTTTCAAAGCTAAATATTGAAACTTTCGTTGGAGGGTATTAAAGATTCGGCTAAGCCGAGTATAGCACTCTTACTAGTTTAAAGTATTAAGTATTAAGCATGATTGAAATCTTTACTAATTGGTTTCTTTTTAAAATTTTGAGTTTTTTTAAATAATTACATTGAAACAACAATAAAAAAACACGAATAGGATTTTTTTTCAATATAAATTCCTAAAACAAAATTTGTGTTACTTTCAAAAAATGTGCATTAAATGTTTTTGTTGTTTTTGTACTTTAACTCAATTCAAAAGAATCATTTTTTAACTTATTATTTAAATTAAATCCAACTAATTTAAGCAATTTTCATTTATACGTGTAAGAGAAATCAAGAATTTGAATTACAATTGGCAGTTGAAACAAAAAGTGTGCATGAGGATTATTTATTTTTTGTTTTGTTTTTGTTTTTTTTTTCAAAAAGTGAAAGTGATAATAACGGTGCTATAAAAAGAAACCAACAACAAATTAACGAAAAAAGTAGAAGAAAATGAAAAGATTTGTAAATGAAAAACGTGAAAACAACAAGTTGTGTTAAATAAACAAAATAATTATTTAAAGGTTTGGTAAAGAAAAGTTTTAACAATTTTAGTTAAAAGGAAAATTACAAAAAAAAAATAATAATTTATTAAGAACAAGGCATTAATTTAAATATGTATTTTATATTTTATTATTTGCCTTTTAAAAGTTTAGAACTTTTTCAAAACTAAACAACAAAAAAATTAATCAATTTACTTTTGTTTATAAATTATTTTAAAAATATTTAGAATAAACATACAATAAATAAAAAAAACACAATTTAAAATTAATTTTTAATTCAAAATTTAAATAGATAATTATAAAAAAAAAGATTTATTTTTTATTTAATTTTTAACAATTAAAATTTAATTTTAATTAAATAAAAAAACTTGATTTTTTTTCAATCAAAATTTCAAATTTAAATGGTTTTTAAGCAATATTTAGTTATTTGTTTTTAAATAAGTTTCAATGTAAAAACTAAAAATTAAACAAAAAATTATTTTAAAACATAAATTAAAACGAAAGAGATAACTAATCTAATTTAAATTAATAACAAATAAAATTTAATTGACATTGTTTTATATGTTTGATTAAGATTAATAAATTATAGATATGTATTTAATATTAAAAAATTAATATGTTCTAATGAATTATATGTTTGTGACCAAGGTTTAAAATAAAACAGATACAAAATATAATTAATTAATATTATTAAAAATATGAAACACAAAAAAAACAAACAAGCTAACAAATACAATAAAACATATTTTCATAATGTAAAAAGTATACATAAAAAAAAATTGTTTTATTAAAAAAATTAAATCCCTTCACCTTGCGTTGAGAAATTGTTCATGAAATCTTTTGAATTTTAATTAATTTGAATGAAAATTTTTTTTAAGTCAGGTGAAATGTTTTAAAATAAGGGATAATTTCAATCTCTATACTGAAAAGGCGTCATAAAGCTGATGTATTTCGACATCAGTACTATGACAAGTGTCTTCGTTTTTGATCCCATGACACTTTTCATCATTGTGATGTCAGCCTTAACTTTACTTGGCCAAATTGTCATCAGGGTCAAAAATTGAAATAATGCCATCAATGGGATGACACATCAGCATCAGCACAGAAATGACGAATCAAAGTCAGTTTAATAAAACATGTCACCAGTGCGATTACTCAGTAACATCGGAGAAAGGACTCATTAGAAGTGTCGAAGTGAGAGAAAATTATTATTAACTTACCCGTTACACACGTTTGTTTCCTTTTGTTGTATTCCGCCCTTTGTTTATAGAAGAACTCTTCATTATAAGACACCAGCAGCATGCCCGATATGGTTTTTTTTTTGTTTTTTTTTAATTCCCTAAGCTAATCCTGCGAAGCTCTTTGCTTGTTTGAAGGAAAGAAACCAGAGTCCTTGGCGGGAATCGAACACGCAACCCCGGCACAAATATACTAGCTCACTACCAGCTAGCCTACCGGGGCACTTTTGTTATCATTCTCCTTTGAAAATGTGATGTATTTAAGTAAATAATTTTAACAAATAGAATTTAGGAATTTTTGCTTCTTATTTAACTTTTTTGACATGAAAATATTGTTAATAATACACAAAATGTGGCATCGAATTAATGTCACTGTAGTCATAGCATAGATGACGCATAAAATATGATAATATTTTATGATGACGTACGTCTTTGGATTGATGTCACTTTTTGCCTTATTGATGTCATTTGTAATAACATTGATGTCACAATTCTGATGTTAGGGCAGCAACAATTTGAAGATGCATTTTTCTATGAGTGTATGTATATAGTAGTATATAGTTTTCCAATAACGACTTGAAAACTTTTTTTAACGTGTGCTATGTAGCTTTTGGCACCGTCCTGTTGAAACCAAATGTCGTCATAGTCCATGTTTTCCAATTCGGGCCAAAAATAATCGGTAATCATGGCGCGATAACGATCGCCATTCACAGTCACGTGACGATCGTTATTGTCGACGAAAAAATATGGCCCAATGACGCCGCCGTCATGCAAACCGCGCCAAACAGTTATTTTTTCCAGATGTAGTGGTGATTCATGAAGCACATGTCGATTTTCACCAAACCAATAACGCGTTCACAAATTAAATTCAAAGTTGTCAAGTACCTATTGCAAAACCCTATACATATCGTCGTGCCGAAGTTATCTTGATTTTTCAAAGTTTAAAAAGTTTGGAGTCATTTTGACCCAAAGTGCGTTTAAGGGTTTATCTCCATTTTGGCACTGTTTTGTCTTCGTAGGGTATATTTTTCTCCACTTTCATGAAATATAGAAATTCCAAATATGTCAAAATTTGACTTTTGACCTTCATGATTTTTTCGAGTATGTTTAGAACCATCTGGACTATAATATTCTGAATAAGTCTAACAAAAAGTTCATAACAGTAAGGAAATTAAGCACATTTGCCGAAATATGGCTAAAAATAAATGTTCCCCTAAAATTTAAATCGCAGGTACGGAAAAACTTTGGGAGGTATTGACATAATTTTTTCATACTTTTATTCCCTAATAAATCCTCAATAAATCCCAATATGAAAATCAAAAAATTCGGAAATTAGTTAAACAAAATTTTTAAAAAATATGAAAATGGCGTTTTGAAACTACTTATAGGGCCAATAGGTTAACGGTATCCTTATAACACAAAAAGTCATATACAAGCAAATGCGGGTATATTTTTATTAAGAATTTGCTCTTATTCAAATATTTCTCAAAATATGTTAAATTTCTTGTTCATGTGGCCTGAGACACATTAATGGGCCACCTCTTCCCGATATGTAATCATCCTAATTATTTGCAAAACAGTTTTTTGATGGGATAAACATGTCTGTTACATGCCCACCTTAAATACTGTTCATATTGAATTTATTGACCGAATAAAAATTTTCTTACGAACAGGACTTACTGACCAAAGATTAACATGAACGTTTGACAGAATTTGTATCTTATTTATATGATAATGGTATCTGTGATTTAGAGAATCTTATCGAGTGCTTTCTATTCAGTCTAAGAAGAAGTAACATTTTTTCCTGCCGAATGAATTGATTAAAAGAAATAATTTTCCAATTTTAATACTATTTTGAAGAAATAAAAACCCTTTTTTGAAAGAATTTTTATATAATTATCATAATTCTTTCAAATATGTATGAAGATGAGAATATGAATGTATTAAAAAAAATTTTAAAAGGATACCGCAAAAAATTTCGAACCCTTAAAACTTGAAAAAAAAGAAACTAAAATCAACTGAAATTTTTGTGTATTTATTTTAATAAGGGTGTAATCTTTGTGCTGTGTGCATCATAGTTAAAGACTGTGGTCCTCCTGCGGTTGGAGGCGGTGGCAATGGTACTGCATGTGGTGGAGGTGGTCCCATTATATGAGCCATAGTCATACTGCCAACTGGATTTGCTTGTAACGAAGCAGTATTTAAACCCAAATGATGAGCCTGGGCATGAAGACCATCATGATGAGTATGGGGTCCCAAAGCAACAGCGGCTTGATGATGGTAATGATGGGGAGCTGCATGCGTGGGAGGTGGTGGCGGTGGTACCATTTGCGTATGAACACCCAATGGCAAATTTAAAAGATTATTAGAACCATGAGTACGAAAATGTATTGATAAACTGTTTGCCGATTCAAATTCCTTATCACAGTCGGGACATTTAAATGCATCATCATTAACTACTGTATCGACAATTTCATCTTCCTCATCTTCACTGCGTTCTGTAAGATTCGACAGTTGATGTAATTTCCTTTTATGAGCTAGCATATCGCGATTACGACTAAAACCTTTACCGCATATATCACAATGATGATTCTTTATACCCGTATGAGTAGTGTTGGTGTATGAAAATCTGGCATCTCGCTTGATACTTATCTAATGCACTTTTGTGCAACCTTTTTATAAGTCATGTTTGACATTCCTTTTACTTCCTTTTTCTTATATCTGGTTATTAATAAAATACTTTTTACTTGAACACTCATTATTCCGAATCAACTGGGTTTTTATTTCGTTCATCACAACAGGTTATGGGCCCAGACACTGATTAAATAATTGCAAAGAAGTGGATTTAAAGTTTTTATTAATATGGCATCAATTGGAGCAAGTTTTAATATGGAGAAATTGGTTGGTAGGGAAAACTACACAACGTGGGCGTTTGCCATGAAAAATTATCTCCTACATGAAGATTTGTGGGATACGGTGCAAGGTATTTATCCATCTTCCGGGATAAATGTGAAGGTTGATACAAAGGCTAAAACAAAAATTATTTTGTTGATTGAAAAAGTGAATTACGTTCACATTGAGGACGCAACAACTTCCAAGGATGTTTGGGATAAACTAAAGGCCGCGTTTCAAGATTCAGGCCTAACACGTAGAGTAGGACTTTTACGCCAATTAATTACTGCACGTTTTTCAACAACAGATAACATCGAGGAGTATGTTTGTCAAATTGTGTCAACGGCGCATAAGCTGAAAGAGGTAGATATGCCTGTAAGCGATGAGTGGATCGGTACGTTATTGTTGGCAGGACTCCCAGAAGAGTATGCACCCATGATAATGGGCATAGAGAGCTCTGGAGTCAAAATAACTTGTGATTCAATAAAAACTAAATTGCTGCAGGATATTAAAAAACCAGTAGAGAACAGCGCATTTTTTTCTAAAACAAAAAAGAAATCTAATGAAAAAAAGGGCTTTAGATGCTTTAATTGTAATCGCTTTGGTCACAAAGCTGCGGATTGTAATGTTAATAAGAACAATAAACCTAAAAGAGAGGTTGGTTTTTGTACTGTGTTTGTAGCAGGTGCTACAAATAAAGACGATTGGTTTATCGACTCTGGAGCCAGTATGCACATGTCCATGCGTAAAGATTGGTTTAATCAAATAAATGAATCACATGTTAAGGAGATTTATGTGGCGAATAAGGAAAAATTAAAAGTTGAAGGTGTGGGAAATGTTATCGTGAGTACTGAAGATCGCAACGGTAAAACAATGGATATAATTATTCATAACGTGCTATTTATTCCTGACTTGACCGTAAATCTTTTATCAGTAAGTCAAATTACACAAAGGGGTCATACTGTACAGTTCGAAAAAGACAAATGCAAAATAACAACAAATGGTAAAATCATTGCTACAGCTGACCTTCAAGACAACATGTTCAAGTTGAAACGTAAACAAACGCAAATAAGTATGGTGGCGATGCATTGTGATATGCAACTATGGCATGCTCGTATGGGCCACCTCAACTATCCTGCCCTTATTAAGACAAAAAACTTTGCAACTGGAATGGAATTTCAACAAAAACCCTTTGAGAAGTGCGTTGCTTGCATCAAAGGTAAAATGGCCAGAAAGCCGTTTCGAACTTCAGAAACACGTACAACGGATTTACTACAAATCGTTCATTCAGACCTTTGTGGTCCCATGGAGGAGACTTCTTTAGGCGGAGCTAAGTATTATATGATATTTGTTGATGATTATTCGCGCAAAATTTTTCTCTTTGTATTGCAGAAAAAAACGGAAGTACCCGCATTGTTTGAGCGATTCAGGGCCAGAGTTGAAAATGAAACTGGCCGGAAAATTAAATGCTTGCGTACTGACAACGGCACTGAATATTGCTGTCAACGATTGCTAAAAATATTAACAGAAAATGGCATACAACACCAGACGTCAGTGCCATACAGCCCACAGCAGAATGGCGTCGCTGAGCGCATGAATCGCACAATTGTAGAACGTGCTCGATGCATGTTACTGCACGCCGGTTTACCGAAAAAATTATGGGCTGAAGCTGTTATGAATGCCGTTTATGTAATGAATCGTTCCGTTTGCTCTGCAATACAAGAGAATACGCCACAGGGTATTTGGTCCGGTGTTAAACCTAATCTAAATCACTTACGTGTGTTTGGATCACGTGCAATTTCATACGTCCCAAAAGAAAAAAGGAAAAAGTGGGATTCTAAGGCACAGGAACTAATTTTTGTTGGCTATTGTGAGGATACCAAAGGATATCGTTTGTTAAATCCTGATGGATGGCGTATTATAAAAAGCCGAGACGTTGTGTTTTTTGAAAATGATTTTAAATTTAACTCTAAAGAACGTTTTAATGACCAAAGTTTTCATTTTGTGGATGATGAGTTAGACACTGCCGCTGCTGTGGAGACTGATAATGAGTTTGTCGACGTGGACGATTATAATTCCTCAACTGGTATTGAAAGTGATGATTCCAGTGATTATTATGAACCAAATGGAACTTCAGCATCAGAAGCTGATACCACAATAGTGAATACAGATAATGACAATAATCTCAGACGTTCAGAACGTATACCGAAACCGATAAGTATGCCAGAATACCATTTGTATTCAGTGGAGGCAGATTCAGATGATCCGATGACAATTAAAGATGCTCTCAATGGTCAGAATGCTGTATATTGGAAACGAGCTATGGACGAGGAATACAAATCGTTGATTGCTAACAACACTTGGACATTGGTGAGCTTGCCAACTGGTATAAAACCAATAAAATGCAAATGGGTGTTTAAATTAAAACGTGGGGAAGATGGTAAAGTATTAAAACATAAGGCTCGTTTGGTTATAAAGGGTTGTTCTCAAAAACCTGGGATCGATTACCAGGAAACTTATTCCCCCGTTGTACGTTATACTTCAATCCGATATTTAATATCGATTGCAGCTCAATTCAATTTAGACATTGAACACATGGACGCAGTAACTGCGTTTTTACAGGGTGATTTAACGGAAGATATTTATATGGAACCACCTGAGGGCGTTGGCAGCAACACTAAAGGCAAAGTTTGTAAACTCAACAAAGCTATATATGGATTGAAGCAGGCTAGTCGGCAGTGGAATAGAAAATTGGACCATGCTCTGAAAGAGATGGGTTTACAATCTTCTAAGCTTGACCCATGTATATATTTCAAAATTAATGGTTCAAAAATGTTTTTCGTTACGGTATATGTTGATGACCTGTTGATTTTTACTAACAACATTGAACTCAAAACAAAAGTTAAAAGTGGATTGCAAAACGTGTTTTTAATGAAAGATTTGGGAGAAGCAAGAAGCTGTGTTGGTCTTCGAATTACGAGAAATCGTCAACAGAACGAGATACAAATTGATCAATCAGTGTATACGCAGGATATTTTGAAAAGATTCAACATGGTTGACTGTAACCCGATATCAACACCTTTTGACGTAAATAGTAAGTTAACAAATTCAAAATCGAGCACCAACAAATTGGATAATATACCTTATCAAGAAGCTATAGGCAGTTTACTTTATCTGGTGCAAGGAACTCGTCCTGATATAGCTTACGCTGTGAATTTTCTAAGCAAATTCAATAATAATTTTGACAACACCCACTGGACAGCAGTAAAGCGCATTTTTCGATACCTTAAAGGCACCCTGAATGTTGGAATTATGTACAAAAAGCAAGAAGACATGAAAATGTACGGGTTTTGCGATGCTGATTATGCAAGTGATGTGATCGATAGACGTTCCTGTACGGGTTATGTTTTTATACAACAAGGCGCTATAAGTTGGTGCAGTAAAAGGCAATCAACTGTTGCCCTTTCAACAACAGAGGCCGAATATATGGCAATGTCTTCAGCTACCCAAGAGGCAGAATGGTTGCGTCAACTCCAAAATGATTTATGGAACGAATCTGATAATAAGATTGTACTTTTTTGTGATAATAAAAGTGCCTTAAATCTAGCAAAAACGGACGCATATCATGGACGCTCAAAACATATAGATGTACGTCACCATTTTCTTCGCGACAAGGTCAACGATGGCCATATAGTGTTGGAGTACCAGAAGTCTGAAGATATGGCGGCTGACTTCCTTACCAAACCGGTGACAAAGGAAAAGCATTTAAAATGTTCTAAAATGCTGGGTCTAACGAACATCAAGCCAGCTTTTAGTGGAGGTGTTGGTGTATGAAAATCTGGCATCTCGCTTGATACTTATCTAATGCACTTTTGTGCAACCTTTTTATAAGTCATGTTTGACATTCCTTTTACTTCCTTTTTCTTATATCTGGTTATTAATAAAATACTTTTTACTTGAACACTCATTATTCCGAATCAACTGGGTTTTTATTTCGTTCATCACAACAAGTAGTCATGTGTTTGGAAAGGTCGCCGGCTGTATAAAATGATTTCTGGCATACGGGACAATGTTGATCTCGAATGCCTGTGTGAATTTTTAAGTGAGCTTGAAAGTTGCCCAACGCAGAGAATTGTTTTGAACATACTTCACATTGAAAAGGTTTATCTCCCGTGTGAGTGCGTTCATGTATTTGCAAGTTGTATTTTTGAGCAAATCGTCTGGGGCAGTATTGACAGGGAAAAGGTTTTTCTCCTGTATGTGTGCGTATGTGTTGTTGTAATTGAGCAGAACATTTAAAGGTTTTATTGCACTCGTAACACGTTTGTGGTAGTTTTGGCAGCGGCTTGGGTCCACGTTTTTTGTGTTCTTCGGGTGCTTTGCGCTGATAGCGCGAGCGTCTTTTACTGAAACAAGAAATAAGTAAGTGTCCTAGTGTGAGTAGTTGTTACTAGAGTTTCTTATTTCTCGCACTGGATTTCCGGGAAAGCGGGAAATAAAAATCATATTCCCAGGATCCCTGGATTCCCTCCTAAAATTATTATTTATTTCTTACTGGCTAGTATGCTTAAAGTAATTAAATCGAATCTTTTATATAACAAAACGAACAAGTTAAGATTAAAGTTATTTTAAGAGATTATTTTTGATGCCAATAGGATCATGAAAATCAATACACGTATTCCGAGCCCATTTGCATAGTTATAATAAAAGTCTTATGGTAATAAAATTTCGGGAAGGGCGAATAGCAGCTGGAATTCTGCAACAATTTCAGCGTTAAGGAGAAATTAAATTTATCATATGTAATAACATATTTTATTAGAGTTTTATACTTTTAATCAGAAGTGGTGAATGAAGATATACTAATTTTGTCATTTTATGTGAATCTGTTTTAATATTCATCTACGATCCCATAAAGTATATATATTCTGAGTCCTTCGCCGTTGTTTTAGCCATCTGGGTGTCAAATTGTCAATTGAATTCCAGCAGAATCGTTTCAGTAGGAAAAGAGTTATGCACCAAAATGCGGAACTACCTCCCCAAAAGCGTGACAAAAACTCACTTTCATTTGTAGCGGAATGCACCGGTTGTCATAAAATTTCAACAAATTCGTTTTATATCAAATTTCATGAAAGTCGGTCCAAAATGTAACTATGGAAATCTCGGAAATCATGTAAGTATCATAATCTACTTTCATACGACTCGAAATTTTCCATGTAGGTATGTATAACACAATCTAAAAAAAAAAACACTTCACGTCGCCCTTCACAGCAAAACTTAATAATATTGTGAAATTTAGTCCACTGCAGTTTTCTAAGACAAGAAATAAAATTTCTTGTAGATAGGTCTATAATTTACTATAGGACTTATTTAAAGACCATTCTCAAAAATCAGCTTAATAAGTCTTAAATTTCCCGGGAATCGCGCAATTAATTCCCGAGAAAGCGAGAATAGAAAACAATTGAAAATCCCGGGAACAAACATTAGTTGTTTCTAAAGTATCGATATTAATAAATAAATTTAATCATTTTACCTTTTCTTCTTATTAGATCTTTGTTCCTCAAAATCTTCGTCTTCAGAGTCTGAAGAATTGCCAGTGGTATTATGATAATTCAGAGCTTTATTTATCATACCCATGTTTAAGTTAGCCTCCGTATTTGTCTCAGCATCACATATTCTAAGTTCACAGTAAATAAAACACAAATTAAACATTTTTCCTTTTAATTCACCTTTTTTTACTCACCCATAGCCTCTTTCAGTTAACCCTAAATACTGTCTCAGTCTTATATCGGAATTTTCACATTCCTGTTTAAAATGATATGCTACTCCTAATCTATAGATACAATTATTGCATATTACTTCGGGAAGACCATCTTTTTTATACACCCGAATTTTGGCACACAACATTAACATGGTTGAGGGCATCATACTGAACTCGGCACTGTAAATAGAGGTAAGTGCACCTTCTTTCAAACACACCCGACAAATTTTGTGTAAATTGTAGTCCATGTCCATGGGATTAAAATGATTTCATCAATTATTGTAAAATCAAATGCGTTTTATGTTGTTTTTGTTTTTTTCTGCTGAATTGTTTACAAACAACATCTGCTATAAAGGGCTGCCAAGTACCACAACTTTTTGGAGCGAAAAAGAAAATACTATTTTAATATTAATTTTTTTTATATTTTATACAAGAGCTGACCTATATGACATCTTAAGCGGCCCATACAATTGCATTTGAATTGTTAAATTTTTCGTAATGTACAATTATATCGCCGATGTGTATGTGATATTCGAAGGTGGCACAATATAGTGGCAACAATCAAAAGACTTTTGATTCTTATTGCACAACAAAATAAAGTGCAATATACTGTGAAATGTGTTGTTAACATTGTACAATGTTGTTTTGCTCTCCTTCATTTTTTGCACTAATTTTAAATTTGAATAATGGTAAAATTATAAATAAAAACTAATATTCTTTTTTAGGAATCGTTACATTTTAGCCCTATTTTATTCACTTGATCTCAGTTGTGCTGAAATTTTGGAGTTTGTTTTGTCTTTGTTTTATGAATGGAATGCTTAGAACAACAAAGTATTGTCAGAACATGTATAAGTACTTTATATTCCATAGTATTAAAATCGGATTAATATATTGCAAAACATTGGAATACATACAAATATATGTGTAGTTAAGCAGTGTAGAGCAATTGTTTGAGTCAGAGTATACGAGCATAAATGAAGCTTGAATGTTCCTAAAGATTGTCTAAAGCCAAAAACTGTAAAGTATTTAGGGAATAGGACTATTACAGAAAGCTTTATAAATTAAAATATGGCTTTAAGAGGCACATTTGAAAAAAATTATTTATAAAAAAGGAAGAATCTTTTAAAAATAATTTTTCTTTTTAAATTTTATATTCTTTTGTTTTTGTTAAAACAACACTTTAATAGTATAAAATCCTACTCTTTAATGTATACAGTTCTGTTGTGTACATATATGTGTTTCTGTCTATAATTGAAAGAAAAATTATAACACAACAAGTTTTCTATCATTTTTATAATCAGTCTTTCAATCAGTCTACACTCACCCATTAATTTAAAGAAATTTTTTTTCTCGCTAACGTTTTATGTGTTCTAGTAGTGACAGCTCTGCCATTTCATGTATTTCATTCCATAACATTTTTGTATATCCGCAACAATACAGTTGCAATTACGAATTTACAAAATAAAGAGTGTAACAAGGGAAACTGAAAAAAATTCTTACGACTTTCCTTTCAATAGCAAAATTAAGTAGAAAAAACTTAAATATTTTTATAAAAAACCCATAACAGTTATTAAAGAACATGTTAAATTACTAGTGCAGCAAGAATTTCATACAAAAAGACAATAATTTTTGTAAACGATTTTAAGAGAAAAAAAATTAAGAAAAAATCATAAAATTTGTATTTTTTTACATATACAACAGCAAGACGCAGTCAGTCTACCACCAACAAAATCTTGTGTGTGAGCGACGCAGTAGTATTGACGAATTACTTGCCCATAATAACAAAAGAGCTCTCCCCTTTTGGTTACAAAAATTAAAGAACAAACAAAAATTATTTAAAAGAAAATAAGAAAAAACCATTATTGATAACATTAATTATTGTAAAACATAAGTTAATCACAAAAAGCCTTAAAATAAAATTTTAAACAAAATAAAATTCTTATCCTACAAAAGCCATGAGCAGTAGCGCTGATGGAGCTTCTATACGCTTTAGCGACCATACACTGGACAAGGCCACCAAGGCCAAGGTAACATTGGAAAATTACTACAGTAATTTAGTCACCCAATATGGTGAACGTAAACAACGTTTAGCCAAATTGGAGGCCCAACTTAAAGATGAAAGCCTAACAGAGTCGCAACGGCAAGAGAAACGTCTTCAGCATGCTCAAAAGGAAACAGAATTTTTACGCCTAAAACGTTTACGTTTGGGTGTTGAAGATTTTGAAGCCCTTAAGGTAATTGGTCGCGGTGCCTTCGGTGAAGTGCGTTTAGTACAAAAGAAGGACACGGGACACGTGTATGCCATGAAGGTTTTACGTAAGGCCGATATGTTGGAAAAGGAACAAGTGGCTCATGTTCGAGCGGAACGTGATGTGTTAGTCGAAGCTGACCATCAGTGGGTCGTGAAAATGTATTACAGTTTTCAGGTAAGTTGATTAGTTTGACAAAATATCTTCGAAATGTTGTTTAACGTAATTAACCTTATTAAAACATTATGTATTTATAAACGCAACTTCAGTATTTTTGTTCTTAACAAAGTAAAAAATTAAAGAATAAAATATTTTCATATAATTATGAATTTATAAGAAAAATTTAAAACAACTTAAAACAACTTAAAACAACTTAGCAGTTAAATTCCGTCGCTGCCTTGGTCAAACCATTATAGACTATAATATATAATCATAAAATCACTTCCTTACTTTAAACAAGAACATAGGTCATAAGTTTGCTTAATATTACTCTGGGAAAAACGTGTTTAAAAATGTACCAAAAGTACAAATGTTTACCCTGTTTTTTCCTCAAATTTACATTATTTGCTTGCCACCTTTATGTTAAAAAACATAGGTTTTGGGTTCGCGCAAAATTATATTTATCGAAAAAACTCGTTTTAAATATACCAAAAGGACCAATATTTTCCTGTTTTGCCCTTCAAATTAATATTTTTATGTAAATATAACTAAACTCAGTTCAGTTAAACTATAGTTTACTATAACTGAACTTGGTAAAATACCCGTAAACGAGCTTAATTAAGTACCAAAAGTTTTAACCCCTTTCACCCCCTAGAAAGCCGATTTTCAAAATGTACTTTTATTAAGGCATGTCACCATAGTTTTATACAACACAAACAGCAATTTTTAATTTACGATCGCAAAACTGTTTGAAAAAAACCGCTTTTATAAAAAGTACCAAAAATAAGAATTTTAACCTTGTTTGGCCGCTTTAAAAAATAAATAAACTTTTAAAATTTTGCAGTTTAAATGGAGTTGATTAAAATGTAGCTAAAATTCCCCACTGAGGCCGGATTTTTGAAATGTGAAATAAGTATAAACTTAGATTAACCTAGTCTAAAACTCGGATTTTTCCAGCGAAATTAATTTTTTTTTATTATTTCATTAAAGACCAACATTTCAAGCAAAACTAAGCTGTTCCGTCACAATCTTGTATACAAACTTGGTAATGGCGTTTCTATTTCGGATTAACTAAACCAAGTTTAACCCAGATCTCAAAAAACCTGCTTAAAGGCCGATTTTCGTAATGATAGTTTTTGTGATATGCCGATGCAGAGAAATTTGTAAGAAAAACATACTTCACGGATACTTCAAAAAAAAATCAGTTTCTCATATGCGATTCCAGATTTCAACCGAACTTAACATAAACCATATAGGTCTCAAAAGTATAAAGCTTGGTTGAAATCGGTCGAAGCGTTTGAATTTGATGCGGTGGCATACAAAATCGCCTTCGTTTTTAGGTAGAGATTTGGTATTTGAAAACAAGTTCGAATTTGCCAGAAAATTACTTACATTGTTTTGAAAGACCTTAATTATTATATTACTTCATGATATTTACTTCGAATTATTTACGAATTGTGTAAATTATTGGTAATTTCAAATTTAAAACAAATATGTAGATTGTGGGAATTATTTCTTTTTCATAAATTATTTTTTTTTATTATGTCTATTAAATTTTTTTTCGAAATTTTTTGAAATTTGACTAATAGAAGCACATTCAAAGAAATGTTTAATATAATGAACGAAACAATTTTATTAATAAATTAACTTTTAAATTAATCTTAAAATCTTAAAATTTTTAATAATTTTAAATTTCGATAGTTTTTAAAATCCATTTCTCATTTAAAGGCAAAATTGTTTTTTCAAAAAACAGCACAATTAAATAGTAAGTATATAAATCTTAAACGTTAAACCAAGGAAATAATAAAAAAATGTGATAGATATCAGTTTTTAAAGATAATGAAAACGAAATTTTCGGTTTAAAATCAAATTGGTTTAAAAATTTTACACAAGTTTAGGTATTACCCTAAATTTTTCATTTGTAAATAAATACAAGCTTTCGAACATACTTTTCGAAATTAAGTTCGAATTTTCGAAAACAATCCAAAAAGCTTACCAAGTTGATGTTAACAACATTTATTTAACACTTCTTCTTTTTTATAGAAATTTCTTATATGGGCATTTCCGTCAAAAAGTCAACCGTGACCGAAAATTTAAAAGTTATTAAAAGCTTATTATTTAACGATATTGTTATAGAGAAATATTTAGATTTTACTTATTTTATAAATTGGACCATAAATTTGTTCACTTAGATAAACAATCAGACTGAAAAGTTGAGCAAACGTAATTTCTTATTTGTGAGAATATTTTATTGCATGTTTTCTTTAATATTATCTTCCTTAAAAGAGGAGATATTTGATAAAAATTATTCCAAAAAAAATTTTCTTACATGATCTGTAATCTAAGGAAGAGTTCGAAGAGAAATATGTTATTCGGATTAACGGTAAATTTTTATTTTTTCTAATCATTATTCAGTTAAATTATTATTGAAAAAATGTCACGCTCAAATTGTCACGTATCGAAGCAGATTTTGGGTAAAAAAAAAAAACAAAAAAAAAAAAACACAGAAGATTTTGGAATCAAACCAAAGGCATTTAACTGTTACATTGCTACGTATAATTCTGAACGTAGTTTGACTAGAAATTGTGCCAGGTTTCGCTGAATAACGCCTTTTATACATGGCCACAAAAACTACTTCTATTTGTTTCACGTTCGAACCTCTACTTTTTTGCCATTATCATTGATCTAGAATCGCGCCTCCATAAACTTTAGCATCGATAATAGTGCTTTCTTAGTGCTATAATTTAAGGGTTAAAAGAACGTACAAATATTTGTTGTTTAAAATGTTATTGCATTTTTGATGCGTACAACTGTCACGTTGAACACTTTGGAATTACCCATATTCGAGTTTTCAAGTTATAGATAGGAAAATATATAATATATTTGTTGTTTAAAATGTTATAGATAGGAAAATATAATAAAACCACAAATATTGGTTTCATTAGGTGGAATAATCCTATTTTCGAGAGTATAATTTGTATGGGAGCTATGGTCAAATATGGACCGATTCCAATAAAATTTGTTTATATGATTTAAATCCAATCAAATAAGTTTGGACCAAATTAATCGAAATACCAACATATTAAGATGGTTTGTAAGGCATAAAGACTCTACTCTGGAAAGAAGCTTGTATGGGGGCTATTTGAAATAATGGACCTATTATCGCCATTTTCAATAGGCTTGGTCCTCCTTGTGCCAATCAGAACCTTTGTACCAAATTTCTTCAAATTATCTCCACAATTGCGACGAATGGACATCGTTTATATCGACTCAGAAGTCGATCGGTATACTTAAAAGCGAGCCACGCACTAATATTTTAAGGTGTTACAGACATCAGCACAAACGCATGTACCCTCTCCGCTATTGTTGTAGGTATAAAAATAAGAAAAAAATTCCCGTTTTCAAAATAAAATCTACAATTTAACAGCACTGGTAGAAAAAGTTAATCCTTTTGCTTACTAAATTGAATGTCATGCCTGTTCTTGCAACGAACAAATTCATTACAAAAATCCAGTTTTCAATTCTTTCTTTTATATAAATCAAATTTTCGAATTAAGGTTCAAATAGTTCAGTATAATTTAAACTTTTAATATATTTTGAAGTATACTTTATTCGAGTTGCTGTTGCACTAATATTTTTTCTAATGAATCTAGAAGTATATTTAAACATTTTTATAACAAATCCTTATTGCTTAAAGTTGTAAAGGTAATTACAATTCGCTACGGCTTCACAAATAAACATCTCGTTTTCTCTTTTATGTTTGTTACTTTAAATACTGACCTATAAAAATTGCCTTATTTAAATAAAATCGACTAAAATGTGTTATTGTTTCCCCCCCCCCAATCAACTTTTATTTTCCTGTATGTGTGATAATAACAAAACCAAACTGCCGACCCCCTCGATAAACAATTTTTATATATTTGTTGATTTTTTTAGCTCTCTAATGCAAATAATTGTAAAAATTACACTAATGATTTTTTATGCTGTTGCTCTTTCATTAAAACCTAAATAAATCCTAACAAAAAGAAATATTAAGCACAAATTATGAGTCATTTCATATTTGCAACCAGCAGTAAATAAAAATTTATGTTTATCGAAATTCTCTCGAATTGACTAAACTAAAAAAACAACAAAAGAATAAATTGATATAAACATTAATACAAATAAATATAAAGACATTTTATAAATACTGATCTTTGGTTTAAAACCAACTGTTTTCCTTTTATTAGTAATTGCTTTAATTTCTAAGTATATGTGTGTATATTTTTTATTTTATGGTTCCTGTAAAACTCATCAATTGATTTAACTTTTGGTTTCTCCTTTATATCTAGATAAAATTTATAATTAAGTGACCTGATGTCGTTGTTGTTGTTGTTGCTGTTGCTAATTTGCAAATGTTTCGTACTAAAGAGAAAGTAAAATAACAATAAAAAATTGCTAAACAATACAAATCATTGGCCATCATTCTGAAGATGTTTTTGTTGTTGTCGTTAAGTTTGAATTAGAAATTGATTTTTTAGAAGCCTTAGAGGAATGTGTGTAAAATTAGAATTTATTTATGTTCAGTTTTCACGTTCAATCACTTGTATTGTGAAAATGAATGAAATCAAAACAATAAAAATCTTTTTTTAATATTTTGTTTGTATCAAATTTGTTTTTATAATACCCTTTAGGAGATTGAACTAGTACCAAACTAGTACAAAAATAACCAGTACTAGTTCTCAACTGTAAACTTTTCTATACCATCTTAATGCTCAAATTAGCAATGAGTGTGCTTGGAACATCACTAGTATTATTGGTTCTAGACGTGTACTAGTACACTTGTACCACATTGGGTGCTTTTTGCATAAGCATTTTGCATTTTAACATTTTTTTATAATAAAAATGCCGTAAATAAATGATTTGAAATCAAATTTAAGAAGCAGTATCAAAATAAAAATATGTATTGGAATTTTAGTTTTGTTACAAAAAATTCTATCAGTCTACAAGTAGTGCCCTTGTACTACATCAAGTACTGGTACTCATATGCACTAGTATTTTTACATAAAAACTCTAACCCCGTTAGCCCTAGTACTTCTTGTTCTATTAATTGTACTAGAGGCATTTAGACAATTAACTCTTAACCTTCTGCAGGGTAGTTTTAGAATTTTTTCTAAACATTCGAATAATTAATTTGGGGTTTTTTCATATTAATGAAAATATGGGAGTGTTTTTATGGATGACAAATTTTATAATTTAATCAAATCATTTATTTAAAATGATTGGAAATTCTCAAATGTAAAGGAAGTTCTTTAAAATAAAGTTTGATTATGAACTATTAATGACATTAAGGTCGCGTTTCTGAGATGCGGGTTGAGCTTAAAGTTAATTTAACGTAGTCTGAAGCTGGGATTTTTCGGCGAAATAAGATTATTATTTTAATTATTTTATTAAAGCCCAATCAATATTTTATGCAAAACTAAGCTGTTCGTAAAAATTTTGTATACAAACTTGGTAATGGCGGCACAAATCAGTTTCAAGATTAACTAAGCCTGGTTTAACTAAGATCTCAAAAACCCAGCCTCAACGAATAATCCCAATATATTCTTTTGATCCAAGTTTTGAGAATGGATATCAGGTCATACGGACTGCCGGGGTAACTAAATACAGATAAGCTTTACAAATAAGATTTGTAGATCACTTCGTTGGCTTTCCAAAAGCTCAATGTAAGCCACTTATTGAGCGTGACTTTATAGACTTTCACAGTTGGGGTGGGCTCATAAATCCAACTGCTTCTTAGCCAGAACTTTTTGTCCTGGATATCATGAGCGGATGACAAACTCTCAATAGGAAACAAATCAGGACGGTGGTCTTGGGCATTATCGAGTATAGACTCATAAGAGCAAAATGGATCTTAAATGTTGCTCCTTTTTTTATTCGGAAAAAAATTGTCTAAAATCTGCAGTGACACTATTAAGTGGCTGTTCTGTAGGATAGGCATTGACGCTGGGAATCACAAAGGAAGAATTTATTAAAAAATTTTACTTGTTAGTTGACATTAAGTTATTTTGGCAAAACTATAGCTCATTGTTTAGGCTTATTAATACTTTAATTATGTGTTATTTATTATCTATTTATTATCTAGTTTAAATCGTAGGTCTGTGTATAGTTTCAACAAAATTTTCCAAACCAGAGGTCATTAAATAATAGCAACTAAACTTAAATCTAAGATTATTATATTATCCTAATCGTAATGTAGTATATAGCCCCAATCGTATGTCATTAAATTGTCCCAAACGTGGGTCATTATATAGTTCCAAACGTAGGTCATTAAATAGTCCAAGTCGTAGGGCATATTTTTAAAGTTTTTGTTCTTTATATACATAGTTCAAATCATATTTCATTATGTAGCTCTAATCGTTTGTAATTAAATAGCCCTAATCGTAAGTCTTTTAGTTGTCTCTCACGTCTTTATGGGTACCAGGTACCTGGGTAACCAAACTGCGGACGGTCTAGCCAAACGAGGCTGTCTCTTGGATGACATGTTCATCGACGGCCTGGTTGGCACCTCAATGGCCCGCTGCAGGACTCTCATCAGAGGTGAGTCGTACAGAAGGGCTCAGGGCAGATGGCAGAGGGAGCCTACCTGCTTGATGGCCAGGACTCTATGGCCTGGCTATGACGCGTTGAGAACGCGTGTACTTTTCGGTCTCGGTAGGGACCGGATGAGAACGGTGATATCGGTCATTACGGGTCACTGGGTGATAGGGACTCATGCTAGGAGGATGGGTCTTGCGTATAATGACTACTGTAGGAGTTGTCATGATGAGGAGGAGGAGGAGACGGTGTTTCACTTTCTCTGCCAATGCCCCGGTCTGGGGAGCATTAGGTTTAGGCATTTTGGGAGACCAGAATTGCCATGTCTGGACGATCTGTCCAATGTGGGACTGAGATCGATCTCCCTGTTCTGCAGGGAGTCGGGGTGGTTCGGGGCTGCAGTGACCTCGGGGGAATAGTCTGGTGGGTACTGGCTGACTCCTGTCACTGGCTAGGGGTATCACAAAGGGACCGCTATAAGGACCCAAGTGAGTCGTCGTCGTGACGGCTGCCCATGTAACCTAACCTAACCTCACACGTCTCATCCTAAACGTATGACATGTTGTAGATATTTGGCCTTTATTAGACTTAATCTAAGATATTTATGTGCTCCTTACCGTAGGTCATTATGTAGCCCCCAGTCGTAGGTCTAGAGCCTATTAGCCTAGACCATTATATAGTCATAAACATAGGACACTTTATAGTTTCATTCATAGGGCCTACAGCCCCTATTAAACATTAATAAACTTTTCAAAAAATTTCATTCTTATTAATTCTTAATGATGGAGAAATTAAACTAAAAATATTTTAATGCATTTATTTCTCTTACAGGACCCTTCAAATTTATATTTAATTATGGAATTCTTGCCCGGTGGTGATATGATGACATTATTAATGAAAAAAGATACACTTTCAGAGGAATGTACACAATTTTATATTGTAGAAACAGCATTGGCTATAGACTCCATACATAAATTAGGTTTCATACATAGAGATATAAAGCCCGATAATTTATTATTGGATGCACGTGGACATCTAAAGGTAAGTTCGAAAAATTTTAAAAAGAAATACATATATAAAAATTAAAATCTAAAATATGAAAATTTTTTAGCTCTCTGATTTTGGTTTATGTACCGGTTTAAAAAAATCACATCGCACTGATTTTTATAGAGATTTATCGCAAGCAAAACCATCTGATTTTATAGGAACATGTGCAAGGTTAGTTAGTTTATTTTGCTTAATATACTCAATTTTTAATAATATTTTTGTTTGTTTCTTAAACAAGTCCAATGGACTCAAAACGACGAGCTGAATCATGGAAACGTAATCGACGAGCTTTGGCCTACAGTACCGTTGGTACACCCGATTATATTGCCCCCGAAGTATTTTTGCAAACCGGTTATGGTCCCGCATGTGATTGGTGGTCATTAGGCGTTATTATGTATGAAATGTTAATGGGTTATCCACCATTTTGCTCAGATAATCCCCAGGATACGTATAGAAAGGTTATGAATTGGCGGGAGACATTAATATTCCCTCCCGAAATACCCATATCAGAAGAAGCTAAAGAAACAATTATTAAATTCTGCTGTGAAGCCGATCGTCGATTGGGCTCACAGCGGGGCTTGGAAGATTTGAAATCGGTACCATTCTTTCGTGGTGTCGATTGGGAGCATATACGTGAGAGACCAGCAGCTATACCCGTTGAAGTGCGTTCTATTGATGACACGTCCAACTTTGATGAATTCCCCGATGTTTCATTAGAAATACGTAAGTTTTTATATTTTTACAATTTACAAGTTGTTTACATTTGTTTGCAACTAAGCATATATGCACTACTATTTTGGCTCAAGGTTTTTTTTTAATGTTATGTACATACATTTTGTAGTTGCAAAAATACACACATATGCATCTTTTGCACTACTCATAGTGAAAACCCTTATTATATTAGTCCGTTTAGTAACAATGAGGCCCAGAACAGACGGTAAAACGCAACAGCAACGAAACTGCAACTGAGTTTCATTTGAGTTTATGCTATACACTCCTTTGAGAGACCGCACATGACGCGACCATTTTGAAACTGATCTGAAATGCATTGGAATTCAGTTGCATTGAAACCGACGTGCAGGACAGGAATGTTAAATGGGGTATTAAATTTTGTACCAACTTCCAAAAAAATGTACTTTTTGAACCTTTACGGTACCATTTTTTTTTTAATTTATAAAAACAACAAAAAAAAGTTCATAATAATTTAATTGTACACAAAAAAAACAAACATTATATGTATGAATAAAATAAGGTACATAAAAGTCTTAAGCTACGGTCAGACTTATCAAATATTTGACGAAAAAAACGGGACCAGCAACCAAACTAAAAAATCATTACGCTTAATATCAATATTTATTTTGATTAAAATACCACATCTTACAAAAAACTGTTTTTTTGCTATGTCTAGTAGTATAATTAGTTTATTTTGTAATATTAAGACCATTTTAAATCTCACTAACTATTAACAAAAGTAGGGGTTACGCTTATTTGATCAAATGTTTAATAAGTGTGACCGCAGCTTTAGGCACTAATTTGTTTAGTTAATAAACTATTTGGAATTTTTACATCATAGCATCATGAATTTGTTTTTTTGTATGAGACTTGATAATGTTGGCACGTGTAGCCTGTTTCTTTCCATAGTTTTTATTATATTTTGTAAAGAAAAAACTCTTTCTAGTCTGTTTCTTTCCAAAGTTTTTATTATATTTTGTAAAGAAAAAACTCTTTCCACATTTGCAGACGAATGTAAATGAATGAAATTCCAGCAACGACTCTAGAAATGTCAGGAAACAAATGAACATTCAGCTCATTTTGTAAATTACCAAAAACTACAGATGTTTTTAACGACTGCAGTTGCTTGACATCTGCTAAAGCTCTGAATTGATTATTGAATCAAAATTTGCAATTCCATTCGAAAACATTTTTACTAGAAGAGGTACAACAATACTTGTTTTACCTGAAATAACATTTTTAGGAGTAAATTTATGGAACCACATTAAAACTTCGTTATTAAAGTTGACTTTTGTTCTCAAAACTTTTCAAAATTTTATATAAAATTGTTTTGCATTTTCTTTCATTTCTTTAACAATATCAATAGTGATATTATTTGTAGAAATACATATATAAATCCACTTCCACATTGTTGCCACATTGTAAAAGGCTAGTAAGCGCTCTATACACCACAATACTAGTCGCATATTTAAGCGCCCATTACATTAACGATTTGTTGTACAACATAAATGCAATAAAAAGGACTCAATAATTTGTTTGCTATACTAAAAATTCAAAAAAGGGGAACTATGAAAAATTTTTAAATATTGTACCAAATGAGTCACGGTAGTACCACGGTACTTAAGAACTTCAAAATGTACCCAAAAAAGTGCAATTGTACCAACTTTAACATCCCTGGCGCAGGAAACTCTAATCTTTGTTTCATCTGTTCTCAAACAAAACCAAAATGATTGCGATAATTTGATGACATTGTGGTACAGGTTGTAAAAACGTTTCAAACTGGTATGAAACCAATAATTACAAAAGGTTTTCGTTGCAGTTGCGTTTCAATGTCGGTTCCGGGTCTGATAGGTTATTGAATGAAACTTTAATCGTTGCTTATAATATAGTGCAAACGGTATTTTATTCGTTGGTTATTTTATAGTTCTTAAGGGCCAAATAGACTTGTCAAATGCTTTTTCAGCCTGCGAATTCAACGTGTACGTGTGCTGGACGTAATATTCGCCGTTATATCTAAATTTTTTGATTTTTCATCAAGCGTTCCCAGCGGGAAAACTCAGAAGACCTTCTTACTTCAGGCCTTTTTAAAGACCTGCTTTAAAGATTTTTTGATTCAATTACTATTCTTATCTAACTGCTAAAGAAGGCCTCATAGAAGGCCTCGGCTCTTTCGTATAAAAGATAAGATACACCTTCCACACTCACTTCTATGAGAAGGGAGTAACATTTATTGTATTGTTTTTTTTTTGCACAAGCAAAGGCAAAATCAATTTTTTTTGGTCCCGTTACCCTTATGTACCTGCTGAAGATGCGAGAGCGGAAGACCTTCTCCGCAATGACAACGTGTGTAAAAAAGATATGAGTATGGAATGGAGCAAGAAGGCCTTGTACATCCAAAAGAAGGGGCACAGAGGCCTTCTAGAAGGCCTTCCTACTCCTTCTTTTTCCCGCTGGGTTGTCGGTGTCACACATACAAACACATTTTCACTAATACTACCACAATGCTTGATGAGTATTTTGATCAATGTATTTGGGCCTTTAATAAACTTTTATCGTCAGTTATTATGTGGATCAAAAAAAAAAAAGAATAGAAAGTCATCGTACAGTCTTAATTTATATGAATTGAATATACATATTCATAATTAAACATATGTGCTGTTTTCACAACACAAGTGATTGAACGTGTAGTAATATTAATATGATAAGCACTCATTTTATTAGTGTTTTTCATATACATTTTACTACACGTTCAAACACATGTGTTGTGAAAACAGCACATGGACCATGTTTTGAATGAACATTTTAACAAAAGGAGTGTTTATTAACTTTACTAGCAGAAACTTGCGACAAGAGAGTAAATTTAAAATTTACGAATTTTTTCTCTTAATTTAGCTTAAGCTTTGGTTGTAAACAACCAGTCAAAATATTACTGCTCTGGAAATCTTGCTTTAAGCTAAACTTGGTTTTTAATATTAATTTTTTTAAAGGATAACCCTCTTTTTTTTATATATATATAAAAAGAAAAGTTTGGCCCCTATCTCCCCTCGTAGCCTAATTTTTAAAAAATGAGGATCTATCTAGATTTTAACTATGATTACAACCAGTTTGAAAGTTTCGGGGAGGCAGAAACTGCCCCTAACTCCCTTGGTTGTCCTATTTTTGAAAAAAACTGCGTTGCTTATGTCTCCCTCTAAATTAGGATATGTCTCTGTTTTAAGTTTCAATAAAATTTGGTTGATAGTTTCGAAGTGGCAGAAATTTCCCCCTACCTCCCCTCAGTATTGTCACTTTCTCAATAATTATTTGAAAACTATACAGTTTATGAATTTTTTTAATAGTTTGAATTCAAAACTTTTGAACCAATATTTTTGACAAAAAGCTAGCTCAGTTGAATTTAGCTACGATGGGTTAGTTGTCATTTCGCGCGTTCCGAAAGGTTAAAAAATCTTTTGACATCTTTAAAATTATTATTATTATTATTTCTTAAATATTTTGTTATCGTTTATTAATTAATATTTTGGTTTTTCTTTTTTACAGCTTCTGCTCCATTGCCTCAGGGCAGTGAAATAGCTAAAGATTGGGTCTTTATTAATTACACCTTCAAACGTTTCGAAGTACGAAATTTAGAGTGAGGCTGAGCTATCATTCGTTTTTAAAATTTCAACCACTAAATCATTATGGTTTATATTTAATTTCTATATGTATGTATTTTTTTTTTTTGTTCTTTTCTAAGTTGAACTTAAGGCCGTAACAAAACAAAATATAAAATAATACAAATTATTTAAAACAAAAACACTACAAACTTAAACAAAAAAGAATAAACAACACACTTACAATATATTCATAATACGAAATGGAAAATAATTAAAACAAAAAATAATCATGAAAACGCTAATTATTGAATTGAAAATAAGTTATGATCTTTTAAACAAATCATTAAAATAAGATTAAAAAAGGAATATCCCTAAAAACAATAAAATTAAAAGAAAACACAAAGTAATAAAATAAAACAGTTAAGTAAATCAAATAAACTAAAGCTTAAGTACAATAAATTTATTGTATGCTTATTATTTTTTTGTTTTGTTGTAATTTAAAAAAAAAATCTTAAGAAAAAGCAAAATTTGTTAACTTTTTCACTTAAACTTTTCATTTTTTGTTTAAATTTTAGTATTAAAATAAAATTTTAAGGAAATGTGGATCCATGAAAATCTTAAAAATTTTTAATCAAAAGAAAATTTTTTTCTGTTGAAAACATTTTTTGTTTGTTGAAAACATTTGTTTAAGCCGAAATTGTCTTTAAAAATTCTTTTTTATATATGTATTTAATATATTTTTTAATTTAATTAAAATTATACATAGTAGTTCAAATAAAATAAAAAAAAATTTCCTAATAATTGTGATTTAACAAACTCCTACAGCTAAAACCATTTTTTATTTTTTTTAAATTTTTGTTTTCTGGCCTTTTTTTAACTTTCAAGCTTTAAATATAAATAATACTTAAAAATAGGATTATGTTCGTAACACCCCGCCTTCACAAGCCATAAATTAACTAACATTAACACTCAAATTGTGCTAGTGTTTAGATGTAGACAGCTGGAGGACTCCTCTCTTTTGCGATGCAATAGCATATCTAGTGATTGGCTTCGCAAATTATACTACATATTTATTTTATTTAAATTTTCCAATTTGAAATTTCTTTACATATTTTGACATTTAATTACTGTCAATCTGTGCCAACTTTAATTTGTATTGCCAATTGTCCTTAATTTAAAAAAATGTTTGCGAAAGTAATAGAGATTTCCAAGTTGGCACTTAGCTTTCACATCGAAATTATCGTCACATCGCAATAGAGAGTAGCCCCCCTGGTGTTAGTGTTTTAACAGCATATCTGGATAGCTATTTAATAACATGATTTCTAAACATCAGTTCATGACTCGTGAAAACGGAGTGTAGTTTCCCAAAAACAAATTAATTTCGCAAAAAAAGTCATGCGCAGTTTTTCAATTCCTCAGCACGCTGGCTTAGGCAACGAGATTCGTTGACACACAGAGTGAAATTATTTATTTATTTTTACGAAAATTTTAAAAACTTTTTAAACGGTCCAAGTTGCTGTTACAACAACAACAACAACTGGAAAACTCTGTAGTAAAGTAAATTGTTCCAAATTTGCAAACCTTAGGGGGTAATGCTGTATTTCGATTCGTAAGAAAAAAATTTTCGAATTCGAACAATTTGTAGGATTTTCGTACTACGTGCTTCCAATGAACGAATGTTGTTTATAATTGATCCAAAACAAAAATTCCTTTCTAAACAGCAACAATAATTTTTCATTAAATTTTCCATTTGTTTATAAATACAATTTCTGCAATTGTTCCAAACGAGCACGAAAATCGAATACACAATACAAATTGTTCGAAGCAGTAAATAATTTTTTCGAATTGTAATACGCTGTTACCCCCTGTCAGGTAATCAGATTTAAGTTGCCTAAACACTATTGCCGAGAAATTAAGATTGACCTCATTACTGTTTAAAAACGCAAAAATTATGTACTAAACCCAAGTTTTTTACACCTGTGAAACTGAAAAATATTACTCACTTATAATTCAAAGAAATAAATACTCACCCAAAACATATATGTATACACGATATAAACGCTCTCTCACTCTCTCTCTCTCAGCAACAATCCCCTGTCTACCAACCGCTTGGTTTTATTCAAACCTAAGAAGTCGTTCTAACCTTAAAAATTATTTCTAACCTAAAAAATGTCCCTTCTCTTAACAAATTTATAACCTTTTAAGAAATAACATAAAATTAAATTACAAAGAAAATTATGTATTCTAACGAAATTTAAATTAAAAATTTAAGTAAATATTTAATATAAACTTAAATAAAATTGACTTAATATGTACTAAAAAAATATATAATAATAAATAATAACAACAATAATACATACTAATATAGTAATAAAAACTTGTTTTTTTTTTCTTTAATAAATTTAAATTAATTTTTTAATTAAAAATGTCTACTTTATTTAAATACTTGTTGCTTTTTTGTTTGTCTTTAACTAAAACAAGTTTTATGTATTACATTTATCATAAATAAAATTTTTAATGATAACAAATAAAAAACAATAAAAAAAGAGTTTTAAAGAAAAATAAATTAATAAAATAAAAATATATATAAAGAAGAAAACATATTTTTGGTAATCAATAGGAGTACTAAAAGAAAAATAAATTTTAAGTAAATAAGCAGAAGAAAATAAATAAGAAAAAAAAACATAACGCAATAAATGGAAATGTGCATACAAAATTGAACAATAAAATGTTTTATTTAGAGATTCCCAAACAAAAATAAAAAACAAAACAAAGTAATATTTACCTTTTATTTCACGATGTCGAAAGAATTCGTTCTTTCTTTTAAAAAAAGGAAGTGATCACAGATTACACGGGTCTGCAGCAAAAATCACCTTTAAATAAAAATAGATGGAATATAAAGATTTTATAGCGCTAAATAAATTTTTTATGGGCTTGGCTAATATTAAGCCCGAAATAAGACGATTATGCTAACACACTTCACCATAACTTGAGAACGACGCCAACAAATGATAAGGAATAAAATTTCCTTTTAAGTCATCCTAATAAGAATTTTTTATATTTTGAAGTGTTTCCGAGTTATTTGGGAATTAGTGGCGACAATTTCTTTTTCATGCAAAATTAGTAGATAGTTTTTGTTAAAAAAAAATCGTAAAAAATTATATACACAAAAATACACTTTTATCATTTATAAAAAAGCTAGATAATAGACGAATAAAATAAGCCACAAATCATAAAAATCGGTGGACAAATGTTAATTTTTTTTCCTAAAAATGAACACACCTATATTATTAACACAATTACCTTTATCATGAATTTCACATGTAAAAATTTCCGAATGAAATTTTTTATTCACATGGATTTTAATTTCGTATCATGAATTCCCTGTGAATAAAATAACATACCTGATTTTAAAAACCTGTGTCATTGAATTCGGAATTGTAAACAAAAAAAAAATTAATGTATTTGGGTAATTCCATATCAAAACGACCAAGAGTGGAACACGACCCCTTCCGATTGTAATGAAATTTGGTGAGAAGGTTCCTTTTATTTTTTAAAGAACAAGTATGAACGAAAAACAATTTTAAAATTTTTCTTTCAAAAGTTATGTCATATTAAAAATGTCATAACTACTTTACATACGAAGATGATTTTTATGTCATTTTAAAGAGAAAACTACAAACCATATATTGTTTTAAATGAAATGTAATGTAAGGTTAGAAATGACAGTGTTTAAAAAACTGCAGTCAAAGTAGAAAGACTGCCATTTCTTCCACTTTTTCAAACCGTCACAGTCGCTGTCAAACCAACTCAAAAAGCGAAAGGTTGTACAACAATTTTCGTTTTTTGTTCAACAATATTTCGTTTTGACTGCAGTTTTTTAAACCCTGAGAAATTATACTTACATATTCAGGGTTATCCATTTAAGGCCTTTATACACTATTCCACAAAGTCTTAAGTATTTTACAAAAATGCTGCCCTGATCTAATAATTGCTTAAAATTTTTCGAAAAAAAAATAACAAATTATCATGACAGGGTCGTATTTCCCTCCAAATACGTAAGACTTGTGTGATAGTGTAAAGCACTCGTTAGTAGCTTTAAATCTGCTTTCTGTCAAGGCTGTCAGCTGTTCAATATATGTCATCTGAAGTGTCATTTTTTTAGTGAAAGGTTTGACACTTACGAATATGGAAACGTGATCACTTTTCAGGGTGATTACCACCATAAAAAAGTCGAACTACTGTGCAAGGAACTGGCAAGATGATAAACAAATTTGAAGAGACTGGAAGCGTTACAGATGCGGTCAGGCCTGTGCATCATCGAAATGTGCTCACTTCCAGAAATATCGCTTCTGTTGGTATATGAAGGTGTGGAGGATAATCAGAATTTGTCGATTCCACGGCCCAGAGAGCTATGGCCTATGATAACCGACTTTTTTGGCCTGCAATTGAAGATTATGAACTGGAAGATATGTATATGGTTTCAACAAGACGGTGCCACACAACACGACCAATTTTGGCTGTATTACACGGCAGTATCCAGAACACGCAACTTCACGTTTTGTCGACGTCAATTGGCTGCCAAGATTATGCCATTTGACGTCGTTAGATTTTTTTGTGGGGCTACGTCAAAAGAATCGTTTAATTAATTAAGAAGGTATAGGATGGGGGTGCTTTTACCCGTTTACCTTTATTTTACGCCGTAAATGTTAAAATTTATAGCCTTTAGTTCCTTCAAGACTTGAAACTTTCATCGGATAATTAATTAAGAAGACATGGTGAGATGGAGCTTTTACCCCTTTTGCCCTATTTTACGCCCTAATTGTTGAAATTTCCAAAAAATGTATGTCTTAAAGTTCGTTTAGATATTAAAGTATCTGCATGCCAAAATTAAAGAATACCGGTTGATTAGTTAAGAAGATATAGGGAAGGGGAGCGTTTGCCCTGCTTTCCATATTTCACGGCCTGAATAATAAAAATTATAGGCTTTAGTTCCTTCCAGATGTAACACCATTTGCCTGCGAAATTTCAAGAAAATCAGTTAAATTATTAAGAAGATATTAAGGGGGAGCTTTGCCCTATCAAGATCTATTCCGAATGTCATTGTACACATAAGACACTACGGATACATGGTTTGGTAACTTTTCAAGTGACAATAAAATATCATAATATGGAAAATGAAAGGCATTTTGTTGATATTTATATGGGAATAATATATAGAAAAATCTTAATGCAATATCTCCGGAACCACTGGTCAGATTTCGTTCAAACTTCACATAAGCCATCTACAGACTATCCCCAAAATACTAGGATAGGTTTTGCAGTTAGTGGTGACATCAAAGTGTACACTTCTTTTTATATATATATAGATTAACAATTTTTTTCGAATGTGTTCAATAAATCAAATTTAAATTTATAAAGTCCTTCAATAATCCTTTTTCCTAAATATTTCACATACTTTTTGCTTAAGCCAACCTTTGGTATATTTACATTAGAATGTGTCGATTTAGCAGTCATTATTGTGCCATCGATTTTTCGATAGCTTTTAGAATGAGGGAAAAAATTTCCACTACGAGATATCAAATGTTTTTCTTGAGGTTTTGGACTAGTTTTTGTCGAAAAATTTATTTTTTTACGCGTGTATTTTTAAGGATTTTTAGTAGGTATGTTAAAAAAAATTTGCCGATTTCAAATTTTTTAAATACATATATCCTATCCAAGGTAAAATTGTTCGCTTAAAACGATGGCGTTATAATTTTTTCGAAAAAAAAATGTTTTTTTTTTGGGTTTTTAGACGAGTTTTTGTCGAGAATTTTGACGAGTATTTTCGGGAACTATAGATTTTCCAATAGAAGTCCAACTTTTCTTACAAAAGTAAACGGTAAATTTCTTCCTAAAGACGTCAGTACATAAATTTGTCAAATCGGTAAAAAAAAATGGCCGAGTTATGACCAAAACATAAATAAATTTTACGAAAAAAATTGGCCGAAACCTCAAAATTTTTTTTTGAAAATATGCTATCGTCATCGTTTTTAGCGCACAATTTCACCTAAGAAAGGTAATATTTAAAAAAAAAAATTAACTCAGCCCATTTTGTATTACCTACTAAAAAAAATTAAATATAAAAGTTGAGAAAAAGTCAAAAAATTGAAATTTGGCCGCCTGGAAAATGATTTTTTTGATATGTCGTATAGGAATTTTTTTCCCTCATGCCAAAAGCTATCGAATAATCGATAACACAAATTTTTGTCCTAACAATTCGGCCCGCTTTAATGTACATATCTATAGCTTCAATGTTAACCAAAGGTTGGCTTAAGCTAAAATTAGTAGCAACAACTACTTTTAATAGGAATCCTTGTCATACGAAATATTTGCAAACCGTGATTTGTTCTATTTTTTACACATAATTGAAATCTTTATTTTTATTTTTCTTTTGCAAAATAGTGTTTGCAACGGCAGTTGTTTTAAATGACGATAGCATCCTTATTTCACCGTCACTTCTATTCAAATACATTAAGAATTTTTATAATAATTTAGTTTGTTGTTTTTTTTTTTTTTTTGTTTCGTTTTTATTAATATTATCCATAAAATAATAATAAAATGTTAAAAGTTTAACTATGTGCTTAAATTCTAATGAAAAAAATATGTATACATAGAGAATATGTATGTATGTAAATTTTATGCAGGGTTTTTGTTTTTTCTTATTTTTTTTTTTATTTAGGTTTTGAATTTTTTTTTTTTTTAATTTTATTTATTTTGTTTTGCGGTCCGGTTTTTTATTAATATTGGATTTGTTGTTGCTGTTGTTGGTAAAGTTGTTGACAATGTTGTGTTTGTTGTTTAATTTAAATATTTTATTTAACTTTTCCGTTGTAGTAGTTGTAGTTTTAAAAATTTATTTATTTAGTTTTTATGAAGGTATGTAACTATTTTATTGGTTTTCCTGTAAAGTTTTGGAATAATTTTTGTTTGTTTCTGTTGTAGTCCATTCTAATGTTTTCCTTTTCTTTCTCTTTCAAGATTTAAGGAAAAGAAAGCTTAGAATAGTTAGTTGGATGAATTAATTTTAAAGTTTAAAAAGTTTTTTGTTTATGGTTCTGCTGCAGTATTTGTTGGGTATTGTTTTATTTTATCTTTTGTGTTTTTTGTTTACGATTAATGCTAATTGTTGATTTTTGTTTTACTCAAACGTATAAAGTTATTTAAAATTTAATTTTGTTTTTTTTTTTAAATGTTTGTTAAATTGTTTATCGGTTGTTGGTTTTCTTTTTTTTTATTTTTATGTACAATTTTAATTCATTTAGGATTGCTCGTCTACTAGAAGCATAATTTGTTGGGTTGCAGCCGGGGCTGGATTTCTTGTACATTCAACTTGATGGGCATTCCAATCCTTTCGTTGACAAAATTCGGAACAATAGGGAGTTTTTCGGCATAATGAACATTCTGCCAATGCTTCACGATTACAATTGGCGCACTGGAAATAAAAATAGTAAAATTTAGTTAGAAAAAAAGTTGAAATTAAAAATAATTTCAACTAAAAATGTTTAAATATTGTATGGTCAAATCTTGTTAAAAAATTCCCAACTAATTTAAATGTTTTAAGTTAAAATACTTACTTTTTTAATTTTTTATTTTTAGAAAACAAAAAAGTATTTTCAAACTCGACCACATTATACCCTAAACTTCTTAACATCTTAGTATTCAGTTTCGGAACTAACAGGTTTACCTGTATCGTAAAAATTGCGAACTGTACCTTGATATTAAGATTAACATGGCTACATAGACGGAAGGACATACACCAATCGACTCAGAGCGTGAGTGACTAATTCTTGGCGTTGCAAACACCAGTACAAACGCCTTTTTTAATTTAATTTAATTTAATTCATTTTCAATATTCGAAACAAGAAATTCATGAGGAAAATTAACTAGGAACTACCCCTATCGGGAATTTTCTTACCGAGGCCTACCTCCCAGCCATAGAACACAGAGATCAAGAAATTTAGCAAGAATCAACCCCAAACTGCTGACCAGTACAAATTCCATTATAGACAAAGATATCTCATCGCACTTTAAGGCTAGAAGATCCAAACGCATTAAGATTAGCACAAGCAAAAGGAATTTCCTTCCAACACTCTTAAAATACTACTAACAAGTCTCCCTGGAAATTTAACACTATCTCCGCTGACTCATCCTTATCCAAACTTAAGTCATTCCAAGAAACTTTGCGAAAGAAACCATAGGTAAAAAATGAATTTCGAGCCCCAGATTTTTCAAAATAGTTAGTTTTCAAAATATTCAAGAATAGAGACAAACAAATTGTATTTGGTCT
This sequence comes from Pollenia griseotomentosa, assembly GCA_963931875.1. NCBI lineage: Eukaryota > Metazoa > Arthropoda > Insecta > Diptera > Polleniidae > Pollenia > Pollenia griseotomentosa. Next base: position 25,883,921 of record OZ007562.1, read on the forward strand.
AGCCAGACTTGTATCATGCGGTTTTTAGGGTCGAGAAATCCATTTTTTTATTTTTGTTTGCCGCCAGGGAGCGTTTTCACACACTTTTTAGAATTTATCGTCTTTTTTAGGAAAATTTACGAATATTTCTCAAAATGAAATTTCGAATTTTAAACGAAAATAAAATTTTTAAGCCTTCTAAAAATATGTGCATACGAGCATCTTCGGATTGCATTTTCAAATTTGTGTTTACAATTTTCAGTATGTACTGCAGAAACAGGAAAGGATTAGAAAGTCCGAATAAAATAAATTTTAGTTTAGCGCTTGTGTGCCCCCGTACGCTAGCTGATAGTGAGCTAGTCTATCAGCGCCGGGGTTGCGGGTTCGATTCCCGCCAGAGACACTGGTTTCTTTCCTGCAGACAAGCGACGAGCTTCGCGGGATTAGCTTAGGAAATTAAATTAAAAAAAAATTTAAAAAAAAGTCTCCTTCAAAATAATTCGGAGTAAAATAATAATGGAGTGGGTTCCCACTGTTCCAAAATTCTGTTGATTACTTCTTGACGTGACAGCCATCTTGTTGACGAAAATTTGAAAATGTTATGAATTTGTTCCAAAATACACTTTTTCAGAAGTGTTTTCCTATATCTTTTAAAATTTTGTCAATATCATAAGAAAATGCACGCTTATATACTGCCGCTGATACTAAATTTAGAATGTGGCATAAGCAATCGGTTAATGAACAAGTGTAAAAATCTATTGACAATAGCGGAGTTCAGTGTTTGGTGCAAATGGTCTTACAAAAGTGCAAATGCAAAATATCATAGCTGTTTTGTAAAATCCAATAACAAAAAATAGAGTTTGCCTTAAATTTCATAAAAAAGCTACGACATTTTGCACTTTCGCAAGACTATTTGCAACAAACACTAAACTCCGCTTATATTCATTGGACAGTAAATACTAAGATATTCCTTCGGTTAACCGTTAATCGGTTAACCGATTAATTACTACCCGATTAACTGATCGGTTAATTTAAAATTGTCTATTTTCGATTAACGATTAAACCGGTTAATTTCAGTCGATTAACCGATGTTACATAATTTTTAATTTTTTGTAATATAACAATTTTTTTGTGTTTTAATTTCAAAGACCGACCCTGAGAATTATTAATGGTCTTTGCAAAACAGACCTTAAGAGGGAATTGAAATCTTCTAAACTCAAATGGCATGTACTCCGATTCACCTTGAGTGCAGCCGGTAAATATAATGGCCTTCTACGTTTTTATGTATGGCTTTCATGTGCAATAAAGTCCCCTTGCGCTGAGTAGCATCACGTTCGCTCCTTCTTTGACGATAAGTGTGTGAGACGGTAGACCAGCAAAGTTAATTGTATTTAGAAACTTCATAGGATAGTGCACAGCCTCATCAGTATGCTCTACGTTATCTACAGATTTGTGTTCGTATTCTGCTCCTGGTCGTTTTTAGGTGTGAGATTTGTACGTTAGTACAACTATGGAAAAGTCTGGTGGAAAAGTCACCTTGCCTTCGGTTTCAGGATATTCTCCGTTTTAAGTTTTAAGGAGGAAATCGGCAAATCGTCCAACGCAAACTTCACCCTTCAAGTACACTCGCATGTTTTTCCTTAATGCAAGCCTTATCTTCATCAGCTCAAGTTTCTTTCGGCACTATTGGCAAAGACTGACTTAAGTCTCCAGCTAACAACAAAGTGACTCCACCCTTCAAGTCATCGTTCTTTATCTTTATAAAGTTCTATTTACCGCTTTGAAACACTTTTGATTTGTCATCGTGTTTTCATTCCAAACTATAAGCCTACTATCGCACATTACTTTGGTCGCACAACTCTGTTTTGAATTATTGTAGATCAAAGTTTCTTTCGGCGAGTCTTTCCTCCCTCTCACAGTGTTGCCGCGATTCGTGACGATGCGACAGCTGAGGCGATTCCACGGTTTCTCCTTAATTTTGCTTATTGTAAATTGATAAATTAGGTTATTCCAGAGCCACCAGGTCATCTAAAACATTTTATGTCCTTTTCTTTCTCTATATTGACAAAAAATATTCTGATATATGTATTTCATATTGTTCATTTCTCAATAACTCTTTATTAGATATCATATATTCTCTTTGTTCACTAATGTCATATGTAATTGGTCTCCCTTAGATATTCTCGATTTAAGAAATTTGCTGCAGATCGTTTTGATTGAGGCAATCTATATTGTCCTAACTTTTTCCCTGCTTGTGCTCACACTTCGACCTTAATCAACGAACCGATACGCACTATCTTGTAGTTATCTCTCCAGTTACCAGTTAATGTCTTCCGATGTAGCTCTCTCCGACTCAGAAGAGAATCGCTCAACGCAACTTTCTCTAATGACTGTCTTCCTCGAGCAATCCAAAAGTCTTACACACATATTGAAATTTCGGATGGAGTACGCCGTACACAGTCTCAAGGAGCAGCAGGCGTAGACGGTTATATTTCGTGTTGTAAGGATTTGAAACGTGTTCTTTTTCACTCCAGGCAAACTGATTTTTTCAGATATTTATTTTTCACCCCATAATACCCCAAAATTTTAAAATTCATCAAAAGCGCGAAAAATAAATTTTACTTGGAATTAGGCCTAGCCACCTCTCAAACCGGTGGAAGTCATGCTGGGGATACTAGCCAACCAGAACGAGGGACTCGATACGAGCCAGTGGAAGCTAATAACTTCAATGAGATGTAAGGAAAACAAGGGAGAGACTTCTCGTTCTCAGTAGACCAGGAGTCTTTCAAAAAGCGTTATTTTGGTCGGGTTCTATCTGGGTTTCCTAAAAATTATGGAACCTAAGAGGCTGAAAGAGGTGCAAATAAACTTGCATCACTGTGCAGCAGCCTCAACCGAATAAGTAACTCACCCCATCGATAACAAAGTGGACGTGGCCTTAATCGAAGAGCCCTGGATCAAAAATAACCGGGTAGTTGAATAAGAGCCACAAGGTATACATTGTTCGTACCCTACACAGTTGAGAAGCTATGAACTTCTATAATGGCAAGAAATGAGCACAAATTTTACGTTTTCTCATTCTTTTAGTAATGGAGATCAACCTGATGTTAAAATGCGTGAGTTAACGGATCACTCAAGCAGAAGGGGCTAGAGGCTCTTTTGTCCACAAAAGATGTGAGTCTATGATTGTTTTTTTATTGCTAGTAATCCCTATATCTGTAATAGGAGGAATACTCCAACGTTGAGAACTAAGGATAGGGAGGCAGTAATAGATATAATACTGACGAATGAGAGACTTAGTATATGATTGGAGATTGGCTTTGAGATTTTTCATCTCTAACCATAGTCGTCTGTCCTTTAGTCTAATCTTTGGAAAGCCAAAAAAGGTTCCATATAAGAATTCAAGGAGGACGAATTGGGATTATTTTTCAGGATTGATGAATAGACCCCTTAGAGTTACACACGATTGAAGGTCGACGTCGATTGCTGTGGAGCAATTGGTAGGCAGCTTCACGAATGCGATGACTAGTAGCTACGAGCGATCTTGCCCGCTGAACTTTCCGGACAGGCGCATGCAACCGAAATGGTTGACGGACGAGCTGAAGACTCAAAGGTCCACTGTCAGAAGGCTATTCAATTGGGTGAAGCATACGCGTAGGGATGAAGATCGGAGTAACTTTAGGGCAAGTAATAATAAGTATAAGGGAGACATGAGGAGGGAGAAAAGGGACTCGTGGATAAAATATAGCGAGTGATTCTGTAAATAAGATGTACAGGTTCAGAACAATTTTGTCCAAGTACCCTGCAGCCCAGGGATATATACAGAGACCGGACGACTCATGGACGGAATCTAGCTCTGAGTCTCTGTTTGGTTAGGTGTGGATCCTGGATGAGGAAAAAAGATGGGGTGTGGTAACCCCTTCTCAGGGTCGAGTTCGGAAGTTGTGGGAAGGGAAGCGGTAGGGGATATAATCACCTTGGATAACTTAAGATGGACGCTTAATACATATGGGTATTACAAATCGGCAGGACCAGATGAGATCTTTCCGGCCATGCTACAGAATATCTAGGGATCATCACTTGTTTTTCTCGATATTGGGCGTTTGCCAATATTGCCGTCTAGGGATAGCTAGTCAAGTTAGGGAATGCTGTTTTCACTGATGGCTCGAAGATGAACGGCACGGGTGCGGGGTCTACATTGAGGATCTGGAAATTAGAAGGTCATATAGACTTCCTGACGACTGTAGTGTATTTCAGGCGGAGGTTCTGAGGATCTTGAGGGCCGGGGAATTGGTAAGGGGCAACATTGTCAGGGGCTCGGAGGTCACTATATATGTGGACAACTAGGTGGATCTTAGGGACTTGATGGGCTGTTATGTGAACTTCAAGCCAGTGGATGGTTGTAGTAGGACTTTAGGAACAATCTTAGGGAAGTATGTGGTGAGGCTGTACTGGCTACCGGGTCACTGCGACATTACCGGCAATGAGATGGCTGATGAGTTGCAGATTGGGTTAGGACTGTTTGGAGCTAGTCAGGCCTCCAATGGGATTCTATTTTAGAAGAATATGGGAATGGCTTCTGAGCGGGACTAATCGAGTCTGGGAGAACCGCACGGACTATCGCGTGCGCAGTGGCCGGTGCATAGGAAGTCCGTTTCGGATTCGCTGCTGGGCAGGAGCAGGGTATTCGTGAGAACCATGATAGGCATTATCACGGGATACTGTATGATGGGTAGGATGGTGGTGATAATCGGATCTGACTGACGTTCTGTGTCACTGTCCCAGGCTAGATGGCTTAGTAGATTCTTGCGCGAATTGGGAGATGTCTCGGGTTGTGGGCTCGAGAATGTTACGGGATTCGTGTTGGAAATGACCTGGCTGCGCAGCAGTAGACTGGGGACTTGGTACATGTAGGGCAGTTATCTGTTAAGTAAGGGTTTTCTTGCTTGTTTTGTCCGATTTTATCTTCCACTACTTTTTTTTATTCTTATGCTTTTACTCTTTATATCTCCTATTCTTTTCTTATTAGAATTCTATCACCAACTAAGGCGTCACAATGGACCATGTTGGTCTCTGGGTGAGGGTGTGATGTTGTCTTCGCAACAACCTAACCTTACCTTAATCCTTAAGAAGATAAATTAGGTTAAAAAAGTACTTAACTTATTTATATGTTTACCCGTTTTACCCTTTAAAAGTGCAATTATCAAAAAAGTATTAAACACAAAGATAATAATAAGAAAGAAAAAAGTCTCTGTGATAAAAATGTTGACAGCAGTCGCCCATGTTCGGTGAATGACAATGTGGAACCGAACTAACAAACACAAAATAAAGCTAAGTAGCATAGGATTCTTCTCAGCACTTTATCAAGTAATTTAAAAAATAATCCAGTTATTCTAAAAGTATAAAAAACATGCAATTAAGCACTAAACGCAAAAGGCGTTTTTGAGGATTCCGATGAAGCAATGCTAAAATATATAACCGCCATACATTGCAGAGTGTAATTAATCCAAGCAAAATCACCTGGGGCCAAATTACGGCATTCGATATCGAATAAAATCCCCATTTAAATTGAATTGTAATTTCGATCGATATCGAATGCCGTAATTTGGCCCCTGATTATTTGAAATAAAAATTAAAAAACATAATTTCTATACAATAAAGTTTCTGTACAACAAAGTGATTTTATGGTCCTATGCAGATTCATTAAAGGAAAATCCGACTTTATAAGAAAAATGAAAAGCACTTACCTTTTTAGCTGATATAACTTCGTTGCCATGTAATGCGCCCGCTATATTCGGATCATCTATATCTGTATGTACTTGTACACGCATTGCTGCCACAGCTGCATCGCGTTCTTTCTGCAAAATTTCGATTTTACGATCATACGTATTCTTTAAATCGGTCAGAATTCGCTTAAAATCATTAGTGGCTTTAACCATTGTGCAATAAACATTTTCGAGTGTTTTCATTGTCTGACTATTGTCTAACAATGCAATTGGCCCAGGATCATTTATGTTCACTACAAATGTTTCTCTATCGTATGCATTGCATATTTGTGTTTGATCTACTAGCTCTGTTGATGTGTCGAGGCTGTCGTTAAGTGTTGGCCACGGTTCATCCTTGGAGGTAATGTTATCTTCCGTTAAAAACATATTATTATCATCTACCACCGTTGTAGTATGTTGTGGTGGTTCCGTATTATTGATAATATTATTATTATTGTTGTTATTATTAATAATGATGTTATTGTTAGTATTACGTTTACGTTTTGGACCACCAGGTTCACCATCATTATCTGTTTGATTTCGCTTTCGGCGTTTGTATGGTGTAAAAAGACGTACGGGTCCAGATGCTAGTTTTTTTTAGAAACAAAAAAAATGTAAATTTATTAGTTTTTAATAAGAATCTTTATAAAACTTTAAATGAGTTTATTAAAAAAAAAAACAAAACTGTAAATCAAAATATATTGAATAATCTTATTTAGCTTCCAACTACTTGCAAAAAATGGACTTTGTCATTTGTTAAATGTTATTTTTTCTGTTTCTTTTTCGTATTGACATTTAATTGTTAATGTTTACACACACTAAATAATATTGTTTTGAAAATGTGTTGGTTTTTTTACAAAGCTACTGTAGAGTTTGCCAAAAGTTTTAAAGTTGTAAAAAAACTGTCTGTATAAAGAAAAACAAAAGAACTAATTTACAAAAAAATAAAAACTAACCCCGTTATAAAAAAAAAACAAGTTAGAGTGCTATATTCGTCTATGCCCTTTTCTTTGATGCCCTCCACCGACAGTTAGAATATTTCAGAAGTGGGCTTTGTTTATTATAATAACCGTTATGGTTTTACACGTACTAAAGAGTTTACCTAGTATGGGGTTTACATAGAGCCGGCCTATGGTAAATTATGGACCGATCTTCACAAAATTTGACAGTATGATTACTAGTCCTTTAAAACTCTGACGTAACAAATTTTTTTGCAATAGCATCGTTTGTTACGGTTTAAGGCGTACTAAACTAAATTATCTTCACAAATTTTGACAGGTTGATTTCTAGTCATATGGAACAAAATTATTAATTTTTTAGGGTGGTGGTTCCACATTTGGATTCATAATATTATCCTACTGAACCGATGTTGCTGGATTTCAATCCCAAGCTGCAATTTGACACCAACATTGTTCTGGGGGGTTACTGCGTATTTCGATTCGAAAGAAATCATTTACGAATTCGAACAATTTGTACTGTGTATTACGCTTTTCGCAATCGTCCGAAACGATGGCAGAGGTTGTATTTTTAAAAAAATTAAAAATTTGATGAAAACTTTTTGTTCGTAATGGGGCTGTTAAGAACGGGATTTTTTGTTTTCGTTGTAGTATAAAAAACGTCCGTTTATTCAAAACAAATATTTTGAAAATCGTAATACACAGTACAAATTGTTCGAATTCGTAAATGATTTCTTTCGAATCGAAATACGCAGTAACCCCCCGGTTCTTATGAGCTTTTCGAAAGTGAGCTTGTTTTTAACATACGGACAGACATCGACTTAGAATTACTCAAGGAGCCAGTATATATACATACATTCATACAGATAATAGTACGTACCCCTTAAAAATGCTTTAATTTTCAAAAAAATTGGTGATAATTAAAAAAAGTAAATAAACCAAAAAAATTTTAAATGAACGCAAATATTTCTGTGGCATTTTTACAAAACATTTTAAGTCGAGATAAGATAGCAAAAAAAGTTTTAAAAAAAACTCGGTGAAAAAATAATTTTTTTTTTCAAATAATAAAATATGTAAACTTTTTCAACTTTTTAAATTTGACTTAAGATGATTTGTCAAAAGGCCACAGATTTATTTCATTATTTAAATTTAAGACTATTGATTTGACCGCAAACTTAAGTGCGAAGTGGAGTCGCTTTTTTCTGTTTATATACCTAATTAATGTTTTTTTCTTGGCCCGCGGCTATGGAATCCGCTTTTTCGCAAAACACTTTGCACTGTTTCTAAATGAACATTAATATTGTGGTAATTTTCCAAAGTGTTTTGAATTTCCACGGCTGTTGTTTTAGGAATTTTACTAACAATACTTTTTATAAGCCTCTCAACTCGTGGGGAAATTTTGGGTGCACGTCCAATTTTTGGTTTCCTATCTAGGGATTGAAGCTCAGACAAATGTTTTATTACAGTCTGCACTGTGGACTTGGCACGTCTAACAATTTTAAAAATTTAACTCAAGGAATTCCCATCGTTCCGTTATTTTAAAATATGTTCATTTCGCTACAAAAACAGTTTTTTTTTTTTTTAAATTACTGCAGTCTTTACGAATTTGCTTGCAAATTTATCTTGTACCACTTTCGGTATAATATTTTTTCTTTAAATCTACTAAATTTTGCATCGTACGTATAATTATATTATCTGTGCTGTCAGATTAATTTTGAAGTGTAAAAGTATAATAAGCGGAAAGTGACCCGAACTTTTTTTCCACCACTTACTCTGATTTCCAATATGATTTAAATGAATACCCACATCCAATTGCATGCCACCAAATGATACACTTCTATCCAATCCACACAAACCAGATTTTAGACACTTTAAAATCTGTTAAGTCCTCATACCACATGGGTCCTGATGGTGTTCCCAGTTGTGTTCTGAAGAATTGCGCACATGCAATAGCTACTCCATTAAGCATAATATTTAATTTATCCTTAAAATATGGTTACTTTCCTCAGTTGTGGAAAGACTCATTCATTATTCCGCTATTTAAATCTGGCAGTAAGTCATGTGTCACAAACTATAGAGGCATAGCAAAGTTAAGTGCAATCCCTAAACTTTTTGAAAAGTGTGTTACCGGCAATCTCCTTCATCAAATCTCGTCCCTACTATCTTCCTGTCAACATGGTTTTAGAAAAGGTCGTTCACCAATTACTAATCTCATGCAGCTGACTACTATAGTAAATCGTGGATTTATTAAAAGGAAATTTACAGATTGTATCTACACGGACTTTAGTAAAGCTTTTGATAAAGTCAATCATAAATTACTTCTGATAAAGCTTCATGCTATGGGCTTTACACTAGGGAGTTTAAATTGGATTAAATCATATCTAACAAACCGAAAACAAAATGTTGTTTTTAATAACACTACATCAAAAAACATTAACGTAAGTTCTGGAGTGCCTCAAGGAAGCCATATTGGTCCAATTTTATTTTCCTTATTCATCAATGACTTGCCGTGCCTAATTAAATATTGTAACGTCTTAATGTATGCTGATGATGTGAAGATATTTCATAGTTATGACAATAACATTGACAAAAATTTGCTGCAACATGATTTGGATGAACTATTTCAATGGTGCGTGCTTAATTTAATGGAGCTCAATTTAAACAAATGTAAACATATGCGTTTTTCAAGACGAGATAACGCTTTATTTAACTTTTCACTGGGTGGACATCAACTTGAACTGGTTAAGGAATTCTCAGATCTTGGAATACTTTTAGACCCTAAATTAAATCTCAAGAAACACATATATATGATGGTAAACAAAGCTCGAGGTATGTTAGCTTTTATAAAACGATGGGCTAAGGAGTTTACTGAACCAATCATTACTAAGCGGTTATATACATCTTTAGTCAGACCAATTTTGGAATATGGATCTGTTATTTGGGATCCGAGTGCGGATTATCTGAAAAACATTATTGAATCAGTCCAAAAACAATTCCTTCTTTTTTGCTTGGGTAATTCAACATGGAATCCTAACGTCATTATTCCTCCTTATACTACAAGGCTTGCATTTATAAAATTACCAACGTTGGAGAGCAGAAGAACTATGCTTAGCGTTTCATTTTTATTCAACCTAATAAATGGTGCAGTCTGTTTAGACTTCCTACTCAGCAACATAAATTTTAATGTACCTCATCGATCAACTCGTTTCTACATTCCAATATATCTACAAGTTTTACAAACCAATTATGCTAATTCTGATCCTCTAAGAAAATTGTGTAAACAATTTAATGAATTTTATTTTCTTATTGATTTTTCTGTTAATGTTAATGTCATTAAACGTTATATTATTATGCACCTAAATCAGTGTAATTAATTAAATGGATGTCTAAATCCTTTTTTTTTATTATTATTATTTTGTATATTATGTAAAAATTTTTTATAATTGGTCTGTAAGGATTTATTCCGTAGACCTTAAATAATAAATAAAAAAAAAAAAAAAAAAAGTACCCAGAATATATGACGAGGCTCTTTTCAAAACTTGAATATTCCACTTTTTGTATTTTTAGACAATTTAAGAAAAAAGTTTTTTAATAATGTCAATTTGAACTGGAATAATCAACATTTGAAGAATTCATGGCTTTTATTTTTTTTTTTCGTGTGTAATTATAGAGTTTTTTTCAAACTTTATTGAAGGGCATAAAAAGATCTCTCAAAAAAGAGCAATTAAAAAATATATTTTAGCATGAGGTGAAACATGATCAGAAATTCTAAGTCCGAAGTTTAAGTGTTAAAAGCATAAATAAAAAATGTATTTTATCCAATTATCAAATAATATATCAAAAAGGGGTGGTCGAAATTTTTCAGAAACCGATTTTCGAATATTTCGACTATATAATTCTAATATATAAATCGGCACAGGCGGACCAGATAAGAACACTTTCTTTCTTTGGTTGACTACCGAACCTTAAGGAGGAAAAAATGGATTCAAACAGGGAAAACTTGTCTGTGCTGCATGTGATAAATATTCAATTTTCTATAATATTGAACTCAGAAACATAATATCAAAGGTTCAAGGTCCTTAGTGGATGAGAACCTATAAGATAAAAAAAATTCGGTACTTTTTGTTTTTCATCTGGTACTCTTTGATTTTTTGTTAATATTCGACCTATAAAGATAAAATTTAACACGCATGGTCCTGAGTGAATAAGAATATGTAGGGGGAGCTTTTTCGTACTTTTTCTTTCTACATCTGGTACTTTGATTAATTTTCGTTAATATTAGACTTAGAAATATACAATTAAACATGCCATGTCCTGAGTGGATGATAATCTATAAGAAGATACTTTTTAATACTTTTTTGTTTTTGAATTGAATTGAAAATTAGATTAACTCACGTGGAAGTCAACATATGAACCGGAGGTTGGTCTCACGCCAAATCGAGCCACTAAGGCGGGGAAAAAAATAAAAGCTCTAAACATGTAAATTTGTATATACTTAGATGTACTATGTTTTTTTTTCATATTTACATAAAAATTTATGGTCGAATAACGACCATTAGGGAAACACTAGTTAAGTATTAAGAGACAATTTTTATTGTTTACATACGGGCATATTCTAGAAAATGAAATGAAGTGGATTTGAAATCGAGCAAATTTTAAAAGCGACTCCGACCTGAAAGTTTATACAAATATATATTCCATTTTATCAACTTCATTTTGTGAGTACCAATTAGATTTACAAGAACAACTCCTTAAACCAGGACAACTATGGTCATTTTGTAAATATGTAATGGAACTTAAAATCTCATTCGATTTCAATTTCACTTAATTTCGATTTCTAGAACTTGCCCGATAATTCTGTTTTTGATCGAAAATGTTGTATTTTCCTTTTCGTTTCTCCTTTTATATTGCGATGGTGTTTTCGGAATTTTTGTCCAGCAGCAGTCACCCATTATAGCCTAAAGCCAATGGCGCTGATAACGCTTTTCCATTCCTACAAGATCTTGGTGAAACCTTTCAGAAAGATCTTTCACAAAATCTTTGGAGAAAATAAGTATAAATAGTTTTAAAGAAAATGTATTTTCAATCATGTGTATATTTGTTCCTTTCAATTATGTGTGTGCTCCTGTTATTACAAAAAACTCATTTGGAATTCAAATATACTGTTGTATTTAATTTTATTGATACATAAAAATGGCATGAAAGTCTTCCATTATATTTGGAATTAGTTGACTTTCGTTATGGGTTCTATTGTTTCCTAAAAATTCACTTATTATTTTCTGAAAAGAGTTCAATTTAACTTGGAGCGATTCCAATAGTAAATGGCTGTGTCAAAAAATACTCTTTCTTTTCAACAAGAAGCGAGGAATTCCGAGTTCTCTTTAGACAAGTTTCGGTCACGACATTAATCATTAAGTGCGCTTCGACTTATTAGTTTAATATTTTAAGCACCAGCAAATTAAAACTTAGATCAAAATCTTCTTCTTTACTTTCTGATTTTATATAGCGCGATAAATACCTTTGCTATTTTTTTTCGCTTTGCACTTTTGTCACGCAAAAATAGCAATCAGTCATATGATCAATTGCAACAAAAGGGATCCTAAGTCCTTCCATAAAAATGGCTATTTCATCCTTCATGTTGCTGTGATTGCCAAATATAATTGCTCTAGTTTTAAATGGGTTAATCTACAATTTATTATTAAATGCCCATCTGGTGACTTGTAATAGGAAGTAATTAATAGCTTTGTTCAAGGCCTCAACTAAAAAATTAAGAGTTGTGCCAATATAATACCCAAAATCGCTCAAGTATTCATATTCAAAAAATCAAAGGGCCAATTACACTGCGTCACAAATGTTCAACAAAGTCGTTACCGATGAATCTGACACCTTATCTTTATGTAAAATTGTCAGCTGAATCCGAATGTAAAGTCAGAATGGTCAAAATAGAACAGTTTTCGAGATATTCCAAAATAACCGTTATTGGCGGTTTTTAAAAAGATGATGTCACTTTAATAAAAGAATCTTAGAAAATACTCGAAGGATTTTATATTCCTTTATTTTTATTCAAAGATAATGAAATTATTACTACAACCACAGGTTGTTCGTAAAAATTGGAAATGAAATGACTAAGTTACATTGGACCAAAGTTCAAATATCACAAAAACTTTAATTTTTTTTTTTGCAATTTTGCTCTATTGAACTTATTTTTTTAAAACCAAACGATACAATTTTTTTAGTTTATCAGTTACGATGTTACCATATTTCAATACGCACATTTTGTGCCCAATAGGATCCAAATCGTTTACAGAAGATTATTTCAAATATCCCACTTTTGAATTTTTACCAAATCACAAAAAAAAAACACCAAGCCTTAAACTGTTCAATTACTATGTGGGTTACTTTACTTAAACTTAAACAATGTTTAAGCCTAATTAAAAATATTAAAAATTTGGATTAAAAACCATAAATAGTTCAACAAAATAACCACAATACTAATTATTGTTAAAGCTAAGGCACGAGCTCTATGTGTTCATTTGTCCTTCAAGTTGTGCTGAAAAAGGTCAACAAGAAAAGGAAAGACAAAGGGAAAAAAACAAAAAATGTACTCTGGACTTCAAGAAGAATTCTTGACAAAAGTACGAAAAAACAGAAGTAAAGAAAAAAAAAACATGTAAAATCAATTAAAATAGATAATCATTCAAAAAAAAAGCAAATTTCGATCTACCAAAGGTTAAAATACAATTTGGTTTAAGGATTGATGTTTGACTATTGACGTCAGCAGCCGTCGAGGGCTGCGAGTGTAAAACGGCAAATCCATCTGAGGAGATCGAGTGGTTGCGATCGAAACATGTCATGGTAACTTGCCGGCCTGGGTTCGAGCCCCGGCCACGGTCAAGAATGAAAGATTATCAAGAACAATTTTAATTGATTTTCATGTTGTAAAATTCCTTTCTTCATAAAAATAATTTAATGAAAATTAAATTTAATGAACTTAAGCCTAATTAAAAATATTAAAAATTTGGATTAAAAACCATAAATAGTTCAACAAAATAACCACAATACTAATTATTACAAAAAATATTTAAAAAAAATGCCTAAACATATTAAATGTTTATGTGGGTTAATTTACTAAGTCTTCCGTAGCTGTATTGTTTTTGCACTATTCTGTCTTGTTCTGCGCAAAATGTTCGTATTGAAATAAACTAATGCCCGTTACAATTTTTAATTGTTTGGTATAAAAAAAAATTAATTAAAAAGAGCAAATTGCAAAAAATCATAAAATTCCCCTGTAACTCTGTCATTTCTTGACCAATCTTCACTAGCAATCCATTGTTATTTTAGTAATTTTATTATCTTTCTTTGAAAATATTTGCATTTAAGTATCTGTTCCACTTTTGAGCATTCTGACTTCATATTAGGATTCAGCAGGCAATTTTACATAAACATTAGGTGTCAAATACATTTGGTCAAACAACTGTCACATAGTGTTATTTGAAGCTTGTGGTATACCACTATAACAGCTGGGTATAGGGAATTTTACTGGATCTCTTCCGACAAACTGTTTGCGCCCATTTAAGTAGGAACATAAAAGTTTGCATTAACCAAATGAAAATTCAAAATTAGAGGCCAATTTATCAATTAAAACGCAAATGTCAAAAGCTTTGCTTAAGTCTCGAGAATTACTAAGTTACATAATTCTCTTATATTTTAAGTTTAACTCATCAACAACAACAAAGCGGTTCTTATCCTCGTTTTTGTAAAGTTTTTTGTTTAACAATTTGCCATTTTCGAATTTTCTCTTTTATTTCTTTTCGAATTCGACGTTTTATTTTATTGCATAAATATCTATCTATCTATATAAAAGAGTTGCGTGAGTGACTGACTGACTGACTCATTCATCATCGCTCAGCCCAAACCGCTGACCCTAGAAACTTGAAATTTGGACTCGCAAAATTGGTCACTCCCCAAATCGATCCACTAAGACGGGATTTTTCGAAATTCGAATCTTTAGGGGGTAAAAAAGGTAAAAACGGAAAAATTCGGTAACCTTGTATCTCCAAAACTAAAAGAGATGCAAAATAAATGTAATACTAATCGTTGTTCTTTAGAAAAATAAGCGGACAGGTGTCTGGTACTTTTTTGAAATTCGGCCCTATTAGGGAGTAATCGGGTAAAATCTGAATTTTAGTACTTTTTTGCCACCCCATCTATCTTTTAAACCAATAAACATAAAGTTAATACCACATTCGAAACTTATCAAAAAAATAAGTACACGAATTTGGTACTTTTTCGAAATTCGAACATTTAAGGGGTGAAAATCGTAACTATTTTTGGTACTTTTTTATTACAAAACATTTTCCTCCATTCATTGACATATTCGTACTAAATTATGGACTGCCACTACAATACTGAAATTTTTGATACTTTAATGAGGGGAAAATATAGTAGCCAAAAAATGGAAATACGCGAAATTTTATATTTTTCGTCAGCTTTTTGGTTCTACTAATGTAGCGGGTTAAATGCTAGAATTTAAACAAGTTTAAACCTAGAAAAATAAAGTTTGGCAAAAAATAAGTCCACAAAGAAAAAGGAAACGCCAACGAAGTATCGGGTATATGCTAGTATATAAATGTAAATGCATGTGTAATATTTTGCTATATAATTTTTGTTTTTAGCAGTTTTTTTTTTCGATTATTGTTGTTAGCATATTTTATATTCGTCCATGTTCTGACAAACGCTTGATTTGAAATCGAAAAATTTTTTTCATGGTGTTTTCGAACTCGTTCGTTGTGATTGCGACCTGCCATAGTTTTTAAAAATATTCAAGTTCCCTTGAGCATACATTTGCAATTTGAGAAATGATTTTTTTTTAATTTTGGAGGCTTATGACGTTATTGCACCACAAAAATTTAATTCATATACCATTTACATAAAATTTTTTAGTTAAGAAAAAAATTTTAATATTCTTCTGCAGTAACATCATAAGCCATATATATATATGTATAACAGTTAAAAACACTTTCCTCCACTGATTTTCCACCGACTTGAACAAAAATGCACCAATTTAAAGATATTTACTTACAGCACAATATATATTTTATTTGCTTCGAACACATACATATGCAAAGCACATAAAATATAAAAATAAAAATTTATTTTTTCCAATTACACAAAGTTTTTAGCTGATATCTCCAATAATAAAACAAATACAAAAAAAATTAATACTTATCGGTATTCATTAGAAAAATTAGCGGAAAGGTGTCTGGTACTTTTTTGAAGTTCGGGCCTTTGAGGCAGAAAACGAGTATTACCTGTATTTTGGAACTTCTTTGTCATCCCATCTATCTTTGAAGCCAATAAATATAAAAATAAAGACTATACCGATTTGGGTACTTTATACCGAATTTGTCGAAATTCGAACGTTTAAGGGGTGAATAGAATACTCCACCTATTTATTTTTGGTACTCTTTTTCCAAGATATATTTCCATTCATTGACATATACATTATTGTGTCCAAAAAAAAATCTAATAACTCAGGAACGGTGAGAGCAAATTCAAAAAATATTTGTTTCTTAGTTATTCAGAACAAATTGATCTTTCAAACTGCATTGTTGGTTTGTTTCATTTTCATAAGATTTTAAAAGTTATAAAGCGTTAATTACAAAATTTATGAAAAAATTACGAAAAATTTAAATGTAGGGTGCATCAATGAGCAATTGCATTGCAAAAACTTATAGTCTTTGTACACCAAAATAAAGCTTGGACCATTTTCTTTTGAATTATTGCCTTAAAAGTGAAAAAAAATTCATTAACACTTATATGTATGTTTTCTTCATATTTTCATAAATAATTATGGTACGAATTTTGACAACACTAGTTAAAATAAAATATAGAAAACGTTTCAAGAGTTGTGTGCTGTAACATCATAAGCTTCATTAATTGCCGCTATGTTGCTGTTGTCCATCGATGTCATGTAATAGTAGTGCAGTAAAGTTTCATGGACCTTTTTTTAATATTTTTTAACTTTAAAGTCGATTGTGTGATATCATTAAAATAATTCCTTTATTTGTTATTTTTCTGATTTCAATTTTATTTCTTTGCTTTTGTTGTTATCTTGGCGGATTTTTCACTTTTTGTTTTTTTTTATCATATATTTTGTACATTAATTTTTTCGTTAATTTAGGATTTTTGATTTTGTATCAAGAAAAATAATTTGTTGGATTTCTAGTTCTTGTAATTTTACACAACTTGGAAACTAAATTGTGTGGGATCTTTAACAAAAATTCTCTTTTAGAAACATCCACGTTGTAAAATCGATTCTTCAATTTAAAATATTCTTTTTCGGACCTTTAAAGATTTATTTAAAAAAAAATTTAGAAATTTATACTTGCGAAACCGATTCTATTTAAATTATTTTAAACAACATATGAATCTAATTTAAGATTAAAATTTTTAACTAATATACATATAATAAGTATTATGTGTACAGATTTCACGTATAAAACTTTTATGTACCTGGAATTCATATAAAATTGATTTTATTAAAAAAAACTTACCCGCTTCATCGTCACAACAAACGGTGCAACTACAATTAGTGGCATGCGGTGTTAATGTGCCCTCATCAATTAATGACTGCAGCGATTTGCCACCATATTTAATGGAACGTTTCCAATCCTTACTTGAGCCACGACCACAAGTCTGCTCAAATTCACTTGGCGTTAGCCATTTATCTCTGTACTTAACACACCGACCACGACCGCCCGAACCCAATTTACTGCGATACAGCTCGGCACTTGTGGTCTTGCAACGTATTGGAAATACTTCCATTTGAGATGTTTCAGTCCAACTAACACCAGACGCTGAACCACAACCCGAACCGGGTCCATGCATCATTTGATCACCGGTGACGGTGCTGTCATGACTGTTATTGCTGCCGGAGCCATCATGATTCATACCACCCGCCGCATCATTTTGATGCTGCTGCTGTATGACAATAGTTTTTAAGTCGCCACCAACACTGCCCACAACCGCACCACTGGATATATAGCCATTGTTGTCGACGCACAGCATCTGTTTGAAATGCGGTAAATGGTCGGGTGAGATGACATTGAAAGCGGTGCCAGCAATCATGGAACCAATTGGCAGGGAAACGGGTACGGAAACAACATTGCCACCGCTGCCACCACTATTTTCATTTGATGATGTTACCATATGCACTTTGGTTTCCAGCTGAATAGGT
Source organism: Pollenia griseotomentosa (assembly GCA_963931875.1). Classification (NCBI taxonomy): domain Eukaryota; kingdom Metazoa; phylum Arthropoda; class Insecta; order Diptera; family Polleniidae; genus Pollenia; species Pollenia griseotomentosa. The sequence goes on from OZ007562.1 coordinate 25,901,860, forward strand.
TAGTGAATATTGTTGGTTTTTTTTTTTTTTTTTTTTTGTGGGCACAAGCAGCAATAGCAGGATTTTTTGATGTGAAATAAATATATATTTATTTATTGAAGATTGCAACACATTAGCAATTCCATGTTAATATTGAAAATTTTTTTTTTTCAATTTGTATTTTTTGTGTATTTTTTAACGTCGTCAATAGTTGAGCAGAAGAAATGACATGAAAAACACACATAAAATAAGTAAAATAACAACAAATAAAAGAAATTGCAAAATCAAAACAAAAGCAATTAGAAGTAGGAAAAAAGCACACAAATATTAATTAATAGAGAAATTTTGGAAATCAAATAAAAAAACAATATACAAAAAATATGTACACAATATTTTGTGTACAACACACACGCATTCGTTAGGAAGGTAGTTTGGTTGATTGGAGGATCTTTCAGGCGTTTAATGTTTAACTGGACCTGCCTTTACTTAACACAAATAGCAGGCACTATACATATTTCCCCCTTTTATAGGCGCACTGGCGCATTTTGCGCTCCAAAAAAATAAATCTTAAGCAATAGTATGCTGCACTTCTAAATTATATTTTATGTATTTGTTTTTATTTTTTTTTCATAATTTATTGGTTTGTGTGTCGATTTGTTGCACAAAACTTTTTCCCACTTGATTTATTGAAATTGCTTTTGCTTTATTTACTTATTTATTGTTACGCACCTGATGGCCGGAACTTTCAAGTATGACTTCTTCCTTAACCACATCACGCGCTTCATCACTGAGAACAGCCAATTCTTTGACATCACGCAGTCTGCTTAGATGCATTTCAGTGGAGTCCTGTTCCATAGCTTGGTTGTTTTGGAGTTTTGACACTGTCTGCTTTGATCTGCTTTTTCTTTGCTTTGCAAGTGCTTACACACACACCAAATCACAATTTTTTCTAATTTGCCGTGTTATAAAAAATATTTTAGGCGGTTTTCAATCTATATTTTATTTCTAAACAATTTCAATTCAGCACTTTAAATCTAATTTTGAAATTTGGGTTTTTCAATAGTTTAATTCTGTGTGTTTTCTTTAAACAAATAAATCACATTTTGCTATATAAATATATATTTTTTTTTTGTAGAAAAAATATTACTTGATGTATGACATTTGTGATAACACACATTAAAATTCTGTTCTGTTCGTTAATTAGAAATGTCAAAAAAGACAGCAAAAGCTTTTGTCCAATTAAACATGGACAAGGTTGCATTTGTCAGTAAGATATCAGTTCTTATTGAATGATCAAAACAGGGTCGCTTAAAACATCTGCGAAGACAAAAATCAACAACAACAAAAGGAAATAAATACCAATTGGAATAGACATCAATAAGGAAAATTCAAGACATTAATGAAAAATTTAATAGAATAAAAATAAATTAATAAAATGTTAGCAGATGTTGACGTCTTTATAACCAACTACACTATAGTAGATCCGGAAATCTATCAACTATGGATAGAAGGCTTTTCATGTGAGTTATTTTTTCCCATATAAATTCATCCAAATAAATACAAATTCCACAATCCAGCTACCGATGCTGTTTGTTATTTAAAGCAAAAAGGATTTGGTCATTCCATGGGTGTCCATTTGGATTTAATAACTTCAGATGTATTGGATCACTATCGTACATATTCATTGATAGAACGTTTATTACACGCTCCCACTAAATTATTGGAACAATGCTGTTTCCAATTGGAACCGGAGACTAGAGACCTAATTATAGAAAAGTATTATGATATAAAATAGACTAGATATAATATAAATATTAAAATTTTATTTTCTGTTTAAAGATATTATTCTATCGATGATAGTGTGGCCAGAGAAATTTTGGGCAAAAAGTTGTCTTCGCGTTATCGCAAAGATTTGGATGAGGTGGCCGAAAAGACCGGAGTTAAATTGAAATCATGCAGGTGGGATAATTAACAAATTCTTTAAAAAAAATTATAGGTTTTTATTCTGTTGTTCTAAGGAAACACAACTAATCAATGCCCAGCTCAATATTGAAATTTGCGGAACTTGCTTACTCGGCATTGATCATACTTTACATTTTTCAAGGATATTCATCAATTCAGTTTAAGAAGCGGGATGTTATATCAAATGCATGACATCGTATTAGTTCTTAGGCATGACAATTTATCATTCTTACGGACAGTTTCACCATGCTCAGTTAAAACCAACTATTACTTAAACTTCTAGTTAACAATATGTTTTTGACAGTTGTAACTGATAGGTAGTTAATTATAACTGAACCTGGTGAAATAAGCCGTTCATGGAAGAAGTAAATCAACGGCGCTTTTACGTTCTTTATAGTACTGCGAATCTAGGTCATTGGGGCAGTTACCTGTTTAATGAAACTTAAAGCATATCCATATAAAAATTCTTAATTCTCTATAAAAATTGGGTTTATAGGGGTCATGTTGGACTACCTGTGTCTTTTTTTATATTAACATTATATTTATTTTATCTTTAAAAAAGATAATTAAATATTCATACAAACATATGTATGTGTATGGAAATATTTGCATTTAACAATCATGAACTTTTATTTCACAGACGCCAGTTTGACAATGTCAAACGCATTTTTAAAGCTGTAGAAGAATTGCCTGGAAATATTACCCAAAATATTAAACAACTCTTCAACATACCTGATGAACTGGCCAAGTAAAAACTTAAAATTTATTTTGATCTTAAAAATTATTAACTAAATATATTTAATACTTTTATTATCAAGAAAATATGCTTCAATAGTATTTTTGGCCTGTTTACGTTTTGAAACTTCCAAGAAGAAATTACAGTATTTAACCTTCAATGATTTATTTGCGTGCTCCCAGGCTGTTATGATTTACTGGACCTATACTTATCAGCATTCAGGGCCGGAATATTATGACACCGAAATGGACAAAGAATTTTTATTGGATTTAAGAGAATTAAGATGCTTGCTGGATAAAGAAAAGGAAATTAAGCAGTAAGTTGAAAAACAAAAACAATTTAAAAATATTAAATAAAAAATGGATTTTTGCAGTTTGGTTTGTTTGCGTTTAAAACCAGTATTATTGGAAAGATCTTTTCATGAACTGGATTCAAATTTTCGGTAATACTTTTAACTTAGAATTTAGAAGTTTTTTATTTCTAAATAAGTTTTTAATTTTAATTCGAATTTAGCTCTTATTGGCGCTCATTAATCAGCATTGCTTGCAATTTACATCGCACCCGCGAACTGCGTGATTTATTTGTGGATCTTTGTGAGAAGTTAATTGAACCATGGCGTCAAAATATTTGGGCTCGCGATCATGTTAATCAATTTTTAGCTGCCACAACACAAAGTGTTTTAGACTTGGAAATATCTAGGTAAAGATTCCATAGCCGTTTTAAATTAAAAATAAATCTTTTTACGAATATTTTCAGAGACCAAGAAACCCGCTGTTTATGGGATCGCTATATGCAAGTTATTAGTATATGTTTAAATAAAATGTATCATGTCTAGTCTAAGGTTAAGTTTAAAAGTTGCCAATTAATTTAAATTAATAATCATGTTTTTAAAATTAAATACACTTTCTGTAAAACATTTTCAAAATTTTTTGTTAAAAAAATAAAAATATTTTAAAGCTGTGAGCTTTCAATTTATAGTTTCAATTTATGAAATAAAGAAATTGTAATAGTTCATCAGGGTAATCTACAGATCCCATCAGATGTAGAACAGGTATTTTCTCCAAACAGTTAGACTCGGGCATAACTCTAAGGCTGCCAGATTATGCAACATACGTTATCTGTCAATGTTATCCACCTTCTTAACGACAGTAAAGCGGTATAAAGATCCCTGGATAAAGCGTTTATCACATCGAGATCTGTTCGTGAATGCCGCTTGTCTTTGGAGGATATAGGATATAGTAATTCAATGGTCATTCTTTAATGGATTCCGGGGGATTAGGGTAAACATGGAAACGGCATAGCTGACTCGTTGGTGAATTCAGCTACACTTTGAAGCATAACGATTCAATATGTGATTTAGGTGTTTTACTCTCGAAGAGCGAGCAACTTATCGAGCATAAATTTCATCCCATAGCTAATCTCAGATGGTTCGATGAAACTTCCTGTAGAGAACCTTTAGAGACAAAACCACACTCTCTCTCTGATACTGATTTGCTTAGTTCTCATTCCTTGATTAAATCAACCGGTTGACTGAGGGATAATGATAGCAGCCAGGTAATAAAGGATGTCTGGAAGACAGCGACATATCGTCAGCATATGGTAATTTAACCATGATATGCGCCAAACCAATTCTAAGCTGACGATATGGTAACACAACAGAACCTAAAAGATTTAAAAAGATTTTACGAAATAAAATTTTTCAAAAATGTAAACTAGTTACATTGAATAATTAACACGGTTTAAAATTTCAATTTTTCAGTTTTTTTTTGTGTTTAAACAAAAAATGAGCAGCTCTAAAGCGGAATCAATCTATTGCCAGAATAGCAAGCAAAAAATTAACCTCTAACAATACACAGAAGGGAATAACGAAAATAAGAGAGTTAAATACAGTATATTTCGCTTAAATGTAGTCCATTGCTTGGATAATTTGCATATAAACTTTTATTTGGACTATAAAAAATCAGAACAAATAACATACTTTTCAAAATTACTTACATATATATTTAATAATATTGCAATTATGATTGCTAAGACGTAGACTATTTTTACTTCAATATACTAGGTGGCAAAATCTTTTAGACTTTTATGTGATGGATATTTCTTTGAGGATAGAAATTTATTGTAAATAACACAGCCCGACAAAATTAAAAAAAATGTTTGCTTCTTTGAATTTATCAACTGACTCTAGTTAATTTGGGTGCGCTGAATTCAAATCTATAATTAGTTTGTCTCTATCAGCTCTAGTTTTCATGATATAGCTTTTTTATACCCTCCACTTATGACCTCCATTTATGACCCGTCTGTTAGTTTTTTCAAAAAATTTTTTCATCAAAATTTCTTATTTACAGTTATGGTAGTTGCCATATATCAACACTTTTTTAATAAACTTTGCCAACTGCAATAAACCACTTCTTACAAGCAACTAACTTCCGATATTCAATTGGAGTGCAACAAGAAAAAATAACGTTCTCAATAATATTGTACATATAAAATTCCCGTTAATCAGCTAGCAATTACACAAAAAATTTTTTTACGGAAAAAATGTTTTTTTTTTTGGCAACTACCATAACTGTAAATAAGAAATTTTGATGAAAAAATTTTTTGAAAAAAATAACAGACGGTCATAAATGGAGGTCATAAGTGGAGGGTATAAACAAGCTATATCATGAAAACTAGAGCTGATAGAGACAAACTAATTACAGATTTGAATTCAGCGCACCCAAATTAACTAGAGTCAGTTGATAAATTCAAAGAAGCAAATTGAGTGTTGGCCTGTGTAATCAGTTATTTTGACACATTTAATTTTACTGCGATATTGAGTACTTTACAATTAATTTCATTTTATGAATAAAACGCTCGTAATAAATTGGCCGATTTCAATACTGCTTTATTTGATGGTAAAATAGTGTTGTCATCGAATACTTTAGAATTCATCGAATCTAAAATTGGTACATTTAAGTTTTTATAGCAAACAGCCTTTAGAATTTCTTCTTCAGTAAGCGCAGGCATCAAAAATTAAGAACCGAAAACTTAAAAGTGAATGTTTTCATTTGAAAAATTTAAATCTCATGCGCTTAAAATAAAGTTTTTTCCATCAGTTAAAAAAAAAAACTATTGAAGTTCTGCAGATATGAGTAAAATAATAATTACTTTGTTCTATACGTTCTATACCTCCAAGATTTTGCTAAATACATAATTACATCAAAATGTAGACCAAATCGAAAAAAAATTTTGCTTATCCATATACATAATTTTTCTGCTAACTGAAAAAGGAATTTATTCAAGAATGTGATGGAAACCGATTATGAAAACAAATGATTCAAAACCGAAAGTATCGTTTTCATTATCTTTAGAAATTAATTTTAAAAGCATTTGCCTTCTATTTCCTGCCTACATTCTTTTAAATTTTTTTATTATAAGTAGGTATGTATATGGTAATTGAACAGTATTTTAAACAAAAAATTAACACAATGATTCAAAAATAGATTTTCAAATCACTCGAAAGTCATCACACCTTTTAAAAACGATCGTTTTCAAATCTATCGATTTTCATCACACCCTGATTATGTAAAAATTATTCCTCTGCAATAAATGCGTTTTGTAACTGCCGATTTTTTTTTGAAAATTTCATTAGCAAAAAATGTATCAAATAAAATCAAATTCAATACCATCTCTAGAAAAACTGCAATCTCATGGATACTGTTTTCGAATGCCAGTATCTCATTATAAACAAAATGCACAAAAGCACTCTACTATTTCAATCAAATACACATTCACATGTGCAGCAATATACACAAACTTGTTAAAAGTTCAAAGCTTTTTTTTTTGCAACGAACAGCACTAAACAACCACTAGCATGACAACAACAAAAGCAAATTTTGTTTGTAACTGTCAATTTTGCAAACTAACAAAAATAGAAATAAAAACTGAAAACAAGAAAGAAAGTATAATCGGTCAAGAACGACTATATGATACCCTACACAACAGTATATAAAAACAAATTTTTGACAGTGTACCCTATTTCAGACAGTGGGCGATCATGTACTCGCCATGCTATGAGCTAAAAATTCATGTAAAAGTTTTTTGTGCCGATATCTTCATATAAATGAGCTTCGTTTGGTTTTTAATGATTTTAGGATGGGGTTAATAAAGGTCCCATGGTTAATTTTGAACCTACCAGCATTACATTTTGTCATGACTAGTAGCTTTGATAAAAGTTATTATCGCCAATTCTTATGTCAGTACCAACATCTATAAGAAAGTTATGGCATTAAAAGCTATTTTCGGAAGTGGTATTTGTATGGAAGCTATGTTCAAATATGGTCCGATTCCAATAAATATTTTAAGATGATTAAGACTGCAATCAAATAAGTTTGGAAAACTCATTTTTTATAATTAATAATAACAAAAGGCTACTAAAATAAACAATAACTAAAGGTTTGGACCAAATTAAATAAAAATACCAACATAATAAGATGGTTTATGAACACAAGGACTCTATTCCGGAAAGAAGCTTGTATGGGGGCTATGTAAAACTATAGACCGATTCTCCGCATTTTCAATAGGCTTGATTCTTGTGACAATTTTAACTTATGTAACAAATTTCAAAAAATTATTGCGACCTGTACTTTGCGCACAAGGCCTACATGGACAACCAGTCTGCCAGCCGGATGGACATCGTTAAATCGACTCATAAAATGATTCTGCGTCGATCGGTATACTAGGGCTAAATTTTAAGATGTTACAAACATCAGCACAAACGCATAATACCCTCTCCACTATTGTGGTATGGGTATAAAAAACTTGTATGCAAAATACGAAAAAAAAGAGAAAATAGAAACACTCAGAAAGTAAACCAAATAAGCGCAACAACTTGTCAAAAGTTTATTTTTATTTACCCACTACGAAAAAGTATCTACAAGTACAACAAGCAAAAAAGATACACCAAAACAAATAAAAAAAATTTTCCACAGAAAAAGAACCCTTTTTACCTTTAATAAAACAATTACGAAGAGAAGAACATAAAAAAGGTATCAATAAATAAGTATCGATGGAATTTGGGTAAGTTTACACACTCAAAAGAGATGCTGTATAATCACCAAAAAAGACGGGGTGATTTTCTACAAATCTTAGAGTTTATTCAATCTGTTGTAACCATTAGAAAATTTATACGGGTAACAAACGTCCTTAGCATGTGGAGGTTTATTAACTCAATTGAAAAGTGTTATTAACTAAATCGAAAAAAAAAATTAACTAAATAATTCTCTTAATTAATTTAAAGTGAGCAAGGAAAATTATGTATCTTTTTCATTCATCCAGCGAAACTTTAGAGGAATTAGATGATGAAACTTTCGATGAGGAAAAATTAGCCAGAACTTCAGATGAAAATCGAAAGTAAGTATAGATTCATTTTTATCTAATGTCAACGACAATAAAAAAAGATTGACATGTGGATTGATGTACTTATGTTAAGAAAAAAATAGGTATTTCGTTAAGCAATGAGGTTTCTTTTACGGTTGTTTCTTTTTGTTGTAGCCTTAGGAAAATTACCAGAAATGTTGTGCCACATGTATGTTGGAAGTTTGTCTAATGCCAACAAACACGAACTCAAACCTTTGATATGAAATTAATTTATCATTTGACATCAAACACAATTCTCAAACGTTTTTCAAATGTTTGATTTTAACTTTTAAATTCAAGTTGATAATGATTTGCAAATAAACATTTAACATCAAATGTTTTATCAATTTGATGTCAAATTGGTATCAAATGTTAAATTCAAATCAAAACTAACTTGGCAATTCTTAAGCAAAACATAAATGTAAGCATTAAAAATGGCTTAAACTTCTACTTCGCGGTTAAATTAGTTTTACAAGTAAACGATTTATTTCTTGTAAAAAATAAAAATTATTTGTTAGTAATTACAATAATTAAGAAAACGAATTAAAAAAAAAATAAACGGAAAAGTTCGGAAATTATAAGTTTGTTGTATGATCGCGGTGCTAGAATCCTAAAAGTAAAAGGGAGCCAATTTCGTCTTTTCAAGAAAAAGAGGACGAAAAGAACATTATTTCATCTTTTCACTATGGTGTCGAATGTTTATCTTACAGTTTATTTAAATAAATAATGAATTTAAATTAAAAAAATAAAATATTTTTATTTATGTTCCACATTGTATTATAATCCAAATTCGAAAAACCTTTGAGAATTACGTTTGAAAGCAAGTTGAAAATAAAGGCATTTTTCAATTTGAAAATAATTTCCCTCTTTTGTTGAGAATGCTATGGTTTTCAAATGATTTTCAAATCATTATCAAACGTTTGTCGTTTATGAAAACGTTTGAATTCAAATCATTATCAATTTGAAATCAAACCCCCGTGTTTGTTGGGATGTTTTAGCTCCTTAATGAAAAAATAAAACAAACAAGTTCAAATGAGAATTCTTTGTCTAACATGTGTATCTTTTTAAATAAAAAGTTTTAAAACTTTGTAAAATAATTGCACATGTACAATATACCGCACACCTAGTTCCAAAGTTACTAACTCAAAATTTTAATTTTTCGGGCTCATATGCTTAAACTATGCACAATACACTTGTTTATCTATAAAAAATATGTATAAGTGTATTTTATTGCGGTTAACTGTTGCTAAAAACAGTTATGTCATTCTTTATGTTTCATCAATTGGTATAAAGTTGCAAAGTATCAATACTTAAAAAGAATTCAGCTAAAGTGACATAACTTAAAATAGTTCAGTAACTTGTGCAAAAAAGACATCATCAAAAATGACACAACTAAAAATTGTCATTATCTAGTGTTTAAACCAGTGTTCAAAAGAAACACTAAATATCGATCCTTAGTGTTCGGTCTATTTTCTTTTTCTTCACACATACGCGCTTTTTTTGAGATCCCAGCGGGAAAACTCAGAAGACCTTTTTACTCCAGGCCTGCTTAAAAATTGTTTCGATTCAATTACCATTCTTATCTAACTGGTAAAGAATGCCTTATAGAAGTCCTCGGATATTTTATATAAAAGATAAGATACACATTCCATATTCTCTTCTATGAGAAGGGAGAAGAGAAGGAGTAAAATTTGTTGTTTTGTTTTTTTGCCAAAGCAAAGTCAAAAGAATTATTTTTGCTCCAGTTCCCATTCTTAATTAACTGCGAAAGAAGCGAGAGCGGAAACCTAACCACCAAGGAGCTAGCAGTCCTTGTACACTCCATCTGGGATATTTTCCATAACTTTTCGCAAAATTTCGGATGTAATTACTTTCACAAAATGCTGAAAAATGAGTCAGATCATGGCAACACTATGTCGTACTAGACGCAAAAATTGTAGCTGATTATTAGAAAATAAATTTAAAGTGGAAAAATACTAAAAAAAATAATAAATTACGTTTAAAAATTGTTTTACCAATAAATTATTGTCGCAGGAGTTGAATTGTGTTAATTTTATTTAGTAATTTTCTGTAAATTTAAATAAAAAGAAGACATTTCATAAAACAATTGCAACGTGCACGTGTTTGGTAACTTGAACATTTTGTACTTTACTTTTTATTACTTGTAAAAGAGGAATAAGTTTAACCTAAAATAAAACGTGGACTACTTAATTAAAAATATGGCTCCTGTTTATTTATGTGGTTCCTGTGAAATGAGTGTTGCTGGTAAACGAAGTTTGTTGTGTGTGGTATGTGAGGATTGGTTCCATGCTGACTGTGAAGGAATTTCTAAAGATGTGTTTCAAGTCCTTGATAAAAATCGTAATCTAAAATTTACATGCAAGAAATGTATGGTTAACCCTGTGGATGCCACTGGGATTGATGTATCGTTTAAAAAGGAAATTCTTAAGGAGTTTGCAGAATTTAAAAAATCGTTAAGTGTTCTTGCTGTGGATATTAAACATGTGCAAACTGAATTAAATAATAAAATGGAGTCTGTGGTACGTGATATTCGCACTGAGTTGACTATGACTGTTAACAACTTTAAAGAAGAAGTTCTGTCTTGTAAAAACTTGGTGGTAAAGTATGAAAATGTTACTAGAAAGAAAATCCATGAGCTGGAATTATCCAATAATGTATTGCAACACCGTTTAAATCGTGCTGATGTTGTAATTTCTGGTTTACCTAAGGAGATTAAAGAGTTGGAAAAAACTGTTCTAGATTTGTTTAATTATTATAAAATCAGTATTGATGTAAAAGATATTTCCCAAATTATGTACATTCGAAGAAATACATCCATTCTGTTAAAATGTAACAATATTTCACTTCGAGATCAATTGATGAAAGCCTATTTTAAAAGTAAAAAACTGATTTTGTCTGACTTTTATAAACATGAGAATGGTGAAGATATAAATAGCCGTGTTTATTTGAATGACAACCTTACTCCAATGGCTGCTAAATTATTTAAATTTTGTCGATCACTAATGAAAGAAAAGAAGATATGCAGTTTTAAAATGATGAACGGAGCAATACCCAAATGTAAAATTAAGGTGCTGCCCAATGATGAAACGAAATTTTTTGACTTTGGTCAATGCTTGGATTTTTTTAATGAGGCTGTCTAGGGTATTTTTTATTATTTTTATTGTTTTTATATTGAGATTATATAAATTTTTTAATGCACATATAAATTCTTTTTTCTCATATGTAGTTTATTATTTTTTTTTTTCTCTTCCTTCAAAAACTCTATTGTTTAATAAATTATTTTCTTTTTCATGCTATTTTTCAAAATGGGTTCATTGAAGGAAACTAGAATGTTAACATTAGTTTTTTGTCTACTTCATGAAACTTTTCAGTGTAGTATAAATTAATATTTATCTAATGTCATTCAGTTATATATAAATCTAAGCTTTGAATTTAATAACTAATAATCAGTGAGTATTGTAAATGAATATTTTTTTTTCGTATATTTTTTGAACTAAGTATTAATTAAAAATTATAATTATTATTAATTTATGTATATATTTTTTTTTATTTTACATTTTAAATGATTGTTTTCTTTTTCAATATAAGGTTCTCCCCAACAACTAAATCTTGTTACTGTTTTGATGTACCATAATGTTAATTTGGGTCCCGTTGCTAGTGATAATACTTTTCTGAAAACAGCCCTTGCTGCAAATTGTGCTAATTTCAATGTTGGTCACATTAATGCTCAAAGCATAAACCCTTCCAATCGATCTTCAAAAGTAGAGGAATTAAAAAATATGATTTGTGATTCTGGTATTTGTATCGTTGGTGTGTCAGAAACGTGGTTAGTGAAGGAAACCTTATCTTCTGCTGTTGCTATTCCTGGGTATGATATTGTTAGAAATGATAGGTCTTTGGGTGAAGGTGGTAGTGTAAGGTGTGGTCATGTGTTGAGTAGAGGTGGTGGGGTCTGTTTATATATATTGAGTTCTTTGAAGTATAGGATTATTTTTAGAGGTAATGATTTTGGGGTTTGTGAATCTGTGTTTGTTGAAGTGATGTGTGTGGGTAATGTTCCGATTTTGGTTGGCGTTGTGTATTTACCTGGAGGTTGCATTAGTACGTTTGAGAGCTTACATAGTGATTTATTTGATAGATATACAAATATAATTATTATGGGGGATTTTAATTATAATCTTTTCAATTACACTTTATCTAATAATTTACATTTGATGTGTCTTAGAATTGGTTTATCTGTAGTTCATAACTGTGCACCTACACATCTGGATATAGCTCATAATTCTACATCACTTATTGACTATTTTCTTGTAAGTAATATTTCTTTGGTTGTAGATACTGGTCAATTCATATGTCCTTTTACAAATTCCTATCATAGTTTTATATATATATCTTATAATATTATGTCAGATTCTATAGCTAGTGTAGTAAAGTTTAAAAATTATAATAAAATTCCGTATGATATATTCCTTTCCTACATTTGTCAATTTGATACTTCTATTATTTTCGGAGCAAACGATGTTGATGCTCAATTAGATTCATTTACTTTGATGCTAAATGAGCTTCATGATATGGTACCGGTTTCTAGAATAAGTTGTAATTATGATGATACTAATTTTATAGAACTGAGTAATGTTGTGCATGCAAGGTCTTTAAGAGATCTAGCGTTCCAGGCTTATCGTAATAGTCCTACTGTTTTAAATTGGAAAATATACTGTAAATATAGGAATAGGGCCAAGTCAACTATGAGAAGAGAAAAGAGAAAGTTTGGTATTCGTTTCTTTGATGCTGTTGATAACAAACTAATTTGGAAGAGATTAAAAAAGCTTGGCTGTGCAGGAAGTGATAAGTCTTTAAGTATGATGGATGTTGAATTGTTAAATAACAGATTTTTAGGCAATTTTAGAACGAGCAGGATTAATAGTTTTGAATTTCTTGGTTTTGGCAGTGAAATTGAAACTTTTTCTTTTCGGATTGTTACTGAAGATGAACTGATTCTGGCTATGGAGCAAATTAAATCAAATGCTGTCGGTCATGATATGATTCCTATGAAATTTGTTAAGTTAATATATCCCCTAATATCAAATTTGTTATTGCATATCGTTAATACAGTATTTACAACTTCATCTTTCCCTAAATTATGGAAACTGGCAAGAATTGTACCTATTCCTAAAGCTTCTAGTTTTGATATTGATGAATTAAGACCGATAAGTATATTACCAGCATTATCTAAGATAGTTGAGAATTTGATAAAAATACAAATCTTATGTTATATTGATCAATATACTTTGCTACACCCAAGTCAATTTGCTTTTCGTAAGAATTATAATACAGCCTCATTATTACTATCTTTGACTGATTCTATAAGAAAAAATTTAAATGAACGTAAACATTGTGTTATGGTTTCATTAGACCTTAGTAAAGCATTTGATTGTATTGATCATTACCTTCTGTTATGTAAATTAAGAGATAAATATAATTTTTCTGCAACGGCTTGTAAACTTATTTTATCCTATCTTTCTGATCGATCACAATTTACTTCGCTAAATGATGTTAATTCTAGTATTGGTTTCGCTACCTCTGGTGTTCCCCAGGGCTCTGTCCTGGGCCCCTTGCTTTTTATAATATTTCTTAATGAATGTGTTGAATTAATGTGCAATGACTTTTGCAGGTCATTTGTATTTGCAGATGATGTTATGCTTTTATTTTCTGATACAAACAGCCTTAACTTATTTGAATCATCTATTAATAATCATTTGAGCCTAATTTCTAATTGGATTTTAACAAATAATCTTTTAATTAACCCTACTAAGACTAAGGCCATACAGTTTGTTTTAGGTAACCATATAATTCAGCACCCTCAAATTTGTATTGCAGGTGCACCTATACAATATGTTGATCATTTGAAATGTCTTGGAATTTACTTGGATCAAAAATTGTCTTTTGATCGACATGTTAATCACATTTCTAGTAAAGTCTTTTTCATCTTGAGAAGATTATATTCGCTTAGCTCATATATGCCTAGATTTGTGAGGAGACGTGTGGCTTATGCACTTTTAATGTCGAATATTAATTGTTGTATTGAAGTTATTGCTGGCTCATCTAATATTACTCTTGGCAGATTACAGAGAGTTTTTAATAGAATTTTAAGATTTGTGTATAATTTAAGAGTACGTGATCATGTTACCGATTATGCAATTGATTTCTTAGGATGTACATATGATAGTTATGTTATATTACGAACTTTATTGTGCTTTTTTAAGACTTTAAAATATGGTGTACCCATTGATTTATGTAATGAATTCAATTTTCTTCATTCATCACGGGTACTACAGATTGATATACCTCTCATTCGATGTCAGATCTTTTCACGTTCATACTTAGTTCGAGTTGCCAGAATATGGAATACCTTGCCTTCAGAACTGAAATGTTTTTCTGATTCAATTCATGGCTTTAAAAGTAAGATACTAGTTCATCTAAATCACTAGTGGGGATATTAAATTAAATTAAATATTTTAATTATATTATACTTTATTTACTAATGAGATGATGGTTTTTGTGGGGAACCTTGTATTTTTTTTTTTGCTTTTTTAAATAATTTTTGTTTAGATTTAAAAATTTGTATATGTACATTATTGAATATGTAATGACATTTTTGTTGCTAAAATGTATATATTACTATGTAATGCGTTAAATTGGCCAGGAAGGCTTTTGTATTACTGATTGAATTAAATAAATAAATAAATAAATAAATAAAAAAAATAATAAAAAATATAAAGAATTTAAACCATATGGCTCATTGTGCGCCACCCTGTATTTCACACATTCAAGACAAATCCTTTTCATAATATTATTCGTGTTCAATTATTTTTGTTCGTTGTTCGATTGTAATAATTGAAAAAGTTATAATAAATTCCAACCAGTGTTGCCATAAGAAGAGTAAAAGTTCTAAATCGCCTGAAAAAGTGCTTAAATGATATACAGCTAAAAAAGAAAGTGCTAGATTTATTTTATATTTCTTTATTAAAAATGTTAACCCTTAAATCACCCCTGTGTGAAAACCCACACAAAATCAATAAATTTTATACGATAAACAAAAAAATTTTCGAGATACACTAAATAAACTTTTTGACTTTGTTAGCAATACCAATTAATTAGAGAAGGAGAGAAGGGAAAAGAGAATGCCATTTCTTTTCCCCTTCTTCTAAAAACTCAAGACTTGACGAGTCAAACTTGACGTGTGTGAACCGGCAATTACTGAAAAATATATTTTTTCAATAAAAAAATTTTTTTAGTAACAAAATAATTCAGAGCTTACGTAAGGTACCCTTGTGTGTGGTTATCCACACATATGTAGTTTCTAAGTAATTTGCACTAGTGGCAAAATTTTCTGTCGGCAAGTGTGAATATTTTTGATATTGTTGCGAACTGCATGCAAGGCATGTTTTATAAAGTGAGTGCTTATATTTATAAGCTTTTTATGGTTTGTTGTTGATCACCAACGGGATATATGTATATGTATATCATTAATGTGACGTAAATCATGACTTTGATTACAAACGAACTATGGCGCCACAACAAAGTAGACAGACATTGCATATGTTTGAAAAACCACACACGAGGTTCACTTACGTAATTTTTTTCTGATTGTGATTTGAGGGTTAAGTATATTTTTAATTATTGGGGGATTCACAAGGTAGTCGTAAAGTTGTAAAGTCATATGTCTCAAAAAAAAATTACATGAAATATATATGACTGCTGCTAGATTTTAACTGTACAGTTTTGACAAATCAATGAACACAGCATTAAAATTTTTATTTTGTTTGAAACACAACAGTATTTTTTTTAAACAATTGTAAAATATTATTTAGGACATAATGACGATATGAATCTCCCATATGTAAATATGTTTTCTCACTATCTCCAGCGTAGGAAAGTAATCTAATGATCTAATATTTTAGAATGCAAAAAATTAAAAAAAAGTTGTACGCTTTTTAACATCAGTAATTTTAAATAAGTGTTATTGTTGTTTTGAATTTTCTCAAAAAAATGCAAGTTTAAAGTACCGTTACATTTGTTACGTTGAAAATTGCGCAACAATTTTTCATTTTCTTATATGGTGGAAGTGAAATATTTACTAAAATTCAAGAAAAAAATTCAATTTTAGCCAGCTAGAATAAACAAATACCTGTATGTCCGCTGGTGGGTTCATCGGATCTTATTTCTTAAAAAATTTAGAAAATTTGACATTCAAAAAGAGTTTCGTATAGGAGCCCATATATCCAAACTTAAAATCAATTGGGCTTAAAAAAGCACCGCTTAGCATCAGACAAGGAGCCTTTTTTGGAAAATAAATTAATTAAAAAATAATAATAACCTTTGCTCTGAATGTAATCAAAAGATGTAGCAATTTTATTTTAATATTCCAGTTCGATAGCCCAGAAAGTGTTGTTCTTACTATACTTATCAAATAATTCATTAAGCTTGGATTTACACTTCTTAACAAATAATTAATAGTGACTTCAACTAAGAAATTATTCGTGTCCGCACTGGCCAAAGAACTAATGTGCAGTTTCTACAATACAAGTGATTGAACGTGTGGTAAAATTTATATAAAAAGCACTCAGTTGAGCACTCCGTTGAGAGTATTAATGCTCTCTTAGAAAAAGACAAATTTTCGGTTTTAAGGTTTGTAAAACTAAAGCAGATTCAGTAAATAAATATTAAAAAACCAGAAGGAAGAAACAAGCAAAGCACAAATTTCGATCTACCAAGGTTAGAGTACCATTTGGTCTTAAGATTGATGTTTGGCTATTGACTGCCAGCCGTCGTCAATGGCGGTGAGTGTTAATCGGCAAACCCCTCTTTAAAGAGATTGTGTGGTTACAATCGAAACATGTCAGGGCAACCTGTCCGTGAAAACCTGGGTTCGATTCCCAGTTCAGTCAAGAATGAAAAGTTATCAAAAAATTTGACTTAATTTCATGTAGTAAAATTTCTTTCTTCATAAAAATAATTTAATGGAAATTAAATTTGATTAACTTAAGCCTGAATAAAAAAATAATAAAATTTGTAGTTTTAAAAAAATAATAATGGGAATAATTTTTGCATAATTCTAATTGTCTAACTTTTGCTCAAATTAAACCCGTTTTATAGGATACAATTTTTACAGATGTGGTAAAACATACATAAAATTGAATTCATTCGTAGTTCTTAATAAACCATAATTTTAGTTGTTTGGCGAGGATTAAAGATTCGTAAGCTCTTTTTATTTCCAAGTTTGTAAATTATGACATTAATTTATATTCCAATTTTGTAGCAACAATAGCAATAGCTAAGAGGATGTATTTTTTGTAGCAACAATAGCAATAGCTAAGAGGATGTATGTATATACATTTAGTATTGTTTGTTTAAAACCCCACAGTGGATTTTCTTAGTAAGTCTACCATTTATTTTTTATCTTCCAGACAAAATCACAGTGAGATCGAAAAACGACGGCGGGACAAAATGAACACCTACATCAATGAGCTGTCCTCCATGATACCGATGTGCTATGCAATGCATCGTAAGTTGGACAAACTGACAGTTTTGCGCATGGCAGTACAACATTTGCGCAGTATAAGAGGTGCGGTGCATGCCTACAGTGGTGGAGATTGTAGGCCTACATTTTTGTCTGATCAGGAATTGAAAATGTTAATACTTCAAGCGGCAGAAGGTTTTTTATTCGTAGTGGGTTGTGATAGAGGTCGAATATTGTATGTCTCAGAATCGGTATCAAATGTTTTGAACTATACACAAACAGATTTGTTAGGTCAAAGTTGGTTTGATGTTTTACATCCAAAAGACGTGGCTAAGGTTAAGGAACAGTTGTCCTCGTTGGATCCCTGTCCGAGGGAAAGGTTAATAGATGCCAAAAGTATGTACAAAGACATTTTTTTTTATATGCTTTCTAATTAACGTTTTTTTATTTAGCCATGTTGCCCGTTAAAACTGATATACCCCAAAGTTTATGTCGTTTATGTCCCGGAGCAAGAAGATCCTTTTTCTGTCGCATGAAACTGAAAGCGGCCAGTAGCAGCCAAATTAAAGAAGAATCTGATACTTCTTCAAGTTCCCGCAGTTCTACAAAACGTAAATCAAAATTAAGTATGGATGAAAAATATCGGGTAATACAATGTACCGGCTATTTGAAGTCTTGGGCTCCTATTAAAGAAGAAAATCAAGATGCTGACAATGAGGATCAAATAACAAATCTTTCCTGCTTAGTAGCTATTGGTCGTATACCTTCTAATGTTATGGATGATCAAACCTCATCTTCGTTAGATAATCATCCTAACGTCAGGCATGTTAGTTTTTTATCGCGACACTCGGTAGATGGTAAATTTTTATTTATTGATCAGAGGTGGGTATTGCAGTACTATATTTAAAAATGTTAGTTCTAATTTTAATCTTAAATTTTTTAGAGCCACCTTGGCAGTGGGTTTTTTACCCCAGGAAATTTTAGGCAGTAGCTTTTACGAATACTTTCACCCTGAGGATATACCTGCTTTGGCTGAATCACATAAAATGGTTTTACAGGTGGCGGAAAAGTTGACCACTAAAGTTTACCGATTTCGTTGCAAAGACAATAGTTTCATACAGCTGCAAAGTGAATGGCGTGCATTTAAAAATCCTTGGACCACAGAAATTGAATATATAATGGCTAAGAATTCGGTTTTTTTATAAGCTTTTTGAGTATATATGTATGTGTTTTTTTTAATTCGGAACAAAATAAAACGTACAAGTGTGTGTAAAAAAATTAAAGAATAAAGAGTATTGGATGAAAAAGTAGAACTAGGGGCTAATTATGGCAGTCGTGATAGAATACTTTTTCGATACGAAAGCAATCGACTGCTAGAATTAGGCCCCTGCTATGAATAAGACAATTAAAGATATATGCCTGTATTTATAAAAAATTTTTAAATTTAATAAAGGTTTACAAAACTAATTTTGTATGAAAATTTGGCTTAATAAACGTTTGTTAAATTTAATAATCGTTTTTAAATACGGTGGATATTGTTTTATAAAAAATAATGATTGTTATCTATAACATTTTTTCATCAACAATTATTTTTTACACGTTGAACCAATTAGAAGCGGAAAAAAATGTTTCTATATCGAAAATAGCATTATCTCTTGGCCATGTAAGCGATCGAGAAGCTATAAAATGGGCTATAAACACCGGGATGTACTTGAGAGTTTGATATGAGCTACGGACAAAAAAAGGTGGTACCTTTTGAACCGTTTGAACAATATCAATAGAATGCACGCTTTTTTGCCATTTTGTATTTAGTAATACGGTTGTAAAATTAAACAAGTAAGAGTACTGTATTCGGCTATGCTAAATCTGTCATACCCTCCGCCATGCTGCGATATGAACAGAAAGTAATATAAATACTGTTATTTAGATATAACTAAATCTATATTGTGCCAGGATCACTTCTTCAATTTCGCCCTCATTTTATCGGATGCAGTGAATTGATAGCCAAGATGTTTGTACCTAATTTGGAAACTTAACCTCTAGCTCCAGATATACATAAATCTATAATGTCTTTGTATGGGAGATGCCACACTCACTTTTCCAACCCCGCCCATTTTTTAGATAGGTTGCCTATTTATAAATTAGCTATGTGTGCCAAATTTGACATGTTAAGCCAAAGGCTTATTTATGTTTTATTTATATTTATATAGTACATAAATATATCTCACAAACATACATGCTCTACTAACAGTATGTGTGTATTGTATTGATCACATGATTCCCGGAATGTACATACCATTTCAAAAGTATGTATGTTTACAATAGAATTGTCATTTTATGGAATATGAGATGAATATCGTACCATCTCAAAAGTACTTATTCTGCATGTGCTTATAAACATATTCTGCTTACGTATCCATAAATCGTAAGTAACTAAAAGACTATAAAGGCAACTTATTCAATGAATAAGTTTAAGACCGTCTTTGTTTATAGTTAATATAAACAAAGAATTCTTTTAAGTAAAGAAACTTCCATCATCCCATACTTCGTTACTTGAGTTACTGTGTAAACATCCGTTTATTTACTGCTAGTAACCCAGCAAACAATATGAGTCCTAAAAGAGTCTTTTAGGACTCCTTTTTGTGAGCAAAACGCTCAGAAAAAAGCTCCTAAAACACTCAGATATGAGCGTGTTTTCCTATGAAACCGTCAAAAAATTTTGTACTGAATATGATTGTTTTAGGACTCCTAAATTTAACGATTTGTATGGAAAATTGTGAGCCTTTTTG